>CM056052.1:175433602-176742769 GCA_029574335.1 Rana kukunoris
AGTCTAAACACAGCAGACATGCTACAGGAGATGGTCAGAGACTGCAGATATGCTACAAGAGATGGTCAGAGACTGCGAACACGCTACAGGAGATGGTCAGAAACTGCGGACACGCTACAGGAGATGGTCAGACTGCGGACACGCTACAGGAGATGGTCAGAGACTTCGGACACGCTACAGGAGATGGTCAGAGACTGCGGACACGCTACAGGAGATGGTCAGAGACTTCGGACACGCTACAGGAGATGGTCAGAGACTGCGGACACGCTACAGGAGATGGTCAGAGACTGCGGACATGCTACAGGAGATGGTCAGAGACTGCGGACATGCTACAGGAGATGGTCAGAGACTGCGGACATGCTACAGGAGATGGTCTATATTTCTCCTCCATACAGTCCAGTCCCTGCCTGCAGTGACAATGACTTGTCACAGGTGACAGTACATCAGATTCCACTACATGCCCATACCCTGTGTCCCCGAATCACAGCACCCCCCTCCTCCTCTGTACTTACATGCTGCTCTGCACAGAGGATGATTAGAGGGAACTTGCAGCCTTGTAGTGAGATGGGCGATCTGCCAGCACACCATCCCCCGATCTCCATTCCAGCTCTTCATTGTCAGCCGGGAATTCTCAGCGTTTGTATATATTAGCGCCCGCGCTAATGTGACTGACTGACTGACTGCCCGCCTCTCTCCAGTCTCCGTCGGCCCCGCTCACTGACTAGAACTTCAGATTAGTAGAGGATAGTGCTTGTTTATGCCGCGCTAACGTGACTGACTGCACGGCTCGCCTATCTCCTATGTCCACTCGGCTCTTACGTCTCTCCTGGCGTCAGCCCCTCCCGCCTTTCTACTGATCCAATCGTTAGGCAGTGGGCGGGGCTGACGCCAGGAGAGACGTAAGAGCCGAGTGGAGATAGGAAAGTCGTGCAGTCAGTCAGCGGCATATACAGACAGTATCCTCTACTAAGCTGAAGTTCTAGTCAGTGGGCGGGGCTGACGCCAGGAGAGAGAGCGGAGTGGACCGTATGAGAGAGGAGGGCCGGGCAGTCACACGAGCGCTGAAAACAAAAGGTACCATAGAACGGAGCACTCTCCCGGGAGGGGCGGGGACGGGGGCGGGGCTAGACATCGATTATCACGGTCGCATGCATCGGAATCGCATTGGGTACACCCGAATCGCGATGCACCGATTCAGCGATTATATTTGACACCCCTAGTCAATACAGGCGTCGGCAATGGGGTCTTGTGAGGAGTTGGCCCAGAGATTGAAATCCCCGAGCAGCAAAAGATGTTTGCTGTTGAGGGTGTAAGTGGAGAAGAAATCCGTCCATGATGATAGCAGCTGCGATTTTGGGCCGGGCGGCCTATAGCAGAGCAGAATGTGGACGGTCTCCTTTGAATTTGCTTGCAGTTGCAGAGTAAGGGTTTCCATGAATGGAAGAGGGTTTTGGCGGACTGGTTTGGTGATCGTAAGATGAGTCTTGTGGATCACCGCCAGGCCGCCTCCTCTTTGCCCTATTCTGTTTTCTGTTATGATACGGTAATTTTCTGGCACCAGTTCTCCTAGAATGGTGTTACAGTCGGCTGTGAGCCAGCTCTCTGTAATAAAGAGACAGTCTAGATCATTTTTTTGAATGAAGTCGCGGATTTCTAGTCGGTGTTTTACTGACGATCTTGTGTTGATCAGAGCACATGATATGTGCTTGAGCTGGGGTAAATGGCTGAAATGTCTGACCGTCGATCTATGATCGATTCTCAATAGTCGCTCAGTTCTTAGGGCCTTTTTGGTGATGGCTGGCAGTATTGCGGCGCATTGCCTCAAACTCCAAATGGTTTCGGCAGAATATTGCCGACATGCCATGATCGCCAATACACCGGGGGGGGGGGGGATTTTGGGGCAGTGGGGAGAGGAATTGGCTAACTCCTCTCTCCTGGCTTGGTCCAGAGGAAGGCAAAAAACCCTGGCGGCGCTCGGCCAATATGATCCGGTAGGGAAAAAATTCCTTCCTGACCCCTGTAAGAGGCGATCGGGTAACCCCTGGATCAAGCTTCTGTACGTTGGAGAGACGGGGGGGCTGGGGCTGAGAGGGTGACCCTGTTGCTGGTCTGGTGGGATGGCTGCCTGCTCAGGCGGTGGGATGAGGGCTGATGAGGGCTGACAGGGTGCTTCTCTAAGAACCTCAGTCCAGACCTCATCAGATTGCAGGATATTCGCCGACACTGTGGTTAAGTAGAAGCTCTACTGTTCAAAGCTTGACACTCCATGAACAGATGTAGGAACATTGGAGAAAAAGAAGGAATACCCTTTTGACAACGTGTTTGCACACGAAACGCGTCAGGGAAGACTCTACCGTCGCCACGATTCTTTTACAAGTGCTTTTACCTTCAATTTATGTAAGTGCAAATACTTATTAAATTTTACTTATACCTACGGTATTACACTATATTGCTCCTTCTTTTTCTCCAATGTTCCTACATCTGTTCATGGAGTGTCAAGCTTTGAACAGTAGAGCTTCTACTTAACCACAGTGTCGGCGAATATCCTGCAATCTGATGAGGTCTGGACTGAGGTTGGCCGGTTTAAAGCTCACACGACTCTAAAATTTATATAAGTTTTGGAGTCCACAAGTTCTGGTAAGCCTCCACTTTCAACTGGGTGACGGGCTTTCTTTTCACTCTCACCAAGCAAGACATCCCTTGGGACAATGCTTGTTCATATAGAACACTTGGTTTTTACCAATTATTGGACATAATTTATACTGCCAACTCCCACTGAACATTTTTCACTTGGTGTATATTGACTTTGTTCACAATTTTCTATCAACGATTTTAGTTTAAGTTTTTTTCATTACACTCATGCAATATATTCATTTTATGTATATCATGTTTATATTTAGCGCTACACATTTTTTCACCCATTGTACTATTTTGCTTATTGTTTTCTATTTGCCGTGTTTAGCAGCTTACCCCACATTATTTTAGCAGCGCGGTATTTACCCACCTATCCATCTTAAGAAATGCACTTACAATATTGTAGATTTGATTAGGCATATATCAACTCGATCATCTTTCATTGCAGCTGGACACTGGGGCGGGCACACAGAGCGGTGTTCACCACTTAGTTCAGTTACCTCCCGTTGTGCTAACACATGCCAGCGTCGAGCGGCGTGATGACGTCACTAAGATAGACAGTCATCTCAACCAACCCAGACGCGTTTCGTCATAGGATTGAATTCATCTGTGGGTGTGGTTGTACGACTGAGTGTATGGTATTTATACGCTGTCCTGCTCACTGCTAATTGGTGTGCTGGGATACGGGCATTGTTTTCCACCCGCCCTAACCATTCACCTCTATTTAGCGTGCCATATGTATGGTGATGCAGACGCTCGTTCTTTGCCCCCTACTGGGCTTAGAGATAATTACATCTAATATCAAGAATCCTGGGAAAAACCCATAATTCACCTATTAATATTAACTTGATCTAAACCGTATCTCTATGTGAATATATTCTAATATATTATAATTGCATCCCATACAATCAAATATACAATTACACCTAAAAATCTATTTAAAATACAGTATATAAAACAGCATATAAAATAATTAATTTCAATGCAGTATGTAAACGGATAATTAAAAAATAATAAAAAAATGAATAAATACATAAAAAACAACATACTATTAAACTAATAATCACTGATAAAGCAGTTCACATCTAACTCCACATTCATACCCTTAGGAGTTAGAGGGGCAGATTCACAAAGACGTAATATTCCGCTGCGTAATCGAAATACGGTACGCTGCCGTATTTCACCAGACTCTACACCGAATTCAGGTAGTTTTTTTGCGCGTACGCTATTGTGTCGTATTTTTTTTCCGCCGCGCAATCGAAATACGTGATTAGGGGGCGTGAAGCATTTAAATTAAGCGCGTCCCCGCGACGATCGAACTGCGCATGCTCTGTTCAGGAATTTCCCGCCGTGCATTGCGCGAAATCACGTCGTGACGTCATTCGTTGTTTGAGTAGCGGCGTTTACGAACATTCCTATTCCCGGACGACTTACGTTAAAAATAATAAAAGACATCGGAAAACGTTGAAATTCGACGCGGGAACGACGGCCATACTTAACATGGGCTGTCTAATATTAGACCAGCAAAAAGCAGGTATAGTGAAACGGAAAAAAAAGATGACTAAAGGTGCCGTAAGAGATTGCGTTGAAAGTGCGAAATTTTGTGGATTGCAGGCAAAAGCTCATTAGCATACCCTGACGGTGAAAAACAACAGGAAGTCCGCCCAGTGGCCGCAATTTTCTGGCAGCGTAGATCTGAAGGCGTACTAACACGTAATACAGTCGAAATGAAGCCCGCAGGTGTCTTTTCATGGTTTGAGGATTTCGACTAGCGTAAAAACGCCCGTAAGTCGAAATTACTCCAGTCTAACAACATTTACACAGGCGTAATCGCTTTGTGAATCTAGGCCAGAGTGTCCATAAAATGTATCCATCTTGTTTCTCGCTTGGATATTTCTCTTACTAAATTGGATCCTCTCCAATTAGGATGGATACAATCAATTCCCCAATATTTTAAACAGGATGGGTCTTTATTGTGAAATGTTTTAAAATGTAAGGAAACGCTGTGATATTTAAATCCAAGTTCAATGTTATGTATATGTTCTGCTATCCGTATTCTTAATTTTCTCTTAGTACGGCCTACATACATGAGATTGCATGGACATTGCAGGACATATACAACATGCATGGAATTGCGCGTGATAAATTCGGTGATATTACACGTCTTGTTATTTCCAGTTGAGACGAATTCTGACAGACCTCTAATTGGATTATTAACCATTAGGCAGCAACTACATTTCCTGCAAGAATAGAACCCTGTGACCTGCCAGCACATGCTTTTCTTTTTAGGTGGGTCCAACACCTTTTGTACTACTTTGTCTCCAAAGTTAGGTGCTTTGCGATATATGAATTGAGGTGTAATTGGTAATGCCTGGTGGAGTACTCTGTCCATACACAAAACATGCCAATGGCGTTTAAATATTGTTTCTATATTTCTATATTGGCCATGAAAATTGGAGAGAAAACTCCACTCTTGTCTGGAATTTTCAGGGCGAACTTTATCCAAAAAGCACGCTTCTCTCGGGGTATCCTCTAGTTCTTTTACAATTTTATCAAGGTTATCTTTATTATATCCCTTTTCTTTTAACCCTCATCAGCTGGCCTTTCGGTATATTTCGCAGCCAATTCGGGTGATGACCACTAGTTAGTGGCAGATAACTGTTTCTGTCAGTTGGTTTAAAATAGATGCTAGTTAGCAATGATGAACCCTGTAATCTAACATCCACATCCAGGAAATGAATATGTTCTTTACTGTATTCATATTCCAATTTAATGTTGTTATGGTTAGTATTTAGTTCTTCCAAAAACGACAACAGTGATGTTTCGCTGCCTTCCCAGATGAAGAACAGGTCGTCTATGTATCTTCTGTAAAACAGAAGACCATCTTTCTTATTTAGGAAAACTGACTTGTCCTCCCACTCCCCCATAAAGAGGTTGGCTATACTGGGAGCAAACCTAGCCCCCAAAGCCACTCCCCTTTTCTGGGAGTAAAACTCTTGATTGTACCAAAAATAATTCCAAGATAAACAAAAATCTAGTGCCTGCCCCAAAAAAACGTTTTGTTCGTTCGGTAAATCATCTCGCTGACATAACGCCCAATTAAGGGCTAATAATGCGTCATTATGCTGGATGATTGTATAGAGTGATGATACATCAGCTGTTACTAGGTGGATATTAGTTTTCCCTGTTAGATCGATCTCCCCAATGAGCTGTAGAAAGCTCTTTGTGTCCTTCAGATAGGCCCTAGTTTTTAGGACACTGGCTTGCAGAAACGTATCAAAGTATTGACCTAATCTTGCAGTCACAGAGCCTATAGAGTTAACAATGGGACGTGCTGGGGGTTTAACAAAGTCTTTATGCACTTTAGGTAACGTGTATATAGTTGGGACTCTACAGAAACTGGGTGAGAGATATGTATGCTCTTTTTTATTGAGTACTTTCTTTTTCCTCCCCATGTCAACCAATTTTTGTAACTCAGCATGATATGCATTTGTTGGGTTATTTTTTAACTTGACATACGTCATTGTGTCAGACAACATACCAGATAACATACCATACCAATAAAACTACTCCTCCCCCTTTGTCTGCTGGGCGTATAATCACATTGTTTCGTTCCTGTAGTGACTCGATGCCTTCCTGAATATACATTGGATTAATATTCTTTTTTATCTCCATTTTGTCCAGGTCTTTGAGAACTAGATTTTTGAAAACATCTATATGTTGGTTAGCAGCATTTGGGGGGTTGAACAGGGATCTATTTTTTAGACCGCTGTCGACTCCTGCATTATTAGTGCTTACTGTATAGTTGTTATTTGGACCCTTATTCAAAAATATTTTTTAAGGTTAAGCTTCCGAATATACTTATGGATATCCATATATACCTCAAATTTATTGAGGGTTTTTTTTGGAGCACATTTAAGTCCTAGATTAAGTATATTTAATTCCTTATGAGTCAATTGGACCGAGCTTAAATTATATATTCCCGTTATTCCATCCTTCTTTTTTTGTTGTTTATACTGGATCCTTCTCCCTGCTCTACTACCCCTTCTTCCTTTACGTGTGGTACTGGGGGGTGGGGGTGGTGGTAATAGTCTTGCGGAGGTCTCCACCATCCTTGGTGGTTCTGGGGTGGGTATGCATTCCCTGGAGGTCTCCTTCTGTATGTCTGATTGCCCCTGTGTCCCCAGGATCCTCTCTTGCCCCATCCTAAAAAAGGACGTGGAGATCCAATATTGTTATATTCGTCATTGTAGGCCAATGGTCCGAATCTATTATTAATAATAACTGGATATTGATAATTATTATATGGTATGTTACGTTTTTGGAAGAACTAAATACTAACCATAACAACATTAAATTGGAATATGAATACAGTAAAGAACATATTAATTTCCTGAATGTGGATGTTAGATTACAGGGTTCATCATTGCTAACTAGCATCTATTTTAAACCAACTGACGGAAACAGTTATCTGCCACTAACTAGTGGTCATCACCCGAATTGGCTGCGAAATATACCGAAAGGCCAGCTGATGAGGGTTAAAAGAAATTGTACTAATAATGATGACTTTATTACCCATGCCGAAACCATAAAAGAGAAATTTATACAAAAGGGATATAATAAAGATAACCTTGATAAAATTGTAAAAGAACTAGAGGATACCCTGAGAGAAGCATGCTTTTTGGATAGAGTTCGCCCTGAAAATTCCAGACAAGAGTGGAGTTTTCTCTCCAATTTTCATGGCCAATATAGAAATATAGAAACAATATTTAAACGCCATTGGCATGTTTTGTGTATGGACAGAGTACTCCACCAGGCATTACCAATTACACCTCAATTCATATATCACAAAGCACCTAACTTTGGAGACAAAGTAGTACAAAAGGTGTTTGACCCACCTAAAAAGAAAAGCATGTGCTGGCAGATCACAGGGTTCTATTCTTGCAGGAAATGTAGTTGCTGCCTAATGGTTAATAATCCAATTAGAGGTCTGTCAGAATTCGTCTCAACTGGAAATAACAAGACGTGTAATATCACCGAATTTATCACGCGCAATTCCACGCATGTTGTATATGTCCTGCAATGTCCATGCAATCTCATGTATGTAGGCCGTACTAAGAGAAAATTAAGAATACGGATAGCAGAACATATACATAACATTGAACTTGGATTTAAATATCACAGCGTTTCCTTACATTTAAAAAAATGTCACAATAAAGACCCATCCTGTTTAAAATATTGAGGAATTGATTGTATCCATCCTAATTGGAGAGGATCCAATTAAAAAAGAGAAATATCCAAGCGAGAAACAAGATGGATACATTTTATGGACACTCTAACTCCTAAGGGTATGAATGTGAAGTTAGATGTGAACTGCTTTATCAGTGATTATTAGTTTAATAGTATGTTGTTTTTATGTATTTATTCATTTTTTAATTATTTTTTAATTATCCGTTTACATACTGCATTGAAATTAATTATTTTATATGCTGTTTTATATACTGTATTTTAAATAGATTTTTAGGTGTAATTGTATATTTGATTGTATGGGATGCAATTATAATATATTAGAATATATTCACATAGAGATACGGTTTAGATCAAGTTAATATTAATAGGTGAATTATGGGTTTTTCCCAGGATTCTTGACATTAGATGTAATTATCTCTAAGCCCAGTAGGGGGCAGAGAACGAGCGTCCGCATCACCATACATATGGCACGCTAAACAGAGGTGAATGGTTAGGGCGGGTGGAAAACAACGCCCGTATCCCAGCACACCAATTAGCAGTGAGCAGGACAGCGTATAAATACCATACACTCAGTCGTACAACCACACCCACAGATGAAGTCAATCCTATGACGAAACGCGTCTGGGTTGGTTGAGACGACTGTCTATCTTAGTGACGTCATCACGCCGCTCGACGCCGGCGTGTGTTAGCACAACGGGAGGTAACTGAACTAAGCGGTGAACACCGCTCTGTGTGCCCGCGCCAGTGTCCAGCTGCAATGAAAGATGATCGAGTTGATATATGCCTAATCAAATCTACAATATTGTAAGTGCATTTCTTACTTTGTATGCTTTTAAATAATAAACCCCACGGAATTATGCTATGTGCCATCATCTGCTTTCTTTTACACATGCGAGCTGATATCTAATAAGAGGAGTGGTTTTGGATTATCTCGAGCTGTGATGTGTGCTATAATACAACGCTTTATACCTAGCGCTGTCTGGTAAGAGTTACATTTAACTATTGCACGTGGTGACGGTGACTAAAGGGAATTGCTTGGTGCTGATACATATAAGATTCATCCCCTCCTCTCTCTTCACGGATTACTTTGGGATTTCCTTTCTGATCACCATTTTTATATATGAACTGTGGACTTTTTCATATCATAGCATGTTTTATTCCATGTCTTAGGAGCGCTGCTTCATATTGTTTTTATATGTTGATTGTTTATGTTTATAACCTGCCTTTGGACAGGTAATAGTAGCAGCTCCAGCAGCTAACAGCTTTACCAGTGAGGGAGGTGTATTATAGTTCTTTACACCCCCACCTTCTGGGATTATTATTATTACTACTAATTTTACTTATATTTTTACTTTATAAGTGCTATCTGCTTCCCTAAGCTCTGGGTTTTCTAGGAAGGGCCTCTTGTATTTTGTTTGAATAAAATAATTTATTATCGCTGTTTTCTAGCTGATCTAAAATCACTTTTGACATAAAGGGACACTTTTGGTTGCTATGAACAATCTACAGTTTGCAGGCAGAAATAACAGTTTTTATTCTATAAAAGTACATGCAGAACACTGGACAGACCACTAGGGACAAAGGGTGTGTGTATTTTTTACAAGATTACAGTATACTGTATGTAATGTGTTTATTTACTTTTTTAAATTTGGCGCCGTTCTCTGCCCCCATGCCTCGCAATGTTGTAACGTCGCAGGGAATGAGGTTTGGCAGCACAGGGACACTGTGAATTGAGCGAGGAGGACGCCGCTCGCTCACACAGAGCGGCAGCATCGTAGGATCCAGGGATAAGATCCAGGGATAAGATAAGTAAAACCTGCCTGTGGCTGCTGCAAGGCGATACCGCCGTGTGGCTAGGGGTTACCGCTTTTGGTAAGGAAATTTAACCCTGAGCCACACTAGGGAATACCGCCAGGGGGGTTAATAGTAAACTGACCTATAATAACAGTATTATTTTCTATTGTATTCCATCCCAGAGCAAGAGGTCGTGGGCCACATCAGAGGGCTCCGCGGGCCACATGTGGCCCCCGGGCCACAGGTTGGGCACCCCTGGTCTACAGGATTGGAAATATCAGTTTGTAAATGGATCGAAAACTGGCTAAAAGACAGAATTCAGAGAGTAGTGGCTAATGATTTATACTCGGAATGGTCCAAGGTTATCAGTGGTGTACCCCAAGGGTCAGTGTTGGGACCCTTACTTTTTAATATCTTTATAAATGATATTGGGTCTGAGATCAAAAGTAACATTTCTGTCTTTGCAGATGACACCAAGCTATGCAGTGGAATAACGTCTTTACCAGGGGTCAAGTCCTGGGCAAAAAAGTGTGGGAACTCACCCAACTCACCCAAGATTCTTCACCTCAAAAAACTATTTAAGCAAAAGACAGCATAGATTCATGAAAGACAGAAGTTGTCAGACAAACCTGATTTCTTTTTATGAAGAGGTAAATAAAACCTTGGACAGAGGCGTGGCTGTGGACGTGGTATACTTGGATTTTGCAAAAGCATTCGATACAGTTTCCCACACATGGCTCATGTGTAAGGTAAAGTCTACAAGATTGGAAATATCAGTTTGTAAATGGATAGAAAACTGGCTAAAAGACAGATAAAGCTAATGATTCCTACTCTGAATAGTCCAAGGTTATCAGTGGTGTACCCTAAGGCCTCGTACACACGATCAAATCTGTCTGCTGGAAACGGTCTGCTAGACCGTTTCAGCAGACAGATTTGATCGTGTGTACGGGCAAACAGAAGGATTTGGCCACCCGACAGATTTCAAAGCATGCTTTGAAAACTGTCGGCTGGGAACCCGTCCGCCCGACATGTCTGCTGGTTAGTATGCTAACCAGCAGACATGTCTTCTCGCACACGCGCCGAATGATTTCGACGCATGCGCGGAAGTGTTTTACTTCCTGGTGCGGTGACGTGACGGCGTCAACGTCACCGCCACGTCACCGACACGTCAGCGTGCTGTCTGCTGGCGGGGATTTTGGTTTGCTCGTGTGTACACGCGAGCAAACCAAAATCCAAGCAGACAGATTTGTTCAAATCGGTCGGTCCGACCGATTTGAACAAATGGATTTGATAGTGTGTACGGGGCCTAAGGGTCAGTGTTGGGACCCTTACTTTTTAATACCTTTTATAAATGATATTGGGTCTGAGATCAAAAGTAACATTTCTGTCTTTGCAGATGACACCAAGCTATGCAGTGGAATAACGTCTTTACCAATCAAGTCCTGGGAAAAAAAGTGTGGGAACTCACCCAAGATTCTCCGCCTCAAAAATACAAAAAAAATGTGTGTGTGTCTATATATCATGGCCGGCCCAAGCAGGGCCGGTACAAGGCAGGGGCGGGAGGGCCCACTGCCCTGGGCTGAGTGTAGGAGGGAGCACCAAAACACTGGGACATCATGCTTTGTCTCAATCTCTGTGTTGCTAATTCTGTCCAAAAGCAGAGCCGATAATGTGCCCTTACCTGCTGCAGGCTTCCCTGGAAAGGCCAGAGACTCTCCTGGGCACACCCAGGTCCCTGACAGTCTGGGCGGCTGGATCGGACAATGAGAGCTCCAGTACAGGTGGGCGGAGCAGGCAGACAACACTTCACTGAAGCCCTAATCACTGCTTTCTGCCCAGCAGACTGAAGATAAGAAGTGGTAGATAACAGACTGCTTTTCTTCTCCTGTGAGTCCTAACCTGTTCTGCTATCCACACTGTGACAGTTACAGAAACAATGCCGTGCGTCTCTCTCACTCCTGTCGGCATTGTTTCTGTAACTGTCACAGCGCACCGATCTGCCTCCCTGTTCGAGCCACATATTATCCTCCCATAGGTGCCTGGTCTCCCACCAGTGCTGCCTGTTTTCCTCTGCCTGGAAGCAGGGGGATTAATCAGGACACTGAGTGTGGGGGAGGTTTAATGCACAGGCACTTCTGCAAACTGCCCAGGGGTCCTACTAGGTACATGGGGGAACTTTGAAGTTTCCTCCCAGCAGTGTCGGGCAGTGCTAACAGTTCTCCTCGTTTTGGCTGTCTCAGGTCAGTTCTGTTATGTTATAAAAGTGTAATGATGAGCGCAAACTTAAACTAAACTAAATAATCAATCCCAAACAAACAAGTGAGCATCACTATAAAAATAGTGATTAAATTAATAATCCAAAATATGTGCAATACAGTGCAGCAGCAAATGTCCCAAATTAGTGATTAAATTAATAATCCAAATATGTGCAATACAGTGCAGCAGCAAATGTCCCAAATGAGTGAAATCCAGTGGGGAGACAAATGTAAATCAATCAGTGACAAGGCTTCTATCCATGTAACAACAAACTCATCCAGATGAGACTTCACAGATGAACGTGCTCACAGAGCGCTTACCTTCCACAAGGAAGAAAGGGGCATCAAACACATGCAATGATGATCCTGTAGGCAGCCGTCTCCAATGCAATCCTTAAGCCAGTCTCAGCCACATTCGACGTCCGGTCGAAAATGTAACGGATGTTCCAAAGAGAAAATGAAGCTCACATAGTGAAGTACGTAAACTTAAAAATGGTTTAATAAGGTAAACACACTTACAGAAAGAGAAACGAATAAAAACACCAAAACAATGGCACTTCCGGTCGGACGGTCAGGGTGTCACGTCACTTCCGGTTGACCTTACGCGTTGCGTCACGTCACGTGACTTCATCAGAGGTTGAACCAAATTAGTGAAATCCAGTGGGGAAACAAACGTAAATCAATCAGTGACAAGGCTTCTATCCATGTAACAACGAACTCATCCAGATGAGACTTCACAGATGAACGTGCTCACAGAGCGCTTCCTTTCTTCCTTGTGGAAGGTAAGCGCTCTGTGAGCACGTTCATCTGTGAAGTCTCATCTGGATGAGTTCGTTGTTACATGGATAGAAGCCTTGTCACTGATTGATTTACGTTTGTCTCCCCACTGGATTTCACTCATTTGGGACATTTGCTGCTGCACTGTATTGCACATATTTGGATTATTAATTTAATCACTAATTTGGGACATTTGCTGCTGCACTGTATTGCACATATTTTGGATTATTAATTTAATCACTATTTTTATAGTGATGCTCACTTGTTTGTTTGGGATTGATTATTTAGTTTAGTTTAAGTTTGCGCTCATCATTACACTTTTATATCCTATTTTTGTTGTTAGCACATACTAGATTTGAGCTGCATGTAATTAGTTTAAATTATTTCTCATATTGGGTCTATTCACTGTTGGCTAGCGCTTTCGTTTTTCCTTTTTATACCACCAGTTCTGTTATGTGTCTCTCTAATGTCTGCAATGCTCTCTCTCCCTCCCTGGCATCGTCCTCCTCGCCTCGGCCACTATCTGGGCCGTCCTGCTCCCTGTCATCCTCACACAGATCCATTCATCTTTGCCTGTCACACTGCTCCTCTCACTCTCCCCTCCCTCCTTCCCTGTCTTTTCCTCTGCAGACACTTCACCTTCACACAGGTGTGTGTCCCAGGATCTACAAATGGCAGGAACAGGAATCCCCGCACACCCCCAACACTGTTTTTTTACTAGGCAATGGAGATCACTCCCTCACCCCTCCCTGCCAGACAGCCCATTTACTTTTTTTTATACTATGGCAATTTATTCCCAGCTGAGAGTATGCCCCATGCCCATCTCTGATTATGCCTCTCCAGTCCCCCTGACAACCACCTATCCACCCTCCCTTCCCCCCTGCCAGGACAAATCCTTCTTTTTTTCTCCCTATACAGACCAGTATTCCCCCAGTCTCATTCCAGTTCTTCTCTATCCATCCCCCATCTCATACCCACCCCACTTTTACCCCCTTCCTCTTTCTCCCCTACACTATTGTTCTCATCCCCACCCCTTTTTTTTCAGGGCTTAAGGAAAAACCCTGAGGTGGAGCATCTTACTGTTGCTGCTTGTGTGGGGGAGATGTGTAATGTGTACTGCGCCAATCCCTGCTGACCCTCTTCTCCTATTCATCCCATGTGATTGGTGCAGTACACATCCCACCCACACACCCAAAAGATGCTCCACCTCAGGATCCTTCTTTAACCCCTGCAAAACACCAGAGGAGAGCCAGAAACTCCGAAGGGGAAGAAAGAGGGTAGTTGTCATTCCTGTTGTATATTTAGCCCAGTGACAGCTTGCCAGAATAGATATAGTGACATCAGCTTCCCTGCACAGCTCTGCTTCAAGAGACCATATCTGTATTCTACATTACTGCGCCTATACTGTACCCTCTTGCCTCCTGTACTATGTCCACTACCCTCCCCCTGTACTGTACCCTCCTGCTCCCCCTGTACTGTATCCTCCTAACCCCACCATACTGTACCTTCCTGCCCCACCCCCCCATACCGTGCCCCCCTGCCCCTGTACTGTGGATGGATGAATCTGTTAGGCTGGAATCACACTGCTGTGCGGAGCGACTAAGTGGCAGATGAGGTTTAATGTTGATAAATGTAAAGTTATGCACTTGGGGGCTAAGAATATGCATGCATCATACATACTAGGAGGTGTACAACTGGGGTGATCCGTAGTGGAGAAGGATCTGGGGGTTTTAGTTGATCATAAGCTCAATAATAGCATGCAATGCCAAGCTGCGGTTTCCAAAGCGAGCAAAGTCCTTTCTTGTATTAAGAGAGGTATGGACTCCAGAGGGAGAGAGATATAATTTTGCCCCTGTACAAATCATTAGTAAGACCTCATCTGAAATAGGCAGTCCAATTTTGGGCACCAGTTCTCAAAAAGGATATCGGAGAACTGGAGAAAGTGCAGAGAAGGGCAAACAAACTGATAAGAGGCATGGAGGAGCTCAGCTATGAGGAAAGATTAGAGGAACTGAATTTATTCACTCTTGAGAAAAGGAGATTAAGGGGGGATATAATCAACATGTACAAATATATAAGGGGTCCATTTAGTGAACTTGGTGTTGAGTTATTCACTTTACGGTCAACACTGAGGACAAGGGGGCACTCTTTACGTCTAGAGGAAAAGAGATTTCACCTCCAAATGCGGAAAGGTTTCTTCACAGTAAGAGCTGTGAAAATGTGAAATAGACTCCCTGCAGAGGTGGTTCTGGCCAGCTCAGTAGAAGGCCTGGATACTTTCCTAGCTGTACATAATATAACTGGGTACTAACATTTATAGGTAAAGTTGATCTGGGGAACATCTGATTGCCTCATGGGGGATTAGGAAGGATTTTTTTTCCCCTGCTGTAGCAAATTGGATCATGCTTTGCTGTTTTTTTTTGCCTTCCTCTGGATGAACTGTGGGTATAGAATTGGGTATATGTGATTGTATCATATTATTATTATTGTATTTGTTATGGTTGAACTTGATGGACTTGTGTCTTTTTTCAACCTGACTAACCATGTAACTATGTAACTATCCGAATGTTTAAATGGAGTCAGCTATATTTTAAGTTTTTAATCTAGTATAACTTTATATCTAGTATAAGTGACTTAGGGATTTTGAGGGTTTTGCCACCCCCTCCCCACCACAAACACTGCTTTCTTGCAAATGTGACCCTAGTCACTATACCACTGTAAAAGGGGCAGGTTAATTCTTGACAGATGATGAACTCAAGTACTCGAAACGTTTAAATGGAGTCAGGTATATTTTAGTCTCAAGTTTTTAATCTAGTATAACTTTAAGTGACTTGGGGATTTTGCCACCCCCTCCCCAGAAAGAACACTGCTTTGCTGCAGATGTGACCCCAGTCACTACACCACTGTAAAATATCTTCTTTACTAGGGAATTATATCATCAACCAGATCCCAATGATTACCATCTTGAGAATAATATTTTAATTCAATTTCACCAAGCTTGATAAATTATAACAATTACACTTGCTTCTCTTTAACCCACATACAGCTTACATTTTAACTGTCCCTTGAGATCATATTAGTTTAATTTCCAAAGTGAAGGAATAAAAGTCAAGTGATAGAAACAATGGTTTAATTATGTGTCAGATGCAATTTGCATACACATGGTAGTCAGAATGAGAGTCCTGTCACTCAGCAGTCTTGTCATGTGATATAACTGAACAGAATGCTGATTGAAGAGACTGCCATATCAGAACTTCACATCATGCCGCAAGAGACACTAATATTTCCCATATGTGATTATTTTTCTTCACTGTTGAACAAAGTAGAGATTTATTACTTCCATTTTGATAAATTATAAATAAATCCCAACTAAATGATACACAGATGTCTCATAGACAGATCGCCGACATAGGACATATTTTATAAGCTATTATTTTTATATAGACAAAATTTGAATTTTATAAACCGTCTCTGACCTCCAAATCAGCCATATGAATTTCAAGGGTCATATAAGATACCAGAGGCAAAACATATGCACTTACATGTCTTTGTTATCAACATTGTGATTATCCAGGCCTTAAATCTCGACAATTGTTTAATAAAAGGTAATTTTTAGGTTGGGTGAATACTGATTTTGAACTTCGATTGTGGCTCTAAAGGATAAAAGAAGTCAAACATTTCTTGTATGATTTGGATAACATGTTTTTTTTTTAAAAGAAAAAGCCACCTTCCCCAAAAATAAGCCTTCCCGACACTCACCCGGACAAAAACCGACCCCACCCGCAGATACGAACGACCCGTTCTGACTCCCGCAGCCCCAGGGATCTGGTCCTCAGCTCCGGGAGCGGCTAGAAAACTGTCCGCGGTAATAGCGGTAATAGCGATCATACAATACCGGAACTCCCGGTATGATTCAGTGACTCTCTCGATCACAAGGGATAATCCTCTGTGGCCATGTGCCCGGGAACCAGATTAAGACTTTGGATATGCCGGTCTGACCCCCTCCTCTGCAGTTACTTAGTGAGCAGTCAGGAACCTGAATGCAGTTAAAGAGGAGCTCCAGCCGCAAAATTTTTTAACAGTGTAGCTGCTGACTTTAAATAAGGACACTTACCTGTCCTAGGCGCCCGCGCTGACGGCCTCCCCCGATGCCGGTCCCACGATCGCTCCGGGTCCCGCGCCGCCATTCACACTATGGGAAACAGGCAGTGAAGCCGTACGGCTTCACTGCCCATTTCCTACTGCGCCTGCGTGAGTCTCACGCTGGCTTGTGAATGGGCGCGCTGCTCTCTCAGAACACACACAGTTCCCAGAAAGCAGCGCGCCCCATTCACAAGGAGAAGGAGAAGAAGAAAAGGCACCGCGGACTGGAAGAGGCAGATTACGGACTTCCGCATAGCAACAGCTATTTCGGGTGAGTATTTTTTTTTTATTTTTTTCAGGTTTTTTTTTTTTTTTTTTTTTAAACAACATTGTAAAATGTTGTTTTCCTGGGTGGAGCTCCGCTTTAAGATGGCGGCGACTACGCAGCTCCAGACTATACAGCAATCACAGCTGCATCTTAAAGCTATCTCACCTCTCAATTTAACAGGTGAGACAGATAAAATATCAACATGGTCTTCCTCATTACCACTAGACAGAGATGTGGACAAAGCTTTGGGGACATATCATTCAGTCAAGATAATAAACCCCCATCCATGACTAAGGGATTGACCATTCCACCTTCCTCTGATTGCTCTGGTGACCCATTACTTTTGGCCAGATTTTCCACATTACTTGACCAGGGCTTGGATAAGATCAGTACACGCATAATTTCAGACATTAAAAATGAATTCCAAGCACTGGGAACCTGGATAAATATGCTAGAAAACACTCTTGATGACACTATCGCTAAGACCGATCAAAATACAAATTGTATAGAAGATATCCATGCAAAATTGGATGAAGCCCTCAATAAGATCGACAAATTAGAGAACCGTTCACGCCGCTACAATTTTAGAGTCCGCAGAATTCCTGAATCCTTCACTGATTCTGATGCAGTGATCAAAGAACTGATTTCATACCTTATTCCAGATATACCTACCCACAGGTTGGAATTAGATTGTGCTCACAGAGCTCTAACTGCACCCCGGTCAGATGGCCTACCTCGCGATATTCTAGTCAAACCCCATCATTATGAGGTAAAAGAAAAAGTAATGGCCACAGCTAGAGAGATTACTGACTTACACCTAAGAGATCACCCCATTCAGATTTTCGCCGACATATCACCAGCTACTGTGCAAAAACGCAGAGCTATGAAACCTCTCTTACAGCCACTAATAACCAACAATATCAAATATCATTGGTCCTTCCAATTTCGACTAAACTTCCCTTTCCGTAATAAAAAATATACCTTTTCAACCTTTCCTGAAGGTGAAACGTTATTGAGAAGCCTGGGATTGGTCTCAACTGAACCTGATGTTTCTCCCCGCACTCCAATTTCCAATACCACAAACACGGGATCACTTCAGATCTCTCCACGCCAAGTATGGCGCTCCGTTAGGAACAAATCCAAGCAAAAGGCTCGACCCTGTGATGACTTCCTTCAGGAATCCCTTTCGGGACTATTCAAATTACACCTGTTACTATTTTCAAAATTAATTATAGGACAGGATCTCGGTTGGAACAATTTTTTTTTTTTTTGGTATTAATTTTAATGTTGTATTTATAAATTCTGTTCCTCGTTATGATAATTTAATTATTATGGGTGAGTCAAGGGCTGACGGTGGTTGTCATACACCTTATTTGATTTTATTCTCCTTACCTATTTAGGGAGTCTAAGATCAAACTTAGCTCTATACCTATCTAGAGCTATTACTTATTATTATTTGGAAGTTTGTACTTCTTCCTTCCTTACCCTTTTTTTCTTTCTTTTTCTTCTCCTTTCCCCTCCCCCCTCCTCAATTATAATTTATCTATTGTTTTTTGTTATCTTTGTTAGAATTGTTTTTCTTGTTATTGTTACATTTTAATTACTCCAAGTAATCTAAGAGGTTTATTCAAAGATTGTTCTTTAAATTCTGCGGGTCTATATCTACTCTATTTATATAGTCTAAAAAAAAATGTTATTGTTGTTTTTTTCCCAAGATTTTACCTTATACAGGACCCCACTATCTTATAGCCCAGTTACTAAACTACCTACACCAATTGAAAGATCCCAAGGTCATTCTCCGAAGTATTGGTGAGTATATTTATTGCTTCTTATGTACACCATGGTCGACCAGACTACAAACCTTCCCCTGAAAATTGTTACACATAATGTTCAGGTATTTAATTCTGCAATTAAAAGCAAAATGGCCTTTCAACATTATAAATCCTTACATGCTGATGTGCTTTTCCTTCAGGAAACACGTTTTCCTACGAATTATACTCCTAAATTTTCATACACCATTTTTACCCCCACTTTTATCTGGCAAATGGTCCGATCAAAACTAGAGGAGTGGCAATATGTTTCTCCAAACGTACTTCTTTCTCAATGGAAAGACAAATAAAAGATCCATATAGAGCTACATATCAAGGAATATTTTTCCATAAATAACTCTGAAGACACTTCCCCTATAAATAATTGGGAAGCCCATAAGACTACAATTAGGGACCATCTCATTCAAATGGCGTCCCGAATTAAAAAAGATTCCAATTTATTATTCAAAGAAAAAGAGAAGGAATTAACTACTCTAATTGCCCGTCATAAACAACGCCCCAATTTAGACCTTAGAAAGAAAATGTATTCCACTCTACTGGAACTAAACCTCTATTTGACCACTAAGGCTGAAAAGAATCTTGGATGGAACCAAGCTTCCTTCTATGCATCAAAAGACAAACCTGGTACATTATTGGCGCTTAAACTTACACCACGGATTCGTCGAACAGTACTCCCTAAAATTAGACAACATAATGGAAATTTAACACAGAACCCTCAAACTATGATGGAAATATTTCAATCTTACTTATACTTTGCACAAAAAGACCCTTCCACCAGTGACCTAGACAAATTTTTTGAAGAAGTGTCTCTCCCGTCTTTTTTGGATTCTCATAGCAAGATTCTAGAACAAGACATCTCCATGGCCGAAATAATAACTGCCATAAAACAAGCCAATGTTTCGAAGGCCCCCAGACCTGATGGCTTCTCGACCTTTTATTATAAAAAATTTGCCCCACTAATAGTACCCCATTTACAAAAAATGTTCAATGCTCTTCAAAATGGTTTTACACTCACCGAATCATCTAATAGAGCACACATAAGCATGATACCCAAACCTAATAAAGACCACGGCGACGTGGCAAACTATCGCCCTATATCATTGATCAATAACGACTTGAAATTACTCACAAAAATATATGCAAACCGATTTAATACATTCCTGGCACAATATATTCATATAGACCAAGTAGGATTTGTTAAGGGTCGACAAGCCACTGACCAAATCCGTCGGGCTGTTGACTTAATCTCTATCCTACATTCTGATTGGGATAATAGGGGACCTAGGCAAGGAATGCTTATATCATTAGACCTCCATAAAGCATTTGACTCCGTTTCCTGGCCCTTCCTCTTCCATATATTGAAGAAATGGAATTGCGGACCGAAATTATTTTTGTCTTATTAATGCATTGTATTCCAATCCTTCTGCTCAAATTCTAATGTGTGGATACAAATCAGAACTTATACAAATAAGAAGGGGTACTAGACAGGGGTGCTCTCTTTCCCCTATACTCTTCATTCTGACTATAGAATCACTGGCGATATCCATCCGTACCAATCCCAACATCCAGGGTTTATTTAGTGGTGGCAAAACACATAAATGTGCTCTCTTTGCTGACGACTTATTATTATTTATAACTAATCCCATTACAACCTTGCCAAACTTATTTTCTACTTTCTGGACTGAAAGTTAATCAATCAAAATCTGAAGCACTGGATATAAACCTTTCCACCGCCACACGAAATTTAGTACAATAGTCTTTTCAATTTAAATAGTGTGCACTTGCCCTCCCCTATCTTGTAATTAAACTCACACAAGATATTTCCACACTGCTTCAAGTTAATTATACCCCTCTTTATAATTCAATTGAACAAGAATTGAAAAACTGGCAGACATATAATCTTTCCTGGATGGGTAAAATATCAGCTTTAAAATGACGATTATTCCTCGTTTTTTATATTATCTCCGTACGTAACCAATTCCAATATCATGAAATTTTTTTAAGAAACTACAATCACTAATTTTTAAATGTATCTGGGGTAATGGTAGATGCAGGGTGGCACACTCTACTCTTCATATCTCCAAATGGAAAGGCGGACTGGGAGTCCCTCATTTCTTAAAATACTATAAGGCTGCCCAAATAGTACAACTATATCATATTTTTTCGAAAACATATCAACCAGATTGGGTACTTTTGGAGACGCAAGCCAGTCGGGCCATTTTGAGTCCTACTTTATCCCACTCTTTACATCTCTGGAACACAACATGTAAATGATATCCACTGAAATCTTCTCATTCCCCTGTTGCCCCTATACTTAATAACCCTCACTTTCCTCTGGGACAAGATCCCCAACAATTTTCATGGTGGGTTAACAAAGGCCTTTACAGAATAGCACATTTCATAGACCATAGAGGAATTAAGCCTTAGCAATACTTCCAGGAAAAAATGCAAATGCCTCAGACAGAATCCTTTCGCCTTCATCAGATCATTCAATTCATAAAATCGCTTGATACAGATCTAGCAGATGTAACCTCTAAGTCCTTATTTGAAAACAAATGTCTAAATAGTGAAGACAAAGAAAAATGGATAGCCGCACTCCAAAACCTGATGGGTGGTCTTTTATTCAATAGACAGCATGTACAAAAATAGGGTCACAGCAGTGGAAACAAGGAACAGCCGACGCGTTTTGCACTGGCACACTGATCCAGTGCGAAACGCGTCGGCTGTTCCTTGTTTCCACTGCTGTGACCCTATTTTTCTTTGTCTTCATTTTGCTTAGTGCACCGCCAGCACCCTCGGTATCCTGCACCACCTGTAACCATTTAGTGATCCCACCTGGAGCGGTGACTCCTTTCTCTCAAATGTCTAAATAGTCCTGATTCACATGGGGGGATTTTAGATCTGTATAATCTAGGACTGTGAAAAACAACTATTAATTAATCGATTAATCTTTAATTTTTTTGATCGATCAAAAATTTTTTGATCGATCAAAATTCATTCGATTGGTACTCAGCCTTCAGGGAGTTTTGTCGGAGATCCGGTGATGTCACTGACACCGACGGGGCTTGCCGTGTTCATCTGAAGGGCTCCTTTGCTGTGCCTTCATATCTGCATGCCAACGGGACCTTACTATCTGCCACACGCAAGAGCTGTTACACTTCCCTCTATCACTTCCCTCTATCAACCTGGGATTCTACAACCATCCACTGGGAGTTGTGATAGTTCCCTTCATGGGACATCTACATGCGGATGGACTGATGTTAACCTCTCCTCATCTGGATTCAGCAGTGGCATCGTTGTACACATTTTTATACCAGTATTATACTTAGCTACATGTTTTGATGACTACTTTTGCTACCGTTTGGTATTACTCGCACCATTTTTACAGTTTATGTAGCTACATCGATTTTATCTCCAGTGCAATATTTATTTTGTTACCTACTTGAAGACTATAAAAGTTTTAATGCTATTCCCATCGAGTGCTGCCTTTGTGTGTTTTTTGTATCCTGCTATCCATTTTTCCAGGTTGGTAGATGCACTGGGAATCGGCCTGCAAGGAGATCAGCTAAAAGTAGTTCGATCTGTATGTGCGTTATAATTAATCGAAATTAGTCGATTAATCGATTAAAAAATAAATCGATTAATTGAACACCAAATTTTTAATCAGTAACAGCCCTAGTATAATCTCTTCAATATTAAACAGACAAAACCCTCTTACCAATTGTCATGGGAATCAGACCTAGGTGAAAATATAGAGGACGAGATCTGGGAGCGCTGGTCGACCATGGTTCACAGTGGGATACTTAATACTTCCCTAGTGGAGGCAAATTTTAAGGTACTATCCAGATGGTATTTAGTTCCAGCAAAATTGGCCAAAATATATCCTGATGCTTCGCCCCTATGCTTCAGAGAATGCGGACAAGAGGGTACCATGTTCCATATCTGGTGGACCTGTCCCATGGTACAACACTTTTTTACCTAATAATCCTAAAACAGCGCTATTTGTAGACTTGTTTGACGGGATCCCTAGAAGTCTTTGGATTCTTATTTTTTTTTTCTCTGCAGCCAAGATTGCGATAGCATGTGCATGGAAAACCTCAGTTATAAGTATTAGAGTATTAAAAAGTAAACATTCATTGATTATGGTCAATGAAAAATTGACCAGCATCCTCAAAGACAAACAAGCGAAATTTGACGATGTATGGTTCCCGTGGATTAAATACCTACAAACTCAGTGATCCTTAGGCCTGATTATTGAAATAGTTTAGATATATAAACATAAATTCCGACTTGTTGATAGTGATTTATTATCTCTATACTGTGTTTTATTTATTTACTTATGTATTTATAAAAAAAAAAAAAAATGTTTTGATTGAAATTTCACTTATATCCAGACTGATGTTATTCGATCTTTAATCTTTGATAACAATATATAGAATCGGTAATTGAATGTTAAATGAATTATCCTCCCCTCACGACACTACTTGTTCTTAGATGGGTTGTCTGAGGATACAGGATGATTTTCTTGACCTTATACCTTAAAATAGATTGCAATGTTAACATGTATTTATTATAACTGCTCTTTCAGTTATACCCATATATTTCATGTGTCCTAAACTATGGTTTAATGTTTAACCCCCTATTCCCCCCTTTTTTTCTGTTATTCTTGAAAACTACAACAATAAAAACATTGAATGAGAAAAAAACTTACTTTCTATGTTCACTTCAACATATTTCTGCACTTTGGCCCCCGTTGTATATATGGGGCCAGATTCACGAACACTTGCGCTGGAGTATTTGGATATGCGCCGCGTAACTGTGATGATGCGCCGTCGTTTCTATGTGCCCATACCCACCAAACTAGATGCGCCCAATAACGGGTCATTTGCGACCGGCGGAACGTTCCGACGCCAGAGTATCGTCAGCGGTTAATTTCGCTGGGCGCATCAGTCGCGCCTATTGATTTCCCCTGCAAATATGCAAATGAGGGATTTTTCCCAATTCACGAACGGATTAGCACCATACGCTGGCTACATGCGCCGCGAGTATCTCGTCCGTCCGGCGCAAAGTTATTTCTACAAAAGGCTGCTTTATCTTTACTCCAGACGGTCACAGGTCAGCAGGAGAGCAGCTACAGCAGCGTTACCGACGATAAGAGCTAGCTGAGCACCCCCACTTGCAGGACAACACCTCTGTCCATGCTTGTCTGTCAAATTTTACAGCCATGGAGGAAGACATCATAGGTCTCCATAGCCGAGATGACGGCTGTCAGCTCCTGGCCATTAAAGTTCAGCCTTCTCCTTTGTGTTTGCGGGGAACGGGAGCAGCCATCTCAGAACAAAAGTAACATCACTGCGGGGAGGGGGAGCAGGATATACTTTAGTGCCGGAATGGCGCTTCTACGGACGCATTTAAACGCCCAACGGAAGGCATTGCGCTGACGTTTCCCGGGAAGTGGTGCCGACGGAAGTTGTGAGCATGCGCACAAGGGGGGCGAGTGATGCCGCACTCACTGCGCATGCTCCGTGGATGATGCGCTGAACGTAAGCCTCTGCGCTGGGCTCCGCCCATCATTTACATATGATCACACCCACTTCCACTTGCGTCGGGTTACGCCAGCGCATTATCGTTACTCTGGCGCAAGTTTACGCGCAACTGCTATGTGAATTACAGGACTTGCGCTGAAAGGGTCTTCAGAGTAACGTAAATGAGAAGCGTTACTCCAGAGGAAAGATACTCTCATCTACCTGAATCTGGCCCATGGTGTCTACAATATTGAATTTGGAGTTACCATGTCCCATCAAGTTATAAGGATGCAATACAGGGTCAGGGCCGGTGCTACCACTAGGCGGATTAGGCAGCCGCCTAGAGCGCACTGCCGCCTAGAGCGCAGCCATGGCCAGTCACCTACTCATCCCCGCTGGATGTAACCTTTGGAGCAATGCGGTGCGGTCCCTGTGCGGTGTGTCTTTAGGAGTGTGCAGTGTACTGGTGCGGGAATGTCTGCTGCTGGGGATAGTGCAGGGGCACGGAGAGGGAACTGTCACATCAACATGCAGTACACTGACAGATCCCTCCCCCGGCTCCCACAGCGGCAGAGTTGTTCGGGGGCTCAGGGCTCTGATGCCGAGGAGCTGGGCCGCCTCCTTCACGGTCACTGGTCGGAACTTGTGAGTGGGTGTGGCCAGCCAAGGGAGGATCCCGCCTGTCACTGGGGGACGGAGAGCAGAGTGGGAGGCCTCAGGGATCATCGCAGGTCTTTCTGGGCAGAGCAGCAGGTAAAAAAAAAATGGTTCTAAAAATGCTGTTTTGTTTTTGATGAAGCCACTGGACTAGGAGAAATTGAGTTGAAAATTGCTCAGTCAGGACAGGGCTACAGGAAAACACAGATATGATCTTGATCTTTGTCAACTGTATGACTTCTATCTTTAGACTTTTACATAGAAGTAAAAAGTGCTATTAGCTGACAAAGATCAAGATGGTATCTCCTGACTGAGCAATTTTCTTTTTTTTTTGTCGAGGGGGAGGGCGTAAGTAGCTGGTCTCGCCTAGGGAGCAAAAAAGTCTAGCACCGGCCCTGTATAGGGTCAAACATAAGATATGCTTTACAAAATACACCATAGAAACACCACAGTGTGAATTATGAACAACCGTGTCACAAAATAAGATATTGGAAGGCAATGAAATCAAGTTTTTCTACACTGCCACATGTTACAGGAGCTAACTTATGGTGAAGGTTACCTAGAGGACCCTCAGTAGGTTCTATGACTGATCTTTATATTTGTTTTAGGACTGTGATATTATCATAACTTATGGGGTTTCCCCACTATGCAGTAATTTTGTTAAAACAGCCATGAGATAAGTCAGGTTACATGATTATAATTGAAAGGTAGTCCATGCAGAAAGTATATATTTAAGCATATCTACAGTTAACTGAGTCAACACTAAGTGGCAGTATCTTCCTGTAAATGTATTTCACTTAGTTCATTGAGCTTCATGTATGCATATGTAAAGTTGAATAGTCACGAGTAAGCTCATCCATTCAGACGATTAATCACACTCAGACTGATTGTGATTAAAGAACAGCAGATATATATATATATATATATATATATATATATATATATAAATATATATATAAAACACACTTTCCTGGATAAGCTCTCAAAGTTTGGGCGCTGCAGCAACAACCAACTGGATACTGGTTCAAGTCACAAAATAGATATTTGCCAGCACACCATGCACATTTCTTCTGTTGCGATCATGCAATAAATTACCTATTTGGACGCTACTTTTTGTCGATCCATGGTGTGCTGGCAAATATCAATTTTTTTAACACTGAAGAAATTACACTTTGCTACAATGTAAAGTAGTGAGTGTACAGATTGTTTATCTTAGCTGTTCCCTCAAAATAACTCAACACACAGCCATTGATGTCTAAATCGCTGGGAACAAAAGTGAGTATACCCCTAAGTGAAAATGTCCAGAAGTAGCATTGGTAAATTGTAGTTTAGCTTAGGGCTAAGCCTGAGCTATGGAATCTGAGTCTGGGATCAGTGAAATTCAGGGGTGGATGACTCATCCTGACAGCTCCTCTGGTGCCACCGCCTGGTCTAGAAGGTTTGAGAATCTTCTAGAATTAGTGGGTGGAGGTTAGGCAGAGCTGCTTTAAATATTTATGAGGCCTCAGCCAATCCCCAGTAGTGGGCTGGCAGGGGGCAGAGCTTACCTCATAAATAGACATGAGCCATGCCGGCAGGATTGAGATACTGTGCTGAGGAGGCTGTCAGTGGTCCTCAGGGGTTCCCCCTAGTCTGGCACTGGGGTTCGGGTGCTGGAAGGATCCAGCCATAACAGACGGGAGGAATCCCTTCCTGGAGGCACGGGAGCAAGAGAGGAAAGAGTGAGTGGGTCAGTACTGTTGGGGACTGATGGGGCGAGACTGTCACATGTGGCCAGTCTTCTTGAGGACAGGCTTCCCTGGGAGATCTCCTGAGAGTCAGCCGGGTGGGCTGGTTTAAAGTCAGTCGAGAGGACTGGTGTAAGATTTAGCCTGGAGAGCTAATGAAATGGGTAGCTGCAGCCAGGTCAGGTTAGCTGTGCCTTAAGAGGTGGTGCACATTAAAGTTATTAATCCTAACTAAATAACATAAACAAAGTCACGGACTGTTCTCCGACTCTGGGGGGTGCTTGTAAAAATTTGTTGTGCCTGGCTGTGCAGGAGTGAGGGATCCAAGTTCATCAGCGGTCCCTACAGGGGGTGCGCTGCAATAGCCATAAAGGGAGGTTGTACCTGTAACTGCCCCCACCACCTCACTGTTCACCCACGACTGTCCACTGTGTCCTCCTCCGATCCCCCTGTGTCCTCCCCTAGCCCTTCTGTGTTCTCTTCCTGTCCTATTGTGTCCTCCTCATCAGAGGCAACTCTAGGCTTTGTGAGGCCTTAGGTAAAATTTAGGCACGAAGCTCCACTTACACCCAATTAACACCAAAATAGAGGAGGTCTTACTATACTCATTTTTTTTAAATCAAATACAGAGGTATATCCTATTGAATCTGTTGCAGCATTACTTACAGACAATACCATTTCTGCTATTATGAACTACCTAAACTTGGCACAGATGTCTATATTTCCAGTGAAAGTGTTGTGTGAATTTGATGCACGGCGGGAAATCTGACAACAGCATCCACAACATTTCTATGGTGATTCCTATGGTGTACTCAATATCTAAATAGCCCTGAATCTATAGTGATAATAATGCAGGCAGAAGTAAATTTCATAGTTCAGAACTGCTTTAGCTTTGAACACTCTGCAGCTACCCCTTTACACACGGAACACATATTTATGTAAAAACGGGGTGGGGGAAGTTCTCTGAATTCTAGCTTGCCGCTTGAGGACACTGTTGAGATGACCCATTTGTCCTGAACTTCGTTCTGCCAGGCGTTTGCAAATTGCAGCAGCCTTCCCCCCACCCAGCCGAGCGGGTGCATCCCTTCATAGGCAAGTTTTGGGTGTCTGTTTAGACTTTGAACCCCAAGTCCTTTTCTGCCCTTGGGCTTGGCTCTGCGCCATTCCCCTAGTGTTAGACTGGGGAGGCCGTCGCCACTGCCTGGAGAATGAGGTTCCTGCCTGCTACCCAACAGCAGTGAAGTTTCTACATAGGAACAATGTTTCCTGAATAGCATAAGCAGTTCATTGATTGTGCTTACATGTTTTAGTTGAATTTTGTGGCTTTGCAATAACACAATAATAGGATTGTTTAATACAGCTTACCTGTAAAATCCTTTTCTTGGGAATACATCACGGGACACAGAGCCTCAATTACTTAATGGGTTATGTAGTCACCACAGGTGATTGGACACTGGCAAACCCAATTAAAATTGAGTTCCTCCCCTATATAACCCCTCCCAAATGGAGAGTACCTCAGTTTTGTAGCAAAGCAATAAGTGTTCCACATTTAACACCGAAGAGGGGTGGGAGCTCTGTGCCCCGTGATGTATTCCCAAGAAAAGGATTTTACAGATAAGCTGTATTAAAAAATAATTTTTTCTTGATCATCATGGGACACAGAGCCTTAATTACTATTATGGGATGTCCCATAGCAATGCTAAAAAATTTGAGGGGTGGGAGACACAGATCAAAATAAGACCGCCATCGAGCCAGAGGATCTATACTGGTGCCTGCAGCATGCTACACCCGAAGGCGGCATCCTCGTAACCTCTCACATCTACCTGATCGAATTTAGTAAATGTATGGACCGAACCTTACAGATCTGAGCCATGGAGGCCTTGTGATGCACTGCCCATGAAGCACCAACTGCTCTAGTCGAGTGCCCTTTCACCTGAAAAGGAGGGATCTTCTTTTCTAAACCATAGGCCTGAATAATGACTTGTTGAATCCATTTTGCAATAGTGGATTTTGACGCTGCCTGGCCCTTCTTTGGGCCTTGTGGCAGAATGAATAGACAATCAGTCTTCCTTATCTGAGCCATAGCTTGCAGATAAACCCTTTCCCGCTCTTACAACATCCAGAGAGTGTAGACTCTCTTCCTCCGCAGACTGCGGATCTGGAAAAAAAGACGGTAGGACTAAATCTTGATTCAGATGAAAACCTGAAACCACCTTAGGCAAGAAAGTTGGGTGAGGACGCATCACCACCCTGTGTTCATGAATAATCATATACGGTTCTTTACACGAAAGAGCTGCAAATTCTGATACCCTCCTTGTGTCAACAGACTTAGAACCTGGTGTAAGGGTTCAAAAGGTGGCTTCTGGAAAACAGATAATATCAAATTAAAATCCCATGGGCACACGGGAGACTTAACCAACGGATTTACGCAGTGCACCTGAACAAAGGCCCTGACTATGGAATGAGAGGCAAGCGTTTTAAAAAAAAATACCAACAAGGCCGTGATTTGGCCCTTGATAGTGCTCAAGGCCAACTTCATATTTTAGCCCAACTGAAGAAAGGCAAGAATCCTATTAATGCCATACCTCCTATGATGCCACTTTCTGGGTTCACAGCAGGAAACATATGCCTTCCAGATTCTGTAGTAGATGAGCCTGGAGGCCGGCTTCCTAGCATTAACCAGAGTTGATAGGACTGGCCCTGAGAGTCCACGTTTTCTCAGAATGTGGGTCTCAACAGCCAAACCATCAGATTTAGACTTTGTAAGGCAGGATGGAAAATTGGACCCTGCAACAGTAGGTCTGAGCGTAGTGGGAGAACCCAAGGTCTTCCTACTGCCATCCTTATGATTTCTGCGTACCAGGGTCTCCTGGGCCAAGCCAGGGTGACCAAAATCACATACTCTCCTGCCTTCTTGACTCTCTGAAGGAATCATAAGAGAAGCGTAACCGGAGGAAACACATAAATCAGGGAGTACTGATTCCATGAGTTTGTCAGGGCGTCTGACCCTTGAGCACAGGGATCTCTTGTTCTTGACACAAAGCGGTCCAGCTTTGCGTTGAACCTGGACGCCAACAGGTCCACATCTGGGTTTCCCCATTTCTGACATATGACTTGAAACATGTTGGGGTGTAGAGACCATTCTCCTGGATTTAGCTGCTGGTGGCTTAAAAAATCTGCCTGCCAATTTTCTACCCCTGGAATGAAGACCGCAGATAGGCGAGGAATATGCCTTTCTGCCCAGGCCAGGATGTGATTCACCTCTTTTTGGGCATCCTGACATCTGGTGCCTCCTTGGTGATTGATATAGGCCATAGCCGTAGCATTGTCAAACTGAATCTGAACAGGCCAGCCTTGCAGTCTGCAAATTAATTGCCCGAATCTCCAGAATGTTGATGGGTAGGAGCTTTTCGGCCCCGGACTACTTCCTCATGGCAGATGCTTCTTCTAGAACTGCCACCCAGCCCAGAAGGCTGACGTCTGTGGTCACCACTTTCCAGGTAACCGGAGTGAAGGATTTTCCTTCTAACAGATTTTGGGGGAGCAACCACCAATTAAGGCTCTGGCGAACCTTTGGAGACAAGATCATAGGAAGACAGGGATGGACTGGCCATTGGGACTACAGGGAGTTTCCCGGTGGGCCGATGTCTCAGTGGGCCAGCTTCAGTGACAGTGGACCACCGCCCCCCTCCGCTCCTCTGTCTCTCCCTTCCTGCAGCGCTCACCTCCTCTTCCCTCCCCGCAGCGCTCACCTGGGGGGGAACAAAGAAGCAGGGGGAGGACCAGAGGAGCAGGGGGGGCGAAAGAGGAGCATGAGGGGACCAGAAGAAGCATGGGGGAGGGGACAGACAGCTTACTCAACAGCTATGGCCTGGGAGTTTCTCACTTCTGCCTAATCTTGTCCCATAAGGGGGGGCACCAAACTGATTCTTTGCCCTGGGTGAAATAATGTCTAGCTTCCTTACTGGTACTGCCTATAAGAGTACCAGTACCAGCCATTCTACTCTAATAAAGTAGAACAGCTAGTGAAGGGGGAGAGGGGGTGTGGGTGGCGGGGTTGGGAGTTGTCCGGCCGCCATGGGAGAGACCTGTCAAAGTGGGCCAGTCGGGATAAAGTCCAGGGCCAAATTTGTGTCCCAGTCCAGCCCTGTAGGAAGATCCAGGGCCTGAACATCTTTGTTCCAAGCTGACAGGATTCAGCCTTGTAACAGTCTTGAGTGAAACTGGGTGTATGGGACAGCCTTGAATGAGGCTATCATCTTTCCCAATAATTTCATGCAGATGGAAGGCCTTATTTTCACCTTTATCCGTCGGACCAAGTCTCCTATGGCTTTTGCCTTTGGCTTGGGAAGTGATACCTTGCTTAGGGACGTGTCTATAATCATGCCCAAGTACTCTAGCCTTTTTTGAGGCTGCAAGGAAGATTTCTTCAGATTGAGGACCCAGCCTAGGTAGTCTAAATATTCCACTGTGCTTTGCACATTGTCGCCCAAGCATGCGGCACACTAATCTATGATCAACAGAACGTCCAGGTAGGCTGTTACTGTTTTGCCTCGTGCCCTTAGCCTTGCTAGAGCTGGGGCCAGTATTTTTGTAAACACTCGAGGTGCTGTAGCCAGCCTGAAAGGAAGGGCCACAAACTGAAAGTGGCGCTGATCCACCGCAAACCTTAGAAACCATTGGTGAGCGGGGAATGTTGGCACATGTAGATATGCATCTCTGATGTCTATTGTTGCCCGGAATTCTCTTCCCTGAAGGTTGGAAACAACTGAACGGTTGGGAACCGTGAAAAGGTTTAAATAGAATCCTGACCCCTGATCCTCTGGGACTAACTCTATGATTACCCCTTGGGACAACAGGTGTTCCAAGGCCAACAGTAGAGACCTTCTTTTCTCTGGATCTTTGGCAATTCCTAAATCTCAGAAAAAGGGGTGGCGGATGTTCTCTGAATTCTAGCTTGCCGCTTGAGGACACTGTGGAGATGACCCATTTGTTCTGAACTTCGTTCTGCCAGGCGTTTGCAAATTTCAGCAGCCTTCCCCCAACCCAGCCGAGCGGGTGCATCCCTTCATAGGCAAGTTTTGTGTGTCTGTTTAGACTTTGAACCCTTGGGCTTGGTTCTGCGCCATTCCCCTAGTGTTAGACTGGGGAGGCCGTCACCACTGCCTGGAGAATGAGGTTCCAGGGGTTAAAGAAAGAGTTCCTTTTAAATGAGGGATGCTTACTCTTCTTCTTAACCGGCAACAAAGTAGACTTGCCTCCAGTAATCTATTGGATGTATTTATCCAGGTCATTCCCAAACAGGCGTTCTCCCCCAAAGGGAAACACTGCCAAGTATTTCTTGCAAGAAACCTCTGCCTCCCAATGTTTTAACCAAAGGGACCTGTGCATGTGTACCTGCAGGAGATTCAAGCGGGATGCTTGTTGAACAGAGTCCATAATCACATCAATTGCAAAACACAGGGCCTTAGGAAGGTCCTCATAAACCTCAATCTCCTCTGTAAGGAGGAGGTTAATCATCTGCTTAATTTGTTCCTTGAGAAACTGACATACACCAATGGCTGCAACTGCCAGTTGTACTACAGCCCCATCCATGGAAGAGGAGGCTTTTAATAGGGACTCCAGCTTTTTATCAGTTGGATCCTTAAAAATCTGCGCATTGTCTATAGGACAGGTCAGGTTTTTGTTTGCACAAGAAATAGCTGCATCAATAGCAGGTACCCACCATTTCTTAGTGAAACCTTCCTCCATCGGATAAAGGAGGGAAAACTGCATAGGGGGAGAAAACAGTTTATCTGGGTGAACCCAGTCATCATACATCAGTTTATCCAGCAAGGGATGAACTGGAAAGGTGCATGCAGCCTGCAGGGATTTCCGAGATCCCAAAGAGAAAACAGAGGGCCTAGAAGCTTCAACAGGAGGCAATTTGTAAGTGGCATGCACCATCTCTGCATAATATTGCACCTGCATCTTTAGCGACTGAGAAGTAGCAGGAATCCTCTCATCCTCTGAGTCCTCAGACTTCACATGATCCTTATCTCCTGAGAGGGATTTTTCGCCCTCAGAAGGCTCATCTGATGAGAAAGCCAGAGCAGATGAAGGGGATCTACCCCGTTTTCTGCTTTCTTTCAAGGAGGTTGCGATAATATTAGCAATCCTTCCTTATAAGCAATCCCAAGCAACTTTTAAAGCATCCTCAGTGATGTATACAGGAGCTGCCATAGGAGAAGCTGCAAAACCAGACAGGGGCTCTTCCTGTGAGGCTGCTATCAGGCTGACAGAGGGGGATGGTAAACTGCAGGCAAGCTCAGAATCCTTAGTCGGTGCCCCTTTTACAAGCCCTTGACCCTCTTCCCGGGACATAGTCCTTACTGCAAAGCAAAGGTACTATCCACAAAAAAAATGCACAGGAGACGAGGAAAAGGGGGAGAGATTACTGGGCGCATCTTGTGGATGCGTTATTGTATGTGTTATTGTGGCAGAGCCTGCATCGGAAGGAGGTGAGTGGTGTTTAAATTTGACCGATTTCACTGAGCTTGTATCCTGGATGGCTATGTAAGAAAACACCAGGTTTGCACTTACTACCTCCAGTGGTGAAAACCAGGAAAGACATCCTCTTCTTACCTTATCCACGCTGCAGGAAAGCTACTAAAATTAGTTCCAGCTTTCACCCATCAGTTGTGCCAACCTTCAGGTTTATCAAGGGTTCCATTAGAGAAAACCTCATACCTGGACCTGTTGAAGACTCTGCCAGAAACGTTTCGTGCCACTGTTGTATTAGTACACCAAAGCCTGGATCCCAGAGCCCAGACTTCCGCAGAGAGACATTACAGGTAAACCACGTTTCTTCTTTGCACGAGGCCCTGGGTACCAACCATCTTATGCTTTTGATATCGGCCCGAGATATGGATCCGGTTATAGCTCCTAGGTCTCCGCAGCCAGACCATGCTAATGCTTATGCTTAGTTCTTCAGTTACGTCCTGGTTTCCATGCCTAGGCAAATCATGTCATACATCTTCAGGATGGGAAGATGGGCTTTCTCAAGCTAAGCCCACCCTCTACTGCTTGCATGCCTGAGCTAAGGGCAGATGGATTCCAGTAAGTTAATGCTACAGGAATCATCTGCCCTTATTCAAGGTGGTCATGGCCAGAAATGCTAGGGGGTGTTTTTTAACGTGATTTCTCAACACAACCAAGCATTGAGATATAGATAGATGCATGAGTGAGATTGCTTTGAATATCAAATAGCATTTTGGTTTGTGGTGCTCAAATAAAGTGTAGTTCCACTTTAATGACCTTATTGTGTTTGGATCGTCCTCTTTCATTAGTCCTTCATTCTGTACTCCCTTTAGAGGTCCCAGAGCTCCATTGAACAATCACTGTCACAATGGCATAATACAAGGTGTCTTATTAAATTTGTGCTCTATTTTTTCCTCTATGCCAGTGGTTCTCAACCTTTCTAGGTTGCCCGTGCGTGACCCCTTGATAATATTTTCCAAGTTGTGGGGATCCATAAAAGTAAAATAATTTTTGTAGCGTGGCTTGTCAGCACCCAAGGCAAGACAAGTAATTTGTGCCCCTAACCCGCGGACATTTAGCGCTCCCTGAGTCCCGTACAATATTATACCCCCTATTATACCCCCTATGGTACATTTTATGATGTACCACTCTTTCTCTTTGTTCTCCTTTCTTTCCTTTTTATCTCTCTATCCTAATTTCTTGTTTTTTTTCTCCCCGTCCCTTTTTCTAGTCGTGTTTCTTGTTCTTTCTCTTATTCTTTCTCTCTGCTGTAGCGGTGACACCTATGCCGAAATCAGGAGATACGTACTCTTCCAGCCCCTCTCGCTTTACATTTCCCACCAGTCAACTGACCTTTAGTCTCTGCCCCCCAGTCATGCCATGAACTGAATGGGCGGCTGCATAGTGGTCTAGTGGGTGGCCGCAGGCTCCAGGGACAGCCCTGCTGGGCTGCCACAAATAGGCTGGGAGAGCGGTGTGGGCTTCAGGAACAGCTCAGGATTCGGTGACCCCTGGCAAATCATCAGCCGACCCTCGAGGGGGTCCCGACCCCCAGATTGAGAATCACTACTCTATGCTTTCTCCCATCTGATTTTTCACTGAGCCATCACTGTGTATCTACACCGTTTAAAGCTTAGTAGCTTTCCAATATGTACTGTCTAGGTCAGTGGTTGTCAACATATGAGGTATAAGGGGCCTCCACTGTGGCCCCTGAAGCACCAAAAGGCTGCACATAATATTCAGTATACTGTATGCCATGTTGCACAAAACTTTAGAGGAGTTAGCAAGAGACTGCTGGCATGCCACGGGGGTTGCTGGAGACTGAAAACCTGTTGTGGAAGACAGGCAGAGACTGGGCTCATGTTATGTGAAAAGGTTGGAGAAAAGTGTAATTTGCAAATCATTGCTTTCACTCTCTCTGCTGCACAAGTATCAAAGGTTGGGTACCAGGGCTTTAGGTATTTGCTTATTGTCAGCCTGGTTCCCTGACAATCTGTTTTTATACCTGACCTTCTGTGTTATGTCTATCTGTGTAGCTCTGCCACGGCCACCTTACATATAACAGGTGTGCTTTGAGGATTTTTCATGCTGGATTTTAAGAGCATTTACGCATAGTACATAATATAGCTACTGAATGAAGAAAGCTCAAGTCCAAGATCATGCCCAAAAACATTTACATACCTATACACATCTAAAATATGCTGAGCACAGTACACCTCAGCCCTCCTAGAGTCTGAAGTGCGATCTGGTTCTGATAGTTCTTGACAGGACAATGTGTGAGGGTAGGTTGCACTTTGGCATCTATGTCTAGATTTTTGGAGGTCCCTGTGCCAAAACTGATGCCCAATTACGGCACACAGATGTGAATAAGCCACACAGTAATGAAAGCATTTCTACTTCAGCTTTGGATATGTTATAGGGACTGCTTCAATCAGGGGCATACTTAGAGAATTTGGCACCTGGAGCGAATCCTATATCTGGCACCCTGCCCCCCCCCCCCAGATGAGCAGGTGGCTCACTGCATGTTCACAATTCTCCTCCCTCTGCTCCCCTGGGTGGCCAGGCCTCTCCACTGTAAAAACAGCCCTGACAATTGTCATTGGGTGGCCCGTGCCAGACAGGAATACATGTAACTCGCAGCGGCACACTTACTATGTGCCATGCTTCATTATATACTGTATATAATGGCAATGATTTTTTATACATGCGTGATTATTAATTCATTATTATTTTGCAGCGTTATTTGAGCAAAGTTTAATTTTTTTTTTTTTAAACTATCCTCTAACTATAACGTTTCTTTTAGTTTTCCTCGGATTGGGAAAGAAAACCACAGTCTCTCTCCAATAAGGATACAAGACCCAATTCACTAAACTATAATGAATATTATTTGATTTAACTTTCTTTATTTTCAGCAAGAGAGACATAATAAAACTGAAACATACAGTTGCATGCCTGAAAATAACAGCCATTAAAATATATAACACACGCATTATAGCTCAGTGAACTGACCCTTAAAACAATGATAAAACTTGGCAGAAATTCTAACATTTCCATATTCTTCCTGAAAAATAAGTGTTTTTTTCCACATGTGTTTTTTATTTGGAAAAATTTGCCCTTTACTTCCTGATGCTACCGGTCACTTAGAGAAGACAGGTAAAATCTTCCCTCTGGGGGCACACAAAATGACATAATCTTGGCAGAGGTTCTAACCTCTCTTCCCTACTGTATGCCACATTCACAATGGCACTGTCACACCTGCATTTATATGTGTTTACAGGACTTTCCTAAACAAATACTAAGCTCCATGCACACTAGCTTCAAAAAACACTTCTAGAAGCAAATAGTGTTATCCTATGTGTTCATGCACATTATTTTATTCTAGAAGAATTTTTGACAAATTATAAAATTATATACAGTACATATAGACATCATGGGCCAGATTCTCGTAGATCCGTGTATCTACGAGCGGGGCGTAGCGTATGCCATTTACACTAGGCCGCCGCAACTTACTGGAGCAAGTGCCGTATTCTCAAAGCACTTGCTCCGTAATTTGCTGCGGCGTAGTCTAAATGGCCCGGCGTACCCCCCGCGTAAATCAAAGGGGGCGGCTTGTATTTAAATTAAGCGTGCCCCCGTGCCGAATGAACTGCGCATGCGCCGGCCTTAAACGTAGGCCACTGCGCATGCTCCATAGTACGCCGCAAATACATTGGTTGCGACATGAACGTAATTAACGCACAGCCCTATTCGCGACGAGTTACGTAAACAAAGTAAACTACGGAAAAACCCAACGCTGTCCCGACGGCCATACTTAACATGGCATACGGCGGACCGACGTAAGGTTACCCCTCATATAGCAGGGGTAACCTTCCGCTTATGGAAACTACGTAAACGACGACGAGGCGTATCAGGCTCATTTGCATAGTCAAATGAGAAATCAACGTAAACACCACCCAGCGGCCGGCGTAACATTACATTTAAGATCCGAAGGTGTAAGTGAGTTACGCCAGTCGGATCTTAGCGTAAAACCGGCGTATCATGTTTTCTGGATAGAAAACAATGATACGCCGGTGGGAAATTCGAATTACGCCGGTGTATCTGTAGATACACCGGCATAATTCCTTTGAGAATCTGGCCCCCTGTGTGCAAGGGTTCCAAGGGTATTTTTCCTGCAGTTAGGTACAGCAAATTATTTTCAGTTTGAAAATGTTTCATTTAAGTGTCTGAAGAACTGACATTTTCAATGTTTGTATCACTAACAAATGTGTGGGTTGAACTGAAATGCTGAGACAAAAAAGAACCCTGTTCATTTTAATGGGGGAAAGCAGAATGTCCTTCTGCAGTGTAGACAGGGTTAAACTGAATATACATTATTGCAGAAGTGCAGCAGCCATCTTTAGGGGGACCACTTTGCAGTTCTAATCTATGGAGTGTCTCTAGTGCAGGGGGCAGCCATCTTTGCCGGCACGAAAATAAATATAAAGGAAAAAGTCACACTTAAACAGTGGTTACCTACAGAGGCTACTTGGCATGACACAGATCAATTATTTCATTAAACATTAACTCATTGATCTGTGTCATGCCACATAGCCTATGAAGGTAACCACTGTTACACTTATGCCGCGTACACACGATCATTTTTTGTGATGAAAAAAAACGCGTTTTCTGTGAAGTAAAAAACGACGTTTTTGAAACGTCACTTTTCAAAGACGATGTTGCATACACACCATTGTTTTTTTCACAAAAAGCGAGGTTACGTTCACCACTCTTTTCCATTGAAGCTTGCTTCATAACTAGCTTCTGGGCATGCGCGGGTTGAAAAACGTTGTTTTAAACAACGTTTTGAAAAATGACACAAAAAATTCAAGCATGTTGGAATTTTTTTTTGGTCGTTTTTTTGAAGACAAAAAACAACGTTTTGCCCACACACGATCAATTTAAATGACGTTTTAAAAAACGACGTTTGTTTTCATCGCAAAAAACGACCGTGTGTACGCGGAATTAGTGTGAGTTGTCAGACAGATAATCCATTGCTCCATATTACCTTTTTTTAACTATCTTTTTTTAAATAGCTTGGCTGGGTCATGATCGATCCTGGAGGACGGTGATCGGTCGATACAACAAAGCAAGGAGCGTGTGTCTGGAGTCTGCTGAAGGGAAAGAAGAGGGACAGTCAAAAAAGGGATAGCAGGTTGTTGGAACAAGACTGCACTGCTAACTAAATGGAAGACTGCCATAGCTGACCACAATTGGGTGGGATATGGGAGAAGCAAAGAGACTGTTCATCACACAGGACCTTTCTTCAGAGACTGAGGACCTTCTTCCTGGGGAATTTGTGATCAGAGAGAGCATTCCCACTGCTTGTAAGGAAGGAAATAGGGACTGTCTCAGTAGGATTGAAAGAGAGAAAACACAGTATCTTTTTTCCTGTCCGAGGCCTTGTACTGAACCAAAGCACATGTCCATCAACCCTGGGTCTGGTAGGGGACTAATATTGCACAAGTTCATCTGATGTCTGCTGGGAACTGTTGTGCTTTCTACAAGTGTTCCAACTTTGCCAGCCAATCACTGGCCAGTGGGATACAACTGGGTCTATTAAAACAAGTTAAGACTGCCTTAAATACTGTTGCTAGGTAAATGCAATTCAGTTCTGTTAATTGCTGTTTACTGGTCAGAATTTTGCAGGTGTTTAACCATAGCATACAAAGTAAGACCCAGGTAAAGCTACCAGGGTCAGATAGCAACTCCTTTTCAACAGAGGGTCTTAATCAGGGTTAGCTCTAAAAGGTACAAACAATTTCTGATTTCATAATCTACGCAGGATATAGTAACTCATGATGCGACTGTAAAGACCAGGACAGCTTCATTCACAATACTATATGTTTTCCTGAAAAAAGCAAACACTAAAAAGTAGTGCTATAAGAACAGACACAGAACAGAAAACACACATAACAATACAAACACACCTTTCAAAGTAACTTTATTGTCTTTTTGATTGTAAAAGCAGAATGGCTAATCCTCTCTTCTTTTAGGCTATGCTTGGCCAAATAAATTCTTTGGAATACCTCAATGCAGCCTTTTTCAACCAGGGCGCCCAGGCACTCTGGGGTGCCTTGAGGTTTTTTCAGGGGTGACTTGGCAAAAATGCCAAAAAAATGCCCCAAAATTGAATACAAGTTGCAGGGTGAATGAAACCTGCCTTTTAGTTATGTAAAGCCATAGGTTTTCATTGTTCACCATTACAACCTTCTAGCTGCCAACCTCCTAATGACCAATTACATCATCAGTTGGCAAGGATGTCAGCTGCCTGTATATCATCCTTGTTTGACCCTCCTTTGCCTCTTTCCATCAGCTTTGGGGTGTCATTAGCAAAGTAATGGAGAAAAACTGAGGGAGTAGAGAAACATTGAAATACTAGTCAGTACCAGTTTGAAAAATTGTATTTGCTTTGGAAGAATAAATAATCTCTAACATTGGGTGTCCTACAAGTATTGATGTTGCTGCATTTTGTAAAATAATTAGAATAATTTTTTTTATTTTATAATTGGGTGCCTCAAGGCTGTCCACAATTTTGGAGGGTGCCTCGAGATTGTCCATCATTTTAAAGGGTGCCTTAACTGAAAAAAGATTGAGAAACACAGCCTAAAGGTATGTAATTAAGCGCTGGGTGCATGAGGTGTGTCTTCAGGAATGCAGAGAAATGACATAACAATTCAGCAGCTCCTTCTGGCTCCTGACTGTTCATCAGATGTTCTAAGATTGCGACATGGACCAGAGCACTGGGTAAAGGACCAACCATAAGGAAGACAGACCATGAAGATGTAAATTAATGGCAAGATGGCAAGCACAAGTCTAGTCCTTTTTATATGTGTTGTCACAATGTGAGTCACTAAGAATTGTCTGTATAAAATGTAAATTCAGCAAGTAGTATCTATTTTCTACAATCAAGCAGCACCATCTTGTATTAATTATGAGCCCTGTTTTTTGTTTGGGCCTGTCTTATTAATCGCTTCAGCCCCGGAAGATTTGAACCCCTTCCTGACCAGAGCACTTTTTACAATTTGGCACTGCATCACTTTAACCACTTAAGACCCGGACCTTTAGGCAGGTAAAGGACCTGACCAGTTTTTGCGATTTGGCACTGCGTTGCTTTAACTGACAATTGCGCGGTCATGCGACGTGGCTCCCAAACAAAAGTGGCTCCCAAACAAAATGGCCACTCACCAGATGGACCCAGAAATCTGCCTTTGGTTCATATGGATAACCACTCCCTCTCTCAGGTTTATCAGCAATCACTCCCAATGCTTTGGCTGTGGCCTCGTTCTATATCCACTTATGTAACATATAAAAGACTATCATGGTGTAGTATATCAAAGAATTTATTATGAATAAAACATATATAGTTATTCCACTCACATGTAAAAGTGTCTGGGAGCCGGCACTGAGCTAATCCAGCCGTAAATAGAAGTATACAAATGTACGAGTATGTCCTGGTACGCACATGTGATGCCTCACTTTGTCGCTTGCGTTCCTAGCCTCGTTATACTCAGACTGGACATGACGATCTGGCAATGGTTCCGCAACCTCTATATATTTCGCAACTTAAAGGGTTTGTAAAGTTTTTTTTTTTTATCTTAATAGCTTCCTTTACCTTAATGCAGTGCTGTTTTCATGTCCTCGTTGTTCGTTTTTGCTCTCAAGTTGCTGTAATTCTTCTCTGATCTCCACACTTCCTGGTTGTCTGTTTCCTTGTAACCACAGTACTGGGAGCTTTCTCTCTGTGGTCACTAATCAAGGAGGTGTGATTACTGTGTGTCTAAAACCCCTCAGCACCAATCAGTTTTGTTTTCCAAACCATCACTGCCCTGTATTGGCTCTGTGGCTCTGTACATCTGAGAAACAGGAAACAACATGCAAAAACGAAACTAGAACTGCAGGTACATTATATGATTGATTTTTATCTATTTTTAATCATTTTTAAAAGGAATCAGTTAACTATTATGGGCCAGATTCAGGTAGAAGTTACGCTGCTTATCTGTAGATAAGCCGCGTAACTTCTAACCTACGCTGTCGTATCTGTTTTCTGTATTCAGAAAACAAGATAAGCCGGGATTGAGTTCAGATACGAGCGGCCTAATTGTATTTTGCCGTCATATCGGAACTGCAATTTTAAAATGGCCGCTAGGGGCGTTCCCGCTGATTTACGCCGAGAATATGTAAATCAGCGAGATAAGCCAATTCACGATCGTACGCGAGCCCGACGCAGTGACTTTACGACGTTTCCGTAAGAGATACGTGGCGTAAAGAAAAACATGCCCCCTAGGTGCCGTATCCTATGTTAAGTATGGCCGTAGTTACCGCGTCGCCATTTGAAAATTTAACGTCGTTTGCGTAAGTCGTCCGTGAATGGGGCTGGACGCCATTTACGTACACGTCAAAAACAATGACGTCCTTGCGACGTCATTTTGCGCAATGCACGTCGGGAAGTTTTTGGGACGGCGCATGCGCAGTATGTCCGGTGCAGGAACGAGCCTAATTTATATGCTCTACGCCCCCTACCCGGCTCATTTGAATTACGCGGGCTTGCGCCGGGGGATTTTCGCTACGCCGCCGCAACTTTACAGGTAAGTGCTTTGTGAATCAAGCACTTGCTCTAGTAAGTTCCGGCGGTGTAGTGTAAATGCCTTACTCTACGCCGCCGCAAATGTATGTGAATCTGGCCCTATGTCTCTATACCCTGTAAACAGTCATTTTAGCAAAAAAAATGTTTTCCTTTACAATTCCTTTAATGCGTCATCAGGAAGGATTCAATATGTGGATTGTAATAGTAGCATATTTGAAATCTTTTTGGATTTATTTCAATTTTTTTGATGGATTGAGATATTCATATGTTATAATTTGTTGATTGTTTGCACATTAATTAATAATCATAGACACATGCACATACTTTTTGTTTTTTGAGTAACAAGTTCACAGGATCAGTCATGGTAAAATGTTTATATAAATATAAGTTAGCGCAATTTACTTCACAAATACACAAATCTAAATCGAACCTTATGAGGTTGAATTTTTATTGCAGCAAGAATTAATAAGAATATTGATATTATCTTGGTGCCGGTAACACACAAAACGTTTTCCAAATCATCTTTTACTTTTTGCTGTAATAAATATCCCAAATGTTCTTAAAAAAAAAAAATATTGTTTTCCTCCATTTAGGCTGATAAGTATTCTTCTACATATTTTTGGTAAAAATAAAATAATTGGTTTGCGCAAAAGTTATAGCGTCTACAAAATAGCAATGGCAGCGATCTGTGATCTGTGATTTTTATTGGGACTGCGATATTGTGGCTGGCAAATTTGGACACGTTTGACACATTTTTGGGACCATTGACATTCATACAGCGATTAGTGCTATAAAAATGCACTAATTATTATTTTATAAATGTCACATGCAGGGAAGCAGTTAACACTAGGGTGAGATCAATGGGTTAACTGTGTTCCAACTGTAGGGGGATGGGACTTACTAGGGGAAGAGACTTCACATGATAATCTGCTGCGCATGCTACATAGACTCATTCCCTTTATCACGAAAGAAGACACTACAGTCATGGTAGGAACAATAATCAACTTCAGACTCGACTATGCAAACACCCTTTACCTCGGACTCCCAAAGTACCAAATCGCTCGTCTACAAGTCATTCAAAACACGGCGGCACGACTTGTGACTGGGAAAAAAACCTGGGAATCAATCTCGCCCTCCCTTAGATCTCTTCACTGGTTACCAGTAAAAGACAGAATTACATTTAAGGCACTTTGTCTGACGCATAAGTGTGTTCAAGGAAATGCCCCCCAATATCTATGCGAAAAAATTAAATGCCACAAACCCCATCGTGTTCTCCGATCCACCAACCAAAAACTACTTCAGATACCCAAAGCCAGATACAAGTCCAAAGGAAAAGGAAGATTTGCAGTCCAAGGACCTAGACTATGGAACGGACTACCAACTAGTAGGGATGAGCCGAACACCCCTGGGTTCGGTTCGCACCAGAACCTGCGAACAGACCAAAAGTTTGTGTGAACTTTAGAACCCTGTTAAAGTCTATGGGACTCGAACGTTTGAAATCTTAAGTACTAATCTTAAAGGCTAATATTCAAGTTATTGTCCTAAAAAGTGTTTGGGGACCCGGGTCCTGCCCCAGGGGAATGTTTGGGGACCTGGGGACATGTATCAATGCAAAAAAACAGCAGTGATTTTAATAATGCTTTAAGTGAAACAATAAAATTGAAATATTCCTTTAAATTTTGTACCTAGGGGGGTGTATAGTATGCCTGTAAAGTAGCGCTTGTTTCCTGTGCTTAGAACTGTCCCTGCACAAAATGTAATTTCTGAAGGAAAAAAGTCATTTAAAATCACTCGTGGCTATAATGAATTGTCGGGTTCCAGCAATACAGAGAAAAGTAATTAAAAAAAATGCGTGGGGATCCCCCCAAATTCAATTACCAGGCCCTCTGGGTCTGGTATGGATATTAAGGGGAACCCTGCATCAAATAAAAAAAAATTATGTGAGGGTTCCCCCCAAATATCCATTCCAGACCCTTCAGGTCTGGTATGGATTTTAAGGGGAACTCCACCCCAAATTTAAAAAAAAATGCAGTGGACCCCCACACATTTTTTTTTATGAATGACTTTTCTCTGTATTGCCGGGAGCCGACAATTCATTATAGCCGCGAGTGATTTTAAATTACCTTTTTTCCTTCAGAAATTACACTTTGTGCAGTGACAGTTCTAAGTATGGTAAACAAGCGTTACTTTTCAGGCATACTATACACCTCCCCTAGGTATGAAATTTAAAGGAATATTTCACTTTTATTGTTTCACTTAAAGGAATTATTAAAATCACTGGTGCCAAAAAAACTGCAGCTTTTAAAACTTTTTTTTGCATTGATACATGTCCCCTGGGGCAGGACCTGAGTCCCCAAACACTTTTTATTACAATAACTTGCATATTAGCCTTTAAAATTAGCACTTTAGATTTCAAACATTCGAGTCCCATAGACTTTACCAGGGTTCTAAAGTTCACACGAACTTGGCGCGAACACCCCAAATAGTTCGCTGTTTGGCGAACAGGCAATGTTCAAGTCGAACATGAGTTCTACTCGAACTCGAAGCTCATCCCTACCAACTAGCATCCGAATGGAGGTGAATAACATGGCCTTCAGGAAAAGACTCAAAACCCATCTATTCTGAAGGCAAAAATACAATAGGGAAAGGATACTAAGCGCCCTGAGGCGATTCAGTTTGCATGTGTTGCGCTATATAAATTTCTCACTCACTTCTCCCCTAAGAGAACCGGGAGAACCGGGATCTCACTTTGTCATGAGCGATCAGGGGGTGCCCAGCAGTCATCATGCCTGTCAGGCACTCGCATTGGCTCTGGGGGCGAGCCAAGGGAATGTGTGTGCCTCCAGTGGCGCGTGCGTGCCCCTAGTGGCCAAATGGCGAAGCGACGTAACATAAAGTTGTTTCGCCCAGCCGTGCTATTCTGCCGCATTAAAGCTGTGGCGGATGGTCGTCAAGTGGTTAAAGACAACTGGCAAGAGAAGAGCGGGGTATACACTGTGACAGGAAGTCAGGTAAATCTGTGGGTGTTGTCACAGACGGGAGATACATTTCTGCCTTGTTTAGACAATTCACCAATTACTATCAGGTGTCGGCTGCAGAAATAACCAAAAAGGTTTAAGGGCTTGGAAAGCTTCAGCTGTTCAGAATGAGGCAATTAAGGCCTCTATAAGTTATCCAGAGGATGACTACTGATTGCTGCATCCTGAGGCTTTTTGAGTTAAGGAGAGCAGTGAGCTGAGAAAGACTTCTGAAGAGGTGAGGTGGTGTTGATTTTTCTGTGTGATAAAAATCAAAAAGACTATTGTTTTTCTGCTGTATGACCAGCAGTGTCTGCCCAGCAGTAGGCTGTGCCAGACTCCACAGATAGGTTCCTGTGTGGTGAAGGTAGACGCCCCAAGTGGCCAGGGTTTTATTTATGTTTTGTTTTGTTTATGCTGTTTGGATGCTTGCACTTGTTTCCAGCAATATGGAAGAATAAACCATAATCTTTGTTTTCAACCATCCTCGGCTGCCTCTCTGTATAGTTCCGTGTGTAGTAAACCCACCCAGGTGGTCACACACACCCGCTACCGAGCTAACCCCTTACAACACACATAGGGGTGGATTTATTAAAACTAGAGAGTGCAAAATCTGGTGCAACTCTGCATAGAAACCATTAAGCTGCCACATTTTTTTGTCAAAGCTTAATTGAACAATCTGAAGTTAGAAGTTGATTAGCTACCAGATTTTGCAGGCTTCAGTCTTAGTTTTCTTTACGTTCAACCAGTAGGTTGAAAGAAAAAACGTACAGATTCCCGTATCTACACATGCAATGTGTCCGAATACACTCATCAGTGCTGCAGCCAATTGTTTTTCCAGCAGGACCACTCGACAGAAGCCTGTTATTAGACTGGCTTCTGTTGAACAGACAGTGGTACACACGTATCGAAATTCATCCAGGTCTTGCTGAGCCAGGGGGTATTTCGGTATGTGTATACTCCTTACTGATTTCAGAATGACTAGACTGTCTTAATGACTACACCTCAAATAATGGATTGGAGTCAATAAATTTGTGTGAACCCTATTTTCACACCGTTCATGGAATGTTCATTTTCACAGTGCAGGCAGCTCTCATTGGACTAGCATATGAACATATGAGCATATGAAAGATTAATGGACTGACCAACTGTTATTTGTTAGCAGATATCCCACAGCCACACTTTGGCTGACTAGACCACCTCACGATCCCAAGTAAATTTTACACATATCTATCAAATTTTTTTAAAATTTTTACTGAATTAATTTTCAACGCATTTCAATATAATTCTGGGAAATTAGTGTAAATTATAGAAATTAAACGTATATACAGGAAAGTAATGCATTTCTCAACACTGAAATATTCATATTACATGGATGTCTTCTCTAATAATATAATATATAATGAATATAAGGAGCCTTCAAAGAATTTTTGCAAGAGCATATACTTTTCGTAAAAGCAGATGTAACAAATATGCGCGATGACAAATAATGCAATGAAAGGATCATATTATTTATGTCTAAAGTTTTTCTCATTCACAAGGCATTTCAACTATTCTGCTTCTACACACTACAATGCCTCTTCCTGAAAACTACAGCATAAAAGCACAGGGGTTGTAATGGGAGAGCAGCCCCCAAGAATGTATTAATGTGTCCATTACTTTTCATCTTTCCCCGTTACCTTTCATGTAATCAAATCAGCATAGTTTCCAAAAGCTGTAAAACTAGAAGCATATGTCCTCCATAAGACACCACATACTTTTGTGTCATATAGCAGCCCCCCTGGCTGGCATGCATATCTAAAATACATTTATTGACTTGCTATGGTTACTTCTCAGGCTACAATACAAAGTGATCCTACAGCCAGGATGATGTGTCATACCTTCTCTGTTAAATTTCCATGTATTTTTCAATTTGGACAGTGCAGGAGGAGAATTTGTTGTTAAGAGGAAGGGGACAGCGCTGGAAATGTCAATGAGGCAATAATGGAGTACCTGGGACATATTAGTACCCAGTGCATCATTTACGGTATCCATAAAATGCTGAAGCTCAACTCTAGACAAATCTTTTTTAGTTTTGTAGAGAATAGAGAAGGCCTATTACTTCATCAGGGCTTTATTGCAGTGTCCCCATTTGGAAGGGGACTACCTTCCCATCAGGAAAAAAGTCATGGCAAATCTCTCCAGTGGAGCAGTCTGCAACAAAAATAAAATTTTAGAACCTTTGTCAGGCTATGACGGTTTGTGATGTTTTGCCCAGATTTTTCCCTTAATTTCTTTTTCCGCTGTCAGAGAAACAGGAATTGAGGTGAAATCTCTCCAGAGGGGTTATGGATTATTCATTGAAAGATCACATGCATACCAACTTCCATGGGTTTTTTGTTTGGATGCATGACAACACACAAGTAGTTTTCCTCTTCGTCTTTAACTATGAGGTGGCCAGGTCCTACCTCTATGGCTAAGCCCTGGTGGGCAGGATGAAACACAGGGCATGGTCATTAAAGAAGCATTGGCTGGGTCTTATAAGGCTTTTGACTTAGAAAGAACCAAAAAAGTAATTAGAAAAGGTTTTTACAACCTGTCCATTCACTATTTTATGGCTTCTTTAAATTCTATCCCAGGTTCCCCATTCTGGCCTCATACCATGGTGGTTTAGTGGTGTAGTTCTGATCCCCCATTCAAGTCCCATAACATTGGTGGTTCAGTGATTTGGTTCGGTTCTCGCATTCAGGCCTTGTGAGATTGGTAATATTCTGCTTGAGAGAAGGTGCTACAAAATGCTTATTAATTTTGCCAGGACAACAAACACACTGTTTTCTTATCCAATGAGAGTTCTCCAATTGTTGTTAAAGCTTAACTCCACTTTTGCTGGGTGATCCATGTACATTGTAAGGATTATAACAACCTTTGTTGCAGATTACTACCTTTTGTTATTCTGAAGAAATCACTGTGTGTTTCTCTGTGCCTCTGTTCTGAGCGAGTCTAATGGGAGTGGTTTCATAATTATCCATCAGCTGTGCAGCTGCAGAGCACTAATGAGGAAATATGCTGGACTTGCATCCCTTTAGACATATTCCTTATTGGGATTATCTCACCAAAAATTAAATTTTTTTTTTGCAAGGGATGCATGAAATCTGACTTGCATCTTAGGCAGACTTCTGTGAAAATCGGTAATCCAATCAAACAAGCAGGAAATTATGGCCCAGATTCACATACAATTAGATTCGCGTAGAGTATCAGAAATACACTACGCCGCCTTATTTTACCTGGCTCTACGTGGAATCCCGGTAGATTTTGTCCAGTAAACTACGGCGGCGTAGTGTATTTCTCCCGGCGCAAGCCATCTACGCGAGTAGGGGGCGTGAAGCATTTAAAATAGGCGCGTTCCCGCGGCGATCGAACTGCGCATGCTCCGTTCAGAAATTTCCCGCCGTGCATTGCTCGAAATCACGTTGTTACGTCATTCGTTGTTTGAGTAGCGTAGTTTACGGACATTCCTATTCCCGAACGAGTTACGTAAAAAAAAAAAAAAAAATTAAATTTGACGCGGGAACGACGGCCATACTTAACATGGGCTACGCACCGTTAGACCAGCAAATAGCTGGTCTAACAGTACGTAGCAAAAAAATGACGTAAACGATTGCGAAGACCACTCGTATCTTCGTGGATCGCCGTAAAAAGTCATTTGCATATCCCGACGCTGAAAACGACGCGGACTCCTCCCAGCGGCCGCAAAAATATCGCAGCGTAGATCCGAAGGCTTACGAAGACGTAAGCCTCTCGGATCGAAGCCCGAAGCCGCCGTATCATGGTTTGAGGATTCAAACTAGTGATACGGCACGCAAAATTTGAAATTACTCCTGTCTAACACCAGTTAGACAGGCGTAATTGCTCTGTGAATCTGGGCCTATGTTTCTGGGGAATTGTCAGTACACATTTTGTGTACAGAACAACTCCAGGTAGCCATTTTGCATTGCATTTTCAGAAAACTACAGCGGCTGCAGATTTTTAATTGACGTTCAACTACAATATCATTTGTGTCACAATTGTATACACTATATTATTTAGATTATATTTAGATTATTTATTAGAAGGTCCTATGAAAGAGCTTTTTTTGGTTAACATGCTAAACCATGCTAAACCATTACCTTATTTTTTTTAGTGAAACTCCAGCCAAAACTTTGGCAGGGATGATCTTCTCAACAGGATCAAGCTGACCATGTTTTATACTGTATATTTTTTATTACAGTGGCGGTGCATCCAATAAGGGCATATAGGCGCCACCCCCCCTCTATGTAAAATGGATAGATTCATGCATAGCCGCTGTAGCCACCCCCTATTCAGGCGTCTAGCCCCTTTTTTGGATGCCGGGCGCCTGAATTACAGCAGCAGGGGTATTTATTTGAAGCACCTAATTAAATCCATAGGCTCTAATAGGCTTCAAATTGCGCTTACAGTCCACCCAGGTGTCTTAGAAAAGAAAATTAATATTTGCTTTTCTAACACTGAACCGCTTCTCAGCCAATCAGGAAGCGTGGGTCTAATACCCGTCACTTGATTAGCTGAAGGCACATGGAACGGAAGAAGAGATGCACAGGAGGACAGAGAAGCATGGAGGATGCAGGAGCTATCACCTGACCCGCTGCATGTCCCACAGCTTGCCGCCATCCCTCCCCACTAGTGTTGCTCATCTTACTTTAAAAAAGTAATTAGTTACAGTTACAAATTACTTCTCCGAAAAAGTAATTGCGTTAGTGACTCAGTTACTACATTGAAAAAGTAATTAGTTACTCAGCAAAGTAACTGACTTTTTTTTTAATATTCTACAATGCTTTGTTGAGAAGCAGGTGACGGGCACTTGCCAGGGAGCAGTGAGTTAATACTCCAAGACAAAAGAATGCCAGAAAACCAGAAACAAATGGTGATCTCATGTATATCCCAGCGTAGGTGCATCCGTCCCACCATGTATGTGCAGCTAATAGGACTTAAAACCCTTATCCATCTGCTATATATTACATCCAAATTATAAGCTGGATTAAAATGTATGTTTATAATATACATTCCCTTGACGTTTACAGAGTCTGTAATTTAAAATCTTATATTAGGCTTTATTAGAATTTTATATAGTTTATTGTTTATTATTTTATTTATCTTATATAAGCTTTATTAGATGCAAGGGATCTGGAATGGGGATGTCAGATTTTTCTTTGTTGTCTGATGAAGAGATGAAATCACTGACCAAAAATAACCTGCTGATCATTGGTCTGTATAGGTGTCCTGCACTTACCATGTTGACCACTAGATGTCGCTGTGTACACTGTTTTGTATAGGGAACATTTGTCCTGTGGAACCATGTGTTCCCCGGATCATTGATCAGGTTGCGCACACAGTGTGTGTAATCGATGTGAGTTGTTCCCCGGTGATAGGTCAGTGTGAGGCGGATGGGGCTCAGTGTATCCAGGGCTCCTTGCGATTGGGAGTTTTAAGACCTCTATGACAGGCCATCACAGTGGTCACATGATTCTAAAGCGGAGTTCCACCCATATTCATATTCACAGCGCCGGCAGAAGCAATTACTCTGCTGCCAACTAGTGGTAATGCCGCCCAAGTAATGAGAACTGCATTACCGTGAGGGGAAGAGTAATCAGGTAGATTACTCGTTACCCTCAAAAGGGGCTGCGTTAGGTAACTGCGTTTATTGTAACTCAGTTACTTACAACACTGCTCCCCACTGCACTCTCCGTCACTCGGATAGGGTAAGTGCCAGTCAGATGGTGAGCGGGGGGTCACAATGCCTGCATATAATGGGCACAAAAGCTGCTTATTATGGGCACAGAGGCTGCATATGATGGGCACAGAGGCTGCATATGATGGGCACAGGCTTCATATGATGGGCACAGAGGCTGCATATGATGGGACACAGTGGCTGCATATGATGGGAAACAGTGCATGCATATGATGGGACACAGTGGCTGCATATGATGGGGCACAGTGGCTGCATATGATGGGCACAGAGTCTGTATGATGGGCACAGAGGCTGCATATGAGGGGGCACAGATGCTACATATAATGGGCACAGATGCTGCATATAATGGGCACAGAGACTGCATTTTATGGGCACAGTGGCTACATTTTATGAGCACAGTGGTTGCATTTTATGAGCACAGTGGCTGCATATGATGGGCACAGTGGCTGCATTTTGATGGGCACAGTGGCTGCATTTTATGGGGTACTGTGGCTGCATTTTATGGGGTACTGTGGCTGCATTTTATGGGCACAATGGCTGCAATTGATGGCACAGTGAGGCTGCAATTGATGTATTTTTCCCAATATTTTTCAGTTTGTTTGCGCCACTCCCCCCAAAAAAAAAAAAATTTAGAGCACCAGCCGCCACTGATTACTTGTATATAGTCTGTAATGACTTTTCTTATTTTAATACAAAACCCTTAGTTTGCAGAGCATGCCAACATTTCTAATGGAAAGGATCACTGCTGCCTGTTTGCTTATGGGATGCTTGTGTATAGCTAACCAGGCTAGACAATAAATATCTGCTTGATAGAAAGTGTGTAAATCACTTTAATAATTGTACAGCTTGTGTAAACTGTTCTTTTCTGCTATTTGGGTTTGTTCTGGTCACATCGACTTCCAGAAAGTTAGTGTCTTTGCCTAGAAATTGCTACCTGGTTGTGGGTAGGGTCTAACTGTGGCCTGAGCATGTGGGGTAACACCTTGCCCGAAGGAGTGCTCACCAATGCCTGGGACCAAGCGGAGGCTGTGGTTATGTAAAGAATCGAACATTAAGGCAGTTCCTGACTCAAAGATGAGGCACTTGTTGCAGCACTAATGTATGGAGTTCCTCCTTAAGATGTTGCATCCCAATTAACCACTTAAGGATATGTGGAGTCCCTCAAGGATCCCCCCTGTCACCGGTGCTCTTCAACATCTATCTTCGTCCGCTCTTTGAAATCATCAGTAGCCAACAACTACTCTATCACTCATATGCAGACGACACCCAACTGTATTTTCGCATCTGCAACAAAAAGGATCATCATCCCAGTTTAGAGAATTGTCTCTCTTTGATAGAAAACTGGATGACCAAGAGTTATCTTAAACTCAACAGTTCCAAAACAGAACTTCTTCTGTTTCAGGCCAGTCGCAAGAGTCAACTGGCAACAACCTGGACACCTCCGCCCATTCTGGGCAAAATCATCACCCCTAGCTCCAAAGTCAAAAGTCTAGGGGTCATTTTTGACACCTTCATGACAATGGACGCACAAATAGGGTCAGTAGTCAGTGGATCTCACCATCTACTGCGCCTACTACGTAGACTTATTCCATTTATTCCCAAAGAAGACGTAGCAGTCGTGGTGGGAACAATAGTGAACTCCAGACTGGACTATGCAAATGCCCTTTACCTTGGACTCCCAAAGTACCAAATCTCTCGTCTGCAAGTCGTTCAGAATACGGCCGCCAGGCTAGTGACTGGGAAAAAAACATGGGAATCAATCTCACCTTCGTTGAGAACCCTTCACTGGCTGCCAGTAAAGGACAGAATTGCTTTTAAAGCGCTCTGTCTGACGCATAAGTGCATCCATGGTAAGGCTCCGCAATATTTATGCGAAAAGATAGAAGCCCACAATCCCAATTGCATACTGCGATCCACCGACCAAAATCTGGTCAAAATACCTAAAGCCAGCTACAAGTCCAAAGGAGAAAGAAGGTTTGCTTTCCAAGGTCCCAAACTATGGAACGCTTTACCAACCAGCATTCGGTTGGAGGAAAACCACCTGAGCTTTAGAAGACAGATTAAAACTCTGCTCTTTTGATGTCAAGAGAAACAGAAACAACAAGCGCCCAGAGGCGATTCAGTTCGCATGTGCCGCGCTATACAAGTTTTTCATTCATTCATTCATTCAAGGACCGCCTACTGCACATTTACGTCGGCAGAATGGCACGGCTGGGCACATCAACGTATATATACGTTGATTTTAGTACCCAGCCGTGGGTCACGGGCGCGCGCCCGCGGGCGCGCGCCCGTGACCCGGTCCGAAGCTCCAGGAGCGGGACCGCGGGTTTCGCGGACCTGATCACCGCTGCAGTGCGGCGATCCGTCCCTGGAGCAGAAGAACGGGGAGAGCCGTGTGTAAACACGGCTTCCCCGTGCTTCTCTGTGGCCGTAGCATCGATCGCGTCATCCCTGTAATAAGGGGACGCGATCGATGACGTCACACCTACAGCCACACCCCCCTACAGTTGTAAACAAACACATAGGTCACACATCCCCTACAGTGCCACCTGTAGTTAACTCCCAAACTGCAACTGTCATTTCCACAAGTAAACAATGCAATTTAAATGCATTTTTTGCTGTGAAAATTACAATTGTCCCAAAAATGTGTCAAAATTGTCCGAAGTGTCCGCCATATTGTCGCAGTCATGAAAAAAATCGCTGATCGCCGCTATTAGTAGTAAAAAAAAAATAATAATAAAAATGCAATAAAACTATCCCTTATTTTGTAAACGCTATAAATTTTGCGAAAACCAACCGATAAACGCTTATTGCAATTTTTTTTACCAAAAATACGTAGAAGAATACGTATTGGCCTAAACTGAGGAAAAACATTTTTTTTTATATATTTTTGGGGGATATTTATTTGAGCAAAAAGTAAAAAATATTGCATTTTTTTAAAAATTGTCTCTCTATTTTTGTTTATAGCGCAAAAAATAAAAACTGCAGAGGTGATCAAATACCACCAAAAGAAAGCTCTATTTGTGGGGAAAAAAGGACGCCAATTTTGTTTGGGAGCCACGTTGCACGACCGCGCAATTGTCAGTTAAAACGACGCAGTGCCAAATCGCAAAAAGGGGCAAGGTCCTTTACCTGCATTTTGGTCCGGGTCTTAAGTGGTTAACTAGACACTTGTATGAATGTATGTGTTTCATTCAGAGGGACATGCAGAGCCATTGCTTACTCCACCAGTCTAACGTACCACTAACGATTCTCATGTGTGTCTTAAGGTAACTGTTCTCTTCCCACACCTAGTGATCAGGCTTATATCCCTGTAATGCTAGTCTGCTCCCAGTGACTGGAGGAGACAGACAGCTAGGGAGGGGGTCAGAGCACCGACCCCCTTGCTACCAGAGAATCTGTCACCCAACCAAGTACCATGCCAAACAACTGGCTGCTGTAGTTGTTCTTCTTTTTGTTTACCCATGCCAACTACCTCCTCTTGTTAACACGCAAGGCAAAGCTTTTGTAGCAGTGTTACACATACCACATAGTGCTTTTACAGACCCAGATTCTTTAGGAACACAAGAACCCAACATGCTCCCCTTGAATAACTTCAAACCAGGCTTTAACTTCAAACCAACAACTTTTAATGAGAATTCAGCAGAACATGTATAACAAGAATAAATATCCTTCTCCTAATTACACCCAACTATGGCTGCACCATCGTATCTGCAAGTGGTGAAGTCCTTTTGGGAGAAGTCCAATATTGGGAGAACTTTAGTAGAGGTGTCCATAGTCACAGATATTCCGAATACTCGGTGCTCCTGAGGTGGTCCACTCTCCTGGGACCCGAATCTCTTCCCTTTTGTACCACATTGGAGGAGAGCCCAGGTCCCAGAAAAAGCCTGCGAACATGATTAGGGAAGGCACCAAGAAACTTCAACCCCCCGCCCCCCTGACCTAGGCAGCCAAGTGCTAACTAAACATACAATACAGTAGACAATTTGCCTAAATGCTAACTACAAGTGGTTAATAATAAATATTTATATGCATAATTTAAAATACATAAAAGGTTTTTGTACCCCCAGAACATAGTAGATAAATAATACACTAAATATGACCTTTCATTTTTTTTATTGTGCCGCAGCATACACATTTGTTCTGGGCTATTTTACACTGACATCCCACAAAATGCATTTGACAATTTACTTTTGTGAGATGATCTTTATCTTCAGTCCTTTCTTAGAATGAAATGAAAGCCTAAGTGGAAAATTTGCAGCGTATATTTAATGACAGGGAACGTGAATTTATTCTATAAATGACAGATGGTAAAGGATTCATAGAGGAAATTGCTCCCTGTACATCAATGAATCTCCAGCTTTCCTGTCCTATGAGCTTTTGGATATCTCTAAATCTGACTTTGGGCAAATTGCCATTTATTCAGACCACTGCTAGTTCAGAAAGTGTTATGCTGAATTGTGCTGTTGTGTATGGACATTGTCATTTCAGACCATCTAATGAAAAAGGATAAACCTGACACTTTATCCTGCAGAGAGATACAACTCCACATCTCAGCTCCCCACAGAGAACTCATTCATCAAATAGTGACCACTTAGGACATTATTTTATGTATGGAAGAGGAATATTTCAAACCACTTCACAAATGTCAATATACTAGGCAGCTGGACCAATTATTTTTTGATAGTATTAAAAAAATTTATATCAGAGGTCAGAAAAATAACTTCATCTTCCAAAGCTGTAAAACGACACACGATTCTGGTTCTGGCCATAGACAATGGATAGTGATTAGATGTGTGCAGGGCTTTTTTTCAGCAGGAACGCGAGGGAACACAGTGCCGGCACCTTCCAAACAATGTATATAATGGAAAGAAGTGCTGGGGTGTGCTAGAGAGTCTATTGATGCTGGCTGCTGGGGGATATATTGTTGCAAGAGGGGATCTATTTTTGCAAAGGAAGGGTTTTTTTTGTTGCTGGGGAGTTTTTTTCTGTTTCTCGTGGGGGACCTATTGTTGCTGGGGGGTCAGTCGTTGCTAGGAGGTATGTACTGTTGAGGGTGGGGTCTTTGTTGCTGGCTGCTGGAGGGTCTACTGATGCTGGCTACTGGGGAATCTATTGTTGCTGGAGGGGATCTATTTTTGCAGGAGGTTCTATTGTTGCTCGGAGGTGGGTAGGGGGCGGATTTACTAAAAAATTTGGTCTGCCTGATTGCTGGATACAGTATGTTATATGGGCATCACACTTACAGTATATGAGCTTCTTGGACATCCCATTTGATAATTATGGGCATTAATTTATTGTTAATGAATATGCCATTGCCTATCCCCCCCTTCCCAACCTTGGTAAACTTTACCATTTTTGTTAACTTTGCATTCTTTATAGCTGCCAAAGCCTGTAAGGTCCCATCATTCTTGTATTTTTTGAAGGCCTTATCCTTTGCTTTTATATGCATTTTTAAGTTGGCGTTAAGCCACCCAGGACTTTTATTTGCTCTTTTAAATTTATTTCCCATTGGGATGCACTGGCTAATAGCCTTATTTAATATTTTCTTAAAGCACTCCCCTTTTTCCTCCATGTTCTTTGTTCCCAGGATTTTATCCCATTTAAAATCTTTTAGCAAAGAGAGCAGTTTAGGGAAGGTGGCTCTTTTGAAATCTAGCGTCTTTGTATTTCCCTTATGTTTCCTATTTATGTGATTAATACTGAAACAAATTGACCCGTGATTGCTGTTTCCTAAATTGCCCCTTATTTCCACATCTGTGATCAGGTCTGTATTGTTAGTAATCCGTAGGTCTAGTAATGCTTTTATTCATGTTGGCGCATTTACCATATGACCCATGAAATTATCCTGCAACACATTTAGGAAATGGCGAGCCTTAGACGAATGCCCGGTTCCTTCCGCCCAGTCTATGTCTGGATAATTACAATCCCCCATTATAATGACACTTCCCGTTCTTGACACAATTTCAAACTGTGATAGGAGGTCCGCCTCCCCCTCCTCCCTTTGTTTAGGGGGCCTATAGCATACTCACAGTATTACTTTTAACTTAGTTTCTTCCCTTTGTAGCTCTACCCATAAGGATTCCACCTCCTTCCTTGCTCCATTAGTGATGTTGTCCCTCTCATTCACTTGTACATCATTTTTGATATACAGATATACCCTTTCCCCTTTTTTACCCTTACTATTTTTGCGATATAGGGAATACCCTTGAATGGTTGCCAGCCAATCATGAGAGCTGTTGGACCAAGTTGCTGAAATTCCCACAAAAATCTAAATTCTCCTCATACAATAGCAGCTCTAGTTCTGCCATCTTGTCCGCCAGACTTCTGGCATTATTTAACAAGCCACATAATTTTGCCTGGATGCATACTACCTCCTTATCAGGTGTTCTGAAGTTGTAAATAGGACTTGTTACTATACTTCCCCCGGGTTTAGGTGCTTTAGTCAACCTACCACTAATGCCCCCAATACTACCCTCTGAATTTTTTTCCACGCTGGCTATCTCTACATCTGCCCCCCTCCGCCTAGTTTCAAAGCCCCTCTAACTTTTTTGCCATCTTCTCTCCCAGCTGCTATGCACCTTTCCCATTTAAGTGCAGTCCGCCCCTGCTAAAGAGCTGGTAAACGACTGAGAAGTCGGTCCAGTTCTCCAGGAACCCAAACTCATTCATTCTTAACCAGCTCCTCAGCCAGTCTTTACAGTACCTGTCACCGAGAATGTGTTTCCAGCACGACAGCATCACGCTGATTCTCGGCGACAGAATGCCGACATCTCGCACTCGCTGGAATAGAAAAAGCACATTCCAGCGAGCGCGTCATAGAAGCGACGGGGATCCGACTTGGATTCCCGCCAATTCTACATGCAGTGTTTGGTATAAATCATGAGGGGGAACTCCACGCCAAAATTTTAAATAAAAATCCAGCATGGGTTCCCACGTGGGAACGTGGGTAGGTACTGGAGCATGATGGGACTGTGACATCATTAGAGGCCTATATAAATCGGTGCGAGCCGCGCACCTGGCATTACATCGGGAAGAAATAAATACACAATAGCTTCAATATTAAACAAATATTAAACATGCTTTAGTTAGGGTAGGGAAAGGCTGCTGCTCCTGCTCTCAGGGAGAGATTTAAATAGGATTGTCCTGCTTCAGAAATCGAATTATAATACTCAGCGATCTACATAGCATTAGCTACTTCAGGGAAAGGTTCCTGATTGTGCTTATAGGGAGAGAATTAGATAGGAGTCAGTCCTATTTCACAAATCAAATTGCAGCAGCACTGCATATGTTCCTGTCAGATACTCTGCATATTGCACCAGCACTGCATATGTTCCTGTGAGATATTCTGCATATTATACCAGCACTGCATATGTTCCTGTCAGATACTCTGCATGTTGCACCAGCACTGCATATGTTCCTGTCAGATACTCTGCATATTACACCAGCACTGCATATGTTCCTGTCAGATACTCTGCATTAGATAATTTAGGGAAAGGTTCCTGATTGTGCTTATAGGGAGAGAAATATATAGGAGTCAGTCCTACTTCACAAATCAAATTGCAGCAGCACTGCATATGTTCCTGTGAGATACTCTGCATATTGCACCAGCACTGCATATGTACCTGTGAGATACTCCGCATATTACACCAGCACTGCATATGTTACTGTGAGATACTCTGCATATTACACCAGCACTGCATATGTTCCTGTCAGATACTCTGCATATTACACCAGCACTGCATATGTTCCTGTCAAATACTCTGCATTAGATAGTTTGGGGAAAGGTTCCTGATTGTGCTTATAGGGAGAGGAATATATAGGAGTCAGTCCTACTTCACAAATCAAATTGCAGCAGCACTGCATATGTTCCTGTCAGATACTCTGCATATTGCACCAGCACTGCATATGTTCCTGTGAGATATTCTGCATATTATACCAGCACTGCATATGTTCCTGTCAGATACTCTGCATGTTGCACCAGCACTGCATATGTTCCTGTGAGATACTCTGCATATTACACCAGCACTGCATATGTTCCTGTCAGATACTCTGCATTAGATAATTTAGGGAAAGGTTCCTGATTGTCCTTATAGGGAGAGAAATACATAGGAGTCAGTCCTACTTCACAAATCAAATTGCAGCAGCACTGCATATGTTCCTGTGAGATACTCTGCATATTGCACCAGCACTGCATATGTACCTGTGAGATACTCTGCATATTACACCAGCACTGCATATGTTCCTGTGAGATACTCTGCATATTGCACCAGCACTGCATATGTTCCTGTGAGATATTCTGCATATTACACCACACTGCATATGTTCCTGTCAGATACTTTGCATTAGATAATTTACGGAAATGTTCATTATTGTGATTATAGGAAGAGAAATATATAGGAGTCAGTCCTACTTCACAAATCAAATTGCAGCAGCACTGCATATGTTCCTGTGAGATACTCTGCATATTACACCAGCACTGCATATGTTCCTTTGATATACTCTGCATATTACACCAGCACTGCATATGTTCCTGTGAGATACTCTGCATATTACACCAGCACTGCATATGTTCCTGTGAGATATTCTGCATATTACACTAGCACTGCATATGTTCCTGTCAGATACTTTGCATTAGATAATTTAGGGAAATGTTCATGATTGTGCTTATAGGGAGAGAAATATATAGGAGTCAGTCCTACTTCACAAATCAAATTGCAGCAGCACTGCATATGTTCCTGTGAGATACTCTGCATATTACACCAGCACTGCATATGTTCCTGTGATATACTCTGCAAATTGCACCAGCACTGCATATGTTCCTGTGAGATACTCTGCATATTACACCAGCACTGCATATGTTCCTGTGAGATACTCTGCATTAGATAATTTAGGGAAAGGTTCCTGATTGTGCTTATAGGGAGAGAAATATATAGGAGTCAGTCCTCCTTCACAAATCAAATCGCAGCACCACTGCATATGTTCCTGTGAGATACTCTGCATATTGCACTAACACTGCATATGTTCCTGTGAGATACTCTGCATATTACACCAGCACTGCATATGTTCCTGTGAGATACTCTGCATTAGATAGTTTAGGGAAAGGTTCCTGATTGTGCTTATAGGGAGAGAAATATATAGGAGTCAGTCCTGCCTCACAAATCAAAGTGCAGCAGCACTGCATATGTTACGGTGAGGCCGTGTACACACGGCAGAGAACCTCGATGGGCAGAACACATCGTTCCGCCCGTCGAGGTTCTCTGCCGGCCGTCAAAATCGGCGACCCGCCCGTCGGGAATGGCAACCAGCCATTCATCCAGGCGGGCCGTCGAGCAAAAAGAGAGCGTGCTCTCTTTTCGCTCGACGGGATTCCCGACGGGCGGGGCGAGCCAGGAGCGTACACACGGCCGAGGTCCTCGCTGGAATGCAGCTTCCAGCGAAGTTCTCGCTGGTTTCCAGCGAGAACCTCAGTCGTGTGTACGCCGCCTCAGGCCGTGTACACACGGCAGAGAACCTCGACGGGCAGAACACATCGTTCCGCCCGTCGAGGTTCTCTGCGGCCGTCGAAATCGGCGACCCGCACGTCGGGAATAGCAACCAGCCATTCATCCAGGCGGGCCGTTGAGCAAAAAGAGAGCGTGCTCTCTTTTCGCTCGACGGGATTCCCGACGGGCGGGGCGAGCCAGGAGTGTACACACGGCCGAGGTCCTCGCTGGAATGCAGCTTCCAGCGAGGTTCTCGCTGGTTTCCAGCGAGAACCTCGGTCGTGTGTACGCCGCCTCAGATACACCCTTTATATACTGTTCTTCTATTGTGCTATTCAAAAAACAACCATTTAGGGAAAAAATACAATTTTTGCAGTGTTTCCTCCAGTGTTTCTCAGTGTTTCCTCCATATCTGTAGGTGTGAGATAAACACTTTAGCTAGTGTTCTTCTATTGTTGTATTCAAAAAACACCCATTTAGGGCAAAAAGATATATTTTACAGTTTTTTCTCCAGTGTTTGCAGTCTTGCCTGCATATCTGTACGTGTGAGATACACACTTTACATACTGTTTTCTATTGTGCTATTTTGAGCAAATAAATATTTTTTTTGGTGTGTTTCCTGCATATCTGTAGGTGTGAGATAAACACTTTAGCTAGTGTTCTTCTAGTGTTCTATTCAAAAAACACCCATTTAGGGGCAAGATCCTACATTTGAGAAATATGAGGAGAACGTCACATAAGGGACGTGGCTGCGGTTGTGGTGCTGCTGGTGGAGCTCCTGTTACAGGGAGAGGAGGTGGTCGATCTGTGCCAGCTACATGCACAAGTGAAACACCTTTCTCAGGTGTGAGTAGGCGACAGAGCCTGCAGCGGTATTTGGTGGGGCCTAATCCGGCTCTACGAATGTTGAGGCCAGGAGCAGAACAGGCGATAGTAGATTGGGTTGCTGACAGTGCCTCTAGTTCCTTCACATTGTCTCCCAACCAGTCTTGTGCTGAAAGATCGGAGTTGGCATCTGCAGCCGATGTCCATCAGTCTTTCACCTCACCCCCTTGCAAATCAGCCAAGCAGTCTGAGCCCCAAATCATGCAGCAGACTCTTCTGCTTTTTGATGACTCTATTAGCATGTTTTCCCAGGGCCATCCACCTAGCCCTGCCCCAGAATTGGAAGAGATTGAGTGTACCGATGCCCAACCACTTATGTTTCAAGATGAGTACATGGGGGGACCATCACAACACGTCTCGGACGATGAAGAAACACAGTTGCCAACTGCTGCTGCCTTCGCAATTGTGCAGACCGACAAGGAGGGCAGTGATGAAGACTGGTTGGAAGATGATGTGGTGGATGATGAGGTCCTTGACCCCACATGGAATCAACCTCATGCAGGTGACCCATGTAGTACGGAGGATGAGGCGGTGGTCGCACAGAGCCACCAGCACAGCAGAATAGGGAGCAGGGTGCCAAAGCGGAGCATCTGTCCCCTAGACAGTACACCTGCTACTGCCCAATGCAGCAAGGGACCGAGCACACCAAAGCCAGGTCCAAGGAGTTCCTTAGCGTGGCAGTTCTTCACACAATGTGCTGATGACAAGATGTGCAATCAGAGGCAGAAGCGAGGCATAAACGTTCTCAACCTGAGCACAATGTGCTGATGACAAGATGTGCAATCAGAGGCTGAAGCGAGGCATAAACATTCTCAACCTGAGCACAACCTGCATGACCAGGCATCTAAGTGCAAGGCACGAGCTGCAGTGGAGTAGACACCTTAAAAACCAAGAAAGGTCTCTGGCTCCTCCTGCTTCCTCTTCTACTTCAGTCTCGGGCCTCTCGGCCTCTTCATCCACTTCTGTAGTGACAGTGCCACCTGCCACCCCACAATTAGAGGACCGGCAAGCAACACTACCACCTGGGTCACCAAACATCTCCACAATGTCCCATGGAAGCATTCAGCTCTCTATCTCCCAAACACTGGAGCGGAAGAGGAAGTAATCCCCTACCCACCAGTGATCCCTGGCCCTGAATGCCAGCATTTCAAAATGACTGGCCTTTGAAATGCTGTCATTCCGTCTGGTGGAGACGCAGAGTTTTAAAAGCCTGATGGCATTGGCTGTCCCACAGTACGTCGTGCCTAGCGGCTACTACTTTTTCAGGCGAGCCACCCCTTCCCTGCACAACAAAGTGGGGTAAAAAATCAGGTGTGCACTGCGCAACACCATCTGTGCCAAGGTCCACCTAACTACAGATACGTGGACCAGTAAGCACGGTCATTGACATTATATTTCCCTAACAGCACACTGGCTAAATGCAGTGGCGGCTGGGCCTGAGGCGGATAGCAGTTTGGCGCATGTCTTTCCACCACCGAGGATTGCAGGGCGCTTCAGTTTGCCTCCTGTTGCTAACTCCTCCTACTCCGCTTCCTGATCCTCTACCGCTTCCTCATCCTGTCAGCGTAACACATTCACCACCAACTTCAGCACAGCCATGAGTAAACGCCAGCAGGCAGTTTTAAAACTTTCCTGTTTGGGGGAAAAAACCCACACTGCGCAGGAGTTGTGGAGGGACATGGAACAACAGACCGATGAGTGGTTGGCGTCAGTGAGCCTCAAGCCGGGCCTAGTGGTGTGCGATAACGGGCAAAATCTCATAGCACCTCTGGGCCTAGCTGGTTTGACGCACATCCCTTGCCTGGTGCATGTGCTGAATTTGGTGGTGCAGAGGTTCCTTAAAACTTACCCTGATATGCCACAGCTGCTGCAGAAAGTGCGGGCCGTCTGTGCGCACTTTCGTCATTCTCACCCTGCTGCTGCTCGCCTGGCAGCGCTCCAGTGTAACTTCGGCCTTCCCGCTCACCGACTCATATGTGACGTGCCCACAAGGTGGAACACCACTTTACACATGCTGGCCAGACTGTGCGAGCAGCAGCAGGCGATAGTGGAGTTTCAGCTGCATCACGCACGCGTGAGTCGCTCTGCGAAACAGAACCACTTCACCACCAAAAACTGGGCCTCCATGCGAGACCTGTGTGCCTTGTTGTGCTGTTTCGAGTACTCCACCAACATGGCCAGTGCCGATGACGCCGTTCTCAGCGTGACTATCCCAGTTCTATGCCTCCTTGAAAAAACGCTTTGGGCGATGATGGAAGAGGATGTGGCACAGGAGGAGGAGGAGGAGTAGGAGGAGGAGGAATTGGGATCATTTCCAAGGCTTTCAGGGCAGTCATTCAGAAGTGGCACCGAGGGTGGGTTCCTGCACCAACAAATGCCAGGTACATAATTGTCCAGCAAGGGCACAGTTCTGGAGGATGACAAGGTGGAGGATGAGGAGATGAAGGAGGAGGAGGAACCATGTTCACAGCAGGGTGGTACCCAGACCAGCTCATGGCCATCACTGGTGCATGGCTGGGGGGATACAGAGGACACAGATGATACACCTCCCACAGAGGACAGCTTTTTGTTGCCTCTGGGCAGCCTGGCACACATGAGCGATTACATGCTGCAGTGTCTCCGCAACGACCGCTATGTTTCGCACATTTTAACAGGTGCTGATTACTGGGTGGCCACGCTGCTGGATCCCCATTACAAGGACAATGTACAATCCTTAATTCCCTCACTGGAGCGTGATCGCAAGATGCGCGAGTACAAGCGCACGCTGGTAGACGCGCTGCTGGTGGAATTCCCACCTGACAGCGGGGGCACAGTGGAAGCACAAGGCGAAGGCAGAGGAGGAGGAAGAGGTCGCCAACGCAGCAGGGGCACCGCCAGCACCTCAGAAGGCAGGGTTAGCATGGCCGAAATGTGGAAAAGCTTTGTCAGCACGCCACAACAAATAGCACCACCAGCTGATATGGAACGTTTTAGCAGGAGGCAGCATTTCACCAACATAGTGGAGCGATATGTGTGCACACGCCTACACGTACTGAATGACGGGTCTGCCTCCTTAAACTTCTGGATCTCCAAATTGGGCACATGGCCTGAGCTTGCCCTTTATGCCTTGGAGGTGCTGGCCTGCCCTGCAGCCAGTGTATTATTTGAACGTGTATTTAGCTTGGCAAGGGGCGTTATCACAGACAAGTGCAGCCGGCTGTCGAGAGCCAATGTGGACAAGCTCACGTTCATTAAAATGAACCAGGCATGGATCCCAAAGGACTTGTCCGTACCCTGTGCAGAATAGACATGTATACTGGCCTTACCCAGCCATTTTTGTATTTCTGATCTTTCTAGGGTTGCCACCTCATCCCTTTGAAAGTGAAAACATATTAATTACACAGGTTCTCTGGCTGATTAAGGTGCTAATTAAACTCACTTGGTGCCTTATCAACATTAAATTAGCCCTAGAACCTGTGTAATTACTATGTGTTCAGGTTTAAAGGAATGAGGTGGCAACCCTAGATCTTTCTCACTCTTTTGGGGTGTACCCTAATTTAAAAAATAAATAAATTAAAAACAAAAAGCTGTGTTGGCTACCTCGTCCTCCTCCACCACCGCTTCCACCTACACCGCCACATCCAGCATGGCAAGTACTCTGAAAATAAATGTGGATAGGGAAATAACTTAAAATAACATAAAAAAAATAATGTCCAGGTCAACCTAGGTCAACCTAGGTCAAGATTATTATTATTTTGTTATGTTATTTTAAGTTATTTCCCTAGCCACATTTATTTTCAGAGTACTTGCCATGCTTTTACCGACATGTTGCTGCCATTTGCAGCCCTCTAGCCCTTTCCCTTAGTTTTTTAAAGACATTTTAGTAGTCAAAAGTCTGGGTCCCCATTGACTTCAGTTCGGCCGAACCCATCGAACCCGAACATCCAGGTGTCTGCTCAACTCTAATAGTTAGTAATCAGTAGATCTAGTAACACCCTGTTTCTAGTTGGTGTGTCTACCATCTGAACCATGAAATTGTCCTGCAAGACATGTGGGAACTTGCGAGCTTTAGACGAATGTGTGGTTCCCTCAGCCCAGTCTGGAGAATTAAAATCCCCCATTATGATAACATTTTCCATCCTTGCTGCTAATACAAATGTGATAGGAGATCCATCTCCCCTCCACCCTCAAGTTATGGGCACCCTATAGCATGCTCCCAGTATTTTTTCCCCTTAGCTTAGCTTCATCCCTTTGGGGCTCTACCTATAAGGATTCCACCTCCACCCTAGATCCTTTATTGATGTCATCTCTCACATTCACTTGTACATTATTCTTGATATATAGGCATACCCCTCCCCCTTTTTTTACCCTTTTTTACCCTTTCTATCCCTGCAATAAAGGGAATACCCTTGAATAGTTGCCAGACACATAGGGCCAGATTCACGTATTCCAGAGCATCTTTGCTCTGGAGTAACGCTTCTGATTTGCGTTGCGCTGCCGAAATTTTAGGAGCAAGTGCTGTCATTCACGAAGCACTTGCTCCTAAAGTTGCGGCAGCGCATCACAAATGAGCCGGCGGAATTCAAATGTCGCGGGTACGGGGCGTGTAGTATGCTAACTACGCGCGATCCCGCCGCCAACGTACTGCGCATGCGTCGAGTATCAAAACATCCCCGTGCGCATGCTCCAAAATCTGTGAATGAACGTCAATGACGTCACATTCCCATTCATGACCGTTTTACGCAAGCGACGTTTTTTTTTTTTTTCCCGACGCGATGACGACGCCTATACCTAACATAGGATACTCCAACCCCATGTAGGTATATCTATGCGCCGCGTATCCCGTCCGGAAACGTCGTATCGTCATTGCGTCGCGCCGGATTTCGATCGTGAATTGCCGATTTCCGCTCATTAACATATTTTTTGAGCGTAAATCGGCGGGAACGCCCCCGGCGCCATTTTTAAGTTGAAGTAACGATGCGATGGCGAAACTCAGTTACGCTGCTCGCATCGGAACTTCAACCCGGCGTTTCTTGTTTTCTGGTTACAGAAAACAGAAACGCCGGCTCAAAGCCACAGTTAGGCTGGCGGATCACTCGATCCGCCAGCGTAACCTTTCCTGAATCTGGCCCATAGTAAATAATATATATTAAAATATATTAAATGTAACCTAAACTTCCATATAGACATGATTGATTGCACACACGATAAAATTGATTAAAATTTCTCATTGTAGATGGATGGTCGCTGTGACAATACATTGATGTATAGCTCTACGCATGTTTCGTGGATAACTGCCACTCATCAGGAGAAAATGCGATATAGGTATGTCTGTAATAAAATATAAATACCAAATAATTTAGTAACTAAAATAACAGAAAGAGGGGGAACCACAACTTAATCCCAACATTTTACCTATAAGTAAGCTACAGTAGACAACAACATGGGTAATACTGTATTTGTAGCTAGAGGCACTATGGGAACATCAACACCCAGAAACTGATGTGGCGGTGACTGCAGCAGCACAGTGGTTTACAGACAGCCTTTAAGTGTGCAGCGTTTCCTAGCTCTGTCAGGCTGTAGTGTGTCAGAGTGGCTCCTTCCCCTTGCCTGGCCTATTTAAACTCAGTGCAGCACCTGGCTCACTGCCTGGCAACACTTTTGCAAGCTATCTGCTGAGCTGAGCTGAGTATTGTGTACTGACTTTTGACTTGTTCCTGATTATCTATGTCTGCTGCCTGACCTAACCTCTGGCTTGTGCCCAGTCAGTCCTGACATCTAGCTTTTTCTTTGCTGCTTATTTTGACCTCTGGTTTGTTCCTGGTTTTTCATGTCATCTGCAAATCCTGACCTCTGGACTGTTCCCAGTGACCTCTGGCTCATACAGGGTACTTAGAGTAGGGTGAATCCAGGGTTCATGATCTAAAGGTTAGTACGCAGTGATGCCAAAACCTCTGTGAGGAAGGTCTCTGATGCATACGGTCTGGCTCTTAATCTCCGCTCCCTTGGGATTCTGCATCAACTGCTTCAGGGAGCCCTGATCCCACTCCTGGGTCTTATAAGTTCTAAGATGATCCTTGTCTAGTTTCCAGGACCTTATTTTTTCAGTGTGTTCCAGTGTGGTTCCTTCTCTGCAGATCCGGCTCCGATGTCTAGTCTGTCCCATAGTGCCCTGTGCTACCTAAAACTGGCTGTTGACCTACATATCTTGTATAAACCTACCACCTGTTATTGGGTATCCAGTATAGTGTAGCTAAAGAGTCCACCTGGACCTAGCTAGCATGGACCTAGTTAAACTGTGTAGCTTTCGCCCAGGGTTTGGTCCCCTCTAGCTCTAGCTCTAGCTTGTAAGTTAGTAATAGTTTCTGGCATCAACATGCTTGGTTCTGCCACTGATTGTTTCACTCTTTGCAAGCTTTATACATCCCTGATTTCCTCATACAAGACTGTTGGTTTGGACATTGGTTCTTCAAGATCTTCAAGTAGCTGCTGCAACCAAATTGACCTACAAGCATGCAGAGTTGTATTTAGTTTCTGTAGAAGATAATGCCACATTGATTTTCTTTTGGGTGGACCACATATCCTATAAATTCTAGGTCACCATTAGTAGATAATCTCAATTTCATGTCTTGAGTCTGTTTTAGGTATGTTTGCATTCTAGTCCCTTTGCCAGGATTAACTTACTGAGAAGTGACATTGCAAGCCCTATATATGGATGGGAAGTGGTTGATTTGCTTAAAAGTGCCTTCCAAATAAAGACAAGCTGTTTAAATTGGCGTGCTTACACCTCTGCATTGTGCCATGCCTAACTGTTTAAGGATCACATACATTTTAGAACTTTAACGTATCAGGAAGCTTACATGCACATTGAGTGTTGTGCTTATTTTTGCCATTTTTAAAGTATTTTCTATTTCCGTATCTCTAGACTTAGCTTTCAGAGTCATATTTGGTTTTGCCAGAAAGTGCTCCTTTTGGATGTTGCAGATTTTCTCACTGAGGTTGCAGGTGGTTCAGCTTCTTCTATTTCTGAAATTAAAATTTCAGTCAGGTTCTGTTCCTTTTCCTGTAGTACTGGTGGGACTTCTTGTTGAGACTGTCATTCATGAGGCTTTTAACATACCGGTATATGTGTTTCATTACTGTCCACACTTTTTCTGATTGTTAACTTATTGATTTTTGGGTGCAAAATTCTGCAACCCTTTAGCTTACATTCATACCTACTTTAGAACAAAGTTCCTGTTTTTAATGTTTTTCTTTAGGAACATGTGTGTATGCTTTTCTTCTAAAGATTTTGATGTATTTCAGGGCAGTTTTTTTTTTTATCCCATAGCTCATGAGGTATGTATCCCTACTGGGGAGAATCAGTTCTCCATAAGTCTTGGTGACAATGGTCACTGAGAAAGAAAGTGAAGGGAAAATAGAACATTTTACAGTTGTCACTAAAGCAAGAAGTGAGTGTAAATCATCTGATGGAGACAATAGTCCAAATAACAATTGTCTAATAAATTCCCTCACTTTTGTTGTTGTTTTCAGTGCAGGCTACGGACACCAGAGAAAAAAAATACCTGATAGGTATTTTAACCTTTTCCCACACACACACATAATGTTTGCTATACACATGAAAATGGAAGAAAAGGACAAAGGAAGAAAAAAAAAGAGGGAAGAAAATTAGAAAAATATGTTTAGACTTTGATGTAAAAATCATACAAATAAAAGCAAAATAAATAAATAAATCACTGTATGAAAATTGTCATTGGAATGGATTATTTACCTTTCCTAAGCCAGGCAAGTTCATAATGCAGCTTGGGTCTCCATTGGGGATATTCTATCGCCCTTATTGTTTTGATGGCCACAAGAATATAGGGAATACACCTATATAGAGACACCAACAACAAAATCCTGACAGAACTTCTATGCCCTCCCACCCTGCTAAACAAAAGAGCTTCTATTGCCATCTATGTTCCTGTTTGGCCACGTACACACGATCGAATATATCTGCTGAAACTGGTCCGCAGACCAGTTTCAGCGGACAGATTTGATCGTGTGTACGGGCTAGCAGACAGGTTTCCAGCAGACAGATTCGATCGTGTGTACAGCTAGCATGCTTTAAAACTTGTCTGCTGGAAAGCCGTCGGTCGGATATGTCCGCTGGTTAGTATGCCTAACCAGCGGACCGAAATCTCCCGCATGCGTCAAATGGATTTGACGCATGCGTGGAAGTATTTTACTTCCTGGTTTCGGTGAACTGGCGGCGTCAACGTCACCACCACATCACTGCGCTGTCTGTCCGTTGGGATTTTGGTTTGATCGTGTATATATCTCCTCGTGTGCATGGGGCCTTTGAGAGATTGGCCTGACTAACTGTCCTGGTGAGTGCACAGAAAGTGAAGGGAATTCCCCTTAAATAAAGTCAAAGGAAACAAACAAAAAAAACAAACAGATGTTCTATCTCTCCCCTACTCCACCCAGAGAGAAAACGGGCCAGATTCAGGTAGATGCGCGCATATTTTATCCAGCGTAGCGCAGCGCATATACGTTACGCTGACGCGAACTAGTGAGTCAAGTACAGTATTCACCAAGAGCATGTTCGTTACTTTGCGGCGGAGTAACGAAAATGCGCTGGCGCAACCCGACGCAAGTGGAAGTGGGTGTGATCATATGTAAATGATGTGTGGAGCCCAGTGCAGAGACATACGTTCAGCGCATCATCCACGGAGCATGCGCAGTGAGGGAGGGCTCCACTCGCTCCCCTGTGCGCATGCTCACAACTTCCGTCGGCACCACTTCATGGGAAACAGCAACGCAATGTGTTCCGTTGCGCGTATAAAAGCGGCCGCAGATGCGCCTTTCCGGCGCAAAAGTATATCCGGTTCCCTCCACCCCAGGGAAGAAACCTCAACTTCAACGCCCAGGAGTTGTCTGTAGTGATCTCCGCTATGGAGACCTACAATGACTTCCTCCATGGCAGGAAAAGTCGGAAGACCAGCCGGGATAGGAAGCAGGCCATCCTGGAGAGCATTGCTGGCAGGGTCAATGTTTTGGGCTATTCCACCCGGACTGCTGCGGATATAGCCCAAAAAATCAATTATTTGAGGCGCAAAGTCCGGGGTAAGGTGGCCACCATCAGGAGGCATGAGAGGGGCACGGGTGGTGGACCCCCATGTGCGGTCAGCCTGACCACGGAGGAGGAGGTGGTAGCCCGCTGCCTGGAGAGGGAGCAGTTGGAGGGGGTACCGGGATATGATTCCGTGGAGGAAGGCTCCAGGACAGGTAAGTGTTTTTTATCCCCTATTTGGTGTGTTGCATGTGGGGGGGGTACATATGCCAAGTGTGTGGGACCACCAACATGTGTCTGCTTTGTGTCATCCACAGATGACGGAGCTGGGCCATCATCTGCCGGCGGCCAGTCCACCCCATCCCCCCAACGGCATCCTGAGCCTGACCCCCTGGGTGGTGAAGACACCGAGATGGAGGGGAGTGCCCACACCTCACCTGCTGAGGTGGTTGAGGAGGAGCCTGTTGTCCCCGAGCAGGAGTTTGTTCTATTTTTGGAGGAGTCCTCCCCTTCAGCAGGGCCCTCTCAAATCCCCTCCCCATCCTAGGAAGCCCCTCAAGGGCGACTCCATCCCCCCCGGGGACTACCATCTGGTGGCCCCAGGAAGGCCACCAGGAAGACCAGGGGGGTGTCTGATGTGGTCCATGACCAGATGGCAAGGGACCAGGCCAAGCAGACCCAGCAGATGGGGGAGATTGCTGGGCACCTGGACCGGGTAGCTGACAGCCTGGGCTCCGTGGCCCAGATGTCCAAGGCAGTGCAGGATGTCAGCTGCAACTGCGCTGCAGTGGTGACCAGCCTGGGGGAGGTGCAGGCTGATCTTAGGCACCTCACTGCAGCCGTCCAGGCCAACACTGCTGCCATCCGGGACCAGGGGAGGCAGAGGCAGCGGGCACAACATTACCAAGTGACCCGACAAATTCCTACCTCGGCCGGATAGCCATGGCCTTGGAGGGCATGCAGGCCACACCTGCCAGGAGTGGCCCACCCGGGGATCAGCCACCTCCAGAAGCCCCCCCACCCCCACCCACTTCCTCCAGGCAGCTGAGGAGCCAGAGAGGGCCCACCAGAAGGAGCCCCCGTCAGCCCAGATGAGGGCTTTTTGGATTTTTAAAAAAAAAAAATATTATCGGCTCAGGTTTTTTTTTTTAATGTTGCTCAGGTTATGAGTTTATTTTTTTATTTTAATGTTGCTCAGGTTATGAGCTTTTTATTTTGAGTTTAACTGCACACTGTCATTCGTGCAGGGGAAAGTGTGAATGGTGTGTGAATGTGAGGGGGTGGCACTCCTGCCAGTAAGGGGTGTCACCCTCGGCCGTTGGGGACAAGTTATCCCCACGGCTGTGTGAATGACGTGTGAATGGTGTATGAATGGACAGCGACACCATTGGGGCCTTGACGCGGCGTTGCTGCTCCCAAGTCCTGCATGTTGGACTTGGGCTAATCCAATGCGATGTGGATGTGGTGTGTGTGATCTAGGGACCTCAGTGGTGGGTCTGATGATGTGGTGGGACATGCGTCTGAGGATTGCGGGGACAACCTGGTGCACACATCTGCTCATGGAGGATTGTGACATCCCAGCCACCACTCCACTTGTACGCTTGAATGATCCACTTGCAAGGAAATGGAGTGTTGCCAGTACCTTCACCAGTGGCTGCACTGCTTGTGAGCGGTGTGTCTTGCTGGTGATGTCCTCCTGCAGGATTGTGGTTAGTTCAAGGATTGCATCTGGGCTGAATCTGAAGAGGCGATACACCTCCTCATCACCCATGCCAAAGAGGCTCATGCACGCGGTATATCCTCTCACGTGCCCGCCTCCTCCGTACCGGGGGACCCATTAGTAGTGCTAGGACCACGGCTGCCCCTGGCATGTTGTCACACAGAGGTGTTGTCCTTGCAAGTGTGGTTGTTCAGCTTGCTATTTTCGTCGGTAACGCTGCTGCTGTAGCTGCTCTCCTGCTGACCTGTGGCCGTCAGGAGTAAAGATAAAGCAGCTATTTGTAGGAATAACTTTGCGACAGACGGACGACATACGCGCGGCGCATGTAGCCAGCGTCTGGTGCTAATCCGTTCGCGAATCGGGAAATCTCCCTCATTTGCATATTTAAATGGGAAATCAATAGGCACGACGGATGCGCCAAGTGAAAATATGCGCTTACGATACTCTGGCGAAGGAAAGTTAAGCCGGTCGGAAAAAGCCAGTTTTCTGTCGCATCTAGTTTGGTGGGTACGGCCGCATAGATACTACGGCGCATCTTGACAGGTACGCGGCGCATATCGATATACTCTAGCGCAAGTCTTTCTGAATCTGGCCCAACATGTTTAGTCTTGATCAAAATGCTGGTCTGCCTGATTGCTGTCACTGTTCTGCATCAGATGGCGGTATTGGTCACAAAGGATTTCAGGCTCCTTTAAGAACTGTGACCAGAGTAGCATTGCAGGAATGGTTAGCAATGCCGTGGAGACGAAAGACAAACAATGTTCTCAATGCTACCCTTTCCTTTAAATGCCTAAAATACAAGAATTCATCAATTCAAAGAAGGAGTATTGTCCATAAAATATTATGGGTTACTGTCCATATAAATGTCCAGGATGTAAGGTTAAGAAACATTGCCTGAAAATGTATGGAGCAGGTAACTGCATTCCAAGACGAATGCAAGGCTGCTGTGTCCAAAAAAAGGCTGGGAGACCCATACTGCAAGATAGGAGGGAGAGGGAAGAGAAGCACCAAACACACCTAGTGTAATACAGTTTTAATAATCAAAGAAAAAAATACATAAAATGTTCCACTCACAAAGTTAACAACAGAGCAAGCATGAAATCGGTGAAGGATCTGTGCAGTGATTTATGGAGCAGGTAACTGCATTTCAAGAGGAATACAAGGCTGCTGTGTCCAAAAAAGGGCTAGGAGACCCATACTGCAAGATAGGAGGGAGAGGGAAGAGAAGCACCAAGAAGCACCTGGTGTAATACAGTTTTAAAAATAAAAGAATAAAATACATAAAATGTTCCACTCACAAAGTTAGTTGACAACAGAGCAAGCATGAAATCGGTGAAGGTTCTGTGCAGTGATTTCCTGCCCCTGTGGAGCTGTCAGTCCATGCCGCTGCCCTGCGGCTCCAGTGTCGGAGACCAGCCATGACTCCTTTTTCAGCCAATAACTATTGGCTGAGGAAGGAGGTGTGGCTTTCCTCCAAAATGCGTCATGATTGGTTGTTCCTATCTGAGGTTGACAGCTTGAGTTCTCAGCCTTTGACAGCTCATTCCCCCAGCGTCCCCTGACATCCTTCTGACATCCAAGCCACAGCATAGTGGCATAGACTGACAGCTCCACCAGCAGCAAAACATCACTGAACAGAGCCTTAACCGGTCTCTTGCAGGTTACCTTTGTGATTTGAACATTTTATGTATTTTATTCTTTGATTATTAAAACTGTATTACACCAGGGGTGTAATACAGTTTTATCTTTGATCTTTGATTATTAAAACTGTATTACACCAAGGGTGCGCTTGATGGTTTGCAATACATCTGGTTCACAACTGGGTTGTAAAGAAGTTTTCAAAAATTGTATGTAAATCTGGGGTTTGGGTGCCTGTTGAAGAGAGGCTGAACAAGAAACCATGAGAAGCAATTGCAAAAAAGTCCCATGGGGAAAAGTTCCTTTCGAAGGCTGAGGTCTAGGGACCACCTTGGCAGCCTTACCCTTTAGATGGGACTTGAGGATCCAGCACACAGGACCTCCTGCGATGAAAGTATTGGTGATTCTAATGGATCTTCCATCTATACTGCTATTTGAACAATAAACCCTTAACAAAATACAAGAAAGCACAGTTGGTAAACTTGCCAAATGTGTTACCCAGTAGAAACATCTTCTTTGCTATGTAAATAAAAAATAAAAAGAACAGAAGCATCTGGTCAGCACTCATTCTTATGAAGGCTGAAAGCAGCCAGTGGAAACAGTCAAAGACCTGCAGAGTAGATTGGAACCAAACTGCAGATACTGGGTGTACCCTATCGTGATTAAAAGAAGGGAACATAGGCAGTTCAGTTAAGGATATAAATATATGTTTGGGGGGTGGAAATCAAATAGAGGGAATTAAAAAAAAAATTCAAAGGCAAATATGTATGCACAAAAAGACGCTTGGGAGTTCTGCATCTGATTAACAGAGTATCTTCATAAAACTCTCACATGAATTACCATATGACAAACTGTTCTACCATCTGGATGTAGCTGTAAAAATAAATGAATATTTAAAGTAGATACATATTACTCAGATTATTGGGGAAGCAGCCAGGTAGTCCATGTCATGTAACGTGACATAGCAAGGGTCAGACTAGTTATGTGGAACCGTAAGGGAATTGTTTATAACCCTTAGCAGTGAGATAAAATTCTGTTAATATTTAACTTAATCCTCTTTAATTTCTGAAGTAAAATATGAAAATATTACTACTGCTGTGAAGCACTATAGACCACTCATTGCAGTATGTGACACTGGTCACTAGGCCATCTAGAAGAAGCTGAAAATATATAAATCAATATTTAAAATAGATACGTATTACTCAGATATTTAGGAAACGAGACAGGGAGCCTATGTCACGTAAAGCAACATAGCAAGGTTAGACTAGTAATGTGGAACAGTAGTGGAATTGTTGAATACCATTAGCAATGAACTCAGATTCCAAAACATTTAATTTAACTAACTATTATTTCTGAAGAAATCAACAAAATATAAAATGTGAAAATGTTATTATAATACCCGTTTGTACAATAGAAAAAAAAGATTGCTCTCTGGGTGATCTATGTACATTACAAGGATTTTAACATACTTTGTTGCAGATTCCTACCTTTTGTTATTCTGAAGTAATCACTGTGTTTGTCTATGTCCATGTGGTAAGTGAATCTAATAAGAGTGGTTTCATTAATATCAATCAGCTGCTGCACCTGCATGGTTATAATGAGGAAAAATACAGGATCTGTATCCCTTTTAATTGGGAGTATCTCACCAAAATTCTTATTTTTGTTGCATGTGATGCCTGGTATCTGACTTGTATCTTAGTACAGACTTCTGGTAAAATCAGTGAGCCAATCACACAAGCAGGAAATGATGTTTCCGGCAGGGATTTCTGTACACATTCTGTGTATAGAACAGCTCCAGGTAGACATATTGGATTTAAAAATATATACAATAAAAGTGTAGCGCTGGATGATGAACCATATGCAACCATATAGTTCAATGTGTGAATATACAGTAAAAAAAGTATAGAAAAACAAGTAATAAATGGGTTGTGAATAGTAATTCACTAAAGTTCATAAATAAATATCCCCTGATAGAGAAAATAAAAGTTCAATCAATTTGTGTAGACCTCCAGTGATAGAAGACAAATAAACGGAATCCAATGCATGGAGAGGTCCGCCACCAGGAGGAGAAATGAAGGCTTACTGACTAGCCAGTGACCGCCCTTCTCAGGGGGGTCAGAACAGGCTCAACAGAGTGATGGTCCTCACTGAAGCATTAGGGAGTCCTGGATGATAAAATCTGAAAATACGGCTCAGATGCTGGGATTATATTTATACAAGAGTTATTTGGTGAAACCACAGGAGGAAGACGAAAGGATTCCAAAACAAAAATGGCTGACTTTCTGCAGCGAACCAGCAGAATCATCAGAAAAATACAGAGCTGCAGATTGAAAAGGAAAGGTGATTTTTAATAACGTTTAATTACAATATGACTTGATATGAGTCACAATTGTATATGTTGCATTGTTTCCATCCCTACTAGCTCATACCCCCCCCCCCAAAAAAAAAAACAATGTCCACTCATAGCACAAATTCCCCCCATTTATCTCTACTAGCACTAATCCCTCCCCCCCCCCAAAAATAATTCCCTCCTGGCACAAATTCACCCCCTTTCATCACTACTAGCACACATCCCCTATCCAAAAACAAATTCCCCTCCTGGCACAATTCCCTTCCCTTCTACCATATTACCTCTTCGAGCACAAATATCTCTTTCTAGCACAAATCCTCTTCACCCATTCCTCTCCCAACACAAATCCATCTAAATCATCTCTCCTAGCACACAGCCCAAAATTTCCCCTCCTAGAACAATTCTTACCCCCTACTACCCTCCCCAAAAAATCCCCTTCTAACACAAATTCCCTCCTGATCAAGAAAGAAAGTTTATTGGGTAAGTATGATAGAATTTTAATTTTTTTCTGTTGTTAACACCACTGGGAAGCTGGGATTGTGGAGGAGCTACAGAAAGAAGATATCGTACATTTTATTATTTTAAGTATTAATTGATATTTAAACAATTTTAATAACTATTTTTAGTAGCAACATATAAAATAGTAGAGAGGATTTTTATCATTACAAAAGAGGATTAGATAAGTAGCACTTTCCTAGTTAGGTGCTAGGATCAGGTAAATTTAGTTATGGCTCACTGTATCCAATGGAACTGCAGTTTGTTGTAACCAGTGGGGACGTGTTTTAGTATTTCACTTGCTGCAGGTTTTATTGCTTGCTCTGCTATTTGGAGAACTACAGGTTGTTCTGGAACATAGGTGTGGATCAAGGTAAATGGGCAGCATGAGTATTTATACAGCCCTGGCCAAACCTTCGGGAAAGGTTTTGCATGAATGTTACAAAGAGGCAACCAGCTTTCCAAGGACATTTGTGAGAACAGACTGATGAAAGAGATCCTAGAGACTATGGGCTGCTACTGTCCCTTTGGTGCTACATAGTCAGTTGTGAGTTTGGAGAAAACATGGGACATGGGCTGGTGTCCTGAAGATCTCAGTTCATATAGTTCTTTGTAAAGAGACTCTACTCAAATTGCTCAAAAGAGGAAGCTTGTGTGTCTAGCTACTACTATAAAGCCTAGCTACTACTACAAATTACTACTGTACTACAGTTGTAGAGAAGTAAGTCTAGTGTCCACATCTTGTACACTGTAGCTATTGAATCTGCAGCTAAACATGCAGGCACACTGTAGTCCACTGGGTCCTAGTGTGACAAAGTCCTTACCGCATAAACATACACTCAGACACTTTGTCGCCCTAGGACAGGAAGATGTCATCGATTTGGAACAATGGCATCAAAGAAATTGTCATGTTTGAGTATAATGTCTGCTGCCCTATCCCAGAACATAGAATCATTGATGATTGCCTGTTGTACAATATTGCACAATATTTGGTCTTTTTAGTCTGCACAAGTCAGTGAGGCAGACGGATTAGCAGCAGGAGCTCACAGCGGCGCACGTCCCCTAGGAGTAGGAATGTGTGTGTCATAGCTCCAGGCAGGCGTAGGAGGCAGACAGGCAGGCAGGGTCTAATCCTAGCCCAGCTCAGCCCAGCTCCTGTGCAGCACGTTTCTCAACATGGCCTTCTCCTCCAGCCTCTCTCTTCTGAACCACAGTGGATCAGCTCCCTGGCTCTCCTGCCTCCCCTGGTTCCTCTCCTAACTCCAGGGAGGCTAACAGGTAAGAGCCATCTACCGAAATCGCTGACGGCTGTTCTTTTCAGGACAAGCCGCAGCAAACATCACATGCAATACGGCTCTCCCCTGCTCCTTTCCTCTGTCCCCTGTGCCCCCACACTACCATCGCCATCAGAGGCACCCTCCTGCCACCTCCCCGCGGCAATTCCGCCATCCTGTTTTTTTGGACACCCGCGCCAGCCTGTGCTGAATCGCGGGGGCCAAGATCTAGGAAAGACCGCGGCTTCACCTGCGGCCTAATGCCGCGCCGCTCCTCACACCCTAGAATCCCCACCAAACCAGCCAGGAAGCCCCCCCTTACCCCAGAAGGACAGACACTCTTCCGTGGTTTCACCTTCTTAGCCCCCCCGGGCATCACTGATCCACCTAATTTGTCAGCCCTAGGCTGCATCCTGCTGCCTGATCAGGCAGCCATCCTGCTACACCAGCAATACGTTCACCTCTCATCCCCAGCCCCTTCTCGTCTCAATACAAACAGAAGCTTGATCCAGGGGTCACCTGATCGCCTCTCACGGGGTCAGGAAGGAATTTTTTTGCCCCTACCGGAGCATATTGGCCCAGCACAGCCAGGGTTTTTTTTTGCCTTCCTCTGGACCAAGCCAGGAGAGAGGAATTAGACAATTCCTCTCCCCATCGCCCCTGAAAATCCCCCCCCTGGTGACTGGCGATCATGGCTTATCGGCAATATACTGCCGAAACCATTTGGAGTTTGAGGCAATTTGTCGTAATACTACCAGCCATCACCAAAAAAGCCTTAAGAATTGAGCGACTATTGAGAATTGATCAACGATCGACTGTCAGATATTTCAGCCATTTAACCCAGCCTAAGCACATATCATGTGCTTTGATCAACACAAGATCGGCAGTAAAACACCGACTGAAAATCTGTGACCTCATTCTACAAAGCGATCTAGACTGCCTCTTTATTACAGAGAGCTGGCTTACAGCCGACTGTAACACCATTCTAGGAGAACTGGTGCCAGAAAACTACCGTATTATAACGAGAAACAGAATAGGGCAAAGAGGAGGAGGACTGGCGGTGATCCACAAGACTCACCTTGCGATCACTAAACCAGTACTTCAAAACCCTCTTCCATTCATGGAAACCCTTACTCTGCAACTGCAAACTAATGCAAAGGAAACCATCCACGTGCTTCTCTGCTATAGGCCACCCGGCCCAAAATCGCAGCTTCTACCATCATTGACGGACTTCTTCTACACTTACACCCTCAACAGCAAACACCTTTTGCTGCTTGGGGATTTCAACCTCTGGGCCAACTCCTCACAAGACCCCGCTGCCGATGCTTGTATTGACCACCTGGAAGGTTTAGGGTTAGAGCAACTAGTATGTGGGCCCACACATGCTTCAGGTCACACACTTGATCTTATTTTCAGACAAGATCTGGAAATAAAGATTTTGGAAAATGAACCATTGCCTTGGACTGATCACCATGCAATTAATTTCATTATCTCCAAAATCCCCCGCAACAAAAACATCTAGACCAGTGACAACACACTGGACTAGATGTCAGAAGAAGCTCCACTCGGAACTCTTCAAAACCACATTAAGGAAAAAAATAATAGCAATTCAAACGGCTGTAGAAACACTGGATGCCATAAATTCAGCCCTGCTACAGTCAGCAGACTTAGTAGCGCCGAAACGAAAAACCTGCATCCGGAAAAACAACTGCAGCTGGTTTAACAACCAGCTGTCGTTACTGAAGCAAGAACGCAGAAGGGGCGGAAGCCGCCTGGAAAAGAAGCTCTTCAGAGGTAAACCTGTCCATCTACAAAGCAACAACAAGAAAATACCACAAAGAAATCTTCCAAGCCATTAACAGCGCCCTGAACCGACCAAGCGAACTCTTCAAGATGGTCACTCAGACCATGAAACCAGGATGTCTTGAAGCCCCCAATTCAGACACACAAGAATTTTGCAATGAATTATCGGATTACTTCATTAATAAAATCGATCTAATCCGTGAACGCATTCAGCAAAACAATTCCCCCCTCAGCACCCCCCGCAATTTTTCACACAATACCCACAGTAATTCACCTCTATCAGGTAAGTTCACCCTGGAACCCATCTCCATCGATGCCACAAAAAATATCATTGGTACTTTGCGTAATGGCACAGCGTCAAATGATATTATCCCCACAAAACTGCTGAAGGAATGCGCCGACATCCTGGCACCCCCCATCACGCAGCTTATCAACCAGTCTTTCAAGGAAGGCATAGTGCCCTCACAGTTGAAAGAAGGCATAATCCAACCCATCCTGAAGAAACCCACCCTTGACCCCAAGAACCCACTCCACCGCCGTCCCATAACAGGCCTAAATGTACTCTCAAAGGTAATGGAAAAAGTAGTGGTACAACAGCTGCAACAGCATCTAGATACCCACAAGCTACTTGACCCATTTCAATTGGGTTTCCGTCACGGATACGGGACTGAAACCGCGCTGCTCAAAATATGGGACGGCGCTCTTGAGGCCACAGACGAAGGAGAATCTTGTCTTCTGGTTCTGTTGGACCTAAGTGCAGCTTTCGACACTGTAGACCACAAACTTTTATTGACACGGCTAGCTGAAGTAGCCAGAGTTGCACAATGCGATTTATCTTGGTTCTCCTCTTTTTTGGAAATTCTATCGCAAACAGTGAAGTTAGGACCTTTCACATCTGAGAAACGCACAGTATCATGTAGCGGAGTCCCTCAAGGATCGCCTCTGTCACCGGTGCTGTTTAACATCTATCTTCGCTCTCTTTTTGAGATTATTAGCAGCCAAAAACTGCTTTACCACTCATATGCAGAAGACACCCAGGATCACCACCTCAATCCAGAGACTTGCCTCTCTTTGATAGAGGACTGGATGACAAAGTGTTATCTTAAACTCAACTGAGCGAAAACAGAACTTCTCCTGTTTCGTGCCAAGCATAGGAATCAACCTGCAACAGCATGGACACCCCCGCCCATTTTGGGCAAAATCATCTCCCCTAGCGCCAAAGTCAAAAGTCTAGGGGTCATTTTTGACTCCTATATGACAATGGACGCACAAATAGGGTCAGTAGTCAGCGGATCTCACCATCTGCTGCGCCTACTACGCAGACTTACTCCTTGTATCCCCAAAGAAGATTTAGCGGTCGTGGTGGGAGCAATTGTTAACTCCAGACTGGACTATGCAAATGCCCTTTACCTCGGACTCCCCAAGTACCAAATCGCTCGTCTGCAAGTCGTTCAGAACACGGCCGCCAGACTTGTGACTGGGAAAAAACCCTGGGAATCCATCTCACCTTCACTCAGAGCCCTTCACTGGATGCAAGTTAAAGATAGAATTGCTTTTAAAGGGGAGTTCCATCCACAATTTCACTTTTTTAAATATAAATACCCCTGTCATACAGAAGCTTAATGTATTCTAGTAAAGTTAGTCTATAAACTAAGGTCCGTTTTGTTAGGTTGTTACAGCATTTAGAATCTAGAAATAGACTGTGGCCATCTTAAGTGTGGGCATCATGAAGCCAGACTGTATGACTTCCTGGATTTCAGCTTTGCATATCTCGCACATGCTCAGTGCTGCACAAGCAATGTAATAGGTTTCAGTCAGGTTTGCAAGGACTACTGGGAAACATGATGCCTATCCCAGAAACCCTTGCAAATAGCCTTGTGACTTAATAGCCTAGGCTAATAAGGAGGAGGAAGTAATGAAGGGCTACAAAATAAAGGTATTTACAAGCAACAAAATAAACAAAAATTGTCCATTCTGAACACTATGAGATTAGGGCATGCAGCACAGACAAACGTAAAAAAATGGGTGGAACTCCACTTTAAAGCACTCTGTCTTATGCATAGATGTGTCCATGGGAATGCCCCCCATTATTTATGTGAAAAAATAAAAGCCCACAATCCCAATCGCATTCTGCGATCCACCAATCAAAACCTGCTCCAGATTCCGAAAGCCAACTACAAGTCCAAAGGAGAAAGAAGATTCGCGATCCAAGGTCCTAGACTATGCAACGCTTTACAAACCAGCATTCGGTTGGAGGAGAACCACTTAGCCTTCAGGAGAAAGATCAAGACTCATCTCTTTTGATATCAAAGGAGACAGGAACAACAAGCGCCCAGAGGCGATTTAGTTCGCATGTGCCGCGCTATATAAGTTATCATTTATTCATTCATTTGTGGTAATAAAGGGTTCAAGTGATGATTGGTTATTATGGTATTTCCCCATTGATGATAGGAGAAATTACTCAAAATCTTTCCCTATTTACAAGCTAAGATGTTGTTGTCCTAAACTGAGTTCTATCTCTACCATGTACTGTAGCAGTAAAAGTAAATAAAAAACAAAACTGAATCTGGTAATCCTCTTCACTTTTTTGGTTTCTTTATCCCTGATGATTTGTATACATGTAAGTAAACATGATAGCCTCTTATTAACTAAATTGTGACATTAGATGCATTTTTTTTTAAAACAGAAACAAAATATTAGAATCTATTGAAATTACTTTCATCTGGACCAGTTTTCTTTGAGAATGTCTTTCCTCTTGAAAGCAGGAACTTTTGCTGTGTAAGCCCAATTAACTATAGCTTTTTTTTTTTTTTTTTTGTTACTGCATGTGGTAGAAGAATTCCTGGAAAGTGTCCAAGCTAATCTAGGAATTTGCTCCATGGTGATTTTGTTTTGAGATGTTTCTAAAGGCATGCTGGTTTTAACCACCATGCATACAAGCTCCTTTCCCAAGCAAAGAACTGTTATTGATGGCAGTGGCTCACATATGGGACTTTGAGCCCAGGGAAAGCCATACAAGCTTTGAGTCCAGTAAACACCACTACCTTTTTCAGTTAAAGGTTGCTCTGTGGGCAGAATGCAAACACCTGGACCTTTATACTGAAACTACCTGAAAAATAGATGTTTGAAAAGGAAACAGTTGCTGCTGGTTATGAAATTGTTGAACTAAAAAAATGTACATATTCCTAAAGCACATAACCCAATGAAAAAAAAAATCATCTGGTACAAATAAGTTGTGCTGCCTCCTTGTAGGCACATATATAGGTTTTGTGCTTGATTTATGGCTAAATAAAATTATTTAATGATGAGGCTATAAAGGGGAAACATTAAAGCACATGAAATAATAAACACACAGAAAAGCAATAAATTCTGTATAGTACTTTAGTTTAGTAATTTAATTTTTTTGGCTAAAATGTAGAAATACTGTTGAATTTCTCTTGCAAGTTAGATGGAATTGCGCAAATAAGTGTGATGCCAAAGGATGCTTTGACCAGTATTTTTGTAGTGTTTACTCTACATTTGTTATTTTGTTCACAGAGGTTGAACTTTGAAGTTGCCTGTGAACAGCTTAGGAAAACGTGTGTAAAATTCTATTGTTATGTAATGGAGGCTTAGCTGCCTAACATTTAATTTAGAACTGCTAAATAGTTGTGTATTTGTCTATCCATAAATGGGAATATTTAAGTGTATTACTTTTCTGTTTTGCTCTATTGGTTATATATGCTTTCAGTTACTGTAAAAACGAATTCTATGTATAATTCTGATCACAGTGTTATTATACCTTTAATTGTGAATGCAAAAATAAAACATTTAAGAACCCAGGTATTCCTTATGTTCAGAAGCGGTATTGGGAATGGTCAGGTAATATAAGATATCATATGAGCAGCCCTTAAAGCAACCTCTGCCATTAACCCCTCCAAAAAACATCCCCACCTAGAGTCTTGGGTCAAGGTCCTGCTCACAACGGCCGTGTGTACACTCTCGGCGAGCTTCCCGTCGGGAAGCCCGTCGAGCAGAAATAGAGAGCACGCTCTCTATTTGCTCGACGGCCCGCCTGGATGAATGGCTGGTTGCCATTCCCGACGGGCGGGTCGCCGATTTCAACGGCCGGCAGAGAACCTCGATGGGCGGAACGATGTGTTCTGCCCGTCGAGGTTCTCTGCCGTGTGTACACGGCCTAAGGACAGCAGTTGTCCCCTCAGCTTTCATGCTACACTCTTCAGTGAGAGAGGAGGTCCTTCTCCAGCCCACCTTCCATAGGTGAGGCCCACCAGAAAATATTTTTTAGTCCAAGTTCTTTCAGGCCCTTATCATACAAGTTTTTAGTGTTGTTTTATATTTATATACTATATATATATATATATATATATATATATATATATATATATATAAAGTACATGTTAGCTGTTTAAAAGATTGACTTGGCGTTTCTCTCTCCTCCCTTTGCTTTCCTTTTGTTCACAGTGATCAGGCTCCCCAGCCTGCGCCTGAAGCAGCCTCACTGCTTTTACAGCCTTCATTTAGAGACTTTTTTAGAGACTAATTTTTATGGGTTCATCCCCCAGAACTTTGAAATTCACTCACCATTCACATGAATGCCTTTTCATTTAGATTTTAATCTTTAATCTTTTTTATACGATGGTTTAGTGCTGAACATTATACCAATATTGTGTATGTGTTTTTTTCCATTTTTAGAGACTCTCACTGCATTATTGATTGAAGTCAAACATGGGTGTTTGCGAACCCTTTATCTCTCCTTTACATTTACTCCATATATACTTTTTTTTAGAAAATGGAGATAACATATATTCTCTTACAACCACAAATAATAACTTTTTTAATCTTCTGCTGAGAATTTCGATAAACAAAAAATAGAAACATTTGTTTAGTACATTCATCTAAAAATGAGTACCACTGATGAGCCGTGTATACTTTTCATAAATACATTAAACCAAAAACCCTGTCAAGAGTCTCTCAGACAAAACCATAATAAAAACACACTGTATTTAGAACGCTGTGTAAACAATGTCATATAATTAATAAAGAAAGTGACAATTGAGTAGGTTGTGTAGAAGATACAATTGTATCAGAATGAATTGTTGCAATGACAGCATAATGTAACTGATAGATATGTGCATTCCCGTTCGTACGAATGTTATTTTCGTACGAAAATTTTCATTTTTGTACCCGCGGGATAATGTGTACATACGAAAAAATTAAAGCACCAAAATACGAAAACGACGGGATTACGAATGAGCCGCATAACGAACAACCGCAAATACGAACGGACGATCCGACGAAAATACGACAAAACAAAAAAGGCAAAAGAACAAAAATGACATCTATCACAAAAGATTTGCATTCTGTATTTTGTTTGAATCCTTTTTCTGTTCGTATTTTCAGTCGTATGTTCATTGTTCATATGACATCTATAACAAAAGATTTGCATTCTGTATGTTGAATTCCTTTTTTCTGTTTGTATTTTGCATTCAAAATACAGAATGCAAATCTTTTGTTATAGATGTCATATGAACAATGAACATACGACTGAAAATACGAACAGAAAAAGGATTCAAACAAAATACAGAATGCAAATCTTTTGTTATAGATGTAATTCTCGTCTTTTTGAATGGGCAGTGAGTGAGTGTAGTTAGTGAAGCAGCCTCTCTTTTGTGCTGAGTACACTAGTACAGTGAGTAGTACAGTAAAGCCAAATAAACTTTTCTGTGGATTTTCATCTGAAGGGAGATCAGTTGGCCAGACTTTTGAACCCAAAAATGGTTTTCTGATGGAGTTTAAAAACGAACAAATTTTCTGAGAACGAACGGAAAACGATAGTTTTTATGTTTGTTGTTAAAAAAGTCTGACCAAGTGTATGGGGCTTAACAATAGTTAATATGGAGGAGTACAAAATTACGAAAATGCTTTTTCTGTTCGTATTTTCAGTCGCATGTTCATATGACATCTATGTCATATGAACATGCAACTGAAAATACGAACAGAAAAAGGATTTTCGTCATTTTGTACTTTCGTAAATATATCATGGAATTTGCGGCACTTTCAACACGCGGCTCATCCTTATTAGACATAAAAACGATCATTTTCCGTTCGTTCTCAGAATATTTGTTCGTTTTTAAACTCCATCAAAAAAACATTTTTGGGTTCAAAAGTCTGGCCAACTGATCTCCCTTCAGATGAAAATCCACAGAAAAGTTTATTTGGCTTTACTGTACTACTCACTGTACTAGTGTACTCAGCAGAAAAGAGAAGCTGCTTCACTAACTACACTCACTCACTGCCCATTCAAAAAAACGAAAATGACATCTATAACAAAAGATTTGCATTCTGTATCTTGAATCCTTTCTCTGTTCGTATTTTCAGTCGTATGTTCATATGACATCTATAACAAAAGATTTGCATTCTGTATTTTGAATCCAAAATACGAACAGAAAAAAGGAATTCAAAATACAGAATGCAAATCTTTTGTTATAGATGTCATATGAACATACGACTGAAAATACGAACAGAAAAAGAAATTCAAAATACAGAATGCAAATCATTGACGAAAATTCACGAAAATTATTGTCTAACAAGTAACGGACATGAATTAAACGAACCATCCCGCATGTACGAAAATAAAACGGTAAAGAAAATACGAAACGATCGGAATACGAAAAAATCGCGTCGTACGAAAAACGAACGGGAAGGAACAGGAAAACGGGCGTCTTACGAAAAACGAATGGAAACGAACCTACGGAACGATACGAAACGGAACAAAAAAAAACGAAAACATTTTCTGTGCACATGTCTAGTAACTGATTGTATAAATCTGATTGCTAATGTATCTGTCTTTTCTTTGCGCAATATTTTTATTAAAGTTTACAATACAAAATAAGCGTGAACAAGTGTAAACCATGAAGTGCAAATATTGTGTATAGCTAGGCTTGGTCACATCTAAGGAAACATCAGGTATGTGCTGCTCCTATGTCACATCTGTAGGAACACTGGGGATGCACTGTTTCAAGGCTCTGACACATCTAAAAAGACCCCTGGCGATGTGCTGGTTCTAAACTCTGACAAATTTCAAGGAGCACTAGGGATATAGCTAGGTTCTGTCACAAATAAAGGAGCACCAGGGATCCACTATTTTCTAGCCTGTGTCTATAGCTAGAAGTAAGTTGAACATTGCGTTAAACAAAAGTTGAGGAAGAATGCAAAGATCTAAGCTTGGTGGATTTTCCTGTCCTGCTAAACATTACTACAGGAAGAGGATGGCAGCCATCTTTAACAGTCAGCAAAACTGTCGGTTTCACCTGCAGTCACCATTACCTCACAGAGGATGGATGGCAGCCATCCTTAAGGCCTCGTACACACGAGTAAATCTGTCTGCTGGAAACGGTCTGCTAGACCATTTCAGCAGACAGATTCGATCGTGTGTACGGGCAAACAGACGGATTTGGCCACCCGACAGATTTCAAAGCATGCTTTGAAATCTGTCGGCTGGGAACCCGTCCGCCCGACATGTCTGCTGGTTAGTATGCTAACCAGCAGACATTTCTTCTCGCACACGCGCCAAATGATTTCAACGCATGCGCGGAAGTGTTTTACTTCCTGGTGCGGTGACGTGGCGGCGTCAACGTCACCGCCACATCACCGACACGTCAGCGTGCTGTCTGCTGGCGGGGATTTTGGTTTGCTCGTGTGTACACGCGAGCAAACCAAAATCCAAGCAGACAGATCTGTTCAAATCGGTCGGTCCGACCGATTTGAACAGATAGATTGCCTCGTGTGTACGAGGCCTAAGGCCACGTAAAATGGACTAAAGTTCAGTTTCATTGGTCCAAACCAAAAGTGTGTATGCCCCATCAGTCTGTTGTCCTTCAGTCCAAAAATTTAGAACTTGCTTTAAAATCGGACCGATGGACGCCAACCGATCGGTCAAAACCGATGGCTAGTACGCAAAAGCATTGGTTCATAACCCGCGCATGCTCAGAATCAAGTCGACGCATGCTTGGAAGCATTGAACTTCATTTTTTTCTGCACGTCGTTGTTTTTTACGTCACCGCGTTCTGAGAGGATCTGTTTTTGAACTGATGGTGTGTACGCACATCAGACCATCAGACTATCAGTCTGTGAACCGATGAAACTGAACTCTAGTCCGTTCTCATCAGTTTGGACTGATCGTGTGTTCAAGGCCTAAAGCGGAGTTCCAGGCAAAAATACAACTTGGTCTTGTTTAATAGACTGCCCTCCCCCTCTCATTTTATGGATATACATTTTTTTCTCTTTGTTTAATACCTGTTCCTTTGGTTTTCCTGTCAACTTCCGCCTTATGTCAGCATGGCGAGGTACCGTTGGCTGCATTAGCTCCTGGGATTGCTGTGTCTACAATCACAGGAGTCATTTGGCACCCCCCCGCTGCTAACATTGCGTTATTTGAAAACAGGAAAGGACGAGATGCTAGGCGGAGATTGGTGCCATTTTTGAATAGGGAACGTATAGTGTCAGGATAGTGTTTTGTTTGAATTGTTGCCAGGAAGGCGCGCTTTTTCTTCACACTGCACATGTGCGAAATCTGGAGAAATCCCAGAAAAGAGACCCAGCGGGCTTCACAATACAGATGGCCGTTCTGTTCCAGAGGAGAACACAGTGAGTAATCAATACTGCACAAGTAACTAAAAGGGGACACTGTTAACAATTGCCAATTGTAAACGAGCGGTAACAATTGCGGGGTAATTTTTTGGAAAAAAAGTCTGGAACTCTATTTTAACAGTCAACAATGTCCGTTTTACTTGCGGTCACCATTACCTCATAGAGAGGGTGGCAGCCATCCTTAACATTCAACAAAGCTGTCAGTTTCACCTTCAGTCACCTTTACCTCACTAAGAGGATGGCAGCCATCCTTAACAGTCAACAAAGCTGTCTTTAGTTTTACCATTACCTCAGGGAGAGGATGAAAGACATCTTTAACAGTCAGTAACAATCCCAGAGTGAGTTGCCAGTCTCACCCGTGGCCATCATTACCTCAGAAAAAGGACAGTAGCCATCTTTAACAGTCAGCAACTTATCAAAGTAACTGTAATTTTTCACCCGTGACCACTACTACCTCAGGGAGAGTACAGTAGCCATCTTTAACAGTCAACAAAGCTATAAGTTTTACTTCCAGTATCCATTACCTAAAAAATTTAATAAAAAAAAAAAACGGCAGCCATCTTGTACAGTCAGCAAAAATCCTACAGTGAGTTGTCAGCTTCACCAGCCGCTACTATTACAACAAGGTGTGGTTGGTGGTCATTTCTTGAATGGAGTTTGATATTCTATTTCTGTATATGCCCCTCAGTAATTGAAGGCAAAAATTTAAGCTAATTAGTGTGACTCTCAGTGTGTCAATGCAAATTTTTCTAATCATCACTTGCAGTCACTACATCTCAGTACAGACCTGGTTGTCCCTCATCATTTCATACATCACATACATTTTATAGGTTCATTTACCATCAGCCATTAACACCAGTATTATATGATTGATGAGATAGGGTTGTCAAACCCGTTTTACACAAATTACAGAAACAAAAAAGATATTGCTAGATCACATATCCTATGACATCAAACTATCTTCACCTATCAGTGTTTCCATTTCTTTTCTAAAGTATCACCTAAAAACACCTCTAGGAGGATTCACAGACCTAGCCAAGATTCACCACTTGTACATAATCAAAGAAGGGCCCCAAATAAGCTAGCAAATGAAAAAAGATAAAGAAAATAAAAATACAGTTTGGGGCCAATCTTCTCTTGTCTTAATTATTAGCACTTGTCTCACTATTTATTTTATTATTATTTTTTTTTTTATATACTGTATTTATCAGCGTATAACACGAACAGGCGTATAAGGCCCTGTACACACAATCAGACCGGTCCAATGAAGTGGTCTGATGGTCTAATGTGCGTACACACCATCAGTTCAAAATCCGATCGGGTCAGAACGCGGTGACGTAGAACACAACGACGTGCTGAAAAAACAAAGTTCAATGCTTCCAAGCATGCGTCGACTTGATTCTGAGCATGCGCGGGTGTTTGGTCCGATGCTTTTGTGTACTAACCATTGTTTTGGTCCGACGGACAGGCGTCCATAGGACAGATTTTAAAGCAAGTTTTAAAACTTTGGTCCGATGGACAACGGTCCGATGGGCCGTAGACACGATCAATTTGGTCCGATGAAACTGGCCTTAAGGCCAGTTTTATCGGACTGGTCTGATCGTGTGTACGCGGCCTTACACGCACCCTAACTTTAAGAGGGAAGTTTCAGGAAAAAAAACGTTCCACAGCCCTCTGCGTATAACACGCAGGCACAGTTTACCCTCTATTTTCAGGATAAAAAAGTGAGTGTTATACGCCAATAAATACAGTATATATCAAAGTTCTGCAGGCATCTTTGATTTAGCTGGACCATCCCTGAGTCTCAGAGGTAGCTTAGTTCCCTAAAGTTTTAACATTCTTGTAGCTACTCTTTTTAGACTCTGTTTGGACCTTTAGGGAAACATCTCCATATTTAAGTCTGTTTTATGACTGTATTACATAGTTGTAAATTATTATAAGGCTATAGTTATACTTGTATAATCTGGTCTTTGTTGAGTGTGGCAGAGTGGATGATGTATTACACCGCTCAATTCAGTGAAAGCAGGATAACTCCAGAGGGATAACCAAACTAGCCACTCCTGTAGGTGGTGTACTACATGTGTGTACAAGACATAACAGAGATGGATGTGACATATCTCAAAAGGCGTATTCCGAGGGGGCTAATGGCCAGATGTGCACATGAATGAATACAAACCAATCTCAGTATTAAGGCAAAACACTGCTGTCTAATTAAAAAAAGAAAAATGTATAATAATGTTTAGTGGTTTAATACTCTTACTAGTAACAGGCCAATTGTGGCCATGTGACAGGAAGATCACCTTCACGGGTGTTGCTAATGTTGGGAAACCAGCCCACATGCCCCACATCTCTTGTCTGGTGCCCTGGGTGCCAACACCACCTCTGCCAACCTTCTCTGGTGCTGTGGTGGCCTGACATGCTGCTTCAGGGCAGCCACAATTCTGCCCTTTATGTTATTGTAAAGTCCTGTTTTTTTCTATTAAAATTACAAACATGTTCTATATACTTGCTCTGTGTAATGGTTTTGCACAGGGCTGCCCGTATCCTCCTCTTCTCAGGTCTCAGGCTGGAGCTCCTGGCCCCCCCTCCTGTTGGGTGCCCCCTACAGCAAGCAGCTTGCTATGGGGGCACCAAGCCAAGCTGCAGCTCCCTGTGTCCATTCAGACACCCAGCCCCCTCTCTCTCCTCATTGACTAATTGAGTTTGTTTGACAGCAGTGGGAGTCAATGGTGCTGCTGCTGTGTCTCAGCCAATCAGGAGGGAGAGTCCCGGATGGCTGAGGCATTCGTGGCATTCGTGGTCATCGCTGGATTGAGATGAGGCTCAGGTAAATATTAGGGGGGCTAAGGAGGGCTGCTGCACACAGAATGCTTTTTATCCTAATGCATTCTATGCATTAAGATAAAAAAAACGTTTTCCTTTACAATCACTTTAAAACCTTAAAGATGGCAAAGCCTATGATGCTGCTCCTCCACAGGACTAAAAAAGAAAAAAGAATGGAGGGCGCACCGACCTAGTGTGATACTGTTACACAATTTTTATTAAAATACTAAAATCAATAGTTATACTCACAAAATGAGTTAGAAACAAGCTTTAAAAGACAATCCAACAGCGCCAGCAGAACAGGACGGTTGCTTCAGTCTAAAAAGGTATCTGACCGATAATCAGGCTAGGCTTACGTTTCGGGGGCGTACCCCTTTCCTCAGAGCCCCGGTGGTCTGCACTGCTCCCTCACTATGCAGCTTGTCAGAATATATACACACACATATACACAGAGAGGTGAAAAGAGCATGTGCTAGAGGGTCACAGGTCACCCCGCCCACAGGGAGGTCTATTGGCAAAGCTCCCCCCATTTTAAAATTAACCCTTGGATGTACGATCCCTATATCTCACAGACTTGGCATGGTCTTACCGATGGGTATCCCATAATCCAAAGATTCGCCAATTTTGAAGGGAAGGGGGATGAGGGTGTATGGAAAAATACATCCATTTTCAGGTGTCAGAGGTGTTATCCTTGAAAGTGCACATACCTTACATATCCTGAGGCAGTGCCCTCCTTCCCTTCACATTTCATTATCCCAAAGTCATCCACATGGGCTGGAACGCACGCCACCTATTCTGAAGTGGCTGCGTTCCAGCACTACACTGCCTCGGGCATCGTCATCCTCTCTGCGCATGCGCGTACCACACGACAGCGCGACGCACGGCGCATCGCGACGTGCGTCACGCCGCCCACGGCGCCGACTCGTAGGAAGCGAGTGCGCTCCAGCATCACAAAAAGGATGCAGGTGAATGCGTTCCAGCATCACCATAGGGTGGAAGCGTCACATCCGCCCCTGTGACATTTCTCCTGTTTTTGCGGGGGATAGAGTCGCAAAGCGGTACTCCCTCTAGTGGCGGGAGGCCAGAATGGGGCTTCTAAATGAGAGACCAGAGGCTTCTCAGCACATGCCCTTGCTCCCAAATAGTCATGAAAAAAATATATATATAATAAAATATAAGCATAAATGTAATCATAAATATAGATATCATCATTATCATCGTCCGTGGAATTAGTGTCAGCATCTGCATGGGTAAACACACACCTGCTCCTACATGAAATGGATGGGCTGGACCAGATGTCATTTTGTTAATGTCATCTATAATTATAGGTGAATACCAAACATGAGCTTGCTCAAATACATAGTAAGATAAAAGAATTAATTAATTAAAATTTGATTTAAAAATAAAAACTGCTTGAAGCGATAGTCCATAGGTCCAGTGTATGTTACAGCACAACGTACGCATATACCCATATATACACACGTGCATATAGAGGTAACGTGCACATGCATATCCATAGATACACACGTACATAGACCGCAAAAAATGAGTAAAATTGGATTAAAAGACACTCCCTTTAAAGCAATACCCAGAATACAAACACCCACACATACATACATATACAATGTATGAGAGACATGTTAGCGGCACAGCCGGCAGACTATATATTCATTTGCTCGCTCTCATATCTATCCAAACATAGACAGTGTAGAATGCCCATGCATATGCTGACGTCCAAATGGACTACATGTGTATACAAACAAATGCATAAGTTAAATGCCAACCCTGCCCGCCTAGCTATCCCAGCCTTGGCACCATGGCTGGTGTATACTAGCTTGCAGCCCACTAATACATTTTACCCTAGGTGGCGGCAGACAGGCTGAAACTTATTCTGTGAGGGAACTACCACCTAATATCTACATATAGTACAATACAATGGGTAGTTTAGATTGTTACTTCCTCCCTCTATGGCTTCTTAGAAGCCTCCCCAACCATATAGTACGGTTATCTACGAGATATTCAAATTTAATTATTTATTTCTATTTTGTTTTTTGCTTTTTACTTATGTGATGGTGTGTAATTCTATCTCTTCATTTAACCCTTTCGGAACCATAGTTCCAAGGGTGAAAATCCAAAAGGCCTCTCTTTTACAAAGAATTTGGTATTTTTTGCCGCTATCTAGATTGTTTTGAATGGCCTCTATACCAAACACTCTAAGGCCTTCCACTCCACCATCATGAACTTCCTTAAAGTGTCTTGGTATTGACCCCTTTTCCTTTTTTGTTGCAATGCTGCTCCTATGCTCGTTCATCCTAGTTCTTAATTGACGTGATGTTCGTCCTACATACAGTAGACCACATGGACATAGGATGCCATATATAACGTATGAAGTTCCACAATTAATGAATTGTTTGATCGTGTGACATCTTCCATCTGTCACACGATCAAACAATTCATTAATTGTGGAACTTCATACGTTATATATGGCATCCTATGTCCATGTGGTCTACTGTATGTAGGACGAACATCACGTCAATTAAGAACTAGGATGAACGAGCATAGGAGCAGCATTGCAACAAAAAAGGAAAAGGGGTCAATACCAAGACACTTTAAGGAAGTTCATGATGGTAGAGTGTTTGGTATAGAGGCCATTCAAAACAATCTAGATAGCGGCAAAAAATACCAAATTCTTTGTAAAAGAGAGGCCTTTTGGATTTTCACCCTTGGAACTATGGTTCCGAAAGGGTTAAATGAAGAGATAGAATTACACACCATCACATAAGTAAAAAGCAAAAAACAAAATAGAAATAAATAATTAAATTTAAATATCTCGTAGATAACCGTACTATATGGTTGGGGAGGCTTCTAAGAAGCCATAGAGGGAGGAAGTAACAATCTAAACTACCCATTGTATTGTACTATATGTAGATATTAGGTGGTAGTTCCCTCACAGAATAAGTTTCAGCCTGTCTGCCGCCACCTAGGGTAAAATGTATTAGTGGGCTGCAAGCTAGTATACACCAGCCATGGTGCCAAGGCTGGGATAGCTAGGCGGGCAGGGTTGGCATTTAACTTATGCATTTGTTTGTATACACATGTAGTCCATTTGGACGTCAGCATATGCATGGGCATTCTACACTGTCTATGTTTGGATAGATATGAGAGCGAGCAAATGAATATATAGTCTGCCGGCTGTGCCGCTAACATGTCTCTCATACATTGTATATGTATGTATGTGTGGGTGTTTGTATTCTGGGTATTGCTTTAAAGGGAGTGTCTTTTAATCCAATTTTACTCATTTTTTGCGGTCTATGTACGTGTGTATCTATGGATATGCATGTGCACGTTACCTCTATATGCACGTGTGTATATATGGGTATATGCGTACGTTGTGCTGTAACATACACTGGACCTATGGACTATCGCTTCAAGCAGTTTTTATTTTTAAATCAAATTTTAATTAATTAATTATTTTATCTTACTATGTATTTGAGCGAGCTCATGTTTGGTATTCACCTATAATTATAGATGACATTAACAAAATGACATCTGGTCCAGCCCATCCATTTCATGTAGGAGCAGGTGTGTGTTTACCCATGCAGATGCTGACACTAATTCCACGGACGATGATAATGATGATATCTATATTTATGATTACATTTATGCTTATATTTTATTATATATATATTTTTTTCATGACTATTTGGGAGCAAGGGCATGTGCTGAGAAGCCTCTGGTCTCTCATTTAGAAGCCCCATTCTGGCCTCCCGCCACTAGAGGGAGTACCGCTTTGCGACTCTATCCCCCGCAAAAACAGGAGAAATGTCACAGGGGCGGATGTGCACTTTCAAGGATAACACCTCTGACACCTGAAAATGGATGTATTTCTCCATACACCCTCATCCCCCTTCCCTTCAAAATTGGCGAATCTTTGGATTATGGGATACCCATCGGTAAGACCATGCCAAGTCTGTGAGATATAGGGATCGTACATCCAAGGGTTAATTTTAAAATGGGGGGAGCTTTGCCAATAGACCTCCCTGTGGGCGGGGTGACCTGTGACCCTCTAGCACATGCTCTTTTCACCTCTCTGTGTATATGTGTGTGTATATATTCTGACAAGCTGCATAGTGAGGGAGCAGTGCAGACCACCGGGGCTCTGAGGAAAGGGGTACGCCCCCGAAACGTAAGCCTAGCCTGATTATCGGTCAGATACCTTTTTAGACTGAAGCAACCGTCCTGTTCTGCTGGCGCTGTTGGATTGTCTTTTAAAGCTTGTTTCTAACTCATTTTGTGAGTATAACTATTGATTTTAGTATTTTAATAAAAATTGTGTAACAGTATCACACTAGGTCGGTGCGCCCTCCATTCTTTTTTCTTTTTTAGTTCCTTTGAATTCCCACGATTCTAAGGAGGGCTGCAAGACTCTGGAAAGACACTGTACAATTGAATTGTATGTCCCCATAAGCAAGAAATACCGGAGCGCAGGAGATTTATATCGTTTTGCCTCCACAGGACTGACACTTTCTAGCCAACAGGATCAGGGAAAGGGAACTGTAGAGCCCAAAAGGGAGGAAGCCACCTGTGCTAGCAGAAGAACTAAGGAAAGGTAAATAATGGCTGGTGTGTGTGTTAGTCTATGTATGTGAGCTATATATGTATATGTAGCATTACCCCCGCAGGAGCCACTGAGAAATGATGGGATGGCATGTTACCTCATGGCTCTGGTGAAATGTCTAGGGTGAACGATGCAGGCAGCAGCAGTAAAGGAATGTCCACAAGTAGGAAGTCTCTTTATATGTGCTCTTTATTACCCAGCCAGGTAAAAACAGTTAACAGGTGATGGGAAGGATAGACAAAGGTTTGAAGGAGAACAGCAGATTCAGGCCTTGAATATGGAAACAGTCTTGCTTCCGACAACAATTAGATTTCTTTTGCCACTCCAGCCTGAGTAGGTATAGCGTACCTGGACAGGCCTCTCACACCGACCTGGCAGCCGGAGTATCACTCGGAAATTGAGAAGAGGTCTCTCTCACAGACTCTTCCAGGGTGAACTTCAGGAAAGCGCCTCTGCCACAGGCTTTCTCTGATTGCAAATACAGAAGATCCCCTCCTTAGTAAAGTTTTGTCTGAACCTTCTTCTTAACGTCGCCTCAGGTACCGACTGAGAGAGGAGTCAATCCCTTAGTGTCCAGCACCCCGATCCCTGATGGTTTGTCTCAAGCCTCTCATTGGCGCTCCTGAACTGGACTCCACACCGAACAGCCACACTTGCTTGGGATCTTCAAAAGTGAGAACCCAGTCGATCACTGGGTTCCTGTCCTGTTTGGATGTCCCGGGCCCACATGGCCCAGAAACCAGGAACACCGCGTAGCACACATGACTAAGCACTGATTAGTGTGAAACGCGTTGGCTGCTCTTTTTCCCGATCCTTTTGGCTGCATTTTGTGATGCATTCCTATTGATTTTACCAATAAAGACAACTTTAGAAGTTTTTTTGGAGTGCGGCTGTCTATCTCTTTCGAATCTTCACATTTGCCTAGTGCATTGCCACCCTTGGTTTCCTGAAAAGTTCCCAATTGCTCATCAGACTCACCTGAAGCGGTGACTCCCTTCCCAAGCTGAAACAGAGACCCAAACCGAACAAATCTCAAGTAGAATCAGAGTCAACTTACACTCTGACTATCCCTTAAATTTACTAGCACCCGTACTTAGAAGTACATGGGCGCTACATATATGTATGTCATATGTATGTATAAAAAAGTATATAGGATATATACAGTATGTTGTATTTGTATATGCATGTGGCTGACCCCTGTATGTTGCACACTTTTGACCCCTGTGCTCTGTACCTTACACACCTTAAAACCCTGCTCTCTGTAAGTATTAAATCCTTGCCCCTGACCACTTTTCTTTACACAGCTCTGACTCCTGCATTATGTGCAATACATAGGCCCATTCTTTGCACTATGTATGTAAAACACTACTGATCCCCTCACTTAGTACTTTACATACCTCTGAACTCTGCACGCTGTATATTACACACTCCTGACCCTTGCATGCTGTACATTACATACTTCTGACCCCTGCACTCTGTACATAACACACTCCTGACCCCTGCACTCAGCACATAGCACGCTCCTGACCGTTGCACTCAGTACATAGCACACTCCAGAGTCCTTCACTCTGAACATGACACACTTAAGACCCACGTTTTCTGTACCTAACACATCGATGACCCCTGCGCTCTGTACATAACACACTCCTGACCCCTGCTATCTGTACATAACACACTCCTGACTCCTGCACTCTGAACATGACACACTTCTGACCACTGTTTCTGTACCTAACACACTGTTGACTCCGGCCCTCTGTACATAACACACTGCTGACTCCTGCCCTCTGTACACAACACACTCCTGACCCCTGCTCTCTTTACTTACCACACTCCTGACCCCTGCCCTCAGCACATACCACCCTCTTGACCCTTGTACTCTGTACAGGACACACTTCTGATCTCCGTTCTTTGTACCTAACCCACTGCTGACCCCATGCATTCTGTACATGCATGTACCTCTGCAACAGACATTGGACGATAAACTACTCTCCAGACATGAAAAAATTATGGGTGAAAGTGAATGCTAAGTTTCTCACTGAAGCTAAAATGGTAATACGTATTCATATTTTTATAGTGACATTTGTTTTATTGTGTATTTATAAAGTTTTATCAAACCCTCCTTCTTTTTTAATGGGATATAATAAAGGATGAAAGCACCATAGCGCTAATGTGACTCCATTGGATTGTTTTTGTACAGAAAAAAATCTACTGGATGTGGCAATCTCATACTTCTACATATCTGGGTACCCCTGAGGATATCTCAGTTTACAAAAATCTGCCTTTAGATCGTCTATTTCAACTCTTCTTTAAGTTTCTGGTCAAACACTCTACTAGCACATTACTGTTTTGTATTTTTTGGGGCTTTGCCAATTTTTTTCGCTGCATGACGGTGATCTTTGACTCTTCCATGTTGTTAAGGTAGATCTTCAGCTCTCAAGGGTTATCTAACCATGCTATAAACACTATAGTTTGTAATTTCTTTCATTTTCTTAGTAGAGTTTTCATCTTTAAGAGTAATAGCTCTTTTGTGTGAAACATGATTGTTGGGTTTTTATAGTACAAAAATATAAACCATCAAAGCTCATATAGCTGTAGAGCTCGAAAACACAAGCTCTGTGTAATATGCCTACATATAAGAGATACAATAACAACCTGAGAGCCGTGGCTAAGGTAATTGTTGATGATGAAAGCTGTGTGATGGTGGCAGAGAGTATTCTTGTGCGAGGGTCAGTAAAGTTTTGAGTGCAACAGGATTGCCATAGTACAAGGAAGATTTATTGATTTGGCTGTGAGTGCGCCAATGGTCAAAAGCTTTATAGAAGAAACATAGGGTTGCCTTGGATAGATAAAGTGAAGGTTCACCCGATTTTACAAGTTAGCCTTAAACACACAGGCTCACTGCGTGTTACAACAGTTCGCTGTCCAAAGTAAAAAAAAATGCTTCCATACCTTATTTCTGACATCTCCACCAGGCACTTCCTGGTTTCAATCCCGCGGGAGTGGGCGTGTCGCTTCGGCTGCGATCGCCGCAATCATTCCTTGGAGCACAGCATGACGCTGCCCAGGAGATTATTCTCTATAACCCAGCACACGTAGTCTCGCGTGATTTCTGCACGTCACATGACTCTTTCAGCCGGTCATGTGACGAGGGCTGATACAGTTCCACCATTTCAAGTCACCGTATCCTGGAAGCAAATCCAGGAGGGCTTCAAAATGCCCACAATTAAGATAGAAACGTCCATCTATCAGTTTTATAAAATATTCTTTCCTGGACAATGACAATCCTGGCGGCTAGAAGAATGGCTCACGAGGGTAGCAGATTGAGTAAGGTAAGAGCGCAAGAATGATAAAAAAAAAAAACACATTACTGCAGAACCCCCGCTTTAAGTAACGGGATATGTTTGAGGGAAGCCCCATCAACTTCTGCACTTTCCTCCAAGCAATGACTGTGTCTCTAATGATAGCATTAGATCTAAGGTTAGGCGGCAGTGCTCTCAGAGAGGAGTGTAGAATAGCAGAAGTGTGAGAGGAGAGACCAGGGCATCCTCAAGCATAAGATAGCAATACTAAGACTTTCCATATATCCAATATAGGCCTTGTCTAAGTATGGTTATAAAAAACATATATTCCTCAGACCTGCGCCACGCTCGGACTCGGAGACAACGTTTTTGGAGAGATACGCGTGTTTTTTTGCCAGACCACAGGAACATAGTCAGTGATTTATTTATTTTATGTACATCAGAGTGTTTCAATAATAGTGGTAAGGTTTGCATTGGGTATAATAATCGTGCAAATGAGACCATTTTAAAAAGGTAACATCTCCCAAAAAGTGAGAGGGGCAGGGCCGCACAAGCTTCCACCTCCTTAACAATCTTAGATATTAGAGGTGGGTAATTAAAGATATATATATATTGTGGCAGAGCGTCCCAGAGAGAGCCTGGGAAAGTCCAGTTCGGGGTTTATACCTCTCCCAGGCTCCTCTCTTACACGTTCAGGGATCTCTGATCCCTGATCCAGGTCAGGTGTTGGCCCTCTCCCCCAGGCCAATTTAAGCTCACCTGAGCTGTCAGCCATTGCTCTGTCCTGGGAAACAGATAGTGTGGATCTGTAGGAGCAAGGAGGTTGTTAAAAGACTGGTGAGCAGTTTGTATTTTGAGCTAACAAGCGGTAGGCTTGTTCAGCTTAGTAGTTAGGGCCTACATATCGTGTAGTTAGAGCCGAGACACGGCTAGGTGTTTGTTTAAACTACTTTTGTTTGTTTTGTTTTCTGCACACTGTACAGCACCTGTAAATAGACTTTGTATAGCACCAATAAAAATCCCACTGTTGTTCACTGATCCTATGGACTTTGGTATCTGTGCCTGCTCATCCCAGGGAGCTTTTTGTACCCGCTACCTATCCCCAGCTTACATATGGTGGAGGCTGCGATCAGCAATAGTAAGTTACTATTTAAAAGGCCAGTACCTAAAGTGACAACATGGAGGAAATCCTCAAACAAATGGTGCTATTCAATGCTGCGCAACAGCAAGCAAACGCTGCACAACAGCAAACTAATGCTGCGCTGCAGCAAGCCAACGCTATGGTACAGGAGCAATCGCAGAGGCTGTTTGAACAGCTTGCCACTGCTGCAGAAGCGGATAGGAAAACCCTGACTAAGGTTGCAGAGACGCTAGCACAGTGGGCACCTGCGGAAATTAAGGATATGGGAGACAAGCCTTCAGCCATCCATGTGGCTCGCTTTCTGTCTAAAATGACTACGGATGATGATCCAGAGGCCTTCCTGTTAACGTTTGAACGGACCGCTGAGAGGGAATGTTGGCCTAAAACCAAGTGGGCAGGACTGATTGCCCCCTTACTTTCTGGTGAATCGCAGAAGGCCTACTATGATCTGGAGTCAGCAGAAGCAGAAGACTACGAAAAGGTCAAGCAGGAAATTCTGGCGCGACTCGGCGTCACCTTGGCCGTTCGAGCCCAACGGGTCCACAGCTGGTTCTTCAAAATCGAGAGGCCCCCAAGATCGCAGATGTTCGACCTAATCCACCTAGTGCGAAAATGGCTACAGCCTGAGTCCCTGTCTGCGCCACAAATAGTGGAGCGTGTGGTCATGGACCAATTCCTGAGGTCACTCCCAATTCCCCTGCAGAGGTGGGTGAGTCAAGGGGACCCCAAGTCGGCAGATAACTTGGTGGAACTCGTCGAAAGGTACTTTGCTGCAGAGAACCTGGTCACCACCCCAACAGCCGCACGGACTTTCCACCCAAAGCCACGGTCTCCCCAGGCAACCGGTAAGACTGTTCCAGGGGAAGTGGGTGGTAAGCATGGCAAGGAAATAGGGGGGAGGATCTTTGGTGCCAGGACTGAAGTTTGGCGTCCCAAGCAAGGGAAACCACTGCCTGTCAGCAAACCAACTTGGGGAAACATCAGGTGTTTTCGTTGCCAAGAGCTGGGACATGTTGCAGCAAACTGTCCATTGACTGATGAACCAATGCAGTGTGATCTGTCTAATAGAAGGCAGTCCATGTTTGCTGCTGTTTCATGCGCCGCAGCGCCAAATGTGGGGAAACACATGTGTCACATGACTGTTAATGATAAGCCTATTACGGCCTTACTGGACTCTGGAAGTCTGGTTACTTTGGTTACAGCTGAGATGGTTGAAACTGTGAATTTTCATGCTAAAAAAGTTGCTGTGATCTGTGTACATGGGGATACCCGGGAGTATCCTATAGCCACAGTTCAGTTTAAAACTGGCTTAGGTACGGTGTCCCATGCGGTCGGACTTGTGCCCCACTTGGTGCACGAGGCCATCATTGGTAGGGACTTCCCTAAGTTTTGGGAACTGTGGGATCGTCCCGACCCGGTCGCAGTACCTGACTCAGTCGCAGAGCCAGAGCTCCTGACTACTTCCGATATTGTGGGTTCAGGGGACTCATCTCAGGGCTCTCCGAGTTTTCCTTTCTCGGTTATGGCAGGAGAGCTGGAGGAGCCTGAGGAAGTCCCCACAACCAGTAGAGCCGGACAGCCGTCTGCCGACTCGGAGCCTATGTTGGAGTTTACTGACCTTAATGTGCACAAGGAAAATTTTGGTACTGAGCAGAGAAAAGACCCCACCCTTGCCAGGGCCTGGGAAAATGTAATGGTGATTAATGATGTACCTGTTGAACCAGGGGATAGGCCCTGTTTTCCTTATTTCAGCAGCAATGATGATTTACTGTATCGTGTATGTAAAAATAATGATGAAGTTACTGAACAATTGGTGGTCCCCAAGCCTTACAGAAGGGTGGTGTTGGAACTTGCCCATGGGCACTTGCTAGGAGGCCATTTAGGGGTTGAGAAAACCACTGAAAGAGTGTTGCGCAGGTTTTACTGGCCTGGGATACAGAAAAATATTGAGAATTATTGTCAATCCTGTCCTGTGTGTCAGATGTCAGCCCCCCAGCCCCACTTCCGAAGTCCTTTAGTGCCCTTGCCCATTATTGAAGTGCCCTTCGAGAGGATTGCCATGGACCTTGTGGGTCCCCTCCCCAAATCCGCCCGTGGTCATCAGCATATCCTCGTGATTATGGATTACGCTACCCGTTACCCTGAGGCCGTTCCCTTACGCGCCGCATCTGCTAAAAATATTGCCAAAGAGCTGTTTATGGTGTTCAGTCGGGTGGGCATCCCTAAAGAAATCCTGACAGACCAGGGTACCCCATTTATGTCACGGATAACTAGGGAGCTGTGCAAGTTATTTAAGGTGACGCAGTTGCGAACCTCTGTGTATCATCCGCAAACGGATGGCTTGGTGGAACGTTTCAATAAGACGTTAAAGGGCATGTTAAAAAAGGTTGTTGACAAAGATGGGAAAGACTGGGACTTCCTGATACCGTACCTGATGTTTGCTATCAGGGAGGTTCCCCAGTCCTCTACAGGGTACTCCCCATTTGAGTTGCTTTATGGGAGACACCCTCGGGGACTCTTGGACATAGCCAAGGAAACTTGGGAGGGGGAACAGACACCCCACAAAAGTGTAATTGAGCATATCGCTCAAATGCAGGACAGGATTGCAGCCGTAATACCAGTGGTGAAAGAACATTTACTACAGGCTCAAGCAGCCCAACAGAGAATATACAACCGGGGGGCCCAACTCCGTGTTTTCTCACCGGGTGACAGGGTCCTCGTTTTAGTTCCCACTGTTGAGAGCAAGTTCCTGGCTAAATGGCAGGGCCCCTTTGAAGTAATTGAAAGAGTTGGGGAAGTCAATTACAAGGTGTATCAACCAGGTAAAAGGAAGCCCGAACAGATTTACCATGTGAACCTGTTAAAGCCCTGGAAGGATAGACTGGCGTTAACTGCGAGGTCCCTACCGGTAACGCCTAAGGGTAATGAATCCCCTCTGATCCCTGAGGTCACGATTCCAGACACCCTGTCATATTCCCAAAAACAGGAAGCTAGAGAGTTCCTAATAAGGAATAGAGAGAAATTTTCAGAGTTGCCTGGCACGACTTCAGCGGTTCAGCATGATATTGTTACTGAACCTGGGGTCCGTGTCAAGCTCAAACCATACCGAATTCCTGAAGCGAGGAGAAAGGACATCAGTGATGAAGTTAGAAGGATGTTGGAACTAGATGTCATTGAGGAATCCAATAGTGACTGGTCTAGCCCCATCGTGTTGGTCCCAAAACCGGATGGCACTTGGAGGTTTTGTAACGACTTCAGAAAGCTCAATGCAGTAACAAAGTTTGACACGTACCCGATGCCCAGGGTAGATGAACTTATAGACCGACTGGGCAAGGCCCGTTATCTGACCACTTTGGACTTGACCAAAGGATATTGGCAAATACCCCTGACTAATAGTGCCAAAGAAAAGACTGCGTTTGTGACCCCGGAGGGGTCATTCCAGTATAAGAAAATGCCTTTTGGGTTGCAAAATGCCCCTGCAACCTTTCAGAGGGCCATGGACAGGACCCTAAGACCGCACCAGCAGTATGCTGCAGCTTATTTAGATGACATAGTGGTGCATAGCACTGACTGGGAGTCTCACTTACCCCGTGTCCAAGCTGTCCTTGATTCCCTCTTCAAGGAAGGTTTTACGGCAAATCCCAAAAAATGTGCCATTGGTTTGGAGGAAGCCAAGTATTTGGGCTACACTATTGGCCGTGGAGTTATTAAACCCCAAGTGAATAAAGTAGAAGCCATCCAGGAATGGCCACGTCCTGCAAACAAGAAGCAGGTCAGGGCCTTTCTTGGCATTGCGGGATATTATAGAAGGTTTATTCCAAATTTTGCCACTATAGCTTCCCCACTGACAGACCTGACGAAAGGGAAAGACTCAGTAATGATAAAATGGTCCCCAGTAGCAGAAGAATCTTTCCAAGTCCTGAAGAAGGCTCTTTGTGCACAGCCAGTGCTATACTCCCCCGATTTCTCCAAAGATTTTTTGGTTCAGACAGATGCCTCTGATGTAGGTATCGGGGCAGTACTATCACAGGTATACAATGGGGAAGAACACCCTGTGGTCTACCTAAGCAGAAAGCTCAATGATCATGAGAAAAAATATGCAGTCATTGAAAAGGAATGTTTAGCCATAAAGTGGGCCGTGGACGCGCTCAGGTACTACCTGTTAGGGCGCCAGTTTGAGTTAATAACTGACCATGCTCCCCTGAAATGGATGGCCCAAAAGAAGGAGACTAATAGGCGGGTGAATCGGTGGTTTTTGGCCCTCCAGGATTATTCCTTTTCGGTAAAACACAGGCCAGGTGTTGAGATGGGGAATGTAGATGCCCTGTCCCGTGTTCACTCCTGTTGGGCTACAGGTGTTCCAACCCTGGGGTTGAAACAAGAGGGGAGGGTGTGTGGCAGAGCGTCCCAGAGAGAGCCTGGGAAAGTCCAGTTCGGGGTTTATACCTCTCCCAGGCTCCTCTCTTACACGTTCAGGGATCTCTGATCCCTGATCCAGGTCAGGTGTTGGCCCTCTCCCCCAGGCCAATTTAAGCTCACCTGAGCTGTCAGCCATTGCTCTGTCCTGGGAAACAGATAGTGTGGATCTGTAGGAGCAAGGAGGTTGTTAAAAGACTGGTGAGCAGTTTGTATTTTGAGCTAACAAGCGGTAGGCTTGTTCAGCTTAGTAGTTAGGGCCTACATATCGTGTAGTTAGAGCCGAGACACGGCTAGGTGTTTGTTTAAACTACTTTTGTTTGTTTTGTTTTCTGCACACTGTACAGCACCTGTAAATAGACTTTGTATAGCACCAATAAAAATCCCACTGTTGTTCACTGATCCTATGGACTTTGGTATCTGTGCCTGCTCATCCCAGGGAGCTTTTTGTACCCGCTACCTATCCCCAGCTTACAATATATATATATATATATATATATATATATATATATATATATATATATATATATATATATATATATATATATATATATATATATATATAAAGAAGGTTCCCGGTATATGCGTATGCCCAAGTAAGTAATGTGGTGTGGCAATAATAAATGGAGAAGATGATTGCCATTTAGTGGACAGTCGAGGATGTAATGGTAAGACTTCACTTTTGTCAAAGTTTATTCTAAAACCAGAGCCGAATTAAAAGGCCGCAAATAGCTCCCAAAGCTTGTCGAAATCTAATGTAGGATTAGTGGAAAACAAAATGTAATCCGTGAAAAGATCAGATCAAGAGACTTGGTCACCAACAGCGATACCACTCACACCAGCAGGGGAGTGTACATTTGTTGTATGAAACATACCACTGGACCCAAGAAACCGAAAACAGCCATTACTCTAAATAGCCAGGAAAGCTAATGTTGTCAAATTCCTTTTCAGCGTCTCTGAGTGTATAAGTAAAACACAATATCAACTCCCATGGGAGCAGGTATGGTAGGTCACTGGCCTGTGCCACACTGCTCCATGTTCTCCAAGCCTCACACCACACGGCTGTCTTCCATCATCAGCGGTCACAAGAGAGCACTCCAGGAGCTGAAGCTCTTAGCACTACAGGCTTTGACACCTCACCACCCCATCCTTCCTGGGATCTGACGTGCTCTACATCGCCAGGGAGAAGTGGAATTATTGTGACCTGGTCACTCATCCTGCTACTGGACGCTACTAAGCCCCGGTGTTAATTTCGTCGACTAAAACGGCTAAAACATTTTAGTTGACTAAATGAATATTATGTTAGTCGACTAAAATACAAATAAAACTAAAGCAATTCAGATGACTAAAATAAGATTAAAACTAAAATGGCATTTTAGTCAAAAGACTAAAATGGAACTAAAACTAAAATGCCATTTTAGTCAAAGGACTTATGACATTTTTTAAAATGTCATTTAAAATGATGGTGTGTGGCCAAAATGTAATTTTATGTCTTCTGAAAAATGACCAAAAAAAAATTCGAACATGCTCGAATTTTTTATGTCATTTTTCAAAATGTAATTTTTTGTGTCATAAAAAATGATCGTGTGTGGGCAAAACTACGTAAAAAATGAAATTTTAAACCCGCACATGCCCAGAAGCAAGTTAGGAGACGGGAGGTAAAACTACCATTCATAATGGAGTAAGCACATTCATCACGCTGTAACAGACAAAAAAGCAGGAATCGTCTTTTACTAACAAGGAATCAGCTAAAAGCAGCCTCAAGGCAAATAGAACTTCCCCTTTAGAGTGCCGTCATTTTGTTCATCATTTTCCAAAAATGATGGTGTGTACGCAACGTCATTTTTGAAAATGAAGTTTGAAAAATGTCGTTTTTTTTCATGAAGGAAAATTACATTTTTTTTCAGCACAAAAAGTGATCGTGTGTACGGGCCATAAGACTGAGGCCTTGTACACACGAGGGGATATTTCCGCTGAACATGGTCCGACGGACCATTTCAGCCGAAAAATCCCCTCGTCTGTAGGGGCAAACGGACGCTTCTTGCCGGATTCATCCGGCGGAAAAATTTCAAAGCATGCTTTGAAATATTTCCGCCGGATAGTTGGCCGTCAGATATGTCCGCTGGTTAGTACGGCAAACCAGCGGACATATCTTGCCGCACATGCGTCGTATCCTGTGAATGGATCCGACGCATGCGCGCGGAAGTGTTTACTTCCTGGTGCGGTCACGTGGCGGTGACGTAGCGGTGACGTGGCGGCGTCAATGTCACCGCCGCGTCAACGCGATGTCCGCCGTCGGGGAATTTGATCCGATGGTGTGTACAGCCATCGGTCAAAGCAATCCGGCGGACAGATCCGATGGGAACGGTCCGTCGGACCGTTCCCATCGGATTTATTACCTCGTGTGTACAAGGCCTGAAACTAAATTGAAATATAACTTCAAAATTAACACTGGTCTGGTGCATGTTCATACATCAATACCATAAATAATAACATATGAGATTTTTCACTTCAACAGTATATAATGAGTTTGGAAATGGTAGAGAAATGTTAACTAATGCATTACAATTTAATTACACTCATTAGATTTTAGACGACTAAAATTAGTTTTAGTCAACTAAAATGTACTGGAGATTTAGGGCCAGATTCAGCAACACTTGCGCTGGAGTATTTCGATATGCGCCGCGTAACTGTGAAGATGCGCCGTCGTTTCTATGTGCCCGTACCCACCAAACTAGATGCGCCCAATAACGGGCCATTTACGACCGGCGGAACGTTCCGACGCCAGAGTATCGTCAGCGCTTAATTTCGCTTGGCGCATCAGTCGCGCCTATTGATTTCCCCTGCAAATATGCAAATGAGGGATTTTTCACAATTCACAAACGGATTAGCACCATACGCTGGCTACATGCGCCGTGCGTATCTCGTCCGTCCGGCGCAAACTTATTTCTACAAAAGGCTGCTTTATCTTTACTCCAGACGGTCACAGGTCAGCAGGAGAGCAGCTACAGCAGCGTTACCGACGAAACTAGCAAGCTGAACAACCACACTTGCAAGGACAACACCTCTGTGTGCCAACATGCCAGGGGCACTCGTGGTCCTAAGACTAGTACTGGGTCCCTCGCTACGGAGGAGGCGGGCACGTGAGAGGATATACCGCACGCGTATGAACCTCTTTGGCATGGGTGATGAGGAGGTGTATCGCCTCTTCAGATTCAGCCCAGATGCAATACTTGAACTAACCACAACCCTGCAGGATGACATCACCAGCCCAACACACTGCTCACAAGCAGTGCAGCCACTGGTGAAGGTACTGGCAACACTTCATTTCCTTGCAAGTGGATCATTCCAGCGTACAAGTGGAGTGGTGGCTGGGATGTCACAGTCCTCCATAAGCAGATGTGTGCACCAGGTTATCCCTGCAATCCTCAGATGCATGTCCAACCAGTTCATCAGACCCACCACTGAGGACCTGCGGATGAAGGCAATGACAGATTTCTACAGCATTGCCAGATTCCCACGCACTGTGGGGGCCATTGATTGCACACATGTGGCCCTACAGCCCCCCAGTGCCACAGAGCACATATACCGCAATCGGAAGCATTGGCATTCCATCAACGTACAGGTGATAGCCGATGCCCAACGCCTCATATGGCACGTCCGTGCCAAACACCCCGGGTCCAGCCATGACAGCTTCATATACAATCAGAGCCCCATCCCAGCAGAATTCGAACAGAACATGTATGGGGACAGCTGGCTGGTTGGTGAGTGACATGGGTGGCAGGCATGATTATCCCCTCCCGTGATGCACAACAGAAGTCGCACATGCATGACTAACATCCTCCTGTCTTTTCCCTTACAGGTGACTCTGCATATGCACTGGGACCCCATCGAATGACTCCTTTCCGGAACCCCCAAACCAGAGGAGAGAGAAAATACAATGAAGCACACATCAAAACCTGTGCAGTGGTGGAGCAAACATTTGGGCTCCTGAAGTCCCGTTTCCGCTGCCTGGATAAGTCTGGGGGGACCCTATTGTATTCCCCTACCTTCGTGTGTCAGATCATCGCTGCATGTTGTATTCTGCACAACTTTGCTATGAGAAAAGGCCTGCAGATTGACATGCGTGATGACCTGACCCCCGACCCACACAGTCCCCACCTGCCAGAGGAGACCCAGTCTGCTGATGAAAGAGCAGTCAGGAGGGTCCTCGCCGTAGGCATCTTTGGACAATAAACCAAAACATCAATCACACAGAGAATGCACGCGTGTACACCACTGATGTCCCTAGATCACACACACCACATGCACATCGCATTGGATTAGCCCAAGTCCAGCATGTAGGACTTGGGAGCAGCAACGCCAGCGTCAAGGCCCCAATGATGTTGCTGTCCATTCATACACCTTTCACACGTCATTCATACAGCTGTGGGGTTAAATTCACCACCACGGCCGAGGGTGACACCCCTAACTGTCAGGAGTGCCACCCCCTCACATTCACACACCATTCACACTGTCCCCTGCACTCCTGACCGTGTGCAGTTCAAAAGAAATAAAAAATCTCATAACCTGAGCAAGAAAATAAAATATAAACTCATAACCTGAGTATAAAAAATAACAAAAAACTCATAACCTGAGTACTAAAAAAAACACAAATATAAACCAAATAAAAAAAAAACCCTCATCTGGGATGACGGGGGCTCCTCCTTGGGGGCACTCTCGGGCTCCTCAGCTGCCTGGAGGGAGTGGGTGGTGGTGGGGGTGTGGGGGCATCTTGAGGAGGCTGTTCCCTGGGTGGGCCACTCCGGCCAGCTGTTGGCTGCATGCCCTCCAAGGCCACTGCAATCCGGCTCAGATAGAGGTTAGTCTGGGCCTGCATCCTCAACTGGCGGGTGACTTGATGCCGCTGGTCACGCTGCCGCTGCCTCCCCTCTTCCCGGATGGCAGCAGTGTTGGCATGTACAGCTGCTGTCAGGTGCCGGACATCAGCCTGCACCTCCCCCAGGCTGGTAACAAGGTTCTGAACACCACTGGGCAGCTGCGACATGGAGCCCAGGCTGTCAGCGACCCGGTCCAGGTGGCCAGTAATCTCCCCCATCTGCTGGGTCTGCTTGGCGTGGTCCAACAGCACCTGGTCCTCGACCAGATCACACACCCCCCTGGTCTTCCGGGTGGCCTTCCTGGGGGCAGGAGAAGGTTGTCCCCGTGGGGATGGAGTCGCCCTTGAGGGGCTACCGAGGATGGGGGAGGGGATGACAGAGGGCCCTGCTGAAGAGGAGGACTCCTCCAACAATAAGATGAAGTCCTGTTCAGGGACAGGCTCCTCCACAACCACCTCTGCAGAGGTGGTGTGGGCACTCTCCTCCACCTCGGTCTCTTCAGCACCCAGGGGCTTATCATCACGATCCCGTTGGGAGGTTGGGGTGGACTGGCCGCCAAGAGATGATGGCCCAGCTCCGTCATCTGTGGATGACACAAAGAAGACACATGTTGGTGGTCCCACACACTTGGCACATGTAATCTCCCCCCCCCCCACATGCAACACACCAAATAGGGGATAAAAAACACTTACCTGTCCTGGAGCCTTCCTCCATGGAGTCATATCCAGGGACCCCCTCCAACTGCTCCCTGTCCAGGCAGCGTGCGACCACCTCCTCCTCTGCGGTCAGGCTGACAGGACATGGGGGACCACCACCTGTGCCCCTCTCATGCCTCCTGATGGTGGCCACCTTGCCCTTGACCTTGCGCCGCAAGTCATTTATTTTTTTCTGAATGTCCGAAGCACTCCGGGTGGAGTACCCCAAGACATTCACCCTGGCAGCAATGGTCTCCAGGATGCCCTGCTTCCTCTCCCGGCTGGTCTTCCGGCTTTTTTTCCCATGGAGTAACTCATTAACAGACTCCATCGCTGATATGATGACCGAGACCTCCTGGGAATTAAAATTTAGGTTCCTCCTCTCTTTGGGGGTAGCGGGAGCAGCCATCACAGAGCAAAAGTATCTTCCCTGGGGTGGGGGAAAACGGAACTACTTTTGCGCCGGAATGGCGTTTCCGCCTGCGCTTTTAAGCGCCCAACGGAAGGCATTGCGCTGACGTTTCCCGGGAAGTGGTGCCAACGGAAGTTGTGAGCATGCGCACAAGGGGGCGAGTGGAGCCGCACTCACTGCGCATGCTCCGTGGATGATGCGCTGAACGTAAGCCTCTGCGCTGGGCTCCGCCCATCATTTACATATGATCACACCCACTTCCACTTGCGCCGGGTTACGCCAGCGCATTATCGTTACTCTGGCGCAAGTTTACGCGCAACTGCTATGTGAATAACAGTACTTGCGCTGAAAGGGTCGTCAGAGTAACGTAAATGAGAAGCGTTACTCTGGAGCAAAGATGCTCTCATCTACCTGAATCTGGCCCTTAGTCGACTCAATAGGACTAAAACTAATACAATTGCAGAAGACTAAAATGGGACTGAAACTAAAATGCCATTTTAGTCCTAAGACTGAGATTAAAACTAAATCGAAATTTCCTGCCAAAATTAACACTGCTAAGCCCAGAGATGTACTCTACCATACCTGTTCCCATGTGAGTTGATATTGTGTTTTACTATTAAAGTGTTTTACTTATACACTCAGAGTCATCCCTTTCCTTGTTTTCTTTTGTATTATATCATATCATATCATATATTATATCATTTTTGTGTGTAAGATAGCAAACCAGCTTAGCGGCCTAGTGCCGGAGAGCCATATACAGTGTCCACCCATAATTTACAAAGATTAAATAAATCATCTGCGTACAGATAGGTCTCTTGAAGGAGTGTCACATCTGCTCAAAAACTCTTCTGTCTGAAAACGTACTTGATGTTTACTGCACTTGGGCCGTATAGTTTGCACCTAAACATACTTGGTGTTTACTGCACTTGTGCTGTTTAGTTTGCACATAAACCTACTTGGAGTTTACCGCACTTGTGCCGTATAGTTTGCACCTAGACGTACTTGGTGTTTACTGCACTTGGGCCGTATAGTTTGCACTTAAACCTACATGGTGTTTACTGCACTTGTGCCGTATAGTTTGCACCTAAACGTACTTGGTGTTTACTGCACTTGTGCTGTATAGTTTGCACTTAAACCTACTTGGAGTTTACTGCACTTGTGCCATTTGGTTTACACCTAAACGTACTTGGTGTTTACTGCACTTGGGCCGTATAGTTTGCACCTAAACGTACTTGGTGTTTACTGCACTTGTGCTGTATAGTTTGCACTTAAACCTACTTGGAGTTTACTGCACTTGTGCCGTATAGTTTGCACCTAGACGTACTTGGTGTTTACTGCACTTGGGCCGTATAGTTTTCACCTAAACGTACTTGGTGTTTACTGCACTTGTGCCGTATAGTTTGCACCTAAACGTACTTGGTGTTTACTGCACTTGGGCCGTATAGTTTGCACCTAAACGTACTTGGGGCCAAATTCAGGTAGAATTTACGCGGCTTATCTCTAGATAAGCCGCGTTACTTCTAACCTATGCTGGCGTATCTGTTTTCTGTATTCAGAAAACAAGATACGCCGGGATTGAGTCCAGATACGAGCGGCGTAATTGTTTTTCGCCGTCGTATCGGAACTGCAATTTTAAAATGGCTGCTAGGGGCGTTCCCGCTAATTTACGCCGAGAATATGTAAATCAGCGAGATACCGCAATTCACGAACGTACGCGGGCCCGACACAGTCACACTACGACGTTTCCGTAAGGGGTTTCACGGCGTAAAGGTAAAGCAACAAAAAGCATGCGTATCCTATGTTAAGTATGGCCGCCGTGACCGCGTCGAATTGAAAAGGTTTAACGTCGTTTGCGTAACTCATCCTTGAATGGGGATTGACGTCATTGACGTTCACGTAGAAAACACCGTCCTAATGTGGAGCATGCGCACTGGGATACATTGACGGCCGGCGCATGCACAGTGCGTTCGCCGCGGGATCGCGCCTAGTTTAAATACTACACGCCCCCTACCCGCCCAATTTGAATTCCGCCGGCCCATTTTCGCTACGCCACCGCAACTTTAGGAGCAAGTGCTTTGTGAATACAGTACTTTCTCCTAAAGTTTCGGCGGAGTAACGTAAATGAGAAACGTTACTCAAGAATAAAGATGCGCCCATCTACCTGAATCTGGCCCTTGGTGTTTACTGCACTTGTGCTGTATAGTTTGCACTTAAACCTACTTGGAGTTTACTGCACTTGGGCCGTATAGTTTGCACCTAAACATACTTGGTGTTTACTGCACTTGGGCCGTATAGTTTGCACTTAAACCTACTTGTAGTTTACTGCACTTGTGCCGTATAGTTTGCACCTAAATGTACTTGGTGTTTACTGCACTTGGGCCGTATAGTTTGCACCTAAACATACTTGGTGTTTACTGCACTTGTGCTGTATAGTTTTCACCTAAACGTACTTGGTGTTTACTGCACCCAGCAGGTACGATATTTAAAGGAATTTTGCCTTTTTTTTCTTACTTTAGGCATAATTAAAATTGCTGCTCCAGAAAAAATAACCTTTTTTAAAAAAAAAAATTCCATTGATACATGTTCCCTGGGGCAAGATCCAGGTTCTCAAAGACATTTTTCGACAATAACTTGAATATTGGGCTTTAAAATGAGCACTTTTGAATTCGAACGTTCTGGTGCGAACCGAACGCGGGGGTGTTTGGCTCATCCCTAGGCACTGGCTGCCTTCTGAAAAGAATAAATGATAAGACTTTGCACCTTTGTTTCAAAGCACCTACTGTAATATGTTTTTAGATGATTTAAAAATGGAAGTGTAATCAGGTTTTAAGTTCCAAAGCACCTTTTGGGGATGTGCAGGTTTTGCACCAAATACGATTTTACATGATTAGTCATTCATAGGATATTATATGTATTTTTTTGGGACACATATGGCTAGTTTGTTTTGAAGCTATTCTTCATACATTTTTATCATATGGTTTTTTTTTTAAGAAAGAGGAAACAATGATATAGTATGCATTTCTGTTCCTTTTTTCATAACTCAATGGGTACAGAATTAGAGCAGCCACAGGTATTCACAGCAAAATATGTCAACAAAAATTATAAAATCGTATTTTTTTACTATAAGGGTCCTTTCACACGGAGCGGACCGTTTTTGATCAGCCCCGTGTGTGTCCGTCGGCTCAGTAGGGATCATCCGTAAATCCCCGCTGAGCTGTCGGCGGACAGGGCGGTCCCCGCACACTGTGCAGAGACCGCCCTGTCTCTCCTCCGCTCTCCCCTATGGGGAATCGGATGAATACGGACCGTGTGTCCATGTGTCCATATTCATCCGATCCGATCCGCCAGACGGAAGAAAAATAGGGGTTTCTTCCGTCTGAAAAACCTGATCCTGCCGGAGGCGGGTCATTACGGACGTTAGCGGATGCTCATCCGCTAACGGCCGTGATCCCATAGGGAAGCATTACAAGTCCGTTTACGGACTTGTAATAAACGGACCGTTTGTCCGAACATGTGAAAGGGGCCTAACATAGTTGCTTTTAAATCCTAAAGTCAAAGTTTGCCTTCCATTTTTTTCCATTTTGAAGTAGGAGCAAGAGTGCAAAAAGCACATTGTTGCCGACAGTGAATTTTTTTTCCAGGAACACTTTTTATTTTTTATTTTTTGCTGTGTGTAAGGCTGGCCACTATAGGTGGAGAAGGAACTCAATCTAGGCACAAGACATTAATTTAAAATGAGTGTTGTTGTAAAGCAAAAATCATTATAGCTTTAGTGAGCTTACTTACCAGTAGTGAAGGTTATCTCAAGCCACTGGATCCTGGAGAAATCTCTGCAGGGATACCCCATCTTCTCCTTGTCTCTGAACATCTGCTGCAGGGGTTAATAGCTTTGGGACTTCTGTGAAGCTCTCTCCCATTCATAGATGCCCTCCCAGCAAAACTCTTCCTCGACTGATGCCCCCCCCCCCACCAGACCTCTGCATCCCCCAGCACTACTCTGCCATCAATGTGTCCCCAGCAGACCTCTTCCTCCAATACCTCCCTCAGCACCCATCTACCTCTGATGACTGCCCCAGAACACCTATGCCACCAATGTCTCCCCTAGCACACCTCTGCCTCCAATGACTCTCCGAGAACATCTCTGCCTCCAATGACCCCAGCATTTCTTTAGCTCCAATGCCTCCATCCCCAGCACACCTCTGTCTCCAATTCTGACCATCACACCTTTGCTTCCAATTAATCCTCTCAGCATACCTCTGCTTCCAAACCCTCCTCCCCAGTACACCTCTGCCTCCAATGCTTGCCAGAACACCTCTGTCTCCAATTTCTCCCCAAGTAATTATCTGCCTCCAAATCCGCCCATCTCAGCACATCGCTGTGTCCACCCCCCCTAGAACACCTCCATCTACTCCTCTCCCCCTGCACACCTCTGCTTTCATCCTCCCTCTCCTCCAGCATACCTCTGCTTCCATCCTCCCACTTCTCCAACACACCTCTGCACCAGTGCACCTGAGTACCAGACCAGACATCGGTACATGCTAAGTGTAGACCTGAAGGGTTTGATCCCGCTCACATGTGATTGTGTTGCACAGGCACACCTTAGCATCTTTACAAAATTGCTCCACTGAAATCAAATGCCTGTACCCGGAGCCTGTGCAGGGGTACCCAGGCTACACAGTATGCTGGGATAGGGAAGGTGTCAGGGTACATGTACGCAGATGTGTGCAGGGACCCAGGAAACACTTAAATTGGGATTAGAGTTGAGCGGACACCTGGATGTTCGGGTTTGGGGGGTTCGCCAAACTTCGGAAAAAAGTCCGGGTTCGGGACCTGAACTTGACCCGAACTTGACCGAACTTTTGACTACTAAAATGTCTCTAAAAAACTAAGGGAAAGGGCTAGAGGACTGCAAATGGCAGCAAAAATGTCTGTAAGAGCATGGCAAGTACTCTGAAAATAAATGTGGATAGGGAAATAACTTAAAATAACATAAAAAAAAATAAAAAATTATCTTGACCTAGGAGGACGAGGTCCATATGGAGTAAGAGGTTGAGGTGGCGGTGTAGGTGGAAGCGGCGGTGGAGGAGGACGAGGTAGCCAACACAGCTTTTTGTTTTTAATTTTTAAATTTTTTTAATTAGGGTACAACCCAAAAGAGTGAGAAAGATCTAGGGTTGCCACCTCATCCCTTTAAACCCGAACACATTAGTAATTACACAGGTTCTGGGGCTAATTTAATGTCGATAAGGCACCAAGTGAGTTTAATTAGCACCTAAATCAGCCAGAGAACCTGTGTAATTAATATGTTTTTGCTTTTAAAGGGATGAGGTGGCAACCCTAGAAAGATCGGAAATACAAGAATGGCTGGGTAAGGCCGGTATACATGTCTATTCTGCACAGGGTACGGACAAGTCCTGTGGGATCCATGCCTGGTTCATTTTAATGGCAGGCCAGCACCTCCAAGGTGTAAAGGGCAAGCTCAGGCCATGTGCCCAATTTTGAGACCCAGAAGTTTAAGGGGCAGACCCGTCATTCAGTACGTGTAGGCGTGTGCACACATACTGCTCCACCATGTTGCTGAAATGCTGCCTCCTGCTAAAACGTTCCATATCAGCTGGTGGTTCTGTTTGTTGTGGCGTGCTGACAAAGCTTTTCCACATTTCGGTCATGCTAACTCTGCCTTCTGAGGTGCTGGTGGTGCCCCTGCTGCATTGGCGACCTCTTCCTCCTCCTCTGCCTTCGCCTTGTGCTTCCACTGTGCCCCCGCTGTCAGGTGGGAATTCCACCAGCAGCGTGCGCTTGTACTCGCGCATCTTGCGATCACGCTCCAGTGAGGGAATTAAGGATGGTACATTGTCCTTGTAACAGGGATCCAGCAGCGTGGCCACTCAGTAATCAGCACCTGTTAAAATGTGCGAAACACGGCAGTCGTTGCGGAGACACTGGGCATTCCCCAGGTTTTTGTTGTTATCTGTTTTAGCCTTCCATTGCTACTTACTGCCATTGCCAGCCATAGATGGGGGCGGTGGATACGTTTTGTTTCACCTTTGGTGTTTATATTGGTCCAGCAGTGCACCAACACCTTTGCAGCCAGTGTGCTATATGCTGGGTGCTTGGTGTGCTTCTGTACCTTTAAGGAGGGGTGGCTCCCCTTCAGTCCACCTGCCCCTATCTAACCATTAAAATGCATGTGCCTCAATTGTGAGGACACTCACTGTTAGTGTTAGGACCACAGAATTATGGGGTGCCTTGGCGCGGCTCTGTGGCTCACGCATGCGTTTGCAAATGCGTGCGGACAAAACCCCTGTTTTTAACGCACATTGTTAGACAGGTTAATTGGTTGTTCTGCTAGCTGGTCGGTAAGTAGGCTTGGTTATTCCCTGGGCATTCCCCAGGTTTTTGTTGTTATCTGTTTTAGCCTTCCATTGCTACTTACTGCCATTGCCAGCCATAGATGGGGGCGGTGGATACGTTTTGTTTCACCTGTGGTGTTTATATTGGTCCAGCAGTGCACCAACACCTTTGCAGCCATTCTGCTATATGCTGGGTACTTGGTGTGCTTCTGTACCTTTAAGGAGGGGTGGCTCCCCTTCAGTCCACCTGCCCCTATCTAACCATTAAAATGCATGTGCCTCCATTGTGAGGACACTCACAGTGTTAGGACCACAGAATTATGGGGTGCCTTGGCGCGGCTCTGTGGCTCACGCATGCGTTTGCAAATGCGTGCGGACAAAACCCCTGTTTTAACGCACATTGTTAGACAGGTTAATTGGTTGTTCTGCTAGCTGGTCGGTAAGTAGGCTTGGTTATTCCCTGGGCATTCCCCAGGTTTTTGTTGTTAACTGCAGCATTAAATTGCTTATGTGTGCCAGGCTGCCCAGAGGCAAGGAAAAGCTGTCCTCTGTGGGAGGTGTATCATCTGTGTCCTCTGTATCCCCCCAAGCCACGCACCAGTGATGGCCATGAGCTGGTCTGGGTACCACCCTGCTGTGAACATGGTTCCTCCTCTATCTCCTCCTCCTCATCCTTCACCTTGTCATCCTCCAGAACTGTGCCCTTGCTGGACAATTGTGTACCTGGCTTTTGTTGGTGCAGGAACCCACCCTCGGAGCCACTTGTGAATGACTGCCCTGATAGCCTTGGAAATGATCCCGATTCCTCCTCCTCCTCCTGTGCCACATCCTCTTCCATCATCGCCCGAAGCGTTTTTTTTTAAGGAGGCATAGAACTGGGATAGTCACGCTGAGAACGGCGTCATCGGCACTGGCCATGTTGGTGGAGTACTCGAAACAGCGTAACAAGGCACACAGGTCTCGCATGGAGGCCCAGTTATTGGTGGTGAAGTGGTTCTGTTCCGCAGAGCGACTCATGCGTGCGTGCTGCAGCTGAAACTCCACTATCGCCTGCTGCTCGCACAGTCTGGCCAGCATGTGCAAGGTGGAGTTCCACCTTGTGGGCACGTCACATATGAGCCGGTGAGCGGGAAGGCCAAAGTTATGCTGCAGCGCTGCCAGGCGAACAGCAGCAGGGTGAGAACGCCGAAAGTGCACACAGATGGCCTGCACTTTCTGCAGCAGCTGTGGCATATCGGGGTAAGTTTTAAGGAACCTCTGCACCACCAAATTCAGCACATGCGCCAGGCAAGGGATGTGCGTCAAACCGGCTAGGCCCAGAGCTGCTACGAGATTTGGCTCGTTATTGCACACCACCAGGCCCGGCTTGAGGCTCACTGATGCCAACCACTCATCGGTCTGTTGTTCCATGTCCCTCCACAACTCCTGCGCGGTGTGTTTTTTTTTCCCCAAACAGGAAAGTTTTAAAACTGCCAGCTGGTGTTTACCCGTGGCTGTGCTGAAGTTGGTGGTGAATGTGTTACGCTGACCGGGTGAGGAGGCTGTAGAGGATAAGGAAGCGGAGTAGGAGGAGTTAGCTACAGGAGGCAAACTGAAGCGCTCTGCAATCCTCGGTGGTGGAAAGACATGCACCAAACTGCTATCCGCCTCAGGCCCACCCGCCACTGCATTTACCCAGTGCACTGTTAGGGAGATATAACGTCCCTGACCATGCTTACTGGTCCATGTATCCGTAGTTAGGTGGACCTTGGCACAGATGGCGTTGCGCAGTGCACACCTGATTTTGTGCCCCACTTGGTTGTGCGGGGAAGGGGTGGCTCATCTGGAAAAGTAGTGGCGGCTGGGCACGATGTACTATGGGACAGCGAATGCCATCAGGCTTTTTAAACTCTGCGTCTCCACCAGACGGAATGACAGCATTTCAAAGGCCAGGAATTTTGAAATGCTGGCATTCAGGGCCAGGGGTCGCGGGCGGGTAGGGGGGTACTTCCTCTTACGCTCCAGTGTTTGGGAGATAGAGAGCTGAACGCTTCCATGGGACATTGTGGAGATGTTTGGTGACCCAGGTGGTAGTGTTGTGATGAAGAAGCCGAGAGGCCCGAGACTGAAATAGAAGAGGAAGCAAGAGGAGCAAGAGACCTTTTTTGGTTTTTGAGGCGTGTCCTCCACTGCAGCTCGTGCTTTGCACTTAGATGCCTGGTCATGCAGGTTGTGCTCAGGTTGAGAAAGTTTATGCCTCGCCTCAGCCTCTGATTGCACAGCGTGCAAACCACTCGTGTCTTGTCATCAGCACATTGTTTGAAGAACTGCCATGCTAGGGAACTCCTTGGACCTGGCTTTGGTGTGCTCGGTCCCTTGCTGCGTTGGGCAGTAGCAGGCGTACTGTCTAGGGGAAGGACACTCCACTTTGGACGTTCCACCCTGCTCCCTCTTCTGCTGTGCTGGTGACTCTGTGCGACCACCGCCTCTTCCTCCGAACTAGATGGGTCACCTGCATGAGGTTGATTCCATGTGGGGTCGAGGACCTCATTATCCACCACATCATCTTCCACCCAGTCTTCACCACTGCCCCCCTTGTCGGTCTGCACAATTGCAAAAGCAGCAGCAGTTGGCAACTGTGTTTCTTCATCATCTGAGACGTGCTGTGATGGTCCCCCCATGTACTCGTCTTGAAACATAGGGGGTTGGGCATCGGAGCACTCAATCTCTTTCACTTCTGGGGCAGGGCTAGGTGGATGGCCCTGGGAAAACATGCTAACAGAGTCATCAAACAGCAGAAGAGACTGCTGCATGATTTGGAGTTTAGACTGCTTGGCTGATTTGCAAGGGGGTGAGGTGAAAGACTGATGGACATCGGCTGCAGGTGCCAACTCCGATCTTTCAACACAAGACTGGTTGGGAGACAATGTGAAGGAACTGGAGGCACTGTCAGCAACCCAATCTACTATCGCCTGTTCTGCTCCTGGCCTCAACATTGGTAGAGCCGGATTAGGCCCCACCAAATACCGCTGCAGGCTCTGTCTCCTACTCGCACCTGAGAAAGGTGTTTCACTTGTGTGTGTAGCTGGCACAGATCGACCACGTCCTCTCCCTGAAACAGGAGCTCCACCAGCAGCACCACGACCACGGCCACATCCCTTATTAGACATTCTCCTCATATTTCTCAAATGTAGGATCTTGCCCTAAATGGCTGTTTTTTGAATACAACAATAGAAGAACACTAGCTAAGGTGTTTATCTCATACCTACAGATATGCAGAAAACGCACCAAAAAAATATTTATTTGCCCAAAATAATTGTTTTTTGGAATAGCACAATAGAAAATGGTATGTAAAGTGTGTATCTCACACGTACAAATATGCAGGCAAGACTGCAAACACTGGAGGAAAAACTGTAAAATATATATTTTTTTGCCCTAAATGGCTGTTTTTTTAATACAACAATAGAAGAACACTAGCTAAGGTGTTTATCTCACACCTACAGATATGCAGGAAACGCACCAAAAAAATATTTATTTGCCTAAAATAATTGTTTTTTGGAATAGCACAATAGAAAACAGTATGTAAAGTGTGTAAATCACACGTACAAATATGCAGGCAAGACTCCAAACACTGGAGGAAAAACTGTAAAATATATTTTTTTGCCCTAAATGGCTGTTTTTTTAATACAACAATAGAAGAAGACTAGCTAAGGTGTTTATCTCACACCTACAGATATGCAGGAAACACTGAGAAACACTGGAGGAAACACTGCAAAATTTTTATTTTTTACCTAAATGGTTGTTTTTGGAATAGCACAATAGAAGAAAAGTATATAAAGGGTGTATCTCACAGTAACATATGCAGTGCTGCTGCACTTTGATTTGTGAAGTAGGACTGACTCCTATCCAATTCTCTCTCTATAAGCACAATTGGGAACCTTTGCCTAATGTAGCTAATGCAGAGTATGTTACAGGAACATATGCAGTGCTGGTGCAATATGCATAATATCTGAATGAATGAATGAAAACTATATAGCGTGGCACATGCAAACTAAATCGCCTCTGGGCGCTTGTTGTTCCTGTCTCCTTTGATATCAAAAGAGATGAGTCTTGATCTTTCTCCTGAACGCTATCTTGATCTTTCTTCTTCAACCGAATGCTGGTTGGTAAAGCGTTCCATAGTCTAGGACCTTGGATTGTGAATCTTCTTTCTCCTTTGGACTTGTAGTTGGCTTTCGGAATCTGGAGCAGGTTTTGATTGGTGGATCGCAGAACGCGATTGGGATTGTGAGCTTTTATTTTTTTGCATAGATAATGGGGAGCATTCCCATCTGACAGGAACATATGCAGTGCTGGTGCAATATGCAGAGTATCTCACAGGAACATATGCATTGCTGGTGTAATATGCAGAGTATCTGACAGGAACATATGCAGTGCTGCTGCAATTAGATTTGTGAAGTAGGACTGACTCCTATATAATTCTCTCTCTATAAGCACAATCAGGAACCTTTGCCTAATGTAGCTAATGCAGAGTATTATACAGGAACATATGCAGTGCTGGTGCAAAATTCAGAGTATCTGACAGGAACATATGCAGTGCTGGTGCAATATGCAGAGTATCTGACAGGAACATATGCAGTGCTGGTGCAATATGCATAGTATCTGACAGGAACATATGCAGTGCTGGTGTAATATGCAGAGTATCTCACAGGAACATATGCATTGTTGGTGCAATATGCAGAGTATCTGACAGGAACATATACAGTGCTGCTGCAATTAGATTTGTGAAGTAGGACTGACTCCTAACTAATTCTCTCCGTATAAGCACAATTAGGAACCTTTGCCTAATGTAGCTAATGCAGAGTATGTTACATGAACATATGCAGTGCTGGTGCAATATGCAGAGTATCTGATAGGAACATATGCAGTGCTGGTGCAAGATGCAGAGTAAATCTGACAGGAACATATGTAGTGCTGGTGTAATATGCAGAGTATTTCACAGGAACATATGCATTGCTGGTGCAATATGCAGAGTATCTGACAGGAACATATGCAGTGCTGCTGCAATTAGATTTGTGAAGTAGGACTGACTCCTAACTAATTCTCTCCCTATAAGCACAATCAGGAACCTTTGCCTAATGTAGCTAATGCAGAGTATGTTACAGGAACATATGCAGTGCTGGTGCAATATGCAGATTATCTGACAGGAACATATGCAGTGCTGGTGCAATATGCAGAGTATCTGACAGGAACATATGCCGTGCTGCTGCAATTAGATTTGTGAAGTAGGACTGACTCCTAACTAATTCTCTCCGTATAAGCACAATCGGGAACCTTTGCCTAATGTAGCTAATGCAGAGTATGTTACAGGAACATATGCAATGCTGGTGCAATATCCAAAGTATCTGACAGGAACATATGCAGTGCTGCTGCAATTAGATTTGTGAATTAGGACTGACTCCTAACTAATTCTCTCCCTATAAGCACAAACAATCAGGAACCTTTCCCTAATGTAGCTAATGCTATGTAGATCGATCGCTGAGTATTGTAATTCGATTTCTGAAGCAGGAAAATGCTATCTAAATCTGTCCCTGAGAGCAACTGCAGCCTTTCCCCACCCTAGCTAAAGCAGAGTGACGAGCTGTGCTGTGTGTCTCTAGCTTATAAAGAGGCTGGGTCACATGCTCGGTCACATGCTGCACTGGCCAATCACATCAATGCCATTAGTAGTCATGGCTGTGCTGGCTTCTAGGTCACACAAGTAAAATAAATGCTAATTGGCTGCCCTGCAGCGTGCCGTTACATAGCCGAACACTAAACCCGAACCTTCTTAAAATTGTTCGGGTTCGAGTCCCGGGTCAAAAAAAATTAAAGTTCGGTACGAACCCGAATTTTACAGTTCGGGTTCGCTCAACCCTAGTCGGGATGCCTATCACAAAAGCAGGACTGTCTCAGCAATTGTGAGACAGTTGGCAAGTATGAAAGTGCATCCAATGTATTTTACATGGCCAAAAAATTATTAGGGGGAAGGGATTTAAAATGATGCAGAAAATTGCTATTGTCATACCAATAAGAATAAAACAGGTGCTTGTTCTGTAACTCCAGTCCTTAAGGCCAATGTATTTGTAATGTATGTTCTCACAGTATCTGGTAGGAGTACAGCAAATAACTTTTATTGGAGAAAAACACAGATTGTCTCCCATGTCAGTCTGTAAAGATAACTGAAAACCAGGTACTGCTGGCAGTCAGGGGAAGGGGAGGGTCTGTGATGAGCATGGCTGCTGTTGTTTACTCTACTGTGAATAGCTATAATTTGTTTGCTGGCATTCCACCATATTCAGACAAGGCATCTGCCAGGAAAAAAAATTACAGCAGCCAATAAATAAATAAAGTTTGGGGAGCCCAACAACTACAGCATTACTGTCTTTAGTGTATGATGCCAGGGACATGATGGATCAGAGCTTAGGCACAACAGTGGTGAAAACACATTATGTGAGGTTCAGCTTTATACACACAATATAAATTGGTAAACTGAAGGATAGCCTTTTCCTGTAAAGTGTTGCAGTTTGGCTTGTAGCAGACATTTCTCAATTTCCCAAATGCTCATTTGCAAAGGAAAATTTTGAAGACCACAACATGGTTACCCAAGAGGAATCTTGGAATTTTGTTACATTTATTCATCTTATTTCTAAGCATATATGTAAATTTCAGAGTAAACAAGAATGTATATTTATGCTGCTTTTATATTACTCTAAAGCTTAATGAAATGCACGACTAAAACAAAGCTTCCTGTTGTAGATAATTGTTCCTGGCATGGTTGCTGGAGTCTGTTTTGCTAAATGTTTATTAAATCCATGTTATTTAAGCCATTTGGGGAGCGTAGAAAAGATTATTACGATGGATGAAAGCCTTTGTGAAAACACTTTTAAGTAAACAAGACAACAGTAAAGTAAATGAAGCGCAAATGTGGCTAAACTTTTAGAAACAGTCAAAATGTATACTGTATAATAAATAGAGGTAATTGTCAAAAAAAAAAAAAAGATTAAAGAAATAGATTTTGGTACAATATTCCCCCAAAAAGAACCTTTATTGTAAGCCACTAGTCAAAAAACACTATTTAAACAACTGGGTACAATATGTTAACAATACTATTGCACTACAATACCAAGTAATATATGGAGCTTCTGGAAATCCATAGTACCTCTTAGTTTTCACAACTTCCAAGGTATCTAGGTCATAGGTAGTGTTGAGCGAACCCGAACTGTAAAGTTTGTGTTCGGTACGGACTTTGGGTTTTTCCCGAACCCAGACCCGAACCCGAATAATTGCTGAAAGTTCGGGTTCGGGTTCGGAGTTTGTGAAAAAAAAATGCGCGGGGGTCCCCCCAAATTCAATAACCAGACCTTTTAGGTCTGGTATGGATATTAAAGGCAACCTCGCCGTCAATTTAAAAAAAAATGACGTGGGGTTCCCCCCAAATATCCATAACCAGACCCTTCAGGTCTGGTGTGGATTTTAAGGGGAACTCCACCCCAAATTGAAAAAATGGCGTGGAGTTCCCCCTAAAATCCACACCAGACCCCTTATCCGAGCACGTTGACCTGGCCGGCCGCAGAAAAGAGGGGGGGACAGAGTGCGGCCCCCCCTCTCCTGAACCGTATCAGGCCACATGCCCTCAACATTGGGAGGGTGCTTTGGGGTTTTGGTTTAATTAATAAAGTAATTTGTTCTACGGTGTGTGTGTTTTTTTTCCTGAAAACTACTACTGTATTTACACTTCCTTTGTGAAATGGTAGGGGTACAGTGTACCCCATTACCAATTTCACACAGGGGGGAGGCCAGGATCTGGAGGTTCCCTTTGTTAAAGGTGTCTTCCAGATTCTGATAAGCCCCCTGCCCGCATACCCCCACAACCACCGGGCAAGGGTTGTGGGGATGAGACCCTTGTCCCCATCAACATAAACCCTTGTCCCCAATGTTGAGGGCATGTGGCCTGGTGCGGTTCAGGAGAGGGGGGGCCGCACCCTGTCCCCCCCTCTTTTCTGTTCTTTTCCAGGTCAATGTGCTCGGATAAGGGGTCTGTTGTGGATTTTAGGGGGAACTCCACGCTATTTTTTTTTTACATTTGGGGTGGAGTTCCCCTTAAAATCCACACCAGACCTGAAGGGTCTGGTTATGGATATTTGGGGGGAACCCCACATCATTTTTTTTTTTAAATTGACGTCGGGGTTCTCCTTAATATCCATACCAGACCTAAAGGGAACCCGAACATCCAGGTGTCCGCTCAACTCTAGTCATAGGTCCTTTACTCTATAGCAGGGGTCTCCAAACATTTTACTTTGAGGGCCACATTCTATATTTTACACATTCGCAGGCCGGAAAAATAATTTTTAAATAAATCCACAAAAAAATGTTTTTGCCTAAAATTAATGTCTGCAAGGTAGACAGACAGAATAGTGTAATGATTCTGTTAAAACAAGTAAATACCTATTAAATTCCTTCATCTATATCACCTCCGGCATTCTAGTTTCTGTTCTTTTATTCACTTCCTGGTTTTCAGCGCTCGTTCATGTAACAACTACCTTTCCCAGTATGCATTGCAGCACGCCCAGTAATTCACACCTTTTTGAAGTCTCTAACACGTAGAGAGCGTCCTGCCGCACAGATGTAGTTCCCAGGAGGGGCGAGTACGTCACTGACCACCGGAGTAAAGCCTCCTTTAACGGTGGTGAGTAAAATCAGACAAGCAGGAAGTGAACAGAACAGAGAAGAAATAGAGCAACTTCTGAGCAAAAACAAACAATGAGGAAGTGAAAAGAGGAATGTCTGCAGGTAAAGGATGCTTATTATGAAAAACACATTTTTCCTTTACAACCCTTTTAAGCCCCACTCTGGAGAAATATGTCTAAAGCTATTTTACCCATACTTCTTCTATATATCACAGGTGAAGTTACTTCTGAACTCCTGTGAGCTGTTTTCCCCTGACTGACAGTCACCATTCTCTGCCCAGAGCGGAGGTTAGCACTGAGCAATTAGCGGTGTTTGATTGCTCATGTCTCAGTGTAGAGCTGGCGGAGGGCAGATGCATTGGATCGATGCTGCATCCATCTAGGTGAGTATAATTTTTTATTTTTTCCAAACTCATTCTTTTCTTTTAAGTGTTTGGACATGGTGACTATATGATAGGTCAAATTGGTAAAATTGGTATTGGTACCTTTCAATGATAAAATAATGATAATATATGAGAATTATTAGTATTAAAGCACCAAGGGTTTCTCAGTATCCTTTAGTAAATATGTTTGGCATATACAGTATTTCTAAAAAGACTTGAGCACTTCTTATACATGGGCTAGAGGAAAATGTAAACCAAATTGTCTATTCTGTTGCCTTTTTATTTTAAAATGCAGAGTCATGTAAATCATGTTTAAAATTATGTCTGTCCATTAAAGCATTTACAAAGATCTGTTATTGCAGGTCTTGAGGATTTAGCCTTGCATTCTGAACTTGTATTGCATTTAGGGATTAGCGATAAAGACATCTGTAGTTACATAGTTGGCTGTGTTTCAGATTAAGGTTATTGTTAAAGAGTATTTTTTAGAGCTTTGACTCATTGCAGAGATTAGTGCTTAAAAATAAATGGCCCAGATTCACAGAGCGATTACGCAACTGGTGTTGCGCGTGCGTAAGTCTAAATGTGCGCGTGCGTTTAGATGCGCGCGATTCAGAAAACGATTTACGCCAGAAATCTACTTTTTATTGTCCGGCGTAATTTCGTTAGACAGACGCATCCGTCCGCGCAAAAATGCGCTAGACACACCATTGATTTGCTAGTCAAATATGCTAATGAGGGAGTTGCGGGGATCCACAAAAAAACGCAGTTGCTGCGCAGGCTACGCGATGTGCGCAACAGCAAAATGTCCTGTCTAAAGTTAGAGCACCTAAAAGCTGGTCTAAATTTTGAAAAAACGTCTACATCTCACAGAAAGCAACACCGTTACTGAGGAGCAGACCACACACACGTGTTGCACTACAATTTGACTGCCAACATGCCAGGGGCATCGTCGCTCATAGCTGCACTAGTGAATTTAGATGACCAAAGAAAGAGGAGGGCACAGAGGATGGCACAGAGGATGGCACGGGAGAGGATATACCGCACACGCATAGACCTCTTTGGCATGAGTGATTCTGAGGTGTATCGCATCTTCAGATTCCCCCCTCATGCCATCCTGGAATTAACCACAACCCTGCAGGAGGACATCACCAGCCCAACACAACGCTCACAAGCAGTGCAGCCACTGGTGAAGGTCCTGGCAACACTCCATGTCCTTGCCAGTGGCTCTTTTCAGCGTACAAGTGGAGTGGTGGCTGGGATGTCACAATCCACCATGTGCAGATGTGTGCACCAGGTTGTCCCTGCAATCCTCACACGCTTGGCCAACCAAATCATCAAACCCACCACTGAGGACCTGCGGCTGAAGGCAATGACAGATTTCTACAGAATTGCCAGATTCCCACGCACCATCGGGGCCATTGATTGCACACATGTGGCACTCCAGCCCCCCCATGAGACAGAGCACATGTACCGCAATCGGAAGCATTGGCATTCCATCAACGTACAGGTGATAGTTGATGCCCAAGGCCTCATATGGCAAGTCCGTGCCAAACACCCCGGATCCACCCATGACAGCTACATCTACAATCAATGCCACATCCGAATGGAATTCGATCAGAACGTGTATGGGAACACCTGGCTGGTTGGTGAGTGACATGGGAGTCAGGCATGACTATCCCCTCCCGTGATGCACACCTCACAAGTGGCACATGCATGACTAACATTCTCCTGTCTTTTCCCTTCCAGGTGACTCTGCATATGCACTGGGACCCCATCTCATGACTCCTATCCGGAACCCCCAAACCCCAGGGGAGGAAAGATACAATCAAGCACACATCAAAACCCGAGCAGTGGTGGAGCGCACCTTTGGCCTCCTGAAGTCACGTTTCCGATGCCTGGATAAGTCTGGGGGTACACTGTTGTATTCCCCAAACTTCGTGTGCCATATCATCGTTGCATGTTGCATGCTGCACAATCTCGCAGTGAGGAAGGGCCTGCAGGTTGAGCTATGTGATGACCTGACCCCCCAACCAGACAATCAACCCCTAACCGAGGATACCCCGTCTTCTGAGGGAAGAGCAGTCAGGAGGCAGCTCATATTGGGCATCTTTGCACGTTAAACACACACATTAATCATGGCACAATGAGAATGCATGCATGCACACCACTATGGTCCCTAGCACACACACCCCACATCCTCATCAAATTGGATTGGCACCAGTCCACCATGCAGGACTTGTGAGCAGCAACGCCACGCCAAGGCTCCAATTATGTCACTGTACATTCATACACCATTCACACGGACCTGGGAATCACTTCTCCCTGGTCCTGGGGAACCCTTCTCCACCAAAATTGAGGATGACACCCCTTTTCCAGCAGGAATGTCACCCCCACATTCAAACAGCATGCACAACCCAAAATTTTAAAAAAATGTCAGCAAAAAAAAAAATGCCAAAAATGTCAGCCAAAAAAAAAAAAGGGGGGAAAAAAATTATTGCCCTCTGCGTGAGCCACGCCTGGGGCGCCCCCGGCCACGGCCCCGGCCCCTCAGGGGAGACTCATGGGGAGGGGCAAACCCGGGGAAGGAGGAGCAGCCCCTGATATCTGCCCACCTGGCGGCCTGCCCTCCAAGGCCACGGCAATTCTGTCCAGGGAAGCACCAAGTGTTGCCGTGTTGGCCTGTATAGCCTGGGTAAGGGCCCTCACATCCTGCCCAACGCCTGCTGCTGTAGTCTGCAGTTCATTTAGGCAGGTTGTGAAAGCCCGGGAGTGGGAGTCCAGGTTACCCAGCGTATCCTTCATGGAGGACAGGCTCTCCTCCACCCGCCCAAAAGTCTGGCAGAGCTGTCCCAGATGGCGGGTCTGGAGGGCCTGGTCCCTTCGCAGACTGGCGGGCAGGAGATTGGGCGCCCCCCTGGTGCTCTGGGATGACATCCTGCCTCCAGCTGATGGTTGTGGGCGGGGAGAAGGGGAGGCCCTTGTGAGGGGAGCCATGTTGGGGGAGGAGGGGGGGGGCTCCCCCTTAGGGAGGGCAGGCTTCTGCCAGCCAGAGGGGAAGAGTCCGCACAAACCACTCGTCCAGTGCCTGACTCCTCCTCCTCATGATCGTCCTCCTCCTGATCGTCCTCCTCCTCATGATCGTCCTCCTCCTCATGATCGTCCTCCTCCTCTCGAACCTCCTCCGCGGACTCCGGCCTTGTTGGGGGGGCCTCATTAGGCTGCTGTCCTGGTGTTGGAGCGGTCAGGCCAGATGGCCCTGCACCCTCCTGCACATCTGTGGATGACACAAACCATTCACAGGTTGGAGGATCCACACACTTGCCACATATTCCCTTTCACCCCCTCCCCCACACATGCTACACACCTGATAGAAAAAAAAACCTTACCTGGCACCGCGGGGACCGGACTTGTGTCAAAGCCTGGCAGGCCCTCCACTTCATGCCGGTGAAAGGTCAGGGCCACCACATGCTCCGTCGCTGTAAGCCTAATACGGCATGGTGGGCCCCCTCCTGTGCCCCTGGCATGGGCATGCATTGCGGCCAGTTTTTTTTTCACCAGACGCCGGAGATCATTTATTTTTTTGTCGATCCCAGACCGGGTCCGTGTCTCCCCCTCCCCCGATGAATTCACCTGCTCCGTGATCCTATCCAATATCTCCCTCCTCCTGGCCGGGGTGGTGGTGGCACTCTGCGGGCCATGGAGAAAACGCCCATACTCGCTAATGGCCCGGGCAAGAATTCTTTTTTCCCCCACAGTAAAATTGAGCTTTCTTTTTCTCTCAGTCATACTTCCAAACAAACTCACTAGCAGTCACCAAAAATCAGTCACAAATACAAGCACAACCAATCAGGCAAGAACACACACAAAGAGAAAACGAACACCCAAAAATCACACTAGCACTCAGCAAGAAACAGTCACAAAAAAAAATAAAATAAAAAATAAAGCAAGAAAACAAACAAACAAAAATATATCAATCAAACAAACAGTCTCTCAAACACTTATCAAAAAACACTTTCACAAATATACCAACAAGCACTTGATCACACAGAACACTAATCTGACAACTACAAGACACACTGCAACGAACAACAGGAACAAAAGCACTTGGTTAAATGGGAAGGGACACAAAGGGATGTACTTTTGCAATGCAAGTGCGTTTGTGTGTGTCTATTTATGCTGTCTGCGTAGTTCACAACGTTGCCCTAGTCCATTTCCAATTTCACTGATTGCGCCGCTCCCGAGTTGTGAGCATGCGCACAGCGGAGCTGACATGGTCTCGTTCAAGCGCGCATGCGCGAGCCGGCCGGCCCTTCATTTGCATGGGGTCACGGCTCATTTCAATGTAACACGCCCACGTCCCTCCCAATTTGTATTACTCCTCCATACGCCTCTGGAAAAAACCTTACGCTTGCGCAATTTCCTGCGCAAAAGCTACGTGAATCGGGGGATTACGCGGCTAGATGGCGCAAGTCTAACGTAATGGCGGTGCGCTACGCCGGACCGATAATGCGCCGATGTACGTGAATCTGGGCCAATGACTTTAACTAGCCGGATGTCCCATCAAGGTAAATTACCCGTGCAAAGATCTGACACAAGTCATCTGTGAGATCAGTCATTATGAGGATGGCATACATTCCAGTGATATATACAAAAAGTGTAGCGCTGGCAAAAGAATAATATGCAACCATATAATCCAATGAAAAGAAACAATGAAAAAAGTATAAAAAAACAACAAAAACTCAATTAGTGATCGAAAGTCAATCAATAGTGATGAATAAAGTCAATGAGGGAATATTCCCAAGGAGGAGAACTTCAATCAGTTCAAATCAACATCCAGTGATATAAGGAAAAATGTGTGGAATACAATATGTGAAGACACCCGCCACCAAAAGACAGATTCAAGGCTTACCGACTAGCCAGTAAGCGCCCTTCTCAGGAGGGTCAAACAGGCTTAGTTGAATGATGATCCTCACAGGAATGTTATTGAATCCTCACGTCTGTAGTCAAGGGGTTCAGACGCCCACGTACTGCGCATGCGTGAACTGCATTGGCAGGCTTTTTATCCTATCCTTGCAAGGATCATTTGTTTTTATCCTCTATTGAGAGGACACATTTTTGCACCTTTGTACATGTTTTAATAAATCCTTTGGAACGCCTACACTATGGGAAGTCTATCTTTCTTTTTTTTCTATTTGGCTCTGTTAAAGCGGAAGTAAACCCATCAATTTAACAGTTTCCGATAGCAGTTACATTCCTGGCATGCCGGGAATGCTAACTGTCACATTGGTTGTGCTCTCAACCAAACTGTCAAACCATCCAATGGCTGGTGCCATAACTGATCACATGTGCAGCATCATGGCAGTTGAAGATTAAACAGAGGCCAAGATGGCAGCTTCCTAGCCTGAAAATTATAGGAGGGTTTACTTCCACTTTAACCCCCGTACCACCGGATGTTTACACGCCTCACTCTGGAAGTGTTCTGTGGATTACATGCTGACTCTGCTTGGGAATCGTGGATCTATAAAGCATTATGGGAAGAATCATTAATATAAAAACAAAACTGTTATTTAGTCTAAAGGTGGCCATCGACAGCCTGATTTTAAGCAAGCAATGTAACAGTTTTAAGGAGTTCCAGTCCATAGAAGCAATCATTATTACACAAGATATTTTTCAACATGCTAAGAAACTGATAGTCAATGCAAAAAGGCTACATCAGGGGGCCTTTAAATCATGGCCCTCCAGTTGATCAGGAACTACAATTCCCATCATGCCTAGTCAGGTCTGTGAATGTCTGTCAATGGAAGTTTAAAATGCCTAATGTGATGTGTAGTTTCGCAACAGCTGGAGGGTCGTAGTGTGAAGATCCCTGACCTACATGATCCATACATTATTGCTATTAGAATATACTCGATATGCATGGTGCATGCCAAATAGACTAACGGACTGCCTAGCCTGGCTCAAAATCATTTTTTCCCAGGAAGATGTACTGCACCAAGAACTTATATTGACATCACTCTTTTATTTTAACATATAAGGCATTGACTTTAAAAATTAAAATATTACATATTGTTATCGCCATTTCAAACCTAACACCATACCTTCCTTGGAAATATAATTGCCATTAAAAAAATGGTCCTTTGCTTCCCATTGTTTATTAATTAGAAACAGAACATTTGTAGATTGGCTTTTCTTCACTAAACTGCTGCTTTTTAAGAGTCTACTACATCATTGTGTAGCACTACCATTGAAGGCGTTGCTGGATTATTTGGGTCCATGTGTCCTGCACCAGTGATGATCCACCCTTACCTGGACCTGAGTGACACCAGCACACCTGGAAGTTTTTAGAATGGCCCTAATTAAAGGGAGTACAGCTCTGTAAAAGGAATTAGTTAGACAAACCAAGACAATGCAGTGTCAAACAGTTTACCATAAAAATAAAGAAATAACCCGGTCCTTTCGATGTTTGGACCCTTAACCTCACAGTGGAGTGCTTAGTTGACATACAATAGACTTGGATGGCCAAGATGCCTCTCACCACTAATGAAGTTAGTCATTGGTCTCCAGCAATATCTCGTAGGCCAGCAAAGGTCCCCCTCTCAAGCTGGTGATGTATAAAGACTATAGCTTCCTCCCAGTAACTCTGGATTTCCAGGTGTAGCAGTTTCCTGGCAAACAACAGACCCTCTGCAACAATAGCACAGGGGTAGCTATAATACAGTGTATTAGGGAGGCGGGGTTGTATTATATCATCATACCAGAAAGATTGAGAAGCATTTTATCTAGCCGTTTAAAGTTTTACTCAACCCAGGTCCCTGTATTTACTATATCTGGTCTCACACAGTACACAGAACATGGAAATGCAAATCTTTTAGTAAATATAAAATGCTAAATACCTTTTCTCATCATTGGTATATAGCAATCTTGTGACTCCTATCAGTGTCTAGCTGAGCACTGGTTAAAGCTTGTAGAAGGATTTTTCATTCTCATCTGACTGTCCTATGAGGCTGCATGACCCCTGACCCTCTGGCTGGACAGTGTTGATTGGCCCTGTGCTGATTACATGCACCCCTCCAAAAAAAACAACTCTTTAGGCTCACCAAGCTGAGCATGTGCAGAGTGCCCCCAAGGCTCTATACTATCAAGAGATGAATTGGGGACAATAAACGAAAGGGTAGGACCAAAGAAGACAGGATCAAACAGCCGTTTACACAATGTGAAGGCTTAACTCCTTAGGTTCCGCAGTGAGTATAACAAGCATGCTTTACTGTGCTTTACCAAAGGGATAATTTTGAATCAGTAAAACTGTATCAGAAAGTAGTAGTGCTGAACCTGGAGGCAGAAGTGTCAGGAAGAAGGAGAGTAATGCTTGATACACACAATGGGCCAGATTCACGAACAGTTAGGCTGGCGGATCGAGTGATCCGCCAGCCTAACTGTGACTTTGAGCCGGCGTTTCTGTTTTCTGTAACCAGAAAACAAGAAACGCCGGGTTGAAGTTCCGATGCGAGCAGCGTAACTGAGTTTCGCCATCGCATCGTTACTTCAACTTAAAAATGGCGCCGGGGGCGTTCCCGCCGATTTACGCTCAAAAAATATGTTAATGAGCGGAAATCGGCAATTCACGATCGAATTCCGGCGCGACGCAATGACGATACGACGTTTCCGGACGGGATACGCGGCGCATAGATATACCTACATGGGGTTGGAGTATCCTATGTTAGGTATAGGCGTCGTCATCGCGTCGGGAAAAAAAAAAAAAACGTCGCTTGCGTAAAACGGTCATGAATGGGAATGTGACGTCATTGACGTTCATTCACAGATTTTGGAGCATGCGCACGGGGATGTTTTGACACTCGACGCATGCGCAGTACGTTGGCGGCGGGATCGCGCTTAGTTAGCATACTACACGCCCCGTACCCGCCCAATTTGAATTCCGCCGGCTCATTTGCGATGCGCTGCCGCAACTTTAGGAGCAAGTGCTTCGTGAATGACAGCACTTGCTCCTAAAATTTCTGCAGCGCAACGCAAATGAGAAGCGTTACTCCAGAGCAAAGATGCTCTGGACTACCTGAATCTGGCCCAGTAAGTTTTGCATTGCAGAATCCTTGTTCAGTGTACTTACCTTGTCAACAGGATCCTGCGATGTCTCTCCTCTGTGTCTTCCGCTGAATTCTCCACCCAATGCTCTGTGTTCCAGGCTCCGTTCCCTGTGAGTGTTGTAACGCATGGGGGCGGAGCCCGGCAGCAAATTCAAAAAGTATAAAATACATAACACATACAGTACACTGTAATCTTAGAGATTACATTATTGTACAGTATCAAATAATTCCACATCCCTTTTATCCCTAGTGCTTTGTCCAGTGCCCTGCATGCACTTTTATATTATATATACTATTCTTTCTGCCTGAAAACTTGAGATTGTCCATGGCAACCAAAAAGTGTCCCTTCACGTCAAACGTGGTTTTAGACCAGCTAGAAAACAGTGATAGTAAATTAAAACACTTGCAGAATTGAGCGATAGTGAATCATGGGGGAATTAATTTTGTTATTATTATATTATTATTTTTTATAATTATTTATAGTTTTTTATTATTATATTATCAATTATGATTTCATGTTTCAAACATTATCATACCTGGGATGTCTACTAGACTCTTGTTTGGACAGATTTCTGTGTGTTATTACTAAAAAATACAGGCCCACAATGTAAAACGCCAAATTTCTATGCAAAACAATGTATACGTTGGGAGTCAAAAATCTGACATAATCATACCGCCAGGGAGGCTACGGATCATACTGTATGTGTAATGTGTTTGTATTAAAGCAACTACTTCCGTGATTGTTGGAATAGTGTTTGTTCTCCAGCATCTAGTTATAAGTAATCTGGTTGCCAGGAGTATGTGTGTAGTCACAGATCTGAAAGTTGGTGGGATTGAGTCTATGTTTATGTTTAGGATGGCTAGCTGAGGAGTCAATGTAATAGGAAGTTGGAAAATGTCGTATAGCATTTTTTCCACCTCTCAGCTGCTGTCTGCCGGCGGGGATTTTGGTTTGATCGTGTGTACAGCGATCAAACCAAAACAGCCCAGCAGACAAATCTGATCAAATCGGTCTGTTAGACCGATTTGATCAGATTTATTTGACCGTGTGTACGAAGCCTTAGATATATATACTGTAAGTATGTTCGTGGCATTTTTCAGTTGCATATTGCCTGAAGTTACAATTAATGTATGTTGATTTTTTTAAAATAAATATCTACTAATTATAGGCTTGATTTGTGTAAAATATCAAGTATTTATTTTATCAGTTTGTCGTTTAGTTTTGGTACTTGATAACAATTAAGTGCTATATCACAAATTTAAAGTTACTGATGAATTAAAGCCATGTATTCAAAAACAATATAACATGTTAAACTATTGACAAACTAACAAATGACAAAATGTAAAACACACAACCTGCATAGTGTATGAAAAGTGTACTACAGTTCAAACTTAATGTTCCTCATTTCAAGCAAGCAGCATCTATCTGTCATTTCCAAGGTCCAGTTAGAAAAAAAACTAAGGAAGCTAACATTTATTTTAAGCTCACTTTTCATACATCAAGCCAATAACATATTTTTTTTGGTATTTTTGGTCCTTGTTCACCTTGGAGCCTTCAAAATCTTAGTTGAACATGGAAAGTATCTATCTCACTATAAGTAAGTAGTAGCCTCTCTATTTTCTCTTTCTTTGGCCTGTGCAACAGCGATGTTGATACACTGCAACCACTCTTCTGCATTCCTTTCGTCCTTTGCCTTGAAAACGTAGGTTTTATTTTCTGTGAAGATTTCAAAGGCCTTTGGAAGGCTCCTATCCCTGCGCTTCTTAGGAACAGCTTTGACACTTTGAACTTTACTGAGCTCAATAGGACAATCGTCAGGGTCATCTTTCTGGAAAAAAAAAAAACATAAAAATTAACAGTTACAGTACATTGCAAATATGTTTTCAATCAAGTTGCTGTTCCCTCACACACAAATCAATATACAAAAACAGGCTTACTCATCTAAATAATGGATTGTTTTATGTAGCACATTCCTGAGAATTTGGTTTGCCTAACCTAAATAATAGTATACCATAGTTACTGTTGCTTTTGCTATACACTAATTGTGGTTCAATGAATATTGTGGCTAAGACAGATGATTATTTGGTGAGTGAAAAAGGAGCAGTCATGAGTAAAATGTGTAGTGAGAGGTGGGAGAAGCTAGAGTGCTCTTTAATAAGTAACTTGCTCTTGTTAGCAGGCATAGTAATATATAATAAGTTATACACAGTGCATACAGTACAGCAGTCAAGAGTATGTAATGTCAAGTATAGTTTACTGAATGCAGCAGTCAGGAATATGCAATGTAGCGCACAGCAGAATGCACAGCAGAAATAACATAATGAGGAATAGGGAGCTCACTGTGCAGAGTATTGATGGGGAAATGTCATATTTCCTTATAAAAGTTCTCCCACAATGTCTAAGAGAGCCTCCAATCTCCTGGTTACCTTAGCTGACCTTATACCAAAGGAAAGTCATTACAAACTGACCAAGTTCTTAAATGGTCATGCTGCTTACAAGGGGAGTTGGCACTTTCCTTACAAGGAAGTCCTGTATATAACACACATTCAGTCTAGGGTGACCACATTTCCAAACTGCCATTCAGGGACACGCCCCTCTCTCACCTTCCGCCAAAAAAGATGAGGTTGGAAATGTGGTCTCGGGTTTGATGGGGAATTTGGCTGTGGGTTATTTGTCAGGTGAATGTGCCACTTGCCACCAGATGCAGTGCTGCTTGCCACCCGTAGCCTGCCACCAGATGCAGCGGTGCTGTCACTCCCTCTGCATGAGACACGTGCATAGAAGTAAAGGAGTGGTATCACTATCTGGAGAGTGAAGATCACACCAGTACCTGCTGCTTGCCGCTGGGTGCCGGAGAAGGAAGAGGTGCCAAGGTGGGTGGGAAAAGCAGTGCTGCACTAGGCGCAGGCCTCACTCAGGGTCTCACTGTCTGAGAGTAAACTGTCACTGGTTGCAAGATGCCAGGCAGTGCTGGCCCTAACAACCAGTTCCGGAAATGTAGTTATTATTTAGTAGGGGGTGGCTGTGTCCTCTATTTCATTCCAGGACATTGAATTGTCCCAGAATGAAGGTGCCCGGGACCCAGGAAAGACATGTCAATTGCGGGACAGTCCCGGGACACATGGGAACCCTAATTTAGTCCCTGCAGTATGAAAGTGGATGGGACTCCATGTCGAAACAGCATCTTTAGTTATTATTCTTGTTATGTTTTTTTTAATATTCTTATATATGTCATTACTTAATTATATATTATATGTTATACTTATAAGTATTTGTATTTGTAATTCTCAAATGCAACCCCAAAAATGTAAAAATTACCACGTAACCATGAAAACATTTGGTACCAGAAGTAGGGAATTCGGTTTGTGTGAGCTTGAGATGTGAATAATAGAATGTGTAGTGGCAGGATTGTGCTAGATTATTTGTGCTGGATTTAACATTGTGTTTTTGTATTGTAAGCAGTAGTACATTCTGAAAGCATAGAAAATGTTTCTATTGCTTTACTGTGTTAAAAGAAAGCTGCTAGTAGGTGATCAGCATGCAAGCCCATTCCTGTGTTAGGTGAACCCGATTGTGCTCGCAATCCTTACCAATCACAGAAGGAATGGTTTTGTATTGTCAGGAAGCTTCAATCTGGTTTAGTAAAAAGACATTGGCTGCAGGCAGTTTCAAAGAATTTGACTTTTTTGAGGTCTGGAAACTACGAGCTGATGGTCAGAGATTGTAATTATTGCAGTAACGTAAAATATGTGTGTGTGTTTGAATCTAAACATGGAGCTCTTTGTGTTGTTTTGTTTTCAGCTTGCTAATGTTAAGGAAATGTTACTTGTATGAAGATATGATGAATGCATGTTGTTTTGTCTGTAGTAAATATGACAATGCTACCTGAATTAGGACAGAAAGGTGACGCGAAGTATGGCTGATTTGTAAAATAAGTTTTGCTACCTACAGTATGTAACGTATATGGGTCTAAGTTTAATATTGGAAGTGTTAAAAGTACTGGAACTGAGGCAAAAGTTGTGTGAAGTGGTATATGAGAAAAGTGAGAGCTTTTATATGTTCCAATTAAAAGAAACATAATTTGCAGCAGAGCTTGGATGACCCCTGCTTTACATGTCGTGTGTGTTTGTGTAAAAAATCGCATCGCAAAGTTGCACTGTAACTCACACGACTTTGAGGTCCCAATAATGGAAACTTAGCCTAAAAGGGAGAGAAAACCTGCAGTCGTAGAAGATGTCTTTGTGAGGGAGAAGAGAAGAGGGAGCTACCCTCTCAACCCTCTAAGTGATTGTGTCTGTGTGAAGTAGGACATTTTTTAACATCTAAGAAATTAGTTATATAACGTGATATTCATATAAGGGTGATGTAGGAGATTTTATAAGACAAAAATAAATGTTTAATTATTTAGCAAAAAATATCCTGGTTCAAACTGTTTTTGTTATGCATGAAAATGGCTGATTGAGGTAGACATCCTTACAATTCCTGAAAAGCAGTCATAATTATTATAATTATTTAAATCTTTAGCTCTCCATTGCAGTCTTCTGGGTGTGAAAAAGGAAGAAGGCACGACCCACCGTCAAAACCATATTGCATCCTATTAATGGCAGTCATTTATATAAGTTAATCGACTAGTAAAGACCAACCTTAGAATATTTTTTTCTTAAAGTGCTACTAAAGTGCTATGAGGGCACCCGAGCCAAGCTGCTTCTCGTGTATCCAATCAGAAACAAAGCCGCAACACGGCCCGCACCCTCTCTGTCTTCATTGTCTCACTGACTTTGATTGACAGTAGCAGGAGCCAATGGCACCCACTATGTATCTCAGCCAATCAGGAGGGGGAGTCCCTGACAGCCGAGTCTCTCGTGCAACATTGCTGGATCGAGACGGGGCTCAGGTAAATATTAGGGTGGCTGCTGCACACAGAAGATGCACAAAATGCATTAAGATAAAAAACCTTCTGCCTTTAGAACCACTTTAACAGCATATGATGAGACAAGACTAAATGATCACACTGGAGATGAACATGTACAGTACATCTACTTTGTATTGTCCTATATTGGTAATTGCAATAAAGTGTATTATTCTAGAATATAACACCAATGATTTTTAAGCTTTCTTGTTAATACAGAAGGAACCAGAAGCTAACCAAGATTTGTATAGTTGGAATTAAACAAGAGGCTGAGACTAATAAAATCAATATGGAATATGGAGATTGTATAATCCTGGTGCATAAATGTGAGGAATACATTTTAAATGTTACTGTGAATGTCATTTCAATCATAGTGAATTACTAACAACTTTAAATGGATGTCTTTTGATGAAAATCCACGGGGTGATAATTGATAAATAAATCAAAGTTTCACCCCAAAATGGAACTTCCGCTTTAAGGGAGGGTGACCCCCTGACATGCCACATTTGGCATGTCATTTTTTTTGGGGGGGGATGCGGTAACCCTCTCTTTAAAGAGTTTCAGCTCCCACTTCCTCCCTTGGCGCCGGAGGGAAGATCACCTCTCCCCTTACCTCTTGGCAACCACCTGGTTCACGTCACAAGTCCCAGATGACCGGTCTGCCAATCACGGTGAGCAGCTCACGCATGCGCAGTGCGTGCCCGGCTGTGAAGCTACAGCCAGGTGCCCACAGTAGTGGTGCCGACACCGCGGAGAGGAGGGGGAGATGAGCAGGGCTTCATTTTCCCGCGTTGCTGGAACCTGGGACAGGTGAGTGTCCAATTATTAAAAGTCAGCAGCTATTATTAGCTATTATTAGCTAATATTTTTATTTTAGTAGGAACTCCTCTTTAATGAATTGATATGAGCTCGTTAAATATGGGCAATAGAGAGTGAACTCAGGAGTCAATAAAATAATGGACATGTTTTGTATTTTAAAATATAATAGTACTACATTAAGACCCGGTTCACACAGGGGCGGCACGACTTTGGGGGCGACTCGGCAAGGCGATCTCAAGACGACTTCAAAATAAAAATCAAGTTTGAATATGTGTGAATATTCCCTGGGAGGCAGGTTCCTGTTTTTGCACCAGGCATGTGTAATGATAAACCTTGCAGGAATAAGAGTCTATATATGTATATTTTCCCTCTTAGAATAGAATGTTAGGGAGTTTTACACTCATCCTGCAAGGGCAATAGAAACTGACATTTCACACATACTGTATGGGTGAATGTTCAGACATTTGCAAAGCAAATATTTGTACATAGACCCCATAATGTATTATCAGATCTGATCTCCAATACATTCAATGACTGATGAATTTCTGAAGAGATTATTGACTATCTAAATCTGTAGCACCCATGCAGGCCTGTCATATATAATCTACTGGATAGGGGTCTCAACTTTCTCTCTTTTAAACCTATAGTTTAATGCCACGTACACACACGGTCAGAAATTCCGTGTTAGCCCCATCTGAATTTTTTCGTCTGAATTTCCGACGGACTTTAGATAGAGAGCAGGTTCTCTTTTTTTCCATTGGAAATTCAGTTGGAGTTCTGCCAGGTCAGAAGTCCGACTGTGTGTATGCAGGATTAGGCATGAACTCTGTGAATTGATTCATTGATTATGCTTTTCAACCTTTGGTTCACCAGTTCAGCTCTTTGGACATACTCTAGAACAACGAGGGAGCCTGCTGACGGGCCCCCTATTTGTTCCCGAGTTCTCCTGCGCTTACTGGGAGCCTGGGACCACAACTGCCAGCTTCTGGAGGAAGAGGGAAATATATTGTGTGTGTTAGCACTAAAATTTATTTTATTTATATATTTTGTTTTGGAAATTTGCATTTAATAAACGTAAATATTTGCAACTATCATATTTTTATTTGGCAAAAAATGCAAAAATCTACCCTAGAGCCAAACTGGTTAAAAACGTACAATCTTACACCCATGACACAAGAGACTTTCTGCAGACGCTTCAAGAGATTAACACATTTTGCCCCTCCTAGGCTTAGGCTCCATTCACATCTGAGCGACAAAACGCCGGTCGCCCGACGCTCTTGTCGCTCGAGATGTGAAATAACATTGCGGTCTATGGAGATGGTTCACATCTCAACGCCTGTCGCCTGAAAAAAAGTCCCGGACCCTTTTTTTCAGGCGACATTGGCATTCGCTCATAGACCGCAATGTTAAAGAAAGAAGAAAAAAAAAAGTTTAATCTATAGGCGGCAAGATAAGTCGCGTACGCGGCGTATCGTGTCGCCTAGGTGTGAATGCAGCCTTAAATTGAAAGTGTAAATTTCCTTGCTTTATACATGTATACCAACACACTAGGGTATATGTGCAGTAGAACACGCTTTGCTGGAATGAAAGGATAGTTTCCCTTTTATAATTTATTTGCATGGGCCTTTCTCTGGTTTTGTCAAATAATTATTTTAGATTTGAAAGACAATCTATTTTACAAACAATGCATGCAGCCCCTTTGTATGTCAATTTATTTACTGGCTACCTAGAGAAAAAAAAAACCACATAAAACATTTTAAAATGTGAAAAGATACAGTATATTGATATTTTTACTCTCCTAAGCACTAGATTTGATTGTTTGTGGATGTTATAAACAAAATAACTAAAAGCAGTGGGCCAGATTCTCAGAGGCGCTACGACGGAGTATCTCAGATACCCCATCGTATCGCCATTTTTTTTGGCTCGTATCTATGCGAGTGATTCTTAGCATAACTTTGGCATAGATACGCTTGAACATCCGACAAGTGTAATACCATTACACTTGCGGATCGTAGTTGTAATGACAACTCCGGCCACTAGGTGGCCTTTAAGTTGTTTTCTCATTTGCCTATGCAAATGAGGCTACTACGCCGATTCCTGATCGCTTTTACGCCGCACAGTCGTCGCGTACGTCATTTTCGTTCGAGGAAGGTTACCCCTGCTTCTATGAGGAGTAACCTTACGAAGTACCGTTGGATGCTGTCAGGTGCCGTCGGATGCCATGTTAAGTGTGGCGTCGGGTCAGCGTCGGCTTTTTCCGTCGCTTACGTCGTTTTACTAACTCGTTCGCAAAAAGGGAGTTGCGTAAATGACGATCACGTTGTTTTGACGTCGGTTTCAACGACGCTTTCCGACGTGAGCTGGAGCATGCGCACTGGGCTTTTTCCCCGACCGGCGCATGCGCAGTTCGTTTGACGCGGGGGCGCGCTTAATTTAAATACAAGCCGCCCCATTTGAATTACGCGGGCTTACGCTGGGCCATTTTCGCTACGTCAACGCAAACTACGGAGCAAATGCTTAGGGAATACGGCACTTGCTCTAGTACGATGCGGCGGCGTAGTGTAAATGGCTTACGCTACGCCAGCGAATTTCTTAGAGAATCTGGCCCAGTGTGTTTAATCCTGAGAGTTCCCAGACAGGTATAGTATTCCTAGAGTTCATGGTGTTGGTTAACGGTCATCAACAACACAACAAATCACACCAGAGTACAATTCACTACTGACATAACAGAATGCCTATTCTGAAAATCTTAAAAACAACCTTGGTATCTCACAGTTCCTAAGGGTCGTTCAAATTTACTCAAACCCTGAGAACTATGAGACATAAGTAGAAGGCATATATAAATAATTTGAGAACAGGTGTTACCTGAAAATAATTATTGATTGCACACTAAAACAAGTGAGTTAGAGAATGAAGACAAAGAAAAATGGATAGCCGCACTCCAAAACCTGATGGGTGGTCTTTTATTCAATAGACAGCATGTACAAAAATAGGGTCACAGCAGTAGAAACAAGGAACAGCCGACGCGTTTCGCACTGGATCAGTGCTTATTCATCCAGCCATGAATAAGCACTGATCCAGTGCGAAACGCGTCGGATGTTCCTTGTTTCTACTGCTGTGACCCTATTTTTGTACATGCTGTCTATTGAATAAAAGACCACCCATCAGGTTTTGGAGTGCGGCTATCCATTTTTCTTTGTCTTCATTTTGCTTAGTGCACCGCCAGCACCCTCGGTATCCTGCACCACCTGTAACCATTTAGTGATCCCACCTGGAGTGGTGACTCCTTTCTCTCTATCGTTTCAAGTGAGTTAGAGAGCTCTCATACCACCGCATGTAGAGACTCACAAATTGCTGGCAGATTAAACTGGAAATGATTTACTTATTTCTAATGAAGAACTCACCAAGGCTAGTGACCATGTTATGGCGACTTAAAAGCTAGCCATACAAGCTTCTCATTGGTATGCTGGAAGTGTAAGGAAATTTACCTACCAGTTTCACACAGCTGGAAATACCTAGGTGGGGACAGAATTCTTCCCCACTCCAGAATGTATTTTACCGTTGCAGGATTGCTTTTTATTGGATTACAGAAGTGATAGCAGCACCAACACGATACATATAATATCAAGATTTCTGGATTACAAAAACCTTGCATTTTCTAATTACAAGACTTCTTTGACAATATCTAAACGACTTAGTAGAACAGTAAAACCAGAGCTATATTTCATTAATGTATTTAGATTTTTGAGTGTAAACACAAAGGGGCTGATTTACTAATGAATGTGCGCTGCGCCGGTACATGCCTTAATTAGTGCGCTGGATGAATCCCTAATTAGGCGCATGAACCGGCGGCAGCAGCAGCGCGATGTGATTGATAACTAAAGCCGCCGCCGAACTCCCTGTATAAGTCTATGGGGGAAATCTTAATAGTGAATTTTAAAGGCTAATCTGCAAGTTTTGTCCTAAAAAGTGTTTGGGGACCTCAGTCCTGCCCCAGGGGACATGTACCAATGCTTTTTTTATTTTTTAAAACGGCCGTTTTTTCGGGAGCAGTGATTTTAATAATGCTAAAAGTGCAATAATAAAAGTGTAATTTTCCTTTAAATTTCGTAGCATGGGGGTCTCTAATGTCAGCATGTGAAAAAGCGCATGTTTCCCGTGGTTAGAAATGTCTCTGCACAAAATGTCATTTTTCAAAGGAAAAAAGCCATTTAAAACTGACTCGCGGCTATAATGAATTGTCGGCTCCCGGCAATTGCAGGAGAATTCATTCATTAAAAAAAGGAAAAAAAAAGCGTGGGGGTCCCCCCAAATTCAATAACCAGACCCTTTAGGTCTGGTATGGATATTAAGGGGAACCCCGCCGTCAATTTAAAAAAAAAATGACGTGGGGTTCCCCCCAAATATCCATAACCAGACCCTTCGGGTCTGGTGTGGAATTTAAGGGGAACTCCACTCCAAATTAAAAAAAAAATGGCGTGGAGTCCCCCCTAAAATCCACACCAGACCCCTTATCCGAGCACGTTGACCTGGCCGGCCGCAGAAAAGAGGGGGGGACAGAGCGCGGCCCCCCCCCTCTCCTGAACCGCACCAGGCCACATGCCCTCAACATTGGGAGGGTGTTTTGGGGTGCCCCCCAAAACACCTTGTCCCCATGTTGATGAGGACAAGGGTCTCTTCCCCACAACCCTTGCCCGGTGGTTGTGGGGGTCTGCGGGCAGGAGGCTTATCGAAATCTGGAAGACCCCTTTAACAAAGGGGCCCCCCAGATCCCGGCCCCCCCCCTGTGTGAAATGGTAATGGGGTACCTTGTACCTCTACCATTTCACGAGTAAAAAAAATGTAAAGGGTTAAAAAAGACAAGAGCCGGTTTTTGACAAGTCCTTTATTATCTTCTTTCTTCTTTTCTTCGGGTTTCTTCTTCCTCCTCCTTCTTCTTCCTCTGCTTCTGTCTTGGGTCTTCTATTCCCGCATCTTGCCCGGCGTGTTCTTCCATCTTCTTCCGCTGTCCTTCTCGTCCGCATCTTCTTCTCCTTCTTCTTCTTCGCCGGAGGCGCCGCTTCCAATTGAAATCCCCGCTGTCTGCCGGACCACGCCCCCCCCTCTGACGCCACGGGCAAGCTCTTAGGAGTGTGCTGCAAGTGCGTCCGAGGGGGGCGTGGTCACATGTCAGAGGGCGGGCAATTCAATTTGAAGCTCGTGCGCGGCTTTTTCTTTGCCAGAGTCGCCGCTTCCAATTGAATTGCCCGCTTTCTGGAACATGTGACCACGCCCCCCTCTGACGCACTGGCACCACACGGGGACTTTCCTAAGAGCTTGCCCGTGGCGTCAGAGGGGGGGGCGTGGTCCGGCAGACAGCGGGGATTTCAATTGGAAGCGGCCGCTCCGGCGAAGAAGAAGAAGAAGGAGAAGATGCGGACGAGAAGGACAGCGGAAGAAGATGGAAGAACACGCCGGGCAAGATGCGGGAATAGAAGACCCAAGACAGAAGCAGAGGAAGAAGAAGGAGGAGGAAGAAGAAACCCGAAGGAAAGAAGAAAGAAGATAATAAAGGACTTGTCAAAAACCGGCTCTTGTCTTTTTTAACCCTTTACATTTTTTTTTCTCGTGAAATGGTAGAGGTACAAGGTACCCCATTACCATTTCACACAGGGGGGGGGCCGGGATCTGGGGGGCCCCTTTGTTAAAGGGGTCTTCCAGATTTCGATAAGCCTTCCTGCCCGCAGACCCCCACAACCACCGGGCAAGGGTTGTGGGGAAGAGACCCTTGTCCTCATCAACATGGGGACAAGGTGTTTTGGGGGGCACCCCAAAACACCCTCCCAATGTTGAGGGCATGTGGCCTGGTGCGGTTCAGGAGAGGGGGGGGGCCGCGCTCTGTCCCCCCCTCTTTTCTGCGGCCGGCCAGGTCAACGTGCTCGGATAAGGGGTCTGGTGTGGATTTTAGGGGGGACTCCACGCCATTTATTTTTTACATTTGGGGTGGAGTTCCCCTTAAATTCCACACCAGACCCGAAGGGTCTGGTTATGGATATTTGGGGGGAACCCCACGTCATTTTTTTAATAAATTGACGGCGGGGTTCCCCTTAATATCCATACCAGACCTAAAGGGTCTGGTTATTGAATTTGGGGGGACACCCACGCTTTTTTTTTCCCTTTTTTTAATGAATGAATTCTCCTGCAATTGCCGGGAGCCGACAATTCATTATTGCCGCGAGTCAGTTTTAAATGGCTTTTTTTTTTTTTTTTTTTTTCAGAATGTCATTTTGTGCAAAGACATATTTCTAACCGCAGGAAAAGTGCGCTTTATTCACCTGCTGACATTCCCCCCCCCCCCCATGGTACGAAATTTAAAATAATTATTCAAATGACGTGGGGGTCCCCCCAAATTCAATAACCAGACCCTTTAGGTCTGGTATGGATATTAAGGGGAACCCCGCCGTCAATTTAAAAAAAAAATGGCGTGGAGTCCCCCCTAAAATCCACACCAGACCCCTTATCCGAGCACGTTGACCTGGCCGGCCGCAGAAAAGAGGGGGGGACAGAGCGCGGCCCCCCCCCTCTCCTGAACCGCACCAGGCCACATGCCCTCAACATTGGGAGGGTGTTTTGGGGTGCCCCCCAAAACACCTTGTCCCCATGTTGATGAGGACAAGGGTCTCTTCCCCACAACCCTTGCCCGGTGGTTGTGGGGGTCTGCGGGCAGGAGGCTTATCGAAATCTGGAAGACCCCTTTAACAAAGGGGCCCCCCAGATCCCGGCCCCCCCCCTGTGTGAAATGGTAATGGGGTACCTTGTACCTCTACCATTTCACGAGAAAAAAAATGTAAAGGGTTAAAAAAGACAAGAGCCGGTTTTTGACAAGTCCTTTATTATCTTCTTTCTTCTTTCCTTCGGGTTTCTTCTTCCTCCTCCTTCTTCTTCCTCTGCTTCTGTCTTGGGTCTTCTATTCCCGCATCTTGCCCGGCGTGTTCTTCCATCTTCTTCCGCTGTCCTTCTCGTCCGCATCTTCTCCTTCTTCTTCTTCTTCGCCGGAGCGGCCGCTTCCAATTGAAATCCCCGCTGTCTGCCGGACCACGCCCCCCCTCTGACGCCACGGGCAAGCTCTTAGGAAAGTCCCCGTGTGGTGCCAGTGCGTCAGAGGGGGGCGTGGTCACATGTTCCAGAAAGCGGGCAATTCAATTGGAAGCGGCGACTCTGGCAAAGAAAAAGCCGCGCACGAGCTTCAAATTGAATTGGCCGCCCTCTGACATGTGACCACGCCCCCCTCTGACGCACTTGCAGCACACTCCTAAGAGCTTGCCCGTGGCGTCAGAGGGGGGGGCGTGGTCCGGCAGACAGCGGGGATTTCAATTGGAAGCGGCGCCTCCGGCGAAGAAGAAGGAGAAGATGCGGACGAGAAGGACAGCGGAAGAAGATGGAAGAACACGCCGGGCAAGATGCGGGAATAGAAGACCCAAGACAGAAGCAGAGGAAGAAGAAGGAGGAGGAAGAAGAAACCCGAAGGAAAGAAGAAAGAAGATAATAAAGGACTTGTCAAAAACCGGCTCTTGTCGTTTTTTAACCCTTTACATTTTTTTTTCTCGTGAAATGGTAGAGGTACAAGGTACCCCATTACCATTTCACACAGGGGGGGGGCCGGGATCTGGGGGGCCCCTTTGTTAAAGGGGTCTTCCAGATTTCGATAAGCCTCCTGCCCGCAGACCCCCACAACCACCGGGCAAGGGTTGTGGGGAAGAGACCCTTGTCCTCATCAACATGGGGACAAGGTGTTTTGGGGGGCACCCCAAAACACCCTCCCAATGTTGAGGGCATGTGGCCTGGTGCGGTTCAGGAGAGGGGGGGGGCCGCGCTCTGTCCCCCCCTCTTTTCTGCGGCCGGCCAGGTCAACGTGCTCGGATAAGGGGTCTGGTGTGGATTTTAGGGGGGACTCCACGCCATTTTTTTTTTTAGTTGGAGTGGAGTTCCCCTTAAATTCCACACCAGACCTGAAGGGTCTGGTTATGGATATTTGGGGGGAACCCCACGTCATTTTTTTTAAAAATTGATGGCGGGGTTCCCCTTAATATCCATACCAGACCTAAAGGGTCTGGTTATTGAATTTGGGGGGACCCCCACGCTTTTTTTTTGGTGTTTTTAATGAATGAATTCTCCTGCAAATTCCAAGAGCTGACAATTCATTATAGCCGCGAGTCAGTTTTAAATGGCTTTTTTCCTTCAGAATGTCATTTTTCACATGCTGACATTACACCCAGGGCCGCCATCAGGGGGGTACAGGCAGTACACCTGCAGGGCCGCCATTAGGGGGGTACAGGCATTACACCGCCCGGGGGTCCCCAGGGGCCCCCAGGGGCCCGGATGGGAACCACCCTAAAACAAAAAAAACTATTTTTTTTTTTTTTTTTTGTTTAAGGGCTCCGAAGGTCCCCAGGGGCCCGGAGGCCACTAAGGGCCCCAGATGGCAAGCCCTTTTTTTTAAATAAAATATATATATTTAAAAAAAAATATATATTTTTTAAATATATTTGTTTATTTTTTTTTTTAAGGAAAGGGCCCAGAGGTCCCCAGGGCCCTGGAAGGCTACCCCCTTGTTTTTTTACTTTTTTTCGATAAATGTTATATTTAAAAAATATATATATATGTATTTTCTCTCTTTTGTATTTTTATTTGATAAAGAGCACAGAGGTCCCCAGGGCCCCGGATGGCTACCCCCCTTTTTTATATATATTTTTCTTTATTTCTTATTTCTGTCAAAATTTTTGTAAAGGGCCCCCCCGCTCCTCAATTTGCGGCACCACCCCCCCCCCCCGCTTCTCAATTTCATACGGCAGCACCCCCCCCCCCGGTTCTCTGCTCCAGGGGGCCCATGCCTGAAGCTGTGTAAGGGGCCCCAAAATTCATGATGGCGGCCCTGTACACCTGTAAGGGGCCCGGGGGTCCGGAGGTGCCCAGATGCCTGGAGGCCCCCCAGTGCCCCAGATGGTAACCCCCCTCTTTTTTTTTTTGTATATATATTTGTTAGTTGGTTTTTGTAGGATTTTTTATTAAAGGGCCAATTTTTGGAATTTAATATTTTTTTGCAGTCTGGAGGTCCCCAGGGCCCCGGGTGGCAACCCCCCAAATTTTTTGTTATTAAAGGGCCAATGTTTTGGTTTAGGGGTCTGGAGGTCCCCAGTGGCCTGGTCCCCAGTGGCCCGGAGATCCCAGGGCTCCAGATGACAACCCCCCACCTTTACAAAAAAAAAAAAAACATATGATATATTTTTTGGTTATTTTTTAAACATATATATATATAATATAATTTTGAAAGCTCCCAGAGGGCCCCAGATGACAACCTTTTTGCTTCTAAAAATGTTATAAACATTTTCCCCAGGTTTGTTACTTTTTACTTTAATTTCTTTTTTAAAGTGTATTTTGTGCGTGAAGTCGAGAGAGAGAGAGCTGGACTTGCAATCGCCATCCTTCTCCATGCCCCCGGTGGCAATGGTGGGTGTGAGGGGGGCCTCCCACTCACCCCACCTGCTACACTTGGGAGCCCGATGGGACAGAGGGACTCCCCCTATGAAGGAGTGTAGCCCACCCAGCCAGCCCTGTAGGTCCTTCGCCTCCCTTTATTTTAGGAGACCTCATGGCCAAAGTGTGTGCAAGTGTGGTGTTTTTTTTTGGGGGGGGGGTGGGCATACTAAGCACAGGCGTACCTTGCATAGCACACCCACCGGGAGCCGGGCTGACACCACCAAACTCAATTCATATGTAGCCGAGACCGGGATCCGAACCCTTGGCTGCAGAGGTGAACGGCTTGTCAGCGCAGTGCCATTCACGTTGAGCCACCACAGCTCCCACCCAATGTTATTTTTTTTTTAGATTTTTGGTAGTTATTTTTTATTAAAGGGCCCAGAGCTCCCAAGGCAACCCCCTTTTTTATTATTTTATATATGTAGATATTGTAATTTATTTTTCATTAAAGAGCCCAGAAGTTTCTTTTTATTAAAGGGCCCAGTGGTCCCCAGGGCCCCCGGATGGCTACCACCCTTTTTAATATATATTTTTCTATATGTATTTTTTAGTAAAGGAACCCCCCGCTTATCAAATTGCGGCAGCCCCCCCCCCTTCTTAATATCAGGCGGCACCCCCCCCCCCCTATTCTCTGCTCCAGGGGGCCCATGCCTGAAGCTGTGTAAGGGGCCCCATAATTCCTGATGGCGCCCCTAATTGCCTCCCCCCCCCCCATGGTACGAAATTTCAAGGAATTTTTCACTTTTATTGGTGCACTTTAACCACTTCCATACCGCGCCTATTCTGGCACTTCTCTCCTTCATGTAACAATTATATTTTCTTCCTTGAAACTTACTCAGGACCCCCAAACATTATATATATTTTATTAACAAACACCCTAGGGAATAAAGTGGCGGCCATTTTTTCGGACACATTTCCAACAGTATTTGTGCCAAAAATGTTCTAACGTTTTTTTTTTTTTTTGGCTTTCCAAAAAAAAACCTGTTTCATGAATGACAAAATAAGAAAGCAGTAAAGCTAGGCCAATTTTTAGGGATAAGGTAAAAGATGATGTTACACCGAGTAAATAGATACCTAACTTGTCACGCTTTCATATTGCGCACACTCATGGAATGGCGCTAAACTTCGTTATTAAAAATCTCCATAGGCAACGCTTGACTTTTTTTCTCAGGTTACCACTTTTGAGTTACAGAGGAGGTCTAGTGCTAACATTATTGCTCTCGCTCTAACGCACGCTATGATACCTCACATGTGGGGTTTGAAGGATGTTTACATATGTGGGTGGGACTTGCATGCGTGTTCGCTTCTGAGTGCGAGCTACTAGGGACAGGAGCATTTAAATTCCTTTGTTATTTTATTTTTTTACTTAATATTTTATTTTTTGCACTTGTTTGTCCCTTTGTTTGTATTATTTTTCACTTTTCTTCCTATTACAAGGAATGTAAACATCCCTTGTAATAGGACTAGTGTGTGACAGGTCCTCTTTATAGAGAAAGGCGGGGTCAATTAGACCCCACATCTGTCCTCCAGGCTGGAAATCATGGAATTGGTAAAAAAAAAAACATCTCATGCTTTCAGCTGCAATCATGTTCGTTCAGCACAGTAGCGTAGTGTGTAGCATGTTCACCTAGCAGCAAAAGGGTTGCTGGTTCGAATCCCACCCGTGACACTATCTGCCTGGAGTTTGCATGTTCTCCCTGTGCGGGTTTCCTCCCACAATCTAAAAACATGCTGTAAATTGGATCCTGTCTAAATAAGCCCTAATATGCAGTAGGATATTTAGGTTTTGTGCTTCCCTAGGCCTGACCAAATTTTGGCACCCCCCTAATAGAAAAATGACCCACCCTTCCTGTCAAGGCCACACCCTGTTTTTTTATGACCCACCCAGGAATTTTCAGGGGACACACACAAGTTCTGTGGGGGGGGACTTGGGGGGGCCCTTAATTTGCCTACTTTTTCGATCACTTCCTGTTTGGCTATGGGGCAGGAAGTGAAGGCCAATCTCCCCAAACGGACAGGGATAATACAAAATAAACTGACAGAGCTTCTAACCCCCCCCCCCCCCCACCAACTCTATCCAAAATGAAAGAAATCCAAAAAATAAAAGTGATGATTATTGTTCCAGTTTAACCCCAAATTTCAGATCATTTTATTGAGAGGCTTAAGAAAATATAACCATGCCAATAGGCCACGATCCAGCGTTGCTAATATGTATGAATGTGTGTTAGGGACCCCCACAAACACCACCCAATGTTAAATCAACTATTTTCATGTTTGTTTTGGGGATGCCTGCACCCCTGATAGGGTAAAGACACCTCACAAATGTTGTCACTTTCTACTTAATTCATTCACTTCCTGCCACACAGCCAAACAGGAAGTGAGGGAAACACCTGAGTAATGTTTTGTTGGGGACACACAGATCAATATAAATAGTTTCCCATTTTGGAAATGGCATTTTGCTGTGTACACCCCAAATTAGTAGGAATCTTGGACTTTGGGGTCCATTTACTAAAGGCAAATCCACTTTGCACTACAAGTGGACAAGCAAGGAAGAAAACTCAAAACTTGGCGGGATTGGAAGTAAAAACCATCAGTGCTTCCCTTCTGATTTTCATTGCCTACGCTTCTACTGCAGAGCGGCTTTGCCTTTACTAAACCCCAAAGTAACTAATCATTTGGGGTGTACACTGCAGTGCAATTTGCTTAATGGTGACACTAGTTAGATTGACCTGTGCCCCGAAGAAAAGACCATTGGTAGGGTTTTAACCTCACTTCCTGTTCAGCTGTGTGACAGGAAGTGAAGCCAATTTTAGGAAAAGGGACACAAAGCCCAACCTAAAAACACTAGCAGGGGTTCTAACACTCAATTGGCTTCCCTCAAACAACCCACAATTAGAATAGGATTGTCTTGTGCTAGTTTCAAGCACAGCGCTGTAAATCAGCACTTCAAGCCTGTCCAAAAAAAACACACCACCCCCCCCCCCCCTCCAACAGGCCCTGTTTGCAGCTTTTCCTACATCTTGCACATGTGCTTTAAAAAGTCAGTCTGGACATCAGTTCTAGGAAACAATACTTACCGCTTTGTCCTTCCTTTTCTGGTGACTAAACATTTCATGCATACACACCAGGAAAGAGCTTAGAGACAAATCACACTTGATGGTTTAGGCCCAAACTAGTTCAGCTGCAGCGGTTGAAATCCATAGCATGAAAAAAATATCACAAAACAAACTTCAAAATTTGAAAGTAATTTTATTGGTCCACAAAACAAGGAAAGCAAAAAAAAAATTACAAATAAACACACCAAAAATATATACAAAACACCTAAAAACAAAAAAGACCAACGTTTATTTCACAGTCATTGGAAAATAAATCATGCTTTTGAAATAACAGGATAGACCCACAGGATTAAAACATTAGTCATTAACATCTTGAGAAACATTTAGCAAAATTATGTAGCAGAGAAAACATCAAAAAATACAAAACTTGCTCCAAAACATCTCTGTTTCACTCCGCCATTCCTTCCAGCCAGCAAATCTGCCCCCTCTGAGGGGCAGCTGACACGTGCAGTATCCACGCTTTTTATAACATGTGTGCTAATGAACCAATTGGAAACACATGAAGAAATGTCAGCCTCTAGTTTGTGTGCACTTGGAACTGCTTACACCTGTTAAGGATGTCCTTAAATTACTAAGCCAAAAAAAGAGCTTTCTGAGCATGCTCAGAAAGATGCAAGTCATTTTCAGGATGAAACTTCCAACTTCTTTTTCTAACTGTTCGAGCATGCCCAGTTCACTCGAAATGCAGTACCAGAATCAAATCTGCAATGGCGGATGAAAGCATTAGAGGTGTTAAATTTTTTTTTGGTCCCCATGAAGTGATGCTTTACAAGCTGAACGGGAGGTCTTATAGAATTTTTACGTAACAAACCTAAATAGTAATAATTTAAACGCCCCTGTCCCTAGTAGCTCGCAGTCAGAAGCGAACAAGCAGCATTTTTATTGTTTCCGGTTACCAGTTTAGATTTACAGATGAGGTCTAGTGCTATAAATATTCCTCTTGCTGTTACGCACGCTATGATACCTCACATGTGTGGTTTGAAGAATGTTTCCATATATGGGGGCGGGCCTTAAATGTGTAAGCCCCGCCCACATATTGAACCCCCGTTCAAACCCCACATGTGAGGTATCATAGCGTACGTTAGAGCGAGAGCAATACTTGTTAGCACTAGACCTCCTCTGTAAATCTAAACTGGTAACCTGAAACACATAAAAAAGCGTTGCCTATGGGTATTTTCAAGTACTGAAGTTTGGCGCCATTCCATGAGTGTGTGCAATATTAAAGTGTAACATGTTGGGTATCTATTTACTCGGTGTAACATCATCTTTCACATTATGGCCATAAATTGGGCTAACTTTAGTGTATTCTTAATTTGTAACCACTTGAGCCCCAGAGCATATTACTGGTCACTGACGGGGCCATTTTTTGCATTTCAACACTGCGTCATTTTGACTGACAATTGCGTGGTTGTGCGACGTGGCCCCCCAAAAAATTGGGCGTCCTCATCCTCCCCCCCCCCCCCTAAAATTTTTTTTTTTTTTTTTTTGTTGGTGGTATTTGATCACCTCTGCGTTTTTTTCTTATTTTTGCTTGACCCAAAAATATAGCGACAATTTGGTAACTAAAAAAACATCTTTTTTACGGTTTGCTATAATAAATCTCCCCCAAAATATATTCAAAAAATGTTTGCCCTCAGTTTAGGCCGATAAGTATTCTTGGACATATTTTTGGTTGCAAAAAATCACAATAAGCGTTTGATTGGTTTGGGCAAAAGTTCTAAGTAGGGGTTGGTCTTATGGGTTTTTTTTGAATAATTTTTTGTTTTACTAGTAATGGTGGCTATCATTTGTTTTTTCTGTCTAATGCGACATTGTGGCGGACACATTTTTGTGAGATTTGGCATTTTTGTAGCGAGCAATGGTATATCAATGCATTGCTTACTATAAAAATGACACTGGCAGGGAAGGGGTTAACACTAGGGGCGCGGAAGGGGTTGAATATGTTACCTGGGTGTGTTCTAACTGTAAAGGGGGTGGGACTGTGTAGGGGAAATGACAGATCGCTGTTCATACATTGTAGGGACAGACGAGCAGGCATTCCCCCCCCCCCCCTGACAGGACCGGGATAAAGGGGAACTCCACCCCAAATTACAAAAAAAAAACGGCGTGGGGTTCCCCCTTCTGGTGCACAACAGGCTCTTAGATTTGATCTGGAACATAAGGGGTTAAACCCACGCCAAAAAACGGCGTGGGGTTCCCCCTCAGATCCAGACCAAACCCTTCTCCCAGGCACGCAGTCTGGCCGGACAGGAATGGGGGTGGGGACGAGCGAGCGCCCCCCCCCCCTCCTGAGCCGTACCAGACCACATGCCCTCGACATGGGGGAGTGTGTGCTGTGGGGGAGGGGGGCACTGCCCCCCCACCCCAAAGCACTCTTGTCCCCATGTCGAAAGGGACAAGAGCCTCTTCCCGACAACCCTGGCCGTTGGTTGTCGGGGTATGCGGGCGGGGGGCTTATCAGAATCTGAGAGCCCCCTATATTAAGGGGGCCCCCAGATTCTGGCCCCCCACCCTATGTGAATGAGTATGGGGTACATCGTACCCCTACCCATTCACCGGGTGGAAAAGTGTAAACAAAAAAAAACACACAGAAAAAAATAATTTATTAGTCAGCTCCGGGGGTCTTCTGCCGGGACCCCCCACCACCAGCCCATTGGGCCCCGGGCTTCGCCGTCTTCTGCCGGGGGGGACACCCACCGATGATCTCCGCCATGTCCAGCCAGGCCCCCACCCCAAAATAAGCTCTTTCAGATCCGGGGGGGGCCGGCCGAAAGAAGCAGAGAACAACGGGGGCGGAGCCCCTCGGTCTTCCAGACGTTTTCTGCCGGGGGGGCTCCAGCCCCGCACCGGTCTTCGCCGCCGCCTTCCGCCGGGGGGTACACCTACCCCCCCCCCGGTCTTCGCCGCCGCCTTCCGCCGGGGAGAGAGACCCCCACCGATGCTCTCCGCCATGGTCGGCCAGGCCCCCTACCCCAAACAAAGCTCTTTTACATCCGGGGGGGGCGGCGGGAATGGCGGAGAACAACGGGGGCGTCGCCACTCCTCGGTCTTCTAGCCGTCTTCTGCCGGGGGGGGGAAACACCCACCCATGCTCTCCGCCATGCTCGACTGTGCCCCCACCCCAAAATGAAGCTCTTTTACATCCGGGGGGGGCCGGCCGAAAACAGCGGAGAACAACGGGGGTGTCGCCCCACCTCGGGCTCCTCCGCTTCTGCCTGGCTCCGCACGAGGCCAGGGCTTCTTTCGCCGTCTTCCGCCGGAGGGCGCCACTCTCCGGGCTTCTCGACGTTGTCTTCCGCCGCGGGGGTACACCTACCCCCCCCCGGTCTTCGCCGCCGCCTTCCGCCGGGGAGAGAGACCCCCACCGATGCTCTCCGCCATGTTCGGCCAGGCCCCCTACCCCAAACAAAGCTCTTTTACATCCGGGGGGGGCCGGCGGGGAATGGCGGAGAACAACGGGGGCGTCGCCACTCCTCGGTCTTCTAGCCGTCTTCTGCCGGGGGGGGGAAACACCCACCCATGCTCTCCGCCATGCTCGACTGTGCCCCCACCCCAAAATGAAGCTCTTTTACATCCGGGGGGGGCCGGCCGAAAACAGCGGAGAACAACGGGGGTGTCGCCCCACCTCGGGCTCCTCCGCTTCTGCCTGGCTCCTCCCGAGGCCAGGGCTTCTTTTGCCGTCTTCCGCCGGAGGGCGCCACTCTCCGGGCTTCTCGACGTTGTCTTCCGCCGCGGGGGCCAGGCCTTCTTCTTTGCCGCCCCCTTCGATTTTTTCGGCCTGGACGGGGGTCGCACATCCCATCCAGGACTTGGACGTGGCGGGCTTCTCGTCGCCGTTTTCTGCCGCTGCCCCCTTCACCACGAAGCTCCGTGCTTGTTTGATGAGGGCAGCGGGCTTCCGTCGTCTTCTCCGGGGCGAGGGTCGTACATCCCACCCCGGATTTCCTCGCCGGCTTCTGCCTGGCTCCTACTGGGGGCCAGGCCTTCTTTTGCCGTCTTCCGCCGGAGGGCGCCACTCTCCGGGCTTCTCGACGTTGTCTTCCGCCGCGGGGGCCAGGCCTTCTTCTTTGCCGCCCCCTTCGATTTTTTCGGCCTGGACGGGGGTCGCACATCCCATCCAGGACTTGGACGTGGCGGGCTTCTCGTCGCCGTCTTCTGCCGCTGCCCCCTTCACCACGAAGCTCCGTGCTTGTTTGATGAGGGCAGCGGGCTTCCGTCGTCTTCTCCGGGGCGAGGGTCGTACATCCCACCCCGGATTTCGTCGCCGTCTTCTGCCGCTGCCCCCTTCACCACGAAGCTCCGTGCTTGTTTGATGAGGGCAGCGGGCTTCCGTCGCAGTCTTCCGCCGCGGGGTGACACTCGCGGGCTTCTTCTTCCATTCGATGTTGACACGGCGAGGTCCGGCGCTGAAATGCCTTCTGAGCGGCGGGCAAGGACTTATATTGGCATTGGGCGTGGGCGTGGTTATGCCAACATGTGACCTTAACCCATGTGACAGTGATGTCACGTCACATCACTGTCACATGGGTTAAGGTCACATGTTGGCATAACCACGCCCACGCCCAATGCCAATATAAGTCCTTGCCCGCCGCTCAGAAGGCATTTCAGCGCCGGACCTCGCCGTGTCAACATCGAATGGAAGAAGAAGCCCGCGAGTGTCACCCTGCGGCGGAAGACTGCGACGGAAGCCCGCTGCCCTCATCAAACAAGCACGGAGCTTCGTGGTGAAGGGGGCAGCGGCAGAAGACGGCGACGAAATCCGGGGTGGGATGTACGACCCTCGCCCCGGAGAAGACGACGGAAGCCCGCTGCCCTCATCAAACAAGCACGGAGCTTCGTGGTGAAGGGGGCAGCGGCAGAAGACGGCGACGAGAAGCCCGCCACGTCCAAGTCCTGGATGGGATGTGCGACCCCCGTCCAGGCCGAAAAAATCGAAGGGGGCGGCAAAGAAGAAGGCCTGGCCCCCGCGGCGGAAGACAACGTCGAGAAGCCCGGAGAGTGGCGCCCTCCGGCGGAAGACGGCAAAAGAAGGCCTGGCCCCCAGTAGGAGCCAGGCAGAAGCCGGCGAGGAAATCCGGGGTGGGATGTACGACCCTCGCCCCGGAGAAGACGACGGAAGCCCGCTGCCCTCATCAAACAAGCACGGAGCTTCGTGGTGAAGGGGGCAGCGGCAGAAGACAGCGACGAGAAGCCCGCCACGTCCAAGTCCTGGATGGGATGTGCGACCCCCGTCCAGGCCGAAAAAATTCGAAGGGGGCGGCGGCAGAAGACCCTCAAAGTTCAAACCACCTTCACCAGGTGAATGGGTAGGGGTACGATGTACCCCATACTCATTCACATAGGGTGGGGGCCCGAAATCTGGGGGCCACATTATTAAACGGGGCTCCCAGATTCTGATTGGCTCCCGCCCGCATACCCCGACAACCAATGGCTAGGGTTGTCGGGAAGAGGCTCTTGTCCCGATCGACATGGGGACAAGAGTGCTTTGGGGTGGGGGGGCAGCGCCCCCCTCCCCCAAAGCACACACTCCCCCATGTCGAGGGCATGTGGTCTGGTACGGCTCAGGAGGGGGGGGGCCGCTCGCTCGTCCCCACCCCCATTCCTGTCCGGCCAGACTGCATGCCTGGGATGAGGGCTTGGTACGGATCTGGGGGGGAACCCCACGCCGATTTTGGCGTGGGTTAACCCCTCACGTTCCGGACCAAGCCGGAGAGCCTATTGTACCCCTGGGGGGGAAGCCGCGCCGGTTTCACATTTGAAATTTGGCGCGGAGTTCCCCTTCAGTGTCAGCGCAGCCCGAGAACAGCTCGGAGCTTGCCGTACGCCGCTCCAGGCAGTGCAAACACTGCTACGCCGCCTGGTATTTACCAAGGATTTCCCGGCGTACTGAAGAGGCGCGCGGTGAGCTCCGATTTTTCCCTCTGCGCATGCCCAGTATGCAAGTGAACCTTCCGAGGTTCTAGCGTACTTTGCAAGCGCCCGGGGATCGGGTCCCAAAAGTCACTTTCCCTTTCAAATCGGCCCGCCACACAAGTTGAAACACATGTCACTACACTTCCCCTGCATCACCCCCCTCCCTCCCCTCATAAACTCCCGCCCGAATCCCCGATGTTTACATAACTAAATGCCGCACGCCAGCTCTGTACTGGCGTGCTGTGCGCCCTCTTCTGGGCGCATTAGGCACTTTAGTAAATGAGGAAACACGCTGCACTAGCAGCGTGTTTCTTTGGTAAATGTCAAAAACAGGTTTACTCCTGCTTGTGCACCATGAGTCTTGGCGCACAGGCTTGGTAAATCAGCCCCATTATGTCTTTTCACTTTTTAATTTTCATTGTGCCAATTTCCAGTTTGACTTTTAACACAACAAGTTGGAAGATTCTCAGCAGAACCATAATAAAATACTAAAACAACTTCTAGCTGTCAAGAAACTACTAGGGTCTGTCAAAACATGGAAAATAGAAGTCATAAAGTCCATCTAGGGAAAGCAGGCCAACCATTCATTTCTTTCTTATATTTGGGTCCAGAAATATTTTCCTACCGTAATGCACACAGAGGGGGCCACTTCTGAAACAAAGTTAGTAGTGACATATTCTCACCCACTATTTCTACAGTATTTCTACATACTGAGTCTCAGGTTACAGTTTCGGTTTATATTACTCTGTGGTTTAAGGAATGTTACCAATATATTTTTCTTGGAGCCAGAAACTTTTTTTTTATTAATTTCATACAAATGTTTTCCACAGCAGAATAAAAACAAACGTATCGATTATTTTTTAAAGGCAGAGCTATAAAAGTGTAGATTTATTTCATTTATTTATATCTATCTAGCACCCCCTGACCCCCAGAAACTTGTGAGGGCAGAGTGGGCTGGCATTTACCAGCATTGAATCTATGGTTAGATATCAGAGATTGAGAAACATTGAGTACCTGTCACTTTAGTGTCTGTTAAGAAAACGGGAAAGAGGGCTGCGGATACTCCTGTCAACATTTGAAAACTCTAGCTACCCTTACAGCTTTTATAGTGTAAAGGACCTTCAAGCTATCGCCAGAAATGCTGTAATACAGCTCCATCCAACTACCTCCTTAAAGCGGATCTCCACCATAAAGTGAAGTTCCGCTGATCGGAACCCTCCCCCCTCCGGTGTCACATTTGACACCTTTCAGGGGGAGGGGGGTGCAGATACCTGTCTAAAGACAGGTATTTGCACCCACTTCTGGCCCGCAGTTCCCATTGTGTGCTGGGAACACTCGGCTCCCAGCACACAGTGGGAGCCAATCGGTGGGCGCAGCGCAACTCGCGCATTGCGCCGTAGGGAACCAGGCAGTGAAGCCGGAGCGCTTCACTTCCTGGTTCCCTCACCGTGGATGGAGGGGGGAGCAGCAGAGTGACGAGCGAACGCTCGTCCTCTGCTGCGGACGCCGCTGGACTCCAGGACAGGTAAGTGTCCTAATATTAAAAGTCAGCAGCTGCAGTATTTGTAGCTGCTGGCTTTTAATATATTTTTTTAATGGGCCATCCGCTTTACCCAGAAATTTCTTCTCAGGATCTCAATCCTGGGCAGCTTCTTACACAATTGCAGGAAATATTGTGCAGCCAATGCACACTACATAAGCAAATTTTTTTTGGCCTACGATTTAAGAGACAGAGGCAGGTTTCAAAACGAATAAAGCATTGAGTTGAGTTAAAATAGTCAGAAATATTGTACAGATTTAATGGACCCACATAGGGTATATTTGGTGGACAATTAACATCTGTCACAGTACAAGTGCACAAAAACATCTGTTTCACCAATAAATAAAAATAAAATATAAAGCGTTTGCATTCAAAATGTTCCCATATACACACTCCTAAACCCTGTAGACAGCCTTCGCAGAAGAGTTGAAGCTGTTATAGCTGAAAAGGGTGGGCCAACTCAATCATTAAACCCTACGTACTAAGACTGGGATACAATTAAAGTTCATGTGTCTTGTACAGGACGCCAGGGTTGGGTCCTGGATGGACAATTTTTGGAATCTGGTCCCTTTAAACGCTGGTTCAGGAGGTCACCCAGAGGGGATGAGAGGTTCCGGAAAGTTAAAATAGATCCAGAGAGGACGAGCTAACGGTCCTCTCTGTTTTTCTCTTTATGTTATTTGGGGGTCCGGTATTTCGGAGGCTCTGAAGCGACAATTGGGAGGGAAGAGAGCCTCCCCTTCTGACCCCTGGCTTCAGGTACGCAAGGGGTTAACCTCATCCAGGAAGTCAGTTAAAAGGAGAGGAATTGCTGACAGAGGGTGGAGGAGTAGTTTGGAAGTGAAGCTGTGTCTGCAGGAAAGGACTGGAGGACTTCTTACTGAAACGTATGTGCCTTTCTTATTGTTTGTTTTGCTGTGCTGAAGAAAGACTTTTTCTAATTTATGCTGGAAACAAGCAGGACTTTTGTTGTGACGTTTTTCTGGTGCTGAAGAAAGCAGTATTTTGTTTTGTTTTGTTTTGATCGTCAATAAAGACCCTTTGCTTTACTGACACGGTTTACGCACTTGTCTCGCGGAGCTAAAGAACCCCCAAAGTTCACAACTGGTGGAGAATGCGGGCAAAGTGCATTTGCAGGTGCAAAAACCGTTTAAAAAAAACTAACATTTAAAGAGACGGTGTACTTATGGCATGTCTTGGGTGAAGTCAGCCCAGACATTACAAACAGCACGCAAAGACATGGAAGAAGTCATTAAGGCTTTGGCACAAGCCACCGTGACCCAGCAGCAAGCGTCAGCAGATGCCAACCGTCGCCATGAGGAAGCGATGGCTCAGCAGCAGCAGGCCCTGGCACAGGCTATAGCTGCGCAGCAGGAAAACACACGGCTGCTAGCCGCCCAGTTCACAGCCCAGCAGGAGTCCACTCAAGCACAGGTGGCTGCCTTGCAGGAGGCAGTACAGCGGCTGGCTCAGGGACAAGAGCAATCGGTCGTTGCCGTTAGCAACCCAGTGTCTGTTAGAGCCAGCCATTTTTTGCAAAAACTAACACCCAGCGATGACGTGGAAGCCTTTCTTACCACCTTTGAAAGGATAGCAGAGAGAGAAGCATGGCCCCGGGACCAATGGGCTGGCATTATCTCCCCTTTTCTCACTGGTGACCCGCAAAAGGCCTATTTTGACCTCCCAGCTGAGCACATCAAAGACTATGAACATCTAAAAGTTGAGATCCTGGCCCGCCTGGGGGTGACCACAGCTGTCCGGGCTCAAATGGTGCATCGCTAGCGGTACAAACCTGACCGACCACCCAGGTCCCAAATGCATGAACTAATTCAGTTAGTTAAAAAATGGCTGCAGCCAGAAAAATTGTCAGGCCCACAAATGGTGGAAAGAGTGGTAATGGACTGGTACCTACGGTCCCTACCAGATGACCTACAACGCTGGGTAAGCCATGGAAACCCTACCAACGCTGACCAGCTGGTCGAGCTGGTCGAACGGTACACCGTGGTGGAGGACCTGCTCGGACCTGCCAAGCGACAGGAACACACGCCAAGAACACCCATGCCAGCCACCACCCTGAGAAGAGAAGCCTTGCCAGATGTAGGCGTCCACAGGTCTACACCGACTGCCATAGAACCACGGAGGTCAGTTCCTGTGCCAAAGATGGGAGATATACAGTGTTGGCGATGTCGGTCCTGGGGGCATACCCGGGCACAGTGCCCGCTCCAGGAGGAGCCTATGGATTGCGGGGCTGCCTGAAGAAGCTCTTTTTATGCGCAAAGAGCATGTGCCACGCATCTTGACCTGGCTTCCGGACAGTTCGAGTGTGAAGTGTGGTTAAACCACCTTCCTGCCAGGGCTCTACTAGACTCTGGTAGCATGGTCACGCTGGTACATGCCAGGATACTCGGAAGGATTGGTCCAGTAACTAAGACCCTACGGGTAGTGTGTATCCATGGGGACACCAAGGAGTACCCCTTGATCCCAGTAACGGTGTCCTATGGCCAAACCTTGGTTACCCAGGAGGTTGGGGTGGTAAATAGCCTGATACATGATATCATAGTAGGGCGGGACTGTCCAATATTTTTGGAATTATGGAACCAGGTACAGACGGGTCTGCCAGGAGAACTAAGGACACTGAGTTCGGAAGGGACAGAGTCTGGGGGATCCGGGCCTGAAACCTCCACAACACACCCCTCTAATGTAGAGAGACTTGGTAGTGATAATGACGTTGCAGGAAATCTTAGTTCTAATAATAATAGTCCTGTGTTCGGTCTGAAAACCGAGTTGACCTCTGAGGGGGGGGAAGTCTCCCCATTACAAGTCATGCTGGGGGAGGATGACGAAGAGCTTACCCCGGTTGAGGAGGGTGAGGGGGAAACATCCCAAAGGCCAGTGCATCCAGACCTGGACGTACCCAGGGGTGCGTTTGGCACCGCCCAGTTACAGGACCCTACCCTGGTCAACGCTCGAGAGCAGGTTTCTGTCATTGATGGGGTTTCACAGATACCAGATGCAGATCAGAGGTTTCCTCATTTTGCATTGAAGGGGGACCTAGTCTATCGTGTGGTTGAGAGCTGAGGGGAACCCATAGAACAGTTGCTGGTCCCTCAACCGTATAGGCGGATGCTCCTTGATCTAGCCCACAACGATGCACTAGGAGGACACCTGGGGGCGGAGAAAACGGAGGCCAGGATAACCGACCGGTTTTACTGGCCAAGGCTGAGGTTAAAAGATATTGTGAGTCTTGTCCTGTTTGCCAGTTAACTGCCCCGGTGCCTCGCTATAGAAACCCCCTAGTACCCTTGCCAATTATTGAGGTCCCGTTTGAACGAATCGCTATGGATCTTGTAGGACCCCTGGTAAAATCGGCAAGGGGGCACCAATACATATTGGTCATCCTGGACTACGCCACTAGATACCCAGAAGCAGTCCCGTTGAGAAAAACATCCTCTAAGGCCATTGCCCGGGAGTTATTTCAAATGTTCTCACGAACTGGGTTCCCCAAGGAAATATTAACGGATCAGGGCACCCCTTTTATGTCCAAGGTGATGGCGGACTTGTGCAGGCTGTTTCAGATTAAGCAGTTGCGGACGTCCGTCTATCACCCGCAGACCGATGGCCTTGTTGAGAGATTTAACAAAACTCTGAAGTCTATGTTAAAGACGGGAAAGATTGGGATATGTTTCTCCCTGCCCTATTGTTCGCTATCCGGGAGGTACCACAGGCATCCACAGGTTTTTCACCATTTGAGCTAGTGTACAGACGGAGGCCCAGGGGGTTGCTTGATCTGGTAAAGGAAACATGGGAAAATGAGTCCTCCCCGCACAAAACCGTGGTGGAACATATTTCTCAAATGCGAGAAAGGGTGGCTAAGGTGATGCCGCTGGTAAGAGAGAACATGCAGAAGGCTCAGGATGCCCAAAGAAGGGTATATAACCGGTCGGCTAAAGTGAGACAGTTCCAAGTAGGTGACAGGGTAGCTGTCCTAATACCAACGGTAGAAAGCAAGTTCTTGGCCAAGTGGCAAGGTCCGTTTGAAATAGTGGAGAAAGTGGGTGAGGTAAACTATAAGGTACACCAACCAGGGAAAAGAAAACCCTACCAAACTTATTACGTAAATTTGTTGAAGCTCTGGAAAGACAGAGAACCGGTGTCCGCAGTGGTGGCGGTACAGTCAGGGGACCAGGTAGGGATCGACCTGGTGCAGGTTGTGGCTACCCTAACTAGGCCTCAAACATGTTTTCAGGGTTGCCAGGACTCACCAACGTCATCGAGCATGACATTGTGACCGAGCCCAAGGTGACAGTCCGGCTTAAACCCTACCGTATCCCAGAAGCTCACAGGGTGGCAGTGTCTAGAGAGGTGAAAAGGATGCTTGAACTTGGGGTCATCGAAGAGTCGCAGAGCGAGTGGTCCAGTCCGATCATATTGGTGCCCAAACCCAATGGTACTCTCCGCTTCTGCAACGACTTTAGAAAACTCAACGAGGTCTCCAAGTTCGATGCATACCCCATGCCACGGGTAGATGAGCTGATTGAGAGGTTGGGTCCTGCCAGGTACATCACCACACTGGACCTCACAAAAGGTTACTGGCAGATTCCCCTAACCAAAGAGGCCAGAGAGAAAACAGCTTTCTCTACCCCGGAGGGTCATTTCCAATACAAGAGAATGCCGTTTGGTTTACACTCCGCCCCCGCCACATTCCAAAGGGCCATGGACAAAACTTTGCGTCCCCACCAACGGTATGCCTCCGTTTACCTGGATGACATTGTCATTTTCAGTACGGATTGGGATTCCCACCTTCCCCGAGTACAGGCAGTGGTAGACTCCTTGAGAAGGGCAGGGTTCACCATCAAACCGGAGAAGTGTGCGATTGGGGTGGAGGAAGCCAAGTATCTAGCATACATTGTAGGTAGAGGGTTAGTGAAGCCCCAAATGAGCAAAGTAGAGGCCATACAGGGCTGGCCCCGGCCCCTAACAAAGAAACAGGTCAGAGAGTTTTTAGGCCTAGTGGGGTACTATAGGAGGTTTGTCCCCAACTTTGCCACCATTGCGGCACCGCTGACTGACCTCACCAAAGGCCGTAAGTCCATCATGATCAAATGGAATGCCGAGGCTGAAAAGGCATTTCAAAGACTTAAGACGGCACTATGCCAGGACCCGGTGCTTGTAGCGCTGGACTTTTCTAAGGATTTTATAGTGCAGACAGATGCCTCAAGTGAAGGGCTAGGAGCAGTTCTGTCTCAAGAAATCAACGGAGAGGAGCATCCAATAGTTTTCCTTAGTAGGAAACTGACGCCAGCTGAGAAAAACTATGCGGTGGTGGAACACGAATGTCTTGCCATCAAGTGGGCTTTGGACTCCCTACGGTATTTTCTCCTAGGCAGGAAGTTTCGCCTCATATCAGACCATGCTCCTCTTATGTAATTGAGACAGAACAAGCACACCAACGCCAGGGTAACTAGGTGGTTTCTGTCTCTGCAGGAGTTTAACTTTGTGGTGGAGCACAGACCCGGGAAACAGCATCAGAATGCCGATGCCCTCTTCCGAGTCCACTGTATGATGGCGAGTGGTGCCTCCAACACCTCCGCGTTGAGGCAGAGGGGGGGGGGATATGTACAGGACGCCAGGGTTGGGTCCTGGATGGACGCTACATAGCGCCAATTTTTGGAATCTGGTCCCTTTAAACGCTGGTTCAGGAGGTCACCCAGAGGGGGTGAGAGGTTTCGGAAAGTTTAAATAGGTCCAGAGAGGACGAGCTAACGGTCCTCTCTGTTTTTCTCTTTATGTTATTTGGGGGTCCGGAATTTCAGAGGCTCTGAAGCGACAATTGGGAGGGAAGAGAGCCTCCCCTTCTGACCCCTGGCTTCAGGTACGCAAGGGGTTAACCTCATCCAAGAAGTCAGTTAAAAGGAGAGGAATTGCTGACAGAGGGTGGAGGAGTAGTTTGGAAGTGAAGCTGTGTCTGCAGGAAAGGACTGGAGGACTTCTTACTGAAACGTATGTGCCTTTCTTATTGTTTGTTTTGCTGTGCTGAAGAAAGACTTTTTCTAATTTATGCTGGAAACAAGCAGGACTTTTGTTGTGATGTTTTTCTGGTGCTGAAGAAAGCAGTATTTTGTTTTGTTTTGATCGTCAATAAAGACCCTTTGCTTTATTGACACGGTTTACGCACTTGTCTCGCGAAGCTAAAGAACCCCCAAAGTTCACAGTGTAAAGGCAGGCGTCCCAATACTTTTAGTAATATAGTGTACATTGTGGTATCACAATGGATATTATGTACCCATGTCACAAACAAGTTTATGCTACTGCCCCCGAACAAACAGTCTCTAGCAAAATAAATTAGAAGAAAATATACCTTCCTCCAAACAAATACAACTTTTACCTCAATCCGGAAACCCTTAACCTTAATCCTTTTTTTTGTGGGGGGCGTCACATAAATAATTATAGGGGGCGTAGCAGCTAAACAGCAACTCAAGTTATAGACACACACAAAAAGTTAGTATATGTCAACACAAACAGTTTTCAGCAGCAGTACTATATAGTACTATAGCAGCATATCTGCAAACACGCTGTGTTCTCTTGCTATATATTCTATTGCTTCTCCAATACACTGAAAAACAGCTTCTGGGTTTTATAGGGAGAGTGTTGAAACAAACAAACAGTTTTGAGACCAGGAAATGCATTATTGGTAACTGGTTACTATAGTGGCTAACAGCTGCATTAGTTTGCCATTTTCTGCAAACATGGGTTTGGGTTAATTACAGACTAAATCTAAGCCCAATAAATTAAATACACAATATATAAATTTGAATGGAGAGCTTTCATTACTGGCAGTAATAAACTACATTTTGACATAAACAAGCACACGACGAGGCAATGATACATATTCCACATGCTATGCATTATATCACATATTCCCTGGAAGTTCCCATTGTTTAGATCATGTGTTAGCAACTCTTCTAGCGTTCATTTGTTGCAAGGGGTCTGACGTGAGTGAATAATGACCACCAGACACAGTAATTACAATACTATTTCAGGTTAGTCACACTGCACATGACTGGATAATTAATGAACAAATAAAATAAAAGGACATTACTAATAGATTTCTTTGTCAAAAAGACAGATGAACCCTTAAACAAATATGAGTTGTTATTTCAAAATGCATACAGTTTCAACTTACAAAATGCAACAGAATAAAAATTTAAATCAAATCAATATTTGGTGTGACTACCCTTCGGCTTCAAACAAACATCAATTCTTCTAGGTAGACTTGCACACAGGAAGGAACTTGGTGGGTAGGTTATTCAAAACATCTTGGAAAACTAACAACAGACTTTCTGTGGATGTAGGCTGCCTCAAATCCTTATGTCTTTTCATGTACAGGTAATTCCAGACAGATTTGATGATGCTGAGATCAGGGCCGTGTGGGGGCCAAACCACTTCCAGGACTCCTTGTTCTTCTTTAGGCTGAAGATAGTTCTTAATGACATTGGCTGTATGTTTGGGGTAGTTGTCCTGCTGCAGAATAAATTTCGGGGCAATCACATGCCTCCCTGATGGTATGGCATGATAGATAATTATCTCAGATGATTATTTCTAAGCATTGAGGAAACCATTGATTGGGCAATGTTGAGGGCCGTAGATGTCGTGGTTGACCAAGGAAACGTAAAGTGATTGTAAAGGTTTGTTTTTTATTTTCTAAATAGGTTCCTTTAAGGTAGTGCATTGTTGGTTCACTTACCCTTTCCTTTGATTTTCCTTCTAAATGCTTTTTTTCTTTGTTTTCTTTGTCTGAATTTCTCACTTCCTGTTCCTCCTCAGTAAGCTGTTCTGGCTGACTAACCCCCAGCCAGAACGGCTTGGATGATGGAGGCAAGCTTACTGAGGAGAAACAGGAAGTGATAAATTCAGACAAAGGAAAAAAGTCATTTTGATGGGAAATCGAAGAAAAAAGGTAAGTGAACCAACAATGCACTAGCTTAAAGGAACCTATTTAGAAAATAAAAAAATAACCTTTATAACTCCTTTAATGCATCGGAAGTAGTACACATCATGCTTAATTCCCTTTGACATCACAAGATGTCCACCAGTGCCAACAGTACAGAATGGGCGGAAACCAGTGGGACCCAGGTACACCCATTTACTGTCTAGAGAAATCTGGTTAGAAGTAGTCTTCACAGGAGAATTGTGGCCAAAAAGCCATACCTTCAATGTGGCAACCAAGCTAAGGGACTTGACTATGCACGAAAACCTAGGAACTATGGTTCAGAAAATGGTAGCAGGCACTCTAGACTGATGAGTCGAAATTTGAAATATTTGGTTGTAGCAGGAGGCAGATTGTTCACAAAGGGCTAGAGAGCAGTACAATAATAAGTGTCTGCAGGCAACACTGAAGCATGCTGGAGGTTCGGGGCTGCATTTCTGCAAATAGAGTAAGAGATTATATATATACTGTATATATATATATATATATATATATATATATATATTTCACGCACCCTGTCAGCTCAGACATCTCATGACCAGAGGCAAACACCATTACTGCTCTCTCCCTCATCCTGGAACTACATGTATTTTCATGACGAACCTGTGGATTTCTCCAGGGTGCAAAACCTGAAGTGGACTGTGGGTACATAACACACCTAACGCTTGCCTAACCAGACTTTAGAGCCCTCAAATTATAGGAATCCAGGCTCCTGTCAAAGGTTTATTACCTCTAAAGACAATTTATAACTCAAAACGCCCAAACTTGGGATCCAAGCACCTGCAGTGCAAGAGCATACTCAGTACCAGGATATTCAGATATTTGCAAATCTGTTCGACCAGTCATATATTTCACAAACCTAAAACAATAAATTAGTAAGGAATGTTTTATCACAATTCACTGTTTCATATTTGCAGCTTCCTTTGTCATCTCTCTTATTCCACCCTATGTAAATCTAAAAAAAGCATCACTTTAATGAAATCTTGCATATTGTTTCCTTCTCATTTAGGTTGCCTAATTGCCTGCCCATCCAGCCCCAAATAAGTTTGCACATGGTAAACTGACTGCACACTGCAAAAGACAAAATAGATCTTGCATATATAAGCACCATGTTGCATAGGAGTCGCACTATTGTGCACAACTGAAATGGAATTTTACACAACATTTTATGACAGCTGCAGAAAGCTTTCTTGCTGTGATTCTGATTTGGGGAAAGTAGAATCATTTATATACACATAGTTGGTAAGGTTGAATAAAGACACAGTTCCATCCAGTTCTACCTATATGTGTGTGTTTGCGTTTGCATGTGTGTGTGCGCATGTCACTACCCATTTTCCATATCCCTGTATATTTTTGTTAGCCAGTGGCAGTACGTCCATAAAGGGCGCAGGAGCGCCGCCCCCTCTCTCCTGCATTGCTCTAATCACCATAGATAGATTCCGGCATTGCATGAATCTATCTAAGGTCTCTGCTGACACCCCCTATTCAGGTGTCTGGTCCTTTCTCCTGCTTGACATGGAGACAATTGAGGGGAAGATGGCCACCCATCTCTATATCATTGCATGTCGGAAGCCACGTCAAAATGTCACTTCCACCCATAGCTTATAAAGGGACTTTTTTTATTTACAAATTACATAAATATTTTTTTTTGTTTTTTGTTTTATTGCATTTTAGTGTAAATTTGAGATCTGAGGTATTTAGAGATCTAGATATTTAAGAGGTCCTATCAAGCTTTTTTTTATTATTACAAGGGATGTTTACATTCCTTGTAATTGGAAAAAAAATTACACATTTTTTTTTGTTCAAAGAACAGTGTAAAAATAATAAAAAGGTAAAATAAATGAGAAAATAAATGTTTTGTTTTTTTTAAACGTTCCCCATCCCGCCGAGCTTGCATGCAGAAGCGAACGCATATGTGAGTAGCGGCCGCATATGAAAATGGTGTTCAAATCACACATCTTTACTGTTGTCTTATTTTTTGTAAAGTGCCAGTTCACCCCAGATGCAGTTCCATTCAGTTTCATGCACTTTTTTTTCTGCACGAAATGCATGCACTTTTTTTCATGTATTCCAATGGTTCTCGTTGGCTCTAGTTTACACCATGCAGTCAGTTTCCGGTCAGTTTCTGCACCGGAAACTGACCAGAAACTGACTGCATGGTATGAACTAGAGCCAACTAGAGCAATTGGAATACATGAAAAACACTGTGCATGCATTTTTAGTGCAAAAAAAATGCACACAAAACTGAACAGAACTGCGTCTGGTGTGAACTGGCCCAAAAAGTGAACATTTTCCAAATACGGTGTGACAAAAAGTATTGCAACAACCACCATTTTATTCTCTAGGTTGTTAGAAAAAAATTATATAATGTTGGGGGTTCTAAGTAATTTTCTAGCAAAAAAAAAAACAGTTTTTAACTTGTAAGCCATAAATCTCAGAAAGAGGCTTGTTGGTAATTTGTAAGCAAGGCATTGTACTGTATCAATTTTTATTTTTAGCAAAGTCTAGGCAAATTACATCCACAGGCACTCCTCTATCTACAGTATATTATGGATAGATTATTTTGTAATGATCATAAAAATCCCTACAGAGGTTGTATTTTACTAAAATAAATATTTACCTTGTTGTCTTCTCCCACCACTGGGAGAAGAAGTGTAGGGATATCTCCCTGACCTTGCTGCAAATAATTTCGGGAGTGTGTGTAAATGTTTTGGGAACCTCATTTCTAAGAGTACATTATAATTATATATGAACATGAGAGGATCCAATTTTGATAATTTTTTAATCTGTAGTGAAACACAGATAGTGTAAACAAAAATGGAAGTATGGTACAGTAACCATTTAAAATGTAAAAATTATATTAAAAAAAGTTCAATGTAAAAATGACATCAAAAATGAATTCAAGAAAGACAAATACAGTAACATTCCTAAATGCATTCTTACTAAAAATAATATAATTTCTAAAACATGTATTGCCTGCCTTACAATTTTAGATTGTAAAGTGGATGTTAAAGCTGTATGTACACCCTAAAAATGAATTTATTTGCTCCCCTTTGGTCTGGTGATGCCATTGTCTCTCCACCACATCCAAACAGAGTTTACATTCATTGAGAAAATGCAAAGTGATCTTCGAAGGGTGTTCGAATGATATTCGAATGCCTAGCGAGTGATCCCCTGTGTTCAATAAGCAGCAGTAAAGCCACTCGGCACTAGACACAGAAGCTAGGAGCGATCGTTGCTTGCTTCAGCGATTTCCAGCTTGCAGGAGGATCTTCTATGTTTGATACATGCATAATTACATTGGTCCAAGCTGGAATAAAATAACTATCCAAAAATATACATACCTAAACTTTAGCCTTAATGATGTTTCCTGTCATTTAATCCATTCTTTACATGATCACAGAACTACATACAGAGCTAAAATTCAGAGTACATTAAAGTCCAACTCCAGGCAACTAACAAGTTGCTTGGAGTTGGCTGTGACAACACCTAGGGTTAGGGCAGCAATAAAAGAAGATTATCCTAACTGATCCTCCCCACTGATAAACAGATTTGCATAGTCTCTTATCCCCCACGCTTTAGCGGTTTAGGATCCTGATGTCATTAAAGACATAGGGCCAGATTCAGGTAGATGGGCGCTTCTTTACTTTGGAGTAACGTTTCTCATTTACGTTACTCCGCCGACACTTTCGGCGCAAGTACTGTTATTCACATAGCACTTGCTCGTAAACTTGCGCCGGAGTAACGAAAATGCGCTGGCGTAACCCGACGCAAGTGGAAGTGGGTGTGATCATATGTAAATGATGGGCGGAGCCCAGTGCAGAGGCTTACGTTCAGCGCATCATCCACGGAGCATACGCAGTAAGTGAGGCTTCACTCGCCCCCTTGTGCGCATGCTCACAACTTCCGTCGGCACCACTTCACGGGAAACGTCAGCGCAATGCGTTCCGTTGGGCGTTTAAATGCGCCCGTAGATGCGCCATTCCGGCACTAAAGTATATCCTGTTCCCCCTCCCCGCAGTGAAGTTACTTTTGTTCTGAGATGGCTGCTCCCGTTCCCCGCAAACACACAGGAGAAAGCTGAACTCTGAAAGGCCAGGAGCTGTCAGCCGTCATCTCGGCTATGGAGACCTATGATGTCTTCCTCAATGGCTGTAAAAGTTGACAGACAAGCATGGACAGAGATGTTGTCCTGCAAGTGGGGGTGCTCAGCTAGCTCTTATCGTCGGTAACGCTGCTGTAGCTGCTCTCCTGCTGACCTGTGGCCGTCTGGAGTAAAGATAAAGCAGCTATTTGTAGAAATAACTTTGCGCCGGACGGACAAGATACGCGCGGCGCATGTAGCCAGCGTATGGTGCTAATCCGTTCGCGAATCGGGAAATAACCCTCATTTGCATATTTGCAGGGGAAATCAATAGGCGCGACTGATGCACCAAGCGAAATTATGCGCTGACGATACTCTGGCGTCGGAAAGTTAAGCCGATCGGAAATGGCCCGTTTTCTGTCGCATCTAGTTTGGTGGGTACGGCCACATAGAAACGACGGCGCATATACACAATTACGCGGCGCATATCGAATTACTCCAGCGCAAGTCTTGCTGAATCTGGCCCATAGCAGGATCCATAGCTCTGCAACAGATGCAATGATGTTAGAGGACAATGCACTGATGGAGAGTGTGGGAGTTCTGTCTGCCAGGGAAGTGGCTCAGATAAGTAAAAGTGTTTCTCCTCTGACCTAAAAAAAACAAGCAAAAAACCCTTGCGATGTGGACACAGCCCTACTGCAAGGGATAATTTAAAAATTTTCAGGGCTGTAAAAGCTCAGTTTTTGTTTTAAATAATAATCATTGTATATGTACCTGCTCTGTGCAATTGTATTGCACAAAGCAGCCCCAAACTTCCTCTTCTGGTGTCCCCTCCAATACTTCAGGCTCCTCCTCTTCTGAATGCTCTACCATTGAAAACCGCTTCCTATGGGGGCACACCTGTGGGCTTGCACATGAGCCGGCTTGTGTGCATCTATCAACACACACAACATAGCTTGGCCCTGCCCCCACTCCCTCCTCATAGTCCTGTCCTGCGAGGAAAGAAATGCTGCAGCGTGCACAGGACTGGATAGAAATAGGACTCAGGTAAGTATTGGGGGGGGGGGGGAGTTAGGAGGCAATACCTCTACTCTAAAATGTTTTACCTTAATGCCAGGTATGCGATAAGGTAAAAAAAAAATCTGCTTTTACAGCCACTTTAAGTTATTTTTCTACACTGATTTCATATTATCTCCCAACACTGTTAAACCTCTGCAAAATAGACTGTACAGAAACTAAATTTTCTTTATAAAACATTGGGCCAGATTCACGTACATTGGCGCATATTTTGACCGGCGTAGCGCACCTCCGTTACGTTAGACCGGCGCAATGTAGAGGCGCAATCACCGTATCCTCATAGTATTTGCACAGAAATTTGCGCCGGTGTAACGTAAATTCCGAGGCGTAAGACGGAGTAATTCAAATTAGGAAGGACGTGGGCGTGTTTCATTGAAATGAGCCGTGACCCCATGCAAATGAAGGGCCGGCCGCATCGCGCATGCGCACATGAAGCAGACCATGGTCAGCACCTCTCTGCGCATGCTCACAACTTGGGAACGGCGCAATCAGTGAAATTGGAAGTGGACCCGGGCAACTTAGTGAACTACGCAGAGAGCATAAATAGACAGACACAAACGCCCTTCCTTTGCAAAAGTACATCCCTTAATATCCCTTCCTATACAGCAAGGTGCTTTTGTTCTGTGGTGTGTTCGCGTTTGTTGCGTTGTGACTTGTTTTTGTGATATTTGTTGACTGTTTGGGCTAGTGTTTTGTAGAATATATTTGATAGTGTCTTTTGGTGACTGGTTGTGAGACGTTTTGGTTGATAGATTTTGTTTGTTTGTTTTGTTGCTTGATTTTTCCTGCTTGTTTTTGTGAGTGATTTTTGGTGATTGTTTGGTTGTATGAATATGACTGAGAGGAAGCGCAAGAGCAATTTTACTTTGGTGGAGAAACAAATTATTGCCCGGGCCCTTACCCAATATGGGCGTTTCCTGCACGGCCCAGAGAGTGCCAACACCACCCCGGCCAGGTAGAAGGAGAATTTGCAGAACATTACCGACCAGGTAAATTCATTGGGGGGGGGGAGACCCGGACACGCGAGGGGATCGTCAAGAAGATCAATGATCTCCGGCGTCTGGTCCGAAAGAAGCTGGCCAAAATGGCAGCCCATGCCAGGGGCACTGGAGGGGGCCCACCATGCCCTGTTAGGCTGACAGTGGAGGAGCATGTGGTGGCCCAGACCTTTAATAGGCAACAAGTGGAGGGCCTGCCTGGCTATGACTCTAGTCAGGAGCCCATGATGACAGGTAAGGTTTTTTTTTCCTATCTGGTGTGTAGAATGTGTGGGGGGGGGAGGGAATATGTGGCAAGTGTGTGGATCCTCCAACCTGTGAATGTTTTGTGTCATCCACAGATGTGCAGGAGGGTGCTGGGCCATCTGGCCTGACTGCACCATCCCCGGGAAACCAGCCTGATGAGGACCCCCAGACAAGGCCGGAGTCCTCGGAGGAGTTTGAGGAGGAGGAGTTTGAGTTGGAGGAGTCAGCCAGTGGATTGTTATTTTTGGAGGAGTCTTCCCCTCTGGCTGGCAGCAGCCAGCCCTCCATAAGGGGTAGCCCCTCCCACTCCTCCCCCAACAGGGCTCCCCTCCCAAGGGCCTCCCCTTCTCCCCGGGCCACAAGCATCAGCTGAAGGCAGGAAGTCGTCCCAGAAGACCAGGGGGTGGCAGAGGTTCTGCCCGCCAATCTCAGAAGGGACCAGGCCCTTCAGACACACCATCTGGGACAGGTCAGCCAGAATTTGGTGCGGATGGAGGAGAGCCTGTCCTCTATAAAGGATACGCTTGGGGACCTGGACTGCCACTCCTGGGCTCTTACAAACTGCCTAAACAAACTGCAGACTACTACAGCAGACGTTGGGCAGGATGTGAGGGCCCTCACCCAGGCTATCCAGGCCAATACGGCAACACTAAGTGCTGGCCTGAACAGAATTGCCGTGGCCTTGGAGGGCAGGCCGCCAGGTGGGCAGAGACCAGGGGCTGCTCCTCCTTACCCGGATTACCCCCCCCCCCATGATTCTCCCCTGAGGGCATGGGTCACACCAGCGGCATTAATTTAGTTTCCCCCCTTTTTTTTTTGTGCTGGACTTTTTTTTTTTGCTGGAAATTTTTTGCTTTTTGCTGGACAATTTTTTTGTTTTTTGGGTTGTGAATGATTTTGGAATGTGGGGGTGACATTCCTGCCGGAAAAGGGGTGTCACCCTCATTTGTGATGGAGAAGGGTTCCCCAGGACCAGGGAGAAGTGATCCCCAGGTCTGTGTGAATGGTGTATGAATGTACAGTGACATAATTGGAGCCGTGGCGTTGCTGCTCACAAGTCCTGCATGGTGGGCTTGTGCTAATCCAATTAGATGAGGATGTGATGTGTCTGTGCTAGGGACCACAGTGGTGTGCATGCATGCATTCTCATTGTGCCATGATTAATGTGTGTGTTTAACGTGCAAAGATGCCTAATGTGAGCTGTCTCCTGGCTGCTCTTCCCTCAGAAGACGGGGTATCCTCGGACAGGAGGATGTTAGTCATGCATGTGCCCCTTGTGATGTGTGCATCATGGGGGGGGGCAGTCATGCCTGCCACCAATGTCACTCACCAACCAGCCAGGTGTCCCCATACACGTTCTGTTCGAATTCCATTGGGATGGGGCTCTGATTGTATATGTAGCTTTCATGGCTGGATCCGGGGTGTTTGGCACGGACATGCCATATGAGGCCTTGGGCATCGACTATCACCTGTACGTTGATGGAATGCCAATGTTTTCGATTGCGGTATATGTGCTCTGTCTCACGGGGGGGCTGGAGTGCCACATGTGTGCAATCAATGGCCCCCACGGTGCGTGGGAATCTGGCAATTCTGTAGAAATCTGTCATTGCCTTCAGCCGCAGGTCCTCAGTGGTTGGTTTGATGATTTGGTTGGCCATGCGTCTGAGGATTGCAGGGATAACCTGGTGCACACATCTGCTCATGGAGGATTGTGCCATTCCAGCCACCACTCCACTTGTTCTTTGAAAATAGCCACTGGCAAGGAAATGGAGTGTTGCCAGGACCTTGACCAGTGGCTGCACTGCATGTGAGCGGTGTGTTGGGCTGGTGATGTCCTCCTGCAGGGTTGTGGTTAATTCCAGGATGGCATAAGGGGTGAATCTGAAGATGCGATACACCTCAGAATCACTCATACCAAAGAGGTCTATGCGTGTGCGGTATATCCTCTCCCGTGCCCTCCTCCGTGCCCTCCTCCGTGCCCTCCTCCGTGCCCTCCTCCTTCTTTGCTCCTCTAAAGTCATTAGTATAGCTATGAGCAAGGATGCCCCTGGCATGTTGGCATAAAGTTTGTTGTCCAGCAAGTGTGACTGCTCAGCTCCTCACTAACAGTGTTGCTTTAGCTGACATGTAGACGGATTGTCTAATTTTATACCACCTTTTATATGGTCTAATTTTAGACAGGACGTGCAGCTGTTGCGCACAACCAACTTACTTTTGTGGAGCCCCGTAACTCCCTCATTTGCATATTTGAATAGCAAATCAATGGTGTGTCTAGCGCAGTTTTGCGTGGACGGATACGCCGGTCTATCGAAATTACGCCGGTACAAAAAAAGTAGATTTCATGCGTATATCGTTTTGGGGAATGCGGCGCATCGATACGCATGCGCAGATTTAGACTTACGCCGCGCATCTCCTGTAACGCCGGCGTAATGGCTCTGTGAATCTGGCCCATTATTTATAATATACTAGATTTGTATTGACTGACTCGACATATTAAAAATGTTTTTTTTTTCTCATGGTTTTATTCCTGATCTGAATTTGCACCACCACTTTTTACCAAAAGTGATAAATATCATTATCATTACATTACTATCAAAAAACAAGAATTATATTTGATCCTGGCAATGTCTGTTGCAACACTTGAAATCCAAATATGCAGCATCTGTTGTTATAAAGATGTTTCATTAAAATTGACTGATATCATTTAACACAGTTAAGCAAGCTGAAGAGACATATGTCATTTAATGTAGCAATCCACAATAGAATGATAAAAGCAACAGTTTAAATCCCACTTGAAAAAAAAAAAAAATTCTCAAGATTCACTTTTTGCTTTTTGAGTCAAATTATGGTTTTGGTTATTTAACTGCTTATGGACCGCTGCATGTACATTTACGTTGGCAGAATGGCACAGGCAGGCACATCAACGTATATATACGTTGCTGCCTTGATGTGGGTCGGGGGTCCGATCGGGACCCCCCCCCGGTACATGCGGCGGTCCCCGAAGCTGTACGAGCGATCCGGGACGAGGGGGCGGCTTTTCCTTTTTGTCCGCCCCCTCCGGATTGCTCCCAGCCAATGCGCGCGCTCCCCTGCTCTGCACTTCCTCCTGTGTAAACACAGGAAGGGGGAAGTGATGTGATCTCTCCCCTCAGCGTTTTTTTCAACCGCCGCTGAGGAGAGATCACATCGCACAGTAAGTCTGCACAACACTACACTGACACACACTACACATAGGCACATTAACCCCTTGCGATCACCCCCCCTCCCCCCTGTCACAGTGTCACTGAATGCAGTAATCATACACGTATGATTACTGTATTTAGTGTCAGTGTGACAGTCAGTTAGTGTTAGGTTCAGGGTAGCCCCCGTACCCCCCCTAATAAAGTTTTAACCCCTTGATCACCGCCCTAGTTAACCCTTTCACTCCCTATTGCCAGCGTCACTAAGCAATCATTTTTCTGATCGCTGTATTAGTTTCGCTGTTCCCACTAGGTAGCTATTTTTTTTTTATTGCGATTTTTTTTTTACTAAAGACATGTGGCTAAATACATTTTGGCCTAAATGTTTGACTAAAATTTAGTTTATTAGTTTTTTTTTTCATAACAAAACGTAAAAAATATTGATTTTTTAAAAAAAAAATCGCTCTATTTTTGTATATAGCGCAGAAAATAAAAATCACAGAGGCGATCAAATACCACCAAAAGAAAGCTCTATTTGTGGGAAGAAAAGGACACAAATTTTGTTTGGGAGCCACGTCGCACAACCGCGCAATTGTCAGTTAAAGCGACGCAGTGCCGAATCGCAAAAAGGGGCCTGGTCATTTACCTGCATTTTGGTCTGGGTCTTAAGTGGTTAATGTATCTAATTTATATTCTCATTTAGGTGTAACTCGTCATAATCTTAGACCTGAAATTAACTTTTGCTTTAAATCAAATCATATTTAACATTAGCAGAAATGCACAGAATACAGGGTCATGTAAGCCTAGGTGATAGATATCTTTTAACCACTTGCCGACCGCCGCACGCCGATGTACGTCAGCAGAATGGCATGGCTGCGCACATTGACGTACAGGTACGCGTCCTTTAATGTGCACAGCCGTGAGTCGTGCTCGTAGCCGGTGGTGGGCTCGCGACCCTGTCGGTTACTCCGTGACCGCACCTGCGACCGCGGGACCCGCGATCGGGTCACAGAGCTGAAAAACAGGGAGAGGTAAGTGTAAACAAACCTCACCCCATGCTTCCTAGTCAGACTGTCACTGATCGTCTGTTCCCTGTCATAGGGAACGACGATCAGTGATGTGACACGCCAAGCCATGCCCCCAAACAGTAAGAATCACTCATTAGGTCACACTTAACCCCTTCAGCGCCCCCTATAGGTTAACCCCATCACTGCCACTCAATTTTCATGTAAAAACATTACTTATAATATACTAGATTTACTTGACTGACTCGACATATTACATATTATTTTTTCCTCATTTATTATGAGAAGTTTTAACCTATTTTTTTTTTTGCTAATTGTGGCCCCATTTGCACCATTGTGTTGGTGCAATGCAAACGCTGAATGGCACCTCAACTCACACTCACCTTAGTGATGGACATGCATTGCAGTGCATCACAGTGCACAGTAACACTCTACTGTGCACTGTAACATGTTGCAATTAAAAAAATTCTGCTTGCAGATTTTTGATGCATTTTAGAGAATGAATTGGCATCCCTAATGCAATGAAAATTAGCTACACAATGGAGCTGGGGAGACCCATTGGTCAACAGGACAAAAAACTATGGGAATTCCAAAATATTGGGCTGTCACTGGAACAGAAATAGTGGTTAACGCTTCCAATAGGGACATACAGTATGTTCTGGTACAAACTAAAAAGATATTTCCTCTGACTCTTGGAGAGATTTCTAGTCATAGTGTGTGTTCTGTGTTCACATACACATAATGTGTGTTCTGGTCCAGGATGATATGTGAAGGTAAACCCCCCCCCCCCCCCAAGATTTCATAGACAGCTTAAAAGAAAAAGCCTGGCAGAGATTTTAACTATTCCCTTCTCTATCCAACACAAAAATTGCACTATATTTACTTAGCTTCTGTTGAACAGAGAGGGCTACATACGGATCGAAATTTGTCTGATTCGAATTGAACCTGACAAATTTTGATCCGTATGTACCCAGCCTAACACATATGCAGAATCCTGTTATTCAACATTTTACTAAAATTGTAGACTGCAGACAAAGTATGTCAGATGAAAAAAAAAAAAAAAAGATTTTAAAAAAGGTTCATACAAACAACAGTCTTGGTAACAGACCAGCTTTGTGTCAGTTTCTTGCACTAGACTTGCTGCCTTGAGTTTATTTCTTTTTACAGCCAACATTTGGTCAGACTTAATCTTAGAGTCATCTCGCATGAACAGCATGTACAGAACTGTTCAGGGTAACTCAGCACCCTGAAGACCCATTTACACGAAGGGCCATGTGTGCAGTTTCTTCACAGAGAAGATACAGACTCCACTGATCAAAAAACAAACATGACAAGAAACTTTGGCTGGGAGCTACGAATTGTATTATCAAGGGCAATGAATAATTAAAACCTTCAGGGGAACATATGTAAACATCAATGAAAGGCAGAATGTACTGTATACGAGCACTCACACATTTTCCTTTACGAAAGAGAAGCTGGTTTCCCGCCAGGGTGAAATAACGAGTTTTCCATCTTTTGATAAATTTCCACCGGACCTGCTTCTCTTTAAGTTTACCTTCAATGAGGGGCTGGCCTTCTTGATTTACGACTGCAGGAAAATAAAAATAAAAATCAGTTGTTAAGGCAATAAGATTAAAATACTGGAAATAGCCCAGGGCCTAGGAGTGACGTAAGTCAGCACATGCCCCTGGACAAGCCACCATTAAATATTGCAAAAATTGGCTTCAAACTCTATGGCATCTGGTACTGAAATAATATATACACACACACTATATTGTTAAAATTATTGGGATGCCTGCCTTTACATGCATATGAACTTTATTGGCATCCTAGTCCTAGTCGGTAGGGTTTAATAATTTGTTGGCCTACCCTTTGTAGCTATAAAAGCTTTAACTCTTCTGGGTAAGCTGTCCACAAGGTTTAGGAGTGTGTTTTTATGGGGATGTTTGACCCTTCTTCCAAGAAGCGCATTTGTGAGGTCAGGCACTGATTTTGGATGATTTTCTGCCTAGCTCGCAGTCTCCATGATTTTTTATCGGGTTGAGGTCAGTCATGTTCTTCCAAACTCGCTCATCCATGTCTTTATGGACCTTGTTTGTGCACTGGTGGTGTGCAGTCATGTTGGAACAGGAAGGGGCCACCCCCAAACTGTTCACACAAAGTTAGGAGCACAAAATTATCCAAAATGTCCTTGTATGCTGATATGGGTAAAAGATAGGGGGCCCTAACAATTAATAAAAATAACAATGAAAATCATGCACTCCTGAAGTCACTAATCCTTATCAAATAAAGACACGTGCACAAAACATTAACAAAGAACATATGATTAAAAAATATTGTGAAATATCAATTAGTGCAAATAATAGTCAGTCCCAATCTTAAGCACAAAAAAAATATTATGATAATAAATCAAAGTCCATAAAACATCAAATGTCCTTTCCATGCTTGCTGTGATATACTGATAGAGAAGTGAACCTTCACCAAACTTGAATAAACACCCAAAGTGACTGGATAAATAATCTGCTTACCAGAGCACATTAACTCCTTTACTCAAAAAGAGAGTCAATGAGAGCTTATGCAGCATAAGTGCCTATCCCGGCACTGGGGCTGCTGGCTCTAATCGGTAATCTGGGGATCTGCCATGCTCCCACCGCCTCCCACCTCACAGGAACCAACAAACAGCAGGGCCAGAAATGACGTACATAGCATGACCAGGTACCGCGTGGACTTACGTTTCGTAATAACGTCCTCAGGAAGCGAACCTGGTCACTCAGGGTCACAAATGAAATAGGAAATGAATGGGAAAAATTTGCATATGCAGCCGCAGTCCCGGAAATGGGCATTGCCAAGGTGAGGTGGGAGGCGGTCGGAGCACGGCAGATCCCCAGACTACCGATTAGAGCCAGCAACCCCAGTGGCGGGATAGGCACTTTTAAATGTGAGTAGCCATTTGGCTATGTTTTATTGTGATTAAAATATGGGTTTTAGGATTTGAAAATCATTGCATTTTGTGTTTATGTAGATTTTACACAGCATCCTAACTTTTTTTGGAATTGGTTTTGTACTATGAAAACTGTAAACAACAATTTTTGTGAACCGTGTTTACAAAATGTGCTTTTGCAGGCATTTTGGCACTTGTTCTCTGTCATGGTTCTAAAGCTTTGTTTATATAAAGCTTGGCCTTGGAAATATAATGTAAAAAATCTGCTCATTTGTATGAATTACATTTAAGGGATCTCTTTTGGGCACAAACAAGCTTTTCTGTTAATTTAGTAAAATAATTTCTCTTCCAGCAGTTCTTTGGGTTTCTTGAACAAACATATCAGTTGTGGCCAGACCAGAGAAAATGTCACCATCCTGTTATGTTTGGAAGTGTTTTTGAATCAGTTTCCAAAAATATCCCAAGAATAATGAGCCAATGTATTTTGTATAGGTTTATGTTACAAAGAGGTGTATTGTTATTTACTCAAACATCCTTTACTAGTTTGCTGATACCTTCACAAAACAGATTATCCACTGAATTACTGGAATGATTGCTTTTGTTCTGAGTTGTTGACAGGATAAGAAACAAAGATAGGTCCATAAAGACATAGATGAGTGAGTTTGGGGTGGAGGAATTTGACTGGCCTGCACAGGATCCTGACCTCAGCCTGATAAAACACCTTTGGGATGAATTGGAGCAGAGGCTGCGAGCTAGGCCTTCTTGTCCAACATCAATGCCTGACCTGACAAATACGCTTCTGAAAGAATAGTCAAACATTCCGATGGACACACTCCTAAACCTTATGGACAGACTTCATGGGCAAACTCAATATTGAACTCTACAGACTAAGGCCTCGTACACACGATCAAATCTGTCTGCTGGAAATGGTCTGCTAGACCGTTTCAGCAGACAGATTCGATCGTGTGTACGGGCAAACAGACGGATTTGGCCACCCGACAGATTGGAAAGCATGCTTACCAATCTGTCGGCTGGGAACCCGTCCGCCCGACATGTCTGCTGGTTAGTATGCTAACCAGCAGACATGTCTTCTCGCACACGCGCCAAATGATTTTGACGCATGCGTGGAAGTGTTTTACTTCCTGGTGCGGTGACGTGGCGGCGTCAACGTCACCGCCACGTCACCGACACGTCAGCGCGCTGTCTGCTGGCGGGGATTTTGGTTTGCTCGTGTGTACACGCAAGCAAACCAAAATGCCAGCAGACAGATCTGTTCAAATCGGTCGGTCCGACCAATTTGAGCAGATAGATTGCCTCGTGTGTACGAGGCCTAAGACTGGAAAGGTCCAAAATGTGCTCTTTAGTTTCATGCACACATCTGCAAATGGCCTAAATCTGAGCAGTCACATACGTATGTGCTTCCCTGAATGGAGACTGTTGATGTTTTGGTTCATCAACTCAAAGTATGGTAACCACACATACAGCATGACAAATGAAAACTAGCATTTTTAAAAGGAGGCCTACTATAGCAGTCTTTAAACATTATTGTAGTGATAACCCTACCGGTGGAGATCAGAGGTCCTGAGGAACCGGGTAAACCCAAAAACGTGTTGACCCATATTTAATTGTCTCCAAGGACACTACTATATAAGCTCCTAAACTAGAACAATATTCGCATTAAATTCACATTCAATTAATGATTTTGGAGAAATTATACATATGTTATTAACTTTTGTAAATAAAATGTACTAACAATTTTAAGTCATTGGCATATATATTTTTTTTTATTTGTTTAACCATTGGAGGTATATTTAAAGTCGCAAAAACCTAATATAACAGTCAAAGGAAAATAAAATAATACATACAGTATATATGTGCACGTCTAAAACTGAAAGAAATATATTCTTAAAATGTTAAACTGGTACACTAGACCTTGCTACAAGCTCAGGGAGAAAGAAGTTGCTACCAGTTTGAAGAGAATGTTGCCACCTAAAACAAGAAGTGATTGACCGAGGATCTTCATAGCAGGATTACTGGGTAATATTTTAATGAAAGATGCAGATTTATTAGGATTGAAAATAACTTTTGAAATAACATTAACATGTTTAACTGCTTGCCGACCGCCACACCCATAGCAGTGTCCTCTACCACCCTTCACCTTCCCCCCAACTCTGCATTCTGAGTGCAACGCACTCCTTGACACTGCATTCGGAGCACAACACACTTCTGATCCCTGCATTCTGAGTGTAAAGCACTCCAGATCCCTGCATTCTGAAACCTTGAAATTCTGAGCATAAAGCACTTCTGAACCCTGCATTCTCATAACCCACTCATGAACGCTACATTGGTGTGAACTGGCCCAAGTAACAGAACACTGTTCCCAGTGATCTTTGACTTCATCAGTGTTGGTCAAGTAAATCTCCATCTCTCTAAGATTGTCTACCCCTGCTGTTTCCCCCCTCTTCGGACATGGCTGGTGCATTGTGTTGCTGTTTTGTCAGTAGTCTACTACCCAACCTGTTTCTACAATTGCCAAATCCCAATTCTTGTGTTGGAGTTGCTTCCTTTTTCTTTCCCCTGTGTAATAAATCTAAATATTGGACTTGTGTATTTAAAAAACGTATTTTCAGGCATAAGTATTCTGTCATTTTAATCTCAAGCTGTTATGGATCCTGACGGCTACTTTGTTACTAGCCTTAGCCTGATATATGCTGTGTTTTAGGAATGTGCTGCTGATTTAGTTTGAACTTAGACCAGACCATATTTTGCTTGTTGGGAGTAAGGATGAGCTCAGGCATGTTCGCAACTCCACGTGCCCACGTCGCCCATGGCTGCACAAATCGAAAAATGTCTCACTACCTGTGATTAGCATTACGAAGTGTTAGTGTCCTGGTGGGCGTGGGCATGTGGAGTTGCAAACACACCTAAGCTCATCCTTAGTTAGGAGGTTCAACAAACAAGTGAATTAAATTGGTGTTTGATCGAGTCAAACATTTGGTGGCAGAGGGAATAGCAGCGCTTCCCCTCATTATTAAAATTGCTGTTCCCCACACCAGACCCTGATCTGCACATGCAGCCTGGCAGGTCAGGAAAATAAAGGATAAGCCTGCTCCTCCCACCTCCTGAACTATACAAAGACACATGCCCTCAACATAGTCAGTACCATTCCGGGGGAGAACCCCCTGGTAAAGCATCTTGTCCCCGTGTTGATGAGCATAAGGACCTCTTCCCCACAACAGCGAGTTGGTGGTTGTTAGTGTCTAAAGGTGGGGGGCTTATTGGAATTTGGAAACACCCTTTAACAATAAGAAGGTTCCCAGATACTGCTTCCCAATGTGAATGTATAAGAGGGAATTTAGTGCCGCTACTCATTCACACAAATTTTTTTAAGTAAATAAGCTCATACAGTTTTTGATGCAAAGCCCCCAAAAAAGTCCCACAATGTAAATCTATTGTCAAACATCCAGCAATGCAGATCAGCGTCAGTCATGACAAATGTCACCCACAGATGGAGAAAAGCACTGCCAGCTGCCAACCGGATTTACTCCAATGCCTTCACTTGTGGTGTTTGACATCTTCAAAAGAAAGCAAAGGGTTGGGTGATATCATTGACCAAATACAGACATGTCACTATTTGGTCATCCGGGAGACTCTGATTATTGTTATAGGGCGCTTCCAGATTCCAATAAGCCCTCCTTATTGTAATGTATCCGACATTATAGGAGCATAGATGCAGATCCCTTTGGTTATAGAAAAAGAATGCAAAGAAGTCAATATGTGCTGAAGAAAATCTGTTAAACTGTATAAAATACACAAAGTATAATATAAAAACAAACATAAATGGTAGAAAAAGTAAATTATTGTACTCACTCAAAGGAAAGACAAGAACATTAGGAAAAAAATATGTGAACTACTGCCCTCATGTAAGGGTATACACACAACTGAACCAGAAACAGCTCACAGAGGGATTGGGAAAAGGTTCCCCTCTCCATTTCTCCATGTTAATTTTTCATTCCTTTTTCCGCCATGCTTTTTACTCCTTGGAGAAACACAAAAATTCTACAAATTTGTGTAATTTGACACTGTTTTAAACTGGGCAACACTAGTCTATTTTCCCGTGTGCTGGTGGATAAAGTACAATGACTGAGGGGGGGGGGGGGTAAGTTATTCAGATTTAGTGCAAGAAAGATTAACAGCATCAGTAGTCATTTTAACTTAGATGTCCATATTAATTAGGCTCTGAGATTCATGTTCATTTAAACAGCTGAGCAACCTAAATGTATTTCTACGACTGATAATTCTCCATGCTCGTCACAATTTATATTATTAAAATTGGTTCTTATTAAATTGACAAAATGTACAAAGCCATTCCGTTTATAGCAATGTTAAAAGTTCTCCCTTGCAGTGTGCATTCACAAACTGCAGCCACAAATGTCAGCCCATCATTAATAGGTGAAGCAAACAAACAACACAGGGAATATAACTACACCAAAAAATTTTTTAAAATGTTAAAACTTTTGAAAGTGTACAATGCCTTTAAAGATACACTGTCACCTTGCAGATGAAGGGAAAAGTGACACTGTTTTTGTAAAGGCCCCTATCCCAGTTATACTTGTTTTACCAGAGTTCCCTTGTAGCTCCTTACTTCACTGCAGCCAGCACTAAAATCCAAGGCACCATTGTCTAGGGGTAGTGGTGGCAGCAGCACCCCCCCAGCTTGTAACAATAAATTAATACAAAAACAGAAATGGCCAAAGGGCTTTATGAGAAACATTGAAAGTGATAAAAGTACATTTTATTAAAGATAAACATCTTATAAAAAGGCTCACATCAAATATAAAAATGTGATAAACACACACTGAGCAATAATGTACATAAAATAGAAGTTGCAAAGGTCTGGTAAGGTCACCTTGGTAAGGTCAGGACTCTGTGCAGGCCTGTCAAGTTCCTCCATCCCAAAATCGCTCATCCATGTCTTTATGGACCAAATCATTTGGTGGAGGGGGGGATTATGGTGTGGGGTTGTATTCAGGGGTTGGGCTTGACCCCTCAACTCCAGTGAAGGGAACTTTTAAGGCATCAGCATACTAAGACATTTTGGACAATTGTCCGACCTGTCTGATCGCTTCTGGAAGAATGGTCAAACATTTCCATAGACACACTCCTAAACCTTGTGGAAGAATGGTCAAACATTCCCATAGACACACTCCTAAACCTTGTGGATATCCTTCCCAGAAGAGTTAAATCTGTTATAGCTGCTAAGGGTGGGCCAACTCAATATTGAACCCTAGAGACTAAGACTGCCATCACATTTCATGTGCGTTTAAAGGCAGGTGTCTCAATACTTTTGACAATAAATTGTATTGTGCGTGTGTGTGGTTTTAACCTCTAACAACCTCAGTTTTCTCCATAGATATCTATACGTTCTCCCAAATCCTGAGGAAGTGAGCACTGTTTAGCCACAATTTGGGCAAGGGCTTATCTACCATGAATCACGTGGGATGCTGGAAAATTCATGTAACCCTTTACAAACATAGGGCCAGATTCAGGTAGAGTTAGGCTGGCGGATCAATGGATCCGCCAGCCTAACTGTCACTTTAAGCCGGCGTTTCTGTTTTCTGTAACCAGAAAACAAGAAACGCCGGGTTGGAGTTCCGATGCGATCGGCGTAATTGAATTTCGCCATTGCATCGTTACTTCAACTTAAAAATGGCGCCGGGGGCGTTCCCGCCGATTTACGCTCAAAAAATATGTTAATGAGCGGGAATCGGCAATTCACAATCTTTTTCGGGCACGACGCAGTGACTTTCCGACGTTTCCGGAAGCGATACGCGGCGTAAAGATAAAGCAGCCCCCTAGTGGAATATCCTATGTTAGGTATAGGCGTCGTCATCGCGTCGGAAAAAAAACAAATCGCGTCGTTTGCGTAAAACATTCATGAATGGGGACGTGACGTCATTGACGTTCACTGACAGAACTTGGAGCATGCGCACTGGGATGCATTGACACTCGACGCATGCGCAGTACGTTCGCCGCAGGATCGCGCGTAGTTTGAATACTACACGCCCCGTACCCTCCCAATTTGAATTCCGCTGTCTCATTTGCGATGCGCTGCCGCAACTTTAGGAGCAAGTGCTTCATGAATAACAGCACTTGCTTCTAAAATTTCTGCAGCGTAACGTAAATGAGATGCGTTACTCCAGAGCAAAGATGCTCTGATCTACCTGAATCTGGCCCATAGTTTTACTTGCCTTGAATGGCCACTGGCCTTCAATGGACATGGTAGCAGTTCCCCTTTAATTGTATATTCTAGCAAACATTTTTCCTTTTATATATAACAAAGTAAGGAAAGTTTATAACATTCCCAGTCTACTAAAGCATACCTTTTTATTGCTCGTATTATCCCTGTTAGAAAGATCTCCTCTGACTTTCTGTCCCAGATAACAATAGGAAGTGAGAGGAATACTCCTTATTGGGGGGACACAACTATCAATTAAAGCCTGACAGATGTTCTAGCATTTCCCACTTTTTTCAAATTTATAAAAAAAAAAAAATACATTTTGGCTGGATTGGTGTTTTAAGAAATTACTTTTACATGCATATCAAAGTAAGATAATAAAATTGCTATTGTTTCCTTTCTAACAGCGGTGAATGTGACTCTTGTTTTGTTATGCCTGCAAAGACTGTGCAAATATCAACTGTGCCCAATGGAAAATATAATATTTTTTTCTAATAGCTATGCTACCTGGATATGGCAGTCTGTATTTGTCTACAACAATGAGACACACTCATAAATTAATGAATCTAAAATTTAGAACTACAAAAAAAATATGTTTTGCCATTTAATTTCCAATTGAAATGATTAGGGATTTCACCTAAACATTTTGCAAGAGACAAAAAAATTCTATAATTGTTTTGTCATGATTTAGAAATCTATTTACCAATTAATAGAAACGTTTCTTTTTACATGCTTGAAAAATGCTCAAAATCATTACGTAAGCCCTTGCTAACTGCATTTAATTCCAAGTTTTGAAAGCTTACTGAAAGGACTTTGGTTAATGTCATTTACTTCATATATTATGTTCCATTATAAAACATTCTAAAAGCAATGGCTTTATTGAGCAAGGCTGTCTGTGTAATTTATATTTATTACTCTCTGGGCTTCTGGAAGTGAATCGCTATCATCCCTGTAGTTTTGTGTCATCATTGTTTACTCTGTATTTCCTATAATGCCTTGTACACAAACCGGTTTTCACGACGAGAAAACTGCCATTTTTTATATTGGTAGAGAAAATCGTGTGTATGCTCCCTAGCAATTTTCTTGACTAAAAAAACTGCCTGCAAAAATTAAAACCAGCTCTTTTTTTCTCATTGTTGTTCACGTCAGTCTTTTTCTTGTTGCGAAAAACAGTCGTGTGTATGCTTTTCCGAGGTGAAAAAAATGTGCATTCTCAGAATCAAGTGTGCGATGGGAGAGCTTGTTCTGGTAAAACTAGAGTTCAGAATGGAGATAGCACATTTGTCATGCTGTAATAGACGGGAAAAGCACAAAGACTGAAAAGCGCGAATTGTCTCTCACCAAACTTTTACTAACACGAGGATCAGCAAAAGCAGCCCAAAGGGTGGCGCCATTTGAAAGGAACTTCCCCCTTATAGTCCCATTGTATATTTTACGACACCACGTTTGGTCGGACGTTCTTTTGCATGTGTATGCATGTGTTTTGCGTGTGTATGCAAATCAGGCTGGAGAGGAATCATGTTGTGAAAAACTACGTATTTTTGAACGTCAGGGAACACAATGGTGTGTACGCGGCACAATGTGTGGTCAGTGCTGAAGGAGATGTGATGTGGACAGTTTTTTGTTTTTGTAGGATGTTCAAATCAAATAATGAAATTATATATAAATAGGGTTGGAAAATTCTTGTTCAGTACTAATAATTCTTGTTACATGGATTCTTCTCAGTAACATGCAGAATGTTCAATATATTTGATAATTAGTAATGCTCCAGACTTTATAACTATATTATTTATAAATAGTGTGTGCATTGGATAGGTAGATGTGGATCCTTACTAGTGTTAATGTGGGGTACATACTGTATATGAAAACATAAATAGTGGAGTGTTAGGCCCTATACACACGATCAGACATGTCTGATGAGACTTGTCCGACGGACCGTTTTCATCAGACAACTCTGAACTTGTCTGATGTGCATACACACCATCGGACCAAAATCCGATCAGACCAGAATGCGGTGACGTAGAACACAACGCGTTGAAAAAACAAAGTTCAATGCTTCCAAGCATGAGTCGACTTGATTTTGAGCATGCGCGGGTTTTTGGTCTGATGCTTTTGTGTACTAACCATCGAACCTGTCCGACGGACAGGTTTCCATCGGACAGGTTTTAACCTCCCTGGCGGTATGATTCTTTAAGATTTTAGGTGCTGAAAGCGGTACCATTATTTGCAAGGGTATTTGGCGTTTTATACTGTAGGCTTGTAATTCTTAGGAATAACTCACTTAAATCTATCCAAACAAGAGTCTAATAGGCATCCCGGGTATGATTTTTATTTATTTTTTAATTAAAAATTATAATATAATAAATAATTATAAAAAATTATAACAAATAATAATATAATTATAGTAAAAATTATTCAATAATGTAATCAAATCAAAATCACTGAAATTTGCTCAGTTGCAGAATTTTTGCTGTCATTATTTATTTTTTTTATGACGAATTTCCCCACAAATCGCTATCGCTAAATTCTGCAAGTGATTATAATTTATTATCGCTGTTTTCTAGCTGATCTAAAACCATTTTTGACATAAAGGGACATTTTTGGTTGCTATGGGCAATCTACAGTTTCCAGGCAGAAAGAACAGTTTTTATTATATAAAAGAACACGCAGGGCACTGGACAGACCACTAGGGACATGGGGGGTGTGTATTTTTTACATACAGTACTGTAATCTATAAGATTACAGTATACTGTATGTAAAGTGTTTGTTTACTTTTTTGAATTTGGCGCTGTTCTCCGCTCCCATGCGTCGTAACGTCGCAGGGAATGGTGCTCGGCAGCACACAGGGACGCTGTGTGAATCGAGCGAGCACCCGCTCGCTCACACAGCGTGGATGCATCGCTAGATCCAGGAAGAAGGTAAGACAGCGTGCGCTGCAGGCTCTGCATGTCTACCCCGAGCGTGACTCGGGGATACCGTTCTTAGCAAGAAAAAAACACCCCGAGTCACGCTCGGGAACACCGCCAGAGAGGTTAAAGCATGTTTGAAAAACTTTTGTCCGATGGAAAACGGTCTGATAGGCCGTACACACGATCGAACATGTCCTATGAAACCGGTCTGCGGACCAGTTTCAGCAGACATGTTCGATCGTGTGTACGCAGCCTTAGTACCAATAAACTTTTTTTTAAATGGCACTGCTTTTTTAGGTCTAATGCCACGTACACACGATCATTTTTCAGCATGAAAATAACGTTTTTAAAAAATGTCATTTAAAATGATCGTGTGTGGGCTTCACATCATTTTTCAGGTTCTGAAAAATGACAAAAAAAAAATCGAACATGCTGCATTTTTTAACGGGTTGTAAACAATGATCGTGTGTGGGCCAAAACAACGTAAAAAACCTGTGCATGCTCAGAAGCAAGTTATGAGATGGGAGCACTCGTTCTGGTAAAACTAGCGTTCATAATGGAGTAAGCACATTCATCACGCTGTAACAGACAGAAAAGGGCGAATCGCTTTTTACGAACACGGAATCAGCTAAAACAGCCCAAAGGCGAATGGAGTTTCCCCTTTATAGTGCCGTCGTACGTGTTGTACGTCACAGCGCTTTTCTAGATCATTTTTTTAAAACAATGGTGTGTGGGCAACGTTGTTTTAATGATGAAGTTGGGAAAACCTTGTTTTTTCGACATGCTGAAAAACTATCGTGTATACGCGGCATTAATTGAATGTATTTTCTAGTTATTTTTTTCTTGCAGATTTTTTTCATAATGAAATGCATTTTTTTCTACTATAGGAGGGACTATTGCCAACAATTTACAAACAAAAACACACAGCGACCCAGATAGAAAGCAATTTTGAAAATGACTTGCTAAGCTATTGCCAGGCTTCACAAGTTTGTTGCACAATTGTAGTTAGTCCGCATTGCATGACTCCAGACGAACTATCTTTGCAAACATTCTGCAAGTCTGCTGCAAGTTCTGATTCAGTTATGTTGTGCAATAGTCATCCCACCACAGGGGGTCACTGTGGCTGAATTTGATGTAGACTTGCAGAGTTCTTGCTGTAGATTCATCACTGCGACTTTGAGATGAAAATTTGAGATGACCGTTTATCAACGAACCCCTTATTGTCCATGATCCAGGTTAAGGCAACATTTAGAGACCAGGAGACTACCATAGATATCTGTTTGAAGTCATCCAATCATCCTTTACTATGTATGGAAAATATCAGTCACCCCAAAACCAATGGGTAATGCAGGGTGTTTCATGCTACTGCTCCCTACTTGTAACTGAAAAGTCACAGTGAACTTATTTATTTTAATGTCTCTTCCACTACTGTCCATCTTCTCCTCTCAAAACATGTAAAGCAGTAAAGAATGATCATGCATCTCTTAAATATTTATAAAAACATAGCCTATTAGTGGTTTTGGCATTGTAAGATATGAGCAACGCAGACTGCGAGGGAAAACTGTATGGAATTCTCTTCCACCACAATGACAAAACAATTTCATCTGTGACTCAGCAAATAAGAAAAAAGTACAGTACATTTAGCTTAAATTTGATACAGACTATTTAGGAGCATACAATGTACTCATTTTCTATTGATTCCAGATGACTGCAATTATCAGTAAAGGAAAGGAAACATTTAAAGCTTGTGCTATAGCTGCCTATTACTTTGTGTGATGTGGTCATAATACCTGAAAAATATTTTCCATCCCTTAAACCACTGAAGAAATCTTGATTGTTTCTTTCGAAATAACTTCCTTTTCTGCTTCTAGAGAAAAGAGGAATAGAACCCTACTTAGCTGTGTGTGAACACTACTAACACAAGCTTTTCTATAGATCTAATGTATGTGAACTGAACATCAGCATGTTATATCAGCTGCAAACAGGCAGATATGTTGAAGTCTATAGTGCTAAGAGTCGGTTCACACTGGGGCGACTTGGGATCCGACTTGAAGTCGCCTCAAGTCGTCCCAAGTCGCGCTGTAGAGAAAAACAATGTAAGTGAATGGGAGCGGTGTTAATACACACTACTCAAGTCGCTCTGACTTTTGAAAAGGTTCCTGTAGGACTTCAATCCGACTTGTAGGCGATTTGTACCCATTGATTTCAATGAAAGTCGCCTCAGAAGTCTGATCACTGTCTTAATTGAAGCTACTTTCCAGCAAGATAACATACATTTCTCAGGCAAACCCCTCCCTCCCCTTCCCTCTCCCAGAGCTGATTCTTGTTTTATTGGCCACTGGAAAGTCTCCTGTCCTGGAGACGACTTCAAGTCGTGTTGTAAATCTCCCCTGATCGCCCTGTGGTTCATGCTCAAGTCGTGTCGGAGTGGCCTCTGAAAGTCGCGCTGGAAGTCGTGTCGCCCCAGTGTGAACTGACTCTAAGAGTAGAGGTATTGAACTAATTGCAGTATTCCACACCAAACAATCAACAAATAATAATAAATGCACATGACAATAAGCTGGCATGTTTTCTGTCTTTCTGCGGATTTTGAAATGACAACTGTACCTGTACCTCCAGAGAAGTGGAGCTCTTCATCACAATCTTATAGTAGATTCAAACCCTACAGTGATCTCCCCTGCTGTGCTATTGTGTTCTGACAGGGGGGCGGCCCCCCTACCAGGACACCTGGTCAGCGCTCTCAGCCAATGGCCAGCTTCTGTCAGGCCAGCTGCCGCACACACAGGCAGAACGTTGGCCTATTTCTATTGCTGCCTGACATTGGGCCCATGTGTACTAGGCCTAAATAGATGACATTTAGGTTGTCAGAGCACGGTGTATTGTACTGAATGCCAGGGATGAGTCCTGGAAAGAAGATCTTTGTCCCCATTATTTAGGTTGTGGTCCCTTTAAGCCCTCGTCCCTCTCTGCTCACTGAGTGGGGAGGGGCTTGTGCAGTGCCGCTGTCTCCTATGGAGAGATCTGATGATTCATCAGATCTCACACAATCCGATCCGCTATGGATAGATGGGGACGTATCACCATCTGTCTGATTTTGGCAGATCGGATCGGATGTCAGCGGACATGTCTCCACTGACATCCGACGATCCATAGGACTGCATGGAGCGGCTGTTCAGGTCCGCCGTCAAAACTGACAGGCGGACCTGAACGGTCCGACCGTGTGAAAGGGGCCTAAGGGGGATGAAAAGAAACGCCAGTGTGAAGTACTCAGGGATTCTCACCCATGTAGTGATGAGTTCAGGAATGATCAGGCAATGTGGGAAAAGTGATTTACAGTTTTCTCAGAGATGGAAAATCCTGGTATGGGATGCTCCCCGCTGAGAGCGCCACCTGTGGAAGGGAATTCCACATCCTTGCCGCTCTTACAGTAAAGAACCCTCTACGTAGTTTAAGGTTAAACCTCTTTTCTTCAAATTTTAAGGAGTGGCCACATGTCTTGTTAAACTTCCTTTGCAATTGTTTTTATCCCTATTGTGAGGTCACCAGTATGGTATTTCTGAATTGAAATCATATCCCCTCTCAAGCGTCTCTTCTCCAGAGAGAATACGTTCAGTGCTAGCAACCTTTCCTTATAACTAATATTGGGGGCTATTTATAATAGCAAAAAGTAAAAAAAATATTTTTTTTAATTGTCACTCTTTTTTTGTTTATAGTGCAAAAATCAAATCCCAGCAAAAGAAAGCTCTATTTGTGGAAAGAAAAAGACACAAATTTTGTTTGGGTACAACGTAGAACGTCGCACGTGCAATTGTCAGTTAAAGCGACACAGTACCGTATTGTAAAAAAGTGCTTTGGTCAGGAAGGGGATAAAATCTTCCGGGGCCAAAGAGGTTAACATTTCATTGTGATGTGGTCACGTGGCAATCAGAAAGCCATGTGGGGGACACAGCAAACATGTAGAAGAAGGGGCTCTGGTCAGATGAGACCAAATTTTAACTTTTTGGCATAAAAGCGAAACGCTATGTGTGGTGACAAACTAACACTGCACGTCACTCTGAACACAGCATCCCCACTGTGAAACATGGTAGTGGCATCATCTTGTTGTGGGGATGCTTTTCTTCAGCAGGGACAGGGAAGCTGATCAGAGTTGATAGGAAGTTGGATGGAGCCAAATACAGGGCAATCATACAATAAAACCTGTTAGAGTCTGCAAAAGACTTGAAACTGGGGCAGAGGTTCATCTTTCAGCAGGACAACCACCCTAAACGTACAACCAGAGCTACAATGGAATACTTTAGATCAAACCATATTCATGTTTTAGAATAGCCCAAAGTCCAGACCTAAATGCAATTGAGAATCTGTGGCAAGACTTAAAATTGCTGTTCAAAGACGCACTCCATCCAATCTGACAGAGCTTGAGCTATTTGCAAAGAAGAATATTCAAAAAATGTCCCTCTCTGGATATGCAAAACTGGTAGAGACATCCTTAAAATGACTTGCAGCTCTAATTGCAGAGAAAGGTGGTTCTACAAAGTATTGACTCAGGGCGGTTGAAAGCATGCCATACTTTTCACATATATATTTGTAAGAAAATTGAAAAACAATTATGTGACAGTTTGTGTTGGTCTATCACATAATTTCAAGGGGTAGGAATACCTTTTCAAGGCACTGTATACAACAGAAGCTGTTTGCATTACTACATGCCATTCTGATTTCTGCTTATAATACCTTCACAAATAAGTGAGACAGAAATCATTCTGTGCTCCAAAAACAGACACCAAACTAAGCAACTGATACATTTCTCAGAGACTGCCAGTTAACTCTTTCATTGTCATAAAAATATCACAGAGAAACATTACATTTCCTGTGGAGGCTGAAACACAGCAAGAACCAGTATTCTTTCCAGATCAGGAAGTAAGCAGACAAGGTAAACACTTGAATAAACTAACTTGGAAGGTGCAACAGAAGCTGATAAAGAAAACTGCTAGTTAATGTCAATCAGTATTGGTCTAAAACTGTTGATTATGAAGAATCAATTTTTAGCCTTCTTATGAGGTACTGCAACTAGAGGGCACTCTCAAACAATTAATTGCTTACTATGAGGCCGTGTACACACGGCAGAGAACCTCGACAGGCAGAACACATCGTTCCGCCCGTCGAGGTTCCCTGTCGGCCGTCGAAATCGGCGACCCACCCGTCGGGAATGGCAACCAGCCATTCATCCAGGCGGGCCGTCGAGCAAATAGAGAGCGTGCTCTCTATTTCTGCTAGACGGGCTTCCCTACGGGAAGCTCGCCGAGAGGGTACACACGGCCGAGGTCCTCGCTGGAATGCAGCTTCCAGCGAGGTTCTCGCTGGTTTCCAGCGAGAACCTCGGTCGTGTGTACGCTGCCTGAGAGTTGTACCTTAAAGTGGATGTAAACCCGATTCATGAAATTTGAGCTGGGCTCATATATCTGCAGTGTTTTATTATCTCGCTTCAGGCTCCATGCACACTAGGAGCAGAAAAAACTTCAGCATTTTAGCTTTAAAATTGTGGCATAAAAGGTGCGAATTGAGAGCATGTTGTACAAAGTTTAGGCGAGTCTCTATGAGAGTTTAAGAGCATTTTAGTTTATAGGCGTTTTTTACACTACACTGCACTCTGCAAAAGTTTTACTCCCAAAATAAGCATTTCACAGCCTTTTTTGCTGGGTGCCATTTTGGACAAAAAGAGCAAAGCATACTGTGAGCAGAAATTCCTGAGCCATTAAGAGCCATGCCACTCTACTCTTCAATTCTACTCTTCTGAATACTCAGGGTGCGCCAGTTCATGTTATCCCCTCCCAGAATGATTTTTTTTTAATTCTGTCTTTATAATCTGGGTGCAATTTATCCCAGAGGTTGGCATGTCCTAGTACAGCTGCAATCAAATAATGTTGTGTGATGTCCCTCCTGGTCATGTCTGATATGTATGGCTCTCTCATAGAAAGATGGAGACAATGGACAGGATCAAAAGATACTTTCTGTAAAGCCAGGAAATTATGTACAGTGACAACACACCTTTTTTTTTACTAAAAAAAATTGAAACTTGACGTTTAGAAGAGATAAGAGGAGTTTAGGAGAGACTGACGTTTTTACAGCTCCTAAACTTCCCCAGAAAATGTGACAGAGAAGGTTTGTTTTTTCCTGTCTCTGAATGTCCCTGATAGAAAACACCTGTAGTAGTCATAGGGCCAGAATCTCATATATTTTCGGCGGCGTAGCGTAAGCCATTTACACTACGCCGCCGCTGCGTACTAGAGCAAGTGCTTTTCGCCGGCGTCTCGTAAATCGCCAAGCGTAAACCCGCGCAATTCAAATGGGGCGGCTTGTATTTAAATTAAGCGCACCCCCGCGTCGAACGAACTGCGCATGCGCCGGCCAGGGAAAAAGCCCAGTGCGCATGCTCCAGCTCACGTCGGGAAGCGTCGTTGAAACCGACGTCAAAACGACGTGAGCGTCATTTACGCAAGTCCCTATTCGCGAACGAGTTAGTAAAACGACGTAAGCGACGGAAAAAGCCGACGCTGACCCGACGCCATACTTAACATGGCGTCCGACGGCACCCGACGGCATCCGACGGAACTTCGTAAGGTTACTCCACATAGAAGCTGGGGTAACCTTACGAGTCCGTAAACGACGTACGCGACGACGGGGCGGCGTAAAAGCGTTCGGGAATCGCCGTACTAGCCTCATTTGCATATGCAAATGAAAAAACAACGTGAAGGCCACCTAGTGGCCAGAGTTGTCATTACACCTACGATCCGAAAGTGTAATGCTTTTACACTTGTCGGATGTAGAAGCGTATCTATGCAAAAGTGATGCTAAGCATCACTCGCATAGATACGAGGACAAAAAAAAGGCGATACGACGGGGTATCTGAGATACTCCGTCGTAACGCCTCTGAGAATCTGGCCCATAATGTGCAAAGACACACACAATAGAAGTGCTTCTAGAGGCAGGTGAAAAAAACGTCAGACGCCTGTAGAAGTTTTTTAATTCCGGTGTGCATAGAGCCTCTAAGTCCCGAAGCTGACTCCTGCTCCGTTCTTCTGTTACCAGTCTGATAACTCCTGACAAGTTCTCCGATACATGATAAAAGCAGCCTGAGTTTTGTGTAGGGGAGAATGCTATAAATAGATTAGCAGCAAGCTGAACTATTCAACAGAGCTGAAGATGTCTACCCATGAGGAGAGGGGGTGTGTGCCGTTCCACCAATCAGCTGTCTTGGTTGTATGCCCAGGTTTCACTGCAGTGCTAACCAGGAAGAGAAAATCTCCTAACATGAGGAGCATGTTCTAAACAGTATATAAAGCTGAAGAAAGCAGTTATACATGTAATACTTATGTAGGGAGATTTGTTTCATCCCTATGTATCATCTGAGGCTGTTCACTTCACTGGGTATATGTGTGGGTTTACATCCACTTTAAATATACTAATCTCTAAAAGCAGAACACTGAAGAGTCACAGGAAGAAATAAAGGGACTTGATGGGCTTAATCTAGAGAAAGATGTTTTAGTACTACAAACAAAGGCAGCGGTGAGAATCACACAACTTCATGAATCTAAATTTCATTGCTCTGCATCTACAAGAGACTCCTACAGAACCTCCAAGTCTATACAATCAAGATCTTCCATTATCAGCTATCTTATTAAAGTCTATTCTGATGCTGAAGCTTCTAAAATTGAGACAGCTGCCATCCAAAAAAAAGCAAAAGTGAAAGCAGAAGCTGCACGCAAGAGAGCAGAGGTGGAAGCTTTGGAGAAACAATGTGAGCCACAGTCATAACAAAGCTAAATGTTTTATAGCAAGCTCCTAGTGAAAGTGAAGGACATAACAGCAACACTTAGTTGTATAATATTCCTCACACTCTCTCCCAAAACTTCAGCTCCCAGCCACAGCAACTGTATCTCTGAACCAAAGTCAGTACACTGCACCTACAACCTCTCAAGATGATCTGCATACTCATCCTTCAGTACACCAGACCTTTGCACTGCAGCAAACTTAGACACCAGTATGCAGATAATAGACAATACACCTTACCATGATGCTAGTCAATTACCTTCTACCAAGTACACTGCTTTACAGTTACAACTCAGCATGCCAATCAAAATTGAGCCAGTGTCAGGCAGGGCCGGACTGGGAGTAAAAACCAGCCCTGGAAAACATTTCATACTAGCCCCATAGCATTATTATACCAGCCCAACATCATAACGTCATTATTTCTTTGTTCATAAAAGAGAAAACCATACATTTTAAATAAACATTTAAAGAGCGTATTGTATAAAGATAAGACCGATATGAAAGCACGTAGGGCTAGGGAGATATACATAAATCGCCGGCGGCCGGCCGCAGCTGCTTTAAAAAACATACACTGATTATGTCACATCATGTGAGTGAGGTGAGAGGACATTACCAACCAGTCACTGGAGAGGGCTAATTGAAAAGTGCGGCCGCGATGTCATGGCGGCCGCCGCCGTGGCCCGGCCACACAGGCAGCTAAACTGGTTGGTTTTTGACAGACAGCAAGCGGCCTACCGGGAATTTTCCCGCTAATCCCGGTAGGCCAGTCCGGCCCTGGTGTCAGGTATGAACTTCTTTTTACCACCATACCTCCAAAAGTAGCTCAACCTCAGCATGCCAGCCAATGTAACTAATGTTGTCCCACATGCAATTGTGTCTCCAAAGTCCTGAAAACGCAGTCATGTCACAGTTGTATACCTGCTTTGCAAAGAGCTTATCAAAACAGTCTCACCAAGTTTAATGACAAACCAGTAAACTACAGAGGCTGGAAATCAATCTTCAAAGTCACAAGCAATGAACTCGATGTCACAACTACAGAAGAACTAGATCTGACTATCAGGTAGCTAGGTCTTTAATCTGATAAACATATCAAAAGGCTCAAAACTATTTACAACGGCAACTCTGCTTCAAGTCTTAACACTGGGATAGATTTGAGTGTAGCACCAGCAGCAGAGAAGCCATTGAGATGCTGTATTTAAAAAGGTTGCAAAGTATCACAAAAATATCCAGCAGAGGCAATATATAGTTTTAAAAACTCAGTGATCTTCTCTTGGAGCTTAATTTTACCAAAGCTGATATCCACCTACCCAGTCTCAGTTACCTTGATACTGCTTATGGGGTCAACCCAATAGTCTCCAAGTATGCAGGAAAAATTAGCAAAGTTTTGGATCAAGGTACAAGGAACAAAAAATAGCGTTTCCTTTCCTCCCTTTTCCTAATTCTGTGAGTTATTTTGGAGAAGTGCAGATAATAAGAATTATCCAAGTTTTTCCTTTGGGATGTCCAAACATCTTGGTCCACCTTCTCCAAGGCCTACAAGCTGACACAGAGACCACACAGAGATCCAGTGTCTATGAAAAGGACTTATATTCTACCTGCACCTATTACAGTTCCTGAAAAAACTGATCGGGACAAGAAAGTTGAGAACCCAAATCACCAGTGTCCCAAACATAACAAATCACATCCACTTAGGAAATGTATTGGCTGCAGAAAGAAACCATTGCAAGACAGAACGTTTAAAGACATTTGAGGGTTGCTTCAAATGCTGCGCTTCCACAGAACACCATGCTAAAGTTTGTAAGTGCATATAAGTGCATATAATGTGACAGTGATAATCACATGCAAGTACTTCATCTCTTTTAAGACAGTTCCTCTCTGTCCACAGGTGGACAGGTGGCAAAGCATGGCCAGGAGAGCACAGACCAAACAGCACCTCATACTTCAGGTTTCTTTACATGTACAGATGTCTGTGAAGTATAACATACACCAAGGGCACCTGTGCTGGCTAGGATGAGCCCGATGTTTAAGTCGAACATTGAGTGTTCGTAGAATAGCGAACAATTTGGGGTGTCCGCGTCAAATTCTAAAGCTGCGGGAACACCCTTTAAAAGTCTATGGGAGAAATCCCCAAGCCATTTTTTTTATTTTGGAGCGGGGTTCCCCTTAAAATCCATACCAAACCTAAAGGGTCTGGTGTGGATTTTGAGGGGACCCCTACACCATTTAAAAAAAAAATATTGGCGCAGGGTTTCCCTTTATATCCATACCAGACCTGAAGGGCCTGGTATGGAATTTGGGGGGACCCATATAATTTTTTTCAATGACTTTTATCTGTATTGCGGGACCCGACAATTCATTATAGCCACGGGCAATTTTAAATGACCTTTTTCCTTTAGAAATTTCATTTTGCTGCAGGGAGTTTTCTATACACCGGAAAAATCCGCCACTTTACAGGCATACTATAGATACCCCCCCAGGTACAAAATTTAAAGGAATATTTCACTTTTATTGTTTCACTTTAAGCATTATTAAAATCACTGCTCCTGAATTTTTTTTAATTTTTAAAACTTTTTTTGCATTGCTACATGGACCCAAGTCCCCAAACACTTTTTATGACAATAACTTGCGTAGTAACCTTTAAAATTATCACTTTTGATTTTTCACGTTCGTGTCCCATAGACTTTAATGGTTTTTAAACTATTTCGGCTCATCTCTAGTGCTGGCATTACAGAAGTTTAAGGCAGGAGAGCCACTGGTCTTGTAGCTCCCTTGAAAGGCAGTGTAGATATTCCTGTCAGGTTCCAGAGCTGAACCTGGGACCTCTGCAGTGTCTGACTGTAGTTCTTCTTGATGTGCAACCTGAGATTCTGGTTTAAAAAAAGAGAATGAGCTGACAGCCACCATGAAAAAAAAATTAGTTCCTAAAATAGTAAGTATTAAGATAATTTCAACAACTGGGTAGCACCACTACCATTTGTGTCCTCAAGAAAGAAACTCCAAAACAACGTTGAGCATTCAGAAGCATGATTGATTTCTTTACAAATTACACTGAACAGAAAACCTGAGATGGAAAAAACCTTGTTGACTTTATGCAAAAGGTGTTTCTTTACAGTACATCACGGGACACAGAGACAATAATTACTACATGGGTAGTGAGGATGGTACATGCCAACGCATGGGAAGTACCAACGTTCCTCTCCTTCCCTAAGAGGTGGTGTAGCATCAGCATTATCTCTCGCAAAATAGAATTTTTATAACAGCTTACCTGTAAAATCCTTTTCTTGAAGGTACATCACCGGACACAGAGCTAATAATTACTACATGGGTTATGGGCCACCTTCAGGTGATGGACACTGGCATAATCAAGACCGGAAGATCCCCTCTATATAACCCCTCCCACATGGGGAAAACATCCGTTTTTTCACCAGTGTCTAAGGTGTTGGTCACGGTTAACATTATGCTCCCCAGAAGGGCCCTACCCAGGGAGCTGTATAATCGGATCCATTCAAAAAGCCAAAACAAAGGCAAAAGTGGATGGTACCCGAGCCTCGATACTGAAGAATCAGGTCTTGCCTGTAACGCTTCTCCCAGGAGAGCTGGGTCCTGGGATCCAGCACCTTGGTCACATTGCTATAGCACACGTTGCTCTGGCAGGGCACTCTACAGGTCCAAGGCAGTGGACCCTATAAATTAAAGGGGACCCAGTCCTTGAAGGTCTGGCAAGACTCCAAGCCCGTCGTGATGGGTGGAGATTGGGTCACTGTGTTAATTCCAGAAGTACCCTGTGGCGGGAATGGTAAGTTAAGAAGATCCTTTCTGGACTTCTTTTAATGAACAGTTGATGTCTTGCCTGTATTCTCTCCTACCACTAGAGGGTGTGAAGTAGCATACCTGGTGTCAGCATCCCATGCCTGCCTGGTTGAAGGTCTGTCAGCAGCGCTTGTGGAGGGGCTCTGACTTCTCTCTCAGTTAATCAGCCACCTAAAAAGGAGGGGAGGGAGAGTTTGCGGTTCTACCAGCAGTCTTTCCCCCTCCCCCCCCCAACATCCCCAAGTGGATCACAGCTTGTGTACAAGTGCACGTGCGCACAGGAAAATAACCTCTTCTTATATGAAAAGAGATGCCACAGGGGAGGGGATCGACGCTGCCGGTGTGCACATGTTTTGGCAACCGCGTTGCCCTTTGGCTCATGCGTTAGTGGTTAATTCCAAATTTGGAAATTCAAAAAATTTGTAATTTCAGAAATTCGGAAAGTAGAAAATTCTAAAATGTTGAATTTTAAAGGGTAATGCCACGTACACACAATCACTTTTTGTGATGTAAAAACGTTGTTTTATCTCACGAAACAAAACAAAGTTTTTCAAACTTCATTTTAAAAAACGACGTTGCCTACACACCATCGTTTTCTGAAAATGCTCTTGCAAATCGCGGTTACGTACACCACGTTCGACGGCACTGTGTTCCATTCAAGCTCGCGTCATAACTTGCTCCTGAGCATGCGCGGGTTTAAAAACTTTGTTTAAAACGTTTTTAGCCCACACACGATAATTTTTTATGACACAAAAAATGACATTTTGAAAAACGACCTAAAAAATTGAAGCATGTTCGAATTTTTTTTTGGTTGTTTTTCAGAAGACATAAAACGTTGTTTTATTTCATCACAAAAAATTACCGTGTGTACGCGGCATTAGGGTTAGGGAACGTAACGTAAATTAGATCTAATAATAATAATAAATAATAATAATAATAATAAAAACTTTTATTATTATTATTTATTATCAATTTGTCCATTCCATTTATTTAGATGTTCCATTCATTATTTTGGATAATTTCTAACTTCAGATAAATTTGTATTCATTACAATTACTAACAGCCAAATTTAAAAGGAAATTCCAATACCTGTAATTTAATAGTTATTATTTCAAATGTTTCTGATTTTCTTTCTTTTTTTCTTTCTTTCCGGATTTCTGAATTTCCGAATTCCAAAATTTTTGAATTTCCGAATTCTGAATCTTCGAATTTTCGAAGAAAGCAAAAAAAATTATCAAACGAAAACAAAAAACACACACATTATTCGGCAGTGCACATGTCTAATAAATACATCCATAAGATCTCAAGTACCCTTCTTCCTGTAAAAAGAAGAAGTAAGCGTCCTTCATTGAAACGCTCTGCCTCTCTATCGCTTGGAGAGTCAGCCTCCAGGCAGTCAGGACAGCCTCCGCCTTCAGCCCCAAGAGGAAGGCCCCAAGGTCAAACCAGAAGGAGTCCTGGGGACAAAAATCTGCAAAAGTGAGTACAAAGACCTCCTTATGAAGGGGCACCCCCGCTCGCATGAGTGGGGGGAAGGCTCCGGCAGTTTGCAGGAACCTGGCAAGAGGAGATCCAGGACAGATGGGTCATCTCCATAGTCTCTCTAGGTTACAAGCTAGAGTTTAGTGAATTTCCTCTGCCTCACTTTCTAAAATCGAGCGTTTCCAAGGATCTGGTAAAAAAGGGCTTCATTGTTCCAAGCGCTAGACCGGTTGCTGTCTCAAGGGGTGATCATAGAGACCCCCTCAAGGAATGGGATTTTACTCAAATCTTTTCACAGTACCCAAACCAAACAGGGATGTCAGACCCATTTTGGATCTCAAGGATCTGAACCAATTTTTTTACATCCACTTCTTTTGCATGGAATCAATTAGGTCAGTGGTGTGCTCCCTTCGGGGAGGGGAAGTTCTAATGTCAATAGACATCAAGGATGTGTATCTCCATGTTCCAATCTTTCCCGCTCACCAGAAGTGTTAGCAAGACTAAGAGCCCAGGGGATAGTGGAAAAGGCATACCTAGACGACCTGTTGCTGATGGTTCAGTCCATAAAGGGGCTGGATCTGAGTGTAACCAGCACAGTAGAATGGATTATCAACCTAGAAAAATCATCCTTGCGGCCAGTAAAAAGGCTGGATTGCTTGGGTCTGGTGGTAGACACAGCCCACAATAAGGTTTTTCTAACCCCAGGCAACATTTTGCGCGATAAGAGAGCTGGTCAGGACAAGGGAAAAGCCACCCATCCATCTATGTATGAGACAGTTCCGTTCCGTTCAGTTCCATTCAAGACTATTGCAAAACAATATCCTGGCTGCCTGGAGCAAAAGAAGCCAGGATATGGACTGTCCAATGCACTTGACTACAAAGATACGCCAAAGTCTCAGGTGGTGGCTACTGAGTCAGATTCCGAGAAGACCTTGCCCATCAACATTTTAGAAATTTGGGCAGTACGCCTGGCCCTAAGGGCCTGGTCGGGCATACTACGGGGATACACTGTCAGGGATCAGTTCGACAATGCCACGGCAGTAGCCAATATCAATCACCAGGGTGGCACCAAGAGTTGGGCGGCCCAGAAAGAGATAAACCATATTCTGGTGTGGGCATGTTCCCTGCCTATCTGCGGTGTTCATCCCAGGGGTAGAAAATTGTCAGGCAGACTTTTTAAGCCACCAGCCATTGCTCCCAGGGGAGTGGTCCCTACATCCAGATGTCTTTCTGGCCATTTTCCGTAACCCCGCGCAATTCAAATGGGGCGGCTTGTATTTAAATTAAGCGCGCCCCCGCATCGAACGAACTGCGCATGCGCCGGCCGGGGAAAAAGCCCAGTGCGCATGCTCCAGCTCACGTCGGGAAGCGTCGTTGAAACCGACGTCAAAACGACGTGAGCGTCATTTACGCAAGTCCCTATTCGCGAACGAGTTAGTAAAACGACGTAAGCGACGGAAAAAGCCGACGCTGACCCGACGCCATACTTAACATGGCGTCCGACGGCACCCGACGGCATCCGACGGAACTTCGTAAGGTTACTCCACATAGAAGCTGGGGTAACCTTACGAGTCCGTAAACGACGTACGCGACGACGGGGCGGCGTAAAAGCGTTCGTGAATCGCCGTACTAGCCTCATTTGCATATGCAAATGAAAAAACAACGTGAAGGCCACCTAGTGGCCAGAGTTGTCATTACACCTACGATCCGAAAGTGTAATGCTTTTACACTTGTCGGATGTAGAAGCGTATCTATGCAAAAGTGATGCTAAGCATCACTCGCATAGATACGAGGACAAAAAAAAGGCGATACGACGGGGTATCTGAGATTCTCCGTCGTAACGCCTCTGAGAATCTGGCCCATAATGTGCAAAGACACACACAATAGAAGTGCTTCTAGAGGCAGGTGAAAAAAACGTCAGACGCCTGTAGAAGTTTTTTAATTCCGGTGTGCATAGAGCCTCTAAGTCCCGAAGCTGACTCCTGCTCCGTTCTTCTGTTACCAGTCTGATAACTCCTGACAAGTTCTCCGATACATGATAAAAGCAGCCTGAGTTTTGTGTTGGGGAGAATGCTATAAATAGATTAGCAGCAAGCTGAACTATTTAACAGAGCTGAAGATGTCTACCCATGAGGAGAGGGGGTGTGTGCCGTTCCACCAATCAGCTGTCTTGGTTGTATGCCCAGGTTTCACTGCAGTGCTAACCAGGAAGAGAAAATCTCCTAACATGAGGAGCATGTTCTAAACAGTATATAAAGCTGAAGAAAGCAGTTATACATGTAATACTTATGTAGGGAGATTTGTTTCATCCCTATGTATCATCTGAGGCTGTTCACTTCACTGGGTATATGTGTGGGTTTACATCCACTTTAAATATACTAATCTCTAAAAGCAGAACACTGAAGAGTCACAGGAAGAAATAAAGGGACTTGATGGGCTTAATCTAGAGAAAGATGTTTTAGTACTACAAACAAAGGCAGCGGTGAGAATCACACAACTTCATGAATCTAAATTTCATTGCTCTGCATCTACAAGAGACTCCTACAGAACCTCCAAGTCTATACAATCAAGATCTTCCATTATCAGCTATCTTATTAAAGTCTATTCTGATGCTGAAGCTTCTAAAATTGAGACAGCTGCCATCCAAAAAAAAGCAAAAGTGAAAGCAGAAGCTGCACGCAAGAGAGCAGAGGTGGAAGCTTTGGAGAAACAATGTGAGCCACAGTCATAACAAAGCTAAATGTTTTATAGCAAGCTCCTAGTGAAAGTGAAGGACATAACAGCAACACTTAGTTGTATAATATTCCTCACACTCTCTCCCAAAACTTCAGCTCCCAGCCACAGCAACTGTATCTCTGAACCAAAGTCAGTACACTGCACCTACAACCTCTCAAGATGATCTGCATACTCATCCTTCAGTACACCAGACCTTTGCACTGCAGCAAACTTAGACACCAGTATGCAGATAATAGACAATACACCTTACCATGATGCTAGTCAATTACCTTCTACCAAGTACACTGCTTTACAGTTACAACTCAGCATGCCAATCAAAATTGAGCCAGTGTCAGGCAGGGCCGGACTGGGAGTAAAAACCAGCCCTGGAAAACATTTCATACTAGCCCCATAGCATTATTATACCAGCCCAACATCATAACGTCATTATTTCTTTGTTCATAAAAGAGAAAACCATACATTTTAAATAAACATTTAAAGAGCGTATTGTATAAAGATAAGACCGATATGAAAGCACGTAGGGCTAGGGAGATATACATAAATCGCCGGCGGCCGGCCGCAGCTGCTTTAAAAAACATACACTGATTATGTCACATCATGTGAGTGAGGTGAGAGGACATTACCAACCAGTCACTGGAGAGGGCTAATTGAAAAGTGCGGCCGCGATGTCATGGCGGCCGCCGCCGTGGCCCGGCCACACAGGCAGCTAAACTGGTTGGTTTTTGACAGACAGCAAGCGGCCTACCGGGAATTTTCCCGCTAATCCCGGTAGGCCAGTCCGGCCCTGGTGTCAGGTATGAACTTCTTTTTACCACCATACCTCCAAAAGTAGCTCAACCTCAGCATGCCAGCCAATGTAACTAATGTTGTCCCACATGCAATTGTGTCTCCAAAGTCCTGAAAACGCAGTCATGTCACAGTTGTATACCTGCTTTGCAAAGAGCTTATCAAAACAGTCTCACCAAGTTTAATGACAAACCAGTAAACTACAGAGGCTGGAAATCAATCTTCAAAGTCACAAGCAATGAACTCGATGTCACAACTACAGAAGAACTAGATCTGACTATCAGGTAGCTAGGTCTTTAATCTGATAAACATATCAAAAGGCTCAAAACTATTTACAACGGCAACTCTGCTTCAAGTCTTAACACTGGGATAGATTTGAGTGTAGCACCAGCAGCAGAGAAGCCATTGAGATGCTGTATTTAAAAAGGTTGCAAAGTATCACAAAAATATCCAGCAGAGGCAATATATAGTTTTAAAAACTCAGTGATCTTCTCTTGGAGCTTAATTTTACCAAAGCTGATATCCACCTACCCAGTCTCAGTTACCTTGATACTGCTTATGGGGTCAACCCAATAGTCTCCAAGTATGCAGGAAAAATTAGCAAAGTTTTGGATCAAGGTACAAGGAACAAAAAATAGCGTTTCCTTTCCTCCCTTTTCCTAATTCTGTGAGTTATTTTGGAGAAGTGCAGATAATAAGAATTATCCAAGTTTTTCCTTTGGGATGTCCAAACATCTTGGTCCACCTTCTCCAAGGCCTACAAGCTGACACAGAAACCACACAGAGATCCAGTGTCTATGAAAAGGACTTATATTCTACCTGCACCTATTACAGTTCCTGAAAAAACTGATCGGGACAAGAAAGTTGAGAACCCAAATCACCAGTGTCCCAAACATAACAAATCACATCCACTTAGGAAATGTATTGGCTGCAGAAAGAAACCATTGCAAGACAGAACGTTTAAAGACATTTGAGGGTTGCTTCAAATGCTGCGCTTCCACAGAACACCATGCTAAAGTTTGTAAGTGCATATAAGTGCATATAATGTGACAGTGATAATCACATGCAAGTACTTCATCTCTTTTAAGACAGTTCCTCTCTGTCCACAGGTGGACAGGTGGCAAAGCATGGCCAGGAGAGCACAGACCAAACAGCACCTCATACTTCAGGTTTCTTTACATGTACAGATGTCTGTGAAGTATAACATACACCAAGGGCACCTGTGCTGGCTAGGATGAGCCCGATGTTTAAGTCGAACATTGAGTGTTCGTAGAATAGCGAACAATTTGGGGTGTCCGCGTCAAATTCTAAAGCTGCGGGAACACCCTTTAAAAGTCTATGGGAGAAATCCCCAAGCCATTTTTTTTATTTTGGAGCGGGGTTCCCCTTAAAATCCATACCAAACCTAAAGGGTCTGGTGTGGATTTTGAGGGGACCCCTACACCATTTAAAAAAAAAATATTGGTGCAGGGTTTCCCTTTATATCCATACCAGACCTGAAGGGCCTGGTATGGAATTTGGGGGGACCCATATCATTTTTTTCAATGACTTTTATCTGTATTGCGGGACCCGACAATTCATTATAGCCACGGGCAATTTTAAATGACCTTTTTCCTTTAGAAATTTCATTTTGCTGCAGGGAGTTTTCTATACACCGGAAAAATCCGCCACTTTACAGGCATACTATAGATACCCCCCCAGGTACAAAATTTAAAGGAATATTTCACTTTTATTGTTTCACTTTAAGCATTATTAAAATCACTGCTCCTGAATTTTTTTTAATTTTTAAAACTTTTTTTGCATTGCTACATGGACCCAAGTCCCCAAACACTTTTTATGACAATAACTTGCGTAGTAACCTTTAAAATTATCACTTTTGATTTTTCACGTTCGTGTCCCATAGACTTTAATGGTTTTTAAACTATTTCGGCTCATCTCTAGTGCTGGCATTACAGAAGTTTAAGGCAGGAGAGCCACTGGTCTTGTAGCTCCCTTGAAAGGCAGTGTAGATATTCCTGTCAGGTTCCAGAGCTGAACCTGGGACCTCTGCAGTGTCTGACTGTAGTTCTTCTTGATGTGCAACCTGAGATTCTGGTTTAAAAAAAGAGAATGAGCTGACAGCCACCATGAAAAAAAAATTAGTTCCTAAAATAGTAAGTATTAAGATAATTTCAACAACTGGGTAGCACCACTACCATTTGTGTCCTCAAGAAAGAAACTCCAAAACAACGTTGAGCATTCAGAAGCATGATTGATTTCTTTACAAATTACACTGAACAGAAAACCTGAGATGGAAAAAACCTTGTTGACTTTATGCAAAAGGTGTTTCTTTACAGTACATCACGGGACACAGAGACAATAATTACTACATGGGTAGTGAGGATGGTACATGCCAACGCATGGGAAGTACCAACGTTCCTCTCCTTCCCTAAGAGGTGGTGTAGCATCAGCATTATCTCTCGCAAAATAGAATTTTTATAACAGCTTACCTGTAAAATCCTTTTCTTGAAGGTACATCACCGGACACAGAGCTAATAATTACTACATGGGTTATGGGCCACCTTCAGGTGATGGACACTGGCATAATCAAGACCGGAAGATCCCCTCTATATAACCCCTCCCACATGGGGAAAACATCCGTTTTTTCACCAGTGTCTAAGGTGTTGGTCACGGTTAACATTATGCTCCCCAGAAGGGCCCTACCCAGGGAGCTGTATAATCGGATCCATTCAAAAAGCCAAAACAAAGGCAAAAGTGGATGGTACCCGAGCCTCGATACTGAAGAATCAGGTCTTGCCTGTAACGCTTCTCCCAGGAGAGCTGGGTCCTGGGATCCAGCACCTTGGTCACATTGCTATAGCACACGTTGCTCTGGCAGGGCACTCTACAGGTCCAAGGCAGTGGACCCTATAAATTAAAGGGGACCCAGTCCTTGAAGGTCTGGCAAGACTCCAAGCCCGTCGTGATGGGTGGAGATTGGGTCACTGTGTTAATTCCAGAAGTACCCTGTGGCGGGAATGGTAAGTTAAGAAGATCCTTTCTGGACTTCTTTTAATGAACAGTTGATGTCTTGCCTGTATTCTCTCCTACCACTAGAGGGTGTGAAGTAGCATACCTGGTGTCAGCATCCCATGCCTGCCTGGTTGAAGGTCTGTCAGCAGCGCTTGTGGAGGGGCTCTGACTTCTCTCTCAGTTAATCAGCCACCTAAAAAGGAGGGGAGGGAGAGTTTGCGGTTCTACCAGCAGTCTTTCCCCCTCCCCCCCCAACATCCCCAAGTGGATCACAGCTTGTGTACAAGTGCACGTGCGCACAGGAAAATAACCTCTTCTTATATGAAAAGAGATGCCACAGGGGAGGGGATCGACGCTGCCGGTGTGCACATGTTTTGGCAACCGCGTTGCCCTTTGGCTCATGCGTTAGTGGTTAATTCCAAATTTGGAAATTCAAAAAATTTGTAATTTCAGAAATTCGGAAAGTAGAAAATTCTAAAATGTTGAATTTTAAAGGGTAATGCCACGTACACACAATCACTTTTTGTGATGTAAAAACGTTGTTTTATCTCACGAAACAAAACAAAGTTTTTCAAACTTCATTTTAAAAAACGACGTTACCTACACACCATCGTTTTCTGAAAATGCTCTTGCAAATCGCGGTTACGTACACCACGTTCGACGGCACTGTGTTCCATTCAAGCTCGCGTCATAACTTGCTCCTGAGCATGCGCGGGTTTAAAAACTTTGTTTAAAACGTTTTTAGCCCACACACGATAATTTTTTATGACACAAAAAATGACATTTTGAAAAACGACCTAAAAAATTGAAGCATGTTCGAATTTTTTTTTGGTTGTTTTTCAGAAGACATAAAACGTTGTTTTATTTCATCACAAAAAATTACCGTGTGTACGCGGCATTAGGGTTAGGGAACGTAACGTAAATTAGATCTAATAATAATAATAAATAATAATAATAATAATAAAAACTTTTATTATTATTATTTATTATCAATTTGTCCATTCCATTTATTTAGATGTTCCATTCATTATTTTGGATAATTTCTAACTTCAGATAAATTTGTATTCATTACAATTACTAACAGCCAAATTTAAAAGGAAATTCCAATACCTGTAATTTAATAGTTATTATTTCAAATGTTTCTGATTTTCTTTCTTTTTTTCTTTCTTTCCGGATTTCTGAATTTCCGAATTCCAAAATTTTTGAATTTCCGAATTCTGAATCTTCGAATTTTCGAAGAAAGCAAAAAAAATTATCAAACGAAAACAAAAAACACACACATTATTCGGCAGTGCACATGTCTAATAAATACATCCATAAGATCTCAAGTACCCTTCTTCCTGTAAAAAGAAGAAGTAAGCGTCCTTCATTGAAACGCTCTGCCTCTCTATCGCCTGGAGAGTCAGCCTCCAGGCAGTCAGGACAGCCTCCGCCTTCAGCCCCAAGAGGAAGGCCCCAAGGTCAAACCAGAAGGAGTCCTGGGGACAAAAATCTGCAAAAGTGAGTACAAAGACCTCCTTATGAAGGGGCACCCCCGCTCGCATGAGTGGGGGGAAGGCTCCGGCAGTTTGCAGGAACCTGGCAAGAGGAGATCCAGGACAGATGGGTCATCTCCATAGTCTCTCTAGGTTACAAGCTAGAGTTTAGTGAATTTCCTCTGCCTCACTTTCTAAAATCGAGCGTTTCCAAGGATCTGGTAAAAAAGGGCTTCATTGTTCCAAGCGCTAGACCGGTTGCTGTCTCAAGGGGTGATCATAGAGACCCCCTCAAGGAATGGGATTTTACTCAAATCTTTTCACAGTACCCAAACCAAACAGGGATGTCAGACCCATTTTGGATCTCAAGGATCTGAACCAATTTTTTTACATCCACTTCTTTTGCATGGAATCAATTAGGTCAGTGGTGTCCTCCCTTCGGGGAGGGGAAGTTCTAATGTCAATAGACATCAAGGATGTGTATCTCCATGTTCCAATCTTTCCCGCTCACCAGAAGTGTTAGCAAGACTAAGAGCCCAGGGGATAGTGGAAAAGGCATACCTAGACGACCTATTGCTGATGGTTCAGTCCATAAAGGGGCTGGATCTGAGTGTAACCAGCACAGTAGAATGGATTATCAACCTAGAAAAATCATCCTTGCGGCCAGTAAAAAGGCTGGATTGCTTGGGTCTGGTGGTAGACACAGCCCACAATAAGGTTTTTCTAACCCCAGGCAACATTTTGCGCGATAAGAGAGCTGGTCAGGACAAGGGAAAAGCCACCCATCCATCTATGTATGAGACAGTTCCGTTCCGTTCAGTTCCATTCAAGACTATTGCAAAACAATATCCTGGCTGCCTGGAGCAAAAGAAGCCAGGATATGGATTGTCCAATGCACTTGACTACAAAGATACGCCAAAGTCTCAGGTGGTGGCTACTGAGTCAGATTCCGAGAAGACCTTGCCCATCAACATTTTAGAAATTTGGGCAGTACGCCTGGCCCTAAGGGCCTGGTCGGGCATACTACGGGGATACACTGTCAGGGATCAGTTCGACAATGCCACGGCAGTAGCCAATATCAATCACCAGGGTGGCACCAAGAGTTGGGCGGCCCAGAAAGAGATAAACCATATTCTGGTGTGGGCATGTTCCCTGCCTATCTGCGGTGTTCATCCCAGGGGTAGAAAATTGTCAGGCAGACTTTTTAAGCCACCAGCCATTGCTCCCAGGGGAGTGGTCCCTACATCCAGATGTCTTTCTGGCCATTTTCCGTAACCCCGCGCAATTCAAATGGGGCGGCTTGTATTTAAATTAAGCGCGCCCCCGCGTCGAACGAACTGCGCATGCGCCGGCCGGGGAAAAAGCCCAGTGCGCATGCTCCAGCTCACGTCGGGAAGCGTCGTTGAAACCGACGTCAAAACGACGTGAGCGTCATTTACGCAAGTCCCTATTCGCGAACGAGTTAGTAAAACAACGTAAGCGACGGAAAAAGCCGACGCTGACCCGACGCCATACTTAACATGGCGTCCGACGGCACCCGACGGCATCCGACGGAACTTCGTAAGGTTACTCCACATAGAAGCTGGGGTAACCTTACGAGTCCGTAAACGACGTACGCGACGACGGGGCGGCGTAAAAGCGTTCGTGAATCGCCGTACTAGCCTCATTTGCATATGCAAATGAAAAAACAACGTGAAGGCCACCTAGTGGCCAGAGTTGTCATTACACCTACGATCCGAAAGTGTAATGCTTTTACACTTGTCGGATGTAGAAGCGTATCTATGCAAAAGTGATGCTAAGCATCACTCGCATAGATACGAGGACAAAAAAAAAGGCGATACGACGGGGTATCTGAGATTCTCCGTCGTAACGCCTCTGAGAATCTGGCCCATAATGTGCAAAGACACACACAATAGAAGTGCTTCTAGAGGCAGGTGAAAAAAACGTCAGACGCCTGTAGAAGTTTTTTAATTCCGGTGTGCATAGAGCCTCTAAGTCCCGAAGCTGACTCCTGCTCCGTTCTTCTGTTACCAGTCTGATAACTCCTGACAAGTTCTCCGATACATGATAAAAGCAGCCTGAGTTTTGTGTTGGGGAGAATGCTATAAATAGATTAGCAGCAAGCTGAACTATTCAACAGAGCTGAAGATGTCTACCCATGAGGAGAGGGGGTGTGTGCCGTTCCACCAATCAGCTGTCTTGGTTGTATGCCCAGGTTTCACTGCAGTGCTAACCAGGAAGAGAAAATCTCCTAACATGAGGAGCATGTTCTAAACAGTATATAAAGCTGAAGAAAGCAGTTATACATGTAATACTTATGTAGGGAGATTTGTTTCATCCCTATGTATCATCTGAGGCTGTTCACTTCACTGGGTATATGTGTGGGTTTACATCCACTTTAAATATACTAATCTCTAAAAGCAGAACACTGAAGAGTCACAGGAAGAAATAAAGGGACTTGATGGGCTTAATCTAGAGAAAGATGTTTTAGTACTACAAACAAAGGCAGCGGTGAGAATCACACAACTTCATGAATCTAAATTTCATTGCTCTGCATCTACAAGACACTCCTACAGAACCTCCAAGTCTATACAATCAAGATCTTCCATTATCAGCTATCTTATTAAAGTCTATTCTGATGCTGAAGCTTCTAAAATTGAGACAGCTGCCATCCAAAAAAAAGCAAAAGTGAAAGCAGAAGCTGCACGCAAGAGAGCAGAGGTGGAAGCTTTGGAGAAACAATGTGAGCCACAGTCATAACAAAGCTAAATGTTTTATAGCAAGCTCCTAGTGAAAGTGAAGGACATAACAGCAACACTTAGTTGTATAATATTCCTCACACTCTCTCCCAAAACTTCAGCTCCCAGCCACAGCAACTGTATCTCTGAACCAAAGTCAGTACACTGCACCTACAACCTCTCAAGATGATCTGCATACTCATCCTTCAGTACACCAGACCTTTGCACTGCAGCAAACTTAGACACCAGTATGCAGATAATAGACAATACACCTTACCATGATGCTAGTCAATTACCTTCTACCAAGTACACTGCTTTACAGTTACAACTCAGCATGCCAATCAAAATTGAGCCAGTGTCAGGCAGGGCCGGACTGGGAGTAAAAACCAGCCCTGGAAAACATTTCATACTAGCCCCATAGCATTATTATACCAGCCCAACATCATAACGTCATTATTTCTTTGTTCATAAAAGAGAAAACCATACATTTTAAATAAACATTTAAAGAGCGTATTGTATAAAGATAAGACCGATATGAAAGCACGTAGGGCTAGGGAGATATACATATTATATATATATATATATATATATATATATATATATATATATATATATATATATATATATATATTACACAGTGGAACCTCGGATTACAAGCATAATGCGTTCCAGGAGAATGCTCGTAATCCAAAGTGCTCACATATCAAAGTGAGTTTCCCTATAGAAGTTAATGGAAACGAAAATAATTTGTTCCGCATTGACTTCAATTGCATGCAATACCGCATGTTGCCAGAGGTGGGGGGCGCCGGAGAGCATCGAAGACACTCGGAAATGTCACTTGCCACTTGTCACCAGATTCAGCATGTCACTTGCCACCAGATTTAGTGTGTCACTTGCCACCCATCCCGTCACCAGACTCAGCGTGTCACTTGTCACTTGGACTGGGAGACAGCAGGGGGACTGGCTGACAGCGGAGGACTGGGCGACAGAAAGGGGACTGGGTGACAGAGGACTTGGCGACAGCAGGGGACTGGGTTACAGAGGACTGGGCGACTAGCTGACAGAGGACTGGGTGACAGAGGACTGGGTAACAGAGGATTGGGTGACAGCAGGGGACTGGGTGACAGCAGGGGACTGGGTAACAGAGGGCTGGGTGACAGAGGACTGGGTGACAGCAGGGGACTGGGTAACAGGGGACTGGGTGACAGAGGACTGGGTGACAGCAGGGGACTGGGTGACAGAGGACTGGGTGACAGCAGGGGACTGGGCAACAGGGGACTGGGTGACAGAGGACTGGGTGACAGCAGGCTGGGTGACAGCAGGGGACTGGGTGACAGCAGGGCACTGGGTGACAGCAGGGCAGTGGGTGACAGCAGGGGACTGGGTGACAGAGGACTGGGTGACAGCAGGGGACTGGGTGACAGAGGACTGTGTGACAGCAGGGTACTGGGTGACAGCAGGGGACTGGGTGACAGAGGGCTGGGTGACAGCAGGGTACTGGGTGACAGCAGGGGACTGGGTGACAGAGGGCTGGGTGACAGCAGGGGACTGGGTAGCAGGGGACTGGGTGACAGAGGGCTGGGTGACAGAGGACTGGGAGACAGCAGGGGACTGGGTGACAGAGGACAGGGTGACAGCAGGGTACTGGGTAACAGGGTACTGGGTGACAGGGGACTGGGTGACAGGGGACTGGGTGACAGCAGGGGACTGGGTGACAGCAGGGGACTGGGTGACAGCAGGGGGCTGGGTGACAGAGGGCTTGGTGACAGCAGGGGACTGGGTGACAGAGGGCTGGGTGACAGCAGGGGACTGGGTGACAGCAGGGGACTGGGTGACATAGGGCTGGGTGACAGAGGACTGGGTGACAGCAGGGGACTGGGTGACAGGGGACTGGGTGACGGAGGACTCGGTGACAGGGGACTGGGTGACAGGGGACTGGGTGACAGAGGACTGGGTGACAGCAGGGGACTGGGTAACAGGGGACTGGGTGACAGAGGACTGGGTGACAGAGGACTGGGTGACAGCAGGGGACTGGGTGACAGCAGGGGACTGGGTGACAGCAGGGCACTGGGTGACAGCGGGCTGGGTGACAGCGGGCTGGGTGACAGAGGGCTGGGTGACAGAGGACTGGGTGACAGCAGGGGACTGGGTGACAGCAGGGGACTGGGTGACAGCAGGGGACTGGGTGACAGAGGGCTGGGTGACAGAGGACTGGGTGACAGAGGGCTGGGTGACAGAGGGCTGGGTGACAGAGGACTGGGTGACAGAGGGCTGGGTGACAGAGGGCTGGGTGACGGAGGACTGGGTGACGGAAGACTGGGTGACGGAGGGCTGGGTGACGGAGGGCTGGGTGACAGAGGGCTGGGTGACAGCAGGGTACTGGGTGACAGCAGGGGACTGGGTGACAGCAGGGGACTGGGTGACAGCAGGGGACTGGGTAACAGGGGACTGGGTGACAGAGGGCTGGGTGACAGAGGACTGGGTGACAGGGGACTGGGTGACAGAGGGCTGGGTGACAGAGGACTGGGTGACAGAGGACCGGGTGACAGAGGACTAGGTGACAGAGGGCTGGGTGACAGAGGGCTGGGCGACAGCAGGGTACTGGGTGACAGCAGGGGACTGGGTGACAGCAGGGGACTGGGTGACAGAGGGCTGGGTGACAGCAGGGGACTGGGTAACAGGGGACTGGGTGACAGAGGGCTGGGTGACAGAGGGCTGGGTGACAGAAGACTGGGTGACGGAGGACTGGGTGACAGAGGACTGGGTGACAGAGGGCTGGGTGACAGGGGGCTGGGTGACAGGGGGCTGGGTGACAGGGGGCTGGGTGACAGAGGGCTGGGTGACAGAGGGCTGGGTGACAGAGGACTGGGTGACAGAAGACTGGGTGACGGAGGGCTGGGTGACGGAAGACTGGGTGACGGAGGACTGGGTGACAGAGGACTGGGTGACAGAGGGCTGGGTGACAGAGGGCTGGGTGACGGAGGGCTGGGTGACGGAGGACTGGGTGACAGAGGACTGGGTGACAGAGGACTGGGTGACAGAAGACTGGGTGACGGAGGGCTAGGTCACGGAGGGCTGGGTGACGGAGGGCTGGGTGACGGAGGGCTGGGTGACAGGGGACTGGGTAGAGAGACATTATACAGTCCAGATTACAATTTGCAGGGGCAGCAAAGGTGACAGAGAAAGGAGGTGCACCGTGCACCATGCAACCCCCTCTCTCTGTCACCTTTGCTGCCCCTGCAAATTGTAATCTGGACTGTATAATGTCTCTCACCATTCCATGGACAACCACCCCCTCCCCTCTCTGAGATTATTAGACAGACTGTTCAGACAATTTTCCAGGGGCAGCAAAGGTAGGTAGGTGGCACTGGCAGAGAGAGGAGGGGGGCCCTGGGGGGTGCACAGTTATATGGTGAGAGAGTCGAGAGAGATACAGCAGGATTTCTAATATTTTTTTCCTCACCTTCTTCTCCTCTGCGGCTGAAGACAGACATGTGAGTCACGTGACTCTGCACTGGGCGGTGATGGCGCCGCACGGGAAGAAGGAAGAACTTCTGACCTTCGTTTCTTCTCCTACTCGGCTCCTCCCCTCCCTCAGATCACGTGATACGATCGATCCAACTCCAAGGACAAAGACAGTCCACACAGCCGCGAAAGAGCAGCGGCGAGCATGGCGGCCGCAAATCGCCGGCGGCCGGCCGCAGCTGCTTTAAAAAACATACACTGATTATGTCACATCATGTGAGTGAGGTGAGAGGACATTACCAACCAGTCACTGGAGAGGGCTAATTGAAAAGTGCGGCCGCGATGTCATGGCGGCCGCCGCCGTGGCCCGGCCACACAGGCAGCTAAACTGGTTGGTTTTTGACAGACAGCAAGCGGCCTACCGGGAATTTTCCCGCTAATCCCGGTAGGCCAGTCCGGCCCTGGTGTCAGGTATGAACTTCTTTTTACCACCATACCTCCAAAAGTAGCTCAACCTCAGCATGCCAGCCAATGTAACTAATGTTGTCCCACATGCATTTGTGTCTCCAAAGTCCTGAAAACGCAGTCATGTCACAGTTGTATACCTGCTTTGCAAAGAGCTTATCAAAACAGTCTCACCAAGTTTAATGACAAACCAGTAAACTACAGAGGCTGGAAATAATCAATCTTCAAAGTCACAAGCAATGAACTCGATGTCACAACTACAGAAGAACTAGATCTGACTATCAGGTAGCTAGGTCTTTAATCTGATAAACATATCAAAAGGCTCAAAACTATTTACAACGGCAACTCTGCTTCAAGTCTTAACACTGGGATAGATTTGAGTGTAGCACCAGCAGCAGAGAAGCCATTGAGATGCTGTATTTAAAAAGGTTGCAAAGTATCACAAAAATATCCAGCAGAGGCAATATATAGTTTTAAAAACTCAGTGATCTTCTCTTGGAGCTTAATTTTACCAAAGCTGATATCCACCTACCCAGTCTCAGTTACCTTAAAACTGCTTATGGGGTCAACCCAATAGTCTCCAAGTATGCAGGAAAAATTAGCAAAGTTTTGGATCAAGGTACAAGGAACAAAAAATAGCGTTTCCTTTCCTCCCTTTTCCTAATTCTGTGAGTTATTTTGGAGAAGTGCAGATAATAAGAATTATCCAAGTTTTTCCTTTGGGGTGTCCAAACATCTTGGTCCACCTTCTCCAAGGCCTACAAGCTGACACAGAGACCACACAGAGATCCAGTGTCTATGAAAAGGACTTATATTCTACCTGCACCTATTACAGTTCCTGAAAAAACTGATCGGGACAAGAAAGTTGAGAACCCAAATCACCAGTGTCCCAAACATAACAAATCACATCCACTTAGGAAATGTATTGGCTGCAGAAAGAAACCATTGCAAGACAGAACGTTTAAAGACATTTGAGGGTTGCTTCAAATGCTGCGCTTCCACAGAACACCATGCTAAAGTTTGTAAGTGCATATAAGTGCATATAATGTGACAGTGATAATCACATGCAAGTACTTCATCTCTTTTAAGACAGTTCCTCTCTGTCCACAGGTGGACAGGTGGCAAAGCATGGCCAGGAGAGCACAGACCAAACAGCACCTCATACTTCAGGTTTCTTTACATGTACAGATGTCTGTGAAGTATAACATACACCAAGGGCACCTGTGCTGGCTAGGGATGAGCCCGATGTTTAAGTCGAACATTGAGTGTTCGTAGAATAGCGAACAATTTGGGGTGTCCGCGTCAAATTCTAAAGCTGCGGGAACACCCTTTAAAAGTCTATGGGAGAAATCCCCAAGCCATTTTTTTTATTTTGGAGCGGGGTTCCCCTTAAAATCCATACCAAACCTAAAGGGTCTGGTGTGGATTTTGAGGGGACCCCTACACCATTTTTAAAAAAAATATTGGCGCAGGGTTTCCCTTTATATCCATACCAGACCTGAAGGGCCTGGTATGGAATTTGGGGGGACCCATATCATTTTTTTCAATGACTTTTATCTGTATTGCGGGACCCGACAATTCATTATAGCCACGGGCAATTTTAAATGACCTTTTTCCTTTAGAAATTTCATTTTGCTGCAGGGAGTTTTCTATACACCGGAAAAATCCGCCACTTTACAGGCATACTATAGATACCCCCCCAGGTACAAAATTTAAAGGAATATTTCACTTTTATTGTTTCACTTTAAGCATTATTAAAATCACTGCTCCTGAATTTTTTTTAATTTTTAAAACTTTTTTTGCATTGCTACATGGACCCAAGTCCCCAAACACTTTTTATGACAATAACTTGCGTAGTAACCTTTAAAATTATCACTTTTGATTTTTCACGTTCGTGTCCCATAGACTTTAATGGTTTTTAAACTATTTCGGCTCATCTCTAGTGCTGGCATTACAGAAGTTTAAGGCAGGAGAGCCACTGGTCTTGTAGCTCCCTTGAAAGGCAGTGTAGATATTCCTGTCAGGTTCCAGAGCTGAACCTGGGACCTCTGCAGTGTCTGACTGTAGTTCTTCTTGATGTGCAACCTGAGATTCTGGTTTAAAAAAAGAGAATGAGCTGACAGCCACCATGAAAAAAATTAGTTCCTAAAATAGTAAGTATTAACATAATTTCAACAACTGGGTAGCACCACTACCATTTGTGTCCTCAAGAAAGAAACTCCAAAACAACGTTGAGCATTCAGAAGCATGATTGATTTCTTTACAAATTACACTGAACAGAAAACCTGAGATGGAAAAAACCTTGTTGACTTTATGCAAAAGGTGTTTCTTTACAGTACATCACGGGACACAGAGACAATAATTACTACATGGGTAGTGAGGATGGTACATGCCAACGCATGGGAAGTACCAACGTTCCTCTCCTTCCCTAAGAGGTGGTGTAGCATCAGCATTATCTCTGGCAAAATAGAATTTTTATAACAGCTTACCTGTAAAATCCTTTTCTTGAAGGTACATCACCGGACACAGAGCTAATAATTACTACATGGGTTATGGGCCACCTTCAGGTGATGGACACTGGCATAATCAAGACCGGAAGATCCCCTCTATATAACCCCTCCCACATGGGGAAAACATCAGTTTTTTCACCAGTGTCTAAGGTGTTGGTCACGGTTAACATTATGCTCCCCAGAAGGGCCCTACCCAGGGAGCTGTATAATCGGATCCATTCAAAAAGCCAAAACAAAGGCAAAAGTGGATGGTACCCGAGCCTCGATACTGAAGAATCAGGTCTTGCCTGTAACGCTTCTCCCAGGAGAGCTGGGTCCTGGGATCCAGCACCTTGGTCACATTGCTATAGCACACATTGCTCTGGCAGGGCACTCTACAGGTCCAAGGCAGTGGACCCTATAAATTAAAGGGGACCCAGTCCTTGAAGGTCTGGCAAGACTCCAAGCCCGTCGTGATGGGTGGAGATTGGGTCACTGTGTTAATTCCAGAAGTACCCTGTGGCGGGAATGGTAAGTTAAGAAGATCCTTTCTGGACTTCTTTTAATGAACAGTTGATGTCTTGCCTGTATTCTCTCCTACCACTAGAGGGTGTGAAGTAGCATACCTGGTGTCAGCATCCCATGCCTGCCTGGTTGAAGGTCTGTCAGCAGCGCTTGTGGAGGGGCTCTGACTTCTCTCTCAGTTAATCAGCCACCTAAAAAGGAGGGGAGGGAGAGTTTGCGGTTCTACCAGCAGTCTTTCCCCCTCCCCCCCCCCAACATCCCCAAGTGGATCACAGCTTGTGTACAAGTGCACGTGCGCACAGGAAAATAACCTCTTCTTATATGAAAAGAGATGCCACAGGGGAGGGGATCGACGCTGCCGGTGTGCACATGTTTTGGCAACCGCGTTGCCCTTTGGCTCATGCGTTAGTGGTTAATTCCAAATTTGGAAATTCAAACAATTTGTAATTTCAGAAATCCGGAAAGTAGAAAATTCTAAAATGTTGAATTTTAAAGGGTAATGCCACGTACACACAATCACTTTTTGTGATGTAAAAACGTTGTTTTATCTCACGAAACAAAACAAAGTTTTTCAAACTTCATTTTAAAAAACGACGTTGCCTACACACCATCGTTTTCTGAAAATGCTCTTGCAAATCGCGGTTACGTACACCACGTTCGACGGCACTGTGTTCCATTCAAGCTCGCGTCATAACTTGCTCCTGAGCATGCGCGGGTTTAAAAACGTTGTTTAAAACGTTTTTAGCCCACACACGATAATTTTTTATGACACAAAAAATGACATTTTGAAAAACGACATAAAAAATTGAAGCATGTTCGAATTTTTTTTTGGTCGTTTTTCAGAAGACATAAAACGTTGTTTTATTTCATCACAAAAAATTACCGTGTGTACGCGGCATTAGGGTTAGGGAACGTAACGTAAATTAGATCTAATAATAATAATAAATAATAATAATAATAATAAAAACTTTTATTATTATTATTTATTATCAATTTGTCCATTCCATTTATTTAGATGTTCCATTCATTATTTTGGATAATTTCTAACTTCAGATAAATTTGTATTCATTACAATTACTAACAGCCAAATTTAAAAGGAAATTCCAATACCTGTAATTTAATAGTTATTATTTCAAATGTTTCTGATTTTCTTTCTTTTTTTCTTTCTTTCCGGATTTCTGAATTTCCGAATTCCAAAATTTTTGAATTTCCGAATTCTGAATCTTCGAATTTTCGAAGAAAGCAAAAAAAATTATCAAACGAAAACAAAAAACACACACATTATTCGGCAGTGCACATGTCTAATAAATACATCCATAAGATCTCAAGTACCCTTCTTCCTGTAAAAAGAAGAAGTAAGCGTCCTTCATTGAAACGCTCTGCCTCTCTATCGCCTGGAGAGTCAGCCTCCAGGCAGTCAGGACAGCCTCCGCCTTCAGCCCCAAGAGGAAGGCCCCAAGGTCAAACCAGAAGGAGTCCTGGGGACAAAAATCTGCAAAAGTGAGTACAAAGACCTCCTTATGAAGGGGCACCCCCGCTCGCATGAGTGGGGGGAAGGCTCCGGCAGTTTGCAGGAACCTGGCAAGAGGAGATCCAGGACAGATGGGTCATCTCCATAGTCTCTCTAGGTTACAAGCTAGAGTTTAGTGAATTTCCTCTGCCTCACTTTCTAAAATCGAGCGTTTCCAAGGATCTGGTAAAAAAGGGCTTCATTGTTCCAAGCGCTAGACCGGTTGCTGTCTCAAGGGGTGATCATAGAGACCCCCTCAAGGAATGGGATTTTACTCAAATCTTTTCACAGTACCCAAACCAAACAGGGATGTCAGACCCATTTTGGATCTCAAGGATCTGAACCAATTTTTTTACATCCACTTCTTTTGCATGGAATCAATTAGGTCAGTGGTGTCCTCCCTTCGGGGAGGGGAAGTTCTAATGTCAATAGACATCAAGGATGTGTATCTCCATGTTCCAATCTTTCCCGCTCACCAGAAGTGTTAGCAAGACTAAGAGCCCAGGGGATAGTGGAAAAGGCATACCTAGACGACCTATTGCTGATGGTTCAGTCCATAAAGGGGCTGGATCTGAGTGTAACCAGCACAGTAGAATGGATTATCAACCTAGAAAAATCATCCTTGCGGCCAGTAAAAAGGCTGGATTGCTTGGGTCTGGTGGTAGACACAGCCCACAATAAGGTTTTTCTAACCCCAGGCAACATTTTGCGCGATAAGAGAGCTGGTCAGGACAAGGGAAAAGCCACCCATCCATCTATGTATGAGACAGTTCCGTTCCGTTCAGTTCCATTCAAGACTATTGCAAAACAATATCCTGGCTGCCTGGAGCAAAAGAAGCCAGGATATGGATTGTCCAATGCACTTGACTACAAAGATACGCCAAAGTCTCAGGTGGTGGCTACTGAGTCAGATTCCGAGAAGACCTTGCCCATCAACATTTTAGAAATTTGGGCAGTACGCCTGGCCCTAAGGGCCTGGTCGGGCATACTACGGGGATACACTGTCAGGGATCAGTTCGACAATGCCACGGCAGTAGCCAATATCAATCACCAGGGTGGCACCAAGAGTTGGGCGGCCCAGAAAGAGATAAACCATATTCTGGTGTGGGCATGTTCCCTGCCTATCTGCGGTGTTCATCCCAGGGGTAGAAAATTGTCAGGCAGACTTTTTAAGCCACCAGCCATTGCTCCCAGGGGAGTGGTCCCTACATCCAGATGTCTTTCTGGCCATTTTCCGTAGATGGGGTACCCCAGACATGGATCTTTTTGTGTCTAGGTTAACACAAAACTGGACAAGTTTGTATCCCAAACAAGGAACCCGCTCGCTTGCGGAGCAGATGCATTGGTAACCCCTTGAGATCAGTTTTCTCTGATTTATACGATCCCTCCAGTTCAGTTGCTCCCACGTCTGCTGCGCAGGATCAGAGGGGAATGAAAACAGCTGATCCTAGTGGCCCCGGCGTGGCCCAGGAGGTCCTGTAATACAGACATTGTGAAGATGGCAGTGACGAGTTCTTGGGTTCTATCAGCCCACCAGAATCTGCAGTCACAGGGCCGGTGTTCAACCCTACCTTACAAATGCTAAATTTGATGATTTGGCTGTTAAGGCCTGCGTTCTAAAAGATCAGGGGTTTTAAGGATCAGTGGTAACTACCCTGATTAATGCTAGGAAGCAGGCTTCTAGAGCTATCTACTATATGGTCTGGGGAAGGCTTATCTTTCTTGGTGTGAAAGCAAGGGATGGCATCCTCGCAAGTATAGTATAAGCAGGATTCTATACTTTCTACAGTTGGGGGTAGAAATGAAGCTAGCCTTGAGTACTATTAAAGGTCAAGTCTCGGCCTTGTCAGTTTTTTTCAAAAACCTATTGCTTCTCACGCCCTAGTACAGGCTTTTATGCAAGGTGTAACACACATAAATCCTCCGGTCAAGTCACCGATCTGCCCATGGAACCTGAATCTGGTTTTGTCAGTCCTTCAGGGGCCTCCCTTTGAGCCATTCTGCGATGCCCCATTACCCATGGTCACAAGGAAGCTAGTGTTTATGGTTGCAGAAAATTCCGCAACAAGAGTCTCAGAGTTGGCAGCGTTATCTTGCAAAACCATTTCTGGTGGTTCATAAAGACAAGGTGGTGTTACGTCCCCGGCCGTCTTTTCTGCCTAAAGTAGTGTCCAGTTTTCACTTAAACCCGGACATTTTGCTGCCTTCATTTTTTCCAGAACCGAATTTGGCAGATGAAAAGTCATTACATTTTCTCGTTGTAACGAGAGCAGTTCATTTCTATCTGGAGGCAACTGCTCAGTTTAGAAAAAACTTCCAGGAGGCCCCAGAAAGAGGCAGGCAGCAACCAAGTCGACCATCTCTAGATGGGTTTGTCAGATTATTACTCAAGCTTATGAGTTACATGGGAAAGTTTCTTAGAGCACACTCCACCCGAGCAGTTAGCACTTCTTGGACAGTGTGTCACCAGGCCTCTCTAGCTCAAGTCTGCAGGACCACAACTTGGTCATCTGTGCATACATTCATAAAATGTTACCAGGTTGATGTGGGTCAACAGGAGGATACCACTTTTGGGCACAGTGTTTTGCAGGCGGCAGTATAGGTCCTCATGTCTGACAGAGTTCTGCTTTATTTATTGGTGTCTCCCTCCCCTCAAATGGAATTTCTATGGGACATCTCATGCAGTAATTATTGGCTCTGTGTCCCGTGATGTACTGTAAAGGAAAACGGATTTTTTTATAACAGCTTACCTGTAAAGTCCTTTTCTTGAAGGTACATCACAGGACACAAAGGTCCCTCACCTCTTTTGGGATTATTATATATTGCTGTGCTATAAAAATTAGGTACTCCTCATGTGGGAGTGTGTTACGATCAGGCATCGGGCTTGAAGGCCAATAGCAATAGCAGTGGCAGGATAGGTATACAGGCAGTCACTTCTGGCAGATGACACAGGCTCATCTGAGGTGCGGAGGCTAAGTACTAGCTGGTTTTCCGCAGAGCTCCTGATGGTGGAGATGGATTTAGCTGCAAGCTAGTACCAGGTCGCGGTCCTCAAGTTTGCCCCACCAGGGTGTGAGCAAGCCGGGGTCCAATAGCGGATAAACAGACATGGATGAAACAGCAACGTGGTCAGTAAACAAGCCAAGGGATCAATCACGAGTGGTTGCAGATTGGGATCAGGCAGTAGAGTAGTCCAGAAACAGGCCGAGGGTCAAACATGGGCGGTTGCAGGTACAAATGGCAGCAGGAAAGGCAACAGCAAGGCACTGGAAGTGCTGAGATGAGGCTTTTATAGGAAGTTCATGGGAGGAGCAAGGGGTTCAAGGTTTAAGGCAATCAAGACACCAAGCAGAGTAGTCTAATGGATCAGATAGGCTTATCCACCAGATCAGGCAGGGAGCTGTCCAGTATCCCAGATAGCTCAGTGGGAAGAGACAATACCAGACACAGAAGAGGTCCCAGGTTCAAGCCCAGGTCCTGAGAGAGTTGTTATATCAAGGGGGATTTCCAGTCTTGATTATGCCAGTGTCCATCACCTGAAGGTGGCCCATAACCCATGTAGTAATTATTAGCTCTGTGTCCCATGATGTACCTTCAAGAAAAGGATTTTACAGGTAAGCTGTTATAAAAATCCTATTTTGCAAGAGATAATGCTGAGGCTACACCATCTCTTAGGGAAGGAGAGGAACGTTGGTACCTCCTATGCATTGGCATGTACCATCCTCACTAGCCAGATAAGATCACGGCCGTCCTTGACTCAGGTGCTTGATATAAAGGTGTTTCCCTCAATGACGTCCTTCTCACTGGGCCTTATCTGAACAAGAACCTTATAGGAGTGTTGCTCTGCTTCAGACAAGAAGTAGTTGCTGGTATGACTGACATTCAGCAAATGTTCCACTGTTTAATTTTTCTAGAAGATAACAGAAACTGGTATTGCAGCAACAATGTCAACGATGAAGTCAATAAACTAGCAAAAGTAATTACATGTTTTTAGTAACATCCATTCTCCTGTTATAGCAATTTATGAGCTAAGAAAAACAGATCAAGAAGGTGAAAAAAAATAAGATGTATGTGAAATAGTGGAAAATTATTTCTATGTTGACAATAGGCTCAAATCTCTGCCTAAGACGAAGAAGCAATTGATCTTCTCAAAAGCTCAGGATATGTTGGCCACTACCAACCTCAGGCTTCACAAAGTTATCTCTCATAGTAACAATATAGCCTCTTTTTGCTTTGGGATGTCAAACAAGACATGTTCACATTTCAAGTATCAACCTGTGACAAGCCTTTCATGAAACAAGGAGTTTTGTCTGCTGTGAACAGCATCTATGATCCTCTGGGTTTCATAGCACCCTTTGCCATTTAGGGTAGGATACTTCTAAGACAGCTTACTTCTCAAAACACTGATTGGGATACCCCATTACCTATCGAAAAACAACAAAGATGTGAATCATGTCAAGAGTCCCTGAAAGCATTAGAACGATGTTAGGTACCACTCTCTTACATTTCTACATCCCTAATGAATACCACCAGAAAAAAAAAGAACTGTGGGCCAGATTCAGGTAGAGTTAGGCTGGAGTATCAGTGATACTCCAGCCTAACTGTCACTTTAAGCCGGCGTTTTTGTTTTCTGTAACCAGAAAACAAGAAACGCCGGGTTGGAGTTCCGATGCGAGCAGCGTAATTGAATTTCGCCATCGCATCGCAACTTTAATTTAAAAATGGCGCCGGGGGCGTTCCCGCTGATTAACGCCGAAAAAATATGTTAATCAGCGGGAATCGGCAATTCACAATTGTATTTGGGCGCGACGCAGTGACGTTCCGTCGTTTCCGTAAGCGATACGCGGCGTAAAGATAAAGCAGCCCCCTAGTGGAGTATCCTATGTTAAGTATAGCTGTCGTCATCGCGTCGGAAAAAAAAAATTTGCGTCGCTTGCGTAAAACGTCCATGAATGGGGATTTGACGTCATTGACGTTCACTGACAGAATTTGGAGCATGCGCACTGGGATGCATTGACAGTCGACGCATGCGCAGTACGTTCGCTGCGGGATTGTGCTTAGTTTAAATAATACACGCCCCGTACCCGCCCAATTTGAATTCCGCCGGCTCATTTTCGATACGCTGCCGCAACTTTAGGAGCAAGTGTTTCATGAATAACAGCACTTGCTCCTAAAATTTCGCCAGAGTAACGTAAATGAGAAACGTTACTCCAGATTAAAGATGCTCCCATCTACCTGAATCTGGCCCTATGTTTTTTGTATACCACCAAACAAAACAATTCTATGTGTATGTCAGTAACAGACCCATGAATGATGCTCCTATCAGAATTCATACAGATTCTACATTTGAAATGGTTAATCCTAAGTCTGATAAGGAAATCAGAGCAAATACCATTACACTCAACACTTCTGTAAAGTCAATGCCACTGTTTTGAACTCTTTTCAAAATGGTCTTCTGTTGTACAATCTATCACATGACTTGATTCAAAGGGAGGTAAAACCAACTAGTGCATGCTGATTCCTTCCCCTTTGAAGAACTTGATTTAAAGAGAGCTGTTCCAGGAATATTTTTCTCTTGCAATGTTTTGCAAGAGCTAGACACACTATGGGGGTTATTTACTAAAGGCAAATACACTTTGCACTGCTAGTGCACTGCTAGGGCATTTGGAAGTGCAGTCACTGTAGATCTGAGGGGAACATGCAAGGAAAGTAAAAAAAAAAGCATTTTAGCTGGCAAACGATTGTATGAAAAAATTAGCAGAGCTTCCCCTCATTTTAGATCTACTCCTCAGATTTAAAGCGGCTTCACTTTCAAGTGAATGTTCAAGTGCACTTGTAGTGCAAAGTGGATTTGTCTTTCGTAAAAAAAAAAAAAAACAATGTTTTGTTTTATGCACATGTTTTTTAAATTAAGTCTTTCTACAATCTGCAAGATGTAATTTGGATTGAGTCACTATTTCCAAGCTACTGAGACTGTAGGTTATGCTATCTGACTGCAACAGCATCAGTTATAGAGATCACACTTTAAGTGCTTAGATTGCAGAAGCAGAACACATTTTGTTTTGTATAGAGCGTGAAGCACTGTACACCCTATAGGGAACTGCCACCCAATGATCATTATATATGTATAAAAATATTTTGGGACAAGCCCTTTAGCCATACATGTGGGAGAAGAGACATGTAAAACTGCTTCACTGGCAAATCTGTACTATGGGACAGGTATCTCCAAGGTCCATGGGTACATTAACCTCAGTTATGTACCATATGTTGCTAGTCCTTTTCCTCTAAAATTCCAATGTTTTTGGCCACCACCACCAGATGTGTGCAAAGGTTTCAAGGGAGTCATACCCTTCCCAACATGGAGGGGAGTTCTCCAGTCAAGAAATAGCTAGCTAACTTCAGTATTTAACGCTCTGGGAATAATTTAAAGTTCTTGTTCCCACTTACTCCGGTATCCTGGGGTTTTAGTTCTGGTTTGTTTTATCAGGATTTTATATAATCTAGACATAATGTGTTAAAGTTCCTTGAGTACAAAATAATTTCTCCATAGGTGTTAAACATTGAACTCACTGAAGTGGTTGCGAAAGTGAACTTTCAAAGTGATATATTTGCCTATATCTTCATTCATCTAGTGAGACAACACTCCATTTTTGTCTTAATTCTTGAAGTAAAAAATCCTACTATTTTACCTGCAATTAACCCAACTTGTAAAAAAATTATCATATTCTTTCTCTGAAAGGAAATACTCCATGCCATCAAAGTTATCACAAGTAATTTATATATCCATTGCATCTGCTTATGTGCCCTACCCCAAATACTAAACACATTCACCGTGATTGGACTAGTGTCTTTAGATAATTCTTCATATTATTGTGGAATACACATCACTTTATCCAGTGCCTTATTACTTTGCTTTTCTATCATCACCCAACTTCTATTTACAATGTTATGTTCCCAATCTGCCATTCGTAACAGAGTTATCTCCTGATAATACATTTTAAAGTCTGGTGCATATGGAGTTCTAAGTCATTTATTCTGCCATATAAATCTAAGTATCATAGACCTCAAGGTTTTAAAATAATTCTGGGATATGTATATTGGAAGCATATGAAATGTATACAAAATCTTAGGCAAAATGTTAGTTTTAATGGTGTTTATTCAAGATATCTATCCAAGATGAAAGCTATATTTTAAGTTAGAACTTAGTCCTTTTTTGGTGGTATTTAGTAAAGCTAAATAATTTTCTTTATACAACACATTTATTTGATCCCCAAGTAATTGAGTTCCTTATTCTGCTATACAAATGAAAATGCTGGCTGCAATGCACATTGTTACTTCTGTTCTAATGAAATATAAAAAAATCTCACACTTGAAAAATCTTTAAAACGGTTCAGTGTGTGAATGAACACACAGAGCTGTGGTTCAGGAGCACGCCTGCTTGGGTGCCCCCACAGAAAGCTGCTTACTATGGGGGCACCTGGCAGGAAGGAGGGGCCAGAAGTACCGGCGAAGGACCCAAAAAGAGGAGGATCTGGGTTGCTCTGTGCAAAACCATTACACAGAGCAGGTAAGTATAACCCGCCAGCTAGTTCTGATTCTGGGCTTAATTTTATCTAACGTTACTACTATAGGTGAATGAAACTCCTAGTTAGATATTGAATATCAGACATCCAGGGAAGAACAAAATCTGTACCCAGGGACATATCTATTCTCAATAAGGTCTGACAAGTACTAGAACAACAGGAGTATTATTGAATAGACAGGTAACGTTGACTAAAGCTGAGCGGTCTGGCTTTTTGCCCAGATGCTGTGGTTTTGAGGCGAGGGAAAGACAGTGTGTAGTGCCACCCCCTAAGGAGCCGCTGGTTAAATTTTGGGTTCTCTGTTTTGTGCCTTGACTCCAAGAACAACCTCAACCTCCTCGCTCTTTTATATGTCTCTTTTTCTCTGATGCTGGTACTTCAGACAGCTCTCCTCAGATGCTTTTTACCTCAGACAGCTCTCCTCAGATGCTTTTTACCTTTAGAAAGCTCTCCTCGGATACTTTTACCTCAGACAGCTCTCCTCACTGTTACTGTGTGCCAGCAAAGGACTTTTTGAGCATTGGTATCTCCCTCTCTCTCTTAAGCAAACTCCTCTCCTCAGTCTCCTGTCAGCCCTCTCTCTTTCTTTCACCTCAGTCCTCTCCTTTCCTAATTTTTCCCAGCACTTCCTGAAACTTAACAATAGGGCCTGTATAGGATCTTCCCAAATCACAACTCTCCAACCAGCAAAATGAGGAAGTTGGGTGGCTATGAAATATAGTCTCAGCTGGGGCACCGCCAATGCGCCCCATCCCTAGCTCACTGGATAATTGATAGCTTGATCCTTGGGTTTTTTCTTTCCATAATAGCCTTCGACATAATGATTCTATTTTTTGAACCATTTAAGAGGTATTTATATTGGTAAATTTTTAAAGGACATATAATAATTGAGGGGTCCAAATCATTTTTATAAGGTTTGCTCGGCCCACCACCGATAATGACAGCTTAATCCACGCCAAGCTCTTAAAATGGAAATTAATGAGAATAGGAGATAAATAATATATTAGGTAATCTTCTACCCTAGACTGTATTCATATTCCCAAATATTTAAACGTTGAAACAATTTTGATTTGCTGAGACTCTCCTAATACGAACAAACTGGTATTGTTCGAAGGAAGTATAACAGATGTATCCCAATTGATAACATATCCAGAGAACAAACCAAAAATTTGAATAAGTGACATTAAAGAACTTAATGAATTATCCGTATCTAAAAGAAACAACAAAGCGTCATCTGCATACAATGAGATTTTTTCGTTCCTTGTTCCTCTAATAAATCTACAAATAGATTATGATTGTCAGACAGCTTTAGACAATGGTTCAAGGGCCAGTGCAAATAGCAGAGGAGACAGGGGGCACCCCTGTCTAGTACTTCTATATAAAGAAAAAAAATCGGAAACTGAACGATTTATTTGCATACAGGCTCTCAGGGTAGAATACAACAGCTTAACCCAAAGTAAAAAACTATCCTCAAGGACAAACAAACCCAAAACCTCCCACAGATATGTCCACTCAATGCTATTGAAAGCTTTCGCAGCGTCGAGTGACAAAATTGCTCTCCTCCCTTTGGGTTATCAGATGGTATTTGCACATTAAAAAAAAAACTAGCTGTAGACCTTGTAGGGATAAAACCAGACTGATCTGGATGAATCAAGCGCTGCATATATCTGCTTTATCTTGTTTCCAGGACCCTGGCTAAAATCTTAGCATCCAAATTCAACAATGATATCGGGCGGTTAGATTCCAGAGCCAAAAGATACTTTCCAGGTTTTGGTAACACAATAATTCAGGCATTATTCATAGAGTCTGGAAGCTTAAATAATTCTAAAGCCTGGTTGAAGACTTTTAACAATTCTGGGGGCAAGACATCCCCATATTGTTTATACACTTCTGATGGTGCATCAGGTCTTATCATTTGGGCAATCTGCCACTGCCTTGGCAAGTTCCTCCAGCGTCAGAGGGGCATTGAGTTCCTGTCTAGAAATTACAGAAAGAAAGGGGAGTTTTTATGGGTCTAAATTTTTTTTTTTTTTTTTTTTTTAAATATATTTTTATTGAAAGTTTACAATAATACCAAGGTAAGGCAAACAGTGACAAGATCAAGTACAAAATGTTAATATACCTTAACCACAAAGACACTGAAGAGCAAGTCTAACCGTTGCATACCATGGGGCCTGTAGCAACCACTCCACCTCATCCCCGCGCCCCAGATGGGACCGTGCTGCGCGGGGGTTGTGTGGCACGAGCCACCTCCAATGTGGCACCTGCTCGGTGAGAAGCACCTGAATCCAGGATAGGCGGGCTATCCCGCTGAAAGCATAGAACTTGACCGAAAGCTATGGAGGCAAAAGGGTCAAGGTAGTCCAAGGCCCAGGAGAGAGGAGAGAACTCCAAACCCCCCTGGGTCCGGGAAGTGGCATGCGAGAGACACACAACACAGATGATAACAATTTAAACCATAACTATAAAAAAAGGAAAAGAAAGAAACATAACTAAAGGACCCTTATGGTCCATAACATTCTTGACTGTTATATTAGAATAGCTAAAGGAGTTGAGACAGCAGAGAAAGAAGAGACAGGGGAGAAGGGAGCAGAGAAAAAGAAAGAGAAGGAGCGGAAGGGTCAGGAATTACCCGGAGGGACACAAGTTCAGAGGATTCGGGCCCGAAAACTGCAATATTCTAACTGACGTCAGAGCCAAATCATAGAAGGACTCCAACATACGAAGCCCATGGTTCCCAAATGAGTTTGAATCTATCAATAGTATCAAGGATAGTGTTGGAGATCTTCTCATTCGACATTATCCAGGAAATTTTCCTTTTGGCCATTAGGAAAGAGACTGTTGGGGACTTCCAGGCCTTAGTAATAGTCATCTTGGCTCCAAGTAAGATAAAAAAGATCAGAACCTGCGTGTACCTGGGTATTTCAGGTATTGGGTTATTAAGTAAAGCAATCGTGGGATCTCGGGTTACCCCCACCCCCGTGACTTTACGGATGAGGTTGAATGTTTTATACCAAAAGGACCGAATCCTAGGACATTCCCACATTATGTGGAGTAGGGAGCCCGTGTGTCTGCAGCCCCTAAAACATAGAGGGGAGGATTGTGGATAGAATTTGGCAAGGCGAGTGGGAACCAAGTACCAGCGGGTCATGACCTTAAGGTTCGCTTCTACCAGCGAGGTATTCATAATGCCCTTATATGAGCGGGCTAAGTTAGAATGCCAACGTTCCAACGTCCAGTCGAGGTCAAGGTCTCGGTCCCAACTGGTCATATATGACGCTTTCTCCAATGGCTCGGCCAAAGCTGAATAAATAAGAGAGATACCCCCTTTTGTGTCCCTGGCTGAGGAACACCATTGTTCATAGGGGGTTACTGATGGTGGGTCAACACTGGTTTTTATGACCTGGCGAAGGAAGTGGGAGATCTGGTAGAACCGGAATTTCTCGGAAGAGGGGCCCATTGGAATTAAAGAAGTGTCCGATTCTGTAAAGGCCTTTGTCAAGCCACCATGTCAAGCCACCATTTGAAGGCTAAAATGTCCAGCCCAGGGGGAAACCGAGGGTTGTGGAAGATGTGGGCCAGTGGGTGCCAGTGGGATATCAGGGGTTTCAGTTTGTGTAGAGAGTCACAGAGTGCCATAGAGTGGGATAATGTAGGAGCAAGAATCGGAGGTCTACTTTTGGGATGATTCCAGAGAAGGAAGTCTAGGGTAAACCCCGGGGTCGCCATCCTTTCCATGGAAACCCAATCCGGCTTGGGCCCTTTCAGGTAGATTATCGAGAACTGGCTAAGTTGGGCCGCTCGGTAATACCACCACAGACTGCGTAATCCGAGGCCCCCCCTCAATCTAGGCCTATAAAGGACTGTCTTAGCTAAACGGTGTCCTTTCTTATCCCAAATGAAACGGTTTATAGCAGATTGGAGAGAGTTAATGTATGATCTGGTGATTGGGATGGGAAGGGAGCGGAATAGATATAAAATTTTAGGTAGCAGAGTCATCTTGACTGCATTTATGCGGCCTAGCCAGGATAGTTTATAAAGGGACCATTGGCGAAGGTCCCCCATGAGCTTTCCAACCAGGGGGGGGTAGTTAAGCTTGTGAAGGAGTTCAGTCCGCGAGGTGAGGTGAATGCCTAAGTAAGGAATGGAAACAGAATTCCAGGAAAAAGGGAAGTGGCATTTCAGACTGTCTATTTGGGCTTGAGGGGTAGTTATGTTTAGAGCCATTGACTTAGTCATGTTAACTTTGAGGCCGGATATGCTGCCAAAATCTTCGAGGAGTTGGGTCACGTTGGGGGTCGAGGTGAGTGGAGATGTAATGAAGAGGAGGACGTCGTCCGCAAACAAGGCGCACTTGTGCGACGATTGTCCGCAGCAAACTCCTTGGATGTCTGGATGGTTCCTGATCGCGATAGCCAGAGTCTCGATGGCTACCGCAAACAGGAGAGGGGAAAGGGGGCAACCCTGTCTCGTGCCCTTCCTGATGGGGAATTGATCTGAAAAGTGACCGTGAAACCTAACCTGTGCTATCGGTTGGGAGTACAGTGCCTCTAAAGTTTTGATGAAACCTGGACCAAATCCCCATTTCTGGAGCAAAGTGAAAAGATAGGGCCAAGCAACCGTGTCAAAAGCCTTTTGGAGATCGATGGAAAGCAAGTAACCTTCCTGGGGGGGCCACCATCCCAGCCCGACCTCATGAGGGAGATGATATCGACTGCTCTCCGAATCTGGTCCGGTCCCTGTCTCCCCGGTATAAAACCCACCTGGTCTTTATGGATATATGAACCTATAAATGAAGCTAACCTGTTCGCTAATATTTTCGTCATTATCTTCAGGTCATTGTTGATCAAAGAGATCGGTCTGTAATTGCCTATCTCGCTAGGGTCCTTACCCGGTTTAGGAATAACTGAAATGAAAGCTAAGTTCGCTGTGGGATCAAGAGAGGGGTTCTCACGCAGGAAATTAAAGAACCGGGCCAGATATGGAGATAGGATTCCAGAAAAGGTTTTGTAATAATGGTTTGAAAACCCATTCGGGGCTGGGGCCGAGTCCTTCTTAAGATCTTTAATAACTGCACAAATCTCGGTTTCCAGAAATGGTGAGTCTAAAGTGGAACGGTGGGAGTCAGAGAGTCTGGGAAGAGGGACATTGTGTAGAAAGGTGTCAAGACTGGAATGTGAGGGTTGGGTGTCAGATGAGTACAGGTTGGAGTAAAATGACTGGAAGGCCTTGAGTATCTTCTCAGGGTTCTGAGTCAGGGCGTCGTCCGAGGCCTTGATCTTGGGAATGGAGTGAATCCTTAATTTGGGGGACAGTTTGGCTGCTAACTGCGGGCCAAACTTGTTTGCCCGCATATAGTGCTTACCATTCAGCCATTGCAGATGCTTATCCGCCGAAGAGGTAAGAGCCAAATTGAGTGCTAACCTAGCCAAATCGAGCTTGGCCAGGGAGGCCTGAGAGGGGTTTCGTTTGTGGTCCTTGCTAAGGAGTTTAAAATCTCTCTCAAGGTTCACAATGTCCAACTTCCTTTCCCGCTGCAGTTGCGACGAAAGTTGGATAATTTTTCCCCTCAGCACCGCTTTATGTGCTCCCCAAAGGGAAACAGGGGAGATATCCTCTTTATCATTGTTCCCGAAGTATTCCCGCATCTCCCTCTCCAACAAAGCGCAGTGCACCGGGTTGGAGAGGAGAGATGAGTTTAGGCGCCACGGGCGACGCCCAGGGGGGGATATCGAGTTAGAAAGCTTAAGGAGAACTAAGGAATGGTCAGACCAAGGGACTTCGTGAATGGAGGCGTGAGAAGCTACGTGAATGTCAGAAGAGGGCATAAGGATATGGTCAATTCTGGCGTAGGTCTTATGGGGAGCAGAGTAGTGCGTATAGTCTTTTTCGGAAGGGTTGAGTTCCCGCCACGTATCAATGAGGCCCAGAGTGTGGAGAAGGCGAGCAATGTGGAGGCTCTGTTTAGGTGGTCTTTTAAGGCGGGGGCTTCCTGACCTCGATTTATCTAGGACATTGTCAAATGTGATATTAGAATCACCGCCCAATATTACCCTGCCCTCAAAAAGAGGTGCGAGAGTATTAAGCATAGTGGAAAAAAAATTTAGATTGTCCCCGGTTAGGGGCATAATAAGAGACTATGGTGTGAACTGTCCCTTCTATTGATCCTTTAACCAAAATATAGCGCCCTTCCTTGTCGGCGACAGTCATGGAATGTACAAAGTGGGTCTTTTTAGAGAATAATATAGCTACCCCTCTCTTTTTAGTGTCAGCGTTTGCCAGGAAAAAGGTGGGGTACCCACGGTGGAGAAAAGGAGGATTGTAGCTACCAGGAAAATGAGTTTCCTGGAGTAAGATTATATCCAGGCCCCTCGAGTAATAACTCTGGAACGCCTTGCGTCTTTTTGTTGGGGAATTTAAGCCTTGGGTGTTATGCGAAGCCACCTTAAGGGCAGCCTGACGGGGAGATGTATCAGCCATGGACACGTGAGGGTGGGCACGAGCAAACTGAAGACAGGCCTACCTTGAACCTCGAGAGACTGGGAACGAGCATAGGAGAACCTGAGAGAGAACGAAGATGCAGGCTGGGAGTGATGGAGGCCCTCCGTGTAAGTTCCTGGGAGGAAAAATAAGGATAAAAAGTAAAACAGATTAAGTAAGATTTAAACATTAAATAAGAAAAAGAGAGCGGATAAAAGGAACAGGGAAAGAGAGGCCTAGGCGAGAACGACTAGGGAGAAGAGCATGCAGGACTGATCGGCCAAGTCCTGTACTGAGACCCAATGAGAGGATGGGCTCAGGAGAGTAACAACCTCTAAGGGGGTTGTTCGCCTGCAGTCACAAGAGGAGCGAACTCCTGCCCGTCACTACAGAAAAAGTGGCATGTTTGACCACCCCAGCACATCGGCCCCCAGAAAGATAACATAACTGTAGATGGGAGATCTCCATGATGGGGAGCCAAACTATAAACATAGAAAAAAGCTGTAACCATATATGAGGACAAAGCACAAACCAAATGGCTAACATAATAAACCATAACTTAGAAACCTTGATGCTGCCTGAAAAATGGTGAGGGAAGGATGGGGAGGAGGAAGGGTAGGGGAGGGAGAGAGGGCGATGCAGGGGGGGGAGGCAGAGGGGGGGACAGTATGCATACGGAGCTACATGACAAAAATGAGCTACAATATATAATTACCAAAACAAAGAGGAGAAAAAATACAAAAAATGAGAACAGAGTTCTCGCTACAGCAATTCTATAATATTCCACCATTTTTGCCCACCCCGCACCCCCCTCATGCAGGGTAGACAGTTTGTGTAAAGCACAATCCAGAGATTGTCCTTAAAAAAAAAAAAAACCTAAGGGAGAGAAAGGGATGTTAATGGCAAAAAACAAAACTTGGCGGGAATAGTGAATAGCACTATACAGACGAGGGGAAAAAACCCTAAGTTAGGATACAATGATCTCGGAGAGATGAGTGGGGGAAACAAAGTCATCTCGGGGGGCGAGAGTCTCGATGTCTCTTTGGTTGCTGTTTGTTCCACAGTGGAGTAATAGGGCTGCCTGTGGGAGGCCTCTTTGAGGAGCCAGGACGAAGAGATGGATCCTGGGGGAGTAATTCTTGATTGATAAATCCGAGTCGTAGCAACAGCTGTTCACCATCCCTAAAGCTTGAGAAGCTGTGCGATTTATCTTTGTAGTCGAATTGGAGGCGAAATGGAAAGGACCACCTATATTTGATGGATTTCTGTATGAGGACCCCTAAAAGGGGTTTCAGGGACCTCCTCTTCTGGATCGTGGTAGGAGAGATATCGGCGAAGATCTGTAGTTTGTTACCCTGGAAGTTGAGGTCATCAAGATTACGGGATCTCCGCATAACTTCCTCTTTTACACTGTAGTAGTGGGGTTTAACCACAACATCCCTCGGGAGCCCATCTTGGCGGGGAGGCTGGAGTGCCCTGTGGGCCCTGTCCAGCTCGAGCTTGTGGTCTGGGATGTCGGTTTTTATGAAAAGTTTCACTGTTTCAGGAATATTAGTGACACTCTCGGGTATTCCCCTAATACGGAAATTATATCTCCTGCTGCGATTTTCCAACTCATCAATTTTAGCGAGTGCGACTTCAAGTTGGTCCTGCAGCGTCTGTATGCAGTTAGTGTTTTGGTTAGTGCGGGCTACAGTATTGTCCACTGCTTGTTCAATGGCTTCAATGCGAGCCCCAATGTTTTGCAGGTCTGCCTTAATAGAGGATGTGATCTGCGCTGCTGTTTGTGTCAGACCTGCTGCTAGCATGTCTGAGAAGCAATTGAGGAGTTGAGCCATGTCAGAATGGGGGGGCTGCAGGATGGGGGAAGGCATCTGGAAGCCAGCGTGGTTCATGGGGGATTGCAGCATGGGGGTATTCATCATGTCTGCCATTGTGCGGCTAAGGAGCGACTCAGTGGAGGCTGGTGAGGCTAAATGAGGTGGAGCGGTACTCACTGGTGTTGCCAGCAGGGGTATAGCAGGCTGGATCGGGGACGCAGGGTCTGTAATTGTGGTAAGGTCCGCCATGTCACCGCAAGGAGAGGACGCGCCCGCCATCTTAGAGGCTGAGGGGGCTGCTAGGCCAAAGTCCAGCTGCCGGCTGATTCCCCGCTTGTCACCGGGGCCAGACATCCAGGAACGAGCACCGTACCTTCCGCTCCCCTATAGGGCCGTCTTCGGCTCGGTCCTCCCACCTGTTCGTGTGCTAAGAGCCGCGTTGTGCTGGGGTGGCTAGGAGCTCCCGGTCAGTGCGTCTTCCCGGAAGTCCCGCGCATGCGCACCTCCGGGTCTAAAATTTCTTAAGGCTTGTCTTAGAATATTCAATTTTAGCCCTGGTTCACACTGGTGCGATTTGGCATTTGTCGGCAATTGCCAGTAATGGCACCAGCTAAATCGCTGCATTGATTTCAAAACGTAGTTTCTGTACTACTTTTTGCGATTTTGGCCCACGATTTACATTGACATCTGTGCAGAAACCTACACAGATGTCTCTGTAATTGTGTCCGAAATCGGAAATTGACCAGTGAGAGTGAAATTGTGCGAGTTCAGCTGAACTTGCACCGCTTCATTCCCGCAGCCCAGTGTGAACCTGGGCTCACTCTGATATAAATTACTATAGAAGGTAACAAAAGATCGCAATATTTCATTATGATCATAGGAAATGACACCCCCTACTGTACTAATAGAGGAAATAAATTTAGTATTTTCTTGAAACTTTGCCATTACTGATAGCATTCTACAATACAAGATTGTTACAATCTTCTGGCTCAGCTGGAATCTGGAGCTTTCGCTTATACCTATAAACATCTAACATTGGCACTTATGAATAGGGTCTGGCAGGAAATAAGGAGTATAATGAGATTTGAAGGGGCTTCGGAGTATTCACCACGTTGGGGGAATAGGCATTATTAAGGACTATATAAATTGGAGGGATTCGAGCGTTGGTGTTCCCCAGGGGTTTCAATATATAGCCCAGCTTTATTCACAGAACGTTCTACGCTCCTTTCAGGATCTGAAAGAATCTTATCAATTGCCTCATCATAATTCTTTTTAATATATACAATTACGGCACGCTGTACAGTATCCATTTAAAAGGGGAAAAGATAGTGATAAGATTCACGACACTCTTAATTCATTAGTAGTGTAGACTGAGAAAAAGGCCTTATTTCATCTTTATAATATAAAGATAATTGTGTCAGCATAGGTAGAAGAGGGTGGGAGATAGACCCAGAGGATATTTCAGATGATGTCTGGCAAACAATTTTGGAAAGGGCGACTTTAGTTTCATTATCACCTGCACAATGTTTGTCTCAATTATTCATAATATATAGAACACTGGTAAAGTTATTTAAGTGGGGCAGGCGATACCCCAGCCAAAAATCTCCAGCTGACCTAAGACATATGTTGTGCAAGTGTCCTAAACTAGTTAGATACTGGCGAGAGGTGGTGACTAAAATTAATGAGGTTTCTTGTACTCATATTGATCCTTGATCCTAAGACGTGCTTATTAGGTTATTTCGATGAGGAGCTTTTTCCCATTGAAATTTTGATATCAGTTAGTAGATTATTGTTTATAGCATGTAACTTAATTGTCTTAGAATGGATGTCTCCAAGTATACCCTCATTTTAGGAATGGTGTCTTCAAGTAAATGATAACCTTCTGAAAGAACAACACATCTACTGTAATGGGGGCATACATAATATTTTAAATAAACTATGCAAACCATGGATATTGGCCCCAGGGTTGGCCCTATCTTCATTAGCCTTTGTTGGTCCTTTGTAGGGTGTTCTTTTCTTTATTATGATATGCTAAAGAATAACCATCTGGTAATTGACTTTTTTTGTTGCCATACCACCCATCAGTCTCACTATATTTTTCTACGTTATTGGTCTTTCTAATAGTTCTAAATCTTCTCTAAGCAAATAGGGCTTTACTGCTATTTTACTGTTTTTCCTTCTATTTGTATTTCCAGATGTTTTGCGTGATAAATATTTCTGTAGAAATCATGGAATACCATTGCAATATCTGTGGTCAATTGTTTCATTCTAAAGAATGTAAGTATTTGCAAATTATAGGAAGCAACGTCTTCTGAAATTTCTTTGATATGCTAAAAAATAACCATCTGGTCCAGGACTTTTTTCTTTTGCCATACTTCCCATCACTCTCACTATATACCCCTGCATTATTGGTCTTTCTAGCAGTTCTAAATCTTCTCTAGGCAGTTTCTGTAGTTTCACACTATACAAATAATGCTTTACTGCTATTTTACAGTTTTGCCTTTCTTTTCGTAGTTTCAAATGTATCTACGTGATAGATATTGCTGTAGAATTCATGGAATACCCATGTGATATCTGTGGTTGATTGTTTCATCTCTTCTTCTTTATTTTTAACTTTTGCGATATAGGTCATCGCTTTACCACCTCTAAGCACTCTCTCCAGTTGCTTATTATCACATTGGTATGATATATTTCCTTCGCTACCAAGTTAAATACATGCTTTTTTTCTTTTGTGCTCCTATCACTATCAATATACCTCCAATATAGGCTTTGTTTACCTCTTATAATGTAGACAGAAGGGTTTCAGAGAAGTCATTAAGAGAGAAATACACTTCCAGTTCTGATTCGATTTTCTCTGCTACTTTGTGGTCTTGCAAACACGAGTTTCCAGAAAAAATTCCTCTGCGACTCAGTGGAGAAATCAATTTTTACCAAAACATGTTGCTTTTTGTTTGAGTACAATTAATTTAAAGTGACCCTTTTTTCACTTCTTACACAACCTGTTTATGGGTGAAACATGCTGAGTTTTGGGGTTGGGAAGCTCACTTTTTGAAAATTGAAAAATGGTCTAGAATGGGAGGCATCCATTATTATGAGATTTTTTTTGGTGAATGAGTAGGAGTATTATAAACCCCATAACTATTCACATAGAATGGGGGACGAGATCTGGGGGCCCCCTTTTTAAAAGGGGTCTTTCACATTACGATAAGCCCCCTGGCTGCAGACCCCCACAACCACCAGCCATAGTTATGAGGAAGAGGCCCTTGTCCCCATCAACATGGGGACAAGGGTCTTTTCCCATGTTAAATGCATGTGGTCTGGTATGGTTCAGGAGGGGGGGTGCTTGTTCATCCCCTCACTTTTCTGACCTACCAGGCTACATGCTCAGATAAGGGTCTGGTGTAGATTTTGGGCGAATCCCACGCCATATTTTTTCATTTTGTCTTGGGGTTTATCCTTACAATGTAGAAATGTATTTTCCCCCAATGGCCTCAATAAAGGATAACTGTTGATGTTGCTACACTGCATTTCAAAATTCAGTTGACACCACACTCACATACTTGTCAGAAAAGAAATATGGACTGTATTTGGAACTATAGTGAAGTAACATCATCAGTATCCTTTATCTAGTAGTCTACGTTCTAAGGATAACAGGTTAAAACTTCTGCTAAGTTCTTTTTGTTGTGTTTCTGTTAGAGGGATTCATTTCATTTTCTGTCCAAGTGATAATGATCACCAGTGCGAACGAATCTTTCCAATTGGACACAGACAGCTATAAAAACATGGCAGGGTTTCTAAACTGTCTGCATTTTACCTAGATCTTAAAAAAGTAAAACAAATGAGTACACAGGGTCTTACAACTACAACTTCACAGACCAAGGCTCCATATGACTTGCTTTACTATGTGGTAGCTGAGTAATCTAATCCATAGATTAACAACAGCTTTTAAATCCGTGTGATATTGAGCTGTTTTAGCTGTAGTTATGTTGTCTATAATATTTACTTTAAATAGCTAATTTAAAGAAGAAATAATTCAGTAATAGTGTAGTTTTTTGCCAAATACTGTGGAGATTTACATACTGTGATATATGTGACACAAGAATTGATGTCCTATGTTAAATGGAAAAAAATAAGTTACACAAGAGACCAATTTCCATTTAAATATATTAAACAATAAAAAAAGAGTCTTGTCTAATGACAAGATTAATGATAGGTTCTTGACACATTTACTAATGTAAAATCTGACATTATTCAGAGCAGAGAGGATGGAAACAATTAGTAGCTGGAACAAATCACAGTGGTCTGGTGTACATATTTAGAGGGGCAGAGGGTGAAGCAAATTTACTAATTTTATAAGATAAGGAATTTATGTTAAGAAGCCAAACCAGATTTGGTAAAAAAAGGGTACATGGAAGATTCCCACGTTGCAGTCTATTGCGCATTGGGGAGTCTGTGGTTTTTCCACTAGTCAGTTAAGAGATACAAAACAAACATTTCTCAGAAACTCTATAAACTGCTACTGTGGGCCACACACATGGATTACAGAAAGCAGATAAGATAGATGTGTGAACTTTGTTTTCTACTGTTTCAATACCTGAGTCTCCCAACATCAGCTTAACCAGGCCCTTATATCGTTTCTACCTATCACTTTTACTTGTTGCTTAAGAACTGCTTTATTTTACCTGTACTTCACTTATTCTTGTACCTTTGTCACATCATCTTTTAAAGATGTCTCATTACACTGATATAAAGCTACACATGTGCAAATCTCATTCAAGTGTCATCCATTACAAAATGGTTTTCCTACTATGCAGATGTGGAATGTATGAAAACTTAAGACATTGAAGATGTTTTGTATTCATACTCCATAACTATACATCAACCACCTTACAGTTTTCTATATTTTTTAGTTAATTGCATACCTTTTCCCTCCCCTTGCTTTAACAGAAGGGGGAGTATTTATTACCTGTAGCTTTCTCTGGATTGTTGCACATAAAACATAGCCATGACCCAGTTTCCTCGCTATATCCAAAAAGATCAAAAAACCTCACTTCTTCCAGATGCTTAAGCACAAGGTCCAGATCCTAGAACAACATATGCAAAGAAAGAATTATTACTTTGGCACATATACATCAAATATTCCCCAGAAATTAAACAAAAAAAAAAATTCTTATAGCTAAAGCCTTATACGTCAGAAACCAGACATCTTACACAGTGCTAATTGGTGGCAAAACTGAAGACGTTTTAGACATCAGCTAATAGGTTTAAAAAGAAACAAGACAAAAGGACAGAATCTACTGCTTTAATGAAAACAATCCAGATCTTGGTAAATGGTATTTAGTCTGCTTCCTAGAACCTCTGTACTCTTGTTTGCAGTTCTCAGCTTTCGTCAGATAACTTTGAGATCATAGACAAAGCAATGACAGTCCTCAGCCTTAGAACATGCATCATAATTATTACAGACTGCAAGCATTTTTTATTCTGAACTAATTATACAGAGCTCCTTTGAAGGACCACAGTACACTGGAGCTATTTGGAAGCAGGGTCTAGCAACTTCCCTTTACTTCAGAGTCACCTTTTTATAGAATTGTGGGAAGATTTAGGTCTAGGTCCGTGTACAGATATTTACAATGCTCTGATAGGTACAGTTGTATTCAAAATTATTCAACCCCCCAATGTTGTAAAGGGTTTTAGGGAATTTAGTGTACATTTGTAATTGTATTCAGAATTAAATCCTACAAGGACTTCTTAAAGAACCATATGCACCTAAAATGACATCAATTGGTTTTGTAATACAGTAGTAAATGTTTCTTTTGTGAATTCTTCATTTACACAATTATTCAACCCCTTAAAGACTACCACTCTGAAGAACAGAGGTTCATTGAAGTGTTTTCAATCAGGTATTGAAAACACCTGTGGATGTCAGGGAGCAGCAATAAAGCCCAATAAGCACCAATTAGGCAGCTTTAAAACGACTGTGATACTCAGCTCATTCTAGACATTTACTGGTGTGGTTACAAACATGGTGAAGTCAAAAGAATGGTCCAGGAAGACAAGAGAAGAGGTGATTACTCTTCACAGGAAGGGCAATGGCTATAAGAAGATTGCAAAGATGTTAAACATACCAAGAGACACCATAGGAAGCATCATTCGCAAATTCAAGGCAAAGGGCACTGTTGAAACGCTACCTGGTCGTGGCAGAAAGAAGATGCTGACTTCGACTGCTGTGCGCTACCTGAAGCGTAGAGTGGAGAAAAGTCCCCGTGTGACTGCTGAGGAACTGAGAAAAGATTTGTCAGATGTGGGTACTGAAGTTTCTGCTCAGACAATACGGCGCACACTGCGTAATGAAGGCCTCCATGCCAGAACTCCCAGGCGCACCCCCTTGCTGTCTCCAAAGAATAAGAAGAGTCGACTTAAGTATGCCAAAAGTCATGTGGACAAACCACAGAAGTTTGTTTGTTTGGGATTGTGTTCTGTGGACTGATGAAACAAAATTAGAACTGTTTGGGCCCATGGATCAACGCTATGTTTGGAGGAGGAAGAACAAGGCCTATGAAGAAAAGAACACCTTGCCTACTGTGAAGCATGGCGGGGGGTCAATCATGCTTTGGGGCTGTTTTGCTTCTGCAGGTACAGGGAAGCTTCAGCGTGTGCAAGGTACCATGAATTCTCTTCAGTACCAGGAGATATTGGATGACAATGTGATGCAGTACGTCACAAACCTGAGGCTTGGGAGACGTTGGACCTTTCAACAGGACAATGATCCCAAGCATACCTCCAAGTCCACTAGAGCATGGTTGCAGATTAAAGGCTGGAACATTTTGGAGTGGCCATCACAGTCACCAGACTTAAATCCGATTGAGAACCTCTGGTGAGACTTAAAGAAAGCAGTTGCAGTGCGCAAGCCTAAGAATGTGACTGAACTGGAGGCTTTTGCCCATGACAAATGGGTGAAGATACCCGTAGATCACCGCAAGACACTTGTGTCAAGCCATGCTTCACGTTTAAAAGCTGTTATAACTTTAAAAGGATGTTGTACTAAGTACTAAGATTGAATGTCACTTGGGGGTTGAATAAAACTGATAATGATGTGAGCACAGAAAAGACATTTGTGGTTATTTCATTATAAATGTTATGTTATATTTGTCTGACCTACACGTGCCTCTTTGATTTAATTGTAAGCAGGGTGACTGAATGATCAAAATCAATGTCAAACTGGCCAAAACAATCAATTTCAGTGGGGGTTGAATAATTTTGCATACAACTGTATATGCATATTTCTATTTCATTGTGATATGATGAGTACCATAAGCATTTAAGTGATCAGAGACAGACCCGACCAGGACAGAGCTTTTGGTAGCCCTGGCTTTGAGGGGGCTCTATTCTTTGGGAGATGTGTGCCCGGGGGACCTATGGAGTGTTTTTTCTTTGAATTCAGATCCATGTGCCCCCAAAACACACAGACTCAGAGAACTGGAGGACTAAGATACAGTCTGGGGCCTCTATGCCAAAACCAGCCTTGATTGTTTCAACCCCCCCAGGTTTAGAGCAGGTGTTAACAATCAGCTCAAATCAACCTTATGCTGGGGCCTCCTGCTATAATCTGTTTACCAAGGTGTCTTTCTCACATATTATAATTTCCCCCTTGTGTGGCTTCTAGGTGTGAATTCCCATTGTTAATTGAGTTCTGTTTCTGTCTGTCTACTAATCCTCTTGGAGATGTGACTAGCATTGTGTCCACTTTTCCTTGTTACCAAACTATTGTGGGATGTTTATGTGTTTATGTTAATCAGATTACTGTTAGTTAGATCACTGTTAGCTGTTCCTTAGACGTGATGTTGAGATTACTGTTTACAGTTTGCATTGTTTAGGATGATGTGATTAGTGTTGTCTAGTTCTTGGGTGGAATGCTCAGATATAATACCTGGTTCCTTGTTCCAGAGTGAAGGAAGCTGTATCTTGGCAGAAGCACCCAGGCTGGGCGCCAGGCAGTCCGTCACAGCTCTAAATACGTTTATGAAGCTTGGAAGTTACAACAGCACATATGTAATTAAACTAAGTGCCATTAAACCTATTATATGTAGCACCCTCCTAGGTAGGTGCTAGGATGAGTGTATTATAGATTTTGTTTCTCTGCTTACCAGGGAGACAGCTAGGTAAATGTACGTGCTGGCTGTGATCGGTTAGCGTAGGCTGCTCAGTGTGCTCTGATGCTGCTTATGCTGTCTTAGTGTCCCTATGACTAGCAACCTAAGAAGATTCTGGGCTACAGGTAGAGACTAGGCAGATGAGCAGCATGAACATGCATACAGCCCTGACCGATTGAAAGTGTGTAGTGATCTAGTAATAGGAAGAGGATTATTAACTATAATTCAAGTTATCCGTATTTATCGGCGTATAAAACGCACAGGCGTATAACATGCATCCTGAATTTAAGAGGGAAGTTACCCAAATACATCACCAGTCACAATGCTGCACAATAAAGCATTCCAATCTCAGAGTTCCCCATGCCGCACCTGCACTGAAGGAGAGGCACTGTGTCCCCACGAATTGTAAAAGATGGGAAACATTCTTTGATTTTCTAAATTTGCAGTAGCTGCAATCGTCAGCTTTTGTGATTTGCAAGAGATCGTATGCAATTCTGCCAGGGAGGGGCGGTCTCTGTTTCCAGGAGGAGGAGGATGTCATTGGTCACTGCTAAAGCCAATCACAGTCCTGCTAGCCCCACCCACCATCTTGAGGAAGATGAAATCGCTTGGTTGCCACTATCAATCTCAGAAAGAAGGGAGTTCACTGTGATTGAGAAAACCTCAATCAGGTGGTAGTTTGTGGAATTACTGTTGAGCTTCAGGGAACTTTGTTGAAATTATTCCCTAACCTTTGAGTCACTTACTACAGAAACTCCTCTGCACACTGTGTCACTTACTACTGAATCCCTCTGCACTCCGTGTCACTACTAAACCCCTCTACACTCTGTGTCACTTACTACTGAACTCCTCTGCACTCTGTGTCATTACTGAAAAACTCTGCTCTATGTGTCCCTTTAAGTCACAGCCAGTATTCAGCCCAATGAAAATCACACCCAATCACTTTTTCTCAGCTGCAGGGGCCCAACTTATGATCCTTGCACACGGGTCCATTGCTTTCAGAAACTGACCTGAACTCATCATTACGCATCCGTTCCAGATGCTTGTATGTGACATCACATACGTCACATACATCAAATACAAGCATGTGGGCTGGATGCGAGAGGTGGATCAGTGGGATGAGTGTGCCAGGACAGGTAGATGTTTCTCATCTCTGCTTCCGTTCACTATTCTGCATATCACGCATATCATAGATGAGCAGGAGGGGTTCAGAGGTGGAACAGAAGAGCAGGTGGGGCAGATTTGCAGGGAGGTACCGTGGTGGAAGAGATGCAAAAGGGGTTCAGCAGTGAGCCAGATGAGTGGGGGGGGACAGTTATGGGCCAGGCAAGCAGGGGGGTTCAGTGATGGGGCAAAAAAGCAGGGGGATAGAGCAGTGGGGCAGATGTGAAAGAAGGTGTATTGGTGGGGCAGATGAGTAGGGGGTTACAATGGTGGTGCAGGAGAGCAGGAGGGAACAGTGGGGGCAAATGTGTAGGGAAGTACAGTGGTGGGGCAGATGTGTAGGGTAGTACAGTGGTGTGGCAGCTGTGTGGGGTAGTACAGTGGTGGGCCAGATGTGCAGGGGGACAGTGATCTGAGGTGTGATGGTGCATGAGTTGGGGCTCATCTGAAGTGTGGAGTTGCAGGGACTGGGGCTGATCTGAGTCGTGAGACTGCAGGATGTTTATTTCTCATTACTAAAGTAGTTTACAGCATTTACTTTATAAAAAAATCCTTTTTAGTGATTGAGAGTGTGAAGTTGACATTTTTTTTTGTTATAAAATCGGCACGTTCAATTTCTTTTCTGGCACAGTGTGCTCAAAAGTTTGCCTCCCCTAGTCTAACCTCTACAGGTCTTCCTACCAGTATATTTTTTCCACTTATGATACATAGACCTATACCGCTTGTCTCTAACCATCACAAATAAAATGATGGAAAATATAAGGCCTTAAAAAAATTATAAGAAAGGCTATGGCAAGTTCAAGTAAAGTAAAGTTCAAAGTAAAAAGTATGGTTAAAGATGTAGGGCCAGATTCAGGATGGCGAGCGGTTCTTTATTCCGGCGTAACGTTGCTCATTTACGTTACTCCGCCGAAACTTTAGGAGAAAGTACTGTATTCACAAAGCACTTGCTCCTAAAGTTGCGACGGCGTAGCGAAAATGGGCCTGCGGAATTCAAATTGGGCGGGTAGCGGGCGTGTAGTATTTAAAATAGGCGCGATCCCGCGGCGAACGTACTGCGCATGCACCGGCTGTCAATGTATTCCAGTGCGCATGCTCCAAATTATGACGGTGTTTTCGAAGTGAACGTCAATGACGTCAATCCCCATTCACGGACGAGTTACGCAAACAACGTAAAACTTTTTCAATTCGGATTGAGGCGCATGCGCGGCAGCTCCTAAGATGGCCGCCGGCTTCTAGAGCTCCGCTCCACCACGGCCCTGTAATAGCCACCGGAGCTCTCAGGACGCCCCCCCAGCGCTCTCACGGGGACCAACGAGTAGGGGAAGACCCCGGGAACAAGCAGATGATATCGGCGCCGGTGAGGAGGAATCTATCGCAGCAGATGGCGGCTTCTCCCGGACCCCTCAGTTATGTCAAGATGGCGGCGGCGGCGCAGCGAGGCCTACATGCGGCGGAGGCCGCGGGAGACACAGGGGACTCTATTGCTGACCAGGACCTGGTCCTACCGCCATCACCAGGTACCGACTTCCCCTCCCTGCATCAGGCTGCCTCCCCAGCTTCCACAGAATCCCTATTGGGACGAATGGGCGCGGGGCCCCCCTCTACCCCCCTGCTGGATCCCCATACAGGCATGCTGCTGACTGTGAGTGAAACAGCAGAGTCCACTCCTATCCCCACTGACTTTCCTTCCATGATGGAGGCCTTTGCACAGATGCTCTCCAAGAGCTAAGCCCTCAATGCAGCCCAAATCACTTCATCCATTCATGCAGACCTGCAGCAGATTGGAATGAGAATGGACACTATAGAGAAAAAGGCTGACCAGGCCGTAGCACGCATTAACCAAAACACGGCCAGGCTACAAGAAGTCCAGGATCAATTAGAGACTGCCTTTGCCAAGATCGATGACCTTGAGAACAGATCAAGACGCTATAACTTTAGGGTCAGGGGGCTCCCCGAATCCGAAAAGGAGGTGCAGGCGGCTGTGAAATCCTTTATTAAAAGTCTCATCCCTGATATAGCGGATCACCGCCTGGAGCTGGACAGGGCGCACAGGGCCCTACAACCCCCTCGCGCGGACGGACTCCCCAGAGACATTATAGTGAAACCGCACTTTTATTCGGTGAAGGAGGAGGTGATGAGGAAATCCAGGCACTTCGAAAATCTTACGCTAAACGGTCATAAAATCCAAATTTTTGCTGATCTCTCCCCCTACACAGTGCAGAGATGGCGATCGCTTAAACCACTGCTGCATCTATTGATGGAGAGGGAAATCACATATAGATGGTCTTTTCCCCTACGGGTGAACTTCTCCTTCAAGAACAAACACTATGGCTTCTCATCCTTGTCTGAAGGGGAGCGACTGTTGGCGCATCTAGGGATCCTGCCCCAGGACCCCCCTCCTATGCAGACCGGCAGGAGCAACCCGGCTTCTACAAAGAGACCCTCACCTGCAAGCCCTTTGCAGCACACCTGGCTCAAGCAAGGCTACAAGCGGTCCAAGGACAATCTACAGACCTGAAGACTTCCCCCTTTCTGTCCCTCTTTGGGCTCGATGACTTCTCACTTCCCATGATGTCCGGATTTGGGGGTGCTCCATCCGCCACCCCTTATTGGGAGTACTTGTTCCTGAAGACTTCCAGCTGACAGCACTTATATTATTGTCTCCTTTAATGTTTTCTTTTTTTGCAGGTTGCCCGGCTGGGCCTTACTTCCTGACTGGGGTTGGGGCGGGTGGGCTCTGCCCGACTTGGGGCTGGGGAGCTTGCGGGGGTGGCGGACTGCCTAGGGTGGCCTTTCCCCTTTTGTGTGCCGATCAGCTCCTGGTGCGATTTATGGTTAACGGCAATGCAGTGTTAAATTTTGATATCCTTTTTCTTTCCCTTCCAGGAGCCTGGGTCCCGTGGGGAGGGGGTCGGGGACCGGGGGGGTTCCTGGTACTCACAGTATACTGGCAAGTGACGTACATGGGGGCGTTCTGGTTGTTCCTTTAGATTACGTTAGGCCCCAGTGTGGGCCTTTAGTACAACGGATGATCTATTTTGGGTGGTTGGGCTGTGGTGGACCCAGTGCACCTCATTCTAGGGCCGGGAGCGCTTGTTGTGCTCTTCGGCTCTGTCACGGAGTCCCTGTCTCTAGGGAACTCCGGTCCTCTCAGGATTGAGGGTAGGGATGGATAGCCCATCTCGACCCAGGGGTGGGTTGGGGTCAGGGGACCCCAGGGTCCTCGGTTTATGTCTTATAGTTTTTTCATTGTTGTTTCAGTCATTTTGTTCAGTTTATCAATTTGTAACCGGTCTCTTTTTCTTCCCTTCTTCTTTCACACCTGTCCTGCCTGCTCCTCATGCTACTTCCTATCTGAGTCTCTTCAGGGCCTTCGGTCGTCACGGACCTCGCCTCCCAGGACCCGAGCTTTCGCTGTGTCTGCTCCTCAGGCTGTGTGGTGAGTACCGCTTTTTAGGTCAGGGAATGCACAGATACATTACACTAGTACTACCCACTCTGATCCATGCCTAACGCACTTTCCCCCCCTCCATCCCTCAAGATAGTTTCTCACAACGTCCAGGGCCTTAACTCTCCAATTAAGCGTAGGAAGCTGTATCAGCTATACCACTCTATGCATGCTGATGTTTTATTGTTACAGGAGACTCATTTCCCGGTCACTTTTAAGCCTACTTTCCTTCACCAGCATTACCCTCAATTTTTCCTGGCCTCCGCAGACAATAAAACTAAGGGAGTGGCCATTTGTTTCGCTAAACACATTAATTTATCCCAACCGGTTGTCAAAGCCGACCCGCAGGGACGCTACATCTTGGTCTCTGGTCAAATTGATGGAGAAACCTACACCTTTATCTCCTATTACTCCCCAAATAAGGGCCAGAAACCCTTTTTTGACTCTCTGCTGCACTATCTGAGCGAACATCTCAAGGGGTCGGTTTACATTTGTGGGGACTCTAACATCGCTTTCGATTTCTCACTGGATAAGTCCAGGTCTGGGAAACCGATACCAAAACGACCCTCCAAACAAAGCGTTAAAATTGCGGAACTATTACACTCGGCGGGGCTGATTGACGTCTGGAGAGAGGTTAATCCTCACACAAAGGACTATACGCACTTCTCTGCCCCACACAACTCATTTGCCAGGATAGACCACATTTTCACACGTTCCTCGTCGATCCCCTTAATTAGAGGCTCCAAGATTATTGAAACTTCCCTTTCGGACCACTCGATGGTCGTATTGACCACGCTGAGACCTTCGGGAGTGAGAACGGCCCCTCGCTGGCGTCTGCAGGAGTCATTATTGAGTGACCCCATACAGTGTACCCTTTTGGAAACAGCGATTAAGGAATACTTTCTTCTCAATGCGACGGGCGAGGTCTCGGAAGCTACCGTTTGGGCGGCACACAAATCGGTGATACGGGGGAAGATCATACAAATGATTTTGAAACGCAGGGCAGAACACAGGGCGGACACGCTGAAGCTCACTGAGGAATTCCGTTCTCTAGCGAAAGCACACAAGCGACACCCTACGGCGGAATCCCTTAGACAGTTGGACAGGGCTCGGGCACTACTTAATCTGAAGCTGACCACTGACGCAGAAAGGCACCTTAGATGGACTGGGGCTAAATTCTATTCTCAGAAGGATAGGATTGGATCTAAGCTGGCGGTGAAGTTGAACCCTAAGCCACGTGCCCTAGCCTTCCCTAAAATTAAGACCTGACGCAAAACCCAACAAAAATTATGGACACTTTTCTACAGTTCTACTCTGACTTATACAAACCTGTTGGCCCGACTCAGGCCTCCCTGAGCGAGACATTTTTGGACGCTCTCCCTCTTCCCACCCTCTCCCCTGAACATAGGACTCTCCTTGAGGAACCGTTTACCCCTGCCGAGATATTGGACACCATAAAATCCCTCAAAATTGGCTCATCGCCTGGTCCCGATGGATTCTCAAATGACTACTATAAGAAATTTGGCCCTTGCCTGGCCCCACATATGGCTCGGTTATTTAACTCCCTACGGGAGGGAAACCTCCTGGGTGCAGACCTAAACTCTGCATACATTTCTGTGATTCCCAAGCCGGACAAGGACGCTAGTGAGGTTAGCAATTACCGCCCAATCTCGCTTATCAATAACGACATCAAAATTATGACCAAGATCATGGCCAATAGGGTGGCGAGTTTTATCGCCACATACATACATGGGGACCAGGTGGGGTTCATTCCGGGGAGACAGGGTCCGGATCAGGTCAGGAGGGCCATTGACATAATTTTGCTTCTTAGATCCCACTGGGATGGGGGAACCCCGCAGACAGGCTTTCTCCTTTCCATAGACCTTCACAAGGCCTTTGACTCGATTGACTGGAAGTACTTAACCGATATATTGGGGAAGTGGGGTTTCGGTCCATACTTCTTGAATCTAATCCGAGCTCTTTATTCGAACCCCACGGCCCAAGTTCGTTTACTATTGGTCGGGGAACCAGACAAGGGTGCCCACTCTCCCCCCTCTTATTCGCGTTAGCCATAGAGACACTAGCGATTGCGCTTAGATCGAACCCGGACTTCAAGGGGGTGACGTGCGGACAGGGTGAGCACAAGTGCGCGCTGTACGCAGATGACCTGCTCCTTTTCGTCACCTCCCCACTGACCTCTACCCCCGTGATACTTAAGACTTTACGGGCCTTTAGTGACATATCGGGACTGAAAGTTAATATGACCAAGTCAACAGCTTTGAACATTACTGTCCCCCCCGACATCCTCTCCCAGCTCTCTAACAATTTTGACTTTAAATGGGCCTCCGGGTCGATTCCTTACTTAGGCATCAAACTTACACCAGACATAACAAGTCTCTTTGAGGCCAACTATCCCCCTATAATACGCAAGTGTAGAGAGGATTTGGATGCGTGGTCAAAGTGTGGTCTATCCTGGTTGGGTAGGATACACGCAGTGAAAATGACACTCCTCCCCCGTCTGCTATATCTATTCCGTTCCCTCCCGGTCCCGATTCCAAAATGTTCTGTCCAATCCCGAATAGTCCGTTTTGTTTGGGGTAACAAGGGGTATAGATGCCCCTCTGGCATCCTCTATCGGCTGAAATCACAGGGTGGGTTGGGACTCCCGAATCTCTGGGGTTATTACCGGGCAGCCCAACTTGCACAAATCTCGATAGCATTTCGTCAAGGACCTAAACCTGACTGGCTCTCAATGGAGAGACAGGCCACCCCCAAGAACACCATTGACTTCCTCCTTTACTGTGACCCAAGGGTCAGACCCGCAATTCTATCTCCCACCCTATCGCATTCGGTTTCCTTAAGCTCCAAACTATTTGGCGAGCACTCCCTGACACCTGTTCCATAATGCGGACTTCCCCCCGGGAATGAGTATTGAGGCCTTTCGCTGGTGGACGGACAAAGGCATCTACCGGATTGGCCACTTCCTCTCCCCGACGGGCCCTGTTTCCCTATCCTTTTGCAGACAGAAACTGGACATGCCGGACTCGGAACTGTTCAGGTTCTCACAAATCTCCCATTTCATGCACTCAATCTGGACCAATAAAAAGGTACCCCCCACAATCTCACCATATGAGCACTGGTGCACTACCGCAGCAGATCAGAGGGGTGGCATATCCTTGATCTATACAGCGCTTGTTTCTAAAGCAGTAAAGCCATCATATGCTCGGGCCTGGGAGGAGGAGCTGGACGGTTCGTGGGACGTTGCGGTCTGGCACAGAGCGACTATTAGAGCGTATAAAGGTATTCTCAACGTCTCTCTCATAGAGGCTGGCTTAAAAGTCTTACTCAGGTGGTATTACGTTCCTTCCAGGCTGGCTAGGATGTTTCCAGGGGTGTCACCGGTCTGTTACAGGGGCTGTGAGCTGGAGGGGTCTATGCTCCACATTTGGTGGACCTGCCCCCGCATCAGGTCGTTCTGGCGGAAGGTATTCCGGATCATTCGCTCCGTAACAGCAGCGGTGGTGACCCCCCACCCAGGCATAGCTCTTTTGAACCAAAGCATTCCTGGATTATCTAAACATTACCAGACCTTATCATTTTTCATACTGTTGGGAGCCAAAATGTCTATCGCTAAAGCCTGGAAGAAACCTACGGTATCCCTACAGGGGTTCAGGAGAAAAGTCTCCTGGATTATGGCGCAGGAGCAGATCGTTGCTAGAATTAATGACAAATCTGAGAGATTTCTGGCCATCTGGGAACCCTGGGCCGCCTACTGTAACATATCCCTTATACCGGGAGTTCTGCCTAGCGGGCCGAACGATCATCCAACTCCCTAACAGAGCAGGCACCCTTCTCCTCGTCTTTTCTTCCTCTTCTTCGCTTCCCATTCCTTTCCTATGCATCTGTACCTTTTCTCTTTCTTCTACCTCCCCCGGTTACCATTCTGTTATATGATTTTCCGGTTACTGTTATATTTTTTTCGGGTGGAGACTAGCTCCCCCAGGTAACAGCCTACAAGGCCGATTGTGCACCCTTCTGGTAAACAACTTCATGGGTCTCCCTCACGATGATGGCGTTTGGATACGCGTGGGTTGGGGCGCAGGATCCCCTTTCCCGAGGAGCAGTGTGATCCCTTTGGGGCCTATCGGGAACTGGGGAATTGTGCCCCTCCCCCACTGGGGAGTTGTCTCTGGGGGGACCTTGAGTAGTTAACTGTTCATTGATATACGAACTGATTGCTATCAGGCCAACACATGGCCGCTGTTTGATTGTTTCTCTCCCCCCTTCCGTTTTTGCACTAGTGTTGTAACTTTGGCCCTAGGACATAGAAGATACTGTATAGAGCTTGACTGACTGTGAGTTGACATGTTATTCTTTGTGATAATTGTTCTCTATTGAAAAATTCAATAAAAATTATTGAACGAAACTTTTTCAATTCGACGCGGTCACGACGGCCATACTTAACATAGGATGCGCCTGCTTTTTGTTGCTTTATCTTTACGCCAGGAAAACCCTTACGTAAACTTCGTAAAGTGACTGTGTCGGGCTCGCGTACGTTCGTGAATTGCCGTATCCCGCTGATTTACATATTCTCGGCGTAAATCAGCGGGAACGCCCCTAGCGGCCATTTTAAAATTGCAGTTCCGATACGACGGCGAAATACAATGAAGCCGCTCGTATCTTAACTCAATCCCGGCGTATCTTGTTTTCTGAATACAGAAAACAGATACACTGTCTTAGGTTAGAAGTTACGCGGCTTATCTAGAGATAAGCCGCGTAACTTCTACCTGAATCTGGCCCGTAGATTTTTCCTAAAATGTTCCCAAGATCTGAACATGACTTACACAAGTCAATTTAACTACAAGTTCTACAAAATATGAACGGCTAAATGATAGTCTCATTTGACTTTACCACAGGCACTATTATAACACAATACTCTGGTTGTGTCGGGACCATGCCTAAGGCTGGGTTCACACTTGTCCTACAAACGCTCCGACATTGGGAGCTCATGTCGCATGACGTGTGAAAATCAATGTTTCCCTATGAGAGCCGTCTTAACTGATCCGACACAAGTCTGTCCGACTTTGAAAACGCTCCCTGTACTACTTTTGTCCAACATTGATCCTACTTCAGCCCATTGAATATCATTGAAGTCGGACCAAAGTAGGAGCCTTGTCCTTATCAGACATCCGACATGTGATTACAGCAGCAGTAAAAGGAATTTATCTCACTCTGGGATTGTTTTGATTGGTCAAAGAACAAGTCAGACTATCACAAAGTCGGTTCAAAGTAGTATCCTGTTCATGAAAGTCGGATGGATGTAGGACCAATGTAGGATGAATGTAGGATGGATGTCGCAGTGCAAAGTAGGATGAAAGTTGTACTGCTGTCGTGTAGTATAGTGTGAACCCAGCCTTAAGCTGGTAATTTCCTATTAAAAATTTCTTGTTGCAGTTAAGCTGTGGTCAGCTGTTTTTGTTTCTGTATTTGGTGGAATCCCCTTAACCACTTGTCCACTGCCCACCGTCAAATGACGGCGGGTGGAGGACTCCAATATCCTGACTGCACGTCATATACTGCCCTGTCACCCGTCACCCACCAGTGACCTGCCCTGTCACCCATTTATGAAGAAAAAATACTAATTTGCTAAATTGTATGACAGAAACAAAGAAAAATGCAATTTTTTCACAAAATCTACCGTTTTTTTTAAATTTATAGCGCAAAAAATAAAAAACCCACGAGTGATTAAATACCTCCAAAAGAAAGCTCTATTTGTGTGAAAAAAAGGACGCAATTTTTATTTGGGTACAGTGTTGCATGACTGAGTAATTGTCATTCAAAGTGTGAGAGCACCGAAAAGCTGAAAATTGGTCTGGGTAAAAAGGGGGTTTAAGTGCACTGTATTGAAGTGATTAAAATGTAACTCCACTTGTGTGGGGAAAAAAATATTAAATAATAAAAAAATAATATAGGGCCAGATTCAGGTACCGCGGCGTACCTTTGTGCGGGCGTAGCATATCTTCTTTACGCTACGCCGCCGCAACCTAGAGATGCAAGTGCTGTATTCACAAAGCACTTGCTCCGTAAGTCGTGTATCATTTAAATGAAGCGCGTCCCCGCGCCAACAAACTGCGCATGCGTCGGCCGTGATTAGTTCCCAGTGCGCATGCTCCAAATCTTGACGTCAATTCGACGTGTAAATGACGTGAATGGCACTTACACAAAGCCCTATTCGCGAACGTTTTACGTAAACGACGTGAAAAAAAGCACTGGCACGCCGTCCATACTTAACATTGCCTGCACCTCATATAGCAGGAATAACATTACGATGGTACTACGCTAACGCAAACAACGTAAAAATATAGCGCCGGCCGGGCGTACGTTCGGGAATCGGTGTATAGGTTCATTTGCATATTTTAGACGGGAACGCCATCTAGCGGCCTGCCTAATATATGAAAATAAGATTAGACAGCGTAAGAGACTTACGCATGTCTGATCTAAGGAAAATCTATGCTAAACTGATTTTATGAATCAGTGGCATAGATTGGAGGCCTAAAAGCCGACTTATCTCCTACCTGAATCTAGCCCTATGTGTCAGCAAAAATCCCCCTACAAAACCACTGAGCACTAATCTGCAAGTTTACCCTCTAAGCATAAATTCCCCCTCCTCCCAGTACAAATTTGCCTCTCTGCTGAAATCCCCCCTCTCAGCACAAATCTTTGCTGTCCCGTCCCCCAAATGACCCCCCCCCCAAAAAAAAATCACTCCTGCACAAAACCTCTAGCCATAAAATGTCCCCTCCTAGTAAACATCCTCTCCTCCCAACTTCTAAATCCCCCCTCCCAGCACAAATTCCCCCCAAATTCCCCCTCTTAACACAAATCACCACTCTTAGCACCTTGAACTTAATAGTTTTCTGCTTGCAGTGCAATGTTTTTATTGAAATAGATCAAGTAACTGTTGCCAGTTCTGTCTGATGGTTGCTGGTTTTGTGCTCTCTTTCCATAGGTCAAGAGCCTCAGCTCTAAAGAAGGCAATGGGCTGGCATTTGGAAGGAGTTTTATACAATTATGGGACATGTTCTTCAAACTGTACAATGATTGCTAAATTACAAAATACAACAATACCCCACAAATAGCTTTAATTCCAGGTACAGTGAAATCAGTTAGACACTCCGCTTTGAGACTTTTCTTAATGGCTGCAAGACAAATAATCCCATGAAATTGGAAGTCGCAAGTTGTTCCTTGTGAAATCAGCATATGCAATTTTAGTACAGGTGAGGAGTCTTTTCAACTATGCAAGACTGAAGTTAAGGCTGGAGTTCAGCTTAAAGAAATGATTCTGTGATTATTCAGAATAGAAATGAAATTACCACAATTGTTTCTGCAAATACATTTTAGCCTTACTGCTTTAAACTGAAATTGTTTATCCAATGATATTTGGAGCAATACCTCAAAATGGAAAATCCTGTTGGAAAACACATTTTCGAATTAAGGGCATTAAGCAGGACTTAGAAACAATAAGACAAGTTACTTTATTATGAAATATAATAATATTGCAGTGTTGAGTCTTAACATCCAGAGAACATTGGAATGAAGTTAGATGCTTGAAACAATAAACAAATGTTACTACTCAGGAGGAGTAACAAAGGACATATTCATATAGATAGAGGAATGTTATGTAAAATATCGAATTTGGTTGGTTTGTGATTTAGCCACAATGGCCCAGATTCAGAGAGAATTAGATTCTCGTAGCGTATCAGAAATACTCTACGCCGCCGTTTTTTACCTGGCTCTACGTGGAATCCAGGTAGACTTTGTCCAGTAAACGACGGCGGCGTAGTGTATTTCTCCCGTCGCAATCCATCTACGCGAGTAGGGGGCGTGAAGCATTTAAAATAGGCGCGTTCCCACGGCGATCGAACTGCGCATGCTCCGTTCGCAAATTTCCCGCCGTGCATTGCGCGAAATCACGTCGTTACGTCATTCGTTGTTTGAGTAGCGTCGTTTACGGACATTTCTATTCCCGAACGACTTACGTAAAAAAAAAAAAAAAAAAAAATTAAATTCGACGCGGGAACGACGGCCATACTTAACATGGGCTACGCACCGTTAGACCAGCAAAAAGCTGGTCTAACAGTACGTAAAAAAAATAGACGTAAGCGATTGTGAAGACCACTCGTATCTTCGTGGATCGCCGTAAAAACTCATTTGCATATCCCGACGCATCAAAACGACGCGAACTCCTCCCAGCGGCCGCAAAAATATCGCAGCATAGATCCGAAGGCTTACGAAGACGTAAGCCTCTCGAATCGAAGCCCGAAGCCGCCGTATCATGGTTTGAGGATTCAAACTAGTGATACGGCGCGCAAAATTTGAAATTACTCCTGTCTAACACCAGTTAGACAGGCGTAATTGCTCTATGAATCTGGGCCAATGTGTTTGGATAGATGAAAACATGTGGGCATTGTCAGAGTCCTGTGGGCTACAAGTCATTTTTATAGTTCCTTAAACATAATGCAAATTGTATACTTCTACACTACGATGAAGACAAAGACAAGGGGAAATTACATTCACTCCAGTTTCACTGCACATTTTCCTTAAATATAAAAAATTCTCCAGAAACATATGTCTGCTCACCAAATTTAACCGGATTTACCAATATTTACAATATCTGTCTTTCAATGGTCAATTGCTCTTACATAACCCTGGTGACTCGGACTGTTACATTTATCTGTGCACCATTCAAAAATGTGAGGTCACAACTGTTTTAAAAGCTATTACACAGGTCTGGATTATTCAAGAATGGTAGAATATAGGCCATTTGACACACTGTAATAATCTTTAATATTTGCAGCTTTGTTGTAGTAGTGTTTGACCACTTCCGACTGGCACATGTACACATACATTGGCAGGTTGGCAGCCCTGTACAAAACTTTGGATCCTTTAAGAGCCTTAGCAGGCATGCGCACACTGCACAGCGGGGGACCCGTTGCGCGTGGCCGATGGTCGCGATAACCACTGGCCACCCGCGATCGCCGGCACAAGAGACAGAACGGGGATCTGTGTGTGTAACCACACAAATTCCGCTTCTGTCAGGAGAGGAGAGACAGATCGTGTGTTCTTATTGACTCCTATTCCCCACAGTTAGAACACACACTGAGGGAATACATTTAACCGCTTTATCACCCCCTAGTGTTAACCCCATTCCTTGCCAGTAACATTTATACAGTAATCAGTGGCTAATTTTATCTCTGATCGCTGAATAAATGTCAATGGTCCCAAAAAGTGTCATAAGTGTCCGATTTGTCTGCCGCAATGTCGCAGTCCCAATAAAAAATGCTGATCGCCGCCATTACTAGTAAAAAAAAATAATAATAATAAAAATGCCATAAATCTATCCCCTATTTTGTAGACGGTATAACTTTTGCGCAAACCAATCATTATACGTTTATTGCAATATTTTTTAACAAAAATATGTAGAAGAATATACAGTATATCGGCCTAAACTGAAAAGCTAAACTAAAAGCAAAAAAGTCAGGTAAATCTGTGGGTGTTGTCACAGACAGGAGATACATTTCTACCTTGTTTAGACAATTCACCAATTACTTTCAGGTGTCGGCTACAGAGGTAGCCAGAAAGGTTTAGGGCGTTGGGAAGCTTCAGCTGTTCAGTATGAGGCAATTAAGGCCTCTATAAGTTATCCAGAGGATGACTACTGATTGCTGCATCCTGAGGCTGTTTGAGTTAAGGAGAGCAGTGAGCTGAAAAAGACTTCTGAAGAGGTGAGGTGGTGTTGGTTTTTCTGTGTGATAAAAATCAAAAAGACTATTGTTTTACTGCTGTATGACCAGCAATGTTTGCCCAGCAGTAGGCTGTGCCAGACTCCATAGATAGGTTCCTGTGTGGTGAAGGTAGACACCCCAAGTGGCCAGGGTTTATTTTATGTTTTGTTTATGCTGTTTGGATGCTTGCACTTGTTTCCAGCAATATGGAAGAATAAACCATAATCTTTTTTTTCAACCATCTTCGGCTGCCTCTCTGTATAGATCAGTGTGTAGTGAACCCACCCAGGGGGTCATACACAACCGCTACCGAGCTAACCCCTTACAACATATATATATATATATATATATATATATATTAATTGTCACTCTTTCTTTGTTTAAAGCGCAAAAAATAAAAACCGCAGAGGTGATCAAATACCACCAAAAGAAAGTTCTATTTGTGGGGAAAGGGGAACTAAATTTTGTTTGGGTACCACGTCGCACAATTGTGCAATTGTCAGTTAAAGTGACTCGGTGCCATATTGCAAAAAATTGCCTGGTCAGGAAGGGGGCAAATCCTTCCAGGTATGAAGTGGTTAAATTAAAGTATTTTGGGGAATTTAACAAATCTGCTCTTACATTTTCCTTTTATTGTATTAAATTTAGATATTTAGATAAGCCACTATTTAGCATTCATTTTATTGATATGGTTGCACATCTCTGAAGCCTCTCCATCAGTTCCATTTCCTATTTACAATGTGGTGTTAAAAACTGTACTACGCATTCCAGATGCAACCTTACATGTCCTTTAATACAGGGACAAAACTATGTTAGCACCACAAGTTTTTATCTGTTTTCATACATTCCATGATTTTTTGTTGTATTTGCATCTACTACTTGGTACTTAATGGAGCTTTTATGCTTATTGTTATGCATTATTCTCAAGGCATTCTCCATTTATTCCAGGTAATATCTAAGAGGTAATGCGGCTGTTGCCCTGGACTGCAAAGTTTGCTATTTTATAAAGATTACACTTTAATATATCACTATGCAGATGATTGTTAATAATTCACCATAATTTTGTGTCATCAGAAACATGGCAGTGTTGTTGTGTATTTAATTTCCAAAATTCTTATTAAATTAAAAGTCTTACTATCTTGTCTTAATAGGGAGACTGCTCTCCATTCATGGCAACCTAATAAAAATGCTGCAGTTGTAAGCAGCCATGAAGAGTTAGTGCAACAAATGAGACAGAAACATAGTTAAGAAGAGTTGTTTAAGTGTTGGGTGAAACTAGAGCCCAGCATCCAAACCAGAAATAGGAGCAGAGACATAGCAATACCACAGTAAGAACTTGACAATGGCAGGTTTAACAAAAACACTAAAAGCAGGACTGACAACAGGAACACAAATGAGAACAGGAAGCACACCTTAGCAACATCAAAGTGAACCTTTATGAGGCAGACCAGAGTATTCTGCTTTTTTAAAGGATAATGGGACAATGAGGAAGTTGAAATCTTACTACATCCTTCTGTATGCACAACTTAGGTAAATGGACAAACTGATCACAGTTTTTTAGTAACAGGCTAACCAACCTTAACTACAGTCATAGATTGCTTTTAAAGGACAAAAAATACTGTCAGAGATTGCTTAAATGTAATAAAATACTGTTATGCCTGCTGACTGGCAGGAACAAGATAAGACAAGAACAGGGCTGCTTCAGATCCGAGACTATTTATGAACCCCTTGGCCACCTACTTGCCACCCTCCCCAGGGATTGGCGGAGACAGCATAAATATTCAATATGAAAAATTGTGATTGCGCTGGCTCAATAACAAGGTAGAGTACTGTAACGAGACCCTTGCTCGCTCGGTTCCACTCTCGCGACACTCCTCTGCTACTGGTGAGTCAGATTGCAGATTGCAATCAGACGTTGCAATCTGCAATCTGACTCACCAGTAGCAGAGGAGTGTTGGGAGAGTGGAACCGAGCGAGCAAGGATCTTGTTACAGTACTTTACCTTGTTATTGAGCCAGCGCAATCACAATTTTTCATATTGAATATTTATGCTGTCTCCACCAATCCCTGGGGAGGGTGGCAAATAGGTCCAAGGCTCCTGGATTCGAGCTACCACTATGTGCCGTTTCGAAATCCATCAGAGCCAACACCAGGCAGGCTGTATGTAGGTTCAAACAGGAAACTCTTTTATTGGAAGCACACAACACACTTTTATACAGAAGTTTGAACATCCTATCCCCAACAACCACTTTTCTATTGGTCAATTGTAAAGTACATTGTAGTTCTTTATTAGGTCCTCTTAGCCATGCAAATGAGGTCCAATAGCTTGAATAGGAGGACTGATATGTGTACTGAGACAGGCAATCAATGTACACAAACAGCCAGACATAGAACAATGGAGCCGTCTGGAGGGGGGGGTAGCCTTAAGACACGGCAGAAGACCCCCCACTGTGTAACAGATTTCAAGGAGAAACACTTCCGAATTCCAAGGTCCATGACAAGTACTGATTGAAATGAGACAATAAATAACTAAACATATAGACATTTCATATATATACAGTGCCAGTGAAAAATATATCCGTGAACATACATATAAATAAATAGTGCAAATCAAGTCCACCTAAATAGCAGACACGGTTTGTAAGGTGGATAAGATGGACTGAAGTGTGGATAGTCTATTTAAAGGTATGCCAGTGAGGAGGAAGTTGCAGTAGTCGAGACGAGAGATAACCAGGGAGTGTATTAGATTTGTGGTGACATTGTTTAGGAAGGGGTGTATCTTGGAGATGTTGCAGAGTTTGAGGCAGCAAATTTTGAATAAAGATTGGATGTGGGGCCAAAAGTTTAGTTTGGAGTCCAGGATTACACCTAGAAACTTGGCGTGAGGGGACAAGTTGATAGTTGAACCGTTAATACAGAGAAATCAGGGGAAGTTGCAGGTGGGGGAGGAAATATCATGAGCTCGGCTATGTAGGTTGAGTTTGAGGAAGTGATGTCCATCCAGGCTTATATATCTGTTAGTAATTTGGTGATGCGTAAGGAGACAGGTGGAGAGAGCTGGGGGGTGGAGAGATGGATTTCGGGTGTCATTATAGATGGTGTTTAGGTTCCTTTAGGAGCGATAGGGTACCCTCTCCAAAATGGCTCCACACATTCCACAAAGCTCACAAGCAGGTCATAGGCAACAAACAGAAAAGAATAGCCTCCAATAGTGCATTACCTGGTATGCAGTGGCCTCCTCTAACTCCTCTCCTCTCTATAGGCTTATCTAACTAATCTAAATAATCTAATTAAAATGCATGTGCCTCCATTGTGAGGACACTCACTGTTAGTGTTAGGACCACAGAATTATGGGGTGCCTTGGCGCGGCTCTGTGGCTCACGCATGCGTTTGCAAATGCGTGCGGACAAAACCCCTGTTTTTAACGCACATTGTTAGACAGGTTAATTGGTTGTTCTGCTAGCTGGTCGGTAAGTAGGCTTGGTTATTCCCTGGGCATTCCCCAGGTTCTTGTTGTTATCTGCTTTAGCCTTCCATTGCTACTTACTGTGATTGCCAGCCATAGATGGGGGCGGTGGATACGTTTTGTTTCACCTGTGGTGTTTATATTGGTCCAGCAGTGCACCAACACCTTTGCAGCCATTGTGCTATATGCTGGGTGCTTGGTGTGCTTCTGTACCTTTAAGGAGGGGTGGCTCCCCTTCAGTCCACCTGCCCCTATCTATCCATTAAAATGCATGTGCCTCCATTGTGAGGACACCCACTGTTAGTGTTAGGACCACAGAATTATGGGGTGCCTTGGCGCGGCTCTGTGGCTCACGCATGCGTTTGCAAATGCGTGCGGACAAAACCCCTGTTTTTAACGCACATTGTTAGACAGGTTAATTGGTTGTTCTGCTAGCTGGTCGGTAAGTAGGCTTGGTTATTCCCTGGGCATTCCCCAGGTTCTTGTTGTTATCTGCTTTAGCCTTCCATTGCTACTTACTGTGATTGCCAGCCATAGATGGGGGCGGTGGATACGTTTTGTTTCACCTGTGGTGTTTATATTGGTCCAGCAGTGCACCAACACCTTTGCAGCCATTGTGCTATATGCTGGGTGCTTGGTGTGCTTCTGTACCTTTAAGGAGGGGTGGCTCCCCTTCAGTCCACCTGCCCCTATCTATCCATTAAAATGCATGTGCCTCCATTGTGAGGACACTCACTGTTAGTGTTAGGACCACAGAATTATGGGTTGCCTTGGCGCGGCTCTGTGGCTCACGCATGCGTTTGCAAATGCGTGCGGACAAAACCCCTGTTTTTAACGCACATTGTTAGACAGATTAATTGGTTGTTCTGCTAGCTGGTCGGTAAGTAGGCTTGGTTATTCCCTGGGCATTCCCCAGGTTCTTGTTGTTATCTGCTTTAGCCTTCCATTGCTACTTACTGTGATTGCCAGCCATAGATGGGGGCGGTGGATACGTTTTGTTTCACCTGTGGTGTTTATATTGGTCCAGCAGTGCACCAACACCTTTGCAGCCATTGTGCTATATGCTGGGTGCTTGGTGTGCTTCTGTACCTTTAAGGAGGGGTGGCTCCCCTTCAGTCCACCTGCCCCTATCTATCCATTAAAATGCATGTGCCTCCATTGTGAGGACACTCACTGTTAGTGTTAGGACCACAGAATTATGGGGTGCCTTGGCGCGGCTCTGTGGCTCACGCATGCGTTTGCAAATGCGTGCGGACAAAACCCCTGTTTTTAACGCACATTGTTAGACAGGTTAATTGGTTGTTCTGCTAGCTGGTCGGTAAGTAGGCTTGGTTATTCCCTGGGCATTCCCCAGGTTCTTGTTGTTATCTAACTATTGTCACATGGGGTTGTTAGCTTGTGGTAGATGTGTTTATACAGTGAGTTTACTCTACACCAGGACTTTTCCTGCCCACTTTTATTTAAAAGAAAGCAAAAACTCACCATCAATACAACAAAACAACATTCAAGCCTTCTGGCTCTCTTTATCGACCATGTGACTCAGGACTCATGCCTTGGCCTTCCAGACCATCTAAAACTCTAAAAAAAAACTCCCCAGCACTAGTACACTAACGCTGTACCTGTTTTAGCTTTGGGCCTTTCCTTTACATCTCCCAGCTGTTCTTTCTCTCATAGACTTTCCCTCCGAATTAGGCCTCTAATTTGGGTTACCTCTGACTCCCGGATGAGACCCTGTCTCTTGCCTTTTTTCTCTCAGACTCAGGCCTTTGATTTGGGGTACCTCTGAACCCCCTGGGTGTGACCCTGTCTCTTGGCTTTTTGCTCTCAGACTCAAGCCTCTGGTTTGGGGCACCTCTGACCACTGGGTGAGACCCTGTCTCTCAACTTCTTTGCCTATCCGGTCCTGGACAGTACGGTGCAGATGTGCACCTCTTGTCTCCCTTACAATCACTGACCCCTTCAGGAGGGTGGGGCCCTGACATCTCATCCTGATACTGCTAAAAGAACAGCACACACCTGTGCCATTAGTGGGGCTGTTTTCTCCAAAACCTGGTCCAGACTGCCTTATCACACACAGGCTTTTACATGACTACAGCTGGCAATACCACTAGGAAGATGATCTAAGTCCTTACAATATGCTAAGACTGGTTCACAAGTTGTATCAGGTCAGCCTATCTAAAGTTCCAGGAAGGTTGGGGAATTATGGGCACACAGGGGCATGCCAGGCTTTCAAATTGACAGCCTAGTGATTAGTGATCTATAGCATTTGTGGCAGAAGCATTGTATTTTTATGAGAGCAGTGGCCCACCTGAGGCTCTTCCAGGTCCTTTAGCAAGCCAGTCCATTGCAAATAAAGGTTAGCAAAAGCAAAAAGCCTTGCAAAAAAGTGGACGGCATGTAAGTTGGTAACCAGAGTGGATGAGAAACAAATATGTGCTTAACCAAGAGACACAAACAAAGATGAAAACTGCAGATAGCTGTGCAATAATGAGGAATAATGTAAGTAGTACGTCAAATGTCATTTTAAATGTGAATTTCATCCTTTACACATACAGAAATGCAAGGTAGATGATGGGATGACTATTTCTGAATCTATGATATAATTGCTATTATCTTGCAGTAGCAAAGTAAGAAACACACTAGTATAGACAGAAGACAGCTCGAGAATATTAAACCCTTTGTGCTATAAAGCTGTATTCCCCAAACTCTGATAATAAATAGTTTTGTCATTTACTGGAAATACGTGCATCTGGAAATACTTTGCATCCTTGGCAAATTCATACTTACAGACTTTTCATCCAAGTGCCTTTTTCATAGAAGAATCATTTTGTATTTCTAATTCCAAACCTGCTGGGCATACGGATTGCTAAATGATGTGCCAGAGTGCAATATAATAAGGACCATCAGGCCAGGTAATAGCTCTAAGCACAGCAAGACCCTGGACTTGGCATAAGCATCAATACCAATGGCATTTCAAAACAAAGAAACATTTTGTACTCATAATGGTATTTTACTAGAGATAGCTAATAACAGACAAACGTGACTGGCAGAACAAGACTATGTTGTTCTAAGCTTTGAAGGCATAAAAGCTAAAGGCCTAATGCAACTGTTTAACCACTTCCATACTGATCAATGGCTCTTCCTGTTTACATTGTGATCAGCCGTGGTTGGACAAGGCTGATCACGTGGTAAAGAGCCTCCGTCGGAGGCTCTTTACCGAGATCGGAGATGCAGGGTGCCAGACTGACACGCCACATCACCGATCGAGCGCGCGCCGGCATGCAGTCCTGCAGGATGTCAATAGACATCCAGTCAGGATTACAGAACCACTTCCCGGACGTCAATTTACTATTGACCGGGTGGGAAGTGGTTACTCATACACAATACAATTAAACCCAGTACGCGTATACATCAACTGTCCTAAATTTTCAATAATGTTGAAGGAAAGTCAATAACAAGGACAAGTGAAAATGGGTAAATTACTCCTCTTGCTCATTCACTTGTGAGTTTAGATTGGGTCTGAGTTATTCAGCTCTGTATATATTTATTTTTTCAGAAGAGCAGCTAATAGACAGGTAATCATGTGAAAAGAAGCCCAGTGCTACACCTGCATTGTATTGAACATATATTACCTCATATGCAATATTCCATACTTTATCCAACTAAAAACAATAATTTTTAATAATGTTATATTTAGTCAAGAAAAAAAAGAACTTAAGAAAAAATACATATTTTACATGTACATACAGTATGTCACTAAGGTAAGTACACCTCTCACATTTTTGTAAATATTTTATTATATCTTTTAATGTGACAACACTGAAGAAATTACACTTTGCTACAATGTAAAGTAGTGAGTGTACAGCTTGTATAACAATGTAAATTTGCTGTCCCCTCAAAATAACTCAACACACAGCAATTAATGTCTAAACCTCTGGCAACAAAAGTGAGTACACCCCTAAGTGAAAATGTCCAAATTAGCCATTTTCCCTCCCTGGTGTCATGTGACTCATTAGTGTTACAAGGTCTTAGGTGTGAATAAGGAGCAGGTGTCTTAAATTTGATGTTATTGCTCTCACTCTCTCATACTGGTCACTGGCACCTCATGGCAAAGAACTCTGTGAGGATCTGAAAAAAAGAATTGTTGCTCTACATAAAGATGGCCTAGGCTATAGGAAGATTGCCAAGACCCAGAAGCTGAGCTACAGAATGGTGGCCAAGACCATACAGCAGTTTAACAGGACAGGTTCCACTCAGAACAGGTCTCGCCATGGTCGACCAAAGGAGTTGAGTGCACATGCTCAGTGTCATATGCAGAGGCTGTCTTTGGGAAAAAGACATATGAGTGCTGCCAGCATTGCTGCAAAGGTTGAAGGGGTGGGGGGGGTCGGCCTGTCAGTGCTCAGACCATATGCCTCACACTGCATCAAATTGGCCTGCATGGCTGTTGTCCCAGAAGGAAGCCTCTTCTAAAGAAGATGCACAAGAAAGCCTGCAAACAGTTTGCTGAAAACAAGCAGACCAAGGACATGGATTACTTGAACCATGTCCCGTGGTCTGATGAGGCCAAGATAAACTTATTTAGTTCACATGGTGTGTGTGGCGGCAACCAGGTGAGGAGTACAAAGACAAGTTTTTTCTTGCCTACAGTCAAGCATGGTGGTGGGAGTGTCATGGTCTGAGGCTGCATAAGTGCTGCTGAAACTGGGGAGATACAGTTCATTGAGGGAACCATGAATGCCAACATGTACTGTGACATACTGAAGCAGAGCATGATCCCTTCTCTTTGGAGCAGGGCAGTTTTCCAACATGATAATGACCCCAAACACACCTCCAAGATGACCACTCCCTTGTTAAAGAAACTGAGGGTAAAGGTGATTGTGACGGTCACCACCGCTTACGACTTTCCATCCAACCACGACAAGCTTATCCGACACACCAACAACCAGGCAGACATGATCCATTCCATTTCCCAGAATAAACGAGACAGCGCTCCGTTCTCTAGTTTCCAAAATGTATGAATATCTTTATTGGTTCTTAGCTTGCTTATATCCAGTACAACATAATGCAGTTAATCACAGGACAATGTAATCTCCACCCCCCTATTCACTCACTGAGGATAATTCTTTAATTGGTAGCTAGACATGACGGCACCGTATTATCAATAGGGTTCAATTAACCTTGAATAGTAACACAGACATCTAGTTGAATAAGTTCTCTATACAGCTTTGTCACACAATGGCAGTGAGAGTGGGTGTCTTTACATTGAATAGCCAACACCTTAGGATATTTCAATAGCCTATTATACAAAAGGTATGACTCACTGGCTGACCTGGTCATGTCATCATGACTCCTTGTGATATCTCAGTCCTGCAATATGAAGTATTATTAATGTCCCATCTCATGTAATATGAATTAAGATTCTTTGTCACACTATGTACAAAAGTGACTCCTGTTACATGGCTCCCTCCTTGTGGAACACTCCGGCAGACCCGGCTTGATCCTTTTCGGGTCAACTTGGGGATGTCCGGAACTAGGAGGCCGGAATGACGTCTGTTTGCCGGGATAACCCATCAGCATTGCCATTTTGCTTACCGGGCCGGTAGCTGATGGTGAAGTTGTAAGGTTGCAGGGCTAAGCTCCACCGCAGCAACCTACCATTGTCTCCTGAGACCCGATTGAGCCACACCAATGGGTTGTGGTCGGTGACTAATGAAAATTCCTGTCCGTACAGGTAAGGGTTCAACCTCTTAAGGGCCCAAACCAAGGCTAAACACTCCTTCTCCACTGCCGCATTGCTGACTTCCCGTGGGAGTAGTTTTCTGCTCAGGTATGCAACAGGGTGTTCTCCTCCATCCTCTCCGATTTGGCTTAGCACCGCCCCCAGTCCAAACATGGAAGCATCTGTGTGAACAAGGAAACGTCTGTTAGGGGCTGGAGCAGCCAAGACAGGGGCATTTACCAGTGCTTGCTTGAGGGCTAGAAACGCGGCTTCACAAGCTGGAGACCACAGGACCTGCCTAGGTAAATTCTTTTTTGTCAGGTCCGTCAGGGGCTTGGCGATGGCACTATAGTCGGGGTCAAAACGTTGGTAGTACCCTGCAGTCCCCAAAAAGGCCAATACCTGGGTTTTAGTGCGGGGTGTGGGCCAGTTAGCTACTGCCTCTACCTTGGCTGGTTCTGGTCTCTGGTTCCCACACCCTACTCGGTGTCCCAGGTACTGCACCTCTGCCATACCTAGATGGCACTTGTCTGGTTTTAAGGTCAGGCCGGCGGTCTGAATCTTGTCCAGCACCACCCCTACGTGACACAAGTGCTCCTCCCAAGACTCACTGTAGATCGCAATGTCATCCAGGTATGCACAAGCAAAATCTTGGAAGCCATCGAGGAGCCTATCCACCATACGTTGGAAGGTCGCCGGGGCGTTTTTCATCCCAAATGGCATGACCTTAGACTGGTACAGGCCGAATGGGGTAACAAATGATGACTTGGGGATAGCATCCTCGGCCAGGGGAATCTGCCAATAACCTTTACACAGGTCGATTGTAGTCAAATAACGTCCCCTGGCTATACGATCTAGCAGTTCGTCTACCCGGGGCATCGGGTAAGCGTCAGTGGTGGTCTTCTCATTGAGTCGCCTGTAGTCCACACAGAACCGGGTAGTTCCGTCTTTCTTAGGCACTAGGACTACAGGCGAGGCCCAAGGGCTGTCCGAGGGCTCAATGACTCCTAACTGAAGCATCTCCTTTATCTCCTTCCGCATCCCTTCTCGGACGGCTTCAGGGATACGGTAGGGGGCCTGTCGAAGGGGTGCTTGTCCAGGGGTCTCGACCTTATGCACAGCCAGAGTCGTATAGCCCGTTTTTTGGGAGAAAGTTGCCTGTTTCTCCCATAGAAGCCGCTTAGCATGTTCCTTCTCTGTGGGACTTAACCGGTCCCCTAGCTGTACAAGGCTAATGAGATCAGTCTGGGGGTCTCCCTCTAGTAAATCCGGGAGGGGCACATTTTCTGAGTCGTCCGCAGCAGGGGCGCATACGGCAGCGACATCCTCCTGCCGTTCCTGATACTCCTTCAGCATGTTCACATGAAAGGTCCGCTGGATTCTTTCATCTGCACAGCTGGTAATGACATAGGTGGTATCACATACCTGGGCTACTATCTTATATGGGCCTTGCCAGGATGCCTGCATCTTGTCGGTCTTCACCGGCTTGAGCACTAAGACCTTCTGCCCAACCCGGAAGATACGCTGTCGGCCCCCCCCGATCATACCATCTCTTCTGTCATCCCTGGGCCACCTGGAGATTCTCCCTTACCATCAGAGACAGTTGCTCCATGCGGTCCCTGAGTTCCAGGACATAAGGCACTATGGGGGTCCCCTCCCGTTCTGTCTCTCCCTCCCAGTGTCCTCTTATGAGATCGAGGGGTCCGCGCACCCTTCTCCCATAGAGTAACTCGAACGGGGAGAAACCAGTGGATTCCTGGGGTACCTCTCTGTACGCAAATAGCAGGTGAGGCAGAAATCTCTCCCAGTCTCTGCAAGCATCCGAAAAGGTCCTCAGCATCTGCTTGAGGGTCCCATTGAAGTGCTCACAGAGACCATTCGTCTGTGGGTGGTAAGGTGAGCTAAGTAGGGGTTTAATATTGCACACCTTCCACAACTGCTGGGTGAGCACTGCGGTAAACTGGGTTCCCTGGTCAGAGAGGATCTCCTGAGGGAACCCCACTCTAGTGAATATCTTAACCAGGGCATCAGCTACTGTCTCTGCTTCAATGTTGGACATAGCGACTGCCTCTGGGTAACGGGTGGCATAGTCCACCACGGTGAGAATATACTTCTTCCCGGATGGACTAGGTCTGGCCAAGGGACCCACAATGTCAACAGCTATGCGGTAAAAGGGCTCCCCAATAATAGGCATAGACATAAGTCTAGCCTTAGGGTGGTCACCCCTCTTGCCTACCCGTTGGCATGTGTCACACGTTTGGCAGTATTGTCGCACATCCTGGTTAATATTGGGCCAAAAGAAATTCTGTGTGATCCTATGGGCTGTGCGACGGGACCCTAGATGTCCTGCTAGTGGTACATCATGCCCGATTCGCAGAATCTCCAGCTGGTATTTTTTAGGTACCACCAGCTGTCTTTTCTGTGAAGGGGCCTTACTTCTCTGGGCTGGCTTGGGGACCCTATACAGTCTGTCCCCCACCCATTCATAAAGCTCCCCATCTATTCCCCTTTCCCGAGTATCTGCCTTAGCCCTATACCTCTGTAAGGTCGGGTCCTCCCGGGTTTCCCTCCCGAATATGTTTGGGGTATCCCAGCCTAGGGGCGCCTGATCTATAGTACATGTCGGGGAAGATAGTCTCACCTGGGTCTCAGCAGCAAGCGGGTCAGTTCCAGCATCACGGGCCTGGGCGCGGGTAGTCACTGGGTTGGCTTCATCAGGGCCCATGGGAGCGTAAGCAGAAACAAGAGGGGCCAAATCATTCCCCAGTAGTACATCCGCTGGCAAATCTTTCATCACCCCCACATTAACGTGTCCTGAACCAACCCCCCAATCCAAGTGAACACGGGCAACGGGCAGACGGAAGACAGTGCCTCCCGCCACTCTTACAGCTACTGTGTCTCCGGTGTGCTGGCTCTCTGGAATGAGGTTCTTCTGTAGCAGGGTCATGGTGGCCCCAGAATCACGTAGCCCATTGGCTACCTTTCCATTGACCCAGACAGTCTGCCTGTGTTGCTGCCTGTTGTCCCGGTTAGCTGCTTGTACTGGATCAGCCTCGTGCAGGATGCCCCAATGTTCTTCTTCCTCAACGCAGTGGGCCGCCGGCATGGGTGTGTGGGGGTTTCCCCTTTCTGGCTGTCTCCATGACTGTGACTGCCTGGCCGGATTCAAGGGACAGTCTGACTTTTTGTGCCCTGGTTGTTTACACCCAAAACACTTCATGGGTTGTGAGTAGCCCTGGGAGTTGAACCTGGGCTGCTGAGGATAAGTGGCCACTGGAGGTGGTGCTGTAGGACGGTACGACTGGGGTTTGTAGGCAATAGCCGTAGGGGGTGCCGGGGATCGATAATCCACCCGAGCTGTTGTCTTGACCACAGAGTTATCCAGTTTGCGGGCGTCTGTGTATTCGTCCGCCAGGCGAGCTGCTTCCGGCAAGGAGAAAGGTTTTCGTTCCCGGACCCACTCTCTGACTTCCAGGGACAGTTTGTCAAAGAAGTGCTCCAGCAGGAACACCTGCAGCACCTCTTCCCTGGATTCTGCTTGACATCCATCGATCCAGTGGGATGCAGTGCGGTGTAGGCGGCATGCCCACTTGGTATACGAGTCTCCTGCTTGCTTGCTCGTTTCTCGGAAACGCCTCCGGTATGCCTCTGGTGTGACGGCATACCTGACCAAAAGTGCTTCTTTTACCAGTCCATAGTTCATAATATCCTTGTCTGGGATGGCCCTGAATGCTTCACTGGCCCGGCCGGACAATTTCCCAGACAAAATGGTAACCCATTCCTCGGTGGGTACCCGATGTAGGGCACATTGCCGTTCAAAATCAGCAAGGTACCCATCAATCTCCCCTTCAGCTTCAATGAAATTCTTAAAAGCAGCAAAATGTATTTGTCTCCTTTCCGTTGGTGCTGCTGTAACTTCTGCTGCTGCAGAACCTCTTTGTGGTAGCAAATGTGCATCCACAGCAGCTATAACCCGGTCTATGATCTCCGGTGGAGGGTTAGGACCATAATGTGCCAGTCTCAGTTCAACAGCCCGATTAAAACTTGCCTCTTCAGGTGTCCTGTCTGTTACGCTGGGCCTTTCCATTATGCTGGGCCTTTCCGTTATGCTGGCCCTCTCCGCTCCATCCATTTGGACAAGTTCTGCAATAATGTCCATCTTCTTACGGTTGCTGGCCGGTCTGCCCCGTCTCTCCAGTAAGTCCTTGAGGGAAGAGCGCTTCATCCGTGCCTACACCGCCTCCATTGTCATGTGTCCTTGTAGCCGTCCTTCTGAAGATGGAATCACCCCACTGCTGTGCCACCAATGTGACGGTCACCACCGCTTACGACTTTCCATCCAACCACGACAAGCTTATCCGACACACCAACAACCAGGCAGACATGATCCATTCCATTTCCCAGAATAAACGACACAGCGCTCCGTTCTCTAGTTTCCAAAATGTATGAATATCTTTATTGGTTCTTAGCTTGCTTATATCCAGTACAACATAATGCAGTTAATCACAGGACAATGTAATCTCCACCCCCCTATTCACTCACGGAGGATAATTCTTTAATTGGTAGCTAGACATGACGGCACCGTATTATCAATACAGCAACCCATGAATAAGTCGCGTGCCCGTGACGTAACGCGTAGGGAGGAGTCTACGATCGTATCCGAGTCTATCGGATCGAGTTGAGGAGACAGCACACTGAGTGGCGTATCATGCTTATACTAAGCGGGGATTCGTGAGTGCATCTGTTGATGTTTTTGGATCGCATTATCCGCCTGCTTTTTGATGTTTGTGCAATGAGGTTTTCTTTTTCTTCTCTTTTTCATATCCATCCGCACACGAGTGCCTGATCACCTGAGTCACAGTGTGAAGGACTGGGATCCACACTCTTAGTGAAGGAGGGCATCATTCATGTTATGTTTTGTTCCTCTATGGAATCCGTGTTGCTGCCTTCACTGTGCACCTGATTTAGGACTAATCACATCAACACATATGGAGACTGTTTCTCCCTGATTTGTTTAGTTGTTTTTGATTTGTTTTGTTTGTATGATTTACACCTATAAGTTAATATTAGCGCATCCTACTATATAATATTTTTCTCACTGTTTGATTTGGTATCACATGGATAGCAGCTGTGTTATTTAGTTTTTTATTTTGGTGTTCCTAGGATTAACTATTTAATTAGCGCTGTAGTACACTATTTTTTCTTTTTTTTTTTTTACCGTATTATCAATAGGGTTCAATTAACCTTGAATAGTAACACAGACATCTAGTTGAATAAGTTCTCTATACAGCTTTGTCACACAATGGCAGTGAGAGTGGGTGTCTTTACATTGAATAGCCAACACCTTAGGATATTTCAATAGCCTATTATACAAAAGGTATGACTCACTGGCTGACCTGGTCATGTCATCATGACTCCTTGTGATATCTCAGTCCTGCAATATGAAGTATTATTAATGTCCCATCTCATGTAATATGAATTATGATTCTTTGTCACCCTATGTACAAAAGTGACTCCTGTTACAGTGATGGACTGGCAAAGCATGTCTTCAGACCTAAACCTTATTGAGCATCTATGGGGCACCCTCAAACAAAAAGTGGAGGAGCACAAGGTCTCTAATAATGTGATGTCATCATGGAGGAGTGGAAGAGGACTCCAGTGGCAACCTGTGAAGCTCTGGTGAACTCCATGCCTAAGAAGAGGTTTAAGGCAGTATTGGAAAATAAGGGTGGCCACACAAAATATTGACACTTTGGGCCTTATTTGAACCTTTTCACTTAGGGGTGTACTCACTTTTGTTGCCAGCGGTTTAGACATTATTGGCTTTGTGTTGAGTTATTTGGAAAGGACAGCAGATTTACAATTATACACTCACTATTTTACAAAGTGTAATTTCTTCAGTGTTGTCACATGAAAGATATAATAAAATATTTACAAAAATTTGAGAGGAGTACTTACTTCGGCGAGATACTGTATATACAACACTACATTTTCTTTAAATGAGCTCTATGGAAAGATAGCTTACAGTCAAATATATTGTCACTATAAAAATGTGATGTCCTTTTCAAATCAGTCTGAAATTCACACCACAGTGTTTTTGACAATTTCCAACTACGAATCTCCTTTTAGATGGCATCCAATGGAACTGTTGCAGGCATCTACAACTGAAAGACCCAAAACATGCAGAAAGCCTAGTGCAAACAGGTTTGTCCTCAGTATTCTATGACAATAATCATATAAGTTGACACCTTCATTATTTCAGAGCATGAAGGTCTCTTGCCATGCAGATACCTTCAGTACTGAGTTGTAAACTCAGAAACATGATGGTTTTCACTTCAAAACACTCTAGGCTTTTTTGAACCAATAATGCTTCAAGAGGTGGTGTAAGAATGTATGCCTAAGTGCTACTTGTGGTGTTAGATTGGTTGCTTGCTTTCCTCTATAAGCTGTACAGGTGCCCATTGAACCACGTTTGTTCACCAAGATGCAGAATATATGTATAAGGAAATAACATAAAAATTTAATTTTAAAACATGGTGTGTGTCTAACACTGTATTAACAACCCTATGAAGCAGCTGTCTCCAAAGTGCGGGCCAGGGGCCAGATGCTGCCCTTTGCTTGCCTTTATCCGGCCCTTGGGGCACTATTTAATCAATGACACTAACAATAGGTATAATTCCTGTCACTGACACCAACAATGGGGCACTATTCCTCCGATTGACACCATCAAAACAGCACAATTCCTTCCACTGGCACCAACAATGGGGCACAATTCTTTCCATTGACACCATTGATGGGGCATAATTTCTTTCATTGATACCAACAATGGGCCTCTTTTCCTCCCACTGACACCAATGACAGGGCAAATTCTTCCCACTGACAACAACAATAGGGCAAAATTCCTCCCACTGACATCAACAATGGGGTAGAATTCCTTCCATTGGTACCAACGGTGGGACACTATCCCTCCAACTGACATAAACAATAGGGTACCATTCCTTACTCCCACTGGATGCCAAAACATCTTCTACTCCCACGTCTGAAGGACAGTAAGCTGGCTCTTTATTTCTAAAGTTTGGAGGCCCCTGCTATAAACAGCTACATCTGTAAAGTAAATTCTCCCCTGCATCTGTTTAATAAGGATTTCAGCTCCAGGCTAAATGATTGCTTAACGTTAAATATATAAATAAAACCAATAAACGCTATTTGTATCCAAAATTTACAACAAAACATAACATATTAGAATTTTAGAAAAGCTGTGACCCTACAAAAAAGGTTATTCATTACTGAAACCACATTTCCATAGTTGCATGATACATGCAACCACATACACATTTTATGAGACAGTCTTTAACCACTTCCCTACGGCCGTACGACTTTATGCGGCCGTAGGGACGTCCTGAATCTCTGACAGGCCGTGTTTTTACGGCCTGTTCTTAGAGAGGCCACTGGGGGGCGCGCGAGCGCCCGGCGGCGGTGCGCGCGTGCCCGCAGCATCGCTGACATGCCGATGCGCGTGCCTGGCGGCCGCGATGTCCGCCAGGCACTTGGGATCGGTGGCTGCAGGGACAACACATGGATCTCTGTGTGTAAACACAGAGATCCATGTCATGTCAGGGGAGAGAGGAGAGCGATCTGTGTCTCTTGTACATAGGGACACAGCATCGGTCACCTCCCCCAGTCACCCCCCCTCCCCCCACAGTTAGAACACAATTTAGGATACACATTAACCCCTAACTCACCCCCTAGTGTTAACCCCTTCAATGCCAGTCACATTTATACAGTAATTAGTGTATATTTATAGCACTGATCGCTGTATAAATGTGAATGGCGCCAAAAATGTGTCAAAAGTGTCCGATGTCACCGCCATAATGTCGCAGTCACGAAAAAAATGCTGATCGTCGCCATTAGTAGTAAAAAAAAAAGAATAAAAAATAATAATAATTCTGTCCCCTATTTTGTAAGCGCAATAACTTTTGCGCAAACCAGACGCTTATTGCGATTTTTTTTTTTTTTACCAAAAATATGTAGAAGAATACGTATCGCCTAGACTGAGAAAAAAAAATAAAAAAATTGGGCTATTTATTACAGCAACAAGTAAAAAAATTTTTTTTTTTCAAAATTGTCGCTATATTTTTGTTTATAGCGCAAAAAATAAAAACCGCAGAGGCGATAAAATACCACCAAAAGAAAGCTCTATTTGTGGGGAAAAAAGGACGTCAATTTTGTTTGGGAGCCACGTCGCACGACCGCGCAATTGTCAGTTAAAATAATGCAGTGCCACAAGCTGAAATTTCACCTGGTCAGGAAGGGGTTTATGTGCCCAGTAAGGAAGTGGTTAAGGCCCCTTTACATCTTTGTGTTGTAATGTGTTATGTTGTGCACTAATGCACCTTAATGAACATGACCCTTTTGTCAATGCACCGCAAGGCACTACAATGCACTGCATGCAGAAGAGTTGCCTTAATGTGTTGAGGTTCCATTCAAAATGAATGGTAAAGCAATTGGTAATGCATGTTATGTGCATTGCCCCTACACAAAAGTCTAAATAGGTCCTTAAAAATTGACTAAAGCCAAATTACTATAAATGCAGATAGCATAATATCATGCTTTTGTTAATGAGACCATTGTCCTTCACTATAGAATTACTAGCCATGTTATGTCTCTTACTTACTAGTTGACAACGAATGAGTCTTTGGCCGCGTACACACGATCAAATCTATCTGCTGAAAACGGTCTGACAGACCGTCTCAGCAGACAGGTTCGATCGTGTGTACGGGCGAGCAGACGGATTTGGCCAGCAGACAGATTTTAAAGCCTGCTTTAAAATCTGTCTGCTGGGAACCCGTCGGACCGATATGTCTGCTGGTTAGTACGCTAACCAGCAGACATATCTGCCCGCACATGCGTCGAATGGATTCGACGCATGCGCGGAAGTGTTTTACTTCCTGGTGCGGTGACGTGGCGGCGTCAACGTCACCGTCACGTCACCGCGCTGTCTGCTGGCGGGGATTTTGGTTTGATCGTGTGAACAGCGATCAAACGAAAACAGCCAGCAGACAAATCTGATCAAATCGGTCTGTCAGACCGATTTGAACAGATTCATTTGCTCGTGTGTACGGGGCCTAATTATTTCAGTGCGCTTAGAAATTTTGTAAAAAAAATCCACATAGAGTATTTATTTCCTATCCTGACATTCTTCTGTGACATTAGTGCTTTGTGGTACTTTGTATTATTTTACCTTTTTTTGTGTAGGAATTCATGAATGACACAATTACCAAGGGACCATTCTTCATAGAGCCACACACTCTGAGTACAAGTCAGAAAGTCCAGATGTTTGACATTGTAGACTCTGGCACACATCTAATTTATTTATATTTATGTACCTGACCTTCTCTACAGACGTGTGCCTCATATTTCACACATGAGGTGGGAATTTGGCTTGTTAAGTGTTGTTTATTATTCATTTTATGTTCTTTCACTTGTGTGGGGGAAGTTGGTGAATAGACATGCTGTTTTTGATTAAATGTGATACTGAACTCATTAGTTCGTCATTGTTAAAAAGCAGAAATGATATAGGTATAGCAATTTTACACAGTAACTAAAGCCCGTGAATAAGAATAGGACTACTAAGAAGTGAGAAAATTACTGTTGAATTTGGTGGGCTATATACCTCAGTGTATAAACATCCTGATCTTTCACCATTACATTAAACTCCTGCAGAGAATGTAGTCCGCCTCATTTGTCACACTGGAGATTCCTGGGGAAAATGTATGGTGCATAAGCAGAGATTACCATTTGTGAAAATTGTATGTCAAAAAGATCAGCAGACATAACAATATACCCTTCTGATGCTACATGCAAATCTTGAATTCTCCTTGAAAGCAAAGCTTGGCCCAAACCTACTAATTCTCTTTACTGCCACTTTTAGCATTTGAGCATAATGGAGCGTACACATGTCCCTTATTAATATCATGGAAAAAAAACAATGTTTTTCTAGACGTGATTCCTCTCAAAAAAATGCTTGAGCAAAGCGTGGTGACGTACAACACGTACGATGGCACTATAAAGGGGAACTTCCATTCGAATGGCGCCATCCTTTGGGCTGCTTATGCTAGTTTTCCGTCTCACAACTTGCTTCTGAGCATGCACGTTTTTTCCCCCTTGTTGAAGCGTACACACGACTATTTTTCACGACGTGAAAAAACAACGAGAAAAAATAGAGCAGATTCTAAATTTTCAACGGCCATTTTTCTCGTCGAAAAAAATGCTCTGGAGACTACACACGACCGTTCACAATCAATTAGAAAAATTGCATTTTTCTCGTCATGAAAAATAGTCGTGTGTACGCGCGGCATTAGTCTATCTCCCTTAATCCCTCTTTTCCAAAGCATTTTTGTTTTGTTTTGGAAATGTCTCAATTCCCAACATTATATATATATTTTTTTATTGTACAACAGATAGGGTGTTAATTTGGTAACAGATTTGTATAAATATAATTGTATTTATTAGGAGCCATTTACACTTGCTTTGACACACATTAAAATGCCTACCAATTCAACATGCTTTTTTGATGTGTTTTTGATGCTTCTGCAATGCTTCTGTGATGCTTTGGTGGTGCTTCAATGATTTTTTTGATGATGCCTCAGTGGTGCTTTTTTTTTAACCACTTCAATACAGGGCATTTGTACACCCTTCCTGCCCAGACCAATTTTTAGCTTTCAGCGCTCTCACACTTTGAATGACAATTACTCAGTAATGCTACACCGTACCCAAACATTTTTATAATTTTTCTTTCACAAATAGAGCTTTCTTTTGGTGGTATTTTTTTTTCAATATAAGCAAGAAAATAGAGAACGTTTTGAAAAAAAAAACACTTTTCTTTAGTTTCTATTGTAAAATTTTGCAAATAAGTAATTTTTCTTTGCGGATGTCATTTGACTATGGCTCGGTAATGAAGTGGTTAAGCTTTATTGACGCTTGGCAGATACCCTGTGTGTATTGATATCTCATACCTGCAATTTCTCTAAAACAAAGCTGAATAAAAGACTCTCGAAAGCTTCAGGAGCTTCAAGCGAGCTTTGTCATAGACTTCTATGGAGGCTTATAATATGGGTATATTTTTGATATACATTGGGTATACATTGGGTATCATTTTTGAAGCAAAGCAAATCGAATGAAAGTAAATGCAAGGTGTAAACAGGACTGTAAGATAACCATTTTATTTAGTGACAGGTGCTTTAAATGGTGTTTAGGAGCTTTAAAAAAGTGTGTCTGAAGCCGATTTGAAGCATATATAAAGTAGCCCTTAGGTTTTTTTTTTATTATTATTTTAAGTTTCAAATATACATTTTCGCAGTATTTTTTACACTATTTTGTCTATATTGAATATAGTCAGCTCTATAGTAACCCATCACTGTGATCTGCTGGCTGCAGTAACACATCGTTATTAATAGTGATCTACTGCTGGCTGCAGTAACACATCACATCTAACTAGAAAATGCATTTCCTGCAGAAAATGTGTGGGAATGCTGAATAGCTGAATTGCTAAGCCCGCACCAAAGCCATTCACCATACACACTACACTGTCTTTAGGACATTCAAGCAATGTTCCTTCAGTACTTATAAAGCCTCTCTTTGATCATTAGGGGTTGTAAAGGTAAAAATATTTTCCCTAAATAGCTTTCTTTACCTTAGTGCAGTCCTCCTTCACTTACCTCATCCTTCCATTTTGCTTTTAAATGTCCTTATTTCTTCTGAGAAATCCTCACTTCCTGATCTTCTGTCTGTAACTACAAACAGTAATGCAAGGCTTTTTCCCTGGTCTGGAGAAAGCCTCCTGAGGGGGAGGGGCGAGCAGGATGCCTAATAACACACAGCTCCTTTCTCTATCTGCAATATAGAGTGTGTCCTGACTTGCCCGCTCGCCCCTCCCCCCTGCACTGAGGTAAAGGAAGCTATTTAGGGAAAAAAATACCTTTACAAACCCCTTTAATCCACACACCTAATGAGTGACAGAACCCTTCAAACAAACCTTAATAAATCCACAACCGTACATGCTATCAAAACAGCAACTTCACAGTTGGAAACACACGGCCTTTGTGAACGTATCGGTATGATATGTTGATAAACTTAAAAATGTGGGCATCTCAGCGATTTAAAAAATATTTTTTTTGTGCGTTTTGCTGTAAAATGTTGTAGATTTTTTAACATGACAGTCAATGGGAGAAAATTTGGAACTCTTGTCATTTAGAAGCTCCAGCAACCAAAAGTAAAATGTGTATCACAAAACTGAGCACATTGTATGAAACCAGACAAAAATAGCTACGTTTTGATATATAAATTGTGTATGACAAGTAGATCTTGTGGGCAAGAGAGCAATTTGTTCCCCCTTTTTAACCACTTGTCCACCACCCACCGTCAAATGACGGCAAGCGGAGGACTCCAATCTCCTGACTGCACGTCATATGACGTCCAGACACTTAAATAGGAAACACCGGAGACACCGCTCGTAACCTACAGGGGTGAACAGCGGCGCGGATGCGCTGTTAACCACGTGATCGGCCGTGATGAAGTCACGGCTGATCACGCATTGGAAACACCCCCATAGTGCACGGCGCGTGTTCGCGATCGCGATCACGCCGCTCGTGCCTGTCGGTGGCAGCGTGTTCCCGGGAACACTGCTCGTCACCGACAATGGTACACAGCCATTGGTCAGGGCTGTGTACCACGTTATCAGCTCTGATCCCTAAGTGTAAACAAAGAGCTGTAACTAACTGTTACCAGCTCTTCTCCCCTCACACATCATTTCCAGTGTGAGGAGAGAAGAGCTAGAAGCAGTGAGTTACAGTTTTGTGTTACTGTAGTGTCTGCACAAACACCACATCTGTCCCTTTGCCCCTCCCAATTGTCACCAGTCACCCAACAGTCACCCATAAAGTGCACCTGTCACATAAAGAGACTGCCATCAGCGGTGCAACCGTCACCCACCAGTGACCGTGCCCTGTCACCCGTCATCCACCAGTGACCTGCCCTGTCACCCGTTTATGAAGAAAAATTACTAATTTGCTAAATTTTATGACAGAAACAAAGAAAAAGGCAATTTTTTCACAAAATTTTCCGTCTTTTTTTATTTATAGCGCAAAAAATAAAAAACCCACAAGTGATTAAATACCACCAAAAGAAAGCTCTATTTGTGTGAAAAAAGGACGCAATTTTTATTTGGGTACAGTGTTGCATGACTGAGTAATTGTTATTCAAAGTGTGAGAGCACCGAAAGCTGAAAATTGATCTGGGTAAGAAGGGGGTTTAAGTGCACTGTATTGAAGTGGTTAAAGATAAAAAAAAAATTTATGCTCTCTGCTCTAATGATCACATGATCCACTCTAACCCAGCTCCACAGAAACACTGTATAATCAATAACATTTTCTAAAAAAATCACTAAACTTAAACTGCTTTTTCACAAAAACTGTAAAAGATATCAATCTGAAAAGTCAACGTAAACGTTGGGGGTTAACTCAATGGTAAATGCATTTTTTTAGCGAGTCCACAGCAGTCAGATGTTATGTTTGAGGGCATGGCAGCCCATTTTTATTGAAGGAAACAAAAAGAACAGTTCACATACAGGATTTCCCACACAGGGGTTCTTCTCCAGTAATGTTCACAGAACTCAAAATACCAAGCCTCCTGGCTCCTAGACTTACTTAGCCTTGATGTACCTGCTAACCTGGCACACTCCTGGCCTCAACAGATTCTCCAGCCCACTGTCTCCCAGACTTCCGGACTTCCTTCAGCCCCTCTTGGACTCGCTAGTCACCTCAGGTCTACCAGCCTCCCAGTCCTTCAGACACAAAGTCCCCCCACACCAGGGATGTAGTCTCCAGGGCAGACAGACAGACAGATCCCCACATACAGGTCTGTCTTACAGCAACAGCCAGCTGCACACCTTCCACCTCTCTCTCTCTCTTTGTTCTGACCAGTCCCTGATTATATTGTCAGCGTTCAGCTGGGAACCCAACCTGCTGGTTATTACCAAGACCCGGACACAGGATTGGAGATCCCATCCCGCCCAAGTCTCTGCAGGATCTCCAACTACACAGCCCCATTCAAAACTATAAAAACCTGGAGAAAACTGACAGAGCAGTTTTCTCCATTTAAAAACTATGCTGTGTAGTTCTGCAGTCTGCTGACATGCAGACTCTGTGTCCATTTTTGCTGTGTCTCCATGGTGACAGGGACCCTCACTATTACACCGGATAGCTGAATATTTTGTGAACGTTTTAAAGATTGTTTGGTGTCTGTAGGTAAAAAGTATGAAGGAGCTGAAACTTTTGGTAGCAGATACGATTTTAAGGGGTAAAAAGGATGCTCTCTCTTAAAAAAGAAGTTACGCAGAGCCAAAAAACGTACGGAATAAAATTAAAATTAAGAATAATAAAAAACGAACTAGAAAATGCATTTCCTGAGGAAAATGCGTGGGAATGCTGAATAGCTGAATTGCTAAGCCTGCACCAAAGCCATTCACCATAACCACCACACTATCCTTCAGTACTTATAAAGCCTCTCTTTGATCATTAGGGGTTGTAAAGTTAAAAATATTTTCCCTAAATAGCTTCCTTTACCTTAGTGCAGTCCTCTTTCACTTACCTCATCCTTCCATTTTGCTTTTAAATGTATTTATTTCTTCTGAGAAATCCTCACTTCCTGATCTTCTGTCTGTAACTACAAACAGTAATGCAAGGCTTTTTCCCTGGTGTGGAGAAAGCCTCTTGAGGGGGGAGGGGGCAAGCAGGATGCCTAATAACACACAGCTCCTTTCTCTATCTGCAATATAGAGAGTGTGTCCTGACTGTCCTGCTCGCCCCTCCCCCTGCACTGAGGTAAAGAAAGCTATTTAGGGAAAAAATACCTTTACAAACCCCTTTAATCCCCACACCTAATGCCTAGAGAACCCTTCAAACAAACCTTAATAAATCCACAACCGTACATGCTATCGAAACAGCAACTTCACCGTTGGAAACACACAGCCTTTGTGAACGTATCGGTATGAAATGTATGTTGATAAACTTAAAAATGTGGGCATGTGAGCGATTTAGAAAAGAGGTTCTTTGTGCGTTTTGCTGGAAATGTTATAGAATTTTTAGCATGACAGTCAATGGGAGAAAATTTGGAACTCTTGTCATTTAGAAGCTCCAGCAATCAAAAGTAAAATGCGTATCACAAAACTGACCACATTGCCTGAAACCAGACAAAAATACCTACGTTTTGATATATAAATTGTGTATGACAAGTAGATCTTGTGGGCGTGAGAGCAATTTGTTCCCCCTTTTTAAAGATAATTTTTTTTTAATGCTCTCTGCTCTAATGATCACATGATCCACTCTAAACCAGATCCATAGAAACACTGTGTAATCGATAACATTTTCTGAAAAAATCACTAAACGTAAACTGCTTTTTCACAAAAACTGTAAAAGATATCAATCTGAAAAGTCATAGCCGGATAGCTGAATATTTTGTGAATGTTTTAAAGTTTGTTTGGTGTCTGTAGGTGAAAGTATGAAGGAACTGAAAGTTTTGGTAGCAGATGAGAATTTAAGGGGTAAAAAGGATGCTCTCATTGACTTCAATGTTAAAAAAAGTGTCTAAAAGCTTAATATTTTAAAAAGTATAAATAGTACAAAAAAACTTGAAGAAGTCCCATCATTAGCTGAAAGAGATGAACATTTTAAAAGTTGAATGGTCTCAGTAGCTGAAAGTATGCAGAAGTTACGCAGAGAAAAAAAACATACGGACTAAGAATAATAAAAAAGCTAATATCAATATTGGGAATGCCATTAAGCATTCCCACTAATAACAATACTGGGAATGCTATTTATAGCATTCCCACTAATAATAACTTACAGTTGTCTGCAAATAGCCATCAATATTCACTATAGCAGTGGTAACTTGGAAGAGGAATTCACAAGAAAACCTCTAGTTGCTTTTCATTCCTTCTCACATAAAGAGACCCTTAGAAATAACTCTCACTACTAAGACATTCTTCACAGCCAGCCTCCATTCAGATTTAGACATGCCGTATTTATCGGCGTATAACGCGCACATTTTTCCCCTGAAAATCAGGGGGAAATCGTGGGTGCGCGTTATACGCTGATCCCCACTTCCTGCGCTGTGTTTGAACCACTCCACCGACATATACCGAGCGCAGTACACTCGGGTACACTCGGCCAGGCTCGGCTCCGTTCGCGGTCACGTCCTGTGGGTCCTGTACGTCCTTTACGCGAGAGGAGCCGAGCGAGGGCCGAGCATGCCCGAGTGTACTGTGCTCGGTATATGTCGGCGGAGTGGTTCAAACACAGCGCGGGAAGCAGGGATCGGCTGAAAAACACAGCGGGGAGGACACCACGATGGCCGCAGAATGATGCCGGACCGGACAAGGCCGCCGATGGACACCGGGCAAGACACCGACGAGGGGCATCCAAACTGTAAGTATTTTTTTTTCCAGGAATTTTCCTTCTAGGTTGGGGGCTATACGCCAGGGCGCATTATATGAAGATAAATACGGTACCTTAAAGCAGAGGCTCACACAAAAAGTGAACCTCCGCTTTTTGGATCCCTCCCCCCCCTCCGGTGACACATTTGGCACCTTTCAGGGGGAGGTGGGTGCAGGTACCTGTCTGAGACAGGTATTTGCACCACTTCCGGGTCTGATCCCCATGGGGAATCCAGCCCATGACATCCCCTGCTGTCTTCTGGGAAACACTGTTCTCAGGAGAGATCGGCGACCAGTGATGGCGCGCCGCGATCCTCGCACATGCGCAATAGGGAATCGGGCAGTGAAGCCATCAGGCTTCACTGCCTGATTCCCTCAACGAGGATGGCTGCAGAAGCAGCCGAGAACTGTGAGATTGCTCAGCCACGGCTGCTGACATCGTGGGCGCAAAGGACAGGTAAGTGTCTTTTTTTTAAAGTCAGCAGCTACCGTATTTGTAAAAACAGCCTAACCTCCGCTTTAAGCTGGGTATACACACCATTTTTATTTTCATTCAGCCAGTGGGTTGAAATAAAGAAAAAAAATCTGACAGATCCCTGCATGAGCACAACAATCTATAATGCTGTGATATTGTATTCTGCCAGTTCTGACAGGAAGGACTCTCCTCCCCCCACCACTATATGCTGATTGAATGCTGGTGGTCCGGCATGACTGTTTGACAGAATCCAGTCATCAGACTGTTAAACAGAGAGGAGAGTACACACATATTGAAAGTCTGCCCCCCCCCCCATCTTGTTTGATACATTTGTAAACAAAAAGGGGAGCTTATTTTAAAGTCTTATTGGTTGTCTAAATATTCAATATCAGTGGTGTAAGAAATTTCATTTAAAGCGTTTTTTTTTGTTGTTGAAATGGAGTCCTGTGTTGAAGTGGAACTAAACTGTATCTGAGCACCACAAAAAGAAAAGGCTATTTTGTTTGTTCTTAAAGCAAACCCACTCATCCATCCATGTCTTGATATTTAAAACGGGTCATATTTTTAAAGATCCCAATGTCCAATGCACTCCATAAAGATATAGTAGCTGGACACCAGCTGTGAGCTGCTGGCAGGGCCGGATTAACAGAGGGGCTGATGGAGCTGCAGCTCCAGGCCCCTTTTTCAAGATAGGCCCATTTGCCCCCCAAAAAAAGAAAAAAAACGTTTTTGTTTTTTTTTAGATCGACTTCGGGGGTTGTAGCTCGATGACCAGAGGTCACAGAAACCCCACATTTGGGGGGTAGTCAGTTGAAGACCTACCCCACAACCGGTCAAAATATGGGATGGCTATCATTTATGGTTCCGGAGATACGGGCCTGCTTGCACAGCCTGTCAGAAGCTACATACAGAGCAGCCATTATAAATACAAGCTGACACACTGCAGCAGACTGAGAAAAAAAAATAATCATTTGTTTTTTGCTAGAAAATTACTCTATGGTGGTCTTTGTAACTTTTTATGTTGCACGGTATAGATCTGCACGATTCTGGATAAAACGACAACTGCAATTTTTTTGTTTAGAAGATAGATCACAATTCTCTCACGTTTCGTACAGAATAACATCATCTTTCACATTAAAATGAAAAAAAAAAAAAAATGGGCTAACTTTACTGTTTTGTTTTTATGGTTTTTATTATTCATTAAAGTAGGCAAATAAAGTGTGACATAAAATATTGCAGCAATTGCCATTTTTGTCTCTGCTAAAATATATATAATGTTTGGCGGTTCCAAGTAATTTTCTAGCAAAAAATATTGGCCCAGATTCACAGAGCGATTACGCGTGCGCAACTGCTGTTGCGCGTGCGTAAGTCTAAATGTGCGCGTGCGTATAGTTGCACGCGATTCACAAAACAATATACACCAGAAATCTACATTTTTTTTGTCCGGCGTAATTGAGTTAGACATGTGCTTCCCTTCGCGCAAAACTGTGCTAGACACACCATTGATTTGCTAGTCAAATATGCTAATGAGGGAGTTACGGGGATCCACAAAAAAACGCAGTTGCTGCGCAGGCTACGCGATGTGCGCAACAGCAAAATGTCCTGTCTAAAGTTAGAGCACCTAAAAGCTGGTCTAACTTTTGAAAAAACGTCTACATCTCACAGAAAGCAACACCGTTACTGAGGAGCAGACCACACACACGTGTTGCACTACAATTTGACTGCCAACATGCTAGGGGCATCGTCGCTCATAGCTGCACTAGTGAATATAGATGACCAAAGAAGGAGGAGGGCACGGAGGATGGCACGGGAGAGGGTATACCGCACCCGCATACACCTGTTTGGCATGAATGATTCAGAGGTCTTTCGCATCTTCAGATTCCCCCCTCATGCCATCCTGGAATTAACCACAACCTTGCAGGAGGACATCATCAGCCCAACACAACGCTCACATGCAGTGCAGCCACTGGTCAAGGTACTGGCAACACTCCATTTCCTTGCCAGTGGCTCTTTTCAGCGTACAAGTGGAGTGGTGGCTGGGATGTCACAATCCTCCATGAGCAGATGTGTGCACCAGGTTGTCCCTGCAATCCTCACACGCTTGGCCAACCAAATCATAAAACCCACCACTGAGGAGCTGCGAATCAAGGCAATGGCAGATTTCTACCGAATTGCCAGATTCCCACGCACCATCGGGGCCATAGATTGCACACATGTGGCACTCCAGCCCCCCCATGAGACCGAGCACATGTACCGCAATCGGAAGAATTGGCATTCCATCAACGTACAGGTGATAGTTGATGCCCAAGGCCTCATATGGCACGTTCGTGCCAAACACCCCGGATCCACCCATGACAGCTACATCTACAATCAATGCCACATCCGAACGGAATTCGAACAGAACGTGTATGGGAACACCTGGCTGGTTGGTGAGTGACATGGGAGTCAGGCATGACTATCCCCTCCCGTGATGCACAACAGAAGTGGCACATGCATGACTAACATTCTCCTGTCTTTTCCTTTACAGGTGACTCTGCATATGCCCTGGGACCCCATCTCATGACTCCTATCCGGAACCCCCAAACCCCAGGAGAGGAACGATACAATGAAGCACACATCAAAACCCGTGCAGTGGTGGAGCGCACCTTTGGCCTCCTGAAGTCACGTTTCCGATGCCTGGATAAGTCTGGGGGTACACTGTTGTATTCCCCAAACTTCGTGTGCCATATCATCGTTGCATGTTGCATGCTGCACAATCTCGCAGTGAGGAAGGGCCTGCAGATAGAGGAACGTGATGACCTAACCCCCCAACCAGACAATCAACCCCTAACCGAGGATACCCCGTCTTCTGAGGGAAGAGCAGTCAGGAGACAGCTCATATTGGGCATCTTTGCACGTTAAACACACACATTAATCATGGCACAATGAGAATGCATGCATGCACACCACTATGGTCCCTAGCACACACACCCCACATCCTCATCAAATTGGATTGGCACCAGTCCACCATGCAAGACTGGTGAGCAGTAACGCCACGTCAAGGCTCCAATTATGTCACTGTACATTCATACACCATTCACACGGACCTGGGGATCACTTCTCCCTGGTCCTGGGGAACCCTTCTCCACCAAAATTGAGGATGACACCCCTTTTCCAGCAGGAATGTCACCCCCACATTCAAACATCATTCACAACCCAAAATATGTCAAAAATGTCAGCAAAAAAAAAAATAAGGCATAGAAAAAAAAAAAAAAGCAGAGAACAAAAATAAAAATGCTTTCAAAACAAAAGAAGGGGGAAAAAAAAATTAATGCCCTCTGCCTGAGCCACGCCTGGGGCGCCCCCGGCCACGGCCCCGGACCCTCAGGGGAGACGCATGGGGGAGGGGAAAAGCCGGGGAAGGAGGAGCAGCCCCTGAGATCTGCCCACCTGGCGGCCTGCCCTCCAAGGCCACGGCTATTCTGTCCAGGGCAGCACCAAGTGTTGCCGTGTTGCCCTGGATAGCCTGGGTAAGGGCCCTCACATCCTGCCCAACGCCTGCTGCTGTAGTTTGCAGGTCATTTAGGCAGGTTGTGGAGGCCCGGGAGTGGGAGTCCAGGTTACCCAGCCTATCGTTGATGGAGGACAGGCTCTGATCCACCCGCCCCATAGTCTGGCAGAGCTGTCTCAGAAGGCGGGTCTGGGTGGCCAGGTTCCTTCTCAGACAGGCGGGCAGGAGATTGGGCGCCCCCCTGGTGCTCTGGGATGACCTCCTGGCTCCAGCTGATGGTTGTGGCCGGGGAGAAGGTGAGGCCCTTGTGAGGGGAGCCATGTTGGGGGAGGAGGGGGGGCTCACCCTTAGGGAGGGCAGGCTTCTTGCAGCCAGAGGGGAAGAGTCCGCTGAAACCAAACGGCCAGTGCCTTCCATGGACTCCTCCTCCTCATGATTCTCCTCCTCCTCATGATCGTCCTCCGCATGATCCTCCCCCTCCTCTTGTTCCTCCTCTGCGGACTCTGGCCTTGTTGGGGGGGCCTCATTAGGCTGCTGTCCTGGGGTTGGAGCGGTCAGTCCAGATGGCCCTGCACCCTCCTGCACAGCTGTGGATGACACAAAACATTCACAGGTTGGAGGATCCACACACTTGCCACATATTCCCTTTCACCCCCTCCCCCACACATGCTACACACCTGAGAGAAATAAAAATCTTACCTGGCACCGCGGGGACCGGACTTGTGTCAAAGCCTGGCAGGCCCTCCACTTCATGCCGGTGAAAGGTCAGGGCCACCACACGCTCCGTCGCTGTAAATCTAACCCGGCATGGTGGGCCCCCTCCTGTGCCCCTGGCATGGGCATTTATTGCGGCCAGTTTTTTTTTCACCTCACGCCGGAGGTCATTTATTTTCTTTTCAATCCCAGAGCGGGTCCGTGTCTCCCCCTCCCCCGATGAATTGACCTGCTCCGTGATCATATCCAATATCTCCCTCCTCCTGGCCGGGGTGGTGGTGGCACTCTGCGGGCCGTGGAGAAAACGCCCATAGTCGCTAATGGCCCGGGCAAGAATTCTTTTTTCCCCCACAGTAAAATTCAGCTTTCTTTTTCTCTCAGTCATACTTCCAAACAAACTCACTAGCAGTCACCAAAAATCTGTCACAAATACAAGCACAACCAATCAGACAAGAACACACACAAAGAGAAAAAGAACAGGCAAAAATCACACTAGCACTCAGCAAGAAACAGTCACAAAAAAATCAGATGAAAAAATAAAGCAAGAAAACAAACGCTCTGAAATATATCAATCAAACAAACAGTCTCAAACACTTATCAAAATACACTTTCACAAAACTACCAACAAGCACTAGATCACACAGAACACTAATCTGACAACTACAAAACACACTCTAACGAACAACAGAGCAAAAGCACTTGATTCAATGGGAAGGGACACAAAGGGATGTACTTTTGCAATGGAAGGGCGTTTGTGTGTGTCTATTTATGCTGTCTGCGTAGTTCACAACATTGCCCTAGTCCATTTCCAATTTCACTGATTGCGCCGCTCCCGAGTTGTGAGCATGCGCACAACGGAGCTGACATGGTTTCCTTCACGCGCGCATGCGCGAGTCGGCCGGCCCTTCATTTGCATGGGGTCACGGCTCATTTCAATGTAACACGCCCACGTCCCTCCCAATTTGTATTACTCCTCCTTACGCCTCCGGAAAAAACCTTACGCTTGCGCAATCTCTTGCGTAAAAGCTACGTGAATCGCGGGATTACGCGGCTAGATTGCGCAAGTCTAACGGAAAAGTGGTGCGCTACGCCGGACTGATAATGCGCTGATCTACGTGAATCTGGGCCATTGTTTTTTAACTTAAACAAGTGTTGGACTTTAAGGGCCAGATTCAGGTAGATGGGCGCATCTTTATGGTGGAGTAACGTTTCTCATTTACGTTACTCCGCCGAAACTTTAGGAGCAAGTACTGTTATTCACATAGCACTTGCTCCTAAAGTTGCGGCGGCGTAGCGAAAATGAGCCGGCGTTATTCAAATTGGGCGGGTAGGGGGCGTGTATTATGTTAACTATGCGTGATCCCGCGGCGAACGTACTGCGCATGCGTCGACTGTCAGTGCGCATGCTCCAAATTCTGTCAGGGAACGTCAATGACGTCAATCCCCATTCACGGACATTTTACGCAAACAACGTGAACATTTTTAAATTTGACGCGATGACGACGGCCATACTTAACATAGGATACTCCACTAGGGGGCTTGTTTTTCTTTACGCCGCGTATCGCTTAGGGAAACGTCGGAAAGTCACTGCGTCGGGCCCGAATACGATCGTGAATTGCCGATTCTCGCTGATTAACATATTCTCTGCGTTAATCAGCGGGAATGCCCCGAGCGCCATTTTTAAAATTGCAGTTTCGATACGACGGCGAAATACAATTACGCCGCTCATATAGGAACTCCAACCCAGCGTTTCTTGTTTTCTGCTTACAGAAAACAGAAACGCCGGCTCAAAGTGAGAGTTAGGCTGGAGTATCACTGATACTCCAGCCTAACTCTACCTGAATCTGGCCCTAAGTGGTTACATTTCTTGCATTTACACACAGAAGTTTGATCTAAAAAGGAAGTTGGTTACAATGTTTCATGTTGTTTACAAACTTGGCAGACTGCCCGGATATTTTTTTTACACACAGAAGTTTATCCCTTTGATATAAGAAGAAAGTGTTAGTTACAATGGGCCAGATTCAGGTAGATGAGAGTATCTTTCCTCTGGAGTAACGCTTCTCATTTACGTTACTCTGAAGACCCTTTCAGCGCAAGTCCTGTAATTCACATAGCAGTTGCGCGTAAACTTGCGCCAGAGTAACGATAATGCGCTGGCGTAACCCGACGCAAGTGGAAGTGGGTGTGATCATATGTAAATGATGGGCGGAGCCCGGCGCAGAGGCTTACGTTCAGCGCATCATCCACGGAGCATGCGCAGTGAGTGCGGCTCCACTCGCCCCCTTGTGCGCATGCTCACAACTTCCGTCGGCACCACTTCCTGGGAAACGTCAGCGCAATGCGTTCCGCTGGGCGCTTAAAAGCGCTGGCGGAAACGCCATTCCGGCGCAAAAGTAGTTCCGTTTCCCCCCACCCCAGGGAAGATACTTTTGCTCTGTGATGGCTGCTCCCGCTACCCCCAGAGAGAGGAGGAACCTCAACTTTAATACCCAGGAGGTCTCTGTCATTATCTCGGCTATGGAGACGGAGAATGAATTTCTCCATGGCAAAAAAAGCCGGAAGACCAGCCGGGAGAGGAAGCAGGGCATCCTGGAGTCGATTGCTGCCAGGGTCAATGTCCTGGGCTACTCCACCCGGACTGCTGGGGACATACAAAAGAAAATAAATGACCTGCGGCGCAAGGTGAGGGACAAGGTGGCCTCCATCAGGAGGTATGAGAGGGGCACAGGTGGTGGTCCCCCATGTCCTGTCACCCTGACCGCAGAGGAGGAGGTGGTCGCTCGGTGCCTGGAGAGGGAGCAGGTGGAGGGGGTCGCAGGCTATGACTCCGTGGAGGAAGGCACAAGGACAGGTAAGTGTTTTATAATCCCCTATTTGTTGTTTTGCATTTGGGGGGGGGGGGACATGTGCCAAGTGTGTGGGACCACCAACATGTGTCTGCTTTGTGTCATCCACAGATGACGGAGCTGGGCCATCATCTGTCAGCGTGCATTCCACCCCATCCCCCCCACGCCATCGTGTGCCCGAGCCACTGGGTGGTGAAGAGGTTGTGGAGGAGGAGAGTGGCCACACCACACCTGCCGAGGTGGTTGTGGAAGATCCTGCTGTGGCAGAGCAGGACTTTTCTTTGGTTTTGTCTGTCTCCTCCCCTTCTCCTGGCCCGTCTGTCGTCCCCTCCCCCATCCTTGGAAGCCCCTCAAGGGCGACTCCTTCCACCCGAGGACATACATCTTCTGGCCCCAGGAAGGCGACCCAGAAGACCAGGGGGGTGTCTGATGGTGTCCAGGACCAGTTGGCAAGGGATCACGCCAGACAGACAGAACAAATGGGGGCCATAGCGGACCACTTGCAGAAAGTGTCGGACAGCCTGGGCTCCGTTGCCAACCTCAGCAACGCAGTGCAGGATGTCAGCTCTAATTGCGCTGCAGTGGTCACCACTTTGGGGGAGGTGCAGGGGGATATCCAGCACCTCACTGCAGCCGTCCAGGCCAACACTGCTGCCATCCATGGGAACAGTGCTGCCATCCGGGAGCAGGGGAGGCTGAGTCGGCGGGCCCAGCATTACCAGATGACCCGTCAGCTCCGGATGCAGGCCCAGACCAACAGTTATCTTGGACGGATAGCCAGGGCCTTGGAGGGCACGCAGGCCACACCTGCCAGGAGTGGCCCACCTGGGGATCAGCCACCTCCAGATGCCCCCCCACCCCCACCCACTCCATCCAGGCAGCTGCGGAGCCAGAGAGGGGCCCCCAGAAGAAGCCCCCGGCATCCCCGATGAGGCCTTTTTTTTGTGGCTGGTTTTATATTATTATTTTTCACATACTCAGGTCATGAGTTTATTTTTTATTTTTCTCAGGTTATGAGATTATTTTTCTTTTATTGATCAGGATATGATCTTTCTAATTTATTTTTGTACTGCACACGGTCAGGAGTGCAGGGGACAGTGTGAATGGTGTGTGAATGTGAGAGGGTGGCACTCCTGAAAGTAAGGGGTGTCACCCTCGGCCGTGGTGGTGAAGTGAACCCCACGGCTGAATGAATGATGTGTGAAAGGTGTGTGAATGGACAGTGACATCATTGGGGCCTTGACGCGGCGTTACTGCTCCCAACTCCTACATGCTGGACTTGGGCTAATCCAATGCGATGTGCATGTGGTGTGTGTGATCTAGGGACATCAGTGGTGTACACGCGTGCATTGTCTGTGTAATTAATGTTTTGGTTTAGTGTCCAAAGATGCCTACGGCGAGGACCCTCCTGACTGCTCTTCCATCAGCAGACTGGGTGTCCTCTGGCAGGGGGGGACTGTGTGGGTCGGGGGTCAGGTCATCACGTATGTCAATATGCAGGCCTTTTTTCATAGCAAAGTTATGTAGTATGCAACATGCACCGATGATCTGACACACAAAGGTAGGGGAATACAATAGGGCCCCCCCAGACTTATCCAGGCAGCGGAAACGGGACTTCAGGAGCCCAAATGTTTGCTCCACCACTGCACGGGTTTTGATGTGTGCTTCATTGTATTTTCTCTCTCCTCTGGTTTGGGGGTTCCGGAAAGGAGTCATTAGATGGGGTCCCAGTGCATATGCAGAGTCACCTGTAAGGGAAAAGACAGGAGAATGTTAGTCATGCATGTGCGATTTCTGTTGTGCATGACGGGAGGGGATAGTCATGCCTGACTCCCATGTCACTCACCAACCAGCCAGCTGTCCCCATACATGTTCTGGTTAAATTCTGCTGGGATGGGACTCTGACGGTATATGAAACTGTCATGGCTGGACCCGGGGTGTTTGGCACGGACGTGCCATATGAGGCGTTGGGCATCGGCTATCACCTGTACGTTGATGGAATGCCAATGCTTCCGATTGCGGTATATGTGCTCTGTGGCACTGGGGGGCTGTAGGGCCACATGTGTGCAATCAATGGCCCCCACAGTGCGTGGGAATCTGGCAATGTTGTAGAAATCTGTCATTGCCTTCAGCCGCAGCTCCTCAGTGGTGGGTCTGATGAACTGGTTGGACATGCGTCTGAGGATTGCAGGGACAACCTGGTGCACACATCTGCTTATGGAGGACTGTGACATCCCAGCCACCACTCCACTTGTACGCTGGAATGATCCACTTGCAAGGAAATGGAGTGTTGCCAGGACCTTCACCAGTGGCTGCACTGCTTGTGATCGGTGTGTTGGGCTGGTGATGTCATCCTGCAGGGTTGTGGTTAGTTCAAGTATTGCAACAGGGCTGAATCTGAAGAGGCGATACACCTCCTCATCCCCCATGCCAAAGAGGTTCATACGAGTGCGGTATATCCTCTCACGTGGCCGCCTTCTTGGTTCCAGGGGACCCATCAGTAGTTCTAGGACCACGAGTGCCCCTGGCATGTTGGCACACAGAGGTGTTGTCCTTGCAAGTGGGGGTGCTCAGCTAGCTCCTATCGTCGGTAACGCTGCTGTAGCTGCTCTCCTGCTGACCTGTGACCGTCTGGAGTAAAGATAAAGCAGCCTTTTGTAGAAATAACTTTGCGCCGGACGGATCAGATACGCGCGGCGCATGTAGCCAGCGTATGGTGCTAATCCGTTCGTGAATTGGGAAAAATCCCTCATTTGCATATTTGCAGGGGAAATCAATAGGCGCGACTGATGCGCCCAGCGAAATTAAGCGCTGACGATACTCTGGCGTCGGAACGTTCCGCCGGTCGCAAATGACCCATTACTGGGCGCATCTAGTTTGGTGGGTACGGGCACATAGAAACGACGGCGCATCATCACAGTTACGCGGCGCATATCGAAATACTCCAGCGCAAGTGTTCCTGAATCTGGCCCAATGTTTCCTGCTAAGAACTTGGCAGATTGCCCAGATATTTTCTTTTGACAGCTGAAAGTCTCTCCACTTGTTATATGAAAGAATCAGCAAACTCTGCATTGGAGATGTCAGGGGGGTTGAATCAAGATCACAATTTTAACGATTAATTGTGCAGCTCCAGCACGGTACTGTATTTGCGTAGCAATTTTTCAAACATGTTTTTTTTGGAAATAAACTGTTTCATAAATTAAAAAAAACACTAAAGTTAGCACGATTTTTTTTTTTTGGTATCCTAAGCGATGCTTTAAACATTTTTTAGGTTACATGTTTAGAGTTACAGAGGAAGTCAAGTGCTAGAATTATTGCTCTCGCTCTAACGATCGCGACATATGTAACCTGTGTGTATCTGGCTCTGATACTAGCCAGTGCCTACCCAGCCACTGACTGGTATCTCTCCCCAGCCTGTCCCCACACATCCTCTCACCTGTTGACCTGTAGATGGGGGAATCACTCCTGTAGTGTTATTGTGTTCTGCCAGTGAGTACAATGATCAGTGTTGCTATCTATAGCTGGCAGCACTGATTGTTTTTGGAAAAACAGGCTGGTTGTACTCAAGTCGATTAATAGATTGACTTGTGTAAAACCAGCTAGCCCATGCATAGATCGACTATGGCTGGTCTCTGCATAATTGGTGTAATTTCAATTCATGTATGACCCGCTTAACCACTACGCAGTCCCTAAACATCCTTCCACTCCTATACATTGTGCCCACTGTCATACCCTCCATACTCCTCTCCTGTACATAGTGCCCACTGTCATACCCTCCACACTCCTCTCCTATTTATAGTGCCCACTGTCATACTCTCCACACTCCTCTCCTGTACATAGTGACCACTGTCATACTCTCCACACCCCTCTCCTGTACATAGTGCCCACTATCATACCCTCCATACTCCTCTCCTGTACATAGTGCCTGCTGTCATAGACTCCTCTTCTGTACATACTGCCCACTGTCGCACCCTCCACACTCCTCTCCTATACATAGTGCCCACTATCATACCATCCCCATTCCTCTCTTGTACATACTGCCCACTGTCGCACCCTCCACACTCCTCTCCTATACATAGTGCCCACTATCAAACCCTCCACATTCCTCTCCTGTACATACTGCCCACTGTTATACCCTCCACACTCCTCTCCTATACATAGTGCCCACTATCATACCATCCACACTCCTCTCCTGTACATACTGCCCACTGTCATACCCTCCATACTCCTCTCCTATACATAGTGCCCACTATCATACCATCCACACTCCTCTCCTATACATAGTGCCCACTGTCATACCCTCCACACTCCTCTCCTGTACATGGTGCCTGCTGTCATACACTTCTCTCCTGTACATACTGCCCACTACTATACCCTCCACACTTCTCTCCTGTACATACTGCCCACTGTCGTACCCTCCACGCTTCTCTCCTGTACATACTGCCCACTGTCGTACCCTCCACGCTTCTCTCCTGTACATGATGCCCACTGTCATACCCTCCACACTTCTCTCCTATACATTGTGCCTTTTGCCGTACCCTTTGCACTCTTCTCCTGTACATAGTGCCCAATGTTAGACCCTCCACATTCCTCTCACTCACCTGCACATACTTCCCACTTATATACTGTCCATACTCATCCCCTATGTCACTTACCCACAAAAACAGTTCTTTAAAATGATACTGAATACCCTCAATGTTACCAGCTCTAGAATGGACACACTTTTGTTAGTTCAACTAAAGGAAATGTCAGTTCTCATATTTGTTCTGTTACTAGAACTTATTTAATTTTGTGATTACTACTGTGATGTACAGAGGAACATAGGGGACCTCAGCTACTCTAAATATAGCACTTGTGAAAAACAGTGTCCCTGAAAATATTTTTTAAATGTTGGCAACTATGCACTTATGCACTGCCCAAGGGCAACTGGGTCAGTAGTGGGCCCCATGAAAGGTTTCTGGGATCCTGTGATATTAAAGCGGTAGTAAACTTTCCTGACATTACTACTTTTTAGAGGCCCTGGGGTAGGTTATGCCACAATGTACAAGTATGCACAGCATATTAGCACATTAGGGTACACTTAAATTTTCAGACTGGGCCCTCCATTGCTGCGCTGTGATTCTCACGCATTTATTTATTATTTATTAAGGCCCCACCAAAATCCTCAGCACCAGGCCCATGATGTTCTTAATCTGGCCCTGGCTGCTGGTTCCCCCTCTGTTTGTTCCTCCTCACCAGGTAGCATGGGGACCACCAGCCACGTTTTGACAGGACAGAGGCGCAGCTGCAGGCTGCATGTGCAATCGTCCACTTGCCTCCCCCCTTTCCCTCTGTCACTAGCAGCAGGATCATATGAGAAGAATGAGGACCAGTGTGGTTGTGCTGGGACAGGATGTGTAGCGGCAGTCTCTCTATTATCGCAGCTTGCCTACCACTCTGTTTCTTCCCTCTCCCTCGGAGCAGCAGCAGGTGACAAATCAAAGGGAGCTGCAGAGGCTGATGGGACATGTAGTCCACTTGAGAAAATGCTCATTGAAATTAACAGTGGTTAAACTACAGACCCCATTAAGCTATGATTTTAAAGGGGATAAGAGAGCAGAGTTTTCCAGGCAAAAATCTAGACAGGACTACCACTGTAGCCCTCAGGAGAGCAGGGAGAGAGAGCCATGCTGCCCCAGCATCGCCCCAGAAAGAGACCAAGACTGAAACACAGGAGGCCGAGCATTATCTGAGTGAGAAGGGACAGAGTCACTACCTGAATACAGATCTGCTGTGCTGCTTATCAAAGTCACCATGGGCAACCCAGAGTGAGCTGACATCACCGCTAGTAATAAGCCATTAGGAACTAGCTAACAAGCTACCCTATAGTCCTAATACTGCCTGTAGGCCTTATTGACTGTGTTAAAGCACGTCAACAGTTAATGGACCCCAACGTTTAGCCACATGAAGAGTCAGGATTAAAGACTGCCCCTACTCTACAATAAAAGGAATGAGATTAGATCCACATTATTAACTAACCATGATAAATTCCTTAAAAAATTTAAAATGTAGTTATTACTCCCGTAATAATAGAGCAGGCAAATTGATGGCCTCTATTCTGCGCCATCACCATAAAATGCAAAGAAATAATAAACTATTACACCATAAATTTGGGGAAGTGTTAATAAACCCACAAGAAATATCAGATGCTTTCTCACACTATTATGGAGATTTATATAACTTAAAAGATGACAAGGATACTATCGAACCAACATTAAAAGATATTGCCATATTCCTAGATAGAATGCACTTACGGTACCTAAAATTGACTCTAATACACTTGATAAACTTAGCCAACCTATATTAATCGTGGGAACCCAGAAAGTTATTAAAGACCTCCCACTGCATAAATCATCAGGTCTATTTTAAATCATTTTTAAAAGGAATCAGTTAACTATTATGTCTCTAAACCCTGTAAACAGTCATTTCAGCAAAACATTTTTTTTCCTTTACAACTTCTTTAACCAAGATGTTTAACAGTATAGCAGTATCAAAATACTGTCCAAAATAATTATTAGAAGTGGTAATAATCACTCTCCCTAAATCTGATAATGACCAATCTTTACCTTCAAACTATAGACTAGGGATGAGCCGAACACCCCCCTGTTCGGTTCGCACCAGAACTTGCGAACACACCAAATGTTTGTGTGAACTTTAGAACCCCGTTAAAGTCTATGGGACTCGAACATTTCAAATCTAAAGTGCTAATTTTAAAGGCTAATATGCAAGTTATTGTCCTAAAAAGTGTTTGGGGACCTGGGTCCTGCCCCAGGGGACATGTATCAATGCAAAAAAAGTTTAAAACACGGACGTTTTTTCAGGAGCAGGGAATTTAATAATGCTTAAAGTGAAACAATAAAAGTGAAATATTCCTTTAAATTTCGTACCGGGGGGGTGTAAAGTTACAATCAGTGGTGTGGGTCTATTGCGCTACTGCGAGTAACGAAAGAAATCAAAATAAATAAATAAATGTAAACTAAAGCAGCTATATCTAAAGGGTAACACAACCGCTCAACAAGTGAATCATGAAAAAAGTGATAAGCGCTAAAGTAGAAGTGAAATGCACATAAAAACAAAATAGTAGCCAAAGTGTTGTACTGGTGCGTGACACAACTGGCTGACAAAGTAAAATGAAGAATACTCCACAAAACTTGTGAAAGTGAACAACACTGAACAATATTGAGAGTCTATAAGGCCTTGTACACACGAGGGAATAAATCCGCTGAAAATGGTCCGACGGACCATTTCAGCCGAAAAATCCCCTTGTCTGTAGGGGCAAACGGACAGTTTTGGCCGGATTTCTCCAGCGGAAAAGTTTCAAAGCATGCTTTGGAACTTTTCCGCTGGAGAGCTGCCCGTCGGATATGTCCGCTGGTTAGTACGGCAAACCAGCGGACATATCTGCCCGCACATGCGTCGTATCCTGTAAATGTATCCGACGCATGCGCGCGGAAGTGTTTACTTCCTGGTGCGGTGACGTGGCGGTGACGTGGCGCCGTCAACGTCACCGCCGCGTTACCGCGTTGTCCGCCGGCGGGGAATTTGATCCGATGGTGTGTACAGCCATCGGATCAAACAGTCCGGTGGACATATCCGATGGAAACGGTCCGTCGGACCATTTCCATCTGAAAAATCCCATCGTGTGTACAAGGCCTAAGTGGAATGGTAGGATGAATCAGAAGTGTCAGATGTATCTTCTACACATGTTGCGTTTATCCGATAATCAGTCTCATAATGCCCTTACCTTCATACCGTGGTATAAGTGCATGTAGGGCACAAAGGTTCCTTCTCCTACTATATGAGCGCCGCTCCTCAGTGATGTATCATTCAATGGTCATCCGAGATGGAAAGTAATCCTGAGGTCTCCTGGGATCTAATGACTCGTTGACTAATGACTTCGTTTTTTATACCAGAGTCTCATTAAAATCTCCACCTTCCCCCTTTTTTACGGGCTTCACTATTTGTGGCATTATGTCTTCTGCCCCACGCTCTGGCTCACACTTATGAGTCATGGAGCCGGCCCCAGAAAAGAGGGGGGACAAAGTGCAGTCCCCCTCTCTCCTGAACCGTACCAGGCCACATGCCCTCAACATGAGGAGTGGAGTCCTGAAGGGTCTGGAATGGATATTTGGGGGGAACCCCACGTCATTTTTTTTAATTGACGGCGGGGTTCCCCTTAATATCCATACCAGACCTGAATGGCCTGGTAATTGAATTTGGGGGGACCCCCACGCTTTTTTTTTTTTTTTTTTATGAATGAATTCTCTCTGAATTGCCCGAGTCGACAATTCATTATAGCCGCAAGTCCGGTTTTAAATTACTTTTTTTCCTTTCAGAAATTACACTTTGTGCAGGGATAGTTCTAAGTACGGGAAACATGTGATATTTCACATGCTAACTTTACACCCCCCCAGGTACGAAATTTAAAGGAATATTTCACTTTTATTGTTTCACTTTTAGCATTATTAAATTCACTGCTCCCGAAAAACATCAGTTTTTAAAACTTTTTTTGCATTGATTCATGTCCCCTGGGGCAGGACCCAGGTCCCCAAACACTTTTTAGGACAATCACTTGCATATTATCCTTTAAAATTAGCACTTTATATTTCTCCCATAGACTTTAACAGGGTGTTACGCGGCTTTTCGAATTTGCCGTGAACACCCCAAATTGTTTGTTGTTTACCAAACAGGCGAACAGGCAATGTTTGAGTCGAAGCTTATCCCTACATCCCTCATCCCTACTATAGACCAATATCATTGCTTAATTCGGACCTTAAAATGTACACCAAAATATTGGTCAATCGTCTGCTAGAAATCACCCCCTACTTGGTTGGTTCTGACCAAGTAGGCTTTGTTAAGGGCTGATAAGCCCCAGACAGCACGAGAAGGATGATTAATCTAATCAACCATGTAGAATACACGAATGCCTTCTCTGCTCCTAGGGTTGGATGCAGAGAAGTCGTTTGATAGATTACACTGGGACTACATCTCCAAAACTCTAGAGACATTTGGTTTTACAGGATTTATACATGAGGAAATTATGTTACTTTATACACAACCTTCAGAAAATTTTTCTACCTTTGGAATGTTGTCTAAAAACTTTAACCTTACGAATGGCAACAGACAGGTTTGCCCACTTTCACCCATTATCCTTTCTTTAGTAATTGAACCTTTAGCGGAAACAATTAGGTACAACAAAAATATAAAAATAGGTAATAGAATACACAAAATTGGGCTATTTGCTGATGATATAATTCTATCATAAAAAAATATATAATAATTATTTGTATATTACTTACTTATGGCAAATAACCCCTTGCCACCCAGGCCAATTCTATGCCAATTCTGACACTTCTCTCCTACATGTAAAAATCATATTTTGTTTGCTAGAAAATTACTCCTCCAAACATTATGGGCCAGATTCAGAAAGAATTAGATTCCCGCAGAGTATCAGAGATACTCTACCCCGCCGTACTTTACCTGGCTCTAGGAGGAATTCAGAGAGATTTTGGCCCGTAAGGTACGGCGGCGTAGTGTATTTCTCCCGGCGGAATCAAACTACGCGATTAGGGGGCGTGAGGCATTTAAATTAGGCGCGTCCCCGCGGCGATCGAGCTGCGCATGCTCCGTTCAGAAATTTCCCGCCGTGCATTGCGAGAAATCATGTCGTTACGTAATTTTTTTTTTGAGTAGCGTCGTTTACGGACATTCCTATTCCCGGACGACTTATGCAAAAAATAAAAAATAAATTGAAAGTCGACGCGGGAACGACGGCCATACTTAACATGGGGCGCATAACGTTAGACCAGCTAATAGCTGGTTTAACTTTACGTAGCGAAAAAATGACGTACGCGATTGCGAACGACGCTCGTAACTTCATGGATCGCCGGAAAAAGCTCATTTGTATACCCCGACGCTGAAAACGACGCGAACTCCACCCAGCGGCCGCAAAAAGATTGCAGCGTTGATCCGAAGGCGTACGAAGACGTAAGCCTGTCAGATCGAAGCCCAACGCCGCCGTATCATGGTTTGAGGATTCAAACTAGTGATACGGCGCGCAAAATTTGAAATTACTCCTGTCTAACACCAGTTAGACAGGCATAATGGCTCTCTGAATCTGGCCCCTATATATTTAGCAGACACCCTAGGGAATAAAATGGTGGTCACTGTAACTTTTTGTGTTACACTGTATTTGCACAGCAATTCTTCAAACACATTATTTTTGAAAAGAAACCGTTTAGTGAATAAAAAAAAAAAACACTAAAGTTAGCCTGATTTTTTGTATACTATGAAAGATAATGTTACACTGAGTAAATAGATACCTATCATGTCACGCTTTAAAATTGCGCACACTTGTGGAATGACACCAAACTTCAGTACCCTAAAATCTCCATAGGTTTAATTTTTTTTTTACAGGTTACATGTTTAGAGTTACAGAGATCTAGTGCTAGAATTATTGCCCCCGTTCTAATGTTTGTGGCGTATGTAACCTGTGTGTATCTGGCTCTGATACTAGCCAGTGCCTCACCAGCCACTGACCTCACCACACGTCCCTGGTTTTTACATGGGGGAGTTCACTGTACAGATGATCAGTGGGTGTTTTATCAACCACATGACAACATTAGAATAATGTAAGCACATAAATAATACGTTTTGAATTTCAAAACTTTTTTGGGATGTACTACACTCTATTTTTCTGTTTTTGTTTTATTCGGACCTTGAATACAACACATGTCCTAAAGAAAACGTGGATTTGTAGAAAATAAACGCACAACACATTTGGTGGATGATGGTTCACAACAGACTTAATTTGACCCATATGAAATATTAGGGGTATGTTTTTTCTCGTGAGAGTGTAAAATATCTTTATGAACTGCATTGGTCATTGGGATCTTTGAGAAAAGCCCTGTATCTTGTAATCTGCCCAGAGGGGGGCTTTTCTAGCTGCTGGGACTATGCTGACTTTTCCCTGTGTGCTAATATATTCTTTATACATCCTTGTCCCCATGCCTTTTTTTGTTAAGAAATCACTTAAAAAAAAAAAGTAAAAAGCATTTTTAATCTTGGACATGTTGAATAAATAGCACTTATTTCCTAGAATCCATCTGCTCTTAGCTTACACATGCATAGAGGAGGGCATGCTTAGCTGAGAAAGCCCCTCCTCGCCTCTAAGGCCGTGTACACAAGATCGGATATTGTCCGCTGAAACTGGTCCGCTGACCAGTTTCAGCGGACATATCGGATCGTGTGTACGACCTAGCGGACAGGTTTTTCCAGCGGACAAATTTCAAAGCATGCTTTGAAATTTGTCCGCTGGAAACCTGTCCGTCGGACATGTCTGCTGGTTAGTACGCCCAACCAGCGGACATAAATGTCCCGCATGCGTCGAATGGATTCGACGCATGCGTGGAAGTATTTTACTTCCTGGAGTGGTGACGTGGCAGTGTCAACGTCACCGCCACGTCACCGCGTCCTCAGTCCGAGGGAATTTCTGTCCGATTGGTGTGTACACGCCATCGGACCAAAATCCGAGGAGACATGTCCACTGGAAACGGTCTGCCGGACATGTTTCAGTGGACGTGTCTCCCCGTGTGTACGCGGCCTTACAGTTGACAGAAAATAATTCCAGCAAAGACTTATGGAATGTATAACATCATTTTGGCCTATCATTTTTGAATACTCTAAAATAAAGGAAGGGAGAGCCTCGCCATAAAAGACAACTTCTAATTTATTAAAGCCATATAATACACTGGAAAGTTCACCTGGTGCCATGACAGCCCCAATGCATTTTACTCCTCACAGGAGCTTAGTTATAGGGTTTATTATTTTGTCCTAGATCAGAAACCAGGAAGCAACTGAAGAAATAAAAAGTAAATATAACATACTATCCTATCTATTTACTAATGGTAGCAGCATAAAGATAAACATAGTTAATGCTGAGTTAGAGAGTTTAGTTCCACTTCAAGTTTATGCATAGGTAACTGCTTGCAAAGCTACTATGCTTTATTCCTGATAAAATTCACTAAATTCATTTTGTGATCTTAACAAAGTACCGAGTATTGAATCCCCATTGCCGCTTGTGTCTGTTGTTGCCATTTGGCCGTTCGGACTGTTAAAGTATAACTAAAGGCAAAACTTTGCTTAACCACTTCCATACAGGGCACTTATACACCTTCCCGCTCAGACCAATTTTCAGCTTTCAGTGCTGTTGCACTGTACCCAAATTAAATTTGTATAATTTTGTACCCACACATAGAGCTTTCTTTTGGTGGTATTTGATTACCTCTGCGATTTTTATTTTCTGCAAAAAAAAAAAAAAGACCGAAAATGTAGAAAAAAACTTTTTTTGTGTTTCCGTTATAAAACATTGTAAATAAGTACATTTTATCCTTCACTGATGGTACTGCACTGATGGGCACTGATAAGGCGGCACTGATGGGCACCGATGAGGTGGCACTGATGTGGTGGCATTGATGGACACTGATGACACTGATGATGGGCGGCACGGATGGGCACTGATGGGCGGCATGGATGGGCACAGATAGTCAGCACGGATGGGCATGGATAGGTGGCACGGATAGGCACGGATAGGCGGCACGAATGGGCACTGGTAGGCGGTACGGATGGGCACTGATAGGCGGCACGGATGGGCACTGATAGGTGGCACGGATGGGCATAGATGGGCACTGATAGGTGCCAAACAATGCCTGACAATCAGTGATGCCCATTGTGGGCACTGATTGGCATTCATTGTGGCACTGATTGGCATCCATTATTTGTGTCATCCCTGGTGGTCTAGGGGGCATAACTTTGTTTTACATCCCTGGTGGTCCAGTGGGCATCCTCGGGGGGGCTGTGCTGATAATCGATCAGCACAAACCCCCCTGTCAGCGGAGCAGCCGATCGGCTCTCCTCTACTTGCGTCTGACAGACACGAGTGAGGAAAAGCCGATTACCGGCTTCTCCTGTTTACATCGTGATCAGCCGTGATTGGACACGGCTGATCACGTGGTAAAGTGTCTCCGTGATCGGTGTTGCGGGGTGTCAGACCGGGGGGGGGCAGTGACTCAATATCCTGAGGACGTCATATGATGTCCACTCAGGATATTGAAACCACTTTTGCCGCCTTCAATATGTCATTGGCGGGTGGCAAGTGGATAAGTATGGGATACAGTGGGATAGAGTGGAGATGGATTAGAACAATTGTCAGGTTCTTATTGTTGTTTGCGACCCTGCTAAGATTCATCCTCTCTATTTGTCATGTTTCCCATTATCGTTGATAGTGAAAGTAAAAGAAAATCCCAAATTTTGGGTTGTCCTCAGAAAATTAATAGAGGGGAAATTTTCCAATGGGGACGCTGGTTCTGGTGACCCTTCCTTATTCTATACAATATATATAAAAAAAGTTTTGTCCATATGAAAAATTACATTCATTCCTAATAGGTCATAAACTTGGTAGCTATCCATATCATACAATTAGAATTTTTGTAAAATGCAAGACTGGCTAATTCAAATAGATTGTTGACTTTTTACAGAATATGCATGATGCTAACAAACAAATATTTCTTAAATCTTATTACGTATACTATTGTGTGATTTTAAACTTAGTATATGTCTCTTGTTGCTGCAGTGGTTAAACACAAATGGAGCAGATTAACAAGAGGAGTACAGAACATCACTGGTTACTGCTAGATTGTTAAACACAAAGGAAGCAGAACCAATGAGAACTATTTCTGAGCTACACTCCCCTTCCAATTCCTTAAAAAGAATATGTGGTATAACACAAGAAATCTCCCATACATAATCTCTTTCTTTTCTGTTATTAATTAAAAAGAGTTAATGTGCTGTTCCCAAAAAAACAAATTTCCACTTGATCTATCTACTGCTTCGTATTGCATGTTTTTGGTTTCTTTCTGAAATATTTATATGCATAAAAAAATCTGAGCATATGTACATTTTAATAATTACCTAACAGCACGTTTTACTTATTGACAAAACTAATTTCAAATACAGTAAGTGATTGGTCTCAGACAAACAATTGCATAGATGTAAGGATGGACTGCGAAAAAGAAGCAGACAAGAATCTGGCCACTATAGAAGAAATAATGAACAAACGCTGTGGTAGATCTATTAAAACCAGTGGTGGCCTGGTCATTAATCCATGCATCCGGCCCCTAATCTCCATGCAAGGCACCAGGCGCATGGATTTCAATGTGTTTTTCTTTTTTTGAAGCACGTGATTAGAACCTGAGGCTCTAATTAGCTTCAAAAAGAGTGGGCTAGGAGCACAGAGCACTGCACCCAGAGCCCACCCACTTGTGTGACAGCAGCAAATTAATATTCGCTAATGTCTTCCTGTTTCTCCTCCCAATCAACCAGGAAGCAGGTCCTGAGACCCTATAGGCCATGGAGCCTCCCAGCCAATCAGGTCTCAGAAACCGCTTCCTGTTCGACCAGGAGGAGAAGCAATGGCCCCCGGGTCTTCCTCCTGCAAGCTCTTTCCCTCACTTCTACAGCAACCTAGCAAGTGCAAAATCTGGTGCAGCTTTGCATAGAAACCATTCAGCTTCCAGGTTTAAAGCTTAATTGAACAAGCTGAAGTTAGAAGCTGGTTAGCTACAATGTGCAGCTGCACCAGGTTTTGTACTCTTCAGTATTAGTAAATCAACCCCGATTTTTACATAACTGTCAAATTTTTCAGAGAATATACCTGTACCCTTGCAGGAGATGCTGTACAAACATCACACACAGCACATAGCCAATCAGAATCCTTGTATTATTTTCGTACTGCAGAAATTATATAGTACAGTAGGTGAATGGCCCTTTGTGATCATGTATCCACCAAATTACATTATTATACAGGTTCACCAAATACAGTTGTATTCAAAATTATTCAACCCCCCACTGAAATTGATTGTTTTGGCCAGTTTGACATTGATTTTGATCATTCAGTCATCCTGCTTACAATTAAATCAAAGAGGCACGTGTAGGTCAGACAAATATAACATAACATTTATAATGAAATAACCACAAATGTCTTTTCTGTGCTCACATCGTTATCAGTTTTATTCAACCCCCAAGTGACATTCAATCTTAGTACTTAGTACAACATCCTTTTACAGTTATAACAGCTTTTAAACGTGAAGCATAGCTTGACACAAGTGTCTTGCAGCGATCTACGGGTATCTTCGCCCATTCGTCATGGGCAAAAGCCTCCAGTTCAGTCACATTCTTAGGCTTGCGCACTGCAACTGCTTTTTTTAAGTCCCACCAGAGGTTCTCAATCGGATTTAAGTCTGGCGACTGTGATGACCACTCCAAAATGTTCCAGCCTTTAATCTGCAACCATGCTCTAGTGGACTTGAAGGTATGCTTAGGATCATTGTCCTGTTGAAAGATCCAACGTCTCCCAAGCCTCAGGTTTGTGACGGACTGCATCTCATTGTTATCCAAAATCTCCTGGTACTGAAGAGAATTCATGGTACCTTGCACACGCTGAAGCTTCCCTGTACCTGCAGAAGCAAAACAGCCCCAAAGCATGATAGACCCCCCGCCATGCTTCACAGTAGGCAAGGTGTTCTTTTCATCATAGGCCTTGTTCTTCCTCCTCCAAACATAGCGTTGATCCATGGGCCCAACCAGTTCTAATTTTGTTTCATCAGTCCACAGAACACAATCCCAAAACTTCTGTGGTTTGTCCACATGACTTTTGGCATACTGCAGTCAACTCTTCTTATTCTTTGGAGACAGGAAGGGGGTGCGCCTGGGAGTTCTAGCATGGAGGCCTTCATTACGCAGTGTGCGCCATATTGTCTGAGCAGAAACTTCAGTACCCACATCTGACAAATCTTTTCTCAGTTCCTCAGCAGTCACACGGGTACTTTTCTCCACTCTACGCTTCAGGTAGCGCACAGCAGTCAAAGTCAGCATCTTCTTTCTGCCACGACCAGGTAGCGTTTCAACAGTGCCCTTTGCCTTGAATTTGTGAATGATGCTTCCTATGGTGTCTCTTGGTATGTTTAACATCTTTGCAATCTTCTTATAGCCATTGCCCTTCCTGTGAAGAGTAATCACCTCTTATCTTGTCTTCCTGGACCATTCCCTTGACTTCACCATGTTTGTAACCACACCAGTAAATGTCTAGAAGGAGCCGAGTATCCCAGTCATTTTAAAGCTGCATAATTGGTGCTTATTAGGCTTTATTGCTGCTCCCTGACATCCACAGGTGTTTTCAATACCTGATTGAAAACAGTTCAATGAACCTCTGTTCTTCAGAGTGGTAGTCTTTAAGGGGTTGAATAATTGTGTAAATGAAGAATTCACAAAATAAACATTTACTACTGTATTACAAAACCAATTGATGTCATTTTAGTTGCATATGGTTCTTTAAGACGTCCTTGTAGGATTTCATTCTGAATACAATTACAAATGTATACTAAATTCCCTAAAACCCTTTACAGCATTGGGGGGTTGAATAATTTTGAACACAACTGTAGATGCTAGCTTGTATGATACCAGGCTAATATTTGCTGTATTTGGTTATGCAAACAAATATGATGGATTGGAGATACATTTATTGCTTAGGATATTATATTTTTTATAGATTTAGTTCAGGAAGGTATTGAATTTCAGGCATGCGCATATTTTCAAATCTTTTTTGTTTGCTTGCTGGAAGATACTTTCCTGGTGCCTCCATGGCAGCATACCAATGGTCATGGCTCCGCCCCCGACCGACCCACAGGACCACTTAACTCTCTAATAAAAGGACGCTGTACTCCCACTCTGGCATTCTTTTTTCTGTCCTCATCCCCGCAGGATCACGATCAGCCTTACCTCACCGTCTCATGGTGTTACCATTGCAGGTTCATGCTCTCCTGCAGGATGGAGTCCTATGGCTTGGGTTGCTAAAGGCACCAGATAAGTATAGGAGCCTTGTTTTTCTGTGGGTCTTTTTCATGGCATGTATGACCACCAAAGGGCTGCACTTTCCTTCGTGGGTGATAGGCTGGCGGTCCTATGCGGCAGTATGGGCTAAGGTCAGGTTCGCGGCAGGTCCCTCTATCTATCAGGAAGAAGGAGCTCCTTCTTCCCATCATGTCCGAGCAAGGATGAGCCTCCTCCATAGCTGAAGGGGGGGGGGGGCGCTTCGCGCGCGTCAGGTGACTCAGCCTCATACTGTCGGGGGGCGGAGCGTCATCGGCGCAGCGGCGCATGCGCAGTAGACGCACGGCGGCCATCTTGGTACTCCTCACACATATAAACAGCCTGACACTCTCAGTTGAGGTCAGGCTGTCAGGGAATCAGCACACGTTTTCTCTCTCTCTCTCCCTCTCACTCCACCTGCTGGATGACTATGGATCCCTGCCAAGGTAGGCTCAGTGCTGAAGATGTTTATAAAAAAAAAAAAAAAAAAATCAGGAGTAAGTTAGATGTTTGTTGCTGACAAATGGTTCATGGTATGTTATGCTTCCTTCCTTATAGTAAATTTTGGGAAAACAAATAAAGAAATTATAATGATGTGTACTTAGTTATATATATATGTATGTGCATATATGTATGTATATATATATATATATATATATATATATAGATATTTAAAAAAAAAATTTTTTTTTTTTGTTTTTACCCATAGCTGCCCAGGACATAGCCATGCCGCTCCAAAAAGATCCTCACCATCCCGTTAGGTAAGGGCTGCTACTAATAGGTAAGTGGAGGAAAATAAAGAGCACATCAAGGGGCTGACAGCCTTTATGGTTTCTGTCTCCACAGCCCGCAACGAGAATCATCACGCAGATCCTCCCGTGACAGAGGCTCAGACACTCACAGAGGCTCTAGCCACTCTCATGCGTCAGGCCATAAATCTAGTAGCCGTCAGAGCTCTTCCCATCACACTTCCTCTAAACCTAGAAAAGATGATTGTTGGGTATGTGGCAGGAAGGCCCTACCTGGGAAGCTAGCCTGTGGTCAATGTCTTTTGGAAGCTACAGTAGAGAGACAAGAGCCGGCAAGTTCTATTAAAGACCTGATCAAAGAATCCATCAGGGAAATGGCCGCATCACAAGCTTTCTCCCCCGCGACTGAGGGGGAGACCGCAGAAGCGCCTTCCACGCAGCCGGAGGGAAACACCTCAGACGAGGATGCAGCCACGGTGGAGGAAGAGTTTGCAGTCTTTAATTTTGACCTAGTGGAACCTTTTGTGATGGCGGTCAAAGATGCCATCCAATGGGAGGAGGAGCCTGAACCCCCTTCCAAGACGAATAAATATTTCCCTCAGCTGACAAAGAGGGTCTCATACTTTCCCTTGATGGAGGAGATCAAGGCAATTATTTTGGGGGAATGGCAAAAGGTGGATAGGAGGCCTGTGGCCTTTAACCGTCTCCAAAAATTATATCCGTTGGCCGAATCAGACAGCAGTCTCTTTGAGTCCATCCCACCGGTTGACGCCTCAGTGATGAGGCTAGCAAAGAATACGACCCTCCCTTTAGAAGACGCGGTCTCATTTAGGGATGTCTTGGATCGAAGAATTGACACAGACCTCAAAAAGATGTATCAAGCAACCGGGGGGGCTTGCAAGCCGGCGGTAGCCCTATCCTCCGTTTCCAGAGCCTCCAGGGTTTGGCTGGATAACATCGAAACAGCCCTTAGGGCGGGCATAGGTATTGAGGAAGTCATCAGAGCATTGGATGAGTTAAAATTGGCCTCGGACTTTATGGCTGAAGCAGCCATAGACGTCCTAAGATGTTCAGCTAGGGCCATGCTATTTTCTATCACGGCCAGGAGGGCACTATGGTTGAAACCTTGGGCAGCTGACCCATCTTCGAAGCAATCATGGTGTCGCATCCCCTACGATGGAAAAGCACTGTTTGGGGAAAGGATGGACACCGCAATTTCCAGAGTCACAGGGGGGAAAAGTGGTTTGATCCCTCAAGACAGAAACAGAAGGAAAAGATTCGCGCCTAGGCCGGCCGGCCAGCAAAGAGGAAGGGACTCAAGGTCCTACCGCCCAGGCAGAGAATACAGAAGGGGATGGAAGGGGTCTCAGGCTTCCTTCCTCCGACTGGGAAAGCCCAAACCCACAACATCTACAGGGGAGGGCCAGAAGTCCTTTTGACTCCCTAACCACCCAGACCGGGCCGGTGGGAGCAAGGCTCAAATCCTTCGCACAGGTTTGGGTGGAAGAGTGCACCGATTCTTGGGTAGTGTCTACCATCCTCCAGGGACATTTTTGGAGATTCAAAAGCCGCCCACCACCTTTTTCTCTACAAAGTACAAAGATCCCGGCCTCCAAAGGGAAAAGGGAAGCTTTGTTCCAGTACATTCAGAGACTGTGGCAACAGGAGGCAGTCCTCCCGGTCCCAGCATCGGAGGCAGGTTCGGGATTCTTTTCTCCCGTCTTTTTAATCCCCAAGAAGACGGGAGGATGGAGACCCGTGCTGGATCTGAAGAAATTAAACAAATACAGTGCAGAAAATAAGTATTTGAACACCCTGCTATTTTGCAAGTTCTCCCACTTGGAAATCATGGAGGGGTCTGAAATTGTCATCGTAGGTGCATGTCCACTGTGAGAGACATAATCAAAAAAAAAATCCAGAAATCACAATGTATGATTTTTTTAACTATTTATTTGTATGATACAGCTGCAAAGAAGTATTTGAACACCTGAGAAAATCAATGTTAATATTTGGTACAGTAGCCTTTGTTTGCAATTACAGAGGTCAAACGTTTCTTGTAGTTTTTCACCAGGTTTGCACACACTGGATCTTCTCTAGATCAGTCAGGTTTCTGGGCTGTCGCTGAGAAACACAGAGTTTGAGCTCCCTCCAAAGATTCTCTATTGGGTTTAGGTCTGGAGACTGGCTAGGCCACGCCAGAACCTTGATATGCTTCTTACAGAGCCACTCCTTGGTAATCCTGGCTGTGTGCTTCAGGTCATTGTCATGTTGGAAGACCCAGCCTCGACCCATCTTCAAAGCTCTAACTGAGGGAAGGAGGTTGTTGCCCAAAATCTTGCAATACATGGCCCCGGTCATCCTCTCCTTAATACAGTGCAGTCGCCCTGTCCCATGTGCAGAAAAACACCCCCAAAGCATGATGCTACCACCCCCATGCTTCACAGTAGGGATGGTGTTCTTGGGATGGTACTCATCATTCTTCTTCCTCCAAACACGGTTAGTGGAATTATGACCAAAAAGTTCTATTTTGGTCTCATCTGACCACATGACTTTCTCCCATGACTTCTCTGGATCATCCAAATGGTCATTGGCAAACTTAAGACGGGCCTTGACATGTGCTGGTTTAAGCAGGGGAACCTTCCGTGCCATGCATGATTTCAAACCATGACGTCTTAGTGTATTACCAACAGTAACCTTGGAAACGGTGGTCCCAGCTCTTTTCAGGTCATTGACCAGCTCCTCCCGTGTAGTCCTGGGCTGATTTCTCACCTTTCTTAGGATCATTGAGACCCCATGAGGTGAGATTTTGCATGGAGCCCCAGTCCGAGGGAGATTGACAGTCATGTTTAGCTTCTTCCATTTTCTAATGATTGCTCCAACAGTGGACCTTTTTTCACCAAGCTGCTTGGCAATTTCCCCCTAGCCCTTTCCAGCCTTGTGGAGGTGTACAATTTTGTCTCTAGTGTCTTTGGACAGCTCTTTGGTCTTGGCCATGTTAGTAGTTGGATTCTTACTGATTGTATGGGGTGGACAGGTGTCTTTATGCAGCTAATGACCTCAAACAGGTGCATCTAATTTAGGATAATAAATGGAGTGGAGGTGGACATTTTAAAGGCAGACTAACAGGTCTTTGAGGGTCAGAATTCTAGCTGATAGACAGGTGTTCAAATACTTCTTTGCAGCTGTATCATACAAATAAATAGTTAAAAAATCATAAATTGTGATTTCTGGATTTTTTTTTTTGGATTATGTCTCTCACAGTGGACATGCACCTACGATGACAATTTCAGACCCCTCCATGATTTCCAAGTGGGAGAACTTGCAAAATAACAGGGTGTTCAAATACTTATTTTCTGCACTGTATATCCGCTTAGAACATTTCAAGATGGAGTCACTAAATACAGTCATCTTGTCGGTCCAGCCGGGAGATTGGATGGCTTCAATAGATCTCCAGGATGCGTATCTCCATATCCCCATCCACAGCCAATTCCAGCCTTATCTACGGTTCAAGGTCGGAAACCTTCTCCTACAGTTCCGATGTCTCCCCTTTGGGATCTCATCGGCCCCCAGAACCTTTTCCAAGGTCTTGAGTGCCATCCTGATGCCCCTTCGAGAAAGGGGGATACGAGTATTACACTATCTAGACGATATTCTGATCCTCTCACAACACCAGAACACCTTAAAGGAACACATTCAAGTAGTGCACAGCACCTTGGCGCGGTTTGGATGGCTGGTCAACATGGAGAAGAGCCAACTGGTCCCATCGCAGAGGATGACTTACTTAGGGGCCCTATTCAACACCCAAGAGAAGGCAGTCTCCCTGCCACCCGAAAAGGTGCCAATCTTAATCCGGAAGGTGAAGAGGGCAATGGAAGCTCACATCATGTCAGCGTCCGACTGTCTAAGCCTCATAGGCTCTCTCTCAGCATGCATCCCAATGATAAAATGGGCCAAATGGCGTTTGCGGGACTTCCAATTAGGTTTCCTGGCACGATGGGACAAGAAACACCTCAAACAGAAGATAAGACTCTCCGTTGCAATGAGGTCCAGCCTCGAGTGGTGGACAAGGCCTGCCAATTTACTAGTTTCTCGACCCCTAGGTCCTGCCGCCTGGACAATCCTTTCCTCGGACGCCAGTCAGCGCGGTTGGGGAGCCCATGTCCAGAACCAGTTAGTCCAAGGAACATGGGCATTCAATGCGGAGGGGATGATATCCAACATATTAGAGTTGAGAGCAGCCTGGATGGCTCTCCTACATCTAGCCCCTCTCCTCAGGGGCAAGTCCATCTTGCTCCAAATGGACAACAAGGCAGCCGTGGCCTATGTGCGAAACCAAGGGGGCACCCACAGCAGGTCACTTTACAACGAGGTATCTCCAATAATCTCCTGGGCGGAGAAAAATCTATGCGATCTCCGAGCAGCTTACATTCCAGGAATCGAAAATCAATTAGCGGATCACCTGTCAAGATGCTTGATAGACAACAACGAATGGTCACTGGATCGGGATGTTTTCAATGGAATATGCCAATTGTGGGGGACTCCCCAGTTAGATCTGTTCGCATCTCCTCTCAATACGAAGCCCCCGAGGTTCTTCTCGAGGTGGCCATGCCCAACATCGGCAGGGGTAGACGCCTTAATTCAGCCATGGACATTTCAGTTGGGGTATGCTTTTCCTCCAACCCCATTAATTCTGAGGTTCCTTCAGCGGCTGACGGTAGAGAAGGTCACCGTCTTGGCGATCATTCCATATTGGCCAAGGAGGCCTTGGTTCCCGCTTCTAGTCAGCCTAGCACAGGTCGATTCTCTCCCTTTGCCACACAGGAACAACTTGCTGTCCCAGGGGGACATCCTCCACCCACACGCGAAGATTCTGGATTTGAGGGCTTGGAGGTTGAGCGGAGAAGGTTGGACAGCTTAGGGTGTTCGCAGGAAGTAATCCAAACCCTTCTGCAAGCAAGGAAATCGTCCACGAATGCCACCTATTACAGAGTTTGGAGGAAATTTGTAGCCTTAGCGGAATCTAGTCAATTTGATCCTCTGGCACCCGGAGTTCAGAACGTCCTGTCCTTTCTACAGTCAGGTTTGAGCATGGGGCTAGGCCACAGCACCCTGAAGGTCCAGGTATCAGCCATCTCGGCTCTGACAGATACACGATGGGCCCTAAACCCACTAGTAGACCGTTTCCTGAAGGCAGTCCTGAGGCTGCATCCTCCTAGGAAGACTCTGTACCCCAAATGGGATTTGACAATAGTCCTAGAAGCCTTAGCACGTTCCCCCTTCGCTCCTACGGAGGAATGTTCATTGGAGCATATTACCTGGAAAACAGCCTTTTTAATTGCAATTACATCAGGATGCAGAGTTTCAGAAATCCAAGCCTTAGGAGCTCAAGAGCCCTATATTTACTTCTTTCCGGATAGGGTGGTGCTGCAGCCCATTCACCAGTTCATTCCCAAAGTGCCGTCAGTATTTCATCTTAACCAAGAGTGGGTCCTTCCATCTTTTGAAGAGGACCAAGCCTCTTCAAACCTACACGAGCTGGATGTTGCCAGATCCCTAAAGCATTATCTGAAGTTAACGCACGAATTTCGGAAAGACCATCGGTTCTTTATCATCCCCAAGGGAGCAAGGAAAGGTAGAGCAGCCTCTAAAACGACAGTAGCAAGCTGCATTGTCAAGTTGATTCAGATGACCTATCGGGCTAGTGGGCTACCAATTCCCAAAGCGGTGAACGCTCACTCAACACGTGGAATCTCCTCGTCCTGGGCAGCTCTGGCTCGAGTCTCTCCGGAGACAATTTGCAGGGCAGCTAGCTGGTCTTCGTTTAATACGTTCATGACACATTACAGTGTGGATCCGGCAGTTCTTACCTCCCGGGACTTTGGGAGAAGGACACTAGAGCTCTCTACTCTATAGTAACCATGAATAAAATATTTAAGCAGTACCCTCCCTGTAAGCGAGTTATTGACCATTGGTATGCTGCCATGGAGGCACCAGGAAAATGGAAAATTGAATACCTACCTTTCTGTAATTTTCCTTTCCTGGTGCCTACCCATGGCAGCATACACCCTCCCTACTATCTAAAAGGTTTACTCTGCAAGTCTGAGGTCTAGTTACAAAGAATGCCAGAGTGGGAGTACAGCGTCCTTTTATTAGAGAGTTAAGTGGTCCTGTGGGTCGGTCGGGGGCGGAGCCATGACCATTGGTATGCTGCCATGGGTAGGCACCAGGAAAGGAAAATTACAGAAAGGTAGGTATTCAATTTTCCATTGTATGTCTTGGCCTACTGCACTTGGCACCAAATAATTTTAAAGCACATGAATTACTGTAGATGTCATAAACAGGCTTTGCTTCTGGGCATGTTACAAGCATGCTAAAGTAAAAACGAGCAAACATTTTTTAGTCCTGTTTTAAAGGCTGTTTTGTCCCAGCTGGTTAAATTTAATTGTGATCATAGCCACCAAGACAAAAAAATTATGGCAAATCCAGACTTTTACAGTTGTCACTAAAGTAAAATATAAACAAAATGTAACCATTTACTACTCTATGAAAATCTACAAATAAATAAAAAAAAAAAACAGTTTTATCTTTACATATACTTTTAGATTACCTTTGCAATTCATTTTTCTATATCTCACTAATTGCATTTTAGAACCCTTACAGGAAAAGCAGAAAAAAAAATCACAGTAACCTTTCCAAATGCTCCCCTTTTTTTATTGTACTAAGCTGCTTTGGAGTTTCCTGTTCCTTCTTGTTCTTTAGTGTTCTGTGTACAGTGTAAGCAAGGGTAATGGTTTTCTCAAGTGTTTTGTGGGCTTTATGAGTGTTTTGTGGGTTTCTTAAAACACATGCAGGTGATATATGGGTTTCCTGGACAAATGCTCTCTAAACATACACACACCCCCCTTGTGCCTTCTCATGATGTATGTACATTGACCTATAAATACATGCATATATCAATGTGCAGATATGGGACATACTAAAACATTTTATTGTGAAAATGGCTTAATGTAGCTTAATGTGTAATAAAGTGCCTAAAGTCGTCTATTGTGTGAAGCCTAATGGAAATTGGATAACATTTAAAAGGGTTGTAAAGGTTTGTGTTTTTTCACCTTAATGCATCCTATGCATTAAGGTGAAAAAACATCTCGCTGTCATGGACCCCCCCCCCGTTTTACATACCAGAGCCCATTAACCTGCTGTGTGCGTCCCCCAGCATCCTCTTCTCTACGGAGTCTGGCCGTTGATTGGATAGATTGATAGCAGCGCAGCCATTGGCTTCCGCTGCTGTAAATCACATACAATGACGCAGCCGCCGGGGGTGGGACCGAGTCATACACTATGTCATACGTCATACGTCTATGGACGACATGGAGGGCGCCCCCAAGCTAAGCCCAGAGGCTTAGAAGAGCATCCCAGAGGGGGTTAACTTTAGCGGGGAGAAGCCGAGACAGCCACCGTGGGACCCCAGAACAGCAGGATCGGGGCCACTCTGTGCTAAACGAACTGCACAGTGGAGGTAAGTATGACATATTTGTTATTTAAAAAAAAATATTGAATCTTTACAACCCCTTTATGGTCTTTTTTGTACGTTAAGATACATTAAGCTCCCCAAAAATCAAGCTTAATGTCCCTAGTTTGCCTTGTGGAACACTAAATCACAAGCAAAAAATAAAAGCTTATGGTTTCTCAGCGCAGTGGAAGGCATGCCAGATTGGACGTGAGCCCAATGGTGAGCAACCCCCATATTGCAATTCATGCTAGCTATCCTCAGTGGCAGGCCAGGGCACTTATTAATGTAGTTAGTCATTCTGTTGCTTGTACAAATTTTATTTCTTAAACGGTATTGCACTATGGATTGTCCCTTTGTTTTCCTTATGAGATAATTTGGAAGAAAGTAGGACACAGAGATTTCATCTAAAAAACCAAAGGTTCCTTTCAGGTTTTTCCTACAGCACAATAGACCTTGGGCCAGATTCACAGAGCGATTACGCCGGCGTAACAGGAGATGCACGGCGTAAGTCTAAATTTGCGCATGCGTTTCGATACTCCGCATCCCCAAAACGAGATACGCAAGAAATCTACTTTCTTTTGTCCAGCGTAATTTCGTTAAACAAGCGCATCCGTCCGCGCAAAACTGCGCTAGACACACCATTGATTTGCTATTCAAATATGCTAATGAGGGAGTTACAGGGGTTCCACAAAAGAACGTTGGTGCAGCGCAGGCTACGCGCTGTGCGCAACAGCTGCACGACCTGTCTAAAATTAGACCATATAAAAGGTGGTCTAAAATTAGACAATTCTTCTACATGTCAGAGAAAGCAACACCGTTAGTGAGGAGCTGAGCAGTCACACGTGTTGCACAACATGCCAGGGACATCCTCGCTCATAGCTATACTATTGACTTTAGAGGAACAAAGAAGGAGGAGGGCACGGAGGAGGGCACGGGAGAGGATATACCGCACCCGCATAAACCTCTTTGGCATGAGTGATTCTGAGGTGTATCGCATCTTCAGATTCACCCCTCATGCCATCCTGGAATTAACCATAACCTTGCAGGAGGACATCACCAGCCCAACACACCGCTCATATGCAGTGCAGCCACTGGTCAAGGTCATGGCAACACTCCATTCCCTTGCCAGTGGCTCTTTTCAAAGAACAAGTGGAGTGGTGGCTTGGATGCCACAATCCTCCGTGAGCAGATGTGTGCACCAGGTTGTCCCTGCAATCCTCAGACGCATGGCCAACCAAATCATCAAAGCAACCACTGAGGACCTGCGGCTAAAGGCAATGACAGATTTCTACAGAATTGCCAGATTCCCACGCACTGTGGGGGCCATTGATTGCACACATGTGGCACTACAGCCCCCCCAGGAGACAGAGCACATATACCGCAATCGGAAGCATTGGCATTCCATCAACGTACAGGTGATAGTCGATGCCCAAGGCCTCATATGGCACGTCCATGCCAAACACCCCGGATCCAGCCATGACAGCTACATATACAATCAGAGCCCCATCCGAATGGAATTCGAACAGAATGTGTATGGGGACACCTGGCTGGTTGGTGAGTGACATGGGTGGCAGGCATGACTGTCCCCCCCCATGATGCACACATCACAAGGGGCACATGCATGACTAACATCCTCCTGTGTTTTACCTTACAGGTGACTCTGCATATGCACTGGGACCCCATCTCATGACTCCTATCCGGAACCCCCAAACCCCAGGAGAGGAAAGATACAATGAAGCCCACGCCCAAACCCGTGCAGTGGTGGAGCGCACCTTTGGCCTCCTGAAGTCACGTTTCCGATGCCTGGATAAGTCTGGGGGGACCCTGTTGTATTCCCCAAACTTTGTGTGCCAGATCATCGGTGCATGTTGCATTCTGCACAACTTCGCAGTGAGAAAGGGCCTGCAGATTGACATACGTGATGACCTGACCCCTGAACCAGACAATCCCCCCCTAACCGAGGTTACCCCATCTTCTGAGGGAAGAGCAGCCAGGAGACAGCTCACATTAAGCATCTTTGCACGTTAAACACACACATTAATCATGGCACAATGAGAATGCATGCATGCACACCACTGTGGTCCCTAGCACAGACACATCACATCCTCATCTAATTGGATTAGCACAAGCCCACCATGCTGGACTTGTGAGCAGCAACGCCACGCCACGGCTCCAATTATGTCACTGTACATTAATACACCATTCACATGGACCTGGGAATCACTTCTCCCTGGTCCTGGGGAACCCTTCTCCACCAAAACTGAGGTTGACACCCCTTTGCCGGCAGGAATATCACCCCCACATTCCCAAAACATTCACATCACAAAAAAAAAAAAAAATGTTCTAGCAAAAAAAAGGGGAAAAACAAATTAATGCCATTGGCGGCCTGGGGCGCCCACGGCCATGGCCCCGGCTCCTCAGGGGAGACTCATGGGAGGGGGGGTAATCCAGGGAAGGAGGAGCAGCCCCTGGTCTCTGTCCACCTGGCGGTGGCGGCCTGCCCTCCAAGGCCACGGCAATTCTGTTCAGGCCAGCACCTAGTGTTGCCGTGTTGGCCTGGATAGCCTGGATGAGGGCCCTCACATCCTGCCCAACGTCTGCTGTTGTAGTCTGCAGTGCGTTTAGGCAGTTTGTAAGAGCCCGGGAATGGCAGTCCAGGTCCCCAAGCGTATCCTTTATGGAGGACAGGCTCTCCTCCATCCGTCCCAAAGTCTGGCTGACCTGTCCCAGATGGCGGGTCTGAAGGGCCTGGTCCCTTCTCAGGTTGGCGGGCAGAAGCTCGGCCACCCCCCCTGGTCTTCTGGGATGACTTCCTGCCTCCAGCTGAGGCTTGTGGCCGGGGAAAAGGGGAGGCCCTTGGGAGAGGAGCCCTGTTGGGGGAGGAGTGGGAGGGGCTAGCCCTTATGGAGGGCTGGCTGCTGCCAGCCAGAGAGGAAGACTCCTCCAAAAACAGCAAGCCACTGGCTGACATGACATCCTCCTCCTCCTCAAACTCCTCCTCCTCCTCTTCAACCTCCTCCGAGGACTCCGGCCTTGTCAGGGGGTCCTCATCAGGCTGTTGTCCCTGGGATGGTGCAGTCAGCCCAGATGGCCCAGCACCCTCCTGCTTATCTGTGGATGACACAAAACATTCACAGGTTGGAGGATCCACACACTTGCCACATATTCCCTTTCACCCCCTCCCCCACACATGCTACACACCTGATAGGGAAAAAAAACCTTACCTGGCATCACGCCTTCATGACTTGAGTCATAGCCGGGCAGGCCCTCCACCTGTTGTCTATGAAAGGTGTTGGCCACCGCACGCTTCTCCGCTGTCAGCCTAACAGGGCATGGTGGGCCCCCTCCTGATATCACGCCTCCTGGCCAGGGTGGTGTTGGCACTCTCCGGGCCGTGGAGGAAACGCCCATATTGGGAAATGGCCCGGGCAAGAATTTGTTTCTCCCCCAAAGTAAAATTTAACTTCCTCTTTCTCTCAGTCATACTCATACAAAAACTCTCTCCCAAACAGTCAGCAAAAATCACTCACAAAAACAAGCAGGAAAAATCAAGCAAGAAAACAAACAAACAAAAATCTATCAACCAAAAAGTCTCACAAGCAGTCACCAAAAATCACTTTCAAATATCTTCTACCAAACACTAGATCACACAGTCCACAAATATAACAAAGACAAATCACAACGCGAACAAACAACAGAACAAAAGCACCTTGATGTATAGGGAGGGATACAAAGGGATGTACTTTTGCAAAGGAAGTGCGTTTGTGTCTGTCTATTTATGCTGTCTGCGTAGTTCACTAATTTGCCCTAGTCCACTTCCAATTTCACTGATTGCGCCGTTCCCGAGTTGTGAGCATGCGCACAGAGGTGCTGACCATGGTCTGCTTCATGCGCGCATGCGCGATCCGGCCGGCCCTTCATTTGCATGGGGTCACGGCTTATTTCAATGTAACACACCCACGTCCTTCCCAATTTGTATTACTCCGCCTTGCGCCTCTGAAATAACGCTGCGCAGCCGCAAATTTCTGCGTAAAACCGACGAGAATAGGGTGATTGCGCCGCTACATTGCGCCAGTCTAACGTAAAGGCGGTGCGCTACGCCGGTCCAATAAAGCGCAGATGTACGTGAATCTGGCCCCTTCTTTTTAATTAAAGAGGTCATATTCATCTGGTGAGCAGTTTTTATATCAGAGCACTTTTGAGGGTGTTTTAAGTTCATGGTGAAGGATTTCTGCTATCAAGATTTGAGTCACCATGTTTGCTAATGTGGACTTTTATCGTGTCTTTTGCTAAAATTGTTTAAATAAGTTTGTGGTCACATTTGCCATACGATTTGTTGCACTTTATATTATCCATACAATATTTCACTGCTGAATATTGTTTATGGTAGGTACTGCACACAGCTCTTTTTTTGCATATGTCACTTTATTCCATGTAATATTGTCATTTACTAACAGGTACGCAATTTAGGTTTTCAGTGCCCCTATCACTTATTTTTCTAATGTCTACAGTCAGCCATGACACCTTTCCTCTGAAAAGGTAAGAAATTGTTTCCATTTTTTGGGGGGGGGTATGCTGTGCGAATAGGAATACATAACAAACATATTGTGTGGTTTTCTCAAATTTGACTACAAAAGTGGATATACAATAATATTTTTGTCTGTCACCAGTTGCAGAAATCTTCCCTCATTTCTGTCCCTATAATGTCAATACAGAAACATGGGGATGTTCTTGTCATTGGGACAGGAAGGCACAGAGAGCAATACATTTTTTTTCAAATTAACCCTTCTTCAGTCTGGTATAGATTTATTTAAAGGGCCACTTTATTGTCCTTCAGACTTTAGAAGGGTTGAATTGTGGCAATCAGGGGCAGAAAATGTCACAGGCCCAGCATCAGTGAGAATAAATATGGCCTCAGGGTTGGTGGTCAATAGGCGGAGTATTCCCCCTATTAGTAGGAGCAATAGTATCCCATCATTGGTATCTGTGGAAGATATAGTGACCCATTGTTGGTGTCAGTGGAAGGAATTGTGCCCCAAGGGCTGGATTACGGTTAACAAAGGGCCACATCTGGCCCTCGGACCACAGTTTGGAGACTCCTGCTACAGAAGAGCTTTGCCATTAATTCTGTCCTGATGAGGAATCTCTTCCTTTAGCCACACAGATAGCAGGAAAAGTTTAACAGATGCTCAAACCCGATCCTGGGCTATTTAGAATAAAATATAAAGTGTTTGCTGGAGCTGCGCTTTAAGCCCTGAGATAGTATTTTTCTAAACCATATCTGTAATCCAGAGCATAAGAACATATTCACTTGAAAGTATATTTAAAAAAAGGCCTTGCTGGGGGTGTCACTGCCCCTTCTTTTTTTTTTCAATACATTGTTAAAGGTGCTTGTAATTCAATCAATAAAATGTATCAAGCTTCCCAAAGGTAATTATTGTTTTCCTGGCAGTGATATATAGTAAATGGAATGCATGGTGTTTTGGCATGAGTAATTTAATTAATTCCCAGTGCAAGAAATTGAATCACACCAAATTGTTGTGGTAGGTTTTCACCTTACAAAGCATGTCTTGTAAGAGTGTTAAATACACACATATGCTTCATATGTGGACACATTCTACAGTCTGAGAAAAGCAACAATTGAGCCAAAAACGTTAGCTTAGTGAGTATCACTCATTTACAGTTCTTTATTGTCACCCATTACTAATTTATCTGATTAAAGATTAGTCAAGAGGCGCTGGTGGTTTTAACAAAGAGCCTGAGAATATATAATTACTGTATTTCCCCTTAAATCTCCAACAGTTACAAGTTTACAAAAAAAAGAAAGCGTCTTCCTTGCAGATTACTTTCAAGCTCCTCTTGACACATGCAATTTACAAGTGCCTAAAGATACATTATAGCCAAATAAGAACATTTTACTAATTAAACTGGCCACCCACATTAACTGATGGCTAAACAGTGCCAGCATTCAATCAGATGTAGGCATTGTTCGGATGTTTTGATGGCCAGCAGTGCCGGCTGTGATTATGCAGTGGTAAATTCATCCATCTGCATTGTGCAGGCTGAATGAAAACAAAAACAAAAAAATATGAGTGTATGGCCAGCTTTACCTTACACCCCTGATAATGGGAGGCTCTTATTTTCACCCAATAATCACCTCATTAAAGCTGAATTCCAGGTATGGCAATTTTTACAAAGTTACATTGGTCCATCTTGGACCATTATAAGTATGCATGTGCCATACCCATGGGTTCCCCCATGGATTTTGGAAATCACCGTAGCAGGCATCGCTACTAAAGTGATTTCCGCTAGCTTCTGGGTCCCATGCTTAGCGGCTGCCTTGAATTTATCTTGCTGGTATCCACTTTCTAAGTGGCTTTGAATCTGAAGAAATGCTAAATAATAGTGTATTCTTGTTCATGCACTAGTCTCACCACACTGTATTGAAACACTGAGTCTGTACCGTATGTCTCCACATCTTCCTATCAGTATATATATATATATATATATATATATATATATATATATATACATTTTTTATTTCTTGCGTCAACATACCTTTTTATGTACAAGAGAGAAGCCTGTTCTACTCTGCAAAACTAATTATTGTAATGATTAACCAGTAGGAAGTAATTGTTATGTAAATGTGATGTTAAGGATATAAAATAGTACCTCACCAGTCAGGTATATCCCCCTTATTTCCAGGTTCCTCCTAAAGGACTAGACCAGGGATCGCCAAACTTTCTAAACAAAGGGCCAGTTAACTTCCCTTAAGACTTTAGGGGGACTGGCTTGCAGTTGAAAAAACTGTGCCCTTTTGATGGTGTCTTTGAGAGGAATAGTGCCCCAATGTTAGTGTCAGTGGATGGAATAGTGCTCCAAGGGCCGGCAAAAGGCAAGCAAAGGGCTGCATTAGGGCCCCCAGGGCCGCAGCTTGGAGACCCCCTGGACTAGACCATAAGTACCTCATAGAATGGACCCGATCAATTATGCCTGATGTGGATGGCTAAGTATTTCTCTTCACTATCAAGATAAACATTGGCATTTAGCATGTATACTATAGCTGGTGTCTCCCTCTTCATGCAACTACAGTTTGTGTCACATGGTGCATAGCTTGGTGACCTGTAGAGATCCCCGGTGAGAGAGCTACGGTTGCTTGTTGGGAAAGGCTTAATATACAACATTGTATTCATCTATATACATGGTGGACTGATGTTATGGTATATCCAAGCACATGGAAACTTCTAATCCTTCCCTTAGAGCAGTGGTTCTCAACCTGGCGTCGGGACTCCCTCAGGGATCAAATGATCATTTTCCAGGGATCACCAAATCTTGGGCTGTTTCTGAAGCCCGCACTGTTCTCCCAAGAAGGGAGATAAGAGGGGGAGGAACAAAGAAAAAGGGAGAGAAAGGGGAAAAAAGAGAGAGCAAGAAAGACAGTTAGAGAGAGGGATGGGGGGAAACCAAGGAATTAGGATAGAGAGAGATGAAAGAGAAAGAAAGGAGGAGAACAAAGAGAAAGAGTGGTACATCCTAAAATGCACAATAAGGTTTTTAATACTGTACGAGTGGAAGACACTCAGAAAGAGCTAAATGTCCGCGGGTTAGGGGCACAAATTACTTGTCTTGCCTTGGGTGCTTTCAACCCACGCTATGAGAATAATTTTACTGTTGGGGGTCCCCACAACGTGGGAAATGTTATCAAGGGGTCACGACACTAGGAAGGTTGAGAACCACTGCCTTAGAGTCTTCCAGCATGGCCTACCTACAGTATATAAAGCAAAATCTCCTGAAATATGAGATCCTATTGAGGAAGACATTTAGGACTTGATTTGCTAATCTTTCAGAATTTCATGCACAATAGTAAGGGTCAGGGAAATATGTGATATTTGTTCTGATTGGGTTTCAATTTGGGCCTTTTTTTAGATACCCCCTGTTTTTTTTAGATACACTATATGAAATGGATATATGACAATAATATGTCCCGTTTTTTGTAGTTTTGGTATTAGTTGTTTTTTGTCCTTACCTCAGTCAGGTCCTTTATAATTTATTTATTTTATCATTCAAATACAGGCAGCTCCCTTTTGGTGTGTTTGTTTTCCTTCCCAAATATATTTTTTATATATATTGATGAGGCCAGGGATCTGGAGGACACATTTGATCATTTTTTGTCTTAAATTATATGTTTTACCCTTACAACTTAAAAGCTACATGAAAAGTCCCTGAAACGGTATACATTTTCTACTTACATAGTTACATAGTTAGTCAGGTTGAAAAAAGACACAAGTCCATCCAGTTCAACCATAAAAAAATAAACAAACAAAATAAAACACAGTACATCCCATACACCCAACTCCATACCCACAGTTGATCCAGAGAAAGGCAAAAAAAAACAGCAGAGCGATGATCCAATTTGCTGCTGGAGGGGAAAAAATTCCTTCCTGATCCCCCGAGAGGCAATCGGATTTACCCAGGATCAACTTTACCTACAAAACGTAGTACTCCGTTATATTATGTGCATTTAGGAAAGAATCCAGGCCTCTCTTAAAGCAATCTACTGAGCTGGCCAGAACCACCTCTGGAGGGAGTCTGTTCCACATTTTCACAGCTCTTACTGTGAAGAAACCTTTCCGTATTTGGAGGTGAAATCTCTTTTCCTCCAGACGTAAAGAGTGCCCCCTTGTCCTCAGTGTTGACCTTAAAGTGAATAACTCAACACCAAGTTCACTATATGGACCTCTTATATATTTGTACATGTTGATCATATCCCCCCTTATTCTCCTCTTCCCAAGAGTGAAAAAATTCAGTTCCTCTAATCTTTCCTCATAGCTTAGCTCCTCCTTGCCTCTTATCAGTTTAGTTGCCTTTCTCTGCACTTTCTCCAGTTCTCCGATTTCCTTTTTAAGAACTGGTGCCCAAAACTGGACTGCATATTCCAGATGAGGTCTTACTAATGATTTTTACAGGGGCAAAATGATATCTCTATCTCTGGAGTCCATACCTCTCTTAATACAAGAAAGGACTTTGCTTGCTTTGGAAACCGCAGCTTGGCATTGCATGCCATTATGGAGCTTATGATCAACTAAAACCCCCAGATCCTTCTCCACTACAGATCCCCCCAGTTGTACTCCCCCTAGCATGTATGATGCATGCATATTCTTAGCCCCTAAGTGCATAACTTTACATTTATCAACATTAAACCCCATCTGCCACTTAGTCGCCCACTTAGACAGAGCATTGAGGTCGGCTTGTAAATTGGAGACATCCTGCAAGGACATTATTCCACTGCATAGCTTGGTGTCATCTGCAAAAACAGAAATGTTACTTTGGATCTCAGACCCAATATCATTTATAAATATATTAAAAAGTAAGGGACCCAACATCGAACCTTGGGGTACAAGGGCCGAATCTGCCTGGAAAAGAAGCTCTTCAGAGCTAAACCTATCCATCTACAAAGCAGCGACAAGTAAATACCACAAATAAATTTTCCAAGCAAAGAAAAAATACTTTTCTGAGGCTATCAACGGTGCCTTAAACCGCCCCCGCGAACTCTTCAAGCTGGTCACTCAGACCATGAACCCAGGATGTATTGAAGCCCCCAATGAAGACACACAAGAATTTTGCAATGAACTATCGGATTGCTTCATTAATAAAATCGAGGCGATCCAAGAAAGCATTCAGCAAAATAATTCCCCCCCCAGTCCCCCCTGCAGCCTCTCACACAACACCCATAGTAATTCTCCTATATCAGGTAAGTTCACCTTGGCACCCATCTCCATTGAGACCATTAAGAATGTCATTTGTACTCTGCGTAATGGCACAGCGCCAAATGACATTATCCCCACAAAACTGCTGAAGGAATGCGCCTACATCCTGGCTCCTCCCATCACGCAGCTTATCAACCAGTCTTTCGTGGAGGGCATAGTACCCTCACAGTTGAAAGAGAGTATAATCCAACCCATCCTGAAGAAATCCTCCCTGGACCCCAAGGACCCACTCCACCGCCGGCCCATAACAAGCCTCAATGTACTCTCAAAGGTAATGGAAAAAGTAGTGGTACAACAGCTGCAACAGCATCTGGATACCCACAAGCTACTTGACCCATTACAATCAGGGTTCCGTCCCGGACACGGGACTGAAACCGCATTGCTCAAAATACGGGACGATGTTCTCGAGGCCGCAGACGAAGGAGAATCTTGTCTTTTGGTTCTGTTGGACCTAAGCGCAGCTTTCGACACTGTAGACCACAAACTGTTACTGACGCGGCTTGCTGAAGTAGCCAGAGTCGCAGAAGGCGATTTATCTTGGTTCTCCTCTTTTCTGGAAAACCGATCGCAAACAGTGAAGCTAGGACATTTCACATCTGAGAAACGCACAGTAACATGCAGAGTCCCTCAAGGATCGCCTCTGTCACCGGTGCTGTTTAACATCTACCTTCGTCCTCTTTTTGAGATTATCAGCAGCCAAAAACTGCTCTATCACTCATATGCAGACGACACGCAACTTTATTTCCGCATCTGCAACATAAAGGATCACCACCTCAATTTAGAGACCTGCCTCTCTTTGATAGAGGACTGGATGACAAAGAGTTATCTTAAACTCAACGGAGCGAAAACAGAACTTCTCCTGTTTCACGCCAAGCGCAGGAATCAACCTTCGACAGCATGGACACCCCCGCCTATTCTGGGCAAAATTATCACCCCTAGCGCCAAAGTCAAAAGTCTTGGGGTCATTTTTGACTCCTTTATGACAATGGACGCACAAATAGGGTCAGTAGTCAGCGGATCCCACCATCTGCTGCGCCTACTACGCAGACTTACTCCGTTCATCCCCAAAGAAGATTTAGCAGTCGTGGTGGGAGCAATTGTTAACTCCAGACTGGATTATGCAAATGCCCTTTACCTCGGACTCCCCAAGTACCAAATCGCTCGTCTGCAAGTCGTTCAGAATACGGCCACCAGACTTGTGACTGGGAAAAAACCCTGGGAATCCATCTCACCTTCACTGAGATCCCTTCACTGGTTACCAGTCAAAGACAGAATTGCTTTTAAAGCTCTCTGTCTTACGCATAGATGTGTCCATGGGAATGCTCCCCAATATCTATGCGAAAAAATAAAAGCTCATAACCCCAATCGTGTTTTGCGATCCACCAATCAGAACCTGCTCCAGGTTCCGAAAGCCAACTACAAGGCCAAAGGAGAGCGAAGATTTGCGGTCCAAGGTCCCAGACTATGGAACGCTTTACCAGCCAGCATTCGGTTGGAGGAGAATCACCTAGCTTTTAGGAGAAAGATCAAGACACATCTCTTTTGATATCAAAGGAGACAGGAACAACAAGCGCCCAGAGGCGATTCAGTTTGCATGTGCTGCGCTATATAAGTTTTTCATTCATTCATTCACTGATAACCTTGGATCATTCAGAGTATGAATCATTAACCACAACTCTCTGAATTCTGTCTTTCAGTCAGTTTTCTATCCATTTACAAACTGATATATCTAATCCTGTAGACCTTACCTTACACATGAGCCATGTGTGTGGAACTGTATTGAACGCTTTTGCAAAATCCAAGTATACCACGTCCACTGCCACGCCTCTGTCCAGGGTTTTACTTACCTCTTCATAAAAGGAAATCAGGTTTGTCTGACAACTTCTGTCCTTCATGAATCCATGCTGTCTGCTTCTTAAATAGTTTGTTTCCAGCAAGAACTCATCCATGTGGTCTTTTATTAAACGTTCCAGTATCTTCCCAACTATAGAAGTTAAACTAACAGGTCTATAGTTACTTGGTAAAGACTTTGTTCCCTTTTTAAATATAGGCACCAGATTGGCTCTACGCCAATCCAGTGGTACTATTCCTGTCATTAATGAGTCCCTAAATATTAGATACAGTGGCTTTGAAATTTCAGAGCTCAATTCTTTTAGGATCCGTGGGTGGATGCCATCTGGTCCAGGTGCTTTATCCACCTTTATTCTGTCTAAATATTTCTGGACCATATCACTTTTGAGCCATTGTGGATTTGGGGCTGTGTCACTCCCACCCCCATTATGGACATGAGCTCCCCCATTCTCCATTGTATACACAGAGCTGAAGAAAGCATTTAATAAATTTGCCTTCTCTATGTCCTCAGTCACCCAGTCTAGATTATTTTGTAAAGGGCCTACATGCTCAGACTTGACCTTTTTACTATTAATATATTTAAAGAATTTTTTGGGGTTTGTCCTACTATCTTTTGCAATCTGTCGTTCATTTTGAATTTTTGCATCCTTGATTTCCTTTTTACATATTCTATTATATTCTTTGTAACATTTAAACGACACTAGTGTTCCTTCATTTTTATATTTTTTAAAGGCTATTTTCTTATTGTTTATAGCTTTTTTAACTTTGACCGTGAGCCACATAGGTTTTATCTTTAGCCTTTTAAACGTATTGCCCATGGGAATATACTTTGCAGTGAGGTTCCAAAGAGTCTTTTTGAAGAATTCCCATTTCTGTTCTGTGTTCATCGGTGCCAATATTCCCTCCCAGTCCAAGCCCTGGAGAGCAGTCCTCATGCTTTGAAAATTTGCTCTCTTGAAATTAAGTGTTTTTATCTTTCCTGTATGTATTTCTTGCTTATAGTTTACATTAAACAAAATCATGTTATGATCACTGCTACCCAGGTGCTCCTTTATCTGAACATTAGTAATAAGCTCTGCATGGTTTGAGATTACCAGGTCCAACAGAGCATCATTCCTAGTTGGGGCCTCAATAAACTGGACCATAAAATTGTCCTGCAATAGGTTTTTAAATTTTTGTCCTTTAACTGTCCCAGAAATTCCATTATTCCAGTCAATTTCTGGGTAGTTAAAATCCCCCATTATTATCACCGTCCCAGCCCTTGCAGCCCTTTCCATCTGTGCAAGGAGCCGAGTCTCCACCTCCTCATTAACATTGGGTGGTCTATAACAAACTCCAATGATTAACTTTGAACTATGCACATCTGTATGCAGTTCCACCCATAATGCTTCAACTTCATCACACTCTCCATCAACCAGGTCCTCTTTCACGCTTGCTGTGAGGTCACTTCTCACATAGAGACAGACCCCTCCACCTTTCCTTTTTACCCTGTCTTTCCGAAAGAGAGCATAGCCAGGAATATTAATAGCCCAGTCATGTGAGGATTGAAGCCAAGTTTCAGCAATACCGATTACATCATAGATCTCCTCATGCACCAGAGCTTCCAACTCACCTGTTTTGCTTGGAAGGCTTCTGGCATTGGTGAACAAACACTTAAATGTATTGTTACATTTTTTGCTGGTGTTTTTCATATGGTTTTTAGTAGTGCAAATGGCACTATAATTTCCAATGGCTTACTTCTTAATGAACTATAAAATAGCTGGTTTACTTGCATTACAGTAACACTGCATTCTGTTCAATTGTGTTGTAATTTTGTAACTTTTCAGACATTAGCTTAGGTCCCCTACAGTGCTGAAATGGTACTCAACAAAAATTACCTTTTTATGTGGAAACATTGACTGGGTGATGGACTCTTCAAAACTTTGTGCTCCTTTCACTTGTGTTTTCTCCCACAGTGTTTTCAGGACTTGCATAGAAGTAGTCTGAGTAGACAGTGGCTCGGGCAGCAAACTCTGATGGAATATATATGAAGAACTGTGATAATAATGTTTTTCTATGAGAAACATTGAACATTTACTAGCATTGTGCTTAATATGTCTTTATGTCCTATAGTTCCAAAATTATACTAAAGCAGGAAATCTGGTATAAAAGGACAATCAATTTCTTTAATTTTCAGTCATAAAACTGTATAACCTCCTCATCCAATGCCCAGTTTTGAGGATTCCCACTAAGGCCCTTTCCATCAATGACAAATGTGAAGAGAGGCTCCATGCCTTCTGCCTTGGAAAACCACTGTGTTCAAAGAGATTAAGAGATCAACAAGAAGTCAACCTTCTAAGCAAAAGAATAAGTAATTTGTCTATGAACTAATGCAAATCTCTCCATGCTGCCTCCATGATTCATACAGCCGTACAGTAAAGCTAGTTGCTGAACTAACTCAGCTAGATAAACTTCTTGTTCCTAGGCATTGCTCCTTATTCACCCAGTACAAGTTCTGCTGTGCAGGAGATTACAAACGCCTACAATAAAGTCACATTTGAGTATTTATATCCAGAATTAAATCCATTTTGTGATTTTATAATAAACACATCACTGTATTCAAGTGCATTTATTAAAGTGGTTCTAAAGGTACAAGGTTTTTTACCCTAATTCATTTACCTGAAGCTGAGTTAGAGAATCAGCACAAATTATCCAGCTACACTGTATTACCAAAAGTATTGGGACACCTGCCTTTACATGCCCATAAACTTTAATGGCATCCCAGTCTTAGTCCGTAGGGTTCAATATTGAGTTGGCCCACCTCTTGCAGCTATAACAGTTTCAACTCTCCTGGGAAGGCTGTCCACAAGGGACAGGAGTGTGTATATGGGAATGTTTTACCATTCTTCCAGAAGCACATTTATGAGGTCAGGCACTCATATGGACAACAAGGCCTGGCTCGCAGTCTTCCCCCTAATTCATCCCAAAGGTGCTCTATTAGGTTGGGGTCAGGACTCTGAACAGGCCAGTCAAGTTCCTCACCCGAAAATCTTGTTCATCCATGTCTTCATGGACCTTGTTTTGTGCACTGGTCCAAATCATTTAGTGGAGGGGGGATTATGGTGTGAGGGTGTTTTGCAGGGGTTGGGCTTGGTCCCTTGGTTCCAGTGAAGGGAACTCCTAAAGAGGAAGTAAACATTCCTGTATACTTCGTACATATAGAATAAGACTTACTTATAGGTACTCTAAATATCTCCTAAACGTGTGCAGTTTAGGAGATATTTACTGTATACTGTGCTAATGATGTCATTGGCACATGCGCTCTGAAAGAAGAGTCCACGGCACTGGAAGGAAGATGGACTAGCCTCCAGCAGGGAAGATGCAGTCTTCGTTTGAAGGTAAGTGTCACATACTAGCACATTGTGCATTTACTTTGCAGGGAACAGTTTGGGGATGGCCCCTTCATGTTCCAACATGACGGTGCTCCAGTACAGCACAAAGCAAAGTCCATAAAAACATTGATGAGCAAGTTTGAGGTGGAGGAACTTAACTGTCCTGCACAAAGTCCTGACCTCAATTAGAGTGGAGACTGTGAGCCAGGCCTTCTCGTCCACATCAGTGCCTGACCTCACAAATGTGCTTCTGGAAGAATGGTCAAACTATCCTAAACCTTATGGACAGCCTTCCCAGAAGAGTTGAAGCTGTTATAGCTGCAAAGGGTGGCCCAAATCAATATTGAACCCTATGGACTAAGACTGGGATGCCATTAAATTAAATGTGTGTGTAAGGACAGGCGTCACAATACTATTGGTGATATAATGTATATTCATTTACCAGTGCAAGTTTTTAGAAAATCACCAATTTTTTTTAAAGTATTATTAAGTTAGAGATTTTATTTATAAGAGAGATTTCACATAATTTTCCTGTTTTTGGCTCCCAGAAATCTTTAAAAAGATTGGCTCTAACTCCTGCTGTGTCACTGGAAAAAAATAGGGGTTTAGGTTCACTATGATGAGTCTTTCACCTCTTGTCAAATACTGTTCATGAATCTACAGAAGTGCTGGCAATGCAGCATTCCCCTTAATAAGAGACATATATCAACTGTGTGCTACACTTATCAGTATCAGCAGAATAGAAGCAGTTAAGCATTTAACATTTTTTTTTTTCATAATTTTCTTGATTTAAAAAAAAAAATGTAATTTCGTAATTGTGACTGTAGTTGAAAGCTCACAAGACAGAGTAGGTCCTAGGGGGCACCCAGGGTAGAAATTTAGTAACCTCCAGACTTTGTGTTTCTGTGCATGTAGAGGTTTTCATAATCTCCAAGCAATATGTTACTTTTATAAAATGTTACTACATTCCAAATCTTATCGCCCAACTCAACAACTTCACTTCTATTTATGCTAAAATAGAAATAATGAGTTCTTAGCTGATATAATGTGACTGTACATGTTTTGAGGAAAGATGGTCTGCATCCCAAGACGGTTTTATACTCTACTTGTACATGGCACTTTCCTTGATAAGGATTTAATAATGTACTGATGCTGATGCCCTGACATTCTAACACATACTACCGCATGTGTAGGTGTGTCAACTGATCTCAGGAAATGAATAGTGAAAACTGATACCTATAATTGTTACAAATATTAATAAAGAAAAGAACATATTTTCAAGCTGACATTTTGCCTTGTGCAGCAAAAGTAAAACTGATACCTCAGGGGTTTTTTTTATCATTTTTTTCACACAAGAGTCACGCAACTTTCACCTAGGGTTCACATATTTTTCCAATGGAATCCAATTAGAAGAATGTATAAATCTTAGGTAAAAACTATTATAAATGGGCACCCATTTAAAAATAGTCTAGGGCCCCGGATTCACGTAGAGCGGCGTATATTTATGCCGGCGTAGCGTATCGTATAGTTGTCGGCGTAAGCCGACGTAAGTCAAAGTAGGTGGAAGTGGGCTGGAAGTGGGCGTGATATATTTAAATTAAGCTTGACCCCATGCAAATGATGGCCATAGCTTCAAAAAACCGAACTGCGCATGCGTCGTCTCTTGGACGCATCCCAGTGTGCATGCTCACAGTTACTTCAAAATAGCTGCCTAAGATACGTCGAACACTACCTACGACGTGAACGTAACCTACGCACAGCCCTATTCACGTAGTACTACGTAAACGGCATACGCAACGTAAAATTCGACAGCGTCGTTCCCTGGCCCATACCTTTGCCTTACCTGCGCCTGCTATATAAGGGGGAACTTTACGCCGGACGTAAGCCTTACGCAAATCGCGTATATGAAGCGGCCGAGCGCATCTACGTTCGTGAATCGGCATATCTTACTCATTTGCATATTTAAAATGGGAACGCCGAATGCGTCCAGCGTAACTATGCGCCCACTATACGGCGGCGTAAGGAAAGTTACGTCGGGCTTCTGAAGCCTTGCTTTTCGACGTATCTAGCTTTGTGAATCAGCGCAGAGATGCGACGGCGCACATTTGTACTTACAACAGCGTATCTTTTGATACGCTGACGTAAATCCATCGTGAATCCAGGCCTAGGTTTTTTGTTTTGGTTGGAAACCAGCACAAGGGATAGTGCTTACATTCAATGAGAAGTGTCCTTTTTGCTGGTGGCTGCTGTCTTAGTTAAAATCTTCTGTGTTCTGCTCCCTCCTCCCTATAGCACTGTAGTGGTAATCCTCCAGTGCAGAAGGGGTTAACCACTTTAGTATTGTACTATAGCCAAAAGGCAGCTACAGAACAGTACTATAGTTCTGCAAGGATGTCCATAGGCCTCCCCCAGAACCCCGCCCCTATGCACCTCCTGCAGCAGGCATATGGCATGCTCTGTGACCGATATGTCCTTCGGACACAGCTGCTCCCAGATCGAGGTAAAGGGCCAATTGGAGTAGCCCTTTTAAATGTGATCAGCTGTGTCCAATCCAGTGGGGGCCCATCCATAGAGGGCGCATGGGTGCCACCCCCTATCTATGCGCCAAGCCCCCTGATTTACATATTAGGGCCGGACAATGGATTCCAATGGGGAGAGTGTTTTTTTAAGCACCTGATTAGAGCCAGAGGCCCTAATACACTTCAAAAAAGGTGTGGGGACGGAGGCGCAAAGCACTGCTCTCCAAACCCACCCAGTTGTGTGACGATAGCGAATACATTTTTGCTATTTTCACACTAAAGTTACTCCCCACCAATCAGGAGGCAGGTTGTGAGACCTGTTTCTCGATTGGCCAAACCGTCAGGTGATCCTATTGGATGTCTAGTGCTTAGAAGAAACAGAGGGGAGACACCTGACGGAGGAAGCCGCGGGAGGAGCGCACACTGGAGCCGCTGACAGCACCCCAGGAGAGGAGGAGAGGACACTAAAACCCTCCAGTCTAGCATTGGGCAGGTGCCTACCCACCGGCCGACTGGGGGGGTTGGGGGGTTGTCAGTGCCCCCGGCCTCCTGGAGGGGGGTGGTGTAAGTGACGCGCCACGGGCCACACCGGGGGTGCTTTCAGTGTCGTGCCACCAGCCTCATTTTTTTTTGCCCATAGTTCTCTTGCGGTCACAGGCGTTCACTAGTGCTCTCTTGTGACCCAGAATCAGAGACAGCGGGCTAAAGCCCACTATCGGCTAATGTCAAAGAGACATTTCAGGTTCTGGAAGGATCCAGATTATATTTTTGAGATTTGCTCAGATGCCTGATCAGCAGCTTGCTCAACTTAAGAGCTGGAGCCAGGCACCTCTGCCCCCTTCCTGGTGAGCTCTGGAGGGCAGGAGCAGAGAGCACTTAGAACTGACCAAGAACTGAGTTGTTAGCAGTCATTGGATTGCTCTTGTAGCACCCTGGTGTTTAGGCAGTGTTTCTCCTAAATTTGCCTGCCAGGTATAGCTACCTTGGCTAATTGTTGAGAATCAATTGATTTCAATCTAAGTCTGTAATTGCTTCACTTCTCTCTTTTGCCACTAGGTGGCTGGGTACCTGGTGGCATTAGATATGAGAGGGGCAATGCAAGGTCAGATTATGGGTATATGGGGTATCTCAGCAAATGGGCAGGGGTTTTCTTAAATCCCTTCGCCTGCTGGGAGAACCTATATATTTGGGTGGAGTCAGGTGATCATTCTGTGCCACTTGTACGGCTGTCTGGGTGGACGTGTTTTGTGTTGCCCAGGCTGCTATGCCAAAGTTTGGGCCTATCCTGGGCACATCTGGCTGCTAGGCTGTCTGAGGGTCTATCCAGAGCAGTGCAGGGTTGGGATGGCGGCTTGCTGTCTAACCACTAACCAGAAGTGATGGTTCTGCCGAACCAGAGAACCTGTCATGGTTGGAGGTTGAAGTGAAGCTGTCACCACTATGGGACCGACCACCTTATTACCAGGGACCACAGTGAGTAGCTGAAGCAAGTACCGGAGCAGTATTCTCAGGGCCGATCTGCCCTATAGGCTCACTATGCAAGCCGCTTAGGGCCCCGCAAAGCTGCGAAGGGCCTCCCAAATTACTAGATGCCCCGCCTGTTGAGAAGTCATTTTCGCCCCCTCACCCCGGTTCTCAACTCGCTGGCTGCATGGGAGAAGAGGTAAGAAGTCAGCACCCCCTGCTTCTCAATTTAATGTAAGATGTAATTTCCGACAGCAGAACACCCCCTCCTCAACTTTCTTTAATGTGACATGTCACTGTCGTCAGCGCCCCCCGCTTCTCATTTTTAATGTGCCATGTCATTTTGCTTAGGGCCCCAGGGAGGTCAGGATCGGCACTGAGTATTTTCATCAACAGTGGATGGTGAAGAATTGGGAAACTTCAGCGGGTATTAAGCCAGGGACCCAGCCAGTGGTGCTTGGAGAGCAGCCTTGTGTGTCAAGCCAGGGATTGAGCAGACCAGTAGGGTGAAGCTTAAGATGTATCTTGAGTGCCAAGCTAGGGACCCAGCAGAGAGGCGGTAGCAAATACTGTAGAAGAACGAAAACTGGACAGCCGCAGTCCGAAATCACGTAAAAGAAGTTGTCTTTTATTTTTCAACTGTACACACAGTCACTGCAACCAACAATATACAGTGTGGCCGACGCGTTTCGCACTTACAGTCAGTGCTTAGTCATGGCTAAAAAAAGGTTCACACTAAAATGACATATATACTCAAACACATGATCACATGAGAAAAGATCCGCCTATGGCAGTAAAAAATTAATTAAGTAATTAAACACTAAATCAAACCAGCTGAATACCTTTAATGACCAATATTTATGTATTCACTTTAATTTCCTTCAACCAAAGTTTAAGTTGCACTCTAGCTACTAAAAAACTAAAAAACAAAACAACAACACAGTTGCACAGTTCAGATCCATATAGCTTGATTAGCCACATGGTTATGGCCTTTTTTTTTTTTTGCAATACATTACACTTAGAAGTCTAAGGTTTAACCCTTTCACGCAGCCACTATGGACATTGTTTGCCATATTTCACAAGGACAGCATCACTTACTATTATTAATTAACTATTATTACTAATTCTTCACCTCATAGTCGGTCGATTTCCATAGTCTGTTTATGTTTCTACACAGTTTAGATCAATTTACTGGCCCTCTCAGCACAGTTATTATGGTTTTAATCATATAAGCGCTGGTTGGGTGTCACATTGAAACATCTGGCAAAGTGAAGAATGGCGCATCATATTTGTTAAGTATATGCTTGCAAACTTTAGACACATGGATTGTGGTTTTAATCAAGATTTTATAGGGGTATTTGGATATATTCAGGTGTTCCTATATATATTATATGTTTTTTATATGTTTCTTACTTGAAAGCGTTAATTTTGAGGAAGGCCTAACCCCCTTCAGCTGGTTTGATTTAGTGTTTAATTACTTAATTAATTTTTTACTGCCATAGGCGGATCTTTTCTCATGTGATCATGTGTTTGAGTATATATGTCATTTTAGTGTGAACCTTTTTTAGCCATGACTAAGCACTGACTGTAAGTGCGAAACGCATCGGCCACACTGTATATTGTTGGTTGCAGTGACTGTGTGTACAGTTGAAAAATAAAAGACAACTTCTTTTAAGTGATTTCGGAGTGCGACTGTCCAGTTTTCGTCCTTCTATTTGCTATCATTAGCATTGCCAGCACCTTGGTGGTTCAACAACCCTTGATTGCACACGGGGCTCACCTGGAGCGGTGAGAAATCTGTCTGTCAGCAGAGAGGCGGTGGTGACACGTGAGGACGATACTACAGTGAAGATTGGAGGAGCTCAAGAAATTCAGTGGCAATGAATCATCTAGTCTAGTGAGAGACTGATAGCTCAGTGGGCTGAAGAACTACAAGAAGTGATTTTAGTGGAAGTGAAAGACCTGGTACACTTTGCGTTAGAACTGTTAAAGACCGTTGATATAGGAGACAGCATTTATAACATTCAGATGTGACATCTTGTTTGATGCCTTTCCCTGCATGGCTGTCCTCCTGTTGAAGTCTCAGAGTCTGCCAATTAATCTTGCAACTACGCAAGGGTGTCCTGGCCCTAACCCTCTCTCCCAAAGTTTTGTTAAGAGAAAAAAAATCTCTTTTGCATTCAAGAAGTGTCTGGTGCTCAATGACTTTAACTACTTTACACCCACTATGCCTCACAACCCACCATATACAGAGGGATGTCAACTATCACTGGCACTGGAGGTTCTCATTAGACCGAAAGTGGCCGGGGACCTTGCTACACTCCGTTCTCAGTCTTAAAGCAAGTAGCGGACAGCTTCAGTTTCATATCAATGCTGCAGCATGGAGGTGACTGAGTATGTGTGTTTGTTTTTTTAACAACCCCAATCTTCTACTTTAAGTTACACTGTCTGCATTGAAAATAAATAGCTTTATAAAGTTTATCAGTTTGTCACTGGGAAGATGGGGGGAGTGGCCAGGAGCACAGAAGAGAGACCCAAGAAGGAGGATCCAGGCTGCTCTGGGCAAATCCACTGCAACAGAGAAGGCAAGTATAATGTGTTTGTTATTTTTATAGGAAAAAAAAAGAGATTTTACAACCACTGTAAGAAACTGTGCTACAACAGTTATACAAAATGCTCACAATAAAGGCATACTCATGTAAGAATAATGTACACCCTCCCTGAACGGGGGGTTCAGGGAGGGGGCACACAATTATCACCATTGACTCCTGTAATGACACAGAGGTCAAAAGAAGAGACCAGCGAGAGCCTATGGCATTTAGGAGATCAACAATTTGAAGATGTCAGTTTTCTAATACATTTTGGGAATAAATTCTCAGGATCTGAGCAATATTTAGCAGGATAAGCAACAGGAAAGATGGGTATGTACATTATTCTTACATGAGTATGCCTTTATTGAAAGCATTTTGTATAACTGTTTTGTAGCACAGTTTCTTACAGTGATTGTAAAGTCTCATTTTTTTCCTATAAAAATAACAAACACATTATACTTGCCTTCTCTGTTGCAGTGGATTTGCCCAGAGCAGCCTGGATCCTCCTTCTTGGGTCTCTCTTCTGTGCTCCTGGCCACTCCCTCCTGCTCAGTGTCCCCACAGCAAGCAGCTTGCACCCGAACTGAGTCACAGCTTTATTTGTCCATTCAGACATGGAGCCCTGAACTGGCCCGCCCCCTCTTTCCCCTGATTGGAAATCTGACTTTGCATTGCAGCGGGAGCCAATTATTATACAGGATTTATATAGCGCCAACAGTTTGCGCAGCACTTTACAACATAAGGGCAGACAGTACAGTTACAATACAATTCAATACAGGAGGAATCAGAGAGCCCTGCTCATTAGAGCTTACAATCTAGAAGGAAGGGTCGAGTAAAACAAAAGGTGGTAACTGTGGGGGATGAAATGATGGAGAAACTGAAAATACAGTTGTTGGGTGTGGGTGTGGGTAGGATAGGCTTCTCTGAATAGGAGAGTATTATCTAAAAGCTAATAGAGTAGGAGATAATGAGCCAGATTGGGGTTGAGAGTTCCATAAGATGGGGGAGGCTCTGGAAAAGTCCTGGAGACAAGCATGAGAGGAGATGACGAGGGACCTAGAGAGCAGGATATCTTGAGAAGAAAATATTTGTTGGGTGAGCAGAAGCCAGTGGAGGGATTGACAGAGAGGAGTAGCAGACACAGAGTGTTTGGTAAGGTAGATGAGTCTGGCAGCAGCATTCATGATGGATTGAAGAGGGGATAGACTATGTAAGAGGTAAGCCAATGAGAAGTGAGTTGCAGTAATCGAGGCGAGAGATGACCAAGGAGTAAATTAAGAGCTTTGTTGTGTCATTGTTTAGAAAGGGGAGTATCTTGGAGATGTTGCAGAGGTTGAGGTGGCAATATTTGGACAGTGATTGGACATAGGGCTTAAAACGTGCCGCTGCTGTGTCTCAGCCAATCAGGAAGGAGATTCTTGGACGGCTGAGACACTCTTGGACATCGCTGGACAGAGAGGGACCTCATGTAAGTGTTAGAGGGGCTGAGGAGGACTGGTACGCACAGAAGGCTTTTTATCTTAATGCATAGAATGCATTAAAAAAAAATACCTTCTGCCTTTACAACCATGTTATCTGTTGTGTAGCACCACAAAGAACAAATATAGCTACATCAATGTACATTGATAATTACGAAATAAATATAGAAACAGGGTTTAAAAAAAATGCACACATAGTGATAGAAATGTTGACACCATGCATATTTACATGTACAGTATATCTAAACAAAATCACTGGAGCATTTACACTACTCCTTTAAGAAGGTTGTTGGTTACAAATGTATACAAAAAAGTTGTATTTGTTGTTCACATGAGTAGGCAACTTCCAAATTTGTAGCACTGTGCAGTGACTGTTCCTCTTTCCTCTTTCAAATTAATCCCATCAGTCTGTACAAACTGACTGCCAACAATAAATTATAAATGTGGCCTTTCCTGCATTTAACTTAATTGCAGCAATTGTTTAGCAGGGAAATTAAGGCTAGTGCCTAAAGCTACTAAAAGGACAAACTACAGATTTCTATATAACAGTCCTAAACGAAAAAAGAAAGCTGGTAGTATTTGAATTCTGCACAGGGTGTATCATTTTTACTTACAGGGTAAACTCGAAAGTAATAATTCAAAATGTGTTCTACTTCTAACTGAAAACATATAGGGCCAGATTCAGGTAGATGCGCGCATATTTTATCCGGCAAAAGCAGCGCATATACGTTACGCTGACGCAAACTAGTGAGTCAAGTACAGTATTCACCAAGCACTTGTTCGTTACTTTGCGACGGAGTAACGAAAATGCGATGGCGCAACCCGACGTAAGTGTAAGTGGGTGTGACTATATGTAAATGATGGGCGGAGCCCAGCGCAGAGACTTACGTTCAGCGCATCATCCACGGAGCATGCCCAGTGAGGGAGGGCTCCACTCGCTCCCCTGTACGCATGCTCACAACTTCCGTCGGCACCACTTCATGGGAAACGGCAGCGCAATGTGTTCCGTTGCGCGTATAAAAGCGGCCGCAGATGCGCCTTTCCGGCGCAAAAGTATATCCGGTTCCCCCCACCCCAGGGAAGTAACTTTTGCTGTGCGATGGCTGCTCCCGTTCCCCGCAAAGAGAGGAGAAACCTCAACTTTAATTCCCAGGAGCTGTCTGTAGTCATCTCGGCTATGGAGACCTACAATTATTTCCTCCATGGCAGGAAAAGTCGCAAGACAAGCCGGGACAGGAAGCAGGCCATCCTGGAGAGCATTGCTGCCAGGGTCAAAATTTTGGGCTATTCCACCCGGACTGCTGCGGACATAGCCAAAAAAATTAATGATTTGAGGCGCAAAGTCCGGGACAAGGTGGCCACCATCAGGAGGCATGAGAGGGGCACGGGGGAGGAGGTGAGAGGGAGAGGGGGCAGTTGGAGGGGGTACCGGGATATGATTCCATGGAGGAAGGCTCCAGGACAGGTAAGTGTTTTTTATCCCCTATTTGGTGTGTTGCATGTGGGGGGGGGAGGGTACGTGTGCCAAGTGTGTGGGACCACCAACATGTGTCTGCTTTGTGTCATCCACAGATGACGGAGCTGGGCCATCATCTGCCGGCGGCCAGTCCACCCCATCCCCCAACACCAAGGTGGAGGGGAGTGCCCACACCTCACCTGCTGAGGTGGTTGAGGAGGAGCCTGTTGTCACCGAGTTTGTTCTATTTTTGGAGGAGTCCTCCCCTTCAACAGGGCCCTCTCAAATCCCCTCCCCCATCCTAGGAAGCCCCTCAAGGGTGACTCCATCCCCCCGGGGAATACCATCTCCTGGCCCCAGGAAGGCCACCCGGAAGACCAGGGGGGTGTCTGATGTGGTCCATGACCAGATAGCGAGGGACCAGGCCAGGCAGACCCAGCAGATGGGGGAGATAGCTGGGCACCTGGACCGGGTAGCTGACAGCCTGGGCTCCGTGTCCCAGATGACCAACGCAGTGCAGGATGTCAGCTGCAACTGCGCTGCAGTGGTGACCAGCCTGGGGGAGGTGCAGGCTGATCTTCGGCACCTCACTGCAGCCGTCCAGGCCAACACTGCTGCCATCCGGGACCAGGGGAGGCAGAGGCAGCGGGCCCAACATTATCAAGTGACCCGGCAGCTGAGGATGCAGGCCCAAACCAATTCCTACCTCGGCCGGATAGCCATGGCCTTGGAGGGCATGCAGGCCACACCTGCCAGGAGTGGCCCACCCGGGGATCAGCCACCTTCAGATGCCCCCCCACCCACTCCCTCCAGGCAGCTGAGGAGCCAGAGAGGGCCCACTAGAAAGAGCCCCCGTCAGCCCAGATGAGGGCTTTTTGGGGTGTTTTTTTTTTTCGGCTCAGGTTATGAGCTTTTTATTTTTTGGTTTATGTTGCTCAGGTTATGAGCTTTTTATTTTTATTTAAACTGCACACGGTCAGTAGTGCAGGGGACAGTGTGAATGGTGTGTGAATGTGAGGGGGTGGCACTCCTGCCAGTAAGGGGTGTCACCCTCGGCCGTTGGGGAGAAGTTATCCCCACGGCTGTGTGAATGACGTGTGAATGGTGTATGAATGGACAGCGACACCATTGGGGCCTTGATGCGGCGTTGCTGCTCCCAAGTCCTGCATGTTGGACTTGGGCTAATCCAATGTGATGTGGATGTGGTGTGTGTGATCTAGGGACATCAGTGGTGTGCATGCGTGCATTGTCTGTGTGATCAATGTTTTGATTTATTGTCCAAAGATGCCTACGGCGAGGACCCTCCTGACTGCTCTTCCATCAGCTGACTGGGTCTCCTCTGGCAGGGGGGGGCTGTCTGGTTGGGGGGTCAGGTCATCACGTATGTCAATCTGCAGGCCCTTTCTCGTGGCAAAGTTGTGCAGAATGCAACATGCACCGATGATCTGACACACAAAGGTAGGGGAATACAATAGGGCCCCCCCAGACGTATCCAGGCAGCGGAAACGGGACTTCAGGAGCCCAAATGTTTGCTCCACCACTGCACGAGTTTTGATATGTGCCGCATTGTATCTTCTCTCTCCTCTGGTTTGGGGGTTCCGGAAAGGAGTCATTAGATGGGGTCCCAGTGCACATGCAGAGTCACCTGTAAGGGAAAAGACAGGAGGATGTTGGTCATGCATGTGCCTCTTGTGATGTGTGCATCATGGGGGGGGGACAGTCATGCCTGCCACCCATGTCACTCACCAACCAGCCAGCTGTCCCCATACATGTTCTGTTCGAATTCCATTGGGGTGGGGCTCTGATTGTAGATGTAGCTGTCATGGCTGGATCCGGGGTGTTTGGCACGGACGTGCCATATGAGGCATTGGGCATAGGCTATCACCTGTACGTTGATGGAATGCCAATGCTTCCGATTGCGGTATATGTGCTCTGTGGCACTGGGGGGGCTGTAAGGCCACATGTGTACAATCAATGGCCCCCACGGTGCGTGGGAATCTGGCAATGCTGTAGAAATCTGTCATTGCCTTCACTTGCAGGTCCTCAGTTGTGGGTCTGATGATGTGGTGGGACATGCGTCTGAGAATTGCAGGGACAACCTGGTGCACACATCTGCTCACGTAGGATTGTGACATCCCAGCCACCACTCCACTTGTACGCTGGAATGATCCACTTGCAAGGAAATGGAGTGTTGCCAGGACCTTCACCAGTGGCTGCACTGCTTGTGAGCGGTGTGTCTTGCTGGTGATGTCATCCTGCAGGGTTGTGGTTAGTTCAAGGATTGCATCTGGGCTGAATCTGAAGAGGCGATACACCTCCTCATCACCCATGCCAAAGAGGCTCATGCGCGTGCGGTATATGCTCTCACGTGCCCGCCTCCTCCGTACCGGGGGACCCATTAGTAGTGCTAGGACCACGGCTGCCCCTGGCATGTTGGCACACAGAGGTGTTGTCCTTGCAAGTGTGGTTGTTCAGCTTGCTATTTTCGTCGGTAACGCTGCTGCTGTAGCTGCTCTCCTGCTGACCTGTGGCCGTCAGGAGTAAAGATAAAGCAGCTATTTGTAGGAATAACTTTGCGACAGACGGACGACTTACGTGCGGCGCATGTAGCCAGCGTCTGGTGCTAATCCGTTCGCGAATCAGCATATCTCCCTCATTTGCATATTTGAATGGGTAATCAATAGGCCGCGACGAATGCGCCAAGCGAAAATATGCGATTACGATACTCTGGCGAAGGAAAGTTAAGCCAGTCGGAGAAAGCCCGTTTTCTGTCGCATCTAGTTTGGTGGGTACGGCCGCATAGATACTACGGCGCATCTTTACAGTTATGCGGCGCATAACGATATATTCCAGCGCAAGTCTTTCTGAATCTGGCCCATAATTGCTACATTTTAAGGAACATTCAGTTGTTGATTGGCTGCAATTTACATCATATATTGTCTTAAACCTTATCAGGAGAATTCACTCTTTAGAATTTCATTGTGCCTTCACACTACAAATGTCGGTGAGGACAACAGATTCATATTCATGTTGTTCACAGGTACATGAATTTGGGGCATGCACTGTGTGGAGAGGTGCACTAAGGCCAGAGTGTATGTACAGATACTGGTAGTAGCGGGGTCAATGAGGGTCACACAGGGCAGCAGCAGGGAGTTTTGTATCTAAAGGGGGCCGAGCATGATGGGGAGTCACAGGACAGTTGTGATAAACCACTTGCCCACCGCCGCAGGAATAGTTACAGCGGCAGAATGGCACAGACAGGCAAATTGGCGTACAGGTAAGTCCCTTTAAATTTTCCGCCATGACCATGCCTGCGGGACCGCGATCGTGTCACGGAGTGGCAGAACGAGGGGATGCCTGTGTAAACAAGGAATCTCCCTATTCTGCCTAGTGACAGGACACTGATCGTCTGCTACCTCTCATTGTTTACGACAAGAAAGAAAGATCACTGGTAGGCTCAACCATGTAATTCAGATGGAAGAAGTAAATGAAAATGATAGACTATGATTTATAAAATAGATATATGGAAACACACATATAGCACCCCCCTCCTGAAGCTTCACGGTCGTTTACACCGCTAACCGGAGAGATCAGTAGCAGCGGAAACGATTTGATCCGATAGAGCGATGGGCAGGAAATTGAGTGAGGACAAGATGGCCCCCACTCGACTCTATGCCCTTGGAGGACAAACGTTACTTCTGCCCTCTGGCCTAAGAGGGCTATTTTTTTTAAATAAAATACATTTATTTTTTTAATGCTTTTAAGTGTAAGTTGTTTTTTGACCCCTGGTCTCTGCTTATTTATATTACAAGGAATGTTTACATTTTATCTTGTAACAGTAAATGTCAAAAATAATCTTGGCCCTTAAGTGGTTAAAAGACCATTAGGAAGCATTCACCAAAAATTCACTACAAGTGAATCAGTCACTGTCCTTTATAACTTGTTTACATGTCAAATGTCAAATTCACTTTTATATAAAGATACCCTTTAAATTACTGCCATTATATTCCTCCATATTTGATCCAGTGAAGGGCCACTTAGGGTCATTTACTAGTCCTCTACACTAGCCTATGAGTTTAAAAAAGACCTTTAACCAGTTAAGGACCGCCTACTGTACATTTACGTCAGCAGAATGGCACGGCTGGACATATCAACGTATATATACGTTGGTTCCAGTACCCAGCCGTGGGTCACGGGCGTGCGCCTGCGGCGCGCTCCCGTGACCCGGTCCGAAGCTCCGGGACCGGGACCGCGGGACTCGCGGACCCGATCATCGCTGGAGTGCGGCGATCGGTCCCCGGAGCTGAAGAACGGGGAGAGCCGTGTGTAAACACAGCTTCCCCGTGCTTCACTGTGGCTGCAGCATCGATCACGTCATCCCTGTTATAGGGGGACGTGATCGATGACGTTACACCTACAGCCACACCCCCCTACAGTTGTAAACACACGCAGGGAACACACAAATCCCACAGCGCCCCCTTGTGGTTAACTCCCAAACTGCAACTGTCATTTTCACAGTAAACAATGCAATTTAAATGCATTTTTTGCTGTGAAAATGACAATTGTCCCAAAAATGTGTCAAAATTGTCCGAAGTGTCCGCCATAATGTCGCAGTCACAAAAGAAATCGCTGATCGCTGCTATTAGTAGTAAATTTTTTTTTTTATAAAAATGCAATAAAACTATCCCTTATTTTGTAAACGCTATAAATTTTGCGAAAACCAACCGATAAACGCTTTTTGCGATTTTTTTACCAAAAATAGGTAGAAGAATACGTATCGGCCTAAACTGATAAAAAATATATATATATATATATATTTTGGGGGGATATTTATTATAGCAAAAAGTAAAAAATATTGCATTTTTTTCAAAGTTGTCGCTCTATTTTTGTTTATAGTGCAAAAAATAAAATCTGCAGAGGTGATCAAATACCACCAAAAGAAAGCTCTATTTGTGGGGAAAAAAGGACGCCAATTTTGTTTGGGAGCCACGTCGCACGACCGCGCAATTGTCAGTTAAAACGACGCAGTGCCGAATCGCAAAAAGGGGCAAGGTCCTTTAGCAGCATTTTGGTCCGGGTCTTAAGTGGTTAAATTCTTCTGGTCTTTTTACTTTGGTCTTAATCTTCTTGCTTTCTGTCTTTAAAATACTGTTTAAAATTCTGTTTTGTTATTTGATTTTTTCTCCCAAATGTGAACTAGTTTATTACAGGGACTTAGGAGTTGGAACAAAATAAGAGTTGGGGTCTTCTGCATCTCACCGAAAAGGGAGAGTGGGATGGGCTATGGGCTTTCATTTCAAAATACCCTTTAGGATCTGTAACCAATGTATTGCTTCAAATGATTCTAGACTGGATACATTTAGGATTTAGCTGTCGAGACAAAACGTCTCCACTGGCTGCTATTTCACGGCAAGTTTACTTTTCTAGTAGAAATTCATTTTTCTTCAAATAAACACTGTTTGTTACAAACAGTTTTATAGATAAATATACAGAAGAAGGAAAATAACATTCGTCATTATCTTGTCATTAGATAAATAATACTGGGAATTATAGGAGTCTTTAATGGTAGCAATTACTAAAACACAACCATAGCTTTGTCTAGTTACCTTCAACTGGGCTTGAACTGTAATGTTGAGGACGTTTTGTAGCTTATCGAAGCCAGTTCTTCTGAAGAAGTTGTTTGGACAACCTACGAAACATCTAATCATTACAGAACAGGTCCAGGTGAATGTAACAAACTACTACTAGATAGATATACTGTAACATGACCTGGATAATTAAGACCCCTCCCAGACACAATCATACCTTTATTTGACCTATTTAACCTACCATTTACCTGACTTTAACAGAAACAGACATAGGACTACTAGTATAGGTATCATGAAGGAGAATTTCCCTTCTCAGTGTACTTACAGTACTGATGTTCACTCACCTGCTGAAAGAGAAACATAATGTGGATCCAAATCTGTGGATGTCGACTGATTAAGACAAAACTGGATTTGCTGTAAAGGCAGTAATGACTCTTCAGAGGACAGCTAAAGAACAGCTTTGCCACACAGCTTTTAAATGTATCTAGAGGGAAAGAACAGATTTCCAAGTGTAAATAAATTGTTGCAATAATGCTCATACACTGAATTTTTTTTTTTTTATAATAAGTTGACCAAATCATCCCTTGTTTCATGGACACAAATCGTATACCTAGGTTCTATATCAGGCCAACTTTAGGACATTGGTAAATTATATTTACCTACATAATTAAAATGATGATTTGGTCATACTAGTCAGTAACTGGAGAATCCACAAGCCATAAACAGAGGAACTATAGATGCTATACTGCTCTTTCTTTCTGTCCAGACCATACATGATATTAGAAGGCGATAATTCTCTCGCTCTACAAGACTCTTGTCCAGCTGCACCTGGAGTATGCTGTCCAGTTCTGGGCACCAGTCCTCAGGAGGGATGTGCTGGAAATGGAGCGAGTCTGGAGAAGGGCAACAAAGCTAATAAAGGGACTGTAACATTAGTTACAAGGAAAGGTTGCGAGCACTGAACTTATTCTCTCTGGAGAAGCGATGATTGAGAGGGGATATGATTTAAATTTACAAATACCATACCGGTGACCCCACAATAGGGATAAAACTTTTCTGTGGAAGGGAGTTTAAAAGGACAAGTGGCCACTTATTACAATTAGAAGAAAAGAGGTTTAACCTTAAACTGCGTAGAGGGATCTTTACTGTAAGAGAGGCAAGGATGTGGAATTCCCTTCCACAAGCAGTGGTTTCAGCGGGGGGGGGGGGGGGGCATCGATATTTTCAAAAAACTATTAGAGAAGCACCTGAACGACCACAAAATACAGGGATATATAATGTATTACTGATAAATAATCACACACATAGGTTGGACTTGATGGAGTTGTAACTAAGGTTTAAACACTTAAGACCCGGACCTTTAGGCAGGTAAAGGACCTGGCCAGTTTTTGCCATTCGGCACTGCGTCGCTTTAACTAAGAACTGCGCGGTCGTGCGACGTGGCTCCCAAACAAAATTGGCATCCTTTTTTTCCCACAAATAGAGTTTTCTTTTGGTGCTATTTGATCGCCTCTGCAGTTTTTATTGTTTGCGCTATAAACAAACATAGAGCGACAATTTTGAAAAAAATGCAATATGTTTTTACTTTTTGCTATAGTAAATATTCCCCAAAAATATATAAAAAAAAATTCCCCTCAGTTTAGGCTGATACGTATTCTTCTACCTATATTTCGTAAAAATAAAATCGCAATAAGCGTTTATCGATTGGTTTGCGCAAAATGTATAGCATTTACAAAATAGGGGATAGTTTTATTGCATTTTTATTATTATTATTATTTTTTTTACTACTAATGGCGACGATCAGCAATTTTATTTGTGATTCCGACATTTTAGTGGACACATCAGACAATTTTGATACATTTTTGGGACCATTGTCATCTTCACAGCAAAAAATGAATTTTTTGATGTGAAAATGACAATTGCAGTTTGGGAGTTAACCACTAGGGGGCGCTGAAGGGGTTAAGTGTGACCTCACCTGTGTTTCTAACTGTAGGTGGGCGGGGCTGGACGTGTGACGTCATTGATCATGTTACCCTATATCAGGGAACACACAATCAATGACAGCACAACAGAGAAGAACGGGGAAGTAACAGCACACAGAGCTTCCCATTGAAAGGCTGTGCAGAGGGGGGGGGGGGTCAGGACACATCTTTTTATAGGAGGGAAGCAGTCTGAGTTCCCAGCATAGCTAGAGAACTGCTGACCACGGTGTGTTCTCCTGCTTAGTGTGGTCAGTTTTTAATAAGAAAGCAGAGGGACTGGCAGGAACACCATGGATGTCACCCAAAGGAAGCAATAAAAAGAGAACTGGATAACTTTTTCATATAGGTACATGGTACAGCAGCACATATCAGGAATATGAAATGTTGATTTTACATACAGTACTCTTTAAAGCCAAATTACTTTGCATGGTTTGCATTAGAAGGTTTTGTTTTCTCTCTTTTAGGGCCAGTTCACACCTGATTCACACAATAACACAGTCAACATTCTTGTGCGGCTCATTTGAATTGGCTGAAATCACACTGTGTATGCACAGTTTTTATGCCCTGCACTGATCACGTGGTACTATGTTTGGGCCGTCATTAGGATTATATTGACACCTGCAGCAGATCACACACACACACACGGTTTCAAAGCAGTGCAGGATTGGGCACGGAACGCAGGTTTTCTGCACTGCATTCCGGTGTGAAGTGTCCTTAGTGCCCCTTCCCATTGAGGCGCTTTTTTTTAACGCCAAAGAGCATGAAACATTGGGAATGCAGATGAGGCTTCTTTCAGGTGCTTTTTTTTACGCCAAAGTGCTTGAAAAACGCCCCAGTGTGAAAGGGTTCTTAGAGAGATAACTTCCAAATGTAATGGAATTGATTTCTTATTACAACTGAAAATATTTAGTTGGCTATAATGAACACAGATCTTCACGCTTAGCAATCAATATATTCATAACTAAAAAAGGTATGAATTGGTAATAAAGTTTGCAAATGTCTTTGCAATGAACAGAGATCAAGTTGTTTCACTTTAATTTTTGGGCTTATTGATACTAGATAAAGTATCTGCTTATTGTGATAAGGCGATTCAGTTTGCATGTGCCGCGCTATATAAGTTTTTCATTCATTCATAAAGTTAATAAATAAACTTAGTAATAATAATAATATATATAAAAGATACCGTATAAGTCAAGTTTTTCAGCACATTTTATTGTGCTGAAAATGCCCCCCTCGGCTCATACTCGAGTCACCTTTTTGCGCCTGATCTCCCGACTTTGGGGACCTGGTATTGGCCGGCCGTAGGTTCCCTGGACCCCAAACTTGGCACACATGTAGTTCCATTCTTTCTGTGCAAAGTTTGTTGTCCTACAGCCGGGGAGAACGGTGCTTGGATTTTTTAAAGCCGGGCACCCCTTCCATAGACTCCCATATTAAATGGTAATTTCTGTGGTGATTTTGGGGACCCGGTACCAGTCAGCCGTAGGTTCCCTGGACTCAGAACTTGGCACACATTTGGCCCCATTTCTCCTCTACAAGTGTGCAAAGTTTGTTGTCTGGGGGACCTACGGCCGGGGAGCTCAGATTTTTCAACTCCCATGTTAAACATCAGTCTAGTCATAGATACAGTGAGGCATGGGCACAGTGAGGCATGGGCACAGTGAGGCATGGACACAGTGAGGCATGGACACAGTGAGGCATGGGCACAGTAAGGCATGGACACAGTAAGGCATGGACACAGTGAGGCATGGACACAGTGAGGCATGGACACAGTGAGGCATGGACACAGTGAGGCATTCACATGGACACAGTGAGGCATTTACATGGACACAGTGAGGCATGGACACAGTGAGGCATGGGCACAGTAAGGCATGGACACAGTAAGGCATGGACACAGTGAGGCATGGACACAGTGAGGCATGGACACAGTGAGGCATGGACACAGTGAGGCATTTACATGGACACAGTGAGGCATGGACACAGTGAGGCATTCACATGGACACAGTGAGGCATTCACATGGACACAGTGAGGCAAAGTGAGGCACATCAAGGCATGCAGATTAACACCCTAGGCTTATACTCGAGCCAATACGTTTTCCCAGTTTTTTGTGGTAAAATTAGGTGCCTTGGCTTATATTCGGGTAGGCTTATACTCGAGTATATACAGTAATTAGTTTGAATAGATATAGCATATATTATTGGAAGGATGTGTATTGACTTTATATTTTTTAACTGGCTACATTTCACAATTTGTGCCTTTTGAGAATCCTCCTAACATGTTATTAGGACATTTCACAGGAACACAGGCACAAAGACCACTTCTATCAAATGCTATTAAAGGGAAGCTATTTAGTGTGTGCAGCTTGGAAATGATATGGTGCTCTAGTAATAACACTAATTGTGCAGAGTTTCATGGGTAACCACATCTAAACGACTTCCTGTATATAAAGCGATTATACATCATAATCTCTGGCATAGTGGAAGTCAATCGTCATTGACGCCAGAATACAGAATTTGGCCATACAAAGTTCTCTGGAAATTATGCTTCCATTGTACTCCATGCATTTCACAATACCAAAGAGTTTCAAGATTTCATTTTAGTCAACAATTACCACTTGGGAGAAGAAAGAATAGGCAAAGAGTCATTGTATAAAAAGACTTCTTGGTGATGATTGGACCATATTTCAAAGCACTAAACTGTTTGAATCATCTTAGATGCACCTTGGTACCACCTGCAAAGTGGTATCATGCACAATTTGGGTTAACAGAACCTTAGGTCATTTTGTATGGCACCTCAACACACCTTTTTTAAAATGTATACATTTTATTACATCCCTCAGCAATGCATACAAGTCATTTAACCACAAAAAAGAGAAATTAACACAGCACATAAGATTCCGGTTTCAGAACAAAATACATCACTTGTCCCATGCATCTGCCAGGGTTAACATATGTGGAAACTAGGGTTGTACAGATAACACTTTTTTAAACACAGGGTACAAGTACCGATAACTTTTTTTGATACAGATTACCATTACTTTTTGTTAATGTCATGTGACAGTGGCACTAATATGCAGCACTGATAACATGTTGACTGTGTCAGTCATTTTTATTATTATTATTATTTAATTCTTTTTACAATTGATTTTTTTTACAATTTCTTCTTTTTATAAAAATTATATATATATATGTTTTTACAATTCATTTAGTTTTGTTATGTTTTTGTTGCAATGTTTTCTTTTTGTTTAAAGGGGGGGGGGGTGGATGTTGTCAATGTGGATATTCACATTATTATTTATTACAATTCGTTATTTATTTTTAATTTTATTTTTCATCACCCCTGGTGTGGGGGGGGAGGGGGTGATATCTTTCCCTGACATCTCCCCTTTGAAACAGGGAAAGGGACTAGACACAGCTGAGCTGAAAGGCTCCTCTTGATTCATAAACTAAAGCATCATAAACACAGTTTACAATGCTCAGTTATGAATGGACAGAGGCAGTGATAACTGACTCTGTTCATTCGAAAAAGGAAGGAGTCAGTAAATGACAATTTTACCAGCTCCTTCCTCCACTCTCTATCCTGACAGATCGAGGACAAAGGGGGCAGAGAAGCACGGAGGAGGACCGGAGCAGAGTATGGACGGGGACAGGAGCAGACAGAGGGGCACAGTAGAAGAGCACAGGGGAGACAGGAGTAGGCCACAGGAGGGGGTCACAGGACTGGAGCAAAGAGGGAACAGGAGCAGATTAGGGAGGGGGTCATGGGAGCGGAGCATGGAGAGGGACAGAAGTGGAGCACGGAGGGAAAGAGGAGCGGAGCACAAAGGGGGACAGGAGCCAAGCATGAAGTGTGAACAGAGGGGCCTGGAGGAGCATGTAGGACACCGGGGGAGACTGAAGGAGAATACAGGGACAGTTAGGGGTGATCGGTGCGGCAGTGGAGGTAGTAACAAGCTCTGATACCCCTGTGTAGATTTCAATAAAGCAGCGGAAAGCTGCGGGAGGGAGAAGAGGAGAAGCAGCTGTCAGCTGCTTTATTGAAATCTATACATGGTGATCGTTGCTTGTAACTCCCCCACCTCCACACTGATCATCCCCTAACTGCCCAGGTATTGGATCCATCAGCAGAGCATTAGTCGGAGTTCAAGTACTCAGGCCAATGCTCAGTATCGGCACCGATACCGAGACTAGTCTCCGTATCGATGCAACCCTAGTGGAAACTATAGTAAAATGTAACATAAAGAAGCAATATGATTCCATTGTAACCTCTTATTGTGTGTATATTGGAATACACAATGCCACAAGTACGCTGTAAAAAAACACAACACACAAAAATGGTGCAGGCTACTTTTTTTTTTGTTGCACCACGCATTACAGTTTATTTATTTTGAAGGGCTACCTAATGCAACAAGCACGAGTGGACCCTTTGTGGGGGATTATATTACAGTTCCTCTGTATTATTGTTCTGTTGGTGCTGTATCTACTGCAACCTCCAATCTCCACTGCACAGCAGATGGATGTTAACTAGGAATAGGTCATCTGTATCAGTCACCTTGTTACCTAGGTTACTGTTGATAACATACTGTATACTATGCCCAAGGCTGGTCTAGAAATATCTTCTGATTTATGATTGGTTATTTACCAAACCGTTTTACCCCTTCACATTGGTGTGCACAGCCTATTGCCTACAGCCTATTGCATTAGGGTGTGCACCCCAGAGCAGAAACACACATGCGTGTATATCAGCGGAGCAGTGGACAGTGTCAGTAGAGCAGTGGACGATGTCAGTAGTTTTCTATTTGTATTATTTTTGTAATTATCTTTTTCGTTATCTTTTACTATATAATTTTTTTTCATAAAAAAAATTATAATTGGAGGGCTTTGGTGAAATATCAAGGGTCTAAACAGACCCCTTATATCTTACTTTGGAGACAGAGAACGAGGACAGAAATTCCCCAGTCGATTTCTCTGCAGCTTCCTGTTAATTCACAAACTGAAGCATAGTAAATACCTACTATCTTTCAGTTAAGAATAAACACAGTAGCGATTGGTAAAGATCACTCACTGGGTTCATTCAGAAAAGGAATGGGCCAGTTAATAACATATTTCTGGCAGAAAAAGGGTGATTCCATGTTGTTGGCTATCCTCCTCCCCTCCTACCAGTTTTCAGCTTCTATCTAATATAGCTGACACTCGTAGGATGGAACATCTGACTGCAACTACTGAAGATTCTTTGGTACGGCTTAACAAAATTTAGGAAGCCTGGGATGACTCCACTAATTGTACAGAAAGGCCGCCATCTGAATAATAGTAATTTCTTATGTACAATTTCTCTTATGAGGCATAGCTGTCTGATCGCATAGTTCTCCATGGTGCCACTTCCCCTATCCTTACACTTTAATTCCCTGTTTATTTTTGTTTGTACTATTTTAATTACTTTATTTTTGCTTTCTTCTCTCTTATTTTCTTTTCTTTCTTACCTATTTGAGTGAATTTAGACCTACCATACTAGCAATTCACGATATGTTGAAGTGCTCTTTGATAATATGATTCTTCAGACTTCTTCAGACTTGTCAGACGGATGTCTCTAAACATTTGTATTTAGCTGTCTGAATGTAATGTTAATGTTTATGTTACTCTTGTATGTTACTCTCATGCCACGTACACACGATTGGAATTTCCGTCAAGAAAAGTTGGATGTGAGCTTTTGGTTGGAAATTCCGACCGTGTGTAGGCCCCATCGGACTTTTTATGTCAGAATTTCCGACAGCAACATTTTTAGAGCTGGTTCTCAAATTTTCAGACGGGAAAAGTTCTTGTCGGAAATTCCTATCGTCTGTATGCAATTCCGACGTGCAAAAAAACAAAATCGAAATCATTGAACTTGTTTTTTTCTCGGCTCGTTGTAGTGTTGTACGTCACCACGTTCTTAACGGTCAGAAATTTGTGTGACCGTGTGTATGCAACACAAGTTTGAGGCAAAATTCCGTCGGAAAAAAATCCACGGTTTTCTTGTCGGAATTTCCAATCGTGTGTACGCGGCATTATTGTGTGTGTTATTGGCAACGTCTTGTTATCTCCGTATGACCAAAAATTATTTAATAAATATACAATTAAAAAAAAGTCTGGCAGAAGATGGCAGCACTGCAGGGGGGCAGGGGGCACCAGGAAGCAGGGGGAATTGGCACCACATGTGGTAATTAAGGTATACCCAGGCACATCTGGCACACCCTGTGCACACGCCTATGCCCCTGCAACTGTTTCATGTAAAGGCAATAGACAAGCAATACACCAGTCATAGTTACACAAAGCTTTGTGAAATAAAAACACAATTCTTCCTGATGTTGAGTCCAATTTCTATTTATTTTATTTTTTTGTTAAGTTATGCCTTATAACCTTTAACATCTTTTCTATAAAAGAGAAACCTGGAGCAAAGAATTTCCAAGAAATTATAAATGAATTATTCCATATTATGGTTCATATTGTTATAAATAATGAAGCAATGCAATGTTTTTTTTTTTTTTTTAAGTAACCAATGACAGTGATGCTTTGTGTTGTCAACCAGATGGCCTCAATAGACAGCAGAGGTAGGATGAAGAAATATATAATTAGGTACAGTGACTCATCAGGTTGCTTGATTCCATTTTAACATACTGTGTGTATGGAAACTGGCAACCTAATCACCCCACACATAACTATATATTCCTAACGTTATCACTTCAGCAGCCAATCCCATTTGCAGATTCCATATAGACTTCTTTATTGTTGCACAATTCTTGGAAATGGACTAGTTGTGATTTTGCAGAATTAGCTGTACACCATGTGTTCCAAATAAATTCCTGGCTCTTGGTATGCTTACATTTTGCACAGAGGTACGCATGAAGACTCTGCAGGGGACCTCCTTTTTTTTACATCTATTTCCACATGTGCAATCAATTACAGGACTGACTCATGATTCAATACCATCTATAAATCATAATAACAACCAGACCTAAGCACAGACCTTGCAGGCTGGTTAGGGGTATTTTGTACTTGTAAAATACCTGACATTGTTACCAGACTGTTTTCATTTAAAGTAGCTGAACAACTTGGAGAAATGAATACTAGAATAAACAAAAAAGCCTCAAAATTGTGTTTGTACGCGTAATTATCAAATGAATTTCATTTCATGGTAATATATTAATAATAGGAAGGAAATTAATTGAGGTAGGCGAATTCTAGAAGGCCTGCATTAAAATGATGAAACAGACAAGGGTGGTTATTAATAACTGTCAATACAAATGGCTTAGCTTTATATTACAAATTAGTGAACATTGAAAAGTGTTGCTTCTACATTTGTCCACATGCAATATTTTACTACTTTTGGTGGGGGGGGGTTGTGGTCCTAGATATCTTTTTGCCAGTAAGAAGTAGAAATATTAAAAGGGAAGTAAACCCTAATGGGTTTTACTTCCTCTTTATTTCAATGCAAAGGTAAAGCATAATGGGCTATTATGCATCGCATAGTAGCCCATTATGTGTCACTTACCTGAAACCGAAGCCTGCGATGTCACCGCTGTTTCCACTAGCAGCGAGCATCCATCTTCACCCCTCTTCCTTCCGGGGGCCACAAACTGCGGCTCCTTGACTGGTCGGAGTCACGTGACATCACTTCCGTGCATGCAAGTGGGAGCCACCAGTCACGGCATGACCCCCTTTAAAAACATCACGATTGCCGTTTCACAGAGTAGGTAAGTATAACTTGTTTTGTTTTGTTTTTTAAACAAGCCTTTAAAATCACTTTAACAACCGATAACTCATCAGCTGTCAATTGTCAAAAACACAGAGACAGTTTTTTCCAATTCCTTTATTAAAAAATAAAAATGCTCCCCATTTAGATCCAATCACAATGCCAATCACAATGTCGCTACACCCGAAAAAGAACAAAAAAAATGTTCCACCTGCTGTGAAAGCAATCCAACAAATGGTTGGCTTGCCATTTGATGTCACCTGGCGACGTCATCTGGTGGTACCACCCCCTTGTGATGTCATGGATGCATGCTGGGCTGGTAAATTCACAAGGGGGTGGTGCCACCAGGTAACATCGCCAGGTGGCCCCCTCCTTACCTATATAAGAATTGTCAAATGGTGGAGGAGGAATTCTGTGGTCAGCCTTCAATAAGTGCAGAGTGATTTTTTGCTTTCTTTTTTTGGTCCTGCCGGTGCAGCAACATCGTGATTAATGATGGGTTGTCAGAAACCATGAATCAGACCGAGACAGAAGTACAGTTAAATCACACTTGTTTAATTATAAAAATAAAAAGGTAAACAGAGTTAGCATAGTCAAAACATAGCCACAGTTCAGTAACCGGATCGGGTACTCTGCCAAGCCAATATCCAAGAGCCAGGGATAAAGGTAGTAGTTCAGCAAGCAGGATCTGTAGCCAGAGGGAACACAGTCAAGCAGGTTTTCAACAGGAACGCAGGAGAAAAGTCTCTTGTGATGTTAACACAGGCGAAGGCAAAGAGCAAATGAACTGGAAGACTTTAAGTAGGCAGAGCTGCCAAGCAGGATAATCAACAGGTAGATCACTGTGGAGAGATGAGAGCTGGCAATTAGCTGCCAGCACAAAGAAGAAAGGGCTGAGCCCAGCCCTGACAGTACCCCCTCTTCAACAACCCCTCCCCCTTGGAGGACCACCGGTTTGAGGGGAAAACATCTATGGAAATCATGGAGGAAGACAGGGGCATGTACGTCCGAGGATGGGACCCAAGAGCGTTCCTCCGGACCGTACTCCTTCCAATGCACCAGGTACTGTATGTGCCCACGGAACCTATGGGAGTCAACAATGGACTGTACTGCGAAGGATACGGAAAGGTCCAATAAACCGAGGTGCGAACTTCAGAGATGGAACACAAAGTCGGAGGTTGCAAGATGACAGCCAGACCCTGTCCCCGACCTGGTAGGAAGGCGCAGGCAGGCGTCTGCAGTCAGCATGGAGTTTGTACCTCTCGTTAGCCTGTCGCAAAACCTCCTGGACTTGTATCCTCTCACGCAGGAATACTCTTAGTAACAAAGGAGTCAGGCAACATGGAAGGTTGGAAACCATAGTTCGCCTTAAATGAGGACAAACAGGAAGCAAAATTCAGAGCGCTATTGTGAGCAAACTCGACCCAAGGTAAAAGGTCTGTGATAGTCAGAAATATAGCAACGCAGGAATTGCTCCAAGGACTGATTGGTTCGTTCTGCAGCCCCATTAGACTGCGGGTGATACGCAGAGGAGAAGGCAAGCTGAATTCCCAACTGTGCACCAAAGGCTCGCGAGAACTAGGACACAAACTGACTTCCACTGTCAGAGACAATGACCTTGGGTAGACCATGTAAGCGAAAGATCTCCCGAGCAAAAATGGAAGCCAGTTCCTTAGACGTGAGACAGTGAGACATTTTCGAGAACCGTGTTACTCTGGGAGTTGGGTAACGCCACATTGAAATCCATAGACAGGTGGGTCAAGGGCCTCTCTCCATTGGGTATGGGTTGTGGGAGGCACACTAAAGGGTGCCATGGAGTCTTACTACACAGAATAGGCAGCAATGAAAGCAGGTACATCAGCTCATAGACTAGGCCACCAGAATTGTTGGGACATGGCCCAAAAGAGTTGATTCTTCCCAGGGTGGCCAGCAGCCTTGGGAGAATGGTAAGTCTGGAGCATGGCAGTACGAAGAGTCTCGGGAACAAAGCAGCAGTCACAAGGTTTCTCGGGAGGGGCATTGACCTGAGCAGCAAGAATTTTGTCTCCCAAAGGAGAAGTGAGACTGGTCCAAACTGTAGTCAGAATATGATCAGGAGGAATCACAGGAACCAGAACTGACTCCATCTTGGAGGTGCAGGGAAATTGTGGCGGCAAGGCATCAGAACTTACATTCTTAGTACCAGGTAAAAATGAGACAATGTAATTAAAACTTGACAAGAAAAGAGCCCATCGTGCCCTTCTGGGAAAAAGCCTCGGACAAGAATGTGAGATTTTATGGTCAGTAAGAATGAGAACCGGCACAGTGGTACCTTTGAGGAGATGTCTCTATTCTTTCAGGGCTAAAATGATCACCAACAGCTCTCTGTTACCAATCTCGTGATTGCACTCTGCAGGTGACAATTTCTTGGAAAAGTAGCCACACGGATGCATAAGCGCTGTCAGAGCTAGGACGTTGAGACAGAAGGGCGCCAGCTCCAGTCTCAGAAGCATCAACTTCAAGGATAAAAGGCAATGTAGGATCTGGATGTGCCAACACAGGAGCAGAAACAAAGGCAGCCTTAAGACTCTCAAAAGCTTTAATGGACTCTGGAGACCAAATTTGTGGGTTACAGTCTTTTCTGGTCATATTAGTCAGGGGCTTGACCAGAGACAAGAAGTTACGAATAAACTTCTGATAATAGTTGGAAAAGCCAAGAAATCGCTGCAGAGGATGTAAACCCACGAGTCGAGGCCAATATAGGACAGCAGAATGTTTCTCTGGGTCCATTGAAAAAACATCGAAAAAACAGCCGTGGAAATTACATAACCCAGGAATTTTACCTGTTCCCTATGGAATTCACACTTCTCCAGAGATTTTTCTCTCTTAGTTTCTGATGCACTCAACAGACATCTGTGTGATGGCTCTCCAGGGACTTGGAAAAAATGAGGATATCATCGAGATAGACCACCACACATAACTGCAACAAATCTCGGAGGACATCTTTGATAAACTCCTGGAAAACTGCCGGAGCATTACAGAGGCCAAAAGACATTACAAGATACTCATGATGACCTGTTCTGGTATTAAAGGAAGTTTTCCTTTCGTCGCCCTCCTTAATCCTCACGAGATTGTATGCCCCTCTTAAATCAAGCTTTGTGAAAACCGTTGCTCCCTTGAGGTGGTCAAAATAATTCCGTAATCAACGGAATCGAATAGGCATTTTTAATGGTGAGACGATTGAGACCCCTATAGTCAATGCAAGGTCTCAGTTCACCACTCTTCTTCTTCACAAAAAAGAAACCAGCACCAGCAGCAGATGAGGATTTGCGGATGAAACCTCGAGAGAGTGCGTCTGCAACATACTCCTCTATGGCCATATCCTCCAAGACTGACAAAGGGCCTGTGACATTATTTCACACTTATTTTAAAACAGACAATAGTCATAGTTCTCCTGTGAGGCTCACATCAGCTGGCTTACCAACCACCCCAAAAAAGTGTCCTATACTGTATATCTAGAGAGCTGTGTGGACCAATTGCCAAAAAAGTATTGCTATAGTACTCAACATATTGAAGGAATGTACACTTTGGAAATGAGGGACACTGAAGAAAAAAGATGATTTTAAACTGTAAACACATATACTGTACAGTAACTTTTACCTAGTTAAAGTCCTTTGCAATGGCGACCCTAGGGGGGGCCAGAGGGGGCCCTGACCCCCCCCCAACATTATGCTGTGCCCCACCATGTGCCCCCCCCAAAACCAAACAAAAATGTTTTGCCATTTTTTTTTTTGCATTTTTTGTATTTTGCTTGAGACGCCACTGGAGTAACAGTCTCTCCTGAGAGTGAGAGCGTCCCCAGTCAGCTCTGCTGGGCATTTCTCCCCCTCTCTCTGCTCTCTGACACTGCATAATGCGAGCGCTCACACAACCACAGCCGCCCGATCTGCTTCTTCTCCTGCATCCTCATTGACATGGAGAAGAGCAAGTTGCAGAAAGGACTCCATAAGCACTGTGGGGGGAGGGCAAGCCTTCATCTCAGTTACTGAAAAAACAGACTGATTTCTCCCATCCTAAGGACAGAAGAACAAGAGAACCAGCCTATAAATCACGAGAGTAGTGACTGCAAGCTGAGCTGAGTGTCAGTCTATGACACTCTTTTACAGCCCAGCGAGTCCAGCCATCACTCTCCTCACATACGAGCAGGGAGGAATACAGCTCCTCCTCCTCCTTCTTTCACTCCCACCCACACTATCCCGGTGTGCTGTATCTGAAGAGAGGGGATGTGTGGGCGGAAATATGAAAATCAGCAGCATTTCTGGCTGTGTGTGAATGATGCCTGAGATTCTAGCCTGGACCGTGGGTAAGTGTGTGCACTGCAGATTGCAGTACACTGTAATCACTGAACTGCATTATCTCAATCTCTTCTCTCCCCCATCTGTCTCCCTCCTCCATCTCTTCTCTCCCCCATCTGTCTCCCTCCCCCTCTCCTGTTCTTTCAAGACATTCACAATTTACTTTCACTTTCAGTTAGGCAGGTAATATACGGTGCAAATTTCTTTCCTGCATCCACAGATTGCAAGAAAGAAACTTGCATGAGTCCCCCATCAACACAGACAGTGCTGACAGGGGAATATCCCTCCTGTCCAGCAATTGTATTCTCCCGACAAACAGTAATATCACTAGTGGCTATAGCAACCACTAGTGATAATCATAAGAGAATCTGCTCATCAATGGTTCAAATCTCAGCCAGTTCCTGCTGGATCAGCTGAGATTTAAACTGTCTATGACTGGTCTTATGCCGCGTACACACGATCACTTTTTGTGATGTAAAAAAACGTTGTTTTATCTCACAAAAAAAAAACAACGTTTTTCAAACTTCATTTTAAAAAACGACGTTGCCTACACACCATCGTTTTCTGAAAATGCTCTTACAAAGAGCGGTTACATATACCGCGTTCGACGGCACTCTGTTCCATTGAAGCTCTAGCCTCATAACTTGCTTCTGAGCATGCGCGGGTTTAAAAACGTTGTTTTAAACGTCGTTTTGCCCACACACGATCATATCCTATGACACAAAAAACGACATTCTCAAAAACGACATAAAAAATTAAAGCATGTTCGAATTTTTTTTTGGTCATTTTTCAGAAGACATAAAACTGTTTTGCCCACACGATCATTTTAAATGACCTTTTTTAAAACTTTGTTTTATTTCATCACAAAAAACGACCATGTGTATGCGGCATTAGCTCTTAGGCAGCCTATACATTGATCACTTTTTTCCATTCAACTATTAGGTTGAATGAAAAAAATATAAATATCCAACTCCACCATCTACACATTATAGGTGGATGGGGAATTCTCCCAGTGTGGACAGAAATGGTGCAACGCTGCAAATGCGGCATTCGGATGGCAATTGCCGCTGATTTGGCAGGTGATGCTCCTAGTCAAATCCTAGTGTTAAATATCAGTGATTTTATTGATCAAAGCCCACACTTTACAGGCATTGAGCCCACATGGCAGCGGAACATACGGTTGATTGTATATATGTGAATGTACTCTTGATGCTAATAAATACTGTGGGCCAGATTCTCATAGAATTTCGCTGGCGTAGCGTAAGCCATTTACACTACGCCGCCGCAATGTAACAGAGCAAGTGCCGTATTCTCCATGCACTTGCTCCGTAGTTTGTGGAGGCGTAGCATAAATGGCCCAGCGTAAGGCCACGTAATTCAAAGGGGGCGGCTTGTATTTAAATTAAGCGCGCCCCCGCGTCGATCGAACTGCGCCGGCCGGGGAAAAAGCCCTGTGCGAATGCTCCAGCTCACGTCGGAAAGCGTTGTTGAACCCGACGCCATACTTAACATGGCATCCGATGGCACCCGACGGCATCCGACGGTACTGCGTAAGGTTACCCCTCATATTAGCAGGGGTAACCTTACGCAGTCGAAAACGACGTACGCGACGACGGGGCGGCGTTAAAGCGTTCGGGAATCTGCGTAGTAGCCTCATTTGCATAGGCAAATGAGAAAACAACGTAAAGGCCACCTAGTGGCCGGAGTTGTCATTACAACTACGATCCGCAAGTGTAATGGTATTACACTTGTCGGATGTTCAGCCGTATCTATGCCAAAGTGATTCAAGTATCTGAGATACTCCGTCGTAGCGCCTCTGAGAATCTGGCCCTGTGTTTATTAGATCTGACTGGAAGCATCTCCTGGATCACATCCCGATCAGCATGTCAACAGAGAAGGTTATACAACATTACTGCTGCTAGGTGACCAGCTGGGGGCTCGGCTCTCTATAACCAATAGTGCCAGCCTTACCCTGCATGCATCCGTAATGTAACCAGCACTAGGTCCTAATAGACTTCCGCCGCTGCCAGGGAGACAGATGGCAGACCAGCGCTGTCAATAGCAGGGGCAGGACAGCTGGGGAACCCCACTGTGGCAAAACACCAGGGCCCGATGGCAAGACAACCTTTGCAACCCTGAGGCCGCGTACACACGATCAAATCTCTCTGCTGGAAACGGTCAGCCCGACCGTCCCAGCAGACAGATTCAATCGTGTGTACGGGCGAGCCGACGGATTTGGCCAGCCGACAGATTTTAAAGCATGTTTTAAAATCTGTCGGCTGGGAATCCGTCCGCCCAATATGTCTGCTGGTTAGTACGCTAACCAGCAGACATATCTTCTCGCACATGCGTCGAATGGATTCGACGCATGCCCGGATGTAATTTACTTCCTGGTGCGGTGACATGGCGGCATCAACGTCACCGCCACGTCACCGCTCTCTGCTGGCGGGGATTTTGGTTTGATCGTGTGTACAGCGATCAAACCAAAACGGCCAGCAGACAGATTTGTTCAAATCGGTCGGTCCATACGATTTGAACAAATCTATTTTCTCGTGTGTACAAGGCCTAAGAGTTCTCCCACTGCTTTGGACCCTTATATTTTCTTGGTGTGCTGGTGACATATATCTCTTGTTTTCTGCCACCCTGGGGGGCCTCAGTATAGTAGGAAGGGAGCTCACTGCAGAACATGTGAAAGGGCTCATTGTCGGATCGTAGTAAAGGGCCCCAGGATATATATATATATATATATATATATATATATATATATATATATATATAAAATTGCATTTTATAGTTGGCCCCCCTACTTTTTTCCCTGTCCCCCCATGTGCCCCCCCCCCTAAATATGAAAGCTGGAGACGCCACTGGTCCTTTGGTACATCACTATAAAACACATACACAAGCAAAAGCTTGATTAAAAAAAAAAAACAGACTTTTCATGTACATAAAGAGACAAAGAACCATGACAGCATAGTGTGCAAAAACACAGGAAAAACAAGGGGTCCCATTGGCATTGCTTTGGGCAAACCATTTAACACTGGGACATCATTGCCAGAGGTTGATATGTGCTGGAATAACAACATATTGGTCTCATCCCCTGCCAAATAGAGAGAGGCTTTGTTGATGGTGGTGGCTTTGCTCTGGTGATCTCAGATATTACTAGTTAACCCTAAAGTAAATATGGTTATGAAGATTTAAGTTCTCTAATTAGGACCCTGGATTTTTAGGTATCTATGGTTTTCTCATCCATCAGATGCTATTAGACTGGACTTTCACTTTAGGTATTAAGAGAGAACATGATATATCTTCTGCTTGGTGTAATGACCTGGACCTGGCTGTGGGATCCCAGTTTGTGTTGCAGGTATGCTGACAGCAGCCCCTGCTGAATGTACAGTGGAACAATTGTTACAATCTTTATTAATAAATACAAGGTAACAATATTACGTTGTACTTTGCTATAGCTGTCAAACTTTAGAATGAAGGCTGGTCTCAGATCAGCATATAATATCAGTTTCAGAAAACCGCTAAGTTTTTTTTTGTATCTAAACACTTTTGTGTTCGTATAAAAGTAAATGGGATAGATACAGGTGTAGAAGTGATTGAATAGAATTATTTTGGAAAGTTGAATGAAAATACATAATCACTCCTTAAGTATTCAAAGTTCTAATTCCCTAGTTTTCATTTTGTTAATTACTTTGCATTAATTTCAAAATAAGGTGTTACAAAAATGTTTTTACCCTACTATGACATGCACACACGTGATGGGAAGTGCAAAATGAATTCTATGCTATTATTATTATTATTATTATTATATTATGCATGTTATATACAAAACAATTGTTTTCTTTTTTAACCACTTGCTTACTGGGCACATAAACCCCCTTCGTGCCCAGGCGAATTTTCAGCTTCCGGCACTGCTTCGCTTTAACTGACATTTGCGCGGTCGTGCTCCGTGGCTCCCAAGCAAAATTGACGTCCTTTTTTCCCCACAAATAGAGCTTTCTTTTGGTGGTATTTGATCGCCTGTGCGGTTTTTATTTTTTGCGCTATAAACCAAAACTTTTTTTTTTTCTCATTTAAGGCCGATACGTATTCTTCTACGTATTTTTGTAAAAAAAAAAAAAAAAAACGCAATAAGCGACTGCTTTGCGCAAAAGTTATAGCGCCTACAAAATAGGGGACACGCATCGAACCCTCAGTGATGCGACGGCACTGTTTTTCCCCGCTGCGGGGAATTACAATAACATGACGTCCAAAGACGTTAACCCGGCACTTCAGGTCTGCGCTGTTGACGTCTTTTGTCTATAGCGCGGATCTGAAGTGGTTAAGGTGGATTGGCCCAGCTATATATTCTAAATAGGAGATTCCACTTTATGCCCTCTTCCCCCCTCCTCTTTTACGTTTTCTGGGGAGGGGGGCAGGTACCTGGTTTTGACTGGTACCTGCTCCCTCTTCTGGTCGGATCATCACAGTTTTTCCCTCCTCCCTGCCCACAAACTTCTGGTGCACATTCACAAAGTGCAGCGTAGCTCATGCATGCGCAGTGGAAAGTCAGCTGTGAAGCTGCAAGGCATCAAATATGGCAGTGCCAGGGACCCCAAGACCAGTGAAGAACCAGCCTGGGTGAGGAAAACGCTAGATTCTTTGACAGATGGGTGTCATTTTATTACAATTCAGCAGCTACAGTATTTGTAATTGCTGGCTGTTCTTTTTTTTTTTAAGAAAGTTTCCAAATTACTCCTTATTACTAACTTTATATATTCGGTTTGCTATTTTCTCTAAAATACTTTTTTATATATATATATATATATATATATATATATATATATATATATATATATATATATATATATATATATATATATATATATATATAATATACCTCAAATAGAAAACAACTTAAAATACACACCACTGGGAGTGTGTCTACAAAGACATTTATCCTGTGCAAATAGGGCAGAAATTAAAGGGGTGTTCCAGCCTTGTTTTATGTTTATTTAAAGTCAGCAGCTACAAAAAGTGTAGCTGCTGGCTTTTAATAAACAATCACTTACCTTCTCCAGCGTTCCAGCGACGCGCCGGCCGGAGCTCATTTTAGTATTTCCATTTTAAAGCAATGCAAAACAATGCATAGTGCACAGCCTATTTTCCTTTAGTAAATCTACTCCCACTGTATGTCTCTCAATTGTTATATCAATCATTTTTCAACATATCTGTTGTATTTTAACATTATCCTAAATACAACACGCCTTATATATATGTATATTCATAAAGTATACATCTAATAAGAGGGACAATTGAAACTCCATCTACTGATCCAACAATATACTGTACAGTATATAAGGTTTACAAAATTTGCCTCTTTAAATGCTCTCTGAGCCTAATGCAGACAGGTGTTCAACTCATGAGGATAATAACAAATCACAGTTTCACATTGTATAGCAACTCCCAGAGAGAGAGTGCAACTTCATAAATCAGTAGTACAAAGTAGTTCCATGTGTCCATTGCAACACTGCATTATGATATGCTACAGTTCTGGTTGTCTCCTGGTACTTTAGGCATGCCATATTCATAGCAATCTATGGACCTCTGAGTGCAATATCACATCCAGTAATAAAGAGTTTGTCTATATACAAACTCTACACTGCTAGATGTCATACTGCAGCAACTTTGTATGTTGAAATATAAACATATGGGGCTACTTTAAATTTTAACTTTACTATGCATCAGCACACTCCTTTAAACGAGGTCACAGACACAGCTGACCCATCCCTTCCAATCTGCCTTTGCAACACTACATTATCTCCACTGCCAGGCCAGATATATTTAGTTTGGGCTGGAAATGGTATCGATCAGAGGGCCGTGGCATGAATTCCACAGAGGCGGATTTTGACTCTCTGTCTTCTGTGGCATATGGCAGGCATGTTGCTGGCAGAAGTGCCAGCCATTTTCTCCCTGTTTTGCCGTGAATGTGTGCATTTGTAGGGATGGTATTTGTGAGTAATGGTATGACATACAGTAGACATCATGCATCATCTTTCCAAGTGTGTAGAACCACTGTTGAAGATATTGGGGGAAGATCAACATGGCAGGGCAGGCTGAGGGACAGCAAACAACAACAGCACTCACTAATGCAGGGAGTTGCGGCAGTGAAACCTGAGGCACCAGCTAAGACAGGTGTTGAGAGTGTGCTTGATGCAAGAAATGTACCTATCCTCAGGCAGTTGCCCTTCTAAAAGCAGAGCCTATGGACACATACCTGTCATGACTCCAATCCTGATGTAACCACAAACATTGGAACAGTTCAGGCTTCAAAATTCACAAAGTGATACTTCTATCTACAAAATGTTATGTTTTAAACTATAAAAGCAATTTGTTCAAGGGGAAAAATAAACAAATATGCTCCCCATATAGAAGGCACCTTGCCTAAATGCCCATCTCTGGGCAAAATATGAGCCCGCTCCCAATTCCCTCTAATCCATCCTGCAAGTTTTTTTCTTAACTTGTGAAGCAAGGTATACCCCCAAGTCCACTATCCTAATCCCTCACCAGTGGTGTTTCCAGGTGCTGAGGACCGTTAATGTGCCAGGTGGTCCCCAGCAGTCCGATAGCACTGATATTACTCATCTTCTGGATTCTGAGAAAACCTTGCTGCTGAACAGCAAAAAGGAAATGTTCATGTCATGACATCCAAAGAAGGAGTCTGTCTCATGTAAACAGAAGAGGAAAGATAACTCGGAACTGGAGCATCACATGACTGCATCTTTAGGTAAGTCAAAAGGGACTTTTTTAATGCCAGCAATCAGTAATATGGGGTTGAGGAGATAGGGCAACCTGTGAAAGGCTTTACATTTCCCTATCCGCTTCTGTATATTGTTTTGATCTCTGCCTCAGACATTGTAAATATTGTAGGGAAGTACTGACCTGATAGTCATTATGTCATGGAAATGGCCATGGAACAACTGTCAATCTTTGAAATGAGTGCCACAGGCACATTCCTGAGCACATGTGCACTGGCAGAAGTTTGGGAAATTGGCGCAGGCAAATACGCAACGGCACAAATCAGCGTATGCAAATGCACAATGGCGTGCGCATAATGTGACAGATGGGATCTCTTGCTGGCCTATAAATGGCTGCTGCTGAAATTCCAGCAATTTGTGAGAGACAACAGCTTTCCTGTATTTCTGAACCTCTGTGTCTGTTTCTTGGATTTCCCGTTGTGACACGGCTTGTTCTACTGACCTTCCACCTGCTTGATCACCTGTGCATGACCCCAGCTTGCTTCACTGACTTTTCTCCCACTTTCGGCTTGATTACCTGTGTATGACCCTGGCTTGCTTCGTGTAATGTGCTTCTGCTTACTGCTTGATCACCTGTGAATGACCTTGGCTTTCTTCACGGACTGTGCATGACCCTCCGCCTGGCTTCTACTACTGCATCCTGAGTGCACGGCTTGCCTTAGGCACAGTTGAAGTTCCTAGAGACATTCATCTTACTTCCTTCCCTGCGATTCTCCACAGTCTCCAGGTGGTCATCTGCCCAGCTCATTTAGACCCTGCTAGCAACCTGTGCTTCTTTGGGCACTATACCCACTGTTCCACTTTTCAGAGGTACTGTATATTGCACTTAGCAGCAAGAGGAGCCCCTCTCTGAATATTGGCCTTGGATCAGGTATGTGACACAGTACCTGCAATATGCTATATATGCTAGATATGCTCTGCACGCCCAATAAGAAATTGCTCAGAATATTTATCCAGACTCCAAGCCTTGTATTGTAAGAGGATAAAGTATTGCACCATACATCGAAGCACTTGGATTTTAAGGTAGCTAAAGTAGAGAATGGTGCAATGGAAAGGGGAGGGGAAAGTAAGCTGAAGCACGTGGGTACCTGCTAAACTACAGTAGCTTTATTTGGGATTTTTTTAAGCATTGTTACTTCAAGCAGTCTTGAGCAATTGCTAATATTCCCATTTACCTTTTTTTGTTCTATAATGTACTGTATGTCAAACCTTTATAAGCTAAAAAGCATATGTAAACATCAGACAAGAAAGTATTCCCTCAAAGAGCCCCTAAGGGACCAGTAACAGTGCATGTTTCTCAGTTCTCTTAAAAAATCCACAGGTTTAATTGTTATTATGGCTCATGTAACGTTACTAATAAATATAATTATCCTCCGGAATAGCAAGCAGTGTTAGTGCTTTTAGATCAAAGAAATATTGGACCAGAGCTGGAGGGACTGGAAAAAACATAACAATGTTTGTTTAATTATACACCCCTTTATAACAGTAGGCGTATTACTATTTTATATAGCATTTGTTTGAGTAGCATGCTGGGCTTCTTCTTTTTTTTTTTTTACAATGTACAGTAAGCCTAGCACTACCAGTAGTGTAAGTAAAGGGGGGCGATGTGTTCTTTCTCTGGTAGTACTGAACATTCCTTGACTTAATTAAATGTTCTTACATTTATAGACATATGTTTATTTAATTTAGGAAACAAAGGTTCCCCCTAAACCTATTAAAGCTACACTAATGCTAACAGGCATCCATGGATAAGAAATTTTGGTCTAAAATACCATTAAAATAACCCATAAAATATAACATTGGCTAACAACCACTACAGCTGTTTCAGATGTCAAAGAGAACATTTACACCTTCAGTGAAATTGACACTATAATGTGCAGAGGGACTACAGGAAAAGTTAAAGATTTATATTGGAAATATGAAACAAACGTGCAGTTACATCTCCTAGATTTAAGAGGAATTCCTTCGTGCTGACTTGGCAGCACTTTTTAAATGACTTGAGTTTAAGTGGGTTATTAACACATAGGCTTCTCAAAACCCTATACATCCTGTAATCCTATAAAGACGTAAGCAAGTTCTGTGGGTGGTGATGATTTGAGATCTTTACCAGCTGGAATATAATACACATGTTGCAAAAACTGTACATTTTATTGTTATAGGAAATTCACCAGGTGTTTTGGCTGCTTTAAATGCCCTATTGATCATCAATTTTCTTTTACTGAGCTTTTATAGCTAAAGAAAAAGTAATAGGTGACAATGGATTGGTACAAATAGTTAATTTCAGTATACATTAGAACAAAGATATGGATCATCTTCCAGTCTGGCCAAGTTTTGGAGCGCTAATTAAGGGGTAGTTAGTGTAATGTTTGCTATATTGTTGTCTATTATAATGTTATGGCTTTTATTATTTTGTTATTGTCCATTTCTTTATTTTCAGAAATAGTAACTCCCACATCTTCTGAGGAAGCGGCTCCATGTTGTGAAACATGTAGAAAATTACCAACCTTGGATCTGTTCCCCATGCCTTGATTGTTTGAATTATTTCCAAATTTTTATTTGTGTATTTTTTGCTATGATGTGCTTCAGTTATTAGTATGGAAACAGTATTACAGCTATGCAGGAGCTCTATTTAGGCACAGTGACTGTTAAAGTGTTACTAAACCCTCAAAAGTAAAATCAGTCTGTATATGCAGCATAGCATGCTTGTTATACTCACTGTGGAAACTTAAGGGGTTAATCCTCTGCATTGTGTAAAAAGCCTGTTTTATCCTGTATAAATAGATCCTTCCCTCCTGCACTGTCTATCTGTAGAAGGCCAGCTAACACAGGCAGGGTAGACGACCTGCACATGTATAGTTGTGTTTTTTTTTGCTGTAAAGAATATTTCCTTGTTGAGCTGAACTAGCAAGGTCACATGATATCGATATCACATGTGGGCGTGTATACAGGCCGCAGTGGAAATCCTTCCTAACTCTCAGCACTGGAGAAACCTTGCAGTTTATCGCTGACCGTGGTATACAGATCCACCAAAAAGTTATATATTGGCAATATTTAAATTTTAAAATAATATTTATAAGCTGTGGGCACTATGGGGGGGGGGGCAGATTTGAATTTTACTGAGTTTAGTAACACTTTCAATTTCTTTTTAAAGTGAATACCCTTGTTTAAAAAAAATCTCTGCTGGATTTTTAAACAATTGTTGTATTGTAACAATCTTCATGGAGGGATGCAATATAAGCCCTACCCCAAAAATCAGCCCTATTTTTTAAATTGGTTGTAAAATCCCCAAATCCACCCTACTACAGTGCTATGTAAACTAATGTAAACTGTGTATGTTTCTGTAATCTAATTGTGCCAAATACCTTCAGTACAGCTGCCTCCTCCTCTTCTTCTAGCTGTCAGTGGGTGATCTTTGCCCCCCCTCTGCAGTGCTCTGAGCAGGGAAGAGAGCTCTGGCGAGTAACGGAAGCGCTGAGCGGCGCTATAAGAAGGTATTTGGCAGAATTATATTACAGAAACCTACACAGTTTACATAATATAATACTGTAATAGAGTGAATTATAGGATTTTACAACCACTTTTACTCAGTTCCACTGGGGATTCCTGACAAGTAGGGAGGGAGAGGGGGAGAGAAGACTGCCCATGACATGGTAAGACTTACCCCGAAAATAAGCCCTGCTGTTTTTTTTTCGTTGCCAAAATTAATATAAGACATGGGCTTATTTTCGGAAAAACACAGTGGTTATAATGCTTGTCTTCAAAGTATAACATAGAAAAAAAATCTTCCAAAAAAATATATATATTTGGGGCAAATATAATATTTAGGGCCAGATTCTCAGCGGCGCTACGCCTGCGTAAATGGATATGCGCGGCGTAATTGTAAATGTGCGCCTGCGTATCGATGCGCGGTAAACACAGAACCACATAAGCGAGAAAATCTTTTTTGTCTGAGCGGCGAAAATGCTTTAAGCTAGCGTGGCGTAGGCGCATAGTTACGCATCGCAAATATTCAGCTCCCATTGAATTAGCATGCAAATATGCAAATGAGGGAGATGCGTGGATTCCCGAAACTACGCGCGTTTGGCGTTGGCTACTCGTGGTGCGCGTAACACGAAAGCCTTGAGTAAACATACCCCTCATAAAAGCACGGGTTACTTTGCTCAAGACCGTGTGCAAGTCAGCTGGAGAGCAACTACAGCAGCACCATAACGGACGAGCTGAGCAATCACACTTACTGGACAACACATTCGTATGCCAACATGCCAGGGGCAGCCATGGTCTTATCACTACTAAAGTATGCAGAGGAGGAGGAGCATAGAAGGAGGAGGAGGAGGAGGGGGGCACGTGAGAGGATCTACCGAGCGCGCATGAGCCTCTTTGGCATGGGTGATGTGGAGGTGTATCGCATCTTCAGATTCAGCCCTGCGGCCATCCTGGAAATAACCACAGCCCTGCAGGAGGACATCACCAGCCAGACATACCGCTCACATGCACTACAGCCACTGGTGAAGGTACTGGCAACACTCCATTTCCTGGCCAGTGGATCATTCCAGCGTACAAGTGGAGTTCTGGCTGGGATGTCACAAACCAGCATAAGCAGATGTCTGCACCAGGTTATCCCAGCAATCCTCAGACGCATGGCCAACCAAATCATCAGACCAACCACTGAGGACCTGCGGCTGAAAGCAATGACAGATTTCTACAGAATTGACGGATTCCCACGCACCATCGGGGCCATTGATTGCACACATGTCGCACTCCAGCTCCCCAGTGCCACAGAGCAAATTTACCGCAATCGGAAGCATTGGCACTCCATCAACGTACAGGTGATAGCCGATGCCAAATACCTCATATGGCATGTCCGTGCCAAAGACCCCGGGTCCAGCCATGACAGCTACATATACCGTCAAAGCACCATCCCAGCAGATTTTGAGCAGGGCATGTATGGAGACAGCTGGCTGGTTGGTGAGTGACATGGGTGGCAGGCATGACTGTCCCCCCCCCATGATGCACACATCACAAGGGGCACATGCATGACTAACATCCTCCTGTCTTTTCCCTTACAGGTGACTCTGCATATGTACTTGGACCCCATCTCATGACTCCTTTCCGGAATCCCCAAACCAGAGGAGAGAGAAGATACAATGAAGCACACATCAAAACACGTGCAGTGGTGGAGCGCACATTTGGCCTTCTGAAGTCCCGTTTCCGATGCCTGGATAAGTCCGGGGGGGCCCTGTTGTATTCCCCCAACTTTGTGGGTCAGATCATCGGTGCATGTTGCATTCTGCACAACTTTGCCATGAGAAAGGGCCTGCAGATTGCCCTACGTGATGACCTGACCCCCCAACCACACAGCCCCCCCCTGCCAGAAGAGACCCCGTCTGCTGATGGAAGAGCAGTCAGGAGGGTCCTCGTGTTACGAATCTTTGATCGTTAAACACACACATTCATCATAGAAAAAGTATATATATACAGAGCAAGCACCGAAAAACAAATTAACAAATCGTATTTAACCAAGAAGCGTTACCGTCCCTAGAAGGAAAAATAGAAATAGGTTCCCAATTACGGGATAGGGCATGGGACTATACGAACGCTAATTGGAGATTCAAATTGTATAAACGCTCTGAAACCACAGAGATCAAAGATTGTAAACAAGACTTATGTAGATATAAAAATATAAAGTTTAATAATTTACCAATTTTACACATTACATACAAACAGAACATTAAGGGAAAAAGAAAAACAACATATATGAAATTGCATTTCACCATAGATGAAATAGATGGATAAAAGGTGTATACATCAGGTCCTACATGTTTCGCCCATTCAGGCTTCTTCAGGGACAAGAAGGTGTATACAATAATCTATAGATGAAAAAGTATAACAATAATCATTTTGATAATGTTAGAGGTAAGCACTATTTAGTAAGTAAAACATGTTATGATGCAGATAATATTGCCTCTGTAAATATTTTTAGTGCATTTATAGTGAGATAGACATAAAGTGTAAATCGCATAGAAATATAATAATGATAAAGAAAAATATTGTTACAGAAATAGATACTATATGTTGAGACTATTTGCCACCAAAGCCCCTCCCCCAGCATGCACAGAGATCAAACTGCAACAGCGTACCTCAGTGGTGACCACCGACCAAAGCCTCGGGCGAAACCGCTAGAAAGTTGCCGAGATGGAAGGCACCGAAATACCGGATATGAAAAAATGCACGAGTTCCAAGAACACAAAATAGATCCTACCACGGGGTATATAGAGATATTATGAGTTAAACAGCGCAGAAAAAAAAAAAGAAAAAGAAAAGAAAAAGAAAAAAGAGAAATATTCATACAAACGAAGAAAAAGACATTTATAAGATAGAAGGTGGTATATAAGAATGATAGATTCCCGTAGCCCCTAACCTTTGAGACGAGTAGTATAATAAGTAGGATCAAATATATGTGTATAGAAAATATTATTATTATTACCTGGTACACACTAGTATCAGGGATAAAGGTGATATCAGAGAAAACAATGATATCTGTAAATATTATTATTATTACCTGGTATACACTAGTATCAGGGATAAGGGTGATATCAGAGGAAACAATGATATCTGTAAATACTTGTGATCATCTTAAGGTTAGTAGCTAGATGGGTAAGTTTTTAAGTCTGACTCAGTAATGCAAAAAAAGCAAAAGAAAAATGCAAAAGAAATATAAAAGAGAAAAAGTTGTTAACAAGAGTCACATATAGACTTACAAATTGCAAGAATAAAGCCGACTGAGAGCCTCTAAAGAGGAAGGGGTTTTTTGTTTGCACATGCAGAAATATGGTGGTTAGTATTCGCAGCACAAGCCAAGTTAGTAGTATATGAGTGTGTTTGCCGTTTTGTCAAACTATTAGGTCCATAGGGAGAGACATAAAGGAACAGCCTGTACTATAAGTAAGGCGTATGCTGTATGGAAAAAAGGGAGGATGATTAGATTACTTAAACATCCCACAAGTGTCCATAAGTAGAAAAGCAATTAGGAATAAAAATGGAAGGACAAATCAAGTTGCTAGTGTATGGCTAAGAAAGCGAGGCGTCACACAGATAATGCACACCACTGTGGTCCCTAGATCACACACCCCACATCCACATCACATTGGATTAGCCCAAGTCCAGCATGTAGGACTTGGGAGCAGCAACGCCACGCCAAGGCCCCAATGATGTTGCTGTCTATTCATACACCATTCACACAGCCGTGGGGATAACTTCTCCCCAACGGCCGAGGGTGACACCCCTTACTGGCAGGAGTGCCACCCCCACATTCACACACCATTCACACTGCACCGTGTGCAGTATCAAGAAAATAAAATAAAAAGCTCTTAACCAGAGCATTATAAAATAAAATAAAAAGCTCTTAACCGCATTATAAAATAAAATAAAAAGCTCTTAACCAGAGCATTATAAAATAAAATAAAAAGCTCTTAAGCAGAGCATTATAAAATAAAATAAAAAGTTCTTAACCAGAGCATTATAAAATAAAATAAAAAGCTCTTAACCAGAGCAAAATAATCCAATAAAAAATATTAATGGGCCTGGCGGGGGCTCCGCCTGGTGCCACGGCTCCTGCCCCTCACTTGCCTGGGGGCAGCCACAGGTGGGGGGGTGGGGTAGCAGGTGGAGGAGAAGCATCCCCATGTCCCTCCCTGGCTGCCTGCATGCCCTCCAGGGCAACCGCAATGTGGGTCTGGACAGCTGTCTGCTCCACGACTGCAAGCCGCAGGGCTTTGACCTCCCCCACAAGGTTGGAGGTGGTCGCCTGCAGCTCCGCCAGGCTGGTGACTGTCGCTGCGCTGTTGCCAGCGACATCCAGGATGGCGTCCGTAACGTGTCCCGAGGAGGCCAGGCTGTCGGCCAGGCGCCTCATCTCCACCACAACCTCAGAAAGGTGGCGATTCTTCTGGTCCTGCTGCCTGGCCAGCTGCTCCGGCAGGACCTTGGGTACACCCCTGGTCTTGCTAGTCGCCTTCCGGGGAGTGGCAGGGGACCTGGCATAAGGGGAGGATGTTGAGGGGCCGGAGATGAGGGGGGGGAAACAGAGGGACTGGAGAGGTTGGGGGTGGATCCTGAGGGGCTTGACAAAGATGGGGGGATAGCCTGGGCTGGTCCGGGCAACCCATGGTCCTCCTCCAAAACCAGGTAGAGCTCCTGGTCGACGAGCTCCTCCTCAACCACCTCCTCCGTAGAGGTGTGCCCACTTCCCTCCAACAAGTCCTCTTCCAGGGGGGCAGCCAGAGGGACTGGATGCTCGGGGGATGTCCCCCGGACGGGCCCTGGCAGCCACAGATGGCCCCGCTCCCTCCTACACATCTGTGGATGACACAAAAGATGCACATGTTGGTGGACCCACACACTTGGCACATGTTCCCCTCCACCCCCACACATGCTACACAACAGAGAGTATATGAAACACACTTACTTGTCCTCAGGGCTGGCTTTTCAGACTCATAGCCCCCAACTCCCTCAACCTGCTCCCTCTGCAGGCAGCGGGCGACCACCTTCTCCTCCTCAGTCAGGCGGACGTTGCAGGGTGGGCCCCCTCCAGTGCCCCTGGCATGCCGAGCTTGAGTCGCCAGTTGGCCTTCACGAGACGCCGCAGGTCATACATTTTTTTTGAATGTCCTGCGGTGTCCGGGTCTCGTGAGAAAGGGCATTAACCTGGCAAGCCACCTTTATCAGGATTTGATCCCTCCGGGACTTGCTGGTCCGGGCACTGTCAGCACCATGGAGCCGTGAATCATATCTTTCCATTGCCCTGACAACAATGGCCCTCTCCTCTGGGGAGAAATTTTTCTTCCTCCTCTCCTTGACAACAGAAGCCATGGTAAATCACAACGTTTTCCCGTGACAATCAAAAAAATGGGAGACGTTTGCGCTGCACGGGCGCATGTGTGGCCGCATTATATACCCTGCGCCGGCGAATCGTAGGGAGGCTTTGCGCATGTGCAGAAGGCATCCACGTCACGGCGCGGGTCAACCACGTCACGGTGCGCATCATTCACGTCACAGCGCATGCTCCGTTCGTCCCGGCCTGCATTTGCATTGGGTCACGCTTAATTACAATGCAACACGCCCACTTCCCTCCTACTTTGGAGTTGCGCCGGATTACGCCGATGATTTTACGCGATGCAGGCGCATCTTGGAGCGCATTTACTTAGGGAATACGGTACTTGGCACTCCGCGTTACGTCGGCGTAGTGCATCTGAGATGCGCAACGCCTGCATAATTAGGCGCGCAGCTAGGAGAATCTGGCCCTTAGTATACACAACAAGGAAGACTGCATGCAGCCGACATGAAAAGAATGGGAAAATTATAACAAGGTTCCTCTGTAATAGGTTAGGGCTTCTACATCTAAAAACAACAATTTGCTTCTACTATACTGAAGGTCTTTAAAAATCTCGACGTTCTAACATTCTGCCACAAACCAAATCCCAGGAGAGGGCAGAGAGACTGCAGTTGCAGTGTGTGAGAACTGATTGGAGGAAAGGAACACACCCCCTCCACACAGCAAAAGAACTGTATTGTGAATAGACAAGCTCCATTCTGAGCTCTTGCTCTTGTCAGGAAAACTTCTCAGAAGTGATTCATGCTGATAACAGAGGAACAAAGCATCAGACAGGAACAACACTCAGAGCTTTGGAGAGACATAAGTAAACACTGCAGATGTGCTTTGCTCAAATGCCATGACTGAAGTTTACAACCACTTTAAATAGAGAGTTTACGTGGAACTCTCATACAAATCTTATTTACGGCTGAAGGCCATGGACTGCCTTGATTTATCCCCACAAGGGGCCAGATTCAGGTAGAGTTAGGCTGGAGTATCAGTGATACTCCAGCCTAACTGTCACTTTAAGCCGGCGTTTTTGTTTTCTGTAACCAGAAAACAAGAAACGCCGGGTTGGAGTTCCGATGCGAGCGGCGTAATTGAATTTCGCCATCGCATCGCAACTTTAATTTAAAAATGGCGCCGGGGGCGTTCCCGCTGATTAACGCCGAAAAAATATGTTAATCAGCGGGAATCGCCAATTCACGATCGTATTCGGGCGCGACGCAGTGACTTTCCGACGTTTCCGTAAGCGATACGCTATGTTAAGTATAGCCGTCGTCATCGCGTCGAAAAAAAAAAAAATTGCGTCGCTTGCGTAAAACGTCCATGAATGGGGATTTGACGTCATTGACGTTCACTGACAGAATTTGGAGCATGTGCACTGGGATGCATTGACAGTCGACGCATGCGCAGTCCGTTCGCCGCGGGATTGCGCTTAGTTTAAATAATACACGCCCCGTACCCGCCCAATTTGAATTCCGCCGGTTCATTTTCAATACGCTGCCGCAACTTTAGGAGCAAGTGCTTCATGAATAACAGCACTTGCTCCTAAAATTTCGCCAGAGTAATGTAAATGAGAAACGTTACTCCAGATGCTCCCATCTACCTGAATCTGGCCCAAGGTGTTTAGTCCCAAGTGACTCTGTTAAGACTGCCTGATTTAGGAGTGAAGGGTGATTAGGTCAGTACTACCTATAAGGCCGCGTACACATGATCGAACATGTCTGCTGAAACTGGTCCGCAGACCAGTTTCAGCGGACAAGTTCGATCATGTGTATCGGACCATTTTCCAGCGAACAAAATTTTCCAAACATGCTTGAAAACATGTCGATGGTGATGCTGGGTGGGATGGAGGAGAGCTGCCCCATCTCACCCAGCTCTCCTCCATCCCACCCAGCATCATCTGTGATGCCGTATGTTCCAACAGAAATGTGTTTCAGCTTCTCCTATCCTCCTAGCTTAGCTCTGGCTTGCAGGAAAGAAGGAGAGAGAGATGTAAGAGTGCTTCTAAATCTTCTATAGAAACATTGTTCACACATTTTACCCATATCAATGAACTATCAATGAACTAGTATGGTGTAACGGATTGAGTTAATTGAACCAAGCCTTTCCTTCCAATTTAAGTAAAATATATAAGAAGTGAGGGGCTATAACCTTTGGGTGGATTGACTTTTTAAAATGCATTAATTAATGTGTTTATTTATGTGTTTTAACTAGCTTTTAGTATATTTTTCAGTCAATGTTTGAACTTAAAATGCAAGTTAGCAGAGTTCACATGAAAGGACTATATATAAAACAATTTGGCCCAGATTCAGAGAGAATTGGATTCTCGTAGCGTATCAGAAATACACTACGCCGCCGTTTTTTACCTGGCTCTACGTGGAATCCAGGTAGATTTTGTCCAGTAAACGACGGCGGCGTACTGTATTTCTCCCGTCGCAATCCATCTAGACGAGTAGGGGGCGTGAAGGATTTAAAATAGGCGTGTTCCCGCGGCGATCGAACTGCGCATGCTTCGTTCGCAAATTTCCCGCCATGCATTGCGCGAAATCACGTCGTTACGTCATTCGTTGTTTGAGTAGCGTCGTTTACGGACATTTCTATTCCCGAACGAGTTACGCAAAAAAAAAAAAAAAAAATTTAAATTTGACGCGGGAACGACGGCCATACTTAACATGGGCTACGCACCGTTAGACCAGCAAAAAGCTGTTCTAACAGTACGTAAAAAAAAACAGACGTAAGCGATTGCGAAGACCGCTCGTATCTTCGTGGATCGCCGTAAAAACACATTTGCATATCCCGAAGCATGAAAACGACGCAAACTCCTCCCAGCGGCCGCAAAAATATCGCAGCGTAGATCCGAAGGCTTACGAAGACGTAAGCCTCTCGGATCGAAGCCCGAAGCCGCCGTATCATGGTTTGAGCATTCAAACTAGTGATACGGCGCGCAAAATTTGAAATTACTCCTGTCTAACACCAGTTAGACAGGCGTAATTGCTTTATGAATCTGGGCCTTTGTTTTTAACACTACAGGAAAATGGTCCCTGGCTGCAGGCAGGCTCAGCAGACTGTAAAGCTAAGATAGTAAAAGATGATGAGTATTGACCTCAGCTTAGTTCTCCTAACATTGAAGAACCCCCTCCTCCCAATGCATTTCGCCCCAGGTGGGACACCCACAGTTTTTTGGGTTGCATGAAAAAAATTGTGAGTTCCGATCGGAGACACTGTTCTAACCATGCAAGGTTAGTCAAGCGATCTCCCCTGCTGAGCTGTTGTGTTCTGACAGGGGGACAGCCCACCAGCTAGAACACTCCAATCACTGTTCTCTGCCATTGGCTGATGAATAGACAGGCAGAATGTCGGCTGTTTTTTTTAACTGGCAAATGTCTCCCGACATTCTGCCCGTGTGTATGAGGCTATAATTATAGAGGCAACTATGACTGCAAACATTCAAATGGTAGGTTTTCATTCACACATTTTGTCTACAGCAGAGAAGATTTGTAACAAAGCAAAAATAAAGTAATACGAAGGTTACTTGTATAATTTACATTTTCTAGTAATTAAGATGACAAGGAAACCCTGCTCAGAAAAATACTACTAAAGCTACTAATTCAATGACCTATAAACAAAATTAGTTAGACAACATTCCTAAAGGATATCTGTTCTGAGAAAATGCACTGCTCAAAAAAATTTAAGGTACACTTGTAAATCAGAGTATAGCATCAAGTCAATTATACTCCTGGGATATTGATCTGGTCAGTTGAGTATTAGAGGGGGTTGTTAATCAGTTTCAGCTGCTTTGATGTTAATGAAATTCACAACATGTGCACTACATGGGCAACAATGAGACGACCTCCAAAACAAGAATGGTTTTACAGGTGGAGGCCATTGACATTTTTTTCCATATCCTTTTTCTATGACTGTTTTTCACTAGTTTTGCATTTGGCTAGGGTTAGAGTCACTACTGGTAGCAGAAGATAATAACTGGACCCTACAGAGGTTGCACAGGCAGTCCAGCTCCTCCAGGATGGCACATCAATACGTGTTATTGCCAGAAGGTTTGCGGTGTCTCTTAACACAGTATCAAGAGCATGGAGGAGATTCCAGGTGACAGGTAGTTACTCTAGTTACTGGACAGGGCCATAGAAGGTCCCTAACCCATCAGCAGGACCAGTATCTGCTTCTTTGTGCAAGGAGGAACATGGTGAGCACTGCCAGAGCCCTACAAAATTACCTCCAGCACACCATTGTTGTGAATGTCTCTGACCAAACAATCAGAAACAGTCTTCATGAGGGTGGCCTGAGAGCCCGATGTCCTCTAGTGGGCCCTGTGCTCACTGCCCAGCACTGTGGAGCTTGATTGGAATTTGCCATTGAACACCAGAATTGGGAGGTCTGCCACTGGCACCCTGTGTTGTTCACAGATGAGAGCAAGTTCACCCTAAGGACACGTGACAGACGCAAAAGGGTCTGGAGAAGCTGTGGAGAATGTTATGCTGCCTGTAACACCATTCAGCATAACCAGTTTGGTAGTGGGTCAGTAATGGTCCGGGAAAGCATATCAATGGAGAGACGCACAGACCTCTACAGGCTAGACAATGGCACCCTGACTGCCATTTAGTGACGGGATAAAATCCTTGGACCCATTGTCAGATCCTACACTGGTGCAGTGTCCTGGAATCCTCCAGATGCACCACAATGCCTGGTCTCATATGGCAGAAGCATGCAGCCAGTTCCTGGAGGATGAAAGAATTGATACCACAGAATGTCCAGCATGCTCGCCTGACCTAAATCAGTCAATATCAGTATAGATATCCAGCATGATAAATTGAGATCTAATTTGTTTTCAAAGTGTTCCTTACATTTTTTTGAGCAGTGTATGTTAGCAGCCATTGTTTTTTTGTAGACTTGACAGTTTACATATTTCTCTCTATATGTTGTAGTTAATGTGCCCAGTACAGCAGCTGTGCAAAAATATTATTTAATTGGGTAATAGTGCGCTTGTTCAAACAAAAACTCAAACAGCATACGAAACATAAATATGTGAAAATTACACACACACACACTATTCAAAAATGTATATTGCACATCAGAAAAAAATATATAAATACTCAATAAATAAATAAAGTCTTCTTCATAAATTGATAAAAGTGACTTCAAAAAGCCACTTTTATAAATGTATGATGAAGACTTTATTTATTTATTTATCCATTATATATATATTTTTCACTGATGGGAGTTTTCACGTATTTATGTTTCATATGTGAGTTTTTGTAAGAACAAGCGAACCATTACCCAATTAATTAGTTAGAAAAGAAAAAAAGGGTTCCCCTGGGTGGACTTTTAAAACACTGATAGTATTAATTAAAATGTACGGAATGTTGAGGTAAAAAAGATTGTCACCATATAGGTAAATACATGAAAGCCTTCTTTACACCCGATGCGTTTCGGGGTAAACTTCTTCAGGGGTGTGTAGAGAAGGACAATTAATTCATGTTTTATAAATGTAGTAGAAGGATGATGAATATTTAATTGGATACGATTTTTTAAAAGCATTGAAAATATAAACAGCCTGCTGGGTTCTTTCAATGAGGTTACCAGTCAAGCAAGAAATGGGTATTTGCTGGATTGTCAAGGTGTGAGGTTGACTCTGTCAATAATACAGTGTACTGTTTGACAGCGGACATTATTAGGTATGTTGCGGATCTCATATACTCAGGGACCTCCATCCCAGTCCCAGAATATCTCTTCTGGTTGATCCACCGGCTTCTCGATCTTTGGAATAATTTCTCCCTAATGGGATGAACACCTGTTCCTTATAAATGTCAGTCTCAAACCTGCATTAATTGTATATTCTGATACCAATTTCTTGCTTGACTGGCAACCTCATTGACAGAACCCAGCGTGCTGTTTATATTTTTAATGCTTTTAAAAAATCGTATCCAATGAAATATTCATCATCCTTCTACTACATTTATAATACATTAATTAATTGTCCTTCTCTACACACCCCTGAAGAAGTTTACCCCAAAACGCGTTGCTGGTAAAGAAGGTTTTCATGTATTTATCTATATGGGGACAATCTTTGGAACTGTATATTTTAATTCAATATTTCATTTTTTTTTATAAATATGTATAATTGTGAATAAATACTCAATTTTTACCTCAATATCCGTATATTTGGAATTAATACTATCAGTGCCTTAAAAGTCCACCCAGGGCAACCCCTTTTTTCTTTTCTCATATATACTGGATGTGGCACAAGCATACATTTGCCATTCACCCCCCTTTCTTACAATTAATTAGTTATATAGTGTTAGCGACCACTGTTTAAATGGTGCAGCCGTTCTGGTTGATCACAACAGTTTGTTTAGTACACACAGCAGCACTTTAGTATTTCTTTATCACTTTATTTGTGCACAAATATTAAAAGCTCATTATTTTTTAAATTCAAGTAGCTACCAGCCAGAAGTGGTTTAAAACCTACTAGTTGAGAGAGATGATACAAGACTATGACACTGCACCAGTAAAAAGTTTGTGAAGAGTAATATAAGCCCTTTGTTTTGTGCACAGGATATTCTTAATTTACCAACTTTAAAAACTCTATTTTTCCAGGTAGTTAATGGACTGTTTACACCCGTAAAGATAAATTTTCACAAGATACAGAGGACATCAAAGAAGAACTAAACTGTGGAAACTGTTCGCAAAAAAGGCAAAGGGCAAAGGACATCACTCGTGTCTTTGACCAGTTTATAATTTCCCTATTACTGACTTAGCATTCTTTGTTCTGCACTGCGTCGCTGTGTGAAGGAGGCCATCTTGGAAAAGGCAGGGTTTTGCATATCAGAGCCTCCAGTAAGGAGAACAATATGAAGCACTGTAGTGAGATCACCAAATCTCTTTTAAAATCTTCTGAGACTAGCATTCTATGGCAGCAGTGACTTATATTTCAACCTGCAGATATACAGCTATGAGACTGTAGAAGCAGGAGTGCCTAGGCACCCTCATATACCAGTAGGTGCATTTTTTTTTTCAAGAGGGATTCAAGATAAAGGGTACATTTTAGGGTACTACTACAATTAACATTTCTAATTGTTCCTCTAGCAATTGTTTAATGTCAGAGCTTAAGGTAATTTTAAATGTTTTAGGGTTACATTAGATACAGTTAACATTTATAAATATCTCCTTCCAAATCTTTAATTTCAGAGTTCAATTTCACTATACTGATGTTTACTAAACCACAGAAACCACATTCCACCATTCTGCAATTTAAAGCAGTAGGAACAATAAAGGTTATTTCTGATTGGTTACTATGTTTTACTGTATTTTTTGCTCAGTAGAATTACCGTAAATTCTGATTTGTCCTAGGACTATATTGGTGATGGTCAGTGTTTTGAAGTTATTGGCATCTAAGGAGAAAACAAGCCAAGGTATGCACGGATTACACTACTCTTGGTAAAATTCCCTACACTCAACAAGAACGTCTTACTTGCTTATGAATGTAATACATTAGAGAACTATCCCTGGTGTCTGTCTAACTATTACTCTTATTCCAAAGACAAACAGAATACATCATAATTACAATCAACATTTAGAATAATTACATTCCAAGATAAGTGCATAAGCATGCAGTAAAGTAATAATAGTTTGCCCACAATTAGATGAGTGCACATACAATGTAAATGTTGGAAATATGTACTGTATATTTGTAGAATTTTGTTACAAAATAAATATACATCATTACATTTGCTTAAAGGAGAATTCAAGCCTGCAGTAAAGGCTATATGGTCTTGGGCATTGTAGACCAAAATATATATTATATAAACACTTTTATTAAATATATGAAGTGACTGATTGCACTCCTATGGTGTGGCCACACACATTGAATATTTATTTTTTCTTCACCTCATCAAAAAATTGTGCTTAAGCTGTCTTTTTAAATATTTTCAAGTAATCAATGTTCTGTATATGCATCACTTCACATAAAATTAGAAACGGATTAGAAAAATGCACAGGGCACGATATACAGTGCCTTGAAAAAGTATTCATACCCCTTGAAATTTTCCAAATTTTCTCACATTACAACCAAAAACGTAAATGTTTTTTATTGGCATTTTGTGTGATAGACCAACGCAAAGTAGCACATAATTGTGAAGTGGAAGGAAAATGATATATGGTTTTCATTTTTTTTTAAATAAGTATCTGAAAAGTGTGGGGTGCATTTGTAGTCAACCCCCTTTACTCTGATACCCCTAACTAAAATCTAGTGGAACCAGTTGCCTCCAGAAGTCACCTAGATAGTAAATAGAGTCCACCCGTGTGTAATTTAATCTCAGTATAAATACAGATGTTCTGTGAAGCCCTCAGAGGTTTGTTAGAAAACCTTAGTGAATAAACAGCACCAAGAAGGTCAAGGAACACACCAGACAGGTCAGTGATAAAGTTGTGGTAAAGTTTAAAACATGGATAGGTTATAAATATATCCCAAGCTTTGAACATCTTACGGAGCACTGTTCAATCCATCATCCAAAATGGAAAGGGTATGGCACAACTGCAAACCTACCAAGACATGGCCGTCCATATAATCTGACAGGCCAGGCAAGGAGAGCAAATAATCAGAGAAGCAGCAAAGGGGCCTACGTTTACTCTGGAGGAGCTGCAGATATCCACAGCTCAGGTGGGAGAATCTTTCCACAGGACAACTATTAGTCATGCACTCCACACATCTGGCTATATGAAGTGGCAAGAAAAAAGCCATTGTTGAAAGAAAGCCATAAGAACCCCTGTTTGCAGTTTGCGAGAAGCCATTTGGAGAACACAGCAAACATTTGAAAGAAGGTGCACTGGTCAGGTGAGACCAAAATTGTACTTTTTTTACCTAAAAGCAAAACGCTATGTGTGGCAGAAACTAACACTGCACATCACCTTTAACACACCATCCCCACCGTGAAACATTGTGGTGGCAGCATCATGTTGTGGGGATGCTTTTCTTCATCAAGGACAGGGAAGCTGGTCAGAGTTGATAGGAAGATAGATGGAGCCAAATACAGGGCAATCTTAGAAGAAAACCTGAGTCTGAAAAAGACTTGGGGAAAATGGGGTGGAGGTTAACCTTCCAGCAGGACAACGACCCTAAACATACAGCCAGAGCTACAATGGAATGGTTTAGATCAGGGGTCTCCAAACTACAGCCCGGGGGCCGAATGCAGGCCCTTTGCTTGCTTTTATACAGCCCTTGGGACACTTCTCCACCCACTGATTCAAGGTACTATTCTGCCATCGAACACCAACAATGAAGCAGTATTTCTCCTCCTGACACCAATAGGACACTATTCCTCCTTATGATACCAACGATTGGGCACTTTTCCTCTAACATAAAAACAGTTGTGATGTTTACCCCTACTGATGCCAGAAAAAAACTGGCCAAGATCTGGCTCTCCTGAAGTCTGAAGGACAGTAAACCAGCCCTTTGTTTAGAAAGTTTGGAAACCCCTGGTTTAGATCAAAGCATCTTGTGTTAGAATGACCCAGGCAAAGTCCATACCTAAATTCAATTGAGAATCATTAGCAAGACTTGAAAATTGCTGTTCACAGACGCTATCCATCCAATCTGACAGAGCTTGAACTATTTTGCACAGAACAGTGAGCAAACATGTCACTCTTTAGATGTGCAAAGCTTAGTTGTCACTAAATGATATATTTCTCACACATGTCATGGGCATATGTGGAATTACACCCCAAAATACATTCTGCTGCTTCTCCTGAGTACGGGGATACCACATGTTTTGGGACTTTTTGGGAGCCTAGCCACGTACGGGACCCCGAAAACCAAGCACCGCCTTCAGCATTTCTAAGGGCGCAAATTTTTGATTTCACTCCTCAGTACATGCCTCTCAGCAAATAGCTTGGGGAGTCTTCTTTCCAAAATGGGGTCATTTGGGGGGTTTGTGTGCCATCTTGGCATTTTATGGCCTTCAAGTGAAATCAAAAATGTATGCCCTTAGAAATCTTGAAGGCAGTGATTGGTTTTCAGGGTCCCATACACGGCTAGGCTCCCAAAAAATCCCACACATGTGGTATCCCCATACTCAGGAGAAGCAGCAGAATGTATTTTGGGGTGCAATTCCACATATAACCATGGCATGTGTGAGCAATATATCATTTAGTGACAACTTTGTGCAAAAAAAATTAGTTTGTCATATTCCCGCAACTTGTGTCAAAATATTCCATGGACTCGACATGCCTGTCAGCAAATAGCTTGGGGTGTCTACTTTCCAAAATTAGGTCATTTGGGTTTTTTTTGTGCTATTTTGGCATTTTATGGCCTTCGAAACTGTGATAGGTAGTGAGGAGTTAAATCAAAAATTTACACCCTTAGAAAGCCTGAAGGCGGTGATTGGTTTTTGGGGTCCCGTACGCGGTTAGGCTCCCAAAAAGTCTCACACATGTGGTATCCCCGTACTCAGGATAAGCAGCAGAATGTATTTTGGGGTGTAATTCCACATATGGATTGATCGGTGGGTATGCCCACCATTAGAATACCTCCCTTCATCCACCCACTTCTAATGATTGGCAATCATGCACCATTTATATATGCCGAAGCATGGGGGCATCCTCCCGCAAAAATGTAATGCCGCGTACACACGGTCGGACTTTTCTATGCCGCATACACACGGTCGGACTTTTTTATGCCGTGTACACATGGTCAGACTTTTCCACGGGAAAGCCTCAGTAGGAATGTCAACCGTATGTACGCGGCATTAGGAGCAAAATCGCTCCTCTGCCCCTAATGCCCCTATGCTTCGGCATATATGCTCTTTTTTTAACTGTGGTGGTGAAATCACCTCCTACATCGTTGGAGTCACGGCTTTATATATATCGTGGGAGCAAACACAGTCACGCTAAATAAATCTGCGCTGCAACTGAATGACGTACCTGTTAACAAATGATGCTTAACATTAAAACAAAGTAACATTACAGTATACCAGTAAGATCATACCATACCTGCAAAGCAAATACCAATAAAAAAACATAGTAAAAAATAAAACATTTTTTAACGCAACCTGTGCCTAAAATATATATATATGCCGAAGCATGGGGGCATCCTCCCGCAAAAAAGTTATGCCGCATACACACGGTTGGACTTTTCTATGCCGTGTACACATGGTCAGACTTTTCCACGGGAAAGCCTCCGTAGGAATGTCAACCATATGTAAGAGGCATTAGGAGCAAAATCGCTCCTCCGCCCCTAATGCCCCCATGCTTCGGTATATATGCTCTTTTTTTAACTGTTGGGATGAGATCACCTCCTACAGTAGTGGAGTCACGGCTTTACTGTATATATCGTGGGAGCAAACGCTGTTGCTGTCAAGATAAATAAGTCCGCGCAACAGCTGAATGGCGTACCTGAAAACAGTAAAGTAAATTACATACCTGAAAAGCAAGCATGAAAAAACATAACAATAAAACTTTGCAGAATTGAATACAGTAAAAAAGAGCAGAACAATAGAGAGAGGATAGAGAGGGAGAGAACAATAAAATGACAACTATTTTTGTTTTTTTTATTTTATAATTTTTTTGTGTTTTTTTATTTTTTCCTTTTTTTTTAACACTTTTTTTTGTAACTGTTTAACTTTTCGGTTCCAGGTTTGGGTCTCAAAATGCGATGGCATCTTGGGAGACCCTGTATAAGTGTGCCTAGCCTGTGAAATGTTTTACCCTACGCTAATACTTAACTCCTGTGTGGAAGCGTTCAAAACATTCACCAATACAAAGACCAGGATTGGCAGGACATTGGGGACAAAAATAACGGGTGCCACGCCTAAATCTGCGCTTGGTACAGACACAACATTTTATTTGGGGGGCTCTTTGGGTAGGCGTACTCTCGAGGGCATACAAAAAATGCCTCTCATGCAGTCGGCTTACTGCATTTGGTAGGGGATGGTGAGGTGCAGAACCGCCTATATACAGGAGTTCTGTGACGATCTCTTCCTGGAATTGCAGGAACGTTCCATTCTGTCCTGAAGTTTTGTATAAGACAAAAGCATTCAGTAGGGTCAATTGAAATAAATATAGAGACACTTTTTTGTAACAGCAATATGATACGGCACCATCAACTGGTCGTTGAGGTCCACCCCTCCCATATTTTGGTTATATTCGAGGGGTTTCTCCACAACACCAACACCAGTTGCCATAGGAATTTGTACTGTTGTGTCTGCGTGAAGGGTGGTAAGAATGAAAACATTCTTATTGTCCCGCCAGCGAGCAAATTATTTCATCTGCAGCAGGCTCTCGCCCCCAGCCTAATACGGGCATCTACAAGCTGCTGGGGAAAGCCCCGGCGATTAGGTCGCACGGTGCCACATGCTCCAATCTCACGATCAAACAAGTGACTAAAAAGTGGCACGCTGCTGTAATAATTTTCCACATACAAGTGGTACCCCTTTCCGAATAAGGGTGACACCAACGATCTTGCCATCGCTCACTGTGTAATCTGAGCATCCTTCCGGCTCTACCTCACTATCTTTACCATCATAAACCCTAAAGCTCCATGTGTAGCCTGTTGACCTGTCACAAAGCTTATAGAGCTTGACCCCGTATCTGGCACGCTTGCTGGGAAGGAACTGCTTGAAAGACAAGCGGCCAGAAAATGTAATCAGGCACTCATTAACGCATACAACTTGCTGGGGATTAAACAAGGCTGCATAACGTTCGTTGAAATGGTTTATTAGGGGCCGAATTTTGTAGAGCCGGTCAAATTCTAGGTCTCCAAGTGGACGACAAATCGCATTGTCACTGAAATGCAGGACCTGCAGGATCGCCTTTTATCGATTCCTGGCCATGTGAGCAGAGAATATGGGCATATTGTAAATTGGATGTGTGGACCAATACATCCGCAAATTCAGAAATTGGTGTATGCCCATGTTGATGGTAAGGCCCAGAAAGGTCTTAAATTAGGAAAACGTAAGTGGTTTCCATTTTTTGGCAAGGAATGACTGGGTATTAGCGGTGATGTATTGACCAGCATATAAATTACTCTGGTCCACAATAGATCTATAAAGATCTTCCGTGAAATACAGCGAATAAAAGTCAAGTGACATAAAATTCGTTGTATCCACCTGATACCGGGTTGGCCAGTGAATGGGGGAAGTACGGGTGCTGCAGAAGTGGTGGGACCCAATCAGGATAGGTGAATTCTGCAGGAAGGGCACTATGGGCACGACGGGCCTGTCTTTGTCTTTTTCTTGGTGGCAGCGGGACACTACTTGTGCTTGCCACCTCGCCAGCTTGAACTGCACTTATGGGACTCGCCACGTCACCACGTGATACTGCAGTGCTGGATAAACGACCAGGGTGTACTAGGCCGCTGGTGCTTGCCAATCCACCAGAAGGAATAGCGGCGCTAGTACTGGCTCTCTGCTCCATACAAGAGTCCTGCGGTTCTTGCTGCTCAACAACATCAGAACGGGATCAGGTACTCCTGGCCTTAGCAGGGACCACAACTCCGTTGTCAGAGCTATCTGACATGGAGCCGCTGTCGTAAATAGGATCGTATTCTGTAGGGTTGTCCCGATACCACTTTTTTAGGACCGAGTACAAGTACCGATACTTTTTTTCAAATAGTCGCCGATACCGAATACCGATACTTTTTTAAATGTGTCCCCAAATGCAGCCATGTCCCCCACATATTGCAGCCATGTATGTCCCCCACATATTGCAGCCATGTATGTCCCCCACATATTGCAGCCATGTATGTCCCCCACATATTGCAGCCATGTATGTCCCCCACATTGCAGCCATGTATGTCCCCCATAGTGCAGCCATGTATGTCCCCCACATATGCAGCCATGTCATGTCCCACATATTGCAGCCATGTATGTCCCCCACATATTGCAGCCATGTATGTCCCCCGCATATTGCAGCCATGTATGTCCCCCACATATTGCAGCCATGTATGTCCCCCACATATTGCAGCCATGTATGTCCCCCACATATTGCAGCCATGTATGTCCCCCACATATTGCAGCCATGTATGTCCCCCATAGTGCAGCCATGTATGTCCCCCACATATGCAGCCATGTCATGTCCCACATATTGCAGCCATGTATGTCCCACATATTGCAGCCATGTCATGTCCCCCATATTGCAGCCATGTATGTCCCCCACATATGCAGCCATGTCATGTCCCACATATTGCAGCCATGTATGTCCCCCACATATGCAGCCATGTAAGTCCCCCACATATGCAGCCATGTCATGTCCCACATATTGCAGCCATGTATGTCCCCCACATATTGCCATGTCCCCCACATATTGCAGCCATGCACCCCCTACCTGATGATGATGCCGCCGTTGCCGTATATACAAAGCCGCCGCCGCCATTTTAGGCAGTGCCTTTCAATAGCTATTTTCCCTGCCGCGCGCCATGTTAAGGACACTCCCTCTTGCTCAGGATTGGACAGATCCGAGCAAGGGGGAGTGTCTATACACGCGCAGCGGGAAAACAGCTATTCAAAGGTGCCTATAATGTTCGCGGCGGCGGCGGCTTTGTATATACGGCGGCGGGGTCGGATTCGCGTATGCGGCGTTCGCGGCGGCAGCGGGGCAGGCGAGTATTCTATTTGGGTATCGGGGGTATTTGCGGGAGTACAAGTACTCCCGCAAATACGCGGTATCGGTCCCGATACCGATACTAGTATCGGTATCGGGACAACCCTAGTATTCTGAGCCCGAATCTGACAGATGCGTGACCTCCTTTTTACTATCTGACATGCTCACCAGTGTACATTCGCGTTGCCATTTTGGGCTCTAAATTTAGTCGTAGACTGGTGATGATTCACAGGTAAAAAAAGCACCTGACTATAGAAAAGCAAATGTAGAAAACGCTTCCAAAAAAAACTGTTAGCGATCGCAGGGATCAGGCCTGTCTCTGCGAACGCTGCAGTTGTGTGTGTTGTGTTTTTGAAGTGACAGTGATCGATCGATACTGCACTTGGGTGGGTTGGGCTGGGCGGAGGGGCAAAACGCAGGTGCTAGCAGGTATCTGGGCTAATTCCGCTAACAATGCGTTTTTGGGTACCCTAAACTACTGGGTACGCTAGTATAGATCTGATCAGATCAGGTATCGATCCGTTCAGAAACTATACCACTAAGGTGGGTGTATGCTTTGCGAGTGGGTGTAAGCATTACTGGCACTAACCTAACGCTGCCTGGGGCGACGCAGACCCTGACTGATGCTAACATTTTATTGATATCACCCGCCAGGCGATCAGGGGGTTAAACCTTTATTGTGTTAAATACGGCGGGTGCCCTGATCCTATAAACAGCAAACTAACTAACCAGCGTCAACCGTAACACTTATATGGTGATCACTGGTGAAAGGGTTAACTAGGGGGCAATCAGGGGCTTAAAACCTTTATTAGGTAATATATGGGGGTACCTAACGCTTTCAAAAAACCTAAATAACTAAATAACTAACTGGCTAACCTGCGTCACCAGTGACACTTATACGGTGATCACTGGTGAAAGGGTTAACTCTAGGGGCAATCAGGGGTTAAAACCTTTATTTATGGGGGTACCTAACGCTATATAAACCTGGTGGCGAACCTCAAAAAAACAAGCTACCTAGCGACAAAAGTGACACTAATATAGCGATCAGAAAATCGATCGCTTAGTGACACTGGCAATAGAGGGTGAAAGGGTTAACTAGGGGGGTGATCAAGGGGTTAAACCTTTATTAGGGGGGGTAGGGGGCCTAAAGCTAATGTCCCTAACACTTTTTTCTGTCACAAATGACACTAATTGCTGTGATCAGAAAATAAATGATCACTGCAATAGTGACACGGTTACAGATGTCCTCTCTCCTCTGGGTTCACGAAAAGACACACACGAGGAGAGATGACATCACTTCCCCCTTCCTGTGTTTACACTTAACACAGGAAGGGGCTGACCAGGACGCCCATTGGCTGGGAGCGATCGCGAGGGGGTGGCTGAAAACGAATAGCCGCCCCCTCATCCCGGATCGCTCCCGACCACTTACTGACCATACACCCATCTGCCTATACGTGCCCTTTTGTGGACGTAAATAGTCGTGCGGCGGTGGTTAAGAGGAGACTGTGTGAATCAGGCCTTCATGGTAGAATATCTGCTAGGAAACCACTGCTAAAGAAAGGCAACAAGCAGAAGAGACTTGTTTGGGCTAAAGAACACAAGGAATGGACATTAGACCAGTGGAAATATGTGCTTTGGTCTGATCAGTCCAAATTTGAGATCTTTGTTTCCAACCACCGTGTCTTTGTTGCGACGCAGAAAAGGTGAACGGATGGACTCTACATGCCTGGTTCCCACTGTGAAGCATGGAGAAGGAGGTGTGATGGTGTGGGGGTGCTTTTCTAGTGACACTGTTGGGGATTTATTCAAAATTGAAGGCATACTGAACCAGCATGGCTACCACAGCATCTTGCAGCGGCATGCTATTCCATCTGGTTTGCGTTTAGTTGGACCATCATTTATTTTTCAACAGGACAATGACCCCAAACACACCTCCAGGCTGTGTAAGAGCTACTTGACCAAGAAGGAGAGTGATGGGGTGCTGTGCCAGATGACCTGGCCTCCACAGTCACCGGACCTGAACCCAATCGAGATGGTTTGGGGTGAGCTGGACTGCAGAGTGAAGGCAAAAGAGCCAACAAGTGCTAAGCATCTCTGGGAACTGTTTCAAGACTGTTGGAAGACCATTTCAGGTGACTACCTCTTGAAGCTCATCAAGAGAACGGCAAGAGTGTGCAAAGCAGTAATCAAAGCAAAAGGTGGCTACTTTGAAGAACCTAGAATATGACATATTTTCAGTTGTTTCACACTTTTTTGTTATGTATATAATTCCACATGTGTTAATTCATAGTTTTGATGCCTTCAGTGTGAGTCTACAATTTTCATAGTCATGAAAATAAAGAAAACTCTTTGAATGAGAAGGTGTGTCCAAACTTTTGGTCTGTGCTGTATATATATAGACATAGATATATATATTGTGAGGGATTAACTCGGTAGCGGGTGTGTGTGACCCCCTGGATAGGTTCACTACACGCTGAACTGTACAAAAAGGCAGTTGAGGATGATTGAAAACAAATTATATGGTTTATTTTTCCATATTGCTGGATACACGTGCAAGCATAAAAACAGCATAAACAAAACAAAACATAAAAAATAAACCCTTGCCACTTGGGGTGTCTACCTTCCCAACACAGGAACCTACCTTTGGAGTCTGGCACAGCCTACTGCTGGGCAGACACTGCTGGTCCTACAGCAGAAAACAACAAAAAAGTCTCTTTGATATTTCTCACACAGAAATATCCATCAGCACCTCACCTCTTCAGTAGAGTTTGTGACTGCTCCTTCACTCACACAGCCTCAGGATGCAGCAATCAGTCGTCATCCTTAGGTTATCTTTATAGGGGCTTTTAATTGCTTAATTTTGAACAGCTGAAGGCTTCTAACGCCCTAAACCTCTCTGGCCATCTCTACAGCCGACGCCCAATAGTAATTGGTGTATTGTCTAAACAAGGCAGAAAAGTATCTCCCATCTGGGACAACACACACAGATTAACATGACTTCCTGTCACAATATATATTGTCTTTTCGATTAGACGAAGACTGTTCTACTAAAGAACAAACTGAACTCTGCTTCTTGCATGGATAGAAAGGCCTGCAAGGGCTGGGTTGGTAATAATATTGGGGGATATTAGCTACATGGATGTTGACTGAAGCAATTGCACTGCAGGAACAATTAAAGGGCAAATACAGGACAATTTTATGGTCCAGTTCATAGAGACCCCAACTAGGCATGCTCTGCTGGACCTGGTAATATCAAACCATGCAGAGCTTATTACTAATGTTCATATAAAATAACATGTGGGTATCAGTGATTATAACATGATTTTATTTAATATTAGCTGTAATTAAACACTTAACTTAAAGAAAACTAATTTTCCAAGGATGAGGGCTGCTTTTCAAGTCTTTTCAAGTACACACGGTCAGAATTACTGACAAAGAAAAGTTTGATGTGAGCTTTTGGTAAGAAAAACCCGACTATGTGTAGGCCCCATTGGACATTTTCTGTCGGAATCTCCGACAGTAAAAATTTGAGAGCTGGTTCTCAAATTTTCCGATGGGAAAAGTTCTTGTCGGAAATTCCGATCGTCTGTATGCGATTCCGACGTGCAAAAATCCTAGGCATGCTCGGAATCATTGAACTTCAATTCTTTTTCAGCTTATCGTAGTGTTGATCATCCCTGCGTTCTTGACGGTCGGAATTTCCGACCACATTTGTGGGACCGTGTGTATGCAACACAAGTTTGAGCCAACATTCCGTTTTCTTGTCGGAATTTCCGATCGTGTATACGCGGCATTAGACTGGGAGGGAATATTGGCATTGATTAAAACAGAACAGAACAGAAATGGGAATATGTAAAAAAGACTGTTTGTGAACACACTGTAAGGCCTCGTACACACGAGGCAATCTATTTGTTCAAATCGGTCGGACCGACCGATTTGAACAAATCTGTCTGATAGGATTTTGGTTTGCTCGCGTGTACACACGAGCAAACCAAAATCCCCGCCAGCAGACGGCGCGCTGACGTGTCGGTGACGTGGCGGTGACGTTGACACCGCCACGTCACCGCACCAGGAAGTAAAACACTTCCGCGCATGCGCCGAATCCATTCGGCGGCGGTGCAGGACGACATGTCTGCTGGTAAGTGTACTAACCAGCAGACATGTCGGGCGGACGGATTCCCACCCGATAGATTTCAAAGCATGCTTTGAAATCTGTCGGGTGGCCAAATCCGTCGGCTCGGCCGTACACACGATCGAATCTGTCTGCTGGGACGGTCTAGCAGACCGTTTCCAGCAGACAGATTTGATCGTGTGTACGAGGCCTAAGATACATTCCTTTGGACAATAAGTTTATAAGACTAAAAATAAAAAAAAGGGCGACTCACAGGTTAGAAAAGCTATAAATAATAGACATGTGCAGACTGGAATATTTTGTTTTCCTTTTTTTCGTTTTCGTCTGGAAAATAAATGTATTTTGTTACTCCCGAAAATCGTTTTGATTTATTTCGTTTTTCATTGGGGAATAGCTTTCGTCCGAAAATCCAATAATACTTGGTTTCTGTCGAATGGTCAAAGAATATTCGACGGAACTTATTTCAGGTCGAAAATTCCGCCTACAAGAATTCTAATGTTGTATGACTAGTAATAATAATAATAAATATGAAAAATGGGGGAACTAATGCGCAGTACCAATCAACTAAAAATAATAAATTTAAAAGAAGCAGCAGCCACCATATATAGTGCTCACACACAAAAAAAAACCTCCCCTAGCATCAACAATGATGGGGGGTAGGCGTGGAGTGATAATAATGACCAGACTAATAGGTTATATAATGTGCAAAAACGCATATAATGCGATGTGCTAAAAAGTAAACCAATTTAAAAACATTCAATGAAGTACCATAAAACGAACCAATATAGATTGCTTATAAGTAGTCCAGTGTATATCCCAAAAGGTGAGTTAGTGCTAAAAAGCCATTCAGTTGAGTTGCTGAGCAAAAGCAACCCAATACAATTACAATAAAGTGATAAAACGTGCAGTCCAAATAAATTATAAAGTGCTTTCCAGGTAGTGCAATGTGCCTCAATGTTCATCCAGTATTAAGGTGCTAGGTAGACAGGTGTTGATGCTTAAACTATATTCAACTGCACACTGTGTCCAAGAAATCCAGGAGAAAGACACCTAGTGAAACCGCAAGCACAAGCCTCTCACCTTCTGGAGGCTGTGATTCAGCCTGACAATACCCAGTTTCCACTATAGATCAGCATCGACGCCTCACGAGCAGTCAATCCCCTCACCCAGGATACAATAGATCTCAGTGAAGAAACAAACAGGTCCTCATTGCCCAACACAGTATGTAGGATTTATTACAAAAAAATGTAGATACACTCACATGAATGCAGTGTTAAACAGCATAAGACAAACGAAAAAAGGACTCCGCTCTCGGCTGCAAGCGGAGTGACGTCACCGACGGCTCTCCTCCTTCCTGATGCGTTGCGTGGAGGTCACTCCACTTAGTCATAGGAAAATAATAATTATATTATTATTACTAGTCATAGTCAACCAACATTAGAATGTTTCTATAGCCTATGGGCGTATCATTAAAATGTACGAGTGCAGTATATCTTCTCCATCTAATCTGCTTAGCACTTTCGATATACAGCATAAGCCTTCTATTCTCTATAATGTCGAATCTTTTCTCTGTAATGTCGAAAAGTACCGTATGTGTGTGTATATCAGGTTCGATAGACAGATTGCTATTCATTCACTGTATTCAGTCAGCGTCATGTCCAATCTCTCTATATCAAATTTTTACCGCAATGAAAACGAAAATAAAGGATTTTTCGGTTTTCGTTTGTTACACCGATAACGAAAAAACCTGATTTTCGGACGAAAATGCATTCTAACGAAAACGAATGCACATGTCTAATAAATAATAAGAAAAGAGCTTTAAAAAAACATAAAAATGAAGGAACAACTGATTGTAAAAGACAGTAGGTCAAATCCCAAACAATTTTTCAAATATATTATTAGTAAAAAGGTCAGCTCTGAGCAGGCCCTTTACAAAATAATCTACAGTGGGTGACGGGGGACAAAAAGAAGGCTAATTTATTAAATACTTTCTTCAGTTCTGTGTATACAAAGGAGCATGGGGGGATCTCATAACCATAATGGGGGTGGTAGTGATAAAGCCCCAAATTATCTACAATGGCTCAAAAGTGATATGGTCCAGGAATATTTAGACAGAAAAAAATGAAATAAAGCACTTGGACCAGATGGCATCCACCCACACATCCTTAAAGAATTAAGCTCTGTTATTTCAAAGCCATTGTTTCAGGGACTCATTAATGACTGGAAAGGTACCACTGGATTGGCATAAGACCAATGCGATGCCTATATTTTAAAAGGAAACAAGGAGGATCCCCATTCTGACAGGGGACAACATGGAGATCTAGTGATCAGGAACAGCAATCTCTGTGTTGTCCCAGTAAACCCAGCCCCACACAATTAGAACACACCCAGAGAACACAGTTAACCCCTTGATTGCCCCTAGTGTTAACCCCTTTCCTGCCAGTGTCATTTATACATTGATCAGTGCTTTTTTTAGCACTGATCACTGTAATAATGTCACTGGTCGTCAAAAAGTGTCACTTGGGATCAGATTTGTCTACCGTAATGTCGCAGTCCCGCTAAAAATTGCAGATCACTACCACTACCAGTAAAAACATAAAAATAAATAAAAGTCCATAAATATCCCCTATTTTTTAGACTATATAACTTTTGCGCAAACCAATCAATATACCCTTTTTGCAATTTGTTTTACCAAAAATATGTAGCAGTATTTTTTATATATTTTGGGGGATATATATATATATATTATAGCAGAAAGTAAAATATATTGTGTTTTTTTCAAAATTGGTGGTCTTTTTTTGTTTATAGAGCAAAAAATTAAAACTGCAGAGATGATCAAATACCAGCAAAATAAAGCTCTATTTGTGGGGGGAAAAAGGACATCAACTTTGTTTGGGTATGTAACGGTCAACACCGTTTACGATATCCATTCCACCAACCCAAGACAGCTTATCCGACACTCCACAATCCGGCAGACACGACCCATTCCATTTCCCAGAATGACGAGACTCACAGCTCTGTTTCTGGTTCCAAAATGAATGAATTCTTTTAATGGTAAAACTCAGTCTTTTATACACCAAAAAAAAATGCTTCAGTAATCACAGGGACAAAGACACACTCCACCCACACATCACACAATAGGGGGCCTGACGAGTCTCCAATACACATCCCACAGACTTTTCGGCACCGGTCTGACATAATTAACATGACCTAATTACTACACCTGAGAAGTCAGACGTTATGACTCTCATCTGCTATTCACATCACATATTATCATCAATAGTATTTTCACACCATACAGTGTCGTTAGCATCCACAATGAAAAATCTTTCAAGAGCCAGACTCAATTAACAAGTTAGACATCTGACCTTTACAGACTTAATTAGTACAATAGACACAAAACAGTATTAGCATCACACAATGGCCAATGAAATATCTTAGTAGCAGACTTAATTAGCATCTCAACAGTCTATGTTACACATTGAATGAGAACACTCTATTGACCTGTTGCGGTCAGAATAAACCAACAGCTTGTAATATTTCAAGATATCCTGCAATACATGAATTATCAGTAATGTCCCATCTCATGTAATGTATGATATCATTTCTCAGTCATCCTATGCCCCTAAGGGACATAGGATGACCCTAGACCCAAGAGTCATTGGTGAAGCTGGCACAGGAGTACACTGCATCCTTCAAAAGTCTCTGAGTATCACGGGTCATTCTGTTACAGGGTACAAGAATAGAAATAGGGCATTAGGTCCCCGAAACCATAAAGACCAGAAGAGAGGGGGCAGTTGGACTATTGCGGTACAGGTGAGTGAGTAAACTCAAATAGGTAAATACATGTATGATTTTTTTTTTATTAATATATCATAAAAAAACAAGTGATACTTATTGTTAAATTGGTAGCATGGGTTTTGCAGTGGAAGAAATATTTGTTATTCAAGCCCAATTGCTGATGTGCAAAATGCATGCAAAAATGTTTTGTATTTTGCTTATAATATATATATATATATATATATGTATATAAATTAATTATATTAAGAATAATAGTTTCCCAATATCAATCCTACTTGTAACATAATCAAATCTATCTATAGAAAAAAAATTAAAAATAAAGCGGAGGTTCACTCTAAAAACATGTACTGTATATACCATTACACTCAGCATACTTCCGACATGTACAGTTTTTATTTTTTATTTTTTTGCTGTACATACCGTATTATTGTTCTTTTCCACCGGCTTCTGGGTACTCGCTCCCATGGGAGTAAGCTCCAAACTCTTTAGGACGCACTCCCTGACGACCCCCCTGAAACCATTGGCACACCTTTTTTATAACGAGGCCTTCCCCCCAGGCATGAACATTGAGGCTTTCAGGTGGTGGACTGACAAAGGTCTCTACCGGATTGGCCACTTCCTTACCCCGACGGGTCCGATTTCCCTATCACTCTGTAGGAAGAAACTGGACATGCCGGACTCCGAGCTGTTCAGGTTCTCCCAAATTTCCCATTTCATATACTCTATTTGGTCCAATAAAAAGGTTCCCCCCACAGTCTCACCCTATGAGCACTGGTGCTCCTCCACGATGGACCAGAAGGGTGGCATTTCCTTGATCTATACGGCACTCGCATCCAGACTGACGTTTGGGCTTGGGAGGAGGATCTGGACGTCTCGTGGGAAACCGCGACCTGGCACCGGGCTACGCATAGAGCATACAAAGGTACTCTCAACATCTCTCTTATAGAGGCCAGTCTAAAAGTTTTAATTAGGTGGTACTACGTTCCTTCCAGGCTGGCTAAGATGTTCCCGGGGTCCTCACCAGCTTGCTACAGAGGTTGTGAACTGGAGGGGACTATGCCCCATATTTGGTGGACCTGCCCCCGCATTAGATCATTTTGGCGGAAGGTGTTCCGTATCATTAGCTCCTTAACAGCAGTGGTGGTAACTCCCTATCCTGGTGTAGCACTTTTAAACCACTGCATCCCAGGTCTACCCAAACATTCCCAGACCTTATCGCTGTTCATCCTCTTAGGAGCCAAAATGACTATTGCCAAGGACTGGAAGAAACCCACTGTATCCCTACAGGGATTTAAGAGGAAAGTCACCTGGATCATGTCGCAAGAGCAGATTGTGGCTAAAATTGACGATAAATCTGAGGGGTTCCTGGCCGCCTGGGAACCGTGGGACGCCTTTTCCAACATTTCCCTCATACCAGTTGTAGTGCCCGACGGCCCGATCGCGCCCCCCAATCCCTGAAGGAGCAGACACTCTTACCCTCTTTCTCTCTCCTTGCCTTCTCTTTCCTTTCCACGTCTCTTTACCCCGCCTCTCTTGGCGCCTCTGCTGTAGTAAGATTGTGTTGTCACTTTATTTTTGCTTTTATGGCTGGTACAGGCCCCTCTAGGTCTTGGCGTACGAGGCTAAGATCTCACTCTGTTTATACACACTGTTATCGGTCTCCTACATAGTGATAAGTTTGTATTTTTCTTATTTTTCCTCTTCGTGTGTTCCGGAACTGGGACTGGGGCAGTGTGATCCCTTTCCCTGAGGGGCAGCGTGATCCCTTTGGGGCCTCTTGGGGTTTGGGGTCCCACGCTCCTGCCCAGGAGGGGAATACTCCTCGAAGGGCTCCTGTATAGTTGACCGTTTGAGGATTTGTACACTGTTCAATGTTGTTCCGGCCAATGGTCACTGTTGGCCTGCTCGCCTCTTCTCTTCCATCATCACAATGTTGTTGTACTTTTTGCCCATGGACTCGGAAGATGCTGCTTTTGGACCTATCTTTATGTTACTATATTAACCTATGTGACACATCTTCTCACTTTGAAAACTTCAATAAAATTATTGAAAGTGAAAGAAAAGGGGCACGGGTCGGGATCTTGCTCAGGGCTTGTGTTTCCAGACGAAAGGAAGTGGCAATGCTCCCAGTATTAGTTTTTCTCCCTCCGATCTGGCCATGCACAAAGTACCTTGACTGCCAGGATGCGTTGTTTTTTAACCTTACCAAAGGTATTTACTGCGCTGGATAGATGCACTTCCCTCTCCATTTTTGTCTTTAAGCTCTATTGTTTCTTTTTGCTGACCTTGGAAAGACAGAAGTTATGCTGGCTGTCACAAATTAATTGAGCCTTATTTTGCGCTCTCCGGTTATGGTGGTTGGACTCCGTTGTGTGCTTGGAGGTGGGGTGTGCCTGTGGTGCAGTTCTGGGCATGGTGGAGGATGTGGAGAAGGCTCAGAGGGTTGGCGCTGTCAGTTCCAGTAAATGTCCAGCTTAGTATCCTTAATTATTTCCATTAGTCCATTTTAATTTTTAAATGTGAAATGTTTAAATTCTAAGTAATTTTTTCAAAGCAAATATACCAACACTGTACCAATAGCTGGATAAAGAATATGTAATCACAATCCAATCTCATATAAACTTGTGTTTTTCACAAGTAATTTCCACTATATATAATTCTTTAAGCACCGTAATACTAGTATGTAACACCTCCTTCCTTTCCAGGCCATGTTTCGGCTTTTAAAACTGTAGTAGTTTGACATCCACTTGGTTGTACAATCGTTTACCCAAATAAACTGCATACTATAAAAAGAAAATGTGCAAAACGTAAAATTCCTGTACCATTAGGGTTCCTATGTTAACCCTTTAAGAGATGTGCTGATAAAAAAAAAAAAAAACATTTTGTTTTTCAGTGCAATATAATGTCCTTATTGGAAGTAAACAAATCCAATTGCCAAGTGCTGAGTGATTCTAAAAGTGCTTTGTGCTCTTGTTGAATGCCGTGATCACTGCTAATCCGTGCTCTTATACACTCTGCACTCACCAACTTTTTCACCCCTTTTTAGGGTCTGGTGCCTTTACAGTATAGGCCACTGTGTAGCCCTCTGGCCATTACGCGTCCTCATGCGCTGATGATGTTAGTCCAGTAATAGCCCATACATAGGAGAGAAAGGAGCCCCAGATAGTGTAGTATCGTTTTATACTTTATTTAAATAAACGAAAAATGGGTACTCACATGTAGACAAAAACAGTATGGCATATAATGCTGACAAATGTCTGATGCCTGGAAAAGATGTGACGTTCGTAGCGTGTTCTACCAGTTTCGAAGCACTTTTGGAATATATATTTTTTTTATTAGCACATCTCTTAAAGGGTTAACATAGGTACCCTAATAGTACAGGAATTTTACGTTTTGCACATTTTCTTTACCTAGCAGTGTTTACATATAGCACTTTAATTTGCACAGCACTGTGATATATATTTTATGGAATTTTTTTATTTATTTTCATAGCTGCATTTATGATATATACTGTGGAATCATTCTAGTAGTTTACATAGGCACTTGGCACTTTGTGTATATTTTGCACCTTACACTAGGAGCCTCTTTTATGGTGCATTTGTCTCTGTAGGACCAGGGCCAAATCCACTTTCTTTTTCTTCTCATAATTACAAAAAATGATCCTTCAAGAATCCACAGCATATGTTACATATTTCAAGGGATTAAAAAATGTCAACAAGTAATGCTGAAACCTTCAATACAGTTTTCCTAGAAGCTGGATACACTGATATTTAATTTACTAAGAAATAGTGAAACATTTGGAAGAACAATCCGTCTTTGTCACAAAGGTCACTGAACCACAGTTTTGATTAAGAGTCTATATGGTACTGTTGTTTACCACTGAAATTATTAATAATTGTATTAAACTGTTTATGGTGTTACTTCACATAAACTGGGACTCCCAAAGTAATTTACCAATCATAATAATTGGCTTAATTTAGATCATTTGTTTTTATTTTAAAGTATAATAGAACAGCATTTGGGAGTTTCTTGAGGGTGTCCAGCACCTTAGTATCTGCAAGTAGATGTTGCCAAATGTCATCATATCAGTTTGCTATGTCTGTCCAATTAAACCCTGCTGCTAATAATAAAACTTAGTGAAAAGATGACATGATGTCACGTTTTTTAAAGCTGCTCCAGATATCCGAGGAGCAGTCTAACAAATGCTCAGAAGGTAATCCTGTGTAAAACAATTGACTCATGTAAATCGTCCAATACACTTTTTTCTATGCAGTAGGCATTCACAATATACGTCACGTCTTCTCATTCAAGCTTTTACAAGTTTATTTCATAGGCATTTTTAGAATATGATGGGATAATATAAACCCAAGAGAAAACGATGTCATTATATTACATTGAGCATGGACAGACGTTCACATTTCTCAAATCATTAATAATTATTTGTAGTGCTGGATGTTTAACATATATCCCTGGCTACACTCTCCCATTGTAAAGTATAGCTAAGATGAATGGTACATTTTTATTGAATTTATAATAATCAGATTGTTAGAAATTCTTCAAATTATGTAGTAATCAAAAATTGCAAACAAATTGGATTTTAGCTCTTATTTATTGCAAATGAAATGTTAGAGAATTATCTCTACCTAAAAAAAAAATCCAGTTTTAGGTGACCCCTATAGGGGGATAAAAAAAATCTGCATTGGAATCTAAAGAAGACATGTACGTTCCTACTTATCTCAGCAGATCTGCAATTTAAATCCAGCTTTCTTTGATGATGCGCTTCTGAACCTGGTCTTACTGTTAAATATGTCTGGAGATTTTTGAATTCCACTTTAAGGGAAGCCAACACCAAATTCTGACATGCAAGGGAAGCAGGAGGAAAATCTTGAGAAGAGCATCACTGGTTTCAAAGACCAGGGCTGTAAAAGTTCATTTCTATTTTACATTAAACTCCCGGTATGATTAGGTCAGATTTTTTATGCTGAAAGCGGTACCATTATTTTGCATGGAAATTTGGCGTTTTATAGTTTAGGCCTGTAATTCTTAGGCCGCATACACACGATCAAATCTATCTGCTGAAAACGGTCTGACAGACTGTCTCAGCAGACAGATTCGATCGTGTGTACGGGCGAGCCGACGGATTTGGCCAGCAGACAGATTTTAAAGTCTGCTTTAAAATCTGTCTGCTGGGAACCCGTCGGACTGATATGTCTGCTGGTTAGTACGCTAACCAGCAGACATATCTGCCCGCACATGCGTCGAATGGATTCGACGCATGCGCGGAAGTGTTTTACTTCCTGGTGCGGTGACGTGGCGGCTTCAACGTCACCGCCACGTCACCGCGCTGTCTGCCAGCGGGGATTTTGGTTTGATCGTGTGTACAGCGATCAGACAAAAACAGCCAGCAGACAAATCTGACCAAATCGGTCTGTCAGACCGATTTGATCAGATTCATTTGCTCGTGTGTACAGGGCCTCAGGATTAACTCACTTAAATCTGTCCAAACAAGAGTCTAGTAGACATCCCAGGTATGATAAAGTTTGAAACAGGAAATCACAATAAATAACTATAAATAATTATAACAAATAATAATAAAAATTATTCAATAATGTAATCAAATCAAAAACACTGAAATTTGCTCAGTTGCAGAATTGTCGCTGTTATTACTTTCAGTGTTTGATGACGAATTTCCCCACAAATTACTATCGCTCAATTCTTTAAGTGATTATAATTTATTATCACTATTTTCTAGCTGGTCTAAAAGCACTTTTGATGTAAACAGACAATTTTTGGTTGCTATGGACAATCTCCAGTCAGAAGGAACAGTCTTTATATTATAAAACTACATGCAGGGCACTGGAAAGACCACTAGGGACAAAGGGGAATGTGTATTTATTTGATACAGTACTGTACTCTGTACTTTGCGACCTTTTGCCACATTTCAGGCTTTAAACATAAAGATATAAAACTGTAATTTTGTGTGAAGAATCAACAACAAGTGGGACACAATCATGAAGTGGAACGAAATTTATTGGATATTTCAAACTTTTTTAACAAATAAAAAACTGAAAAATTGGGTGTGCAAAATTATTCAGCCCCTTTAGTTTCAGTGCAGCAAACTCTCTCCAGAAGTTCAGGGAGGATCTCTGAATGATCCAATGTTGACCTAAATGACTAGTGATGATAAATAGAATCCACCTGTGTGTAATCAAGTCTCCGTATAAATTCACCTGCACTGTGATAGTCTCAGAGGTCCGTTTAAAGCACAGAGAGCATCATGAAGAACAAGCAACACACCAGGCAGGTCCAAAATACTGGTGTGGAGAAGTTTTAAGCCGGATTTGGATACAAAAATATTTCCCAAGCTTTAAACATCCCAAGGAGCACTGTGCAAGCGATAATATTGAAATGGAAGGAGTATCAGACCACTGCAAATCTACAAAGCCCTGGCCGTCCCTCTAAACTTTCAGCTCAAACAAGGAGAAGACTGTTTAGAGATGCAGCCAAGAGGCCCGTGATCACTCTGGATGAACTGCAGAGATCTACAGCTGAGGTGGGAGACTCTGTCCATAGGACAACAATCAGCCGTATACTGCAGAAATATGGCCTTTATGGAAGAGTGGCAAGAAGTGGCCATTTTTTAAAGATATCCATAAAAAGTGTTGTTTAAAGTTTTCCACAAGCCACCTGGGAGACACACCAAACATGTGGAAGAAGGTGCTCTGGTCAGATGAAACCAGAATCTAACTTTTTGGTAACAATGCAAAACGTTATGTTTGGCGTAAAAGCAACACAGCTCATCACCCTGAACACACCATCCCCACTGTCAAACATGGTGGTGGTAGCATCATGGTTTGGGCCTGCTTTTCTTCAGCAGGGACAGGGAAGATGGTTAAAATTGATAGGGAGATGGATGGAGCCAAATACTGTACAGGACCATTCTGGAAGAAAACCTGATGGAGTCTGCAAAAGACCTGAGACTGGGACAGAGATTTTTCTTCCAACAAGACAATGATCCAAAACATAAAGCAAAATCTACAATGGAATGGTTCACAAATAAACATATCCAGGTGTTAGAATGGCCAAGTCAAAGTCCAGACCTTAATCTAATCGAGAATCTGTGGAAAGAACTGAAAACTGCTGTTCACAAACGCTCTCCATCCAACCTCACTGAGCTCAAGCTGTTTTGCAAGGAGGAATAGGCAAAAATGTCAGTCTCTCGATGTGCAAAACTGATAGAGACATACCCCAAGTAACATACAGCTGTAATCGCAGCAAAAGGTGGCGCTACAAAGTATTAACTTAATAATTTTGCACGCCCAATTTTTCAGTTTTTTATTTGTTAAAAAAGTTTGAAATATTCAATAAATGTTGTTCCACTTCATGACTGTGTCCCACTTGTTGTTAAATCTTCACAAAAAATTACAGTTTTATATCTTTATGTTTGAAGCCTGAAATGTGGCAAAAGTTCGCAAAAGTTCGCAAAGTTCAAGGGGGCCGAATACTTACGCAAGGCACTGTATATTGTGTTTTTTACTTTTTGAATTTGAGCAAGACACGGCTCGCAGATCACAGTGGGGAGACATCGCAGGATCCAAAGGACAAGGTAAGTAACCTCTACATGGATCCTGCGATGCGATCCCGAGTGTGGCTCGGGGGTTACCGCTTTTGGTATGAAAAATTCACCCCGGGCCACACTTGGGAATACCGCTCAGCGGGTTAATGAAAAGGATAAAAATTCACTTTTCAGGGAATGATCATGTGCAAGGAAAGTTTAAAAAAGTATTTTTGCTTGCACTTGATTGGATGATGCAAATGAGTGTCACCTCATTCACTAAGCTATGGACAATTCAACATTAACAGCAATTTGGAAAAAAAAATCCTTTAACCTCTTCAGGTCCGCGCTATTGACATAATACGTGAACATCGCGGACCTGAGGCGCCGGGGTCACGTCTTTGGTTGTAATTACTTGTACTTGTAATTCCCCGCGCGCGCCACAGGGTGGCGCACGGCGGGGAAAAACAGTCCCGACGCATCACCGAGGATCCGATGCGTGTACCCGGCGGCCGCGATGTCCGTTAGGTACACGCGATCGTCGGTGAGAGAGCAGGGACGTGGAGCTCTGAGTGTAAACACAGAGCTCCACGTCCTGTCAGTGAGAGGAGATAGATGCTGTTTCCCTTGTACATAGGGAGACAGCATCGATCACCTCCCCCAGTCACCCCCCTCCCCCCACACAGTTAGAACACACCCAGGCAATACATTTAACCCCTTCCTCACCCCTAGTGTTAACCCCTTCAATGCCAGTCACATTTATACAGTAATTAGTGCATTTTTATAGCACTGGTCGCTGTATAAATGTGAATGGCGCCAAAAATGTGTCAAAAGTGTCCGATGTGTCCGTCGCAATATCGCAGTCCCAATAAAAATCGCAGATCGCCACCATTACTAGTAAAAAAAAAATCTAAAAAAAAAAATCATAATTATGTCCCCTATTTTGTAGGTGCTATAACTTTTGCGCAAAGCAGTCACTTATTGTGATTTTTTTTTTTTTTTACAAAAATACGTAGAAGAATACGTATCGACCTTAACTGAGAAAAAAAAATATTAAAAAAAAAAAAAAAATGGGATATTTATTATAGCAACAAGTAAAAAATATATATATATTTTTAAACTGTCGCTCTTTTTTTCATTATAACGCAAAAAATAAAAACTGCACAGGCGATCACATACCACCAAAAGAAAGCTCTATTTGTGGGGAAAAAAAGGACGCCAATTTTGTTTGGATGCCACGTCGCACGACCGAGCAATTGTCAGTTAAAGCGACGCAGTGCCGGAAGCTGAAATTTCGCCTGGGCACGAAGGGGGTTTATGTGCCCAGTAAGCAAGTGGTTAATAAAGCAACCCCATACAGAACATACCTTTACTAACCTATTAGCAGGTAGATGCAATTGTTTCCTCTACAGCTTGGCTGCAGTTGCCCTGTAGATTGTAACAGCTACATTTCTTCTACAGTAACATTAAACTAAATAATAAAGTGACCTCTAAACATTGATAATAACAGCATATGAATTGGTTATTATTATTCATTTTTTTACAGTGAGTTGACTAAATAAGTTATATAATGAAGTGCATATGTGTTTACTATGTATAAATCCAGCTTCATTCCAATGTTACTACTCTTTGTTACCAGAAGCATTTAAATGAGCACATTGTATTCAATGATTTAGTAAATGTGTGGATCAGAAGCATGGAAGCATGACAGTGATGACAAGCAAACTGTTCCTTACCAACATAACCTTTACCCCTAGTTGTTATGTGTGCACTGTCTAACATTACAGTATCCGGAAAGTATTATCTAATTCTAGCTGTCATATTTATTAGCAATTGACCAAAGTTAGGAAATCTGTCATATACAAGACACATATGAACATGCATCTGATGATTATGGTCTGTTAGCACAACAGTTGCATATTCCAGAACTCATTCCATGAACATTTTAAATAAATGATATCCTGTGTTTGCTCACACAGGAATCATTATGATTATTTTTTTTAAACTGTATTACGCTATGGAGTCGCCTTGTGTCTTCTTTCCTTGTTTTCATTGAGAGGATGCTTTTTCTCTGGTGTGACCAGACCTGGATACATTAACCTTTAGAGCGCTGTTGCCCATTTTTTAATATGGTCAAAACGATCCGGTAAGAGTCTGGTGTGTCTATGTGGGCGCACTATTGAGTATTTCTTGCACAGGTGCTCATGGATGGAAGGCTTAAATAACACCAGTTCATGTGGATCTCTTATGGACACTTTGTGGTACAGTAATATAGTCGATTGGTCATAAATTGCTCTATGTATGGATAATCCTCAGGGAACTTTGTAGAATTGTTTTCATTAATTTAATTTATATAGGTGTTAAAGGTTGATGGTTTTACTATATATTATGTATATGTTAATTTCATAATGCTATGTATCCACACAGTGTAACTCTGAGTGGCCAGCCAAAGGACTAAAACTGACCGCATTAACAAAAATCAGCTTCTGTGATTTGTGAGATCAGTTTAGAACAATAAGAAAGGTGACTGGCAGAATCAACCAGATAGTTTAGATGTAATAAATACATGAAACTAATAAAGACTGTGATTTATAAAATACACATATGTCAACGCTCACATAGAAAAATCAATAAATATGATGTGTAACATACACTTTAATATGAGATGTTATGTTATATTGTTAGTTGTAGGATCAGGGTCTGGCTTAAAAAAAACTGTAGACAGGTTTTGGACATAACATATTAAGAATTCTTAACAAGGGGAAAATTAGCTTTAAAACAAGCCCTCGCTAACCTTTGTGGTTGCTGACAATGTGCAGCAATATATTCTCAATTGTCACTCAAAAACAACTTATTGTTTTTAGAGTAAGTAAGTAGGATCTCAGCACTCTCCCCCCCCCCCATCTTTCCAGAACACCTGTTCTAAGAAAATATTCAAGACTAATGGCCCGTACACACGATCCGAATATCGTAGGACAGATCATATGACTTTTTTCGCTTAATGGTCGCAAGTAGAAATTGAATAGGTTATTAAAGTCACAAAAATGCGACAGAAAAAAAAATCGGAAGTGATGTCATGTGTTGTAATATATTTGTATTGTATTTTCGGACGACAACTATACTAAATGAACGAAAATCGTACGATCTGGCATCGTACGAAGAAAATTTCCGTGTTTGTTCGATCTAGATGAACTGTCGTGATCGGCTCTTGAAAGTAGTGTACACACGATCCGAAAATCGTACGATTCTTCCTCGAACGATATTCGGATCGTGTGTACGGGCCATAAATCTATACTGTGGGCTGCTGAAAAGTTTGCCCGAGCAGTACCTACACCCCCACCCCATTTGCATTGCATGAGTTTAATGCTTGTCTTGTCCTGGAAAATTGGGAAGCAGTACAAATATTTACCTTCTTCCATTGTCCCAAGGTGTTTGGTATTCTTCTCCTCTCCTTGTTGCTCTTATGATTTCTGTGGGTCCTCGCTGCTATAACATTAAATTCAAGACTAATGTTCCTGCATTATACATGATGGCATCGGAAAGCCTGTGACTGGTTGAGCAACAAAGAGAAGTGGCTTCAGAGGACCAGTCATATGCATGCAAAGTGAGAAAGTGAGAAATAAATATTTACATTTAATAGCCCAAAAGGTTTATTACAAATGATACAATGATTCTATGACCTTAAGGCTCGGTTCACACTGCTGGGTCATCAGATCCGACTTGTGAGACCTCAAGTCTCATAACATGTCAAATTCAATGTTTTCCCAAAATATACAATTTGTTTGACTTTAGAAAAGGTTCCAATAAATGTGTTTTTGTTAAAAAAAAAAAAAAGTTCCTACACTATTTTAGACTGACTTGGGTGTGATTTCAGCCCTTTTACAGGCTCCTAAATAGCATACAAGTCGGATCAAGTCAGAAGGAAGTTGCAGTCATACGACTTTGCTGTCACAGTAGTGTTAACCATAAAATGAAACTCAACTTTGCAATTCTATACCAGAGTGCAAAATGTAAAGCTGTTTAAAACCCAAAGAATTTCCTGCAGGCTAAACAAAAGAAATCTAACAGATTTCAACATCTACGCTTGGTTACTATGCAGAGCATACCAGATTCCTGTTCCCCAGTTTTAGTAAATAACCAACCCTCACCCCCCCCCTCCTTTTGTGACAGACCGGAAGCTTTCAGCTACAAACTCCTCCAAAATAAAGGACAGATTAATGAATCAAGATGCTGATTTTATTGATACTATTGATATTGTAAGAACCCAAACAGTGCTAATGGCTGAATCAGATAACATGAATTAATAGGCAAGGCATTATATGAGCCAACACAGCTAAATTAGTTCAGCGTGACCAAATTTTTACAGAAACTAAAAAAAAGGAAAAGCAAATCCAGTTCAAAAGAGCCACAGGTGAACAAATGAATGTGATATCTTTAAATATATTTTAACAGAAAAAGCAGTCACAATAATAAGATGTATGGAAAGTTGCTGAATGGATACGGGAAAGCAATTGGACGTAAAAAGTCAGGTGCCCGCAACAGGAATAAGCAAAGAGTATAAAGTTTAAAATATACTGAAAGCTAAAACATCTTTTATAGCCTTGGATAGAGTGAGGAATGGTTAAAACCCAAGTTATTGAAGAGATTTGCAATCATTAAAGCAGTAGTAAACTCAGTACTGCATAATCCCGTCAAACACCAATCTGCACTGCAATGCACATTACAATCTAAACAAGTATGTTACAGTGCCATCGGAGTATCCTTACTTTATTTGCATCCAATTTTTTTTTTTCTTATGATGTTTCTAAAGCCGGTGCCATCTTTAGGGAAACCTACTGAAGCCGATTTCTACCCTACTTCTGCCCTTATACTACAGCGCCACAGTCATCTCACTTATGATTCATAAGATGTAATGAATCCTCTTTGTTATTTACATCGTCTGTTTTGTATGGTTTTCAGGTGGGAAACTGGTCACACATAAGCAGTTATCATCTTCACATCCCGTCTGCTTGTTACTTTACAGTGTAAACAACCCCTGTGACATAGCTAGTCATGTGAGGTTTCAAGAACTCTGAGCTCCAATGGCATAGCTACAATGCCAAAGAGTTAGGATTACATCACCACGGCACACCGCTATACACTTCCATGCCACAAATCACTTAAAGCAGAGTTCCAGGCTTTTTTTGTTTATTAAAGTCAGCAGTTACAAAAAGTTTAGCTGCTGACTTTTAATAAACAGACACTTACCTGTTCCATGATCCAGTCTGCACAGAGCCCGGCTCCTATTCCCCTCCTCTTCTTGACGTTTCCATTGAAACTGTGGGTACCAGGCAGTGACAGCTTGCAGTTTCACGATCGGGTGTGCACTACCTATTGTACGAGTCATGCTGAATACTCCCAGTGGAGGGCAATTTTCTGGGAAATGTCACATGTCCCAGAAGATTTCTGAGAGTGAGGGGCCACCTAGGGGGAGAGGAGGAGTCTCCTAAGCGACCCGAAAGTGGAAGCAGGAAGTGGGACAGGAAGTCCCACTGAAAATAAGGCACCCAGCCCCCCCCCCCAACAAAAATTACATGCCAAATGTAATGAAAGTTGGCGTGATATATTATAACGAAGTGTGACCCCATGCAAATGATGGGCTGAGCTTCAAAAAATGAACTGTGCATGCGTCGGCTCTTGGACGCATCCCAGTACGCATGCGCAGAATCACGTCGGGACAAACGCCTAAGATACGTCAAATCACTGAACGTAACCTACGCACAGTCCTATTCACGTACGACTTACGTTATCGTCGTAAAATTTGACGGCTGTTCCGACGTCCATACCTTTGCATGACCTGCACCTCATATAGCAGGGGTAACGTTACGCCGGACGTACGCCTTACGTAAATGGCGTAGATTACAGCGACGGGCGCAAGTACGTTCGTGAATCAGCGTATCTTGCTCATTTACATATTCGATGCGTAAAACTATGGAAGCGCCCCTTGCGGCCAGCGTAAATATGCGCCCAAGATCCGACGGCGTAGGAGACTTACGTTGGTCGGATGAAGCCAAAATTCAGGCGTATCTTATTTCAAGAATAAGGCGCATAGATACGATGGTGCATCCGTGGATACGTCGGCGTAAGTCCTTTCTGAATCTGGCCCGTAGAGTTTACTACCACTTTAGGGGGTCTATTAAAAAAAAATGTATCCAACAAAACTGCATGCACATTTTTTCTGTTTGAATTAACCAAATGTTGTGAGACTGGGGCAACATTATATGTTCTTAGGGTATTTATTCCTCTGGTAAAATGTTTTTATGCTATTGTTTTAGGCTATTGTGTCTGTTGAATGCCCTTTAGCTTATTTTCTCTTCTGTATTAAAATAATATTACAATGGAGACCTTTGCATTCATTTGTGTGTAATAAAGCATGCAACAGAAAACAGTGATTGCTAAACTATAATCCTTCAAAGCAAAAATGCAAGGCTTTAAAAGTTTTGCAGGTACTGTATGTGATTGTGGTACTTATCTCCAAATGCACAACAGGCATATGTTCTTTAGTCCACAACAGTTTGTCATAACTAAAGATTGTCATAGACTGAGAAGTAGTCAATATAGAAGAAACAAGTAATCAGTAACACTAGGTTCAGACTATATGCAGGTGCAGGGCTCTCATACTTTCCCACATCTGCATCCAAAACATGCTGCTGCAGAGGTGATATTCATTCCTAATGGCACCCCCATACACTACAGTATGCTTTCCCATGCTGCAAATCACATAGAACTATGTGGTTTCACTGTGGCTGCAATTTTAAAAAGAGCGCAGGTACCGTTTTCTTGTGTTTTCCGTAAGTACAGCAACTCATTCCAACGAGCAAACGTGGCTGTGGGGAAACACGCAGTATATTGTAGTATTAGTCCACAGCAGTGATTACTGCCTGCTAACTGTAAGAGACAAAGGGGGTTATTTGCGAAAAGGCAAATCCACTTTGCACTACAAGTGCACTGTAAGTGCACTTGGAAGTGCAGTCGCTGTAGATCTGAGGGGAAGATCTGAAATGAGGGGAAGCTCTGCTGATTTTATCACCCAATCATGAGCCAACTATAATGCTGTTTTTTATTTTCCTTGCATGTCCCTTTCAGATCTACAGCAACTGCACTTGGAAGTGCATTTGTAGTACAAAGTGGATTTGCCTTTCGTAAATAACCTCCAAGGTAACTACTTATCCATTGGATACAATGTATCTCGGAGTGTCTCACTGCTGAAAAAGTCAGCAAATAGTGTGAGTGAAAATCCGGTTTGTATAAATATGTATTCCCATCTAATTACCTGTGCTGTGAAGAAATACCAACTGCAACACAAGTCTGAGTCTTCATGTATACCTTTAGCAGCACAGATAATTAGTTGCAAAAAAAAACCTTTTCAGGTATCTCTTGACCTTCATGACACTAAGGGTTCTCATCCATACAGGTTGCAGGGCTCTAGGATGCATGTCTAGTATGGCAAAAATTGATTGTTAAGTGTCCTCTGGGATCATTAAGCCATGTTATGGAACCTGAAGCCCCTAGGCCTTGTATTTTTTTTCTTTTCTTTTTTTTCCCCCTAGGCCTTGTAGAGACAAATGAGAGATGAAGTCTCCAATCTTAGACTCCATCCTTCCCAGGAGTCCATATGGCAGCAAGGGAACAGCCAGTGGTGCATGTGTGAGCAGAAAGTTTATGGATTGTTTGTGAAGAAACAGAGGACCTAAACCTGTAACCGAGAGCAACAGCACTGCAAGAGAAAGCCAGGAGGTCAATTAAATGGCAAACTTTGTTATACAACTTGCTGATGCTTTATCACTTTTAGAGAAAAGGTTTCAATGATTTTCAGGAAATAAGAGAATAACACATTTGACAATGAGGAAGCGCTTGTTACCACTGCTTTGTCATTGGCATACTATGTTATGTCAAAATAAGCGACAAAGTATCTTCATGCTTCCAAAGATGTACATTTTGTTTAACTGCAAAGGCCTCATTCACACTTCAGTCCGTTCAGGTCCGTCTGTCAGTTTTGACGGCGGACCTGAACGGGCGCTCCATGCATCTCTATTAAGCGTCGGATGTCATCGGAGACATGTCCGCTGACATCTGACCTGATCCGATCCACTAAAAACAAACGTATGGGGGATACGTCCCCATCCGTCCATGCGGATCAAATCGGGTAAGATCTGATAAAAACGGACATGCTGTCCGTTTTCATCAGATCGCTCCATAGGAGACATCGAGAGCTTGTCATCCGTCGGCTCAGCGGAGATCTGCGGACTGATCTCCCGCTGAGCTGGCGGACGCAGGCGGACTCCGTCGGGACAGACTGCGACGGAGTCCCCCAAGTGTGAATGAGCCCTAAAAAAAGAAAAACTAATCAAGTATTCGCTAAGTCGATTTATGCAATTGTATTTAGATGTGAATGTTTCCATCAGTGCATACTCTTGCCCAAAACGAAAAAAAGTGTTGCTCCTTAATCAGTTTAGCAAAGTATAAACCAGATGTCAGAAGAAGCTCCACTCGGAACTCTTCAAAGCCACGTTAGGGGATAAAATAAACACAATTCAGCCGCACCTAACAGCGGAAGAAACACTGAAGGCCATAAACACAGCACTATTGCAGTCAGCTGACTTGATAGCGCCGAAACGAAAGACCCAGATCAGGAAAAATAACTCCAGCTGGTTCAACAACCAGCTGGCGTTACTGAAGCAAGAGCGCAGAAGGGCAGAAGCAGCCTGGAAAAGAAACTCTTCAGATGAGAACCTCTCGATCTACAAGGCAATAACCAGAAAATACTACAAGCAAATCTTCGAAGCCAAGAAAAACTATTTTTCTGAGGCTATCAACGGTGCCCTAAATCGCCCCCGCGAACTCTTCAAGATGGTCACTCAGACCATGAATCCAGGATGTCTTGAAGCCCCCAACTTGGATACACAAGAATTTTGCGATGAGTTATCGGATTGCTTCATTAACAAAATTGAGGCTATCCGGCAAAGCATTCAACAAAACAATTTCGCTCCTAGCCCCCCCATAGTCATTTACACAGCACTGGCAGCAATTCACCACAGTTAGGTGAGTTCACGCTGGAACCCATCTCCATTCAGACCACAAAAATATCATCGGCACTCTGCGCAACAGCACTGCGCCAAATGATATTATCCCCACCAAACTGCTGAAGGAATGCGCCGACATCCTGGCACCTCCTGTCACGCAGCTTATCAACCAATCCTTCAGGGAGGGCATAATGCCCTCCCAGCTGAAGGAGGGCTTTATTCAACCCATTTTGAAGAAAGCCACCCTGGATCCGAAGGATCCACTCAATTGGCGCCCCATAACAGGCCTAAATGTTCTCTCCAAGGTAATGGAGAAAGCAGTGGTACAGCAGCTGCAACAGCATCTAGATACCCACAACCTACTCGACCCATTTCAATCAGGATTCCGTCCCGGACACGGGACGGAAACAGCATTGCTTAAGATATGGGACGACGTTCTCGAGGCCGCAGACGAAGAAGAATCTTCTCTTCTGGTTCTGCTGGACCTAAGCGCAGCCTTTGATACAGTAGATCACAAGCTGTTATTGACTCGGCTGGCTAAAATAGCCAAAGTCGCAGAAAGCGATCTATCCTGGTTCTCCTCTTTTTTGGATAACCGATCGCAAATAGTGAAGCTAGGACCCTTCACTTCTGAACAACGCACATTATCGTGCGGGGTCCCTCAACATCTATGTGCGTCCTCTTTTCGAAATCATCAGCAGCCAAAAACTGCTATATCACTCATATGCAGACGACACGCAACTGTACTTCCGCATTTGCAATAAAAAGGATCACCACCTCAATCTAGAGACATGTCTCTCTTTGATAGAGGACTGGATGACAAAGAGTTATCTCAAACTCAACGGAGCGAAAACAGAACTTCTTCTGTTTTACGCCAAGCGCAGGAATCAACCGGCAACAACTTGGATCCCCCCGCCCATTCTGGGCAAAATCATCTCCCCTAGCGCCAAAGTCAAAAGTCTTGGGGTCATCTTTGACTCCGACATGACAATGAATGCACAAATAGGGTCAGTAGTCAGCGGATCTCACCATCTGCTGCGCCTACTACGCAGAGTCATTCCTTTCACTCCCAAGAAAGACGTAGCGGTCGTGGTGGGAGCAATTGTAAACTCCAGACTGGACTATGCAAATGCCCTTTACCTCGGAATCCCCAAGTACCAAATCGCTCGTCTTCAAGTCGTTCAAAATACGGCCGCCAGCCTTGTGACTGGGAAAAAACCCTGGGAATCAATCTCGCCTTCACTGAGATCCCTTCACTGGCTACCAGTTAAAGACAGAATCACCTTTAAAGCTCTCTGTCTAACGCATAGATGTATCCATGGGAATGCTCCCCATTATCTATGCGAAAAATTAAAAATTCAGAATCCCAATCGTATTTTACGATCCACCAATCAAAATCGGCTTCAGATACCGAAAGCCAGATACAAGTCCAAAGGGGACAGAAGATTCGCTGTCCAAGGTCCCAGACTATGGAACGCCTTACCAGCCAGCATTCGGCTGGAGGAGAACTACTTGGTCTTCAGGAGAAAGATTAAGACTCATCTCTTTTGATCTCAAAGGAGACAGGAACAACAAGCGCCCAGAGGCGATTTACTTCGCATGTGCTGCGCTATATAAGTTTTCATTCATTCATTCATAAATTGTTGACACTTCAGTTTATCTTACTTTATTTATACCCATGAATATACAGAAAATAGCAAACTTATGAGTTATATTATTTAAAGTGAAAATCCAAGCAAAATACTTTTGTGTACAACAAAGTTACCCTGCTATGATGTACAGTATATCCTACATCTGAATGTCTGCAGTGTAGAGTACACATCATCAATTTCATTCACCCTAGCAAGTACAGCAAGGGCTGTACTTCTGGGGCTGCAGGTATGAGAGCTCCAACACTTAGGCCGTGTACACACGGCAGAGAACCTCGACGGGCAGAACACATCGTTCCGCCCGTCGAGGTTCTCTGCCGGCCGTCGAAATCGGCGACCCGCCCGTCGGGAATGGCAACCAGCCATTCATCCAGGCGGGCCGTCGAGCAAAAAGAGAGCGTGCTCTCTTTTCGCTCGACGGGATTCCCGACGGGCGGGCCGAGCGCTCCGTGTACACACGGCCGATTTCCAGCGAGAACCTCGGTCGTGTGTACGCCGCCTTATACAATGAAGGCATGCTGTTGCTTACCCTCCCTTTCTGCTTCCTTTGTCCATTCACAGAACACCTTATATTGTGTTCACAGAGATCCTGTTTATCCACTTTTCTCCCCTTGTCCATAGGGATTTGTGAATGGGCAAGGGGAGAGGAAAAAAAAGCATATTTGACAGGATTTCTTTCCTGTATGAAGGGTAAAGCTCCCATACCCACAGCAGCAGAATTACGGCGCAAGCTGTACTTCCCGAGTATGAATGAAAGTAATTTTTACACTACACAGCAGTGAACCTGACATAAGATATACATCATTAAGCCTCATACACATGATCAGACTTCAAACAAACTTTTCCCTGGATTTTTGTTCACAGGGCGTTGGCCGTATACTTGGTATGCATACACAAGGCAGGACTTTTTCAATACAACTTTCACCAAATCATATGGTTTTTCAGCTCTTTACCGCCACCCTTTGGGTAACTTCTGCTATTGTTGTCTGATGGTTAGCATTGGTTGTGAGCATACGTGTTTGTACTTTCAACTAAAGTCAGATGAACTTCTGTATACACAATAGGATTTTGCACCGCAGGACTTTTGTTGCCGAAAAGTTTGTCCGTTTGCAGAGCGAACTTTTGTCCGATGAAAACCAAAAAAGTTTGTTCGATGGAGGGTACACGCGGTAGGATTTTTTTGAAAACGTGCTCATTTTGAAGTTTGTTGTCAAAAAGTCCTATCGTGTGTATGGGGCTCTACAGTTAATGTTTTTGTTCACATATCATAAAACTGTTCTGCTTGTAGTTCTGCTTTAAAGCCCCATACACACGGTCGGACTTTTGGCCAACCAACTTCAAAATCTGCAACTTTTCAAATTTGTTCAATCGTGTGTACTCTCCATCGGACCAACTTTTTCTGGTTTCATCCGACAAAAAGTTGGGTCTGCGAATGGACCAACTTTTCGGCAACAAAAGTCTGATGATGCCTTGTGTGACCGTGTGTACAGCAATCCAACCAACTTTTGTACAAAGTGCAAATATGCATGCTCAGAACCAATGTTAAAATCAACCAACAATAGCAGAAGTTAACCAAAGGGTGGCGGTAAAGAGCAGAAAAGAGCAGAAAAACCATGTGATAATGGGAAAGTTTTAGAAAAGTTTGCAGAAAAGTCTAACTGTGTGTATGCTATGGGTGTGACCGGACAAATCAATTAGGACAAAAATCCAAGGGAAATTTTTTTGGATGTCCTACTGTGTGTACGGGCCTTTATACTTCTTGTAATTTTTTTATGTCTGTAGAAAATTCTCAGTACAGTATATGTAAATAGTGGTAATCAATATATAATAAATTATAATACAGAAGACTCCTGTGTAAATCTGACTTATTAACAAAAATATGTATTACAATAATGATTAATCTAACATCCATCAATGGGCAAATTACAATTCTGAAATAGCAGACACTTTATCAGCTATTTGATTTGGCTTATTTTTCACTCTTCAACAGTATAATTAAAAGCAGTTAAAAATAATAATTCAGCTATTGTCAGTTATGAAGTAGACCCATTTTCCCCATGTAATCCTTGTACCTCCTGGCTGCTGGATACATTTGCAGTGAGTCATGTACATCAGTCAAACTGTTTTATAATATGTTTACTGGAGAAATTTACAGGAAATTACAGTAGTGAAAATGCTCTGAAATTGTGCCAAACTCATTGACATAATATATAAATAAGGAGACCATATTTGGAAACCTCATTTGGCAGACCAAAATGCAGCTAGTATGGGATAATTACTAAAAAAAAAAAAAAACAGAAATATTTACTTAACGCCAAATATCCAAAACAGTTAGTTTTGGACAATTTTGGAAAGATGACAACATCTTTCACTCACTTGCTCACTTTTGGAAAACATAGTAAATGAGATACATATCTGCACTATTTCCTAATTATTATTGTCTGGGCTTTGCAAAAATTCATTCTCACTAAATGTTACCTAAAATGTTTACTTTGAGGATCAAGAAAATGTATTAAATGGGAAAGGTAACAATTTCTAGAGAAATAGCCTGAAATCTACAAATAAATACAATACACTATGTCATGAAAATAGTCTTAAATGGATGTTTCGCTTTTGGATTCTTTCTCTTTTTAATATGATTAGGGATATCAAAAATAAGCTACTTCTTTGTAGATGGACATTTTTGAGAATAAAGCCATTTAGTGAAGAATTTGGTATGGGAAGAAACTCCTATCTAAGAAAAATGATTATACAGAAGTTGCTTTTATGAATACATAAAATGTCCACCAATTAATTAACACTGTGGAATGTGCCATGTAATGGAGGTTTTACCTATATAGGCTCTAGAAGTTTATGTAGCCAGAGTTCAAGGTAGATCAGGTAATAGCCTGCATTGGTAGAACCTTAGGAATGTAAATAATTATTTATATATATTGCCAAGACCACAATTACTGTTTTCTGATTTCATTATTATGATATAAACCAGCAGCCCCCTGATTGTTTCAATCTTTCATGTGAAAAAGTCAAAAGTTGTAACAGCATTATAGAGACAAGTGTACAATGTTCAGACAAAAGGGTGCAGATAAGAAACCTATGAAATGCTTATTTTCATAAGAGAATTCATACTGTAGATGACATGAATCCGACATACTTGGGAGTGCAGGAGTTACAGGGCATTTTAAATGGTATTTTATTACCTTTTCATACCATAGCTTTTACTAAATGTTTATATACCACAGTAAAAATTGTAAGTCTCAACCGGTTTGCCAGAATATGTTTTTACAGTTATAAAAGTCTGTCCATTTAAATGAAACATTTTGCCCATAAAAAGACACAATTTTAAAGATTAAACAATGAAAACATATGAAACCAGACATTTATACACCAAACACTAGAACAAGCAGTCTAAAACATCAGTTCCCAACTGACAACTGTAGGCCTTTCTAACTCCTTCTGTAGCACTTGAATATTCTCTTTATCATATTCATTATTCTCTCCTCCCATTATTGCGAGCACAACTTGTATGCATTGTTTTGTTTTTTTCTCGTTGACTACCACTGGATATCTGTGGTGAAATCTGGCAATAGTAGTGAATGAAAAAGGGTGAGAAAACTGAGCTGATGTCGAGACTCTCTACTGCTCAGATGACAAACTATATTAACACACACTCTTAGTGGGGTTTTTAAGGGCATAAAGTTCGACATGTATTTATGAAGATTTACAATAAGCTTTATTTTTTCACATTAAAATAGTATAAAGGTTACAAATACAATTTTATTTCAGTTCCATAACAAATATTGTTGTGAGTATACACAAATAACCACATAATTCTGTCATAAATTGGATAATGAAGACAGAGGGCCAGATTCAGGTACACGTACATTTGCGCAGCGTATCCGAGATACGCTACGCAGCCGTACTTTACCAGGCTCTACAACGAATTCTGGTAGATTTTTGCCCGTGCGATACGGCGGTGTAGTCTATTTCTCGCCGCGTAAACGAAATACGCGATTAGGGGGCGTGAAGCATTTAAATTAGGCGCGTCCCCGCGTCAAAAAAAAAAAAAAGACGTCGGAAAACGTTTATATTCGACGCTGGAACGACGGCCATACTTAACATGGGCTGTCTAATATTAGACCAGCTAAAAGCTGGTATAGTTTTACGCAGCAAAAAGATGACTAAAGATGCCATAAGAGATTGCGATTGAAGATCGTAATTTCTGGGATCGCCGGCAAAAGCTCATAAGCATTACCCGACGCGGAAAACGACAGGAAGTCCACCCAGTGGCCGCAATTTTATTGCAGCGTAGATCCGAAGGCGTACTAACACGTAAGCCAGTCGAATTGAAGCCCGCAGCCGTATTTTCATGGTTTGAGAGTTCAGAGTAGTGAAAAAACACGCGTAATTCGAAAGTACTCCAGTCTAACGCGAGATAGACAGGTGTAATCGCTCTATGAATCTGGCCCAGAATTTTCTTATTTATACTATTTTAACGTGTAAAAATAAAGCTTATTGTGAATCTTTTTAAAAACATGATGAACTTTATGCCATTAAAAGTCACACTAAGAGAGTGTGTTAATATAGTATATTCTATTAGGAATGTGGGCAAACTCTTAGTGGGATTTTTAAGGGCATAAAGTTCAACATGTATTTATGAAGATTTACAATAAGCTTTATTTTTTTCACATTAAAATAGTATAAAGGTTACAAATAAAATTTTATTTTGTTTCCATAACAAATATCGTTGTGAGTATACAAACATAACACATAATTCTGTCAAAAACTGGATCATGAAGACCAAATTTTCTTATTTATACTATTTTAATGTGTAAAAATAAAGCTTATTGTAAATCTTTTTAAAAACATGTTGAACTTTATGCCATTAAAAGTCCCACTAAGAGAGTGTATTAATATAGTATGTTCTATTAGGGATGTGGGCACCCCTTTCCCTTTAACAACAATTGGTACATAAGGTCATTAGATTTAGGGTAGAAAATACCCCTACCTCGCTTTAAATATTGTTGTTTGGGGATTGGCCATTACAAAAACAACGATGACCAACTATTCAAGTAAAGACTGGGACTCATTGATGTGCAGCATTCATAAAGAGTTCACTCAAAAGTAAAAGTAGAGATATAGAGCTTTCATCCATATTCTTCAACCTTAACCTCTAGATGAGACCAGAGAGGGAAGCTTGGGATGAGAGCAGAGAGGGAAGCTTGGGATGAGAGTAAAGAAGGAAGCTTAGGATGAGAGCAAAGAGGGAAGCTTTGGATGAAAGCAGAGAGGGGGATTGGAATGAAAACAGAGAGGGAGGCTTGGGATGAGAGCAGAGAGGGGGCCCTGGAATAAGCACAGAGCGTGTCAGGTGACAGCTCTTTGATTTGAGGGAGAGGCGAAGGCAAGAAGATATGTGCTTGAGGGGGTGCTTTTGGAGGGGTGAAGACTTGCGCTAGTAGAAGGGGGGTCAGATTTAAAAAAAAACACACCACCACACGCCCTCCACTAGCAAAAATGTTCTCCCCTCCAAAAGCACCCAAGCACATATCCTCTCACCCTATGGATGAAGGTGTCCTAAGTGCTCGACACTAGGGTGCCCTCCAGTTCCCGGAGCTCAGTGCTGGAAGTGCCTGAGTGTCCTAATAATCAGTCTGCCCCTGCCCATGGCACACCTGCAAATCTCTCATGGCACACTACTGTACCCAGCACAGTTTGAGAATCACTGCTCCAAGGGAATGCTGTCCCTCCTTAAGGCCCATACACACTGTAGGACATCCAACAAAATTTCCCTTGGATTTTTGTCCTAATTGATTTGTCCGGTCACACCCATAGCATACACACAGTCAGACTTTTTTGAAAACTTTTCTAAAACTTTCCCATTGTCACATGGTTTTTCTGCTCTTTTCTGCTCTTTACCGCCACCCTTTGGTTAACTTCTGCTATTGTTGGTTGATTTTAACATTGGTTCTGAGCATGCGTATTTGCACTTTGTACAAAAGTTGGTTGGATTGCTGTACACACGGTCACACAAAGCACCATCAGACTTTTGTTGCCAAAAAGTTGGTCCGTTCGCAGACCCAACTTTTTGTTGGATGAAACCTGAAAAAGTTGGTCTGATGGAGCGTACACACGATCAGACAAATTTGAAAAGTTGCAGATTTTGAAGTTGGTTGGCCAAAAGTCTGACCGTGTGTATGGGGCTTTATTGATGAGTATCAGAGAAGATCTAGGGAGCTAGATTATGTAACCACATCAATATTTAATTTGTAACATTTATACTATTTTAATGTGTAAAAATAAAGCTTATTGTGAATCTTTTTAAATACATGTTAAACTTCATGCCCTTAAAAATCCCACTAAGTTCATAGAGTATATTCTGTTTCGATCGTTTTTTAATAATTGTTTTTATAAAAACAAAGAAAGAAGATAATTTGGTAGAGCAGTGAACAATCCTTGCATGCTCCAAGCATGTAACAAAAGAAACAAATACATGTAAGGCTTAATAGGAACTAGTAAAGACCATAACACACAGGTTAGATCTTCCATGAGGCCCCCTAACACACCCAAACTTGTGTATAAGGAAGGACAGTAATTGATTATAAACTACATATAAAATGTTTGAACAGCATAAACTATGTCAGGCAATCATCTGGCTAACCACCTAGTGAATCATGCTTGTGAGAAATAACATGATCAGGTGTGCACAACATTACTAAGACATAACCACAATAAATTGGTACAGGTGGCGATGGTGCCTCTTATCTATATTTTGCGATAATTAGGTCATTTAAAACTATCAAACATTACAACTGTCCCATATGGGGGACCATGTTTCCAAAAATATATACCCAGGAGTGTCTGGGTCAAAAGAAGAAGAGGAGAAGCCAGAGGGCTACAGAAACACAATGCCAAGGTTGCCACAAGACAAAGAGGTGAAAGGGTTTGGCGGAAATGGAATAGGAGAAATGGTGGATCCATCCGGGAACCTCCGTTGGTCGTGTAGGTAAATAACTCTATGTATCAGGGACCTGTAAATAAGTACGCAACACAAGGGGGACCAAATTTTATCGGAAGGGGTTCTTTGTCACACAGAACACTTACTATCTTTTTGTTCAGCATGGTCCATCTAAGTTTACTTTTCATTCATGTTATTCTATGGCTTTTCCATGCTGTGGTCGCTAGGAACGAAGTATATTAATGACTGGGTATGTCGAGGAACATTTTCCACTGGTTAATATAGTATATTCTATTAGGGATGTGGGCACCCCTTCCTCTTTAACATCAATTGGTACATAAGCTCAGATGACATACAGTCATCTACTGTACAAACTCCTAAATAGACTCTGTAAAAGGGATTGAGTTTACCTCTATCTTTGGTTCAAGGCGGCTCCCCCATATTTGGTTTCAGGGTGAATCATGTACTGTTGGCTGAAAAATGTAAGGGTTTTCACCATATATTAGGAACACCCTATAATTTACCACTTAGCCTTTGCCCCTGGTCAGCTGAGTCAAAAGAGTTAATATTCTCTTGGAATGGATAACTCAGTGACTGAACTATAAAAAGGTGTGCTTAAAGCAGCCATAGTATCAGAAAGTTGTAACTGTTAGGGAGAGCTGTCAGTCCTATGTAAGGTGGGATACTATGCCACACTGTGGGCTGCAGTGGTGGATTTCAATATTACCCTGTTTCTTAACACCATGTGCAAGCTTTAAGGTATGGCCCAAGCTGTAATTTGAAGGATTTGTATTTTTTTTAATGTCTCCTTAAAAGTTCCCACAGCATAGGGCCAGATTCAGGTAGATGGGCGCATCTTTAATCTGGAGTAACGTTTCTCATTTACGTTACTCTGGCGAAATTTTAGGAGCAAGTGCTGTTATTCATGAAGCACTTGTTTCTAACGTTGCGGCAGCGTATCGAAAATGAGCCGGCGTTATTCAAATTGGGCGGGTACGGGGCGTGTATTATTAAAACTAGGCGCGATCCCGCGGCGAACGTACTGCGCATGCGTCGACTGTCAATGCATCCCAGTGCGCATGCTCACAACTTCCGTCGGCACCACTTCCTTGGAAACGACAGCGCAATGTGTTCCGTTGGACGTTTAAATGCGCCCGTAGATGTGCCATTCCGGCACTAAAGTATATCCTGTTCCCCCTCCCCGCAGTGAAGTTACTTTTGTTCTGAGATGGCTGCTCCCGTTCCCCACAAACACAGGAGAAAGCTGAACTTTAAAGGCCAGGAGCTGTCAGCCGTCATCTCGGCTATGGAGACCTATGATGTCTTCCTCCATGGCTGTAAAAGTTGACAGACAAGCAGGGACAGAGGTGTTGTCCTGCAAGTGGGGGTGCTCAGCTAGCTCTTATCGTCGGTAACGCTGCTGTAGCTGCTCTCCTGCTGACCTGTGGCCGTCTGGAGTAAAGATAAAGAAGCTATTTGTAGAAATAACTTTGCGCCGGACGGACGAGATACGCGCGGCGCATGTAGCCAGCGTATGGTGCTAATCCGTTCGCGAATCGGGAAATCTCCCTCATTTGCATATTTGCAAATAGGCGCGACTGATGCGCCAAGCGAAATTATGCGCTGACGAGACTCTGGCGTCGGAAAGTTAAGCCGATCGGAAATGGCCCGTTTTCTGTCGCATCTAGTTTGGTGGGTACGGCCACATAGATACGACGGTGCATCTTCACAGTTACGCGGCGCATATCGAAATACTCCAGCGCAAGTCTTGCTGAATCTGGCCCATAGTGTTTTTTTTTCTAAACTAGTGTCAATGTTATTCATCTTTCATGGCAGTGCACAACTTCCCAAGCCTTTTGTTTAAAATAAGCTTGATTATTAGCCTGAATTGACTTCACTGGGGTTTACTGCAAAGTGTGGCTTGGCTGATTTTTGAGCAAGATTTGTGAAAAAAATTGGGAATTAACCCAAGCCTTTTCATCGCTGCTGGGAGCACTGCATATATGGTAGGGTGTATGTTTTGACCGTGATTGTATGAAAATATGTTGTCATTATTGTTAGGTAAATGTATGGCAGTGTAAGCTTGGTTCACAAACCTGACTTTTTTTGCAGGGTTTAAGCAAGGACAATGAAGCTTACTTTTATAGACAATCACAAACCTTGTTCATAGAAAATCTGGATCTTTTTTCCTATTGGCAAAGGGAAGATAATATTTACTTGTACATCCCACATCATAAATTCCCCTCATTACTTGCTCATCAAGATAATTGAAATAAAAGGGAAATTTTACTTACCTTCAATGACACATTGGTGTGGCACAGGAATTTTCTTCCCCATTTCAGTAACATAGATTTTTAACTCATTTATATTATCCTTCAAATGTTGGGAAAGTGTATCATGTTCCTTATGAAGTTCCTTAATTACCCTTTTTTGGCTTTCAAGATATTCTGGCTCCAGTTCACCTTTTGTCTCAATACAGTGTTTAAATTGAACTAATTCTGAAGCTATTCCCATTTGGGATTCATCAATGTTGGAGCCAGATGGTAATCTCTCATTGTCTTGACGTAGAAACATATGTGAAAAAGACATTAAACCAACAATGTCTGAATTTTCAGGGTCTTGACCACTATCCAAATTTAAACATTTTGTGCTTGATGAATTCAATGCCAAATTTGTTGACCTGAGACAAAACAAGAGCAAAAGTAATTCTAAGGTAAAGTTTGATAAACATTAAATAGCATCAACAAAAATGTGCCCAAACAAACATATTTTCATTTCAAAAGAGACTCTGGTTTCCACATACATAACTAAAATAGCTGTGAATTATGGTTATAGAAGCATGGTTTAAATTTTTATTTTTATTTTTTGCTTTAAAAATGCTGCAAGTACAGATAAATGCCTGTGGAGTTCCTAACTTCCTGTGGTACTTCGGTCACTCTCCCCATGTATACAATTTCCGCAGCAAAACAATACTGCTGATTAAGGGAAAAATGTCTTTTGGCCCTACTTCTATTATGGATCACAGAAGTGTACTACTTGGTTCTTGGTCTTAAGCCTCGTCTTGGTCCTAAGCCATATACACATGATATGATTGTTGGCAGGGGATTGTCTGTTGACAGACCGTTGTCCTAAAATCTTATCTTTAGTACGCTCCTTTTGACAATTGTTGTCCAACTTTCGGCCAACAAATGTTGGATGACATCCTAGTAGATTTTTGGCGGACAACGGTTTGACATCTGATTTTCTGATGGTCAGTACACAAAAGCCGAAACTACAAATACGCATGCTCGGAATCAATGCTCACCAAATGCACACGTAATTAGCAGAAGGGGTCCAAAGGGTGGCGCTAAAGAGCTGAAAATCATTGTAGTACTTCACTACGTTCGTGTTTGTGGCACAACAATTGTGTACCATTAGTATGCAAGACAAGATCCTGGCACACACCATTTTGACAAAAATCAGATTCTCGGTTGGCCAACAATCGTACCATTTGTACGAGGCTTTAGAGGCGGCAGGGGACAGATGCAGCATCGGATATATGCTGCATCCAGTCCACAATGGTGTGTATGCATGTTTATTTTTTTCTATTCCCGAACTTCACTTAACTTTTAACTCCCAGAAGACCCTGCCCATACAATGTGTAGGCTTTTGGGAAATGTAGCTTCATAGAGGCGTGCCCACATCCATAAAAACTGATCTAAAGCACCCTGCTAATCCCTGCTTCCAGCATCTGCCACTGCAAAAAAAAATTACAATCTTGGTAATGAAGTCACATGGAGTAAAAAAAACACAGTGTAAAAGAAAATTGCTTGGACATGATCTGTCAATGAACAATGACAGATGAAAATCTTGCTGCCAGAATCTTTAAGTGATATAAGAAACCAGTGGGTACCTCGATCTACTGAACCAGACTTCACCTTGGAATTAAAAATCCTTTATAGGTGGATTAAAACTTAAATTAGGTCATTTATGCAATGTTTTTTTTTTAGCTTGAAGTAAATGGGCTCCATTCACATAGTGGTATTCAAGTATGCGGTAAGATACCGTACAGCGTTTTTCACTAAAAGACCCTACTAAAATACCGCAGGTCCCTTTTCGAAAACTGCAAGGAATATACTTTCTGGAAACATAGGGTCAGATTCACAGAGCCATTACGCCGGCATTACACGAGATCTGCGGCGTTAGTCTAAATTTGGACCGGCGTAATTTCGATAGACCGGCGTATCCGTCCGCGCAAAACTGCGCTAGACACACCATTGATTTGCTATTCAAATATGCAAATGAGGGAGTTACGGGGATCCACAAAAGAACATTGGTGCAGCGCAGGCTACGCGCTGTGCGCAACAGCTGCACGTCCTGTCTAAAATTAGACCATATAAAGGTGGAATAAAATTAGACAATCCGTCTACATGTCAGCTAAAGCAACACTGTTAGTGAGGAGGTGAGAAGTCACACTTGCAGTACAACAAACTTTATGCCAACATGCCAGGGGCATCCTTGCTCATAGCTATACTAATGACTTTAGATGAGCAAAGAAGGAGGAGGGCACGGAGGAGGGCACGGAGGAGGGCACGGAGGAGGACAAGGGAGAGGATATACCGCACCCGCATAGACCTCTTTGGCATGAGTGATTCTGAGGTGTATCGCATCTTCAGATTCACCCCTCATGCCATCCTGGAATTAACCATAACCCTGCAGGATGACATTACTAGCCGAACACACGGCTCACATGCAGTGCAGCCACTGGTCAAGGTCATGGCAACACTCCATTTCCTTGCCAGTGGCTCTTTTCAAAGAACAAGTGGAGTGGTGGCTGGGATGTCACAATCCTCCATGAGCAGATGTGTGCACCAGGTTATCCCTGCAATCCTCAGACGCATGGCCAACCAAATCATCAAACCCACCACTGAGGACCTGCGGCTGAAGGCAATGACAGATTTCTACAGAATTGCCAGATTCCCACGCACCGTGGGGGCCATTGATTGCACACATGTGGCACTCCAGCCCCCCCATGAGACAGAGCACATATACCGCAATCGGAAGCATTGGCATTCCATCAACGTACAGGTGATAGTCGATGCCCAAGGCCTCATATGGCACGTCCGTGCCAAACACCCCGGATCCAGCCATGACAGCTACATATTCAATCAGAGCCCCATCCCAATGGAATTTGAACAGAACGTGTATGGGGACACCTGGCTGGTTGGTGAGTGACATGGGTGGCAGGCATGTCTGCCCCCCCCCATGATGCACACATCACAAGGGGCACATGCATGACTAACATCCTCCTGTCTTTTCTCTTACAGGTGACTCTGCATATGCACTGGGACCCCATCTCATGACTCCTATCCGGAACCCCCAAACCCCAGGAGAGGAAAGATACAATGAAGCCCACGCCCAAACACGTGTAGTGGTGGAGCGCACCTTTGGCCTCCTGAAGTCACGTTTCCGATGCCTGGATAAGTCTGGGGGGACCCTGTTGTATTCCCCCAACTTCGTGTGCCAGATCATCGGTGCATGTTGCATGCTGCACAACTTCGCAGTGAGAAAGGGCCTGCAGATTGACATAAGTGATGACCTGACCCCTGAACCAGACAATCCCCCCCTAACCGAGGCTACCCTGTCTTCTGAGGGAAGAGCAGCGAGGAGACAGCTCACATTAGGCATCTTTGCACGTTAAACACACACATTAATCATGGCACAATGAGAATGCATGCATGCACACCACTGTGGTCCCTAGCACAGACACATCACATCCTCATCAAATTGGATTAGCACAAGCCCACCATGCAGGACTTGTGAGCAGCAACGCCACGCCAAGGCTCCAATTATGTCACTGTACATTCATACACCATTCACACGGACCTGGGGATCACTTCTCCCTGGTCCTGGGGAACCCTTCCCCACCACAAATGAGGGTGACACCCCTTTTCCGGCAGGAATGTCACCCCCACATTCCGAAATCATACACAACACAAAAAAAATGACCAGCAAAATAAAAAAAAATTCCAGCAAAAAAATAAATAAATCCCCCCCTCAAAAAAAGTCCTGAAAAAAAAAAGTCCTGAAAAAAAAAAAAGTCCAGAAAAAGAAAAAAAAGGGGGAAACCAAATTAATGCCGCTGGCGTGACCCACTCCTGGGGAGCCCGCGGCCACGGCCCCGGCTCCTCAGGGGAGACTCATGGGGAGGGGGGGGTAATCCGGGGAAGGAGGAGCAGCCCCTGGTCTCTGCCCACCTGGCGGCCTGCCCTCCAAGGCCACGGCAATTCTGGTCAGGCCAGCACTTAGTGATGCCGTATTGGCCTGGATAGCCTGGGTGAGGGCCCTCACATCCTGCCCAACGTCTGCTGTAGTAGTCTGCAGCTCATTTAGGCAGTTTGTAAGAGCCCGGGAGTGGCAGTCCAGGTCCCCAAGCATATTCTTTATGGAGGACAGGCTCTCCTCCATCCACACCAAAGTCTGGCTGACCTGTCCCAGATGGTGGGTCTGAAGGGCCTGGTGCCTTCTGAGATTGGCGGGCAGATCCTCGGCCACCCCCCTGGTCTTCTGGGATGACTTCCTGCCTCCAGCTGATGCTTGTGGCCGGGGAGAAGGGGAGGCCCTTGGGAGGGGAGCCCTGTTGGGGGAGGAGTGGGAGGGGCTACCCCTTATGGAGGGCTGGCTGCTGTTAGCCAGAGCGGAAGACTCCTCCAAAAACAACAATCCACTGGCTGACATGACATCCTCCTAGTCCCCAAACTCCTCCAACTCCTCCAACTCCTCCAACTCCTCCGAGGACTCCGGCCTTGTCTGGGGGTCCTCATCAGGCTGTTGTCCCGGGGATGGTGCGGTCAGGCCAGATGGCCCAGCACCCTCCTGCACATCTGTGGATGACACAAAACATTCACAGGTTGGAGGATCCACACACTTGCCACATATTCCTTTCCCCCCCTCCCCCACACATGCTACACACCAGATAGGAAAAAAAACCTTACCTGGCATCACGACTTCCTGACTGGAGTCATAGCCAGGCAGGCCCTCCACTTGTTGTCTATTAAAGGTGTGGGCCACCGCACGCTCCTCCACTGTCAGCCTAACAGGGCATGGTGGGCCCCCTCCAGTGCCCCTAGCATGGGCTGCCATTTTGGCCAGCTTCCCACGGACCACACGCCGGAGGTCATTGATTTTCTTTACGATCCCCTCGCATGTCCGGGTCTCCCCCCCCCAATGCATTTACCTGGTCGGTAATGTTCTGCAAAATCTCCTTCTTCCTGGCCGGGGTGGTGTTGGCACTCTCCGGGCCGTTAAGAAAACGCCCATATTGGGTAAGGGCCCGGGCAATAATTGGTTTCTCCCCCAAAGAAAAATTGCTCTTCCGCTTCCTCTCAGTCATACTCATACAACAACTCTCTCCCAAACAATCACCAAAAATCACTCACAAAAACAAGCAGGAAAAATCAAGCAGCAAAAAACACTATCAAATATATTCTACAAAACACTAGATCAAACAGTCAACAAATATCACAAAGACAAGTCACAACGCAACAAACAACAGAACAAAAGCACCTTGCTGTATAGGAAGGTATACAAAGGGATGTACTTTTGCAAAGAAAGGGCGTTTGTGTCTGTCTATTTATGCTGTCTGCGTAGTTCACTAAGTTGTCTGGGTCCACTTCCAATTTCACTGATTGCGCCGTTCCCGAGTTGTGAGCATGCGCACAGAGGTGCTGACCATGGTCTGCTTCATGTGCGCATGCGCGAGCTGGCGGCCCTTCATTTGCATGGGGTCACGGCTCATTTCAATGAAACACGCCCACGTCCTTCCCAATTTGAATTACTCCGCCTTACGCCTCGGAATTTACGTTACATCGGCGCTAATTTCTGCGCAAATACTACGAGGATACGTACGGTGATTGTGCCTCTACATTGCGCCGGTGTAACGTAAAGGAGGTGCGCTACGCTGGTCAAAATATGTGCCAATGTACGTGAATCTGGCCCATAGTTTTTACTAGAAAGAAATTAATAATATTTTTAAACTGCTTGAAGCAATTCTGTGTTCATTATTAATTAAAACTAACACTTATGGTCCGTTTAAGCCTGTCTGCTATGTTATGTTTCTTTAAAGCAGAAGTAAAGTCGGCAAGCTTATGCCACTACCCCACTTACTCTGCGAGTATGCCCTTCTCCAACGCTGTCCATCTATGTATTCATGCCTTCACTGCTCTGTTCTCTTTTGTTATCGCCTATTTTTGCTAAATACCCAATCAAACTTTCTAAAGATCTTCCCACCTCCTTGTTACTCTAAATCCCAAGGTGAAATTGGTCCTGTTCATATCCATGCCAGGTTTTTGAGCTAGTGTGGTCAAGAGTGCACCCTCCCCCTCCAACAGACAACACACACAGGAAAGAGCCAGAAAAGGCCCATCTTCGCCTTCTCTGAAAGCTGTCAGGTGACAGGATCTTGAAGCATGTGAGAGGTCAGCAAGATTTATTCATTCTGCAGGGGCCCCAAGTTACTTCACAGGAGAGAGCCTAAAATGCAAACTGTCTGTTTGTATTTTTGTGAATTATAGCACACTGAAGATGAATGTCTTTTTTTACAAAAACACAAACCACCAAGAAACACTTACTAGGTAGTACTCTAGTCTCTATAAAAAAAAATGGGCCCAGATCCACACGTCTGCTACTCTGGGGACAGAAACTGGAGTAGTAGCTGGTGTGTGTTGTTGCAGGCTTATGATGTTGTGAATGATGATTCTCATCTCAAGCAAACAGTCATGCACAACACAAGCAGCCAACTAGTACTTTAGTCTCTTCTTCCAGAAAACCTGGCAGGCAGATCTGGACTGTATACAAGGAAGACTGAAGATGGCAGAGGGGTGGGGTAGAAAAGGCACAGGCCTGGAAGATTAGATGATAATGTCAATTTCAGGAGTCAGGCTCAGAGGCCAGTAGTTATAGCAGTGAGGGTTCACACAAAAAACAGCAGGATAATGCACAAGCAGGTTCCTTTGGCGGCCTTGATGCTCAGTTTGTGACCTCTCGTAGGTCTAGGGGTGCCTCTCTCTTTTGTGCCTCCCTCTGGAGTCTTCTACAACTGACCCGTTGGGTTCTTTCCCCCTCTCTGCCGGTATCCCAGTCCAGGGTTGTTCTTCATAAGAGTGCCTGATAGTGGAGATAGGTTTCACTGCATTTCAGTACCAGGGCATGGTCCTCAGGATCACCCCAGGAAGCAAGCAAGTTTGGTAGCAGATGTAGCAGGTAAGGATCAAGCAGAAGTGTAGTCAGTAAACAAGCAAAAGGTCAGTAACATATGGTTTGCAGGTTGGGATCAAGTGGAAGCATAATTGAGGAACAGACCAAAAGTCAATAACAAGAGGTAATGAAGATAGGGATGCCAGCAGAAGGGTAAGGGGCAAGAAATTTGCTGGATAAAAACACAATACACTAATGAACAGAAAAGAGCAGGAAGTGCAAATGCATGGCTTAAATAGGAAGTTCAGGGGAGGAGCAAGGAGTTCAAGGTTCACCAGAAACAAGACAAAAAGTAAGTTTGTCCAAGGGATCAGGCAAGGATCTGTCCAGCATCTCAGGTGGCAGTAAGAAGTGTTACTGCCAGATGCAATAGAGGTCCTGGGTTCAGATGCAGGTCTTGACAGGCAGACTGCAGATGTTAGAATGAAGAGGAGGTGGTGGACTCAGTGCTGTGCTTTAACTCCTACATAGGAACACCCGTAAATTGGGCTTTAGCAGTGAGTGGAACCGCAGCACAAACAGAAAGGACACCTTTTTTTAATTGAAAAGCACTGCATACATCAGAACAGGACCAAGAGCTATGTGAACTGGATCCCCCCCCCCCCCCCAGGAATTCAACAAGCATTTTTAACATCTGGTGAACTTCACCTTTAATAATGATCCCTGAGGAAGTGGGATTTGCACCAGTGCCAGGACAAAGTCACCCAAGGTGAAAAGGCTAAATTGTACCCGCCCCCCATCCCTATAAGCCTGGGGCAGCCACCTCTTCTGTCTACCTTCAGCTTGGCCCTGGTCTGCCCTGACTGAGTTATGTGACTATTCAAGTGTTTGTTAGAAAAGAGAGAGATAGAGGGAAATAGAGAAGGAGGGGGGGGGGCATGGTCCCTGTCATTTTTTGTTTCTGGCATCATAGTCTGTGATGTTTATTTCTCAATTTACTGTAGTTCTTGCTTATAGTGGAACTTCAGTATTTTGTTTTATCTTTCTATCTATTAAATCTTTTGCCCTTGTTGTTTTGACTTTGGATAGTAAAGTTATCTGCCAGGAAATACCTTATACAGCCCACTTCCCGTTTCTTGTCTGGCAAAAAGCCAGATTATACACAGGAAGTGAAAAAAGTATAATGAGCAACACATGAGAAAAAGCTGCGGTATGGGTGTGAATGAGTGTGAAATGAGAAAAGTGTGCTATGAATGAAAAGTGAGAAAAGGATAAGGGAAGGAATGAAAGTGAAAAAATGTGCTAGGGTGAGTTACTGGGCTGGGAAAAATAAGACTACAAAAAAAGGGTACAACATGGCATTGACAAACACAAAATATATGGGGAAAAAATATTTATGAGGAAAAAGATAATAAGATAATATTTCCTTTTTTATTTTTCTTCTTAACAGATGTGGGTACTCGTAGAAAATTGTATGACATCCCTCTACAACGGGGGTTTTTGTCTCAATTTTTTGATTGTTTGATTTTTCTACTTTTGTCATCCATACGGACAGTCCAGATACCTTTCACTCCCCATGCCCATATATTTTTTGTTTGTCAATGCCATGTTGTACCCTTTTTTTGCACTATGTAGTCTTATTTTTCCCAGCCCAGAAACTCACCCTAGCACATTTTTACACTTTCATTCCTTCCCTTCCTATTCCCCCCCCCCCCCCCCCCCCTTCATCTCCTATTACACATTTCCTAGCATCCACTTTTACACTCACCACATGCACCACAATTAGCATTCCCTTCCCACACCCACTTGTCTTTCCTTTTTCTCCCTTTCTCCTTTCTGATGATCACTTGCACTCAATCTTTTTCATCCTTATCTTTACACCTATTCCCTATGTATCGTTACCCACCCATGATAGTTCATTCTTTCTCCTTTTCACTTCACTCTTCCCCTTTTTTCACACTTTGTTTCCTGTTTCTCTTTCTCACCCATTTCCTCTCTTTTTTCCTCCACCTTTTCCCCCACCCTGTAGACCAGGGATCTCCAAACTATGGCCCTCCAGTTGTTGCAGAACTACACATCCCATGAGGCATTGTAAAACTCTGACATTCACAGACATGACTAGGCATTCTTGAACACCTGGAGGGCCATAGTTTGGAGACCCCTGCTGTAGACTGTCCCTATTAGACACATATAGGTACATATATGTATTTACATGTGTATGCGTATGTATGCGTACTTAGATACACATATATACAAAATTATCTCTTTTGGACCATTATCTGTTTTCATATTTTGATTAAGTCTTATATATTTTTATTACAGGGCTTTTGTCCCCATTAGAGGAGGGGGACGTCCCCTTTTGGCCATACTCCGTCCACTCTTGCCCACTTGGTGTGCTGGGTTCCACCTTGGCCCTGCTGGGCCTGTTTCTGGCTTTTCCCTCTTTGGCCTGCCTGCCTCCCTTGCACCTGGCTTCCCCCCCGTTTCTTCTGCCCCTCTCCCCTGCCCCTGTCCTCGCCCCTTCCCCCCCTCCTGCCTCGTGGTGCGGCCTTGATGCTCAGTTTGTGACCTCTCGTAGGCCTAGGGGTGCCTCTCTCTTCTGTGCCTCCCTGTGGAGTCTTCTTGGGTTCTTTCCCCCTCTCTGCCGGTATCCTGATGATGTGGTTTGGTGCTCGATCCCAGCCTGCTCTCCGACATGTGTCTGGGTAAGTGGCATATATATTCTTTATATCATTATCTATTATATCCATGTAGTAGGACCACCTGCACCCTGTTATCCATATATATGTTTGGGTGGACGTGTCCTCCTTATGTTGTTGGTGTCATTATTTATTTACTTGCATGTATTCTTTTTATAGAATCAATGGCCACGTTAAAATGATTGCTCCCTGAAGAAGACTGCCACTACTAAGGTCGAAACACTTAGGGGCTTTTTTCACCCATAGTATTCACATGTATACAGTACTGTTCAATTTGTATTAGTTATCATTGTGCGATTTGTCTGTTCTTGATTGATTTTCTCTGTCAAGCTCATATCCTGAGTCCTCTATTTGGGGCTCTTTTTGAACATTATATTTAATCCAATAAAATTTATACTTTTTTACCCATTTGTATTTTCTTTATATTCTGCTGCAACACAAAGCCAATATGGGTAATTTTCTCTTTTTTTATGATTGAAGTATATTTTCACCTGGGAAGGGGTTTGGCAACAAAAAGTGTAAAGCAACTGAACCACTATTTTTTTCCAGGAATAGTATACATTTCCTTAGGGGTTATATTATAATCCAGGCAGATTTCATGTCCAAAGTTCCATTTTATATAAGAGCTAACCAAGTATGGAGAAGCCATTTAGGGATGAATAAGAAATGTATTTTGTTTTTATGATCTGTAGTGTAGTAAAAAAGTGTATTGGATGTGTACAGTATATCTTGGATATATGGATATCTTAATCTGTTAAACTGTTAAGCTGTTAAATATCACAAATGTTAAGCAATTATAAAATAGTAAGAAAAACCCTTTTATAAAAAAAAATTCTACTAGGTAAAAGAATTCATATACCTTGAAATGTTCCCCATTTTGTCATGTTACAAACAAAAACGTAAATGTCTTTTATTGGGATTTTATGTGATAGACTAACACAAAGTGGCACATAATTGTGAAGTGGAAGAAAAATGATAATTAGTTTTCAATTTTTTTAACAAAAAAATATGTGAAAAGTGTGGCGTACATTTGTATTCAGCCTCCCTTTCCTCTGATAGCCCTAAATGAAATCTAGTGGAACCAATTGCCTTCAGAAGCCACCTAATTAGTAAATAGAGTCCTCCTGTGTTTAATTTAATCTCAGTATAAATACAGCTGTTCTGTGTAGCCCCCAGAGGTTTGTTAGAGAACCTTAGTGAACAAACAGCATTTTGAAGGCCAAGGAACACACCAGACAGATCAGGGATAAAGTTGTGGAGAAGTTTAAAGCAGGGTTAGGTTATAAAAAAAAATATCCCAAGGTTTGAACATTTCACAGAGCACTGTTCAATCCATCATCCAAACATGGAAAGAGTATGGCACAACTGCAAACCTACCAAGATATGGCCGTCCACCTAAACTGACAGGCCGGACAAGGAGAGCATTAATCAGAGAAGCAACCAAGAGGCCCATGGTAACTCTGGAGGAGCTGCAGAGATCCACAGCTCAGGTGGGAGAAACCGTCCACAGGACAACTATTACCAGACTCCACAAATCTGGTCTTTATGGAGATGTGGCAAGAAGAAAGCCATTGTTGAAAGAAAGCCATAAGAAGTCCTATTTTGCAGTTTGCAATAAGCCATGTGGGGGACAAATAAAAAAAAGACAGAAAATTTTGAAAAAAAAAAAAAGTTTTTCTTTTTTTTCTATTATAACATTTTGTAAATAAGTAAGTTTTCTCCTTCACTGATGGGCACTGATAAGGCGGCACTGACGGGCACTGATAAGGCAGCACCGATGAGGCGGCGCCAATGAGGTGGCACTGACGGGCACTGACGATGGGCACTGATATGTGGCACTGATGGGCACTGGTAGGCGGCACCGTTGGGTGCAGCACTGATAGGCATTGATAGGCAGGAATAATGGGCACTCATGGGTGGCACTGGTGGGCACTGATTGGCACTGATAGGCGACACTGATGGGCACTGAAAGGCTGCAATGGTGGGTACTTATGGGTGGCATTGATAGGCGGCACTAGTGGGCACTGATAGGCGGTACTGATGGGCACTGATAGGCGGCACTGCTGGGCAATGATACATGGCACTGATGGGCACTTACATGCGGCACTGATATGCAGCACTGATGGGTATCCCTGGCGGCACTGGCACTGGCAAGGATTTTGAATGGGCACTGGTTGGCAGCTGCCTGTGCATTGTTTGGCAGATGCCTTGGCACAGATTGTCATTCCCTGGTGGTCTAGGGGGCATACCTGGTGGTCCAGTGTGGATGCCTATCCCTGGTGGTCCTGGGCGGCATGCTGGTGGTCCTGTGCAGCAAACCGAGCGGGGCTGCGCTGATAAACTATCAGCGCATCCCCCCCCGATCAGCGACTTTTCCTGTTTACATTGTGATCCGCTGTGATTGGACATGGCTGATCACGTGGTAAAGAGCCTCCACTGGAGGCTGTTTACCGAGATCAGTGTAGTGTTGTGTCAGACTGACACACCGCATCACCGATCGCCGCGATGAGCACCCCCCCGCGCGCGTCGGCTGTTATCCTGCAGGATGTCAATAGACGTCCAATCAGAATAACAAAACCACTTCCCGGACATCAATTCACTATTCACCGGGCAGGAAGTGGTTAAAAGCAAAATGGAAGGATGAGGTAAGTGAAGGAGGACTGCACTAAGGTAAAGGGAGCTATTTAGATGAAAAATGTTTACTTTTACAACCCCTTTAAATCCAATTGAGATTCTGTGGCAAGGATTGAAAATTGCTGTTCACAGATGCTCTCCATCCAATCTGTCAGGCCGCGTACACACGGCAGAGAACCTCGACGGGCAGAACACATTGTTCCGCCCGTCGAGGTTCTCTGCCGGCCGTCAAAATCGGCGACCCGCCCGTCGGGAATGGCAACCAGCCATTCATCCAGGCGGGCCGTCGAGCAAAAAGAGAGCCTGCTCTCTTTTCGCTCGACGGGATTCCCGACGGGCGGGGCGAGCCAAAAGCGTACACACGGCCGAGGTCCTCGCTGGAATGCAGCTTCCAGCGAGGTTCTCGCTGGTTTCCAGCGAGAACCTCGGTCGTGTGTACGCCGCTACAGAGCTTGAGCTAGTTTGCAAAGAAGAATGGACAAAAATGTCAATGTCTACATGTGCAAAGCTGGTAGAGACATACCTGAAAAGACTTGCAGCTGTAATTGCAGCGAAAGGTGGCTCTACAAAGTATTGACTGATATTTATTTGTAAAAAAAAATTGAAAACCATTTATCATTTTTCTTCCACTTTACAATTATGTACCACTTTGTGTTGGTCTATTACTGTACATAAAATCACATTTACGTTTTTGGTTATAACATGAGAAAATATGGACAATTTCAAGGAGTATAAATACTTTTTCAAAGCACTGTAGATTTAACTCATAACACAACAATGACAAACAGGTATGGTGGTGGTTACCTGTTAAATATCATGTCCTTACTTTCTTCATGGGATACTTTAATACCATTATGTAGACAGACTGTTTCAGGAGCAGTGTCATTCTGTCCAGTCTGGTTACCATCAGTTTGAATGTCTACTTCTATTTTCTTCTCTCCAGGGCCACTATGACAAAATACCTGGTGTGTATCTTGGACATAACGTGCTGGTTCTTCTTGAATGATGCCTTCTTTCCTAGATTAAATGCATGTAATAATTCCAATTAAAACACAGCATACACAAATAGATGATCTGTAAATATTAAAGCGTTACTAAAGGCAATTTATTTAATATAAAATAATAAATGTGTTATACTTACCTGCCACGTGCAATGGTTTTGCAGCAAGTGGCCCTGAACCTCCTCTTCTGGAGTTCTCTGCCAACACTGTCTGCTCCTCCTCTTCTGTGTCTGCCCTCATAGCAAGCCACTCGATGTGGGAACAGATTTTGCAGTCTATAGACACACATAGCGTGACTTGGCCCACCCATGCTCCTTCCTTACTGGATTTGATTTACAGCAGCAGGGGCCAATGGTTGCATTACTGTTTAAGGGCCTGTGAGGAGGGGGAGAGAGAGCAACACTGGACTGAGATGAGGCTCAGGTAAGTATTTAGGGGGGGGGGGGGGCTTGGGACAGCTAATCATGGAAGGTTTATTTAGCTTAATGCAGAGAACGTGTTAAGTTAAAAAAAATTAGCCTTTTTATCCACTTTAAGTTGTGTTTGCTACTCCTTGTGTGCATTTATTTGTCACAGAATGTATGGTTACAAGTCAGTTACTAGGCCTTTTTTTGTCTCTTGTTGACACCTGGTTGTAAATTGTGGATTTAGTGCTACACTGCAGGATAATAATAATATTATTCTACACTGTATCTTCATCCATGGCAACATTTCAGACACATTTACTAGTAGCAGATGTCCATTCTCTAATGGTCAGAGGTAAACCAGCCTAAACCATGTCTCAGCAGACCTAATATTGATCTTTTTAATAATAACACATAGCAGATGATACATTTTTTATGCATGTATAAAGGAATGTAGTAGCTAGAATTCCCAGCTTTTAAATAACAAAATGACCAAACCGTTGTGCAACAGATATGATGAACTATGAGTCACTAATCTGCTTCGTATTGAATATGCACCAGATTCTGAATCAAATGCCTTGATATAAACTCTCCCTTTTCCTGTACGTAGTAATTCAAGATAACATTACTCAAGTGAACATTTACATGAGTTATCTGTAAAAGCCAAAGTCCTACTTCTTTCTACTTTATTGGAGTGGGACATTTTAAAACCAAGAAACGCAAAGCTAAGCAATGAGCTTTTAACCACTTCTGCCCCGGAAGGTTTAACCCCCTTAATGACCAGGCAATATTTTGCAATACGTCACTGCATTATTTTAACTGACAAATTTTAACTGACAAATTTATTTGGTTACAACATTGCACGACCGCACTGCAATGTTGTACCCAAATAAATTTGTTGTCTTTTTTTCCCCACAAATAGAGCATTCTTTTGGTGGTACTTGATCACCTTTGTGGTTTTTATTTTGTGCGGTATAAACAAAAGGATATCGACAATTTTGAAAAAAAACGATAATTTTTACTTTCTGCTAAAAAAACACATCCAATAATAATAAAAAAAAAAATAGCATTTATTCATCACTTAAGGACAATATGGCCCGGATTCACGTAGCACGTACGCCGACGTATCTACAGATATGCCGCGTAAGTACAAATGTGCCCTGTCGTATCTATGCGTCAGACCCACAACGAAGTTACGTCGAAAAATAGGCTTCTTCCGACCGATGTAACTTTCCTACGCCGGCGTATCGTGGGCGCATATTTACGCTGGATGCATATGTACATTTTGATTCAGGTATGCAAATGAGGGAGATACGCCGATTCACAAACGTAGATGCGCCCGGCCCATGTTTTAGGCGATTTGCGTAAGGGTTACGTCCGGTGTAAAGTTATTCCTCATATAGGAGGCGCAACCCATGCAAAGGTATGGACCAGGGAACGAACGCGTCAAACTTTACGTTGTGTACGCCGTTTACGTAGTACGTGAATAGGGCTGTGCGTAGGTTACATTCACGTCTTAGGCAGTGTATTGACGTATCTTAGGCAGCTATTTTGACGTGACTGTGAGCATGCGCACTGGGATGCGTCCAAGAGACGACGCACGCGCAGTTCGTTTTTTGAAGCTCAGCCCATCATTTGCATGGGGTCACGCTTAATTTTAATATATCACGTCCACTTCCAGCCCACTTCCACCTACTTTGACTTACGTCGGCTCACTATACATATGTGACTGTGTCTCAAGAGTGTCAAGATCCTACGGGGTAAAATGACCGCACCAGCCAAGCAGACACTGGCTGGAAAAAGCGCCCAGAGGCGATTCAGTTCGCATGCGTAGCGCTATACAAGTCATTCATTCATTCATTCATTCATATACGCTACGCTGGCGCAACATTGAGCGCATTTTCTTTGTGAATACCATGCTAGCTTCTCAACGTTGCGCCGGCGTAGCATAAAGTAGATACGCTACGTCTGCACAAAGATGCACCGAGGTACGTGGATCTACCCCTATGTATTCTGCTACATATTTTTGGTAAAAAATCCCAATAAGCGTATATTGATTGGTTTGCGCAAAAGTTATTGTGTTTACAAACTATGGGATATTTTTATGGCCTTTCCCTTTATTTATATTTTATTAGTAATGGCGGCGATAGATTTCAGTTAGCATGTTCAATACTTTTTCCCTGTGTCATTCCATTTTATTACACATGACTTAATTTCTGAATTTATTTGTTTTGGTTCTTTGTGTGCATGGATTGCATGGGATGTTACTGACATATGGTAAAAATTTCATGTCAATAGCACCTTTAAAAATATATTTACCTAGGAAAATGTTGACCTGGTTAATACTTATTTTACCCGCTCTAACTCTGTTTTTTTTTTTATTATTATTATTATTATTATTATTAAATAAAAACTAACCTAAAATACTTTAAAAAAAAAAATCATCCCAACTTTAGCTGTATATTTCTTGCCATTATTACCATGACACACTAAAAACCCAAAGTAAATTCTCCTACTCCCCCTAATTGTGGCATATATGTGTATATTATTTATTGTTTGTACCCGTAGTAGAGTCAAGAAACAGTAGTCAGCATTTATATCTTTTCATGTGACAACGCTAAAGAAATGCCACTTTGCTACAATGTAAAGTAGTGAGTGTACAGCTTGTATAACAGTGTAAATTTGCTATCCCCTCAAAATAACCCAACACTGGGGAGAAGGTGTGTTAAATTTGGTGTTATCACTCAAACTCTCTCAAACTGGTCACTGGAAGTTCAACATGGCACCTCATGGCAACGAACTCTCTGAGGATCTGAAAAAAAGAATTGTTGCTCTACATAAAGATGACCTAGGTTATAAGAAGATTGCCAAGAGTCTGAAACTGATCTGATATTTTTCCCCATTGAGATCTGATGTGTTTGAGAGTGTCCCCTCAAAATAACTCAACACGCAGCCATTGATGTCTAAACTGCTGGCAACAAAAGTGAGTACAGCCCTGAGTAAAAATGTCCAAGTTGGGCCCAAAGTGTCAATATTTTGTGTGACCACCATAATTTTCCAGCACTGCCTTAACCCTCTTGGGCATGGAGTTCACCAGAGCTTCACAGATTGCCTGTCAGGGATTCTAAATGGACCAGGACTGTGTGCCTACACAGAGGAGACCAACACTGTATATAGTGGAATAAAAAGGTGTTTTATTACAACGGTGAACAAACAGGTGACAACAACCAGTGCATGAATAACACAAACCTATATACAAGTCCAGGGGAAATGCGATAATCATAAACCAAAGCCAAGCCGGGGTCAAATACCAGGAGATCATCAAAGGAAGCTGCAGACAGGGAATGGGCAGGAAGGAAATGTCCAGGAGAGGGATCAGGTCAGGACAGATCGGGTCGGGTCAGAAGTCCAGAATGGGGATAGCAGGCTCAGGGTCAGGAATCAGGCTCAGGGTCCGGTAAATAGACAGATACCAGGGCAAGTTCTGCTTTAACTTGCCGGGTATAATTAGAGGTGTGCTAATTGTGTTCAGGTCACACCTGAACGAAGCAAAGGCCCGGTGCTCCACCCGCTGGTGGAGGCCAGTACTGCGCCCCAAAGGTGATATACCAGCAGGGGGAAATTCCCCTGACAGCTCCGAACTGCCAGGAGACCCCTGCTGGCAGACTGGGAGTCATCAGGCTGGGCAACGGACTGGGAGTCATCAGGCTGGGCAGCGGACTGGGAGTCATCAGGCTGGGCAGCGGACTGGGAGTCATCAGGCTGGGCAGCGGACTGGGAGTCGTCAGGCTGGGCAGCGGACTGGGAGTCGTCAGGCTGGGCAGCGGACTGGGAGTCATCAGGCTGGGCAGCGGACTGGGAGTCATCAGGCTGGGCAGCGGACTGGGAGTCATCAGGCTGGGCAGCGGACTGGAAGTCATCAGGCTGGGCAGCGGACTGGAAGTCATCAGGCTGGGCAGCGGACTGGAAGTCATCAGGCTGGGCAGCGGACTGGAAGTCATCAGGCTGGGCAGCGGACTGGAAGTCATCAGATTGGGCAGCGGACTGGAAGTCATCAGGCTGGGCAGCGGACTGGAAGTCATCAGGCTGGGCAGCGGACTGGAAGTCATCAACCTGGGCAGCAGACTGGAAGTCATCAACCTGGGCAGCAGACTGGAAGTCATCAACCTGGGCAGCAGACTGCTGGAAGTCATCAACCTGGGCAGCAGACTGCTGGAAGTCATCAACCTGGGCAGCAGACTGCTGGAAGTCATCAACCTGGGCAGCAGACTGCTGGAAGTCATCAGGCTGGAAGTCATCGGACTGGCAAGCTGGCACAGGAACATCAGGTTGGCAGGCTGGCACAGGAACATCAGGTTGGCAGGCTGGCACAGGAACATCAGGGTGGCAGGCTGGCACATGAACATCAGGGTGGCAGGCTGGCACAGGATTGAAAGGTTGAGCAACTGGCACTGAAACGGACAGAGCAGCTGGCACAGGCAGAACGGCTGGCACCGGAGCAGGCTGGTCGGATGTCACAAGTTGGGCGGCTGGCACTGGAACTGGTAGAGCAGCTGGCACAGGAACAAGCTGGGAGACTGGCACTGGAACAGGTTGAACAGATGGCACTGGGACAGATGGCACTGGGACAGGTTGAGCAGAGGGCACTGGGACAGGCTGGGTAACTGGCACGATGGTATGAGTTGGGAAATACTTCCGTTTCTTTTTGGACTTAGTCACTGCAGGTTTGTTAACAGAAGTGATGTATGAAGAGGATGGAAATAAGTAGGAGGGAGGATTGGAATAGGGCAGAGACACGGGGATGGTGACTGGAGGAGGTTTTTGTGGAGTAGTTACAGGTGGATTAAAGGCAGGGTAGGTACAATTAGTAGAAACTGGGTAGTAATACTTGGTAGGAAGCAGGAGATCTGACCATGCCTGCAGCACAGGTTGAACAAAGGCTGGTTCACACACACACCTTGTTTAATGAAAGACTGCACTGAACTAATGGCCCATACACACGATCCGAATATCGGCCGACGGATCGTACGACTTTTTTCGCCTAATAATCGCGAGTAAAATAAAATAGGTTTTTAAACTCACGAAAATTGTCGTACGATAGAAAAAAACTATCGGAAGTGATGTCACGTGTTGAAATGTATTTGTATTGTATTATCGGACGACGGCTGAACTGACTAAACGAAAATCGGACGATCGGACATCGGACGAGAAAATTTTTCGCGCTTGTCCGATCGAATTTAATCGGATGAACGGTCGTGATCGGCTGTCGAAAGTAGTGTACACACGATCCGAAAATCATACGATCCATCATCGGACGATCGTTTTCGTCCGATATTTGGATCGTGTGTATGGGCCATAATGCAGTCAGATAACTTCTGCTGGGAACAAGAGCAATAGTGTTCATCAAAGGAGGCTGGATCATCCTCCATCAACCATACCAGGGATTCAACTTGGTCAGGACTGAAGGGGGGGGAGAAGTCATCACAACCAGCTGGAATAACTGACAGGGCTGGTTTAACACATAACTTGATTAATGGCTGAACATCATTGTAAGACATATAACCCAGATCCACCATGGAATGGGCTGATCGGATGGCTTCCATCAGCTGATCACTTGTCCATCCCTCCAACACCTGACGACAATACTCCTCATCCTCCTCTGCTAGCAGAGAAAAGTAAGTAATTTCATTGAAATCCATGTTTCAACAAAAACGCACTACAACAGGATGGTTCCCTATGCAGGCACGTCTGGTCAACGTTGCCCTGATATACTGTCAGGGATTCTAAATGGACCAGGACTGTGTGCCTACACAGAGGAGACCAACACTGTATATAGTGGAATAAAAAGGTGTTTTATTACAACGGTGAACAAACAGGTGACAACAACCAGTGCATGAATAACACAAACCTATATACAAGTCCAGGTGAAATGCGATAATCATAAACCAAAGCCAAGCCAGGGTCAAATACCAGGAGATCATCAAAGGAAGCTGCAGACAGGGAATGGGCAGGAAGGAAATGTCCAGGAGAGGGATCAGGTCAGGACAGATCGGGTCAGGTCAGAAGTCCAGAACAGGGATAGCAGGCTCAGGGTCAGGAATCAGGCTCAGGGTCCAGTAAATAGACAGATACCAGGGCAAGTTCTGCTTTAACTTGCCAGGTATAAATAGAGGTGTGTTAATTGTGTTCAGGTCACACCTGAACGCTGCAAAGGCCCGGTGCTCCACCCGCTGGTGGAGGCCAGTACTGCGTCCCAAAGGTGATATACCAGCAGGGGGAAATTCCCCTGACAGCTCCGAACTGCCAGGAGACCCCTGCTGGTGGGACGCAGCACTGCAAGACAGAACATCAGTAGCACCAGCGGATGGAGCCTTTCCTGACATTGCCACTGGAGCCCTCTTCCACTCCTCCATGACAATATCACAGAGTTGGTGGATGTTAGAGACCTTGCACTCCTCCACCTTCCATTTGAGGATGCCCCACAGATTCTCAATAGGGTTTAGGTCTGGATACATGATTGGCCTGGCCATCACCTTTACCCTCAACATCTTTAGCAAGGCAGTGGTCGTATTGAAGGTGTGTTCGGGGTCTTTATCATGTTGGAATACTGTCCTGTGGCCCAGTCTCCAAAGGGAGGGGGTCATGCTCTGCTTCAGTGTGTCATCCGTTACATGTTGGCATTCATGGTTCCCTCTGTAGCTCCCCAGTCCTGGCAGCACTCATGCCGCCCCAGACCATGGCACTCCCACCACCATGCTTGACTACAGGCAAGACACACTTATCTTTGTACTCCTCACCTGGTTGCCACCACACACGCCTGACACCATCTGAACCAAATATGTTTATCTTGGTCTCATCAGACCACAGGACATGGTTCCTTAGTCTGCTTGTCTTGAGCAAACTGTTTGTGGGCTTTCTTGTGCACCATCTTTAGCCATGCAGACCAATTTGATGCAGTGTGCAGCGTATGGTTTGAGCACTGACAGGCTGACTCCCCACCCCTTTAACCTCTGCAGCAATGATGGCAGCACTCATATGTCTATTTCTCAAAGACAACCTTTAGATATGACGCTGAGCATGTGCACTCAACTTCTTTGGTCGACCATGGCGAGGCCTGTTCTGAGTGGAACCTGTCCTGTTAAACCGCTGTATAGTTATGCCACTGTGCTGCAGCTCAGTTTCAGGGTCATGGCAATCTTTTTATTGCCTAGGTCATCTTTATGTAGAGCAACAATTCTTTTTTTCAGATCCTCAGAGAGTTCTTTGCCATGTGGTGCCATGTTGAACTTCCAGTGACCAGTATAAGAGAGTGAGAGCGATAACACCAAATTTAACATAACTGCTCCCCATTCACACCTAAGACTTTGTAACACTAATGAGTCACATGACACTGTGGTGGAAATTTGAAGATGTATTGTCATAATTGGCACCCAGTCTTGACACTTCCCCAACCAGCTCTAAATAGAGCTGACTGTGGCATTCCTGAGGCTGGTTGACTCTCGTCTTGAGGTTGGAGTGTGATGGTTGCGGCATGGGCATATGCCCACCAGCGAGGGGCCCCTCTGTGCATTTAGCACAGACGATCGTTGAGGGGGATGCGTTCATTCCGCAAACACACTAGTGGCTATGGACAGATGTACGCTCTTATCTGGGTCATGTCTGATCAGCAGGATTTGGGATTCATAGGGTACATCTGTAAATAGCCTCAATAAGGATATAATCTTTATATGCATTATTCTATGGAATGGCACAGATTAAAGGTTCTATCAGTGTACATTTTGAGGGCTTGTGAGCATTTCTGGGGTCAGGGGGGGCACATGCACACCCTGACCGGACACACCCATAAGACATTGTTTGTATTTCTATTCATTGTATTCATTGTATTATATTCTATTCAATGTGACTTCCTGTCAGAAGGAATGTTTTGGTGCTGTGTATAGGAGACATCTGGTAATGTCGCCTCCCATGTGGGGAGGCGACTTACTGGTGATGGCTTCCTGTTTTGTGTAAATAAAAGCGCCATGGTCAGCCCTGTGAGGGGAGATGATTTGCAAGGATGGTAACATGAGTGCAGCTGTTGTAATGTCTCTTGATTGGTATGGATGAATGGCAGGGAATATATGGTGAGTAAATCTGTTAGCTTAAACATGGCATCATTTCATTTAAGATGGCGAATGTGCTTTACAGCACATGGCAAGATGGCAGTGTGCTTTGCACACCCCATTTTGCCATTACAGATGGCGACCATTGAATGGGACTATTCATGTTTTTTCCTATGGCATCAGATGGGGGAGATGGGGTACATTCTGATGCATCGGGAAAAACATGCTTTAAAAGAAAAAATTTGACATCTTTTTGAAATGATGCTTGAGTTTGATTGTGTGTGTGTGTGCACATGTGGAATCCTGATTGTATGTCTGCTGTGTGATAGATGTATAATTGTGTGTGTGTGTGCACATGTGGAATCCTGATTGTATGTCTGCTGTGTGATAGATGTATGATTGTGTGTGTGATTCTGATTGTATGACTGTTGTGTGATAGAGTGTGTGTGTGTGTGATGATAGTTGTGTATGACTGTTTATGTGTGTGATTGCGTGCATTTGTGAAAAGCGATTGGATGCATGTGTGTGATTGCGTGAGTTTGTGAAATCGAGTGGATTTTGATCGTGTGTATGCCTGAATGCTGTTTGAGTAACAATGGAGGTAAGCTGGCTCCTCTGGCCATGCGGCTTGGGGGGGAAGGGCGATTTGTTTGTTTGTAACTTGATTGTTTGACCAGATTGAATCTGTTGGAGAAGGCAAGCTTTTGTGTAACATCGCTCCTCTAGCCATGCGGCTTGGGGGGGAAGGGCGAACAGTGTTTTGATTTCTGTGTCAACTGACTTTGCAACTTTCAGAACATAGTTAGATATAACATTTTTATGATGTATATGGAAACTGTATATTGTAGATGTTTCCCCAGTATAGGTGGGGTTATTCAGCCTGTGATGTGTGGCGGAGCCTTTTTGAATTTTGTGCATTAATGTGGTAGAGCTGATTGAATTGTTTGGCTTATGAAACATGTGCTTTGGTGGGGAGGGGCAACTAGTGTTGGCTCTCTGTGTTTCTTGAGTGTACAATTTTTAGAGCAAAGTCATGTGTAATATGTTCATGATCTTTATGAGGAATAGAAATTGATAAATTATGCATTTTTAAGTGGCCAGACAATAGCAGCTGCTGTTAGCATGAAAAAAAAAAAGTTTTTATTTCGGAAGGTTTTAAATGTAAGCTCACTGTATATATTTTTTTTAATGGCTTGTTTACATGGGCTTTGAGAAAAGTGTTTTTGTTTTATGTTGCTTCATATAACCAACATTTTATTTGAATGTGCTGTTTTTGGCAAAAGGTCAGCTTTGAAGCAGCCTAAAATGCGCTCATTATGAGGGGTTCCCACCATAAAAAGGTCAGATTTGAAGGAACCTAAAATGTGTGCCTTTTAGGTTGGTTGTTTTTAGAAAATGTTTTTTTATTGTTTGTTTTTGATGATCAATGTTTTGTCTTTGTGGAAGAAAGGTTCTAGGCAAGTTTTAAAAAAAACCTGCATATGGCGGCCATTTTGGTCATCAGTGGCCATTTTGGGGGCGTAGTCTGTTTGCACTATGGGTCACCCCAGGGGGGAGGTGCAGTCACCTCTCCTTTTTGTGTGGTATTTCTCTGGCTATTTTGCTGGTGGATTTTAGCAGCCTTTGGGGCAGATTTTGATGTTTAGTGCGAATTGGATTAGCGCGCTCTTTTCTGTGTTAGGATCGGGTGGAGAACATTTTTGTTTTCCTTTGTGTGTGTAGTATGGTATGTCCTGTGGTAAACAGGTGATTTGGAAGCGCAGTTAAATTGTTTTACTACAAGCGTAAATGGCGCCATTGTTGCTTGGTTTGTTGTCGGCCATTTTGTGACTCAGTGTAAAGCGCTATCTTTTGAGTAGCGTTTGCGGACGCTAGGGCCAGTATATACAGGATCTGACTAACCTGTTGGCTGACGTTGCAGTGTAAAAGTGGAGACTTTTTGTGTAACATTTCGTTTTTGAATATGTTACTGGCGCTGACTGCATTTTTGTGCACAGCGATGTGCGTTGTTGTTTGAATGTTTGGGAGTTGTTCATTGTTTTTGAATAATGGTTGGGTCAGGGGGGATCAACTCCCATTCTGCAGATGGGAGGAGATGGTTTTACGTTCCCTGAACCAAAGGTGTTTTGTTTTTAAGAGAAAAAAATGCAGGAGATTTGAGTTTTGGCTTTGTTTACTACTTTTTAATACTTCCAGGGGATATATGTGGTCCATGGAGTTTTTTGATGTGTTGAGACGAGGCAGTGAAGACAGACTTCCCCTCTCTCTCCATCTTTCTGTCATTATGTAAATAAATCAGATTTGGGTTTTAAAGAGCTGAGCATACAACAGGAAGTCCTTTCTCAGCATTTATATATATGCAGGAAGTCAGTGGGAGGAGTTTTGAAGTTTTCTGAAAGATGAGCAATGAGATTTGTGTCCTGAAAGGACAACAGAAATATTTGAAAGAGTGTTTTAAAGTTTAATTTCAGTTGTTTTTGTGAAGTTTTATACTGTAAATACAGTTTTGGGTATGAGAGGAAACAGAGGGGCGTCACCATTATTGTTGTATCATGTAGACGCAGGTAGAAAGAAGCCATAATATTGTTTTGAAAAGTGGAGGATTTCATAGTGCTTTGTATGTTGTCTGACGAACACATTTTAGGAGGCTTTATATCGTGATACAGGTCAGGCTGTGTATAATATTCGGAAATCTTGTGAGCGATTATATTAGCATAAATGTGTAGGAGTAGTACGCTAATGCCCCGGTCAAGCCATGTATCGGAAATCCGGGGATCGGTTTTGATTTTAAAGGCGCAAGTCAGAACCGCTCCGAAAACAAAGCGCGGTGTGTTCTGGACGCAGAGCTCACTAAAAAAAAGCGATTCGAATCGTCATGGGATGTGCCGCCCATGCAGTGCACCAGTCAGACAGCTGCACCGCACATGAGGTCCGGATTAGGGGCTCCGGACATGAGACCCCTAAAGAATGTCGTAGGTGGTCAGAGGGTACAGTAAGGTGTACTCCTTTGGAAGGTACTCTGGATGGAGGTATGAGACCTCAGAAAAAAGATACCTTGGATGTAGATCTGATGTGGTTTCAGAAATCTGTAATGATGAGTGTGGATGGAGGTGTGGTACGCGCCTCAGGAGAACTTTGTATAGCTGGTCTATGCAAGTTTCTCACGCTGTTCTCGTATTTTTCCATTGTATTTTCTTGTATTGCGGAAAGAGTGAAGGCAGATTTCCGGCTGGTTTTTGTTTTTTCATTTTTGTTTTGAAAGCTATGAATATCTCCCCCACATTTGTATTTGAATGTTTGTATGTAGTAACGTGAATGTTTTTTTTTTTATTCAAACTTACCGCAGCGATCTTCTGATGCGTCGCGGCTTTTGTATTTTTGTAGGAACGGGAAAAGTAAGGGTTAAGGGTTACAAAAGGTTTTTGTTTGAATCGGTTTTGTGAAGAATGTCACTGACAATGTACAGGAATGTCATTTTTGTTTGCCATTCTCTGCAGGATAAATATGAAGGATGGAGTAATGATTTCTGCTTATAAGTATTTTTCAGGTCCAAAGAGTTTCCGGAAGTGTTTGTACATAGAGAGCAGGTGTATGTAGACAGCTGTACACATGGATAATTACAGGTCTAAGGAAGTGAAAGTATCATAGGCTATTTCATTGTTTCTTTTTATCATTTCTTCCTCCAGTCTAATGAGGAAGAAAAGGGGGGAGGAAGTGGTAGATAAAATGTAAAGGTGACAGTTCTCCGAACTAATAACACTAATCTTTCTAATTTTAATCAAGTTTTGTGCCAAGATTGTCTTTCTTTGATAGAATTTGAATCGGCAAGCAGCAGTCTGGTGAAGTAGGTTCCCATTTTATTTGCTAAGAAACTGTCAATGGTTCCGGGTATTACAGGCGCTGGTAAGCGATTACAGGAGATGGTAAGCGATTACAGGCGACGGTGAGCCACGCACAGGTTAAGCAGCGACCACAGTTACGAGGTCTGGGTTGTTGTCATTGAAGGCCAACCAAAACCAGGGTCGTACTCCCTCAACTGTCACTCTCATTCTTGAGTGATGGGGTGGGTACGATCCCTGTAACATGAACTTCACAGGGTTCAGGAGTCTCTCCTGGACCCCGACACGGTAATTGGTTTTCATTTTTCCCCAACCAGGTGACTGGTTCGTTTGTAAAGAAGCTTGATGGACGAGACCACGCCAGCCACTGCAAGAAGCGGCTCAACCACATCAAAGAAATGAGGAGTATCTTTGTTTATTTTGTATTTGTTTGTTTAGTAAATTTTAGCACGGGTAACGATGGAAAGCATCCCAAGTTATTATTTAAAGTGTATTCCATGACTAATTAAGAAGACGAACGGGACCGATTGCTGGGTCTGTTCTGAGTCTCCGTTGAGCTTTAGTCCCCAGCGATGACAGTGGTACATGCTAATTATGAGGATTATTGACAAACTAGTGAAGACTCCAAACAGACACCTGTCAATGGAATTTATTATGTTTTTAGAGGGTAAAATTGATTATTGTTTTTATGGCTCCGCCTCTTGTCGGTTGGGTATCAGGACTGGGTAGTCCACAAGTGTGTAACTTTAGTTTGGTGTTTATGCAGATCTACAGCTTATAAGGTAATTCCCCCAATGCAAGAGGTTCATGCGTGGTGGTGAAGCTGTCCCTGTCCTATGTCGCGGCCAATTGCGAGGATCTGATGGCACAAGGGAAATTGGGAATGGCGGGGACAGCTAGAAGGGAATTGTTCACCAACCCGGACTAGGTCTGGGCACGGTCTCCTGCATATACAAGGTGGGGGGGTTTGAGCTTATGATACGTTTGAACAATTCACACCTATTGAGGATGGAATGTTTCATGTAACTGTTGAAGCTACAAGGAAGTTCTCACAGCCCAAGGGGGGGTTTCTGGGAATTTACAAGTAAATATTGTTATATCTGGTTCAGGGGATACTGGGATTTGGAGTTCAGGCCCATATGGATAAGGTTTGGATCCCTACAAGGCAAAGCCAGAGCTGTAACTGAGTGAAGGTTGGGAGTCCTTTGAAGGGTCTGGGAATCTGAGGGGATTTAATTCTTATTTTTCAGCGGATCGTGGTTGATTGAAATGGGAATATATATACTCATGTCGTTTTTATTTCTATTCTTTCTATGTCGTGATGAGCACTCCTGTTGCCTGATTGGACGCGTGACCAGAGCCGGAGCAGATGACCACGTACCAGATGAGACGCCCCGGAGCAGATGACCACGTACCAGATGAGACGCCCCCGGAGCCGGACCCACGGACAAGACACAGAGGATCACTACCCAATCTGCGATTACTACAGCTCACCAAGTTGTGTCCTCCTTATGTCATGTCTCCTGAAGAACAGAGTCTACATGTCAAGCCGTGTTTTCCTTTTTATGGACTGTAAGGACTGATTAGTTTCTAGGTGTAAGAAGACTATCAAGATTTGAAGGACAAGTGGGAGCAATATGACAAAAAGGGAGGACTGTGGTGGAAATTTGAAGATGTATTGTCATAATTGGCACCCAGTCTTGACACTTCCCCAACCAGCTCTAAATAGAGCTGACTGTGGCATTCCTGAGGCTGGTTGACTCTCGTCTTGAGGTTGGAGTGTGATGGTTGCGGCATGGGCATATGCCCACCAGCGAGGGGCCCCTCTGTGCATTTAGCACAGACGATCGTTGAGGGGGATGCGTTCATTCCGCAAACACACTAGTGGCTATGGACAGATGTACGCTCTTATCTGGGTCATGTCTGATCAGCAGGATTTGGGATTCATAGGGTACATCTGTAAATAGCCTCAATAAGGATATAATCTTTATATGCATTATTCTATGGAATGGCGCAGATTAAAGGTTCTATCAGTGTACATTTTGAGGGCTTGTGAGCATTTCTGGGGTCAGGGGGGGCACATGCACACCCTGACCGGACACACCCATAAGACATTGTTTGTATTTCTATTCATTGTATTCATTGTATTATATTCTATTCAATGTGACTTCCTGTCAGAAGGAATGTTTTGGTGCTGTGTATAGGAGACATCTGGTAATGTCGCCTCCCATGTGGGGAGGCGACTTACTGGTGATGGCTTCCTGTTTTGTGTAAATAAAAGCGCCATGGTCAGCCCTGTGAGGGGAGATGATTTGCAAGGATGGTAACATGAGTGCAGCTGTTGTAATGTCTCTTGATTGGTATGGATGAATGGCAGGGAATATATGGTGAGTAAATCTGTTAGCTTAAACATGGCATCATTTCATTTAAGATGGCGAATGTGCTTTACAGCACATGGCAAGATGGCAGTGTGCTTTGCACACCCCATTTTGCCATTACAACACTGGGGAGGGACAATGGCTAATTGGGGCCAATTTGGACATTTTCACTTAGGGGTGTACTCACTTTTGTTGCCAGTGGTTTAGACACGAATGGCTATGTGTTGAGTTATTTTGAGGGGACAGCAAATTTACACTGAGATACAAGCTGTACACTCACTACTTTACATTGTAGCAAAGTCTAATATCTTATGTGTTGTCATATGAAAATATATAATAAAATATTTACAAACATGTGAGGGGTGTACTCACTTTTTTGAGATTCTGTACATGGAAAAACGATTGTAGGGAGATTTATTTCATCCCTGTGTATCATATGAGGCTATTCACTTCACTGGGTGTATGTGAGGGTCTACATCAGGGGTAGGCAACCCCAAGGACTGGTGCCGCAAGCCTATTTTTACAGCACTCGACTCCCTCCCCAGCAGCAGAGCAGTGCAGGGAAGTGTCAGTGAGACACTAATGCATTCCAATCTCAGAGTTCCCCACTCCACACCTGCACTGAAGGAGAGGCACTGTGCCACCACACATTGTAAAAGATGGGAAACATTGTTTGGTTCTCTAATTTTGCTGTAGCTGCAATTGTCAGCTTTTGTGATTTGGAAAAGATTGTGTGCAATTCTGCCAGGGGTGGGTGGTCCCTGTGTCCAGGAGGATGTCATTGGCCACTGATAAAAGCCAATCACAGTGCTGCTAGCCCCCCCCCCCACCATGTGGAGGAAGAGGACTCGCTTGGTTGCCACTACCAATCTCAGAAAGAAAGGAGTTCACTGTGATTGAGAAAACCACAATCAGGTGACAGTTTGTGGAATTACTTTTGAGGTTCTGGGAACTTTGTTGAAATTATTCCCGGACCTTTGAGTCACTTACTACAGAAACCCCTCTGTGCACTGTGTCACTTACTACTGAACCCCTCTGCACTCTGTGTCACTTACTACTGAACCCCTCTGCACTCTGTGTCACTTACTACTAAACCCCTCTGCAATTTGTGTCACTTACTACTAAACCCCTCTTCACTCTGTGTCACTACTAAACCCCTCTGCACTCTGTCACTACTGAAAAACTCTGCACTCTGTGTCACTTACTACTGAACCCCTCTGCACTCTGTGTCACTTACTACTAAACCCCTCTGCAATTTGTGTCACTTACTACTAAACCCCTCTTCACTCGGTGTCACTACTAAATCCCTCTGCACTCTGTGTCACTTACTACTGAACTCCTCTGCACTCTGTGTCACTACTAAACCCCTCTGCACTCTGTGTCACGTACTACTGAACGCCTCTGCACTCTGTGTCACTACTAAACCCCTCTGCACTCTGTGTCACTTACTACTGAACTCCTCTGCACTCTGTGTCACTACTAAACACCTCTGCACTCTGTGTCACTAATGAAAAACTCTGTACTCTGTGTCACTACTAAACCCCTCTGCACTCTGTGTCACATACTACTGAACTCCTCTGCACTATGTGTCACTACTAAACCCCTCTGCACTCTGTGTCACTACTGAAAAACTCTGTACTCTGTGTCACTACTAAACCCCTCTGTGTCACGTACTACTGAACTCCTCTGCACTTTGTGTCACTACTAAACCCCTCTGCACTCTGTGTCACTTACTACTGAACCCCTCTTCACTCTGTGTCACTACTAAACCCCTCTGCACTCTGTGTCACGTCTGAAAAACTCTGTACTCTGTGTCACTACTAAACCCCTCTGTACTCTGTGTCACGTACTACTGAACTCCTCTGCACTCTGTGTCACTACTAAACACCTCTGCACTCTGTGTCACTACTAAACATCTCTGCACTCTGTGTCACTTACTACTGAACCCCTCTTCACTCTGTGTCACTACTAAACCCCTCTGCACTCTGTGTCACTACTGAAAAACTCTGTACTCTGTGTCACTACTAAACCCCTCTGCACTCTGTGTCACGTACTACTGAACTCCTCTGCACTCTTTGTCACTACTAAACCCCTCTGCACTCTGTGTCACTTACTACTGAACCCCTCTTCACTCTGTGTCACTACTAAACTCCTCTGCACTCTGTGTCACTACTGAAAAACTTTGTACTCTGTGTCACTACTAAACCCCTCTGCACTCTGTGTCACTTACTACTGATGTGTCACTACTAAACACCTCTGCACTCTGTGTCACTACTAAACACCTCTGCACTCTGTGTCACTTACTACTGAACTCCTCTGCACTCTGTGTCACTTCTGAAAATCTCTGCACTCTGTGTCACTACTAAACCCCTCTGCACTCTGTGTCACTTACTACTGAACTCTTCTGCACTATGTGTCACTACTGAAAAACTCTGCACTCTGTGTCACTACTGAATCCCTTTACACTCTGTCTCTCTTACTACTGAACTCCTCTGTAATCTGTGTCACTAATGAAAAACTCTGCACTCTGTGTTCCTTTTAGCCACAGCCAGTATTCAGCCCAATGACAATCACACCCAATCACCTTTTCTCAGCTGAAGGGGCGCAACTTATGATCCTTGTACACAGGTCCACTACTTTCAGAAAATGCCCATGACCTGAACTCATCATTGCGCATCCTGTGTCACTACTAAACACCTCTGCACTCTGTGTCACGTACTACTGAACGCCTCTGCACTCTGTGTCACTACTAAACCCCTCTGCACTCTGTGTCACTTACTACTGAACTCCTCTGCACTCTGTGTCACTACTAAACACCTCTGCACTCTGTGTCACTACTGAAAAACTCTGTACTCTGTGTCACTACTAAACCCCTCTGTGTCACGTACTACTGAACTCCTCTGCACTTTGTGTCACTACTAAACCCCTCTGCACTCTGTGTCACTTACTACTGAACCCCTCTTCACTCTGTGTCACTACTAAACCCCTCTGCACTCTGTGTCACGTCTGAAAAACTCTGTACTCTGTGTCACTACTAAACCCCTCTGTACTCTGTGTCACGTACTACTGAACTCCTCTGCACTCTGTGTCACTACTAAACACCTCTGCACTCTGTGTCACTACTAAACATCTCTGCACTCTGTGTCACTTACTACTGAACCCCTCTTCACTCTGTGTCACTACTAAACCCCTCTGCACTCTGTGTCACTACTGAAAAACTCTGTACTCTGTGTCACTACTAAACCCCTCTGCACTCTGTGTCACGTACTACTGAACTCCTCTGCACTCTTTGTCACTACTAAACCCCTCTGCACTCTGTGTCACTTACTACTGAACCCCTCTTCACTCTGTGTCACTACTAAACTCCTCTGCACTCTGTGTCACTACTGAAAAACTTTGTACTCTGTGTCACTACTAAACCCCTCTGCACTCTGTGTCACTTACTACTGATGTGTCACTACTAAACACCTCTGCACTCTGTGTCACTACTAAACACCTCTGCACTCTGTGTCACTTACTACTGAACTCCTCTGCACTCTGTGTCACTTCTGAAAATCTCTGCACTCTGTGTCACTACTAAACCCCTCTGCACTCTGTGTCACTTACTACTGAACTCTTCTGCACTATGTGTCACTACTGAAAAACTCTGCACTCTGTGTCACTACTGAATCCCTTTACACTCTGTCTCTCTTACTACTGAACTCCTCTGTAATCTGTGTCACTAATGAAAAACTCTGCACTCTGTGTTCCTTTTAGCCACAGCCAGTATTCAGCCCAATGACAATCACACCCAATCACCTTTTCTCAGCTGAAGGGGCGCAACTTATGATCCTTGTACACAGGTCCACTACTTTCAGAAAATGCCCATGACCTGAACTCATCATTGCGCATCCATTCCAGATGCTTGTATGTGACATCACATACACCACATACAAGCACGTTGCGAGGGGTGGATCAGTAGGATGAGTGTGCCAGGACAGGTAGATGTGTCTCATCTCTGCTTCCTTTCACCATTCTGCATACCACGTATCTCATAGATGAGAAGAGGGTACATCGTGGAGCAGATGAGCAGGATGGTACTGTGTTGGGGAAAATGAGCAGGAGGGGTTCAGAGGTGGAACAGAAGAGCATGTGGGGCAGACGTGCAGGGAGGTACCGTGGTGGAAGAGATGAGAAGGGGGTTCAGCAGTGGGCCAGATGAGCAGGGGGTACAGTGATGGGCCAGAAAATCAAGGGGTAAAGCAGTGGGGTAGATGTGAAAGGAGGTGTATTGGTGGGGCAGATGATCAGGGGGTTACAATGGTGGTGTAGGAGAGCAGGGAGAACAGTGGTGGGTTAAATGTGTAGGGTAGTACAGTGGTGGGGCAGATGTGTAGAGTAGTACAGTGGTGGGGCAGATGTGCAGGGGGGACAGTGATCTGAGGTGTGAAGGTGTATGAATTGGGGCTCATCTGAAGTGTGGAGTTGCAGGAACTGGGACTAATCTGAGGCGTGAGAGTGCAGGATGTTAATTTCTAGACATGTGCATTCGCTTTTGTTAGAATGCATTTTGGTCCGAAAATCAGGTTTTTTCGTTATCGTTTTAACAAACGATAACGAAAGCGCAAGAAACGAAAACCGAAAGATCCTACATAAAAAATGCTTTATTTTCGTTTTCGTTGCGGTAAAAATTCGATATAGAGAGATTCAATATTATAGAGAAAAGATTTGACATCATAGAGAAAAGATTCGACACTATAGAAATAATAGATTCGACATTACAGAGAATAGATTTCGATTTATGAGAAAATAGATTTGACATTATAGACAATAGATTCGACATTATTACTAGTCATACAACATTAGATGGAATATTCGAATGGAAATGTACGATTCGACGTAAAGATTCGACGTTCCGTTGAATATTCTTTTGACCATTCGACAGAAACCAAGTATTATTGGATTTTCAGACGAAAGCTATTCCCCAACGAAAAACAAAATAAATCAAAACGATTTTCGGGAGTAACTAAATACGTTTATTTTCCAAACGAAAAAACAAAACAAAATATTCCAGACTGCACATGTCTATTAATTTCTCACTACTAAAGTAGTTTACAACATTTACTTTATAAAAAATCCTTTTTGTGATTGAGAGTGTGAAGTTGACAATTATTTGCTATAAAATCGGCATGCTCAATTTCTTTGAAAACATTTTTCGGCACAAAAGGTTGCCTACCACTTGTCTACATCCACTTTATTATGGTCCCATCTATAAAGAGGGGACAAAGGAGCATTAGGTTAATTTTTTTTTAGCAGTTGATTATGTGATGTTCTGAGCTTGCCACCTATTTGTTGCAAATAATACATATGTAATAACTATGAAATATTAATATTTACCCGACTGAAGAGCAAAATATGTTTAAGCAACAAAGTTTAACTGATTATAAAATGTTTGGAATTTGATGGAATTAGAGTATGCTTACAGGAGAACTCCAGAAAAGCAACTGGAAAGGATAGCTGTAGATGAGAGTAAAACCTCCTTCCTGAATTTTGGTTTTACAAAAACTGTGAAGCACAGTATTGAAGCAGCTGTAAGGTTAAAAGTTTTTATTACTAAAATAAAAAAAAATGTTATACTGTCCATCTCTGTGCAAGGGTACTTCTGGGGTATCCTGCTAGGACTTTTGGCCCCTCCCCTTCTCCGTCTGCCACCTATGGTGGCACACGTGCAGGCTCACTCCTGAGCCAGGGCGTGGCTCAGCCTTACCCTCCACTCACTGATCACTGGATTTGACTGACAGCATCATGAGCCAATGACCTGCAGATGAGCATAGCGCTGGATCGATACAGGACTCAGGTAAGTATTTAGGTAGGGAGGGGGGACATCTACTGAAAGTTTTTTTTTCACCTTAATGCATAGAATGCAAAAAGGTAAAAACGATTTGGCTGTAGAACCATGTAGCACTACCCCCTGGGGAGCTGCTGGTTTGTTTTGTGGCATGTTACCTCTGTGCCTCCGCCGTCTAGAGTAGTTGATGAGAGCCTTAGTACTGGAATGTGCACACAACAGGTGTCTTTCTTGTGCTTTTATTTACCCAACCAGGTAAAACATTTGAACTTGGTGAAGAATAGAAGAATAGCAGAGATGGAGAACACAGATTCAAGTGTAGGTAGAAGGGAAACAGTCCTGCTTCCAACGACAAACTTTCAATTTGCCACTCCAGCTGGAATAGGTATAGAGCACCTGGACAGGCCTCTCTCACAAGCCTGGTAGCCAGAAAGACACTCGAACTTGGGGTTAAGTCTCTGCTACAGACCCTCCCAATGGTTGCAGAAAATAGTGGCCTGAAGGTCCCTTGACTGGACTTAACACCTGGATCTCCTTCAGGTAGTTTAGATTAGGTTACCGACTGATAGGCAACAACATCCAGCCTCTCAGTGTCCTATTCCCCTGGTCCCCGATGGATGGTGAGGCCCCTATTGGAACACCAGCCTCTCTTGGCACTCCTCAGGCAGACTTTCCACCGAACAGCTTCCTCCAACAGGATGGACAGCCTAGGACCTCTTTAGGTGGGGACCCAGTCAATTACTGAGTCCCAAGCGGCAGATCAATTTGCTCCGGGCCAACGTGGTCCCGAAGGCAGGATCTCTGCATAGCACGTGCACCCCGGCCCAGGAGGCCATTTGCCGGTGGCGCCGTTTAATGGCTACCCTGAAGGTGGGCGCTGCACAAGGAGAAGATCCAGGAAGATGGCGCCTGCCCCATAAATACCACTACCAGCATGCACAGGGAGGAAGCCTCCTCCTGATAGGCTGCTGGGGAAAAGTATCCAGTGCTTGACTCCACTGCTGCCACCTGCCGACCTGGGGTGGAACTGCACCCCAGGTACAACAGCATGAGCCCACAGCACAGCCAAGCTGGGACAGAAGCTCCAAATTTAAACTAATTAACAATGGTCAAAGTCACTTTACTCTCTGGCCCCCTCAAAATTTCAATAGCACCAGTTCTGAAAAGTAACCATGCGCTACAACCACTTTAAAAGTAGGTCCATTTTATGATTCATGCACTATTTATTTTGAGTCCCTGCTACAGTATTTTATACATTATTTTCTGTAAATAGCTGCCCCCTAAACTTATATTGCAGCAACTAATTGTAATTGTAATCACACCTCCTCAAATATTCCCCTCTCTTCCTGGTTTTAAAATTAGTAGCTCACATTTTATTCACTTTGCCAACTGATGTTTAAAGTAGCTGTGAACATACAGTGTTATCATCATGTCATTTGACCATGCATTGTTTCCTTATAGAGGGGATTGGGTTAAAAGACACTGTGCAGATACACAGTCTTCGTGTATTCCATAGTCTGTTCAGCCTGCGGCAAGATGCAGCATGTGCTTAAGCAAGGGGGCATGCTCAAGAGGCAGGGCGTGATTGGAGGAGGTGTGTGCCAGAGGCAGGCTGTGGTTGGTCAGGAGGCCGAACAACCTACCCAATAAGTCATTCTGCGTGTCTGCACAGTGTCCTGTACCTCTGAATAGCCAGCCAAAGTATGCAAACTGAACACCAAGCACAGATCAGCTTATGTGCTTTGTGTGGTCAGGTTTAGATCAAGGAAGAATGGTGACTGGCAGGATCAACTAGGTTCTACAAATGGAAGAAGTACATGAGAATGATAGAGACTATGATATAGAAAATACACATATTTGAAACAAAAAAAAAAGTGTTTAGGAACTTTAAGAACTTAAGATATTGATAACTGTGTCATGAACTTCAATTGTTTTACATATTAAACATTTTAATGTGTGCAGGGGGTGATATTCCATTCCTTCCATTGTATTACAACATCATGTTTTTAACATAAAAGTTTATAATATGTATGATATTGCAATGCTGTTTGTTTCAGTCCCACTCATGTGCAACTGATTTCACACTGCATTCCACTCCTGCTGTCTTTATGAGACATCCTGAACTAGAACATAGTGAAGTGAGTTTCAGGTGATAACAGTGTTTTTCCTTGGGGGAAGCCTTCAGATATCGAGTCATTTGTACACATATGCTCTGCATCTTGATGTATTCTAAATGCATGGTCCTCATTACTAAAGATTTGTTTATAAGTAACAAGATACCAAGCAGATTTCACAAGAGCATGTACTGGTTGGGGGAAGCTGTGAATTATACAGTCCTGATCAAAAGTTTAAGACCATTAGAAAAATGGCAAAAAATCATATTTTACATTGTTGGATCTTAACAAGGTTCCAAGTAGAGCTTCAACATGCAACAAGAAGAAATGAGAGTGAGAAAAATTTTTTTTTGAGCATTCAATTAATGGAAAATAACGATTAAACTGAAACGTTTAGGACCACATGCCTTTAAAATGCCAAATCTGTGCAAAGATGTGGATTCATTGTCATTTTCTGTCAGGTAGTCACACGTTGTGATGGCAAAGGCAAAAAAACTCTCCCTTTTTGAACGTGGTCGGGTTGCTGAACTGCATAAGTAGGGTCTCTCATCAAGACAGTGGACTATCCTCGACCCAAATTAAGGCCCCTACTGGTGCTGACTGCAGCCCCATAACCAGCGGACTAAAGGACCGTTTCATCGGTCCAAACCGATCTTGTGTGGGCCCCATTGGTCAGTTATCTTTCGGTCAAGAAAAAGAGAACTTGCTTTAAATTTTGACCGATGGACGCCTGACCGATGGGTCAAAAAACGATCGTTAGTATGCAAAAGCATCGGTTAAAAGGCCACGCATGCTCAGAATCAAGTCGACGCATGCTTGGAAGCATTGAACTTCATTTTTTTCAGCACGTCGTTGTGCTAAAACACGTAAACGTCACCGCGTTCTAACACAATCGTTTTTTTTAACCGATGGTGTGTAGGCACATCAGACCATCAGTCAGCTTCATTGGTTATCCAATGAAAATGGTCCTTAGGACCTTTCTCATTGGATGGACTGATCATTTTGAAAACAAAAAACGTCTTCAAAAACCTTGTCTCCTTAAACGCCACAGAACTGCTCGTTTGGACTTTGCAAGAGAACACCAAACATGGGACATTCAAAGGTGGAAGAAAGTTTTATTCTCTGACAAAAAGAAATGTAACCTTGGTGGTCCTGATGGTTTCCAACGTTACTGGCAAGAAAAGCAGATCCCACCTGAGATGTTTTCTACGCGCCACAGTGGAGGGGGCGCCATAATGGTCTGGGGTGTTTTTTCCTTCAGTGGAACATTGGAGCTTCAGGAAGTGCAGGGGCGTCAAATGGCCGCTGGCTATGTCCAGATGTTGAAGAGAGCATTCCTCATGACTGATGGCCCTCGTCTGTGTGGTAACGACTGTGTTTTTCAACAGGACAATGCTAAAGTACACAATGCCCGCAGGACAAGGGACATCTTCCAGGAGAATAACATCACTCTTTTGGCCCTTCCTACTTGTTCCCCTGATCTAAATCCAATTGAGAACCCTTGGGAATGGATGGCAAGGGAAGTTTACAAAAATGGACAAAATTACAAAAACAGTTCCAGACAGTAGATGGCCTTTGTGCGGCTGTCTTCACCACTTTGGGAAATGTTCCCACTCACCTCATGGAAACGCTTGCATCAAGCATGCCGAAACAAATTTTTTAAGTGATCAACAATAACGGTGGAGCTACTCATTACTGAGTTCATGTTTGGAAGTTGGGTTTCTGTTTTGGGGGGGTTTAGTTTTTTTTTGGAGGTGTGGTCCTCAACTTTTGATCAGCTGAAAAACAGCCTGTTTCAGTTTATTTGTTGTTTTCATTAAATTGAATGCTCAAAAAATGTTTTGTCTCACTCTCATTTCTTCTTGTTGCATGTTGAAGCTCTACTTGGAACCTTGTTAAGATCCAACAATGTAAAATATGAATTTTTGCCATTTATCAAGTGGTCTTAAACTCTGTAGGACTGTATAAAACACTAAAAATAGTTTGACTGGGTACATCAAGATTCAGTCTAGGTTCACATCTAGGCGGTTGCCGTTGATGCATTTTTGTTTTGCGTTTTTTAAACCTGCGTTTTTGATGCAGTTTTCATGCATCTTGCATTTTTTTTCTATAAAAAAAACTGTATATAGCTGGTTGCTAAAGAGAGGGACGGGAAGCCGGTCACCACATCCTTAACCACTGATGACTCATCATCTATCAGCCGCCTTCTCCATTGACAGCTGAGTGTAAAAAAAATTAGCTGCAATTTTTTTTTTAAAACAGCATGGGATGCCCCCCAAATCCATACCAGATCCTTCAGGTCTGGTATGAATTCTAAGAGGAACGCCACGTCAAAACCAATCCAAGCATGCAGCCCGCCAGGTTAGGAAAGGAAGGGGAAGAGTGAGCACCCCCTGAATCATATCAGGCCGCATGCACTCAGTATGGGGCATCCAGCCCCCCACCCCAAAGCACATTGTCCTAATGCTAATTGGGACAAGAGCCTCTTCCCCACGACCCTGGGCTGTGGTTGTGGAGGTCTGCGGGTGAGGGGATTATCAGAATCTGGAAGCCCTGTTTAACAAGGGGGTCCAAAGATCCACACCCATGTTAATGAGTATGGGGTACATTGTACCCCTACTCATTCACCAAAAAGTGTCACTTTTTTAGGTAAGGGCTCGTGCATGCTGGGGGCAGTGACACCACAAGGGGGTGGAGCCACAAGGTGATGTGACTGCATGATGCCCCCCCTTACCTATTTAGTAAATGTCAGACGAAGTAACAGGCAGTTGTTGGTTAGCCTTTGACAAATGCAGAGTTTTTCTTTTTTCTTTGGGTCTGGGAAGTCGACCGCGGCATCCTTAACAGCCGACGAGTCATCAGCTGTCAATGGGTTTCCTCGCTGACAGTTGAATAATAAAAAAAACGGCATGGGGTCCCCCCTAAATCTATACCAGACCCTTATCTGGGCATGCAGCCTGGCAGGTCAGGAAAGGGGGGACGAGCAAGCGCCCACCCTTCCTAAACCATACCAGGCAACATGCCCACAACATTCGGGGAGGTCTTTGTGGCAGGGAAAGCCCCAAAGCACCTTGTTCCCATGTTGATGCCAGAAGCTCTAATAGGCCTATAAAATAAGGTGGGCTCGAGTCACAGAGGATGCGTTTGGAGCCCACCCAGGTGTGTTACAACAGTGAATAAATATTTGCTGTTGAAACATTGATTTTCAATCTGGCCAATCAGATGTATAGGACCCGTTTTCCGATTGGCCGAAAATAGAAGACTCCCGATTGGCCACAGAGGAGGAAACGGATGCCGCAACCACAATCGCCATGATGACCAGTTGCCGGTGAGTTGCCGGTGATGGGGTAAGTGCTACCTACCTATCAACCGACCAACAGTATGGGTGGCATACTGTTTGCAGACTCCCTAAAAAAAAAATTCCCCTCTTTGCCATGAAAATTAACTTAAAGCGGAGGTTCACCCAAATAACATCTATATCAGACCAAATTCTTTATACTTCTAATATGTACAATTGGCATCTTTTTTTTTTTTTATGCTGTACATACCATATTATCTTTATTTTCAATCTGGCTTCCGGGTATTCACTCCCGCAGGAGTAGGCGTTTCCAAGCTGAGGCGCAATGTCATCTGGGAGTTCGCCCAGATGATTGACATCCTTCAGAAAAAGTTCCCCCCAGCGGATAAGGCTGTCCCCTGTCCCCCCGTTTTGCGTAGACGTGTCACGAGAGTCACGGAGTTTCCGAAAGTAGCCAAACCTGCAGAGCTGCGAGTCAGCTCTATATGGCGCCTGCGCAGTTAGCTCTACGTGGCTCCTAGTCGGTGCACAGGCACTGTGACACGCAGCTCTGCAGGTTCAGCTACTTTCGGGAACTCTGTGACCCTCGTGACGCGCCTACGCAATACGGGGGGGGGGCCCTTATCCACCGTGGGGAACTTTTTCTGAAGGACGTCAATCATCTGGGCGAACTCCCAGATGACATTGCGCCTCAGCTTGGAAACGCCTACTCCCGCGGGAGTGAGTACCCGGAAGCCGGATTGAAAATAAAGATAATACAGTATGTACAGCCTAAAAAAAATAAAAAATGCCAATTGTACATGTTGGAAGTATAAAGAATTCGGTCTGATATAGATGTTATTTGGGTAAACTTCCGCTTTAATCCCTTGAAAAATATTTCCACTAGACATGTGCACACTGGAATATTTTGTTTTAGAATTACGTTTGCGTTCGAAAAATACATTTATTTAGTTGCTCCCCAAATTCGTTTTTATTTACTTTGTTTCGTTAAAAAATGCATTTGTCCAAAAATCTGAATTAATTAAGGCTTATGGTGTCTGTCGAATGTTCTAAGAAGCAGCTAAACTGTACGACGCCACAATTGTACACTAGTAATAATTGTATTTATAAATTATTATTACTAGTCAACCAACATTAGAATTCTTCTATAGCCTATGGGCGGAGCATTTGACCGTAAATGTACGATTGCGGCATCGTACAGTTTAGCTGCTTGTCAAATCTTCTCAGAACTTTCGACAGACACCATAAGCCTTCAATGACAGATTCAACATTTGTATATTTTTCGCTGCTTCGTCAAATCTCTGTTGTTCATGTTGATGGTCTACCCCAACACTGTCTCTATAATGTCAAATTTTTTCTGTCTATGTCAAATCTTTCCTTTCTATGTAGAATAATCTTGGACTAATAGAGTTAAGGTTAGGCACATTTGACCACAGGTTCCATAGACACAGATTGTCAGCATCATGTCGAATCTTCTATCTGTATTGAACTGGTGTCACAACGAAAACGAAAATAAAGCATTTTTAATGTCGGATCTTTCGGATTCCGAATTCTGCTCGTTCGTTTTCATTTGTTAAAATGATAACAAAAATTCCAGAATTTGTGAATTAGGCTTCAGGGTGCCCAAGAAAGTCCAGCAAGAACTAGGACCGTCTCTTACAGTTGATTTAGCTGGGGGTTGGGGCACTGCCAGTGCAGAGCTTGCTCAGGAATGGCAGCAGGCAGCTGTGAGTGCATCTGCTCGCACAGTGAGGCAAAGACTTTTGTAGGATGGCCTGGTGTCAAGAGGAGCAGCAAAGAAGCCACTACCCTTTAGGAAAAACATCAGGGACAGATTGATATTCTACAAAAGGTACAGGGATTGGACTGCTGAGGACTGGGGTAAAGTCATTTTCTCTGATGAATCCCCTTTCCGATTGTTTGGGGCATCCGGAAAAAATGTTGTCTAGAAAAGAAAAAGTGAGTGCTACCATCAGTTCTGTGTCATTAAACAGTAATGCATCCTGTGACCATTCAGGTGTGGGGTTGCTTCTCAGCCAAGGGAGTGAGCATAGTCACAATTTTGCCTAAGAACTTTACCTTATAATAAAGAATGGTACAAAAACATCCTCCAAGAGCAACTTATCCCAACCCTCCAAGAACAGTTTGGTCATGAACAATGCCTTTTCCAGCATGATGAGGCACCTTGCCATAAGGCAAAATTGATAACCAATTAGCTTGGGCAACAAAACATCTACATTTTGGGTCCATGGCCAGGAAACGTCCTAGACCTTAAATCCATTGAGAACTTGTGATTAATCCTCAAGAAGCAGGTTAACGAATAAAAAACATAAATTCTGTCAAACTCCAAGCATTGATTATGCAGGAATGGGCTACCATCAGTCATAATGTGTCCCAAATGTTGATTGACAGCATACCCGGAAGAATTGCAGAGGTCTTGAAAAAGAAGGGTCAACACTGCAAAAATTGTCTCTTTGCATAAACGTAACCACTTCAACCCCGGACCATTTGGCTGCCCAAAGACCAAAGCACTTTTTGCGATTCGGCAGTGCGTCGCTTTAACTGACAATCGTGCGACGTGGCTCCCAAACAAAATTAACATCCTTTATTTTCCACAAATGGAACTTTCTTTTAGTGGTATTTGATCAACTCTGCGGTTTTTATTTTTTGCACTATAAACAAAAAAGGGTGACAATTTTGAAAAGAGCAATATTTTTAACTTTTTGCTATAATAAATATCCCCAAAAAATATATTTTTTTTTTCTCTCAGTTTAGGGTGATACGTATTCTTCTACATATTTTTGGTAAAAAAAAATCACAAAAAGCATTTATTAATTGGTTTGCACAAACATTATAGCGTCTACATGATAGGGGAGAGTTTTATGGCATTTTTATTAATAATTGTTTTTTTTTACTAGTAATGGCGGCGATCAGCGATTTCTATTTCTATTTCTGCAACATTATGGTGGACACATTGGACACTTTTGATGCCATTTTGGGACCATTGTCATTTATACAGTGATCAGTGCTATAAAAATACACTGATTACTGTAAAAATGACACTGGCAGTGAAGGGGTTAACCAGTAGGGGGCGCTAAAGGGGTTAAGTGTGTCCTAGGGATGTGTTCTAACTGTGGGGGGATGGGCTACGTGTGACACGACATTGATCACTGCTCCCGATCACAGAGAGGGGTGATCAGTGTCCTGTCACTAGGCAGAACGAGGCAATGCTTGTTTACATCAGCATTTCCCCTGTTCTTCCTCTCCGTGAGATGATCGCAGGACTCTCGGCGGACATCGAGTCCGCGGGACCTGCGGTCACACTCACGGAGCTTGCAGTGGGTGCATGTGCGTGCTCACAATGCCGCATCTTAAAGGGCAACGTTGATATGCCCAGCCGTGCCATTCTGCCAACGTATATCGGCGTGAGCCGGTCGGCAAGTGGTTAATGTAATTGTCAATAAAAGCCTTTGACATTTATAAAATGCTTGTAATCATACTTCAATATACCAAAATATGTCTGACAAAAAGATCTAAAAACACTGAATGAAGCAGCATTGTGTCCGTCTCAAAACTTTTGGCCACGTCTGTAGTTTTAACTTGTTTCAAGATGCTTAAGATTAGATAAGATGTTGCTTTGAGCTGCTTCTGAGTTTCCTCAAGTTACTTCTGCATTCACATTAAATAAGGGGAAGAAAAACAGCTCAGCTAGGATGCTTTGTAATGTATAGTTTTATGAAAAGGAAAAAAAATACAGGGTCATTTAGGGTTCCTTCTCCTTTGTTTGAAACATATATTGTCCTTCTCCCCTTTTGCTTTTGATATTATTCTTAGATTTTTTATTTGATATACAGTATATATATATATTTTTTTTAAAGAAAACCTCAAATATGCTTACATACATGCGTATATTTCATTTCAAAGCTTGGTAAGCATGCTGCATATGATCCTGGCATGGCTCAGACCTCAGTAAACTAATAATCTATATAGATTTGGCAGACTTTTTATTTGGCTTTATAGCACAAATATTTCATTTTTATCACATATGCCCATCAGCACACAACATGTGTTGCTATGCTGTTTTTATCTAGTTACAATTTCTTAGCAATAGGGATAGATATTAATCTTAAACCTTTACAATGATTAATGTAAATGTGCTGCATTTTGGACTTAACATATGTGTTTAATCATTTTCAGTGAAGCTTGGAATAGTATAAAGAATTCTGATTTCAAAAATAATATACTAAAATGATCCCACACAACATTAGTTTAGAATACATCAGGCCACAATTGAATCAACCATGTGGAAAAGAGGACTTTGTGGAATCTAAATATATTTAGAGCAATTCTTTAAATCATACGAAATCATGAACAGCTGGCATGGACATAGAAAAAAAGTCCTGTATATTTCCTGGGTATTACAAAAAAAACTGGGGCATTTCAGCACCATCACTGATCCATTCCTCATTGGTCCTTCCTAAATTAGAGAGAATTCCCATTAAGAGAGAATATCCCCTGCCACTGTCTGACATCAATGGTCCGCTAAAAAAATCCCATATTTTAATGCAATAGACATATTGGTACATTTCCATATCAAACTCCAAAATAGGATTGTTTAAGATGCCTGTAAGTCTAACTAGTTGTTGGAAGAATAGACAGCTAAATGATTATTTACGTGAACAATTCTACATTGTACTGGATACATATATGTTTTATTTTAACCACGTACCCACTGGGCACTTAAATCCCCCTCCTAACCAGACCAATTTTCAGCTTTCGGTACTCTCACATTTTGAATGACAATTACTCAGTCATGCAACACTGTACCCATATGAAATTGTTGTCCCTTTTCTCACACAAATAGAGTTTCCTTTTGGTGGTATTTAATCACTGCTGTTTTTTTTTTTGTTTGTTTTTTGCGCCATAAATGCAAAAAGACTGAAAATTCTGTAAACAAAATGCATTTTTCTTTGTTTCAGTTATACCAAATAATATACACTGATATACAATATACATATCTTTGGTAAAAATAACCCAAATCGGTGTATATTATTTGGTCCGTGTGAAAGTTATAGAGTCCACAAGCTATGGTGCCAAAAAATTGACCAAACCGGAAGTACTGATGGCCTATCTCATTTCTTGAGACCCTAACAAGCCAGGAAAGTACAAATACCCCCCAAATTACCCTTTTTTGGAAAGTAGTCCATGATTGGGTCCGGTGATAATGTTGAACGGAAGCTGACGTTGTTTCCTGAGAGTGACCACGTTCCCAGTTCCATCATGCATGTTTAATTCCCTGCTACTTAAACACTTGTGATTTCACTTCACCAGTTTTTTATTCACAATGCTATTTTACATATATTACATTATTTATATTATTTTATTGTTGTTTGCACCTAGCACTTTATTTTATTTTGCACACTCAATGTGTTATACTCACTGGGCCAGATTCTCATATAATTTCGCTGGCGTAGCATAAGCCATTTACACTACGCTGCCGCAACGTAACAGAGCAAGTGCCGTATTCTCTATGCACTTGCTCCGTAGTTTGCGGCGGCATAGTGTAAATTGCCCAGCGTAAGGCCGCGTAATTCAAAGGGGGCGGCTTGTATTTAAATTAAGCGTGCCCCCGCGTCGATCGAACTGCGCATGCGCCGGCCGGGGAAAAAGCCCAGTGCGCATGCTCCAGCTCACGTCGGAAAGCGTCGTTGAAACCGACGTCAAAACGACGTGATCGTCACTACGCAATGCCCTATTCGCGAACGAGTTAGTAAAACGACGTAAGCGACGGAAAAAGCCGACGCTGACCCGACGCCATACTTAACATGGCATCCGACGGCAGCCGACGGCATCCGACGGTACTGCGTAAGGTTACCCCTCATATTAGCAGGGGTAACCTTACGCGGATGAAAACGACGTACGCGACGACAGGGCGGCGTAAAAGCGTTCGGGAATCTGCGTAGTAGCCTCATTTGTATAGGCAAATGAGAAAACAACGTAAAGGCCACCTAGTGGCCGGAGTTGTCATTACAACTACGATCCGCAAGTGTAATGGTATTACACTTGTCGGATGTTCAGGCGTATCTATGCCAAAGTGATTCAAGGAATCACTCGCATAGATACCCGGCAAAAAAAACGGCGAAACTACGGGGTATCTGAGATACTCCGTCGTAGCGCCTCTGAGAATTTGGCCCACTGTTTGCATACTTGCACAATTTTCTAATATACACACACAATATGGATTATTGCTGCACTTAATATTTCCATTATCCACTCAATTTGTCTGATTGTAGTGTTTGCAGCTTTTCCCAAATCTGTGCACATTTTGAAATTGAGATTGCTATATACCACATTACAACGGGTCTGCGTCAATATGTGGCTTATGGAACATCCATTTCACCACACATTGGGCCAGATTCAGGTAGAGTTACTCTGGAGTATCAGTGATACTCCAGCCTAACTCTCACTTTGAGCCGGCGTTTCTGTTTTCTGTAGTCAGAAAACAAGAAACGCCGGGTTGGAGTTCCTATACGAGCGGCGTAATTGTATTTCGCCGTCGTATCGTAACTGCAATTTTAAAAATGGCGCTGGGGGCGTTCCCGCTGATTAACGCCGAGAATATGTTAATCAGCAATTCACGATCGTATTCGGGCCTGACGCAGTGACTTTCCGACGTTTCCGTAAGAGATACGCGGCGTAAAGATAAAGCAGCCCCCTAGTGGAGTATCCTATGTTAAGTATGGCCGTCGTCATCGCGTCGAAAAAAAAAAATTCGAGTCGTTTGCGTAAAACGTCCGTGAATAGGGATTGACGTCATTGACGTTCACTGACAGAATTTGGAGCATGCGCACTGACAGTCGACGCATGCGCAGTACGTTCGCCGCGGGATCGCGCCTAGTTATAATAATACACGCCCCCTACCCGCCCAATTTGAATTCCGCCGGCTCATTTTCGCTACGCCGCCGCAACTTTAGGAGCAAGTGCTTGCTCCTAAAGTTTCGTCGGAGTAACGTAAATGAGAAACGTTACTCCAACATAAAGATTCGCCCATCTACCTGAATCTGGCCCATTAAAGTCTGGAGATGGGACAAGCTCCTTCCCCAGCTGGCACTCACAGTGGTGGGCTTAGGACTGCACCCCTTTACAGAAAGGCATGGGTGGCCTTCCTAGGGTAACACATGTGCATGTGTATATGTGCGTATACAGTATGTATACATGTACATTGATTATATATTACTTTTTTTTTCTCTTTTCTCACATATATAGGCCAGGTGTGTGGCCTACTTATGGGATACATGTGTTTATACTTATATATAGATTTTATATCACTTTTTTTTTGGGTTGATCACATAAAATGGGGATTCTGAGGGGCATATACCCCCCCCCCCCACTTTTCCCCTTCCTTTACGCGTGTTATATATACACATACATTTTAAACAAGAGTGGGGTTTTTTTTGTACCACATTTTAGATTGTTCAATTTGTTTTTTTATTTTTATATACCTATCACATTTTAGATTGTTCAATTACACTGGGAATTTCGAGAGGGATATATTTTCCCTATCTTCCCTTTCCCTTCTGATCCCCACTTTTTTTTTTTTTAACACATAACAGTTGTTCACTTACACTTAAAGGCCTGGATTCATGTAGCACTTACGCCAACGTATCTCGAGATACGCCGCGTAAGTGCACATATGCGCCGTCGTATCTATGCGCCTGACTGAAAGCAAGATACGCCTGAAAATCGGCTTCTTACGACCGACATAAGTTTCCTACGCCGTGGTATTGTGGTCGCATATTTACGCTGGCCGCAAGGGGCGCTCCTATTGTTTTATGTTTAGAATATGCAAATGAGTGAGATACGCCGATTCACGAACGTACTTGCGCCCGGCGCATTAATATACGCGGTTTACGTAAGTCGTACGTCCGGGGTAAACTTACCCCACATAAAGCAGGTGTAAGTCATGCAAAGGCTGAACGAGGGAACAGCCATCGTATTGTACGTCGTTTACGTAGTACTACATGAATAGGGCTGGGCGTAGGTTACGTTCGTAGGTAGTGATTCGACATATCTTAGGCAGTTATTTCGACGTGGTTGTACACATGCGCACGGGGGATACGTCCAAGCTACGAAGCATGCGCCGTTCGTTTTAAGTACTTGGATGACGCTCAGTCCATCATTTGCATGGGGTCACACTTCATTACCATGCATCACGCCCACTTCCAGCCCACTTCCACCTACTTTGAATTACGTTGGCTTACGCAACGTTGGGCGCGTTTTCTTTGTGAATTTCATACTTGCCTTTCAACATTGCGCCGGCGTAACGTAAAGAAGATACGCTACGGCGGCATAAAGATGCGCCGATCTACGTGAACCTGGGCCAAATTGTTTATTTAATTATTTATTTTTTCTTCTTCGGGAGAGGATAAGGGGGATAAGGTTTCCCTCCACAGTGTCTCTCTCCCTCCTCCCCTTTTCCTCTGTCTCTGGTTTTACCCCGCCCTTTCTCTTTTTTATATCTAACATTCTTTAATTATTTTTTGTCCCCCCCTAAATTATATTACATAGGGTAAGGGGATTCCCCAGTATAATAATAACTATAACAAATATTAGTCAAATTTTATGAAAGGGTTATATTGATACCATTGATGTTTGTTTGTATTTATTTGTGTTTTTAGTATTTTTGTACTGTAATGTATGTATGTAATGTTGAAAAAGATCAATAAAGAGAATTATTTTAAAAAAAAGATGGTCACCTGCAGAAATGCTAGGAATGTTTTAATTTCTCACAAAATAAAGCATGGAGACATGTATGGATGGGTAAGTTTGCTTTGAATATCAGGCCGTGTACACACGGCAGAGATCCTCGACGGGCAGAACACATCGTTCCGCCCGTCGAGGCTCTCTGCCGGCCGTCGAAATCGGCGACCCGCCCGTCGGGAATGGCAACCAGCCATTCATCCAGGCGGGCCGTCGAGGAAATAGAGAGCGTGCTCTCTATTTCTGCTCGACGGGCTTCCCGACGGGAAGCTCGCCGAGACCGTACACACGGCCGAGGTCCTCGCTGGAATGTGCATTCCAGCGAGGTTCTCGCTGGTTTTCAGCGAGAACCTCGGCCGTGTGTACGGCGGCTTAAACATGAATTAAATTGGCTTTTTGGTTTGTTGAACTCAGATGCAGTGAAGTTCCGCATTAAAGGAAAGACATCATAATTCCGTTAAGCAAAATGTTTTAAAAAATGTATCTTTTGTCTGGAATTACTCCTAATGAGAGGAACTCCTGTGCCATGATGCACATTTCTTTCCAGCAACCACAGCTAGCAGAAAATAAATTTGCATGATTACCCCATCAACACAGACAGTGTTGACAGGGGAATCCCTCCCACTGAGTCATTATATTCTTCCAGCAGGGGGAAGCCGCCCCCGCCGGGAGAAAACAGTGATTATTGATATCTGCTATACCAGCCGCTAGCGATAACTGTATGTAAGATCCAGCAGCTTGGTACAATCAGCCTGACCATGCATGGTTCAAATCTCGGCTGGCTCCTCCTGAATCAGCGGAGATTCAAACCGTCTATGGCCAGCTTAAGGCACTATTTCCTCTGACTGCTAATTGGTGATGTCACTGTTGTGTTCCTCACTCTTTTTCTACTTACTGGGGGCATGTACTCCTCAGTCCGCCGTGGAGCACCAATTTAACATGACCCTTCATGTCACTGGAATATCGCCGCTCTCTCGTGCCGGAGTCAGGAGGAGGGGCCTGGTGCCGCTCTGTGGTGGCCGGAGATGAGTTGGGAGGAGGGGCCGGGTGCCGCTCTGTGGTGGGCGGAGTCAGGAGGAGGGGCAGGGTGCTGGTCTCTGGTGGCAGGAGTCAGGCAGAGGAGCTGGTGTGGTAGGTGGTGTCAAGGAGGGGCAGGGTGGCGCTCTGTTTGTGGGGTGGAGTCAGGAGGCTGAAAGCGAATATCGGCTCGCCCATCCCCAACATCAGAGACTAAATCTGACAGCTGCACTTATTTGTCCAGCTCTGATGGGGCCCCACGGGCCAAGCCCAGAGGTGCCTGCTCAGTAAGACAGCCCTGCTTGGCTGGGGTCGCTGGGCAGGTGGGCCCTCCAGGCAACTTCCCAGCATGCCAATGCAAAAAGACGGCCCTACTACACTTACCACGAGTCAAACAAATTTGCCAGTACTTCAACACTGGCACATTAGAGGGTGCTACACATGTATAAAGAAAGATTTTATGTACGAAAGATCTTTGGCAGTTGGATCATGCCTAGTTTTACAACCACCACACCAGTAGGCAGCTTTAATGAGGGCAATAGGGCTCCTAAGAATGTACTATGTTGGAAAGGCTCTTTAATTTCCTAAAAAAGTTAGTTGCCCTTTTGAAATGTATAAAATTTGCATTTGAAAACACATGTGGTGAGGTGTAGAAGTAGGAAGAGATAGCCCAGCCGCCACACACATCACCTATCTGTCACAAGTTGCCTGCAGTTTCCTTGCTGCAGTTTTTCTCTAACCTGATTCCTTTCACATGTGTTTGGTTTGGCTGTGTTCACCTATGGGCGTTGTCTGCTATTCTGTGAGCTTTTAGTTCCTTCCCTTCCATCACTTCCTGGCCAACCTCCTAGGTTGCTTGTCTGTCTATTTAAGATATGCTCAGTGTAACCCACATTGCCTGAGCAACTTAAGTTTTCTGAGCTCCCGCTTGCGTACCACTTGTCTATATTGTGTCTGACTACCGGTGTACCTACCCTGGCTTTGTTTACCATCTCTGCTTGTTTGCTACCTGCCCTGACCTTGGCTTATCTCCTGAAATTCATACCTGAGGGGCCGTGACCTGGTTCCAGTTTGCAAGCTGAGGCTGCTTTTATCTGCTAACCATCTAGGCCGGGTGAGGTGTGAGTGGCCGGGTTATCGTTTCCTACTTCTAAAGCATGATTTGGGTGTGGAGAATACACCATGTTTGCTTATTCAGGGCAAAGCAACAGTGACTTTGGGAAGTGGTAGCCTGACCCCTAATACTTACCTTGTTATAACTTCCCCAATAAATTTTACTCAGTCACAACCGGCAATAAAATCTCCAGTGCCAACAGGTGTCAGATTCTAGGGAGAGTGTTGACTTCAGCCCCTTTGTCATGAGACAGTGCTTGGGCCTAACAATTGGCTGCTTGTCCCAAGAGTTGTCACATGGGAGAAAGTCACATGCAACCCCCCATAACGGGAAGCACTGGGCATTTTCCCTGACTGCAATAAAGAAAGGAGCTGAGGGGTAGGGGTTAGCCCTGGTTATGTGTGTATCAGTGGGTTGGGGGTCCCTTTGCAAAAACACTCTCTATCCCTGAATGAATGAATGAGAAAATTGGGCATCATATCATAAGTTTGATTGTCAAATTCAAAGCCCACTGAAGCCCTCTGGGAGCCAAATCTGTAAAAGCAAGTCTCCACAATTTCAAGACTAATAGGCAAGGGATTCAAAAAAGGGCATGGGTCTGGACATTTCCTTGAGAAACATATACCAATGCAAAAAAGAGTTTTGCATGGTTCAATAAAATTCCAGGCTGTTCCTAACTATGCTTAAACATGCTCCCATCTACCTTCTAAATCCTATTCTAACTACCCAATGAAAGGAAGATGCTCCTACTTACCTAATCTGAGAGCACTCTGGTCTGGTCACATGATCTACACAGCATCTGGCTTCAGTGGAGAGTAGGCTGGGACAGGCTAACTATGTGACATCCATTGTCGGCTGTCCCTCCTCTCTCCTAAAGCTGCCGCTGGGAGCAGATCATGTGACCATACCAGAGCACCCTCAGAATAGGTATCCTTTCACAGTGTAGTTATAACAGGAGTTAATAGGGGAGTGGGAGCAGGTTAAAGGTAAGTTAGGGATAGCCTGTAATTCCACTTTGAGTTTACTGCTCCCTCATGTCCTTTCAACAATCCACAAGAATTCAGCTACTTTGTGTCTGGTATGAATTTTAGAAGGCCTCACATAAAATAAAAAATGGCATTGAGTCCCTCTGACATCAATACCAGACCGTTTGGGTGCATGCAAAAAAAATAAAAAATGTTGTGCCCCCATAACCCACACTAAACTTTTCAATTCTGGTAAAAAGGCATGAGATCCTCCCAAAATCTATACCAAACCCTAATCTGAGCATGCACTCCACCCCCCACCCCCCCCCCCAAACTATACTAGCAAAATGCCCTAAAAATGGAGGGGGTATATCAATATCTAGAAGTCCCTTAAGGAAAGGGAGCCTCCAGATATGCATCCTCCCCTATGTGAATGAGGGCTACATAGTACCACAGAAGCCCTTTATGAAACAAATGTAAAAACCCCAAAAATATCCAGTAGATCCAATTCAATGTCAATTACAAAAGAAAAAAAACAGCGACCAGTCACACACGCTATAATGTGGTAGGTAGACAAAGGGGTGGGGATAGTGGCTGACATCACTGGACTAATTTGGCCATGGCCATTGGTAATTAATGTCAACTACCATCCAATTCCTTTGTTTAAATGACCAGGGCCTTCTGGGTGGTAAATAAATGGGCTGGGTGATGTTACTGGTTACTAAGAACAGAGCAGGTGCTAGCACCCGCTGCAAACTTAACCTTTGACAGGGAGGAAGCTGTCATACTGTATACAGTAGTGGTAGAAATGCAGATGAGCACCCAATGCCAGACTGAACGCTGAACTCATGCTTTCTCATGATCTCATTTGAGAAAAAAAAGAATCATTGTTCTCCAACATTTATTATGAAATATCCAAGCTCATACTATCATCAACAAATGACACAGCTAAATGGTCATATTTAAAAAAAACACACATAGCTACAATTCATTGCAATGAAGAATTTCCTCTGCTGTAATCTGCTCTATGAGAGTGGAGTACAAACAGCATGAAACTCCACATGGAAGCACACAAGAATGCCCCCAAAGTTTTTAGATGTGTGCAATAAATTAAACATAAGAAGAAAAAAAACAATTTCTTCAAACTCAAAGCCATTTTATATTTTATTTTATTGAGCAATTCCCTATTGTCTTCCTATGCAAATTCTTAACATAGTTAAACTGCCCATTCCATCACAATAAAAAGACAGACCACTTGCACAGTCAATGAAAAACACATGAGTTGTAACTTGTACCATATGTCAAACAAGACCCCTTGAGTGCAGGAAAATTAGATAATTTCATTCAGGCGTTAATAAAAATGATCCAAACAGTACAGTTTGGCATGCATGTTTACACTCTTGTTCCTTGGAATGATTAAAATGATCAGCAGACACTCCAGCTGGGTCAACTTTTTCCTGAATGGTCTATGTGGCAAGATTTCCCCTCTATTTTGCTTTTACACTGACCAAAGAAAACTAAGCCGAATTTGTGATATTTTTGCTTTGTACAATTTACCGTTTTATGGGATCTGAGCTACCGAGCAGCAGTTTCTCATTTAAAGTCCCCTCCACAAAAAAAAACATTTTTTTCCCAAATCCTAATGCTTATAAGATCATCATATATAAGCAAAATGCTTACACAAAATATGTATAATTATTTATGTCTACTGCTACAAGGATTGAGATACCTTTGTGTCTACTGCTACAAGGATTGAGATACTTTTGTACCCCTTTTTTTTATATACATTGTACAACTTTTTACACACTGTGATATCCAATATTATCGGTTAATAAATATTGTTTTTATATAGAAACTGTTTAATCCTTTGACCCCGCTGCCTAAAAACCCCGCTGGAGAACCTTTCTCACACAAAATAAAATTAGCCTACATACCCCACTCAATTCAAAGCCTTTGTGTACCTTATAGTCTAAAGTGTACAAGACATAAAAAAAATAATGATTTGGTTAACTGGATGATGATAAAAATCCTTTTATAAAATTAGCAATTATACAGCTGCTTATATTTTGCAATCCCTGGTCCTCCTCTAGGTCCCCCCATCAGCATATTAAAGACATTTTTTTAAAATAAAACTTACATTTTTATTACATACTATATTTTAGACCCAGTGACATCATCGCTGTGTCTCTGTGCTTCTATATATGATGCAGGCAGAGCATGGCTTATGGGGGAGCCAGAACATAGCTTCACAAAAACATTGCAATTCCTGCCTCAGTGCTGCTTTCAAGAGTCATGATGCAAGCAATGGGTTATGCAAATGGGAGGATGTCATTCTGGAAGAGTGGGTGATCCTAGGCAGGCTACATGTGCATGCAGACAGTCCCAGATAATGCCCACATGTGATTCTGAGTCTCAATCATTAAAATAACTGAAATTCAACAAACACAAGTTGTGAGCCAGAGACAGTAGGGCTGAGAAGCAAAGGTATAGATAAAGAGGTGCTTCACCCAGGAAAAAATGTACTATCTGACATGCTTCAGCTTCTATTGCACACTGTAAAAATCTCTCTGTGCAGTGATATCAGAGTAAGCAATTTCAGTACAGGAGAATCCTGTACAATTGGGCAAGACTGAAGGTTAAGGCTGGACTTCATCTTTAAATGCATTTATGTTTGTTTTGTATTGAGTAAAAGGGTAGGAAGCTAAATCAGGTTTCAGTTATGGTGTTCCTGTTGTGGCAATGAGCCATTGTTTCCTATTCTGAATGTAATATTCCCCATCCACACATTCCTGAAAATGGCTGTAGTAATGCTGGTGCTGTAATCATTATTAATATTATTATACAGGATAGATATAGCGCTAACATTTTTTGCAGTGCTTTACAATATGAGAGCAGACAGTACAGTTACAATACAAATACATTCAGGAGGAATCAGAGGGCCCTGCTCATTAGAGCACTGTTTCTTAACTCCAATCCTCAAGGCGCCTCAATGGGTCATGTTTCCAGGATTTCCCTCAGATTAAACAGCTACAGCAATGAAACTGATCAAAACACATGTGAAAAATTATGGAAAGCCTGGAAACATGACCTGTTGGGGCACCTTGAGGACTGGAGTTAAGAAACACTGTGTTATAGCTTACAATCTAGAACGGAGGGTCAAGTGATACAAAAGGTAATAACTGTGGGGGGGGGGGGGGGGTGAGCTCATGGAGAAAATTAAAATACAGTTGTTAGGTGTTGGTAGGATAGGCTTCTTTGAAGAGGAGGGTTTTCAGGGATTGTCTAAAAGCTAATAGAGTAGGGGATAATCGGACATATTGGGGAAAGAAGTCCATAGGATTGGAGAGGCTCTGGAAAAGTCTTGGAGGCAAGCATGGAAGGAGATGACAAGGGAGCTAGAGAGCAGGAGGTCTTGGGAGGAACGATGAGAATGATTAGGTTGGTATTTTGAGACGAGTCTAGTTATGTAGCTGGAGGCTAAGTTGTGGATGGCTTTGCAAGTAGTTGTTAGTATTTAGAATTTAATTTGTTGGGTGAGCGGAAGCCAGTGGAGGGATTGACAGAGAGGAGGAGTAGCAGCTACCGAGTGGCAGCAGTATTCATGATTAATTGAAGGGGGATAGACTATGTAGAGGTAAGCCAATGAGAAGGGAGTTGCAGTAGTCAAGGGGAGAAGTGACCAGGGAGTGAATTAAGAGCTTTGTTGTGTCATTGGTTAGAAAGGGGCGTATTTTTGAGATGTTGCAGAGGTTAAGGCGGCAAGATTTAGACAGTAATTGTATGTGAGGCTGAAAGGAGAGTTTAGAGTCCGGGACTACACCTAGGACCTGGACATGCAGGGATGGTCAAATAGTTGGGCCATCGAGTTTGGCACGTGGGGGAGGAAAAATTCGAAGTTTGGTTTTGGATGGATTGAGTTTGAGGAAGTGGTGTGACATCCAGACTAATATATCTTTTCGTAAATTAGTGATACGTGAAAAGACGGAGGAAGTGAGCTTATATTTGGGTGTCGTCAGCGTAGAGATGGTATTGGAAGCCATGGGATGCTATCAGCTGACCCAGGGAGGAGGTGTAGATTGAAAATAAGAGAGCTCCAAGAACAGAACCTTGGGGATCCCAACAGAGAAAGGAGAGGAGGAAGTAGAATTGTGACGCTAAAGGTGTGGTTGGATAAGTAGGAAGAGAACCAGCAAAGAGTACAGTCACAGAGACCAATGACCACCGGCTAGAAACATAGATAATCAGAGTGTAGAAATGTCATCAGCACACCAGGGATTCCTCAAAGGGTCCAAAGCTTTATTCACATGGTCACATGGTAAACATACAGAAATGTTTCAGAGCCACGCAGAGCCCCTTCCTCAGGCAAGTGATTTACCAGATGAAGGAGCCCTGCGTGGCTCCACAATGTTGCCATATGTGTACCGTGTGACCATGTAAATAATAATAATACGTTTTAGACCCTTTGGAGGACTCCTTGGTGTGCTAATGACATTTGTACTTCCTATTTTGGACACACCCTGTCACCAATATAGAAAGTGAGAGGAAATCATTTCAATGGAAATACAGAAAGAAACCCAACAAAGGTTCCAGCACTTCTCTAGCCTACAAAAAATATGTTGTTGCTGCTGTCATTGTCTCTATAAGACCCATTCTAAAAAAAAGGTTAGGACTGGAGTTGACAATCGGTATGGCTTGCTTTGTTTGTCTTTTCTCTTATTAGTCTCTGTAGCAGCCATTCATTTTCTGAGTAAAGTTCTCTATATGGTACAAGGTCGGGACAGATTGCATGATTGCAATTTTGATCCTTCCAGGTAGGGATGAGCCGAACACCCCCCTGGTTCGGTTCACATGAGAACATCCGAGCAGGCAAAAAGTTTGAGCGAACATTCAAATCCAATAAAGTCTATAGGACATGAACATGAAAAATCAAAAGTGCTAATTTTAAAGGCTTATATGCAAGTTATTGCCATTAAAAGTATATAGGGACCCGGGTACTGCCCTAAGAGACATGTATCAATGCAAAATAAGTTTTTAAAACAACCGTTTTTTTTCAGGAGCAGTGATTTTACTAATGCTTAAAGTGAAACAATAAAAATGAAATATGCCTTTAAATATCATGCCTGGGGGTCTCCTTAGTCTGCCTGTAAAGTGGCACATCTGTGTGAACAGTGCTTTAGCAAAATTGTAAAGGAAATGTTTGTAATTTGAAACTTTCTCGCAGCTGTAATGTATTGTTGGCTCCCGGCAATATAGATAAAAAATCCAGGAAAAAAACAATGTGCTCCCCCCCCTCCCCTCAGTCCATACCAGGCACTATGGGTCTGGTATGGATTTTAAGGGGAACTCCACGCCAATTTTTTTTTTCAAATTTGCATGGGGTCCCCCAATAATCCATACCAGACTCTTATTCGAGCATGCAGCCTGGAGGTCAGAAGAGGGGGGACGACCAAGCGCCTCTTGAACCATACCAGATCACATGCGCTTAACATGGGGAGGGTGCTTTGGAGTCTCGCCCAAAGCACCTTGTGTTTAGTAACACTTTAAATATACTGTATTTCTCAGTAGCCACAATGGATATAAACCCACTTTGTGTGCACCAAATTCTTTTTGTACAGAGCCTGTGCAGTGAGCAGAGCTGTGGGAGGGGTCCAAAAGACCCCACCCACTACAGGCTGCCTGCAGAAAAGGGGGGGGGTGTGTTTACAAGACTAGTCACCCTGCACAAGGATAGAAAGCAGCAGTAATGGTAAACAGTAAATCTCCCACTGTTACCAAATCAGACACCCAATAGGGAGGTGGAGGGGGGTATTTAAAACCCACTGGTAGAGGATTTTATTTGAGGCCAGGACGAGAGGGGAAGGAGTGTATTGTGGAACCGCTGCTTCAGGTAACAAACTTATTCACCTATTGGGATATCTTCAATATTTCTTCAATTGGCTTAGTGACTGAATCTTAGGCCTCAGGGGTCTTCGGTTGACCTTTTGGAGTGTGAGATATCAGTAATTCCTCTCGGATATGTGAGTATCTATATACCTAGAATTGAATCAACAGTATAAACCTGATTACAGGTAAACCCTTAGCGCCTTGTATGCCCCAAAAATTTGAGATATGTGGGTTAAGTGGTTTAGTGTGTTTCCATCCATACCACCTTTTATGGTTACACCAGATGATCCATTTCTGGGGTTCCCTTTGACCCCGTGGCCTCAACTACATCTTATATGTTGACCAGTTTATCATTACATACAGGTAATTGTTGCTCATATTCTGTCATTGTGGTCTCAGCCAACTCGGGATAAATATCAAATTTGTATTTTGTTTATAACTTGCATATTCTTGTATTGTCTTGTGATTTTTGTTATTGTTCTAAAGAGATTTCTTTCTATTTCTAGTATACAGTGCCTGATAAATTAATTCTCCCGAGGAAGCTACTAATCGTGGCAAAACATGTAGAGAAACTTTCAGCTTGCACATTCTTGAAACTGTATTGTATAATTAGATGGATTTTCTATATTCTGTAATTTTTTACTTTCATAAATAAATATTTTTTCATTGTTGCACCTTAAAAATCCCCAAATCCCTACTTTCCAGCAGTAATGGTACTTTATTACAGGAATCTCACGCACAGAGGCAAACCATCACACTGGATAGATCTGGAAGAAATATGCAAAGCACACCATAATATACGAATATACAATATTTGCTTATCCCAGAGTTCATCCTAAAGGAAAACATTGTTGAGGAACAGGGCCATTTTGGGGGACTTGTGTAGGAAAATTACAAAAGTAAAGAAGTCAGAGCTAGAACCTTCAAAAGGCATCCTAGGCGTGAGCCTAGGTCACAGTGGATGTCCAGGGTGCCCAGGTACAATCTTTATACTCTTGCAGTAAACATAGGGGATAGCACAATTGGTTAAACATGTGCACAGAGGAGGATGTACGTGTCTGCAGTTGGTGAATAATGAGAAAGCAAATGGGGTGGCTTTTCTGTGACTTTTTAAATCCTTATCAATATCAAATAGATAGGGAAGGGATAAGTTGTAACATGGCCTAGGGCTCCATTTTCCCTTAATCCATCTCTGAAATGAGTTGTCCAATTTAATCAAAGTTCCTCTATAAAATTATTAATGTAACATCTTGCTGTTAGCTAAGAGCAACACTATTACTTTTCCCATCCACCAGCTTTAATAGACGATGTCTTGAGTATGGTCGAATTTACCATTTTACCCTATAAAGTAATCTGAGGTATAGAGGGAGCATCTGGAATTTGTCTGGCCTAATTTTTCTGACTAATTTAGGCACAAGTTATCATGGAAATTGGTTTTCTTATAGTGATTTTAAACAGTAACTGTGCCTTTCATAAGAAGATTACTTCCCTTTATCGTCCTACATGATAGCTGACAGCAAGAATTAACTACTTAAACATTAGAGTAGTAGATTGCTGTTAAATAATTTCCTCTAAATGCTAGAAATCACATACCGTTGTAAGGCATGAAAATATGCCTAATTGTACTTAATGAATAGAAACAAAGGCATTCCAAACTAAACATACAGAGCTATAAATCTCAGTTTAAAGAACAATGCTGAACAAAATCAACATCTGTTTTAGCTTTAGTTTGTACTCCACTGAGAAATAAGATGGGGAAAGTATGAACTGTTGACTAGAAATGGGTGAAAATAATATACTTAAACTAGACCCGAAGTCTGGAAGTAAACAATACACAGTCCCACGAGTAGTCTCACAAAATAGCCAAAATTGCAGTAAACCAGGCAAAAAAATCTTATACCGTAAAATAGATATAAGAAAGCAATCCAATATTTGCTAAAATACTGTAAGTGTAAGCTTGCTTTCCAAATACATTGTAGAAGATTGTCATCATCAGATCTCCTCCCTATAATCTGACCAAATCAAGGCAATGCAACTAATTAGGGAGGCCTGATCAACACTATGGATCAACATTGTATGTTCGACCGTTCGTCGAAATACGAACAAAACGGGTCGTTCGTGCCAAATTAGAGTGACGCGCCACGGACCATAATTCACTGCGGCATTGCGTGCTGATGATTGGCCAAGCATGCACTATGACCTGCATGCTTGGCCAATCACAGCGTGCAAAAAACGGAGAGCCATAATTGGCCAAAGCCTGGGTAGCTTTGGCCAATTATGGCTCAGGGCTTTAGCACACACCCCACACTATAAAAGGCCACCTGCTGGGCGGCCTCGTGTAGTGTGTTCCAGCGCTGGTTACAGATCAAAGAGAGAGAGAGAGAGAGAGATTGTCTTTTTTTCTAGCTAGATAGAGCAGGCAGGCTAGTCAGTTACATTTACAGTGTGTAGAGGATATATATATATACATCCCAGGAGTTGTACATATATTTATACACTGTATAGTTTAGTTAGATTAGTTATTCCTAATCTGTCAGGCAGTTGATTGTGCTAGCTGCAGTGTTCTCACTCACGTGTTGTATTGCCCGTGTGCTCAGAGCACCAAAACCCACTTGGTTTACATTGCAGGTGTGCTAATTACTGTGCACCTAAGCCCACTTGGTTTATAGTGCAGGTGTGCTAATTACTGTGCACCTAAGCCAACTTGATTTATAGTGCAGGTGTGCTAATTACTGTGCACCTAAGCCCACTTGGTTTATAGTGCTGGTGTGCTAATTACTGTGCACCTAAGCCCACTTGGTTTATAGTGCAGGTGTGCTAATTACTGTGCACCTAAAGCTACGAGGTGTGTGTACTGACTTTGTCCTCTGCAGGCCATTATAATGTCTGGGAGGACAACTAAGAGAGGCAGAGAGTCACAAGGGCAAGCAGGCTCTGCATCTAGAGGCAACAGTGCTGGTGGTGGACACGGTGCATCCTCTTCAGCACATGGCCGTTGGATACGTTCGTCCTTCTTTTCGGGAGCTGGCCATGTTAAGCCTCAACATGCAGACAAATTGGTAGAGTGGATGACCAAGCCGTCCTCATCCTCCTCATCCTCTCTCACCCAGGCTGAGCTTACTTTGTCTGGCAAAGCAGCTGCCAAGGTGTCCTCTTCCCTCTGCACAATGGCATAACACACTTCTTCCCTAGTCCCACCATGTCCTACTGAGGAGTCCCCGAACTGTTTCAACACAGTGTTGGGTACATGCTGCATGAAGATGCGTAGCGTTTTGAAAGCTTTGATGATTGAACTCAGATAGAGGAAGGCAGTAATGTGAGCCCAGGGAGAGGGAGTGCCCGAGGGGAACAGCAATCTGGCAGTTATGTTCCCCCAGCTGCAGCATACTGCCAGGTTTTCGACAGTGATGAGGAGGGAGGGGATGATGAGGTCACTGACTCTACGTGGGTGCCTGATAGGAGAGAGGAGGTGGAGTAGAAGGAGGCACAGGCACATCTCCAAAAAGGCAGGATGCCCTCCAGGGGACAGCTTAAGAGAAGCACACCAACTGCATTACATCGCAGAACTACGCCTGTGCAGGGCACTGCTGTGTCTCAGCGTTACTGCAAAAGTTCTTTAGTGTGGGCCTTTTTTGAGACATGTGCATCAGATCGCACCATTGCTATTGGCAACATATGTCTCAACGTATCTCGCGTGGCCAAAACATCACCCGCTTGGGCACCACATGCTTGACCAGACATATGTCGACCTGCCATGCAATTCGTTGGCAAGCATACCTGAAAGACCCACACCAAAGAACAAAGCGGAGCTCCCCTTGCCCCTCATCAGCTGGGATCTTCAACCCCACTATACCCTCAGTCCTCTCTGAAGCCTGCACTGATAGGACTGAAGGTGTAGAATTTGGTGTGTCACAACCTAAGTAGTACATGCGGGCAATCTACTATTAGTACACCGATGGCAGATTGTAGCAGACAAATTTCCCTGCCCCAGCTGCTGCAGCGCCAAAAGAAGTACTCTCCCAGCCATCCACATGCCCAGCGGTTGAATGCAAGCTTAGCGAAATTGGTAGCGAAATTGCTAGCACTTCAACTGCTGCCTTTTTAGTTGGTAGATTCTACACTACTACTGGTTGTGACACACCTCTCTCCTCCACCCCCTCCTCTTCTTCTTTCTCTGTGGCCTCTTCCTGTGCTGATGTGCCCTCGGAACCAGCCGTGCTCCGTAGGCATACGAGGGGCTACACAGGAATGCAGGCAAAGAGATGTCATGCAGTGCTACAGCTGGTGTGCTTGGGAGACATTAGCCACACTGGGGCAGAGGTTCTGTCTGCTCTGCGGAGGCAGGCTCAGAGGTGGTTGAAGCCATGCCAGCTTAAGCCAGGAATTGTGGTTAGCGACAATGGCACCAAATTCCTCTCTGCCCTGCGACAGGGACAACTGACCCATGTGCCCTGTTTTGCTCATGTTCTGAATTTGGAGGTGAAGCGGTTCTTGGGCAGGTACCCGGGCTTACAGGATATCCTGAAGCAGGCCAGGAAAGTCTGTGTGCATTTCCGAAGGTCATATAATGCCACTGCTCGGCTGACAGACCTCCAAAGGGAATACAACCTGCCCAAGAACCGCCTAATCTGTGACATGCCCACCAGATGGGACTCTACATTGTCCATGCTTCAGCGGCTGCAAACGCAGCAGAGGGCCATCAATGAGTACCTGTGCCAATATGGCAGCAGAACTGGGTCAGGGGGGCTTGGGTTTTTTCCCCACGCCAGTGGGCCTTGATCAGGGATGCATGCACTGTCCTGTCACCATTTGAGGAGGCTACGAGGATGGTGAGCAGTGACAGTGCATGCATCAGTGAGAATGTCCCTCTTATTCACATGTTGGAGCACACGCTACATGGAATAATGGATAGGCCCATTGAGGCAGAACAGAGGGAGGAAGAGGAGGACTTCCTTACCTCTCAAGGCCCCCTTTATCCAGACAGTGGTCCTGCTTGCCCACCTAGGAGGAGGAGGAGGATTGTATCAGCAGCATGAAGGTGGAGCTTAGCACTCAGCATCAGCAGCAGCAGTCTTCAAGGGATCACTTACAGTTCCAAGGAACCCGTGGGCTTTTACGTGGCTGGGATGAGGTGGCTGCGGATCCTGTCATCCTCAGTGACCCAGAGGACTGTGCTCCGAATGCCTCAGCAAACCTACGCTGCATGGCCTCCCTGATCCTGCAAAACCTACGTAAGGATCTTCGTATTCGTGGTATCAAGGAGAGGGATGAAACATCTTCGGGAGGCCTTGCAGAAAGGTCTGTGCAACGCGTTCCCAGAACCTGGGGGTTTACCAAATCCTGGTCCTGGACAACGTGTTGTTGAGGCTTCAGTGAGTCACAGAAGGAGTGGTGGAGAAGGTGGCCATCTGACCAATGCATTCAGACAATTTTTTAGTCCGCAGCCCAAGGCATGACCGGTTCCAGCAACCATCGCCAGCGTCTGGTTTACATGGTGCGGGAATACCTAGGGGCAAGATCCGACTTGGACTCCTTCCCCACCGAAAATCTTCTGGCTTACTGAGTCTTGAGGATGGATCACTGGCCAGAGCTTGCACAGTACGCAATTGAGCTACTGACTTGTTCTGCATCCAGCGTTCTTTCAGAATGCACATTCAGTGCTGCTGGAGGCTTTGTGACCGATCACAGGGTGCGCCTCTCCACCGACTCCGTCGATCGACTGACCTTCATAAAAATGAATCAGGCTTGGATCACCACCAGCTAACAAGCACCTGATGCTGATGTAACTGAATCATTTTTTTGAAATGTCAGATCCCTTGGAGACTGCCTATGCTGATGCTGAGTGACTGTCATGTTATGCTGCTGACTGAATATCCTTTTCCTCTTCAATGATCTTGCTGATAGCTAGTAATAACTGTGTTGGTTCTGGCCACCGCCACCAGTGCCTAAGGCCCAAGTTTTCTGACAGGGGCGTATAATAACAATTTGTTATGCAATACTTTCCATGTGGCTCTTTGCTGCGCTCCAATTACAGTATCTGTGAGGGGTTGCAGTGTTGTGCCTAAGGCCCAATTTTTCTGCCCCTGTTTAACAAGGGTGTGTAATAACAATCTTTGATGCAATACTTTGCAGCAGGGCTTATTAATGCGCTCCAACTAAATCATCTGTAGGGGTTGCAGAGTTTTTTAGCTCCGCCACCAGTGCCCAAGGCCCAATTTTTCTGCCCATGTTTAACAGGGGCGTTTAATAACAATTTTTGATGCAATACTTTGCGCCAGGGCTTATTAATGCGCTCAAACTAGAGTATCTGTAAGGGGTTGCAGTGTTGTGGCACTGCCACCAGTGCCTAAGGCCCAATTTTTCTGCCTCTGTTTAATAGGGGCGTATATGAACAATTTTTGATGCAATACTTTGCATGTGGCTCTTTGTTGCGCTCCAATTACAGTATCTGTGTATCTGTGAGGGGTTGCAGTGTTGTGCCTAAGGCCCAATTTTTCTGCCCCTGTTTAACAGGGGCGTGTAATAACAATTTTTGATGCAATACTTTGCGGCAGGGCTTATTAATGCGCTCCAACTAGAGTATCTGTAAAGGGTTGCAGTGTTGTGGCACCGCCACCAGTGCCTAAGGCCCAATTTTTCTGCCCCTGTTTAACAGGGGTGTATTTTAACAATTTTTGATGCAATAGTTTGCATGTGGCTCTTTGTTGTGCTCCAATTACAGTATCTGTGAGGGGTTGCAGTGTTGTGCCTAAGGCCCAATTTTTCTGCCCCTGTTTAACAGGGGCGTGTAATAACATTTTTTGACAGGGCTTATTAATGCGCTCCAACTACAGTATCTGTGAGGTGTTGCAGTGTTGTGGCACCGCCACCAGTGCCTAAGGCCCGATTTTCCTGCCCCTGTTTAACAGGGGCATGTAATAAAAAAATTTGCCCAATTTGTCTTCCCCTGTTCTAGTATTTTTCTTTGTTTCATTCTTTTCTAATTTGGGTTTATTGTAGCTTTCTCCTAGGTTACCATAGTGTTATGTTTATTTTCCTGTACTAAATACTCATCATTGTCAATGTAAACACCACAAATCTAGATTTGTTCTTTTAGGCAGCATTGATATAATAATAAGCCACACGTTGTTGAGTATCCAAAAATATTTATTGTTTCACATTTAAAATGTGTCATTTTTTTTTTATCCAAAAATATCAAAATATAATTTTTTTTATCAAGAAATATATTTTTGGCTAGAAATATTTTTTTTTTGTTTTTTATATTTATATATTTGTTGGTATTTTTTTGGAGATATCTTTTTTTTTTCTTAGATATCTTTTTTTTTTGTGTATTTTCTTTGAGAATAACAAAATTAAAAAAATATCTAGTTAAAAAGCATGAACAATGACCAACTTTTAGCATTGGTCATTGTTCATGCGTTTTAGCCAGAAAACTAGAGATTCCACTTAAAAAAAACAAAAACAAAACATACATAGAAAAACAAGAAAAACTTAATTTTTTTAACCCTCCCCAGAACATCCATTAAATCGTTAAGTTTTCGCTCCACGGTTTTTTTTTTCTCTCATCTGCCCCAAGCAGATTGTGGATGTCCTCAATTTGAGTCCTGCAGGACAACACCTCTCCAATTAACACCTGGGCGCTGTATGTGTCCAATCCACCACCAACAGCACGAATACCTCCTGAAATTTGGAAACAAACCATGTATTACAATTATGCAGGCCTACATCTATTACCTGAAGCTGTGTAAAATGACACAGACCTGATGTGGTGGCAGTTTCCACTTCCTGCACATCCAGCGGGGGTGGGGCTTGGGTCTGTGTGGGGGTTTGTCTGCTCCAGTCTTGAAGCTACATTGCGCCCTATGAGATTGTAAAAAAGGGAAACATGAATCAAAAAGATTAGAGGCCTGAAAGAGGAATATGAATCATTCTTTTTATAAAGTGTGGTACAATTATCTGTTTTTACAATCCTTCTAAGCTTAACACAGGATTGTATCCATTACCAAAGCTGCTACATTTTTCTATCTTTGGCCAAGTTTCCTACATGGAAAAACACCAAGTATCCACTGAATCACCTCTGTGTGACACCCTAACTAGGTTGTTCTTGTGGCCAACACTCAGTGCCGATCCTGACCTCCCTGGGGCCCTAAGCAAAATGACATGGCACATTAAAAATGAGAAGCGGGGGAGGCTGACGACAGTGACATGTCACATTAAAGAAACTTGAGAAGCGGGGGGAGGGGGTGTTTTGCTGTCGGATATGACATCTTACATTAAATTGAGAAGCAGGGGGTGCTGACTTCTTACCTCTTCTCCCATGCAGCCAGCGAGTTAAGAAGCGGGATGAGGGGGAAAAAATGACTTCTCACCAGGTGGGGGCTCTAGTAATTTGGGGGGCCCTAAGCGGCTTGCATGGTAAGCCTATAGGGCGGATCGGCCCTGCCAACACTTGTGCTACTGAGTCCATATGTGTAACCAACTGCTGAGAATACTCTCCTTTTACTGTATATTGACTTAAGTTGTATTATTTAAATCTAGTTAAGAACACATCTACATTAAATAAAAAATTGGTCTCACATAAATAGATCATAAGTAGAATGAACAACGACATATACGACCAAGTATTATGCCCACAAACATGAACCTTGACATCTATTCTTGAACTGTGTATATACAACCTGAAAGAAAAAGCACATGCCGCACAATAATAAAAACTAATATCAGAGTACACATGAAAATTACTTACTTCTTCTGATGACTTTTTTAATCCTCTCCATCTGCTCCGGCTCTCTTAATTTAAGGTCAGACCACCTTTTCCGGAGCTGTTCCCTTGACCTGGGCACCCCAAATTTTTGATGGAGACTCCTCTGCACATTGTCCATGATCTTGGCCTTTACTTTGTTTGGGTTCTTGTAAGGGCTATGTTTGCAATCGTAGTCCTCCCTCCTTAGGATTGCCACCATTTCTACCATCTCCTCAAAGGACATATTGGTGGCCTTGTACCTCCTGCTCCTGGTGTGTGCTACCCCCTGGCCTTGCTCCTGGTTTGAGGTTGCAGCTTGCTGTGTGTCTTCCATGGTGTCTTCACTGTCTTGCATTGACCGACCGGAAAGGGCGTATAACATACAAGAACGATCGTCAGGGGCGGGAAAACAAGCGGAGCTTCTCGCATGCGCAGTGTATAAAGGGATATCGCGTGAGTGAAAACGTTGTTCACAGTCTGTAGAAAAAGGCGGAAGAAACGATTGTGTAATACAACGGTACGTAACTTGATTTTTGACTTTATGATCAGTGGATGAGTTTGTGGGTTAGATATGGGGAGAAAGCTTAGTAGTAGAGGCTTGACTGACATTAGCTTTTTTTGCTTAATTTTGACTTGCATAAATAATGGAGGCCTTCAGGAAACAGGAGTTCTTCACAGAATTTGTTCAAAGGGGGCCCCGGATAGCAACCCCCCTTGTTTCTAGATTTTTTTTTTCCCCAAAAAATAATTTATTCAGCCAAGATCTGGCATTGGCCCCCCCACCCCTAAAATAATCGACATATTGTTGCCGCACAGCACGTGCGCTTTGGGGGGGCCAAGCCTGTATGGCCAGGCTCACGGGCCGCCACTGGAACATCAATGGCATCATCAGGCACAAGTGTCATGTAGTTTGTTGAGGGTCTCTTTAGGAAATTGTGCAATATGTAGCAGCAAAGTATGACATGGTTCAGATTCTACTTAACAAACCTACAGTTCTTGTCTTGTTTGCACCGCCTGTATACTGCTGTATACTGCTGTTCAAAGTATATAGGGCCAAAGGGTCTTGTAATGACATGGGGGGAGTGGTGGCGGGGAAACCCATACTATTTTTTTCAGTGGTTTTCATCCATATTGCAGGGACCAAACATTACATTAAAGCCGCAAGCAGTATTAAATTACTTTTTTCTTATTGCTTTCTATTGATCTTTTAGGTAAACTTATCTCAGTACTTGAAGTTGTTTATTTTTCACCATTTGAGTTTTTACATTTTCAAGCTGCTTTTACTGTAGCCTTTTTTTGGGGCTTTGAGAATTGGGTAATTTAGGGCACTCAATAAATCCTCCTGTTCTTTTCTTTTCTCATGTTTAAATAAGGCATAATTCTCAAAAATTGTTCATTAATAGATTTAAAACTGATTTATTGGGCAATGGTTGTCTAATTACATTATATAGATCTTCTGATTTGGTTATTTGTCCTATTGTTTAATGTTTCAGAATATACAGTTATGTTCAAAAGTTTGCATACCCTGGCAGAAATTGTGAAATGGCCCTGATCAAAAGTGGAAATTAGGGTAGAGCCGAACACCCCCCCCCCCCCGGTTCTGTTCATACCAGCAATTGCGAACAGGCAACAAAATTGTACAAACACGCAAACACCGTTAAAAACTATGGGACACGAACAGACAAAATGGCTTATATGCAAGTTATTGCCTTAAAAAGTGTTTGGAGACCTGGGTCTTGCCCCAGGGGACATGTATCAATACAAAAAAAAGTTTTAAAAACTGTTGGTTTTTTTCAGGAGCAGTGATTTTAATAATGCTTAAATTGACGGCAGCTTAGTGGATCTGAATGGCCAAGCTGCCGTCCCCGAGATGCCGATGCGCGTGCCTGGCGGTCGCGATGTCCGCCAGGTACCCGCTGATCGGCAGTTTTGGAGCAGGGACGTGAAGCTCTGTGTGTAAACACAGAGCTCCACGTCCTGTCAGTGAGAGGAGACAGATGCTGTCTCCCTTGTACATAGGGAGACAGCATCGGTCACCTCCCCCAGTCACCCCCCACACAGTTAGAACACACCCAGGACTGCCAGTCACATTTATACAGTAATTAGTGAGTTTTTATAGCACTGATCGCTGTATAAATGTGAATGGTCCCAAAAATGTGTCAAAAGTGTCCGATGTGTCCGTCGCAATATCGCAGTCCTGACAAAATTCACAGATCGCCGTATTACTAGTAAAAAAAAAAAAAAATTGTCAGAATTCTATCCCTTATTTCCTAGCCACAATAACCTTTGCGCAAACCAATTACTATACGCTTATTGCGATAATTTTTTTTACCAAAAATATGTAGAATACATATCAGCCTAAACTGAGGAAAAAAAATATATTTTTTTAAAAAAATTGGATTTTTATTATAGCAAAAAGTAAAAAATATTGTGCGTTTTTTTCAAAATTGTGGCTTTTTTTGTTTATAGCGCAAAAAAAAAAAAAAAACGCAGAGGTGATCAAATACCACCAAAAGAAAGCTCTATTTGTGGGGAAAAAAAGGACGTCAATTTTGTTTGTAAGACACGTCGCACGACCGCGCAATTTTAATTTAAAGCGACGCAGTGCTGAAAGCTGAAATTTCGCTTGGGCAGGAAGGGGGTATATGTGCCCAGTAAGCAAGTGGTTAAAGGGAACCTGCATCAAAATATTAAAAAAAAACATTTTTGCTTGGGGGTCCCCCCAAATCCATACCAATACCAGGCCCCTTCAGGTATTGTATGGATATTAAGGGGAACCCTGCATCAAAATGTCAAAAAATGGCATAGGGTCCCCCCAAAATCCATACCAGACCCTTAATAAAGCATGCAACCTGGCAGGCTGCAGGAAAGGGGGGTGCAAGAGAGCACCCCCCTCCTACACCCTACCAGGCCACATGCCCTCAACACATGCCCCCCCTCAAAGCACCTTGTCCCCATGTTGATAGGCACAAGGGCCTCATCCCCACAACCCTTGCCCATTGGTTGTGGGGGTCTGCGGGTGGGGAGCTTATCAGAATCTGGAAGCCCCCTTTAACAAGGGGACCCCCAGATCCAGGCCCCCTATGTAAATGGGTATCGGGTACATTGTACCCCTACTCATTCACCAAAAAAGTGAACATGGAGGCAAGATGTTTTGGAGGGGATCTCAAAGCATCTTCCCCATGTGTCCTGGTATGGTTCAGAAGGGGGGCACTCTCTTGCCCCCCTCTTTTCCTGTGGCCTGCCAGATTGCGTGCTTGAATAAGGGCCTAGTATGGATTTTGGGGGGACCCCACATATATTTTTTTCATTTTGGTGTGGGGTTCCCCTTACTATTCATACCAGACCCAAAGGGCCTGGCAATGGACTGGGGGGGGGGGACCCATACCATTTTTTGGCTGGTGCTGTTCGGAAATGCATGAAATGCATGAAAAGGCCCGAGGACAGCTCGGCTGACCTCGGAAAATCTCGGGAACAAAGTCTTTACTCAGACCTTTTCAGCCATTTCCGAGGCTCTCTGGCGCCCCCGCCTCTGGCCGCATGCGGTATTGCATGCCACTGAAGTGAATGCGGAACAAATTATTTTAGTTTCCATTGACTTCAATGGGGAAACTAGCTTTGATATGGGAGTACTTTGGATTACTAGCATTCTCCTGGAACGGATTATGCTCATAATCCAAGGTTCCAGTGTATATGGATCAAACTAGATAGGTTTAGCACATGGCATTGAGCGAGATCAATGGATACTTATTAAGTGATGAAAGTTAACTGAATAACAATCAAAGAATAGTTACCATGTAATGAAAAATATGAAAATAAATACTCAAAGGAGGAGGATGACATATATACTGAACAGAAGATGGTAGCATCATTACTTGTATAAAGAACTAACATCAACAAACAGCAATACGTTTAGACAGCAGTGCTGCTGATGATGATTATGCTAGACAGATTGTTTAGCTTAGCATGACAAAGCAAAATTATCCAAAGACATAAAGGCTATGTAAATAGTTTCCGGTGGTTTGACTGAATGTAAATTTCTAATTTGCCTCCATAGGACATTTTTAACTACTATACTTTATGAAGAATACATCTCTCTTCAGAGATCCTCTGCCACTCTTGTGGCATGTGACATACTTTTCCTTTACCCATCTTGCTATATTGTGGTAACCATATAACCACTGTTTAACTGTGAATTATTAATTTTATTATGGACTTGGACTAGTCACTGCCTTGATACCTGTTATACCCGCCTTAGTCCTAGATATCTATTTATTTATTTATTTTTTTATCATTCAAAGAAGCTTTATTGAAAAACAAAAGGTAAAGACAAGCATAGCAATCGGGGCCCGCGACAGATACAATTGCATTGCACCCGATCAGTATGACATAATAACAAGAGTCAAATTACATAACAATGTTATACGAGTGAATAAAGTATAAGGCACGATAGGGTCTACCGTCTAGTGTGAGACACATGTAAATCATATATTTGAACAAAACAAAATCCGTATTCTGTAATGTCTATTTCAACTCTGATCATGAGAACAGTATCCAATTCACCATATTCATCAGACAGTTTAAGATGCATGCCATCGTACTTGTCAAATAAAAGCAGAGAAGAAAAGGAAGGAGAAAAAAGGGAATAAGAGAATAAAGCAATAAGAGGGCTCAGGGGGTAAGGAAGAGGGTCACTGATAGTGCACCGGGAAGATAACCCAGTCCGTTCCTACCAGAAAGGTCAAGGGCCTGACGGGCAAAGCCATCTCACTAATCGGTACCACCAGGAGTGAGTCCAGCCATAATACTGTCATAATCTCTAGAGTACTTAAAAACAATCCATGTGTGCCAAGTGGCGTGAAAGCTCTCAGCTGTACCCCTGTCCTGTGCCAACGTGTCCTCCATTTCATACACTTTGCCTACTCTGTGGAACCATTCTTGTACAGACGGGACTCTAGAGGACTTCCAGTATAGGGGTATCAGCGATTTAGCCGCATTCAGTAGATGTTTAGTTATGGATTTCTTGTAACATGTCAGGCCGCGTACACACAAGCAAATGAATCTGTTCAAATCGGTCTGACAGACCGATTTGAACAGATTTGTCTGCTGGGCTGTTTTGGTTTGATCGCTGTACACACGATCAAACCAAAATCCCCGCCGGCAGACAGCGTGGTGACGTGGCGATGACGTTGACGCCGCCACGTCACCGCACCAGGAAGTAAAACACTTCCATGCATGCGTCGAAACCATTCGACGCATGTGCGGGCAGATATGTCTGCTGGTTAGTGTACTAACCAGCAGACATGTCAGACGGACGGATTCCCAGCAGACAGATTTTAAAGCATGCTTTAAAATCTGTCTGCTGGCAAAATCTGTCAGTCCGCCCATACATACGATCGAATCTGTCTGCTGAAACGGTCTGTCAGACCGTTTCCAGCAGATAGATTTGATCATGTGTATGCGGCCTCAAAGAGAAGGAGGACAGGTGTAGCAGGCAACATGGAGCATCCAAGATTGGCTTAGTGTCAGTGATCTGTTTAATAACGCGTCTCACCTCTGTCCAATAGGTGGAAATCATGGGGCAGCTCCACCAGATGTGGAGCAATGTACCCCTATCTCCCTGGCACCTCCAGCAAGCCTCGGGCCTCTGTGGATCCCATCTATGTAGTCTTTCTGGTGTATTGTACCAGCGGGTCAAAAGCTTGTAGCTGGTTTCCTGTAACCGAGAACTGATAGAGCATTTGTGTGCCATTATACATGCATACCATTGTTTCTCTGAGATGTCCGTTCCTAGTTCCTCCGACCATCTCCTCCTGTGTCCATCCGGCTCCTCCTCCCCAGCGTATTGCAACAAAAAATAAGCCAAGGAAATTGTCTTGGCCAATGGGGACCGTGTACGACAGACCGACTCCAGTTCGGTCAGTGGTCTTATGAGGGTCGAAGAAACTCTGAGTGCGTTGACTGGAAATAAGTCCAGAGTCGCAAGCGGGGGAGGTTGTTACCCAATTTGAGAGCTTTCCAATCTTTAAATGTATTCCCCTCAAAACAGTCACCTACCAATAAGGGGTCTGACTGGGGGGATGACTTAAGGGACGCATTGTCTACTCCCGGTATGAAGTCTGGATTATCTGCTAAAGGCGTGAGGGGACCCGGAATAGAGGAGATGCCCTTCCGCTTTGCCAAAACCTGGAATATCTCCAAGGTTGGTCCCATGACTTCTTGCGCATGGAGGTTGGGTAGGCTGATTTCGGAACCCATGGAGAGAACTTAAGGGTCAACGGACAAATCTCCACCTCCAGATCAACCCACCCCTTCGTGGATCCATGACAGTGCCAATCCACTATTCGGGCAAGATGTGATGCATAGTAGTATGACCTATAATCTGATAGGCCCAGGCCGCCCAATTCTTTAGGTTTCATCAGGCTTGTGAGCCTGATTCTTGGTTTCCTGCGATTCCAAAGGAATCGCAGTAAAACAGTGTTTAGGGAGATAAAGAAGCTTCTGGGGATCTTCAATGGAAGCGTGCGCATCAGGTATAGAAATTTTGGTAGGATCACCATTTTAATTATGGATGCTCGGCCAAGCCATAAGAAGTTTCCCTGATCCCACTGCCTAAGATCCTTATCACAGCCCTTCAGGAGGGGAGGGAAATTTATGTCAAAAATATCAGAGAATTGAGGGGTTAGCCAGATACCCAAGTATTTGAGCGCACTGGGTTCCCATCGAAAGGGTGAGTTAGCTTTGGCCTGTACCAACACCCTATCGGGGAGAGAGACGTTGAGGGCCTCTGATTTTTCATAGTTTATTTTCAAATTAGAGATGTATCCATAATGTGAGAACTCAAACATCAGGCCAGGGAGGGAGAAGTGTGGGTCTGTCAAGAAGAACGGGAGGTCGTCAGCAAAAGCTGCTACCTTGAACACATTGGGCCAGATTCAGGTAGAGTTACACCGGCGTATCAGTGATACGCCAGCATAACTCACACTTTGAGCCGGCTTATCTGTTTTCTGTATGCAGAAAACAAGATACGCCGGGATTGAGTCCAGATACGAGCGGCGTAATTGTATTTCGCCGTCGTATCGGAACTGCAATTTTAAAATGGCCGCTAGGGGCGTTCCCGCTGATTTACACCGATAATATGTAAATCAGCGAGATACGGAAATTCACGAACGTACGCGGGCCCGACGCAGTCACTTTACGACGTTTCTGTAAGGGGTTTCCCGGCGTAAAGGTAAAGCAACAAAAAGCACGCGTATCCTATGTTAAGTATGACCGCGTCGAATTGAAAAATTTGAACGTCGTTTGCGTAACTCGTCCATGAATGGGGATTGACGTCATTGACGTTCACTTAGAAAACACCGTCCTAATGTGGAGCATGCGCACTGGGATAAATTGACGGCCGGCGCATGCGCAGTGCGTTCGCCGCGGGATCGCGCCTAGTTTAAATACTACACGCCCCCTACCCGCCCAATTTGAATTCCGCCGGCCCATTTTCGCTACGCCGCCGCAACTTTAGGAGCAAGTGCTTTGTGAATACAGTACTTTCTCCTAAAGTTTCGGCGGAGTAACGTAAATGAGCAACGTTACGCCAGAATAAAGATTCGCCCATCTACCGGAATCTAGCCCATTGTCTCCTACCCGGAACCCACTCACTGCCAAATTTAGTTTGATCATCCGGATAAAGGGCTCGAGTGACAGAATAAACAATAGGGGCGATAAGGGGCACCCCTGACGCATCCCGTTCGCTATTTCAACTTTCTTGGAGAGAATTCCATTAATCCGAAGCTGGGCCGAAGGGTTTTGATACAACGCCGCTATCCACGAGAGCATGTGGGGTCCCAGTCCCACCCGTCTGCACACAGCCAACATGAAATCCCATGCCACCCGATCGAAGGCCTTCTCCTCGTCCATGGAAAGGAGAAGACCCTTGATATTCCAAACCTTCGCCGCATGTATCAACAGAAGTACCTTGGAAGTGTTGTCTTTGGCATCTCTGCCCGGCACAAAGCCCACCTGCTCCAGTCCAATTATGCCTGGTAACACTGGGCCCAGTCTCATGGTGAGGATTTTCGCAAACAACTTCACATCTAGATTGAGTAGCGATATGGGACGATAACTCGCGCAGTCCGTAGGATCTTTGCCCAGTTTCGCCAGAACTGTTATATGTGCTGAGAGCAAATCCGGGGTTACTCTCCTAGGAGCAGACAGCGAGTTCAATGCGTCCCTAAGGGGCCCCACCAAATGGTCAGTGAATGTTTTGTAATACACGGCCGAGTACCCATCCGGGCCGGGGCTCTTGCCAGATTTAAGTTGTGTAATGGCTAAGCTAACCTCCTGAGAGGTGATCGGTTCTTCAAGAAGAGCAGTGTTTGAGTCTGAAAGGGTGGGCAGTCCACTTTTGGTGAGATAGTCATTAATAATTTGTGCTCTATCACCTACCATGTCCGGTTGTCTATGTTGGGGCGGGAGATTATAGAGCTTACTGTAGAAGCTATGGAAACAGTCGGCTATTGCCTCTGACGTCACCTCCAAGTTACCACCCTCCCCTTTAATATCCGCTATGTTATTCGCAAAAGAGCACTCTCTGAGCGCTCTCGCCAAGAACTTGCCCGCCTTATTACCCGATTCGTAATACAGCCTTTTCTTAAAAAATAGCATACGTTTGGCCGTGGAATCAAGCATTTGTTGCAAGTTCCTCCGTGCCTCAAGAAGCGATGTAGCCGATGAGACAGAGAGGGACTGCTTGTGCAGGGCTTCTAGCACGGCAATTTTAGTGACTAACCGTTGGACTGTGGCCTCTCTTTCTCTTGGCACCCAGGCCCATCAAGATGCCCCGAATGGAGCACTTATGTGCCTCCCAGACGGCAAGTGGATCAGTCCCCTGATTGGTATTGAATCTGAAAAACTCCTTCAGGCTATCCGTCACTACAGGAAGTGTCGTTGGATCTGTCAACAGCGAATCATTAAGCCTCCATGAGGGTTGTCGTCGGGGTGAATCAGCCAAACCCATAGAAAATGAGATTGGAGCATAGTCTGAGAAAGTCTGAGGGCCTATATGTGCCCCATCGACCTTCTCAAGGTCGCGCTGGGACACGAAAAGCTAATCTAGCCTTGCGTATCTAAAATGCGGGACAGAAAAGTGTGTGAAATCGCAGCCCTCTGGATGGAGAAAGCGCCAGGAGTCCACTAGTTGAAGGGATTGTATTAGTAGCTTAAGGCGTTTCAATACCTTATACGTGATGCATGTCTTCCCATTCGATGTGTCAACCAAGGGACAAAGGGGCACATTGAAGTCCCCTTCCAGGATGACACACCCCTGGGCGAACCCACTAAGTTCCCTAATGATCTTCTGACAGAATGTTGCATGAGCTCTGTTGGGGAAGTACACATTCGCCAGAGTCACCCGTGTAGTTCAATAAGAGCCTCTAATGAAAATGTACCCGCCCTCTGGGTCACACAGTTGCTCCGATACCACAAAAGGAGCCTCCCTGTGAATCAGAATCGCCACACCCTTCGATTTTGCCTCACTGTTGGTGGCGTGAAATACCCTGGGAAAAGATGGGCTGGAGAGTTTAGGAATTTGGTGTGTCTTGAAATGAGTTTCTTGTAAAAACACAAAATGGGGTTTACCCTTTTTAAGTTCCCTCAACAGGGAGGAGCGACGCCCAGGAATATTCAAGCCTCTCACATTATGTGAGATCACCAATGGTTGACCCCCTAGCGATGAGTAGGCCATGACTGGAGTCACAAACAGAGGAGGAGTAGACGGTCAGAGAACCCGATCCGGACAACTGCAAAAGGGAAATCAGGGACACTATCAGTATACCCAGATAAGCAATATCAATAGTGCTGTAATGACTTTATCCCTGCAAGAGAAAGTGTATAGGAGATCAAGGCAAAATAAAGAAGAGGTAAGAAAAAAAAGGGGGAATAAGAAGCAGAAGAAAGGAGCAAGATTAAGTTTCTACGGTGTATCTCCCCAGGGGCAAACAGGAACACTGTCCCCGATGGTAGAAAACCACCTATGTAATACGATGCAACCAGTGATCCGGCCGGGACACTAGAAGCTTTGCGGAGAAAATTGGAGGCGACGACTCTTAATGTCAGCACCGCACTTGCTGCTCAACAGTTATGAACAAGTAAAATACAACCATTAAAGTACACGCACAGCCCTATTGGCAAAAGCTTGAAATCAGTGTATTGTTTAACAATAATACCCGACCCATCTATGTGTGCTCAGGATTACCAGGCAATATGAGATATGCGACACGGGCATGTCCGACAGTGAGATCTAAGTGAAACAAAAAGAAAAGAAAAAAGGCATAATAAAAACAGTCAAGTAAGAGCAAACATGTAAGAGCAGATGAGTGAGTGAATGAATGAATTTCCCACCTATCATCACCCTCAGCCCCCCACCACCTCCCCTCAGCAGTGATGGCCCCCATAGCGACAATAAGGTTAATACTCGAACCAAAATAGTTAATTAGCCCTGCGGGATGCCTGGATGGCACGCCATCCTAAGGCCCTACGTAGTATTACTTAGTCCACCTTCGTACCACACCAGAAAGGACCCCAAGTTCATGGTTCCCACTGACCCGGCTTCCGGGTAAGTCCCCTGCGCTGGCGAGCAAGTGAGCTGCTAGGGTACATGTCCTGTGCAGCTTCCCCACGTCTTGTAGTTCCAGAGCTCATGACAGGGGTGCGCGCCAAGAAAAGAGCCATGTCCAGGGCGAATCACTGTTCAGGGCAATGTGTTCAATGGAGCGAGGGAGGGAACCCAGCTTGATATCAGCTAAATAGAGGGCCACGACTAATCTGTAATGGGGGCACCATTCGCAACAGAGGTGAAGCATAGGGGGAGGAGGAGGAGCCAACCATAAAAAAAAAAGTATAGAAAAAGAAAATCCGAAATGGTTCAGAAGTGGGAAACCATAATCTAGCAGCTGTAGGATGACCAGGTTAGTTCATGACCAATTATCTCGGGCCCTCGTTCTGCCTTCTCGGCATTCCAGTTTTCGATCCGCTGCCTCTGCCGTGTTTGGCTTTTTTTGCCAGCTGCTTGTCCGGGGTGGAGAGGGGTGAGTCCGGTGGGCTCCGTTCCGGCAGAGGGTGCAGGAACACTGCGTACCATTCTGGCAAATCAATCAGATCTATGCCCAAAGCCTCACAGAATTCAGGCAGATCAGCAGGTGTACGGAGTGTGTGTTGATGCCTGTTAGAGGGGACCACTAGAGCGAAGGGGAAGCGCCATGTGTATCTTAGGTCTCTCTCCCTCAGTTTGTCCAGGAGGGGGCGCAGGGCTCTTCTGTTCCGGAGCGTTATGGGGGACAAATCCTGGAATAATCAAATGGACGCCCCATTGTAGGTAATGGGGTCGTTCCTCCTGGCCCTATGCATAATGTCCTCTTTTAGGCCAAAACTTTCCAGGCAGCATATGATGTCTCTTGGGGGGGACTGTATCAGGTCCTTTAGGCCGAAGGGCTCTATGGGCTCGCACAAAGCCCATCGGAGTATCTTCTTGCCTTTCCAGCAGGCTGTTAAAGACACCGCTCAGTGTTGTAATGATTTGGTCCGTTTCCACAGATTCCGGGATCCCCCGAACCCACACATTACATCTTCTGCCTCTGTTATTGAGGTCTTCGATGTGGCAGTTCATTTCAATAAACGTTACCCTCTCCACCCTTTGTATGGCCTTGTCCCTGCGTTTCCCCGAAGATTCCACCGCGGCCATCTTTTCATTTATGACTAGCATGCTGGTTTTGAGATCTGTGATAGCAGCCGAGAACGTGGCCTTTATGTCCGGAGCTATCATAGACATGTCCGCATACGTCAAGGGTTTATGCCCGGAGCAGACTTACATCGGGTTGAGCTTTCGGGAACTGACTAGGAGTCATCACTGTATCCTCGTCGTGGCTGGTCGGCGCCATTTTAGGCCTAGCTGCCGTGCCGCGCCCTGCGGACCTTGATTTGAAGAGCTCCGCGATGTTGTGGGCTGAGTAAGACACCGATGCACGTCTCGGGCGAGAGTGAGGGGTGAAGCGGGACTTTTTGCCAGGCATCGGGAAGCTGTCTGTCGGGTATTCAGCTAGATAGGGCTGTGCGTGTGGAGGAGCTCGTTCAGTGTGCAGCCATCTCCGTCGCTCGCCAAGCCACGCCCCCTATTTATTTTGTTATCTACCTTGTTTCCAAACCCTGTGTGATGAACGCATTAATGTATCCCTAAGCTGAAGAAGCGTATATATACGCGTAACATATGGAGCCAAGCTACTGCAAAACATGACCAACTCCCACCATGACTGATAGAAAAAAATGTTAGCTATTGCAATAAGAATTTTGTTATTACTATTCAGGATCCTTTTCTTAGTTGTATGAGTTATGTGCGGTATCAGTATCTAGGCTACTTTTATTTGCAAAGCGTTTTAATCATTGTCTGTCTGATTTTATTTAATTTTAAATCAATTTATAATAAAAACATTTTTAATTTTAACATTGTGTACCTCAGTGCCTATAAAAACCAAGTTCCAATTCTCCATCCATTTCTACAATTTTAAGGGACGTGGCACACATTTTGATAAATTTTGGTATCCACAGCGCCATCCTGTGTTGATACCTTGAATCAATCCTTTCAGCTCTATATTTAAGAAGGCATTATGGGTGTTTCTTGGTGTCGTGAAATCTACTAACACACATGCAGCTTGTAGGCTGTACTGAGAGAAGTGATATTCTATGCTACAATGCATACGGTCAGTGGTAATTCCACTAATCAGAGCAGAGCAAGCAGTATGTGAGCAGTGGAGACTGGCACCACAATAATAGGTCACAATAGTAAGGTTGTCTTCACCAATGACTAATGATGTAAGGGTCACTTTACCAGTAACAAATAATGTAAGGGAGCTCTTAAACACTGGCCATAAACACTGGCCATCAGCATACTCGTCAATGACCAACATTGGTCTTCAACATACTCATAACTGACTATCAATGTAAGGCCGCATGTCACCAAGATGGCATTGTACTGACTACCAATGCAAGAGGCTATTTCACCACAAAGCACCAATGTGATGGGGCAATTCTTCAACTGCCGCCAATTTAATACAGCACTACAATGACAACTCTGTGTAATGCTTCATACTATTGGCTACTGCACTCAACAATCTGTGCTGCATTTTTATATACTGTAGTCCCATTCACTGACTTTAGACCATTTTCTGCATTCTGAAGAGTGGAATATAATAATGTATAATGGAAGTTTAATTTAAAAAAAAAACACTTCCTCTCTGATAACTACATACGACTCAAATAACCCTTCTTTCTCTTTCCAAGGAATGGTCTGATCACTAACCTTTATGTATACAGTATATCAGACTTTGTATGCAAAGTGAATAATGTGCATAACAACTGCTGACCGTGGTGCTGATTTACAAAAGCCAGTGTACAGAAAACTGAAGCAAAATAAATTATTTTTCAATAGCAGTCATATTCCATTTTTTTTATTTAATGCATACAACCCAACAGCACGAAAATTTCTTCTTTGTAATTCAGCTCCATTAGAGCTAATTTATATTAGAGGTGAGGGGACAATAAAACCCGGCTTTTAAGCTGTATTTTTACCACCCACCAACTGCTACCTCCTTTAGCTGCAGAGGCACAAATCAGGGGGGAACAAGTTTCAGGCACGTCAGTAATTACACCCCTTGCCACTTGGACGCAACACAAACAACTGAATAGGACCACTCTGCAAGTACAATGTAATGCAATGCACACAGCTGAGCTACTGCAGGGTTCAAGGGCTTAAAACAGGTGGTGAGGAAGCAATGCTATGCCTACTCGCTATCTGTAAAACGCTTTCTAAAGAGGGATCCGAACACTGATCACACTTCAGAGAGCAAAGCTAGTGTGAATGAGCTCCTATGTTCATCTAATGTACACATCATATGTTCAGGTTTCCACAAATATAGCCACATACACATGGGCTTCAACTTGCATAAGATTTATACGTATGTACAGAGTGTTTTTTCAAAGCATTTACAATGTATCCAGCAAGCTTTCTTGAAACATTTAAGCACACTTCTACTACATTTTAGAATGTTAATCAGAGATCATAACTTTAGTGCTGCCTCGACACTTTAAAAAAGCAGATTGCAGACTTCAGCAAGCTTTCTGCAATCTTCAAGCAGTGCTAAAGCTTACTGAAATTCTATTGAAACTTGATAGCTAAATTGTTTAAAGCTAAACTTCATGTAAAAATTTTGCATTCAATGACCTGCTTCGCTTCAAGAGTTAAATATTTATTTTGTTTAGGGGAAACGGAATAGACAGTAATACCTACCTTATTCCTCCTTTCCCCAGCAGCCACCATTTTCTGAAGCTCCTAGACAGGCACTCACCGTCCTCATGTACAATAATGACATGATGATGTAAGAGAGGTCACAACCAGTCCAATTGTGAAGGGGAGTAAAAGAATTACCTGCCGGCGTATCATTGTTTTCTATCCAGAACAGTGATTTCTTCAGAATAACAAAAAGTAGGAATCTGTAACAAAGTCTGTTAACCACTCCACAAGGTTTTACCCCCTTCCTGGCAATTTTTTGCGACACGGCACTGCAGTAGTTTAACGGACAATAGCGTGGATATGCGACACGGTAACCAAATAAAATGTATGTACGTTTTCCGCCACAAATAGAGCTTTCTTCTGGTGGTATTTGATCACCTTTGCTGTCTAAATTTTTTTGCACTATAAACAAAAAAAGACCGACAATTTTGGGGAAAAACAACAATAATTTTACTTTCTGCTATAAAACATACCCAATAATAAAATGTAAAATATCAAATTTCTTTATCAATTTAGGCCAATATGTATTCTGCTACATATTTTTGGTAAAAAAAAAATCCCAATACGTGTATATTAATTGGTTTATAAACTAGGGTTTTTTTTTTTTATTTTGATTTTATTTCATTTTTTACTAGCAATGGCATGGGCAGGTGACTTATAAAGGGACTGCGATATTGCAGCAAACAAGTCGGATACCTAACTCACACTTTTGACACTTTTTGAGGACCACACCCTAAAAAACATGCACTGTCACTGTACTAATGACACTGGCAGGGAAGGGTTCGGATCCCGGTCTTGGCTACATGTGAATTGAGTTTGGTGGTCTCAGCCCGGCTCCCGGTGGGTGTGCTATGCAAGGTACGTCTGTGCTTAGTACGCCCACCCCCCCCCAAAAAAAAACACCACACTTGCACGCACACAAAATTGGTTTAACACACACGCACTTTGGCCATGAGGTCTCCTAAAATAAAGAGAGGCAAAGGACCTACGGGGCTGGCTGGGTGGGCTAGACCCCCTCACTCCCTCATAGGGGGAGTCCCTCTGCCCCGTTGGGCCCCAGTCGGGCTCCCAAGTGGAGCAGATAGGGCGGGGTGAGTGGGAGGCCCCCCCTTACACCCGCCATTGCCACCGGGGGCATGGAAAAGGGGGAGGGTCTGCCTATTCCCAACTCCTGCAGTCCAGCTTCTCTCTCTCGAGTTCACGCACAAAATACACTTTAAAAAAATTAAAAATAAATAATAATAAAAAAAAATTACCTGGGGACCTCTGAGCCTTTAAAAAAAAAAAAGGTTAACTGTGTGCCTAGGTTTTGCTTACTCACTGTGGGGGTTGTACTTTGAGTAGGGGAAGGCAAAGATTTGCGTTCCTGCTTAGCACAAACACAGGAACTATGCTTATCCTTCCAACAGAATGTTAATCTGCCTTGTTAACATAGGCAGATTGTTGCTCTGCTCTGTGTAATCAATGGGTGCTGGCGGACATAGAGTCTGCTGTAGCCGACCAGACCCGGAAGTGTCAGATCACATACTAGCAGTGATTGATTATCAACACATGGCTCTGGGCTGTGATTTGAGTCTAGGTTCACACTGCCCTCTGCGAACCGTTGCCGGTGTCAATACAATGTTAATGACACCCCCAGATCAGTTCACAGATCACAGTGTGAACTGGCACAGAAATCAGATCGCATGGGTGAGAACTGCGCCCCCTTCCTCAAGTAAATTGTACCCCCGAAAATTGTAAGTTATCTGGTGCAGAGCGGCCACCCTGCTGCAATAAATGTATGGTGAGCGGTCCACAAGTGGTTAAAAACTCTGCTATGTACACAGTGCCGATCCTGACCCCCCAGGGGCCCTAAGCAAAATGTCACATTAAAGTTGAGAAGGGGGGGGCTGCCGACAGTGACATGTGACATTAAAGATTAAAGTTGAGAAGCGGGGGGAGGGGATGTTCTGCTGTCGGAAATTACATCTTACATTAAAGTGAGAAGCGGGGGATGCTGACTTCTTACCTCTTCTCCCATGCAGCCAGCGAGTTGAGAAGAAGCGGGGTGAGGGGTCGAAAATGACTACTCACCGGGCGGGGCCTCTAGTAATTTGGGGGGCCCTCCACAGCTTGCATAGTAAGCCTACAGGGCGGATAGGCATTGTATGTACATAGATCATCTAGAGCATTGGTTCTCAACCTGGTGGTCGGGACCCCCTCTGGGGTCAAATGATGATTTGCCAGGGGTCACCAAATCATGGGCTGTTCATGAAGCCCGCACCGCTCTCCCAGCCTTTTTGCGGCCACCCAGCTGGGCTGTTCCTGGAGCCCAAGTACACCCACTCAGCCTCTTCACAGCCGCCCATTCAATTCACGGCATGACTGGGGGGCAGAAACTAGATGTCCGCTGACTGATGAGGAATGTGAAGTGGGAGGGGCTGGAGGAGACCCTATCTCCTGATTTCAGCATAGGTGTCACTGCTACGAGACACCACAAAGTCTAATGCCGCGTACACACGATCATTTTTTGTGATGAAAAAAAACGACGTTTTCTGTGAAGTTAAAAACGACGTTTTTGAAACGTCACTTTTAAAGACGATGTTGCATACACACCATCGTTTTTTTCACAAAAAGCGAGGTTACGTTCACCACTCTTTTCCATTGAAGCTCGCTTCATAACTAGCTTCTGGGCATGCGCGGGTTGAAAAACGTCATTTTAAACTACGTTTTTGCTACACACGGTGACTTTTTGTGAAACAAAAAACAACGTTTTGAAAAAACGACACAAAAAATTCAAGCATGTTGGAATTTTTTTTTGGTCGTTTTTTTTAAGACAAAAAACAACGTTTTGCCCACACACGATCAATTTAAATGACGTTTTAAAAAACGACGTTTTTTTTCATCGCAAAAAACGACCGTGTGTACGCGCCATTAGACACAGTGAGTAACACTACCTGTGATTTATATTTCCCCACACTTTGAAAAATAATTTATTGTTGGGGGTCCCCACAATTTGGGAAATGTTATCAAGGGGCCACGGCACTAGAAAGGTTGAGAACCGCTGATCTAGAGGGAAATGTTTTTCTTTAAAGTGGTTGTATACCTAAATTTCAGACTTTAACATGCTTTAAGCAATACAATCTCCCCAATGCATTGCTCTCTTTCTTTCTTTTCTGTCCTACCTGCTTCATTTCCTGTATATTGCCAATATTGCGAGTGGTGACGTCATTCCGCACATGCGCCGTACAATCGATAAAACCAGCAAGCCTAGGCGCTGCCGGCCAAATCTCTGTTTATGTCAGGGCTGCGTCATTTCCTGCTGTTAACGTCAGCCCCGACATCACGCGATGGTTTGCGCTGACTTTTCCTCCCCCCAGAGGCTCATGGATGTTTACCTTGTGACTACTACATCACAAGGTATGAAGGAGGCAGACGGCGCGGTATTACAGCAAGCGTAATCAACTGTGGGCAGAAGTTATCCCTGCAGCAGATGCGGAAGACCTATTCAAGAATGGCGCAGGCATACTATGAGAAGGAGACTGCAGAAAAGCCAAGATTTAAACAGTACAAGTAAAAATTACATTTATTACATAGCGATCGATCGATGCAGCGGTACAGTGTCTTTCTAAATATGTAAATAGTTCAGAGAGGAGATGAGGGTTTACTACCGCTTTAACAAAAGTGGAGTTGCCTTTTAACACAGAATGCATTAAGGTAAACCTTTTGCCCTTACAACCACTTTAACCACTGCCTGCCATTTAGCAGAATGGCGATACCAATTACCGATACTTTTTTTCAATGTCATGTGACAGTGGACTGTGTCAGTCATTTTTTTTTTATTTATTTTTTTACAAATATAATATTTTTTGCAATTTTTTTTACAATGCTTTCTTTTTTGGGGAGGGGGGAGTGGACGGTGTCAGTGTTTTTATTTTATTTTAAGTTTTATTTTATTTTGACAATTTTATCTTTTAAATGTTATCTTTTAAAGTATTTTTTTATTATTATTAGTCCTGTTGGGGGGGGATTTGGTGAGATATCAGGGATCTAAACAGACTCCTGACATCTCCCCTTTGAGACAGGGAGAGGGACAGAGATTCCCCAGTCCCTTCTCTGCAACCTCAGCTGCACTGAAAATGAATGGACAGTAGACAGCGGCTCGGTTATGAGTGATCACTGACTCATTCAGAGAAGGGAGATTGGTGCTTGTAACTCCCCCCACTGCACCAATCACCCCTAACTGCCCAGGTATCGGGTCAAGCATGAGAGGATTTGCATGAGAACAAGTACTTGTGCAAAAACTCGGTATCGGCACCAATATTGATACTAGTATCGATATCAGTGCAACCTTAGTGCAGACCCACCAGGCATGCCCAATAGAACCCATCAGGGATGCCCGCTATAGCCCACAGGAATGGCAATCAGTGCCAATCAGTGCCCATTAGGAATGACAATATGTGCCCATCAGTGATGCATGTCAGTGCCTCATCAGTGCTGCCTATTAGTGCCATCTATTGCTGCCCATCAGTGCCTATGTGCAAACATGAAAATAATAAAATTCAACATTAATGCAGGTAAAGTCCTTGTATAACAGGTGTTGTGATACACCAATCAAAATAAAACATAAAGAATTAGTCCATCCACTGTAGAGATGTGTGTAGGATGACTTCATAGATCCTCAAGAACGGAAAAGGCACTTGTATCAAAACGAAGATAGAATCTGCTTACCAGAAATGTAGGACCTGTCTGTCGTAAACAGCAGATCAATACAGCATAAGGACTCCTAAGGCCGCGTACACACGATCAAATCTATCTGCTGGAAACGGTCGGCCCGACCGTCCCAGCAGACAGATTCGACCGTGTGTACGGGCGAGCCGACGGATTTGGCCACCCGACAGATTTCAAAGCATGCTTTGAAATCTGTCGGCTGGGAACCCGTCCGCCCGACATGTCTGCTGGTTAGTACGCTAACCAGCAGACATGTCTACTCGCACACGCGCCAAATGGTTTCGACGCATGCGTGGAAGTGTTTTACTTCCTGGTGCGGTGACGTGGCGGCGTCAACGTCACCACCACGTCACCGCGCCGTCTGGCGGCGGGGATTTTGGTTTGATCGTGTGTACACGATCAAACCAATATGTCCCCAGCAGACAGATTTGTTCAAATTGGTCGGCCCGACCGATTTGAACAAATCTGTCTGCTCGTGTGTACGCGGCCTAAGGCTCAACCCATTCCCACATTGCCTTTTATTTGTGATCACTTTTATGTAATTGCTGGTTTTATTCCAATAAAACCATTTCTTTATTGATCTGCACCATTGGGGTTGCGTTTTTTCTTTTTCTCCCCCCATGATGCCTGGAGCCATCCAATTTCATCTACTTCACCCCTCCAAGGGTGGTACCATCGCTTCCCACTCTCTTTGAGAATCTGCCTCGTTGAAAAAAGGATACCGGCCCAGGAGATCGTGCGTGTGCGGCTTTTCATTGAGGATTTGAATTTCCTTCCTCCGGTTTGAGTGAGCCCAGCCGATTGAGCCTTAGGAGTCCTTATGCTGTATTGATCTGCTGTTTATGACAGACAGGTCCTACATTTCTGGTAAGCAGATTCTATCTTCGTTTTGATACAAGTGCCTTTTCTGTTCTTGAGGATCTATGTAGTCATCCTACACACATCTCTACTGTGGATGGACTAATTCTATATGTTTTATTTTGATTGGTGTATCACAACACCTGTTATACAAGGACTTTACCTGCATTAATGTTGAATTTGATTATTTTCATGTTTGCACATAGTGATTGATTTCATCTATTTTAGATATCACTTTGTTTTTTCACAGCGCTACATTTATTCCCACATTTCCATTAAATTTTCGTCACATTGTAGTGTAGCTGCTTTAGTTTTAGAATTTACTGTTTATTTCGGTTAGCGCAATATTTTTGCCCATCAGTGCCGCCTATCAGTTCTACCTATCAGTGCCCATCAGTGCCACCTATGAGTGCCCATCAGTGCTGCCTATCAGAGCGCATCAGTGCTACTTTTCAGTGCCGCCTATCAGGGCTGCATATAAGTGCCTCATCATCAGTACCCATCAGTGCCACCCCATCAGTGCCACCTCATCAGTTCCACCTCATCAGTGACCATCAGTATATCAGTGCCTGTCAGTGCAGCATCATCATTATGTATCAGTGAACGAGAAAATTTACTTATTTAAAAAGCTTTATAACAGAAATTAAGAAAAACATTTTTTTTTTATTCTGTGTTTTTTTATTTGTAGTGCAAAAAAATTAAAACACAGTGGTGATAAAATACCACCAAAAGAAAGCTCTATTTGTTGGAAAAAAATTATAACAACCTTGTTTGGATACAGTTTTGCATGACCGCGCAATTGTCATTCAAAATGCAACAGCTCTGAAAGCTGAGAATTGGCCTGGGCAGGAAGGAGGTGAACGTGCCCTGTATTGAAGTGGTTAAGTAACATTTACCAATTCTATTGAGATCTGATTTTATCACCCCCAGACTGAGCTGAACTACTTTAGAAAAATGTTGCTTAAGGTTGATTGAAAGCTTTACAAATGTTGTAAAAGCTTGTTGTGCACCCTGTTCTTATACAAGCTAAAGCCCATGTGTATAATATTGGAAAGCTAAATGGGTTATATAACAGCAGCAAGCACTATGATGTAATCCAAGGTAACATAATAGATTTCTGAAATAAGCCACAGTTTGTTCTTAATAGAAAAATCTAACCTAAGGCATTGAACAGATGAGAGCATACACTACTACCTGCATACTGGCATTGCTTCATCTGTCAGGTGTTCATTCAGAATCTTGGCTATCGCTGTCAGGCTGTTACTCATTCTGCACATGTCTCTTCCTGGAATGCCCAGGACTTCATTATATGTGTTTGTGAGGTTTCTAATCTCCATGAGGAGTAAATGATGAAATGAGTGTTCCATGTTATTCAACTGATTCACCAGATACGTCAGACACGTCTTGGCCATCGTCTATAAAGTAAACAATAAAACATGCTTAGTACAGGACAATATATTCAAGACAAACCCAAACCATGGTTAAATTGCTTACAAACAATAGTAGATATTTATATTAAAAACATCTCAAACCACGCATGTAATGAGCTGAAAAGGATAGGCTTATTATAATACTAAAGTAAATAATTATTTAATGACTACACTGTATTTGCTTTCAATCCCGTGTTGAAGAAACCAATGACAAATGATCTAAAAATGATGAATGTTCTCTATTACGTAAAAATTGCCACATAAAGATCACAGGTATGAAAAGAACATTGAAACAATGAAATTCACTTTATTTTCTATTTAATGTTGCCTTTGCCGAGTATTCAGCAGTGGAAAAGTCGTTATTTTGGGACCTATTCAAATGAAGGGCACTATAGCAGAAAGCAGTTCTAAGACGCTAGTTATTGTACATCGTGTCGCTCTGAGTACATATTAAGTTACCCTGTAACATATGAACACTACAAGACTCGGTATTGATATGTTATTTTTGTCTGTTACATGTTGAGGCATTTGTCTTTATAACAATCACTTTTAAATGCCTCTCAAGAAAAAAATAAAAACCCTTTCCATTTTGTGACCCTTTACTTTACATTATACTGTAGATGTTAAATATTTTATTGCAACCACTACTGTCTGCCCAATGGCCTGGTCAACATATCACTGTCTTTCCTGCACAACTTTGAGTGTTTTTCACTTATATTGTTTGGACTTTCACACACAAAAATTATAATTATTTTGTTTGCTTGGTTTTGTCATTCATATTAATACACTCACATTTTTTTTCCACAATTTTGTGCATGTCATTGGTGGTATTTGTAACCATTTAAAGTGTATACAGTGGGTAAAATAAGTATTGAACACTTCACCGTTTTTCTAGGTAAATATACTATTTCTAAAGGTACTAGTGACATGCAATGCTCACCATATGTCGGTAATAGGGATGAGCTTCGAGTTCGAGTCAAACTCATGTTCGACTCGAACATTGCCTGTTCGCCAAACAGCAAAATATTTGGGGTGTTCGCGGCAAGTTCGTGTGAACTTTAGAACCCTGTTAAAGTCTATGGCCGCGTACACACGATCAAATCTATCTGCTGGAAACGGTCTGACGGACCGTTTCAGCAGTAAAATTTGATCGTGTGTACGGGCGGACAGACAGGTTTTTTCCAGCAAACAGATTTTAAAGCATGCTTTAAAATCTGTCTGCTGGGAACCCGTCCGTCCGACATGTCTACTGGTTAGTACGTTAACCATGCGCGGAAGTGTTTTACTTCCTGGTGACGATGACGTGGCAGCATCAACGTCACTGCCACGTCACCGTGCTGTCTGCCGGCGGGGATTTTGGTTTGATCGTGTGTACACGATCAAACCAATAAACCCCAGCAGACAAATCCGATCAAAACGGTCTGTCAGACCGATTTGATCGGATTTATTTGGTCGTGTGTATGCGGCCTAAGAGACTCAAACGTTTGAAATCTAAAGTGCTAATTTTAAAGGCTAATATGCAAGTTATTGTAAAAAAAAGTATTTGGGGACCTGGATTCTGCCCCAGGGGACATGTATCAATGCAAAAAAAAGTTTTAAAAACTGCAGTTTTTTTGGCAGCAGTGATTTTAATAATTCCTTTAAGTGAAACAATAAAAGGGAAATATTCCTTTAAATTTCGTACCTGGGGGGGGGGTGTATAGTATGCCTGTAAAGTAGCGCTTGTTTCCCATGCTTAGAACTGTCCCTGCACAAAGTGTAATTTCTGAAGGAAAAAAAGTAATTTAAAATCACTCGCGGCTATAATAAATTGTCGGCTCCCAGCAATACAGAGAAAAGTCATTCATAAAAAAAAAATGTGTGGGGGTCCACGGCATTTTTTTTTAAATTTGGGGTGGAGTTCCCCTTGAAGGGTCTGGAATGGATATTTGGGGGGAACCCCACGTAATTTTTTTTTTATTTGACACAGGGTTCCCCTTAATATCCATACCAGACCCGAAGGGCCTGGTAATTGAATTTGGGGGGACCCCCACGCATTCTTTTTTTATGAATGACTTTTCTCTGTATTGCTGGTATCCGACAATTCATTATAGCCACGAGTGATTTTAAATGACTTTTTTCATTCAGAATCTACATTTTGTGCAGGGACAGTTCTAAGCACAAGAAACAAGCGCTACTTTACAGGCATAATATACACCCCCCTAGGTACGAAATTTAATGGAATATTTAAATTTTATTGTTTCACTTTAAGCATTATTAAAATCACTGCTCCTTAAAAAACGGCCGTTTTAAAAAAAATGTTTACATTGATACATGTCCCCTGGGGCAGGACCCAAGTCCCCAAACACTCCCCTGGGGCAGAACCCGGGTCCCCAAACACTTTTTAGGACAATAGCCTTTAAAATTAGTACTTTAGATTTCTTTAAATTTTCTTTTATTGTTTTCAAACAAGCATAGTGAGATACATACAAAGGGCCATCCCTCTGGCCATGAAGTCATTACAACATACAAAAATGAAAAAAGGAAAAGAAATACCCACATGGTACAAAGTCAAATCATTTAAACATAGATAGAAGAGATATATTTCCCAAAACATATCGTATCGTTCCTCTCTCAAACTGAAAATCATCTTCCATATCTAATTACCTTTAGGTCAGTGGGTGCCTTCCCCTTACTACCTCAGGACCCCCCCTCCTGCCAGGGGGTCCAAGTGTCCCCTGCCAGGGGGGGCAGTTGGACCACCCCTTGGGATATCACTCTCTGCATTGACTTCCCAATACTACACCAACCCCATCCCCCTTATCAAACAAAACTAACCAAAAATATAACCACCCCCCCCCCATCCCAAAAAAAAAAAAAAAAAAGGGGGGGGGTTGGGGGAACCACCCCCTCCTCCATCCATCTCCTCTCCTCCTCCCCATCCGCAGGGCCGGATCCCTCCCTCCCATATCTACGCATCTATCAGAACCCTTCCTTCTTCTGAGTATCTAAACGCAATCCATTCAGCCCACGTATCAAGGTAGGCCTTACGTTTCTGTCTGGTGGTCCACACTAGGTCCTCCATTCTATTTGTATCTTCTACTCTATTCAGCCACATCTTTACCGTTGGCGGTTGTGTCTGTTTCCACATCCCTGGGATACAGGCACGGGCAGCATTTAGAAGGTGACAAGCCATGGATTTCCTATAACGCTTTACCGAACTCTCAGAGTCCTGTAATAAATAATAAGACCAGTCCTCTGGTAATTTTTCTTTGCTAAATTTCTGTACTATTCCCTGGACCTTTGTCCAAAAACTTAAAATCTTCGGGCAAGACCACAAAATATGTAATAACGTTCCTTCCTTCTTTCCGCACCTCCAGCATCTATCCGAGATGTCTGGGTAGCACTTCTTTAATACTACCGGTGTACGATACCACTGAGTTAATATCTTGTAATTCATCTCCTGTGTCTTCACACAGACTGAAGATTCAAATATATTCCGAAGAATTTTATTCTTTTGTTCTTCTGTAAAAGGTCTTCCCCGCTCCACCTCCCACCTGTTAAAAAAGGGGATTTGGGAGTCCTCCATCGGTACATTTAATAATTCGTTAATTCTTGAGAGGGTGTGCCGAAGCACTCCACTCCCACTACAATACCCCTCAAATCGTGTTAGTTTACGCCCATATCTTACAGGGGATTTCAGAGTGTCCAGGAAGTGCCGTAATTGTAATGCCCTCCAAGTGTCCAATTGGTAGGGAATCCCACCCATTACCATCTCCTGCATAGTATGCCAAGAGCCTTCTTTAACAAAATGAGATGCCTGTACCAAGCCCCGCTCTATTAACCCACTGAACGTCCCCTTCATCAATCCTGGTGCGAATTGGGGGTTCCCCATAATTGGGTAAAGTGGTGAATCCAGGGTGGACAATGTCCCCTTCGCAAATAGCCCGTAAGCAACTTTCAGTGTTGGGCCTATCAGTGGGTGTTTCTTAATAGTTATCGGCAGGTCTCTATAACACCACGCTGCCAGGTGGAGTATACTACTGCACTGTGCCTGTTCCAAACCTGGCCAAATTTTCTCATCGCCATGTCTCCTCCAATCTATCAGGCGGGTCAAAATGGCCGCCTGATAGTACCTATAGATATCTGGAGCAGACACACCTCCATCTCGCTTTGATAATGATAATGTGCGCCTCTTAATTCTTGGGGGTTTATTAGCCCATATGAACTTATTAAAGAGAGTTTGCGTCTGGCTAAAAAAGGATTTTGGTATGGCGATAGGGAGTGTCTGGAAGAGATACAGAAATTTTGGTAATATGCTCATTTTGATAATATTGACTCGTCCGAACCAGGAATGAAACCCCCTCTTCCAGCCCTCCAAGAGGGCCCGAGTTTTCCCCAATATTGGCACAAAATTAAGTTTAAAGACCTGTGTCAGGTCTGCTGGGATGGAAGTGCCCAGGTATGTAAGTGATCTGTCAGACCATTTAAATCTGTGTTTAGCTTTCAAAGACCGCAGATCCTCCTCCGGGATCGCTACTCCCATTGCTTCTGACTTATCATAATTTATCTTAAAATTTGATAGGCCTCCATATAGTTGCAATTCCTGTAGCAACCTAGGGAGGGATTCCATCGGGTTCGTCAAAGAGTACATCATATCGTCTGCGTAAGCAGAGATCTTGTATTCTGCATCTCCAACAGACACTCCTTTGATGTCTGGATTCAGTCGGATCCTGTTTAATAAGGGCTCTACAGATATCGCAAACAAGAGAGGGGATAGCGGACATCCCTGTCTTGTCCCATTCGACAATTTAAAGGGTGGAGACAATATTCCATTCACTCTAACCTGTGCCGTTGGATGAGTATAATTACTTGTGATCCATTGTAGCATCTTATCTCCGAACCCCATGTGTCTCAGAACCATAAACATAAATTGCCAGTTTATCCGATCAAAAGCTTTCTTGGCATCAGTACAGAGGAAGACACACGGGGTTCGGAAAGTGTCAGCCAGATGGATCAAGTTCAGCGTCTTAACCGTATTATCCCTGGCTTCGCGCATCTGGACAAATCCCACCTGATCTTTGTGGATAAGCCCGGGTATATATTGTTGTATACGTGCTGCTAGGATTTTGGCGAAAAGCTTCAAATCTTCGTTGAGTAATGAAATGGGTCTATAGCTCCCGCATTGAGAAGGATCTTTACCTTCTTTGGGTATGACCGCTATTACCGCTTTTAGGGTTTCATTATGAAAAGAACATGTATCGCCCAGCCCATTAAACATTCTGACCATAAAGGGGCCTAGAACTGAGAGAAAAAGTCTATAGTAGGCAATGGTAAATCCATCTGCTCCCGGTGATTTCCCTCCTTTCCCTTTTTTCACTGCCTCCTGTAGTTCTTCTAAGGTTATAGGTTTTTCCATTTCTTGGCTCATTTCTGCTGTTAGGGTCGGGATGCCTGAGGATTCGATATAGTTACCCAATGCCTCATGTTGTTGGAGATTTGTTTGTAAGTTATATAGACTGCTATAAAAGTCACTAAATCTCTGTGCAATTTCTCTGGGTAGCATGTGTTCTTCGCCTCCTGACCCCTTAATCATAGGGATATACGTCTTAGTGTGTTGTTCCCTCAATGAGTTCGCCAATTGCTTCCCACATTTATTGCCCTGTTCATAGTTCTGCCTTTTGCCATTTTGTATCGCCCTTCTTGCTCTATAAAAGAGCAGTTCGGTAATTTGTCTGCGTGCCGTCATAAGTTCTCTCTCTACCTCTGGGTTAGATCTCTGTTTATGCCTTTTTTCTAAGTTTGTAATCTTTGTCATAAGGGTTGTTATATTCCTCTCCCTCTCCCTTTTAACCCTTGCACCATGTTTCATCAGGACTCCCCTTATGACTGCCTTATGGGCCTCCCATACTACCCCTAGGTTACATTCTGGGGTGTTATTAGTCTCGAAGTACCATTTTAGCTCCTTCTGGACATCTTCCAGCACCCCCTCATCCTGCAATAGTCTCTCGTTTAATCTCCAGCCCCCCGGTCCAAGAGGGCCGGAGTCCCCTATTTTATATTCCAGAAAGATTGGGGCATGATCGGACCAGGAAATTTCACCTATTCCAACTTCTATAACTGCGTGGAGCTGACTGTGTGGGACAAAAAAATAGTCAATACGTGAGTATGTCTTATGCGGGATGGAATAGAAGGAATAATCTCGTTCCCCCGGGTGCATCATTCTCCATATATCTATCAATGTTTCTTGTTGTAGCAACTGTCGGATTCGTTTCCGGGTGCCCCCTGCAACTGAGGAGCCACCGGTTGACGTATCCATAGTAGGGTCCAGAGGGGCATTTAAGTCCCCACCCCTGATCAGCTGACCTTCTTGAAAGGCTGTTAGCCTATTCAAGAAGTTCCTTAGGAACTGGTCCTGTTGTACATTAGGGGCATAAAAAGTAACAAACGTGAATATCGCTCCTCTTATCGTCCCTTTTACCGCTAGAAACTGCCCCTCAGCGTCTACCAGGGAGTCTTTTAAGCACCATGGTGTGTTAAAAGATATAAGTATTGATACTCCCCCCTTTTTTGCCACTGGGTTCGTCGCATGATATACTGTCGGGAAATGTCGATTTCTAAGGAAGGGGAGCCCCCCTTTTCTAAAATGTGTCTCCTGTATCAAGGCTATGTTTCTCCCTCTTTTTTTTAGGTCCTGCATTAAGATACGTCTCTTTTCCGGAATATTTAATCCCTTAGCATTGATTGTAGTCACTGAAAGGGCCTCCATTTCTGGACGCACTTCGGACTCCCTATGGGGGGATCCAAGCACCCGTCCCCCGCGAGAGAGGAGGAGAAAAGGAGAAGGAGAAACAAAAAAAAAACCCCAAAAAAAAAAAAACCCCCCCCCCCACCCGACCCTGTGTACCCCTACTCTAAACTGATACCCAAAGAGAGAGAAGAGAGGAACTGGATTGTCCTCCTCCTCTTCAAGGGTATCCCAAAGCAAGTCTTTGGTCACTCAAATACCCAATCCCCTAAATGATGGCCTAATCGGGGTTGTTGACCCACGCCTCCCCCTGGTGAGGGGTCTCCCACCACCTCCACGCGCTCCTTCTATCCGAATATAACATATAACTCGCTCTATAGTAGATCAATTACCCCTAGGTCAACATGATTACCTGGGGCCAGCCTTCTTCTGATATATCATACCGAATGGACAGACCCAGTAACAGGTCCCTAGACAAGTATCCCCTAATTCATATCAAATCTTAAGACCTCTTGGGAGCTCTTATTCCTTCCGGAGGATTATCTTGTGGTACCCGACTACAGAGCCTCCGGGACACCCATCCCCACCCGTCCCTTCTGCGACACCAACCCCCCCAACCCAACCCAACCTTCCCCCTTACCCTCCCAAACCTTTGCGGTGCCCATGTGAACCCCATCGACCATTGCATAAAACTGCAGTGGAGAGGAAAAAAAAAAAAAAGTGAAGAAGTGGACTTCAGAAAATCAGACCGACCCTAGAAGCCAGTATAGATTGGACGCCCCTGGGTGCACATACTTTAGATTTCAAACGTTCGAGTCCCATAGACTTTAACAGGGTTCTAAAGTTCACACAAACTTTTGGTCTGTTCGCAGGTTCTGGTGCGAACCGAACCCAGGGGTGTTCGGCTCATCCCTAGTCGGTAACATCCTATGCAATCCAAACATACAAAGAAAACCAAAACAAATAAGTTCAAATATGAAGTTATGTGTAATAAAATGGAACACCACCGGGAACATGAAGAAAGGGAGGTGCAAAAAGGCATGGAAAGCCAAGACACCAGCTGAAATCTATCAGTAATTAGAAAGCAATCCTGGCTATTGTCAGTGAAAAGTAATACCAGCTGGTTCAGTCTCAAGTGATGGCTTATATAAAGGTGTCTCATTACCATGGTGTCACACAAGAAACATCTCATGATGGGTAAAAGCAAAGAGCTCTCTCAAAACCTTTGCAACCCTAATGTTGCAAAATATACTGATGGCACTGGATAGAGAAGAATTTCTAAACTTTTGAATGCTTATTAGGGCTACAGGGCAACACAAAAACAAAAGCAAAAGAAAAGATGAAAGACTAAATGTGTTCTCATTCTTGTTAAAGCAACAGTACAACACCAAAAAAGGGAAAAATAAATTATAATAATAGCAGTAGTAATAATGATAAGAAATAAAAAGGTTGCGCCCGCATATGTAAGCGGCATTCTAACCACCCATATAAGGTATCGCTGCGATCGTTAGAGCAAGAGCAATATTTCTAGCACTAGAATTTGTATCTCTAAACCGCTAACCTGTAAAAATGTTTAAAGCATCACCTATGGAGATTTTTAAGTACTGTAGTTTGGCGCCATTTCACGAGTGTGCAGAATTTTAAAGCGTAACATGTTTGGTATCTATTTACTCAGTTTAACATCATATTTCACATTATTTTATTTTTTTTAATTCATGAAAGTTTTGTGGCATAGAAAATTGCAATAACCACTATTTTATTCCCTAGGGTCTCTTCTAATATGTATATATATATATATATATATATATATATATATATATATATATATATATATATATATATATATATATATATATATATATATATATATATATATATACAGTACAGACCAAAATTTGGACACACCTTCTCATTGCAAGAGTTTTCTTTATTTTCATGACTATGAAAATTGTAGAGTAACACTGAAGGCATCAAAACTATGAATTAACACATGTGGAATTATATACATAACAAAAAAGTGTGAAACAACTGAAAATATATGTCATATTCTAGGTTCTTCAAAGTAGCCACCTTTTGCAGTAGACACATCTCTAGAACAACTGTTAAGAGGAGACTGTGTGAATCAGGCCTTCGTGGTAGAATATCTGCTAGGAAACCACTGCTAAAGAAAGGCAACAAGCAGAAGAGACTTGTTTGGGCTAAAGAACACAATCAATGGACTTTAGACCAGTGGAAATCTGTTCTTTGGTCTGATGAGTCCAAACTTGAGATCTTTGGTTCCAACCATTGTGTCTTTGTGCGACGCAGAAAAGGTGAACGGATGGATGGTGTGATGGTGTGGGGGTGTTTGCTGGTGACATTGTTTGGGATTTATTCAAAATTGAAGGCATACTGAACCAGCATGGCTACCACAGCATCTTGCAGTGGCATGCTATTCCATCCGGTTTTCGTTTAGTTGGACCATCATTTATTTTTCAATAGGACAATGACCCCAAACACACCTCCAGGCTGTGTAAGGGCTATTTGACCAAGAAGGAGAGTGATGGGGTGCTGCGCCAGATGACCTGGCCTCCACACTCACCGGACCTGAACCCAATCGAGATGGTTTGGGGTGAGCTGGACCGCAGAGTGAAGGCAAAAGGGCCAACAAGTGCTAAGCATCTCTGGGAACTCCTTCAAGACTGTTGGAAGACCATTTCAGGTAACTACCTCTTAAAGCTCATCAAGAGAATGCCAAGAATGTGCAAAGCAGTAATCAAAGCAAAAGGTGGCTACTTTGAAGAACCTAGAATATGACATATTTTCAGTTGTTTCCAACTTTTTTGTTATGTATATAATTCCACATGTGTTAATTCATAGTTTCGATGCCTTCAGTGTGAATCTACAATTTTCATAGTCATGAAAATAAAGAAAACTCTTTGAATGAGAAGGTGTGTCCAAACTTTTGATCTGTACTGTATATATATATATATATATATATATATATATATATATATATATGTATATATATATATATAATGTTTGGGGGATCCGAGTTATTTTCGAGCAAACAAATTATGATTTTTACATACAGGCGAGAAGTGACAGAATTGGCATGGGTGGCAAGTGGCTAATGGTAAAGGGTGAGAGCGTAAAGGGAATAGAGTCATATGGTCCTGAATAGGGATGAGCCTAACATACCTGGTTTCAGTCTGAGGTGGGTTTGTAAAACATGACTAAAGTTTAGGTTCCAAACCTGAACCCTATTCAGTCAATATAATCTGAATGTTAAAAAACAGTAATGCACATTTTTTGGGCTAAAAGTCAGAGAATTTTCAGATGAATAGCTAGGCACTGCCCTGGGGGTACCAACACCTTATTTTTTATTTATTTTTTTAAATCGTTTTTTTTTTGAGCAGTGATTTTAATAATGCTTAAAGTGAAACATTAAAATTGCTAAATGATTTTAAATAACACAACTGGAAGATGCCCCAAAGGTGCATGTGAAGTGGTGCATATGTACAATGTATATAACCTTCTACAGCTGACTGACATTTACAAATGTAAAAAAGGCTGAGATTGGATACAGTACAAGTTTGGCAGCAGATTTCAGCCAATAATTTTGGCTGAAACCTGCTGATCAGCTGTGTCCAATCACACACAGAGTTCTGTGTTTACAAAAACATAGAATTCTGTGTCCCTGGCTCTCTGTGAATTATATCTCCTGGGGCCCAACCGCTAAAAGTAAAAAAAGGTAAGGCCTTCCCAGTGACGTCTTTGGCCAGATATGGCCAGAAACAGCCAAAGTTTGAACTAAACCTTTGTTCAGACCAAACCTTGAGCTCATCCTTAGACATGAATGATAAAGGAGTCACTTTTGCATTCATACCTACAGTACATAATTACATACTTAGGTTAAAAAAAGTCTAATATCTGTTTTTGTTGTGGGGGGCATTTAAACTGATAGGGACACTTCTTTGAAATTCCTTCATATGTCACATGAAAAGAGTGTTCAACAATATCACAACAGTCAGAGGTACTTTGTAGAAACAGTGTAAATGTTCTATAATAATAAGTAGAACACTCAAATGGCTAACATCAACAAGTGAATAGAGTTATGCAATAGTTGGATGACGTTGAAAAGAAATGTCCTACAGTTTTACATCCTTTATCAGCACTAAACAAGTCACCGGCTTCAATGAACTATTCATTGCTTATCGCAGAAGTCTGGTTCTTGTCCAGATATTCAGTGATCACTTATTTCTGTAGTCAAATTACCTCTGCTCTGGAACACTGACTAGTTTTCATGCTCACTGTGGCAATAAATCAAAGTTCTCATGTCTGGAGTCATGCAAAGTAGATTAGTGAAGCCATCCCAAAAATAGTTACATTTCATAAGTGAATATTATTCCAACTAAATGTTTTTTTTTTTGTTACTGTTAATCTATTTGACAAATAAATTGTGTTAATTTCTTCATGCAGGATATAAACATATGCATGCTTCAAAAAATCACAAGGAAATGATTATTTGGTAAAGCAAAATGTAGCGGACCCCTGACTTGGTCTGGCGATTTGATCCCCGGTTCTAAATTCTTAATGGAGCAAGTAAACAGACACAGGGTACAGTATTTGCATCCAAATGCATCCAAACTCACCCAGTTCTGATATAGTAAACAGGCAATTGTGTTTTTTTTATTGTTTTGTAGAATTAGGATAAGGATTGGGAATAGCTTTGGGATGCCCAGAACTAAACAACTTGAATAAAGACACTATCTTGAAGCAGCTAATAAATGAGGCCGAGTTTCCTTCCACAAAAAAAGGTAGCACACAGTTATAGCACAGGGGCCTTTTCTTTTTCAAGGCACACTCTGGAAGCAAGTCTGGAACAATAACTCTAACAAGAAGGAGGTGCACAGGCAACAGTCTCTCTCCTGAGAATTCTGTTAAGGCCTACTCATTGTGACACAGGCAGTCTAAAGACCTCCTCCCAGATTTAGTTTAACTCTGCATGAATTCTTCCAGAAAGATCCCCTCTGAGTGTTGACTTTAATGTTCCTGTGACTTTAGGGATGATCCCATGGCTCCACACTGAGCATGAATCATCCAGGACTTCTTAAGGCTTCTCCTAAGCTTTAACAGTTTCCAGGCTGGACCACTCGCCTGCTGGCAAAGAACCCTGCTACTCTCTGCTCTTAGCCTTAATAAACACTTGTCAGGCCCCTGCTGGCTTATCTTCTTGACCATGGTTTTTTGAAAGGTTATGTAGGCAGGTGCAGCCTGTATCTCACTTGTAGGTGGCGATCGACCAAAGTGGCAAAGCAGAAGAAGGAAGTTGTGAGGAGCTTGGTTCCTCAGCTATGACTTTCTGCAGTCACAGGAGACAGCTTTCCGATTGGATGCTGAAGCCCCATGGGACCTCAGGGGGCTATCTTGGGTCAGAGCCTATTTAAGACTCCAGCTCCCGGGGGGTTGGAGTGGTTTATGCGAGTGGTTAGTGTGGGGACAAGTTCCCCTCTGGCAGGGACAGAGCTTAGCGGCAGGAAAATATTTGTGAGGATTAAGGAAAGTGCAGGGACTATGCCATCTCCACATAGACAGCCTCCCAGGTGTGAACTGGCCAGGCAGCATTCCCGCTCCTCGCTGCAGAAGCTCTTGGCATCAATCCAAGCAACTCTGGTTAGCTGTGTCTTCCCACTGGGCCTGTTTGTACATTGTTGGAACTCTCATAATATACTGTTTTCATCCTCCTTGGCCTCTGAGTGTATACTTTGCCATCGACACACCACACTGCACCCTACACACAGGTAGGGTATATATAAGGAAAGAGGTAGTCAAAAGGGTAAGGAGGTGGAATGACATCAAGATTATCTGTGTATATAATTCTTGTGTGGTGCAGGCCAGAGCCATATAGGGCATAAGGATGTTAGGTGGTGAGGCGATTAAAGCTAGATTACAGCATTAGACGGTTATATGGGTTGCTCTTACTGTCTTCCAGGACCCAGAAGCACCCTTAGAAACCAACAGAGATTTAAATATAGCAGGGGTGCAAAAACAACATCCAACCAGACCACACCTGTACAAATGGGTCCATACAATCGTTGTCATCTACCATAAGGCTTTGCATATGCATCATCTCATTTATTGTGGCTGTCCAGGTAGAAGTAGGGAGATCCCTATCATCAAGAAATAGTTGCGTAGGCAGCGGACAGGCAAAACCTGTGATGCATGTTTTAAAGCCAGGAAGCATGGACAACAATGGATGTCTCAGGGTTTACAGTTGTTTGTGGATATTGCATATAGCAGTAGGATTTAAAAAAACATCTTACCAGAAGGGCTGCATCCTACTGCAACTCCACCAAGTCTGCAGACACATCCCTTTATATTGTTGTTAGTGCCAACAAATGTTGAATGAGAAGGGGAATGTGCAGTGCAGAATGACAGGGCAACTGTACCAGTGTGATAACATTTTTGAAGTTCTTTTCCCGTTAGTGATTAGATACAGAGAAAATATGGGTCAGTATGAACACTTCAGTCCGCTCCTCCACCGAGAAGCCCTGATCCTGGAATCTCTCCCCTATTCCACTACAAATTATATTTTTCTTCTCTCTTAAGAGTGTGACAAAGCATGGTTGATCCCATTGGATGCAACATAGGCGAGATAAAGAGTCCCTAGGTTCCAAGGTTCTAACAAAATCAGCTAGATGGTGGTGTACCGCAGTCCTGCATATTCTTCTGGGCAGTTGACTTAATATAGGTTGTAATGTGGACTGTGGAGACAGCAGTATATTTGTCATCTGAATGTTGGGACAGTGCTCTAGGTCCAAGATTTTCATGGTATACATGCCAGTGATTTTGTGGGGCCCTGACCTGGAAGGAAGTTTCTATGTGTGGAGTAACGTTTTAATAGGCACATGGATAAGGGGAATAGGGGGGTCTGTGGATGGTCTGTGGGTTGGTTGCTACCAGGTCAAATATTTTGGTCTTAGAATGAAAATGTGACTTTCTAATGCTACCACAATCTTGTTTCTAGTGATGTGGAACCAGTCCAGTAGGCAAGTAATTAGGGCTGCTTTGCACTTCCAATTCATTCTCAAGACAAGGCTTCAGTTGTCTACCCCCTTCTTCTAGGTCCAAGAATTACTCACACAGAGGTTTAGCCATCATCATGGACAATACTTAACCATGTTGGTAAAAATAGCTATACTTATTTTATATATTTTTACACAATTTACCGTTAACCCTTGACAAAGGTTTTTTGTGTGTGTCCCCTGTTTTAGGTCTTTTTGTACCACGTACTCAATATCAGTTTCCCCTCTCAAGAGCTCTGGGATTTTTAGCCTGGCGTTCTGCTTGACTATATCTTTAATTTGGAGCTTGTAGAAGGAGCAAATTCGATTTTATTCAAATAAAAGTTTGCAGTGGTTTATCCACTTGTATGATAAGGACAGTAGAATTCACTTCCTTCCTTCGAGTGTTCATGTACCTCTTTCCCCCTTAAATAGTGAATACTCCTTAACAGGTATCACCTAAATCTAATGTGACCTGCAACTATCAGGCTAATGTCATCTATCATAGTAATTATGCTGTATACGATCCAGAGAGTAATAATATCCCCTCCGCTGTGCCGCTGTGCTCAGATAACTCAAGTATCAAGATGTGCAACTGATACCTGTAATGACCAGTGAATGAATGGAGAGGTTCACTAATAGAGCATGATGATATTTCCATCAGCACTTCAGCATATAGAAAACATTTATGTCACATACAGTATCTGCTGTTTACTCAGCTGCTTCTTTCTAGTTGAGAATAGTGTAAACACACTGAGTTTGGCATGATGAGAAAAGGAAGTACTGACCTGTGCTAAATGTGGTCACAGGCTATGCTTCTCAAGTGATGACATGTTATTCAAGAACTTCCTGATCTAAGATCCAAGGACCCAAGACCTTCTGAACTGACTCACAAAGCTATGTTAAGTGAAACATCACATCACTTAATGACACTCGTGGTTACTAACTGCATAGACTACTGGTTTTACTATCATGGTTTATGCTTGTTTTTTTCTCTTATAAATAACCAGGTAAGATGGTGCATTTATTTTTTAATTTAGTGAATTTGATGTTCCTATAAAATGTTATGGCCTTCTGTTGTTCCTATTTACAAATATATGTAGGTTGTTAGGAAGAGAAATGATTAAAAATGCAGTGTAACAATAAGTAGCATCTGAACTTGTAAATGATTAATGACAACTGTTGCTGGGATTTATTCACAAATCCCTGTTTTTATTAATCCACTGAGTTTACAAAAATTTCCACAGCTCATCTTTACACATTACTCAGCAGTACTGTACTCCTGGCGTAAAGCACCATTTGTTTATTTTTTTGGAGTAGCATGAAGCTTTAACTACTGTAGATAAATGGAGATACAGACTCGCCTGCACAAAATATCAAATTTATAAGGGTGCAAAAAGGGCAAATTGACCCAGGCCTACCTGATGGAAGGGGCCCCCTCTACACAAACATAACAATAAAAAACAATAACATAACAAAAAAACAATATAAACAATGATATACAAAATAAGTAATATTTTGCTGGCAATCGACTGTAAAACTCTGGACTGGTATGTTGTATAGTTTTTTTTAAATGAATTTTAGCAGCTCAAGCAAACCACACATAGAGCACTATGACCTCAGAATGACGTGTTATTTAAAAAAATGTGCGACTGTCATGGTATAAGGGGCCCCCTGAACCTGAAGTTCCCCTGAGCCCTCCCACTGTCTAAATCTGGCTCTGCCTGCACAGCCAAGTTTGATAGGTATGCAGAGATGGGCATAAGGCCCCAAACACACACTGTCTGCATTCAAGGCCATGCATAGATACTTGTGTACATGTGAGTCTTTCCATTTCCACTCCATGTTGCTCCAAAAACAAACAGGTTCTTCAAACTATAAAGTGGTCAGTGCCCATCTGAATTAGGCATTAGACTATAGGTTTCTACTGCTGCACATAGGAGAATTAAACACTGACAAAAAAAAATGTTATCTAGTCTAGTGCAGGATAACTCATACACACCACCATGCCACCATATAGCAAAGTACTGAGAGCATGAGCATAAACACAGAGGAATAGGGAATTGTGTGCCTTTATGGACTCCAAGAAAAGGATTTTTCAGTGAGCCCAAACATTTTATTTTGTTTATTTTCCATTTCTGAACAGTGGATTTCCTAGACTGTTGGGATTTCCAAAAGCAGAGCTGTGGAAAACACATCAAACAAATGCTAACATGCCCAAGAAAATTGGGGACCGCTTGCAGCTCAAAGATTTACCTGAAATGATCAGTCTTTGAAAGAACAACATATATTAATTTTCACAGCCCAAACCACATCAAAACAATGAAGGGAATCTTCCTTTGGGTGAACAGGAACCAGACATATACGTTGGAACCATATCCTTTTTGGGAAAAAAGTGCAAACACTTCTAGTAGAGAAAAAAAATTCTATAATGGGTTCAACAATGGTTTTCAAATAGGCAAAGAGAACCAGATTTAGATCCAACAAAAGTCGCAGTGGAACATACAGTGTGAGCTGCATGTGAGACTCCCTGTATAAAGGTATTAATCAAGAAGAGAGAGAGGGAGAGAGAGGCCAACTGACTTAATCAAGAAGAAAAAGAGAAGCCAACTGACTCTGAAAAAAATAAAAAATAAAGAGACAGAATCTTGACCCTTAATGGGGCTGAGACCAAAATTCTGGTCCAGACAGAGATGTAGGTGGGATAAGTTCATGGGGTGGAAGCCCCAAGACTCACACTGAGTGAGTATGTCTTTCATGTCCAACAATAGACCTTGCAGGAAGAAGCCTTTCTAGCTTTTAGCATCATAGGAATCATTGATGAAGACATTCCCTGTCCCTCAGAACCTAGGCTGCTATTAATGTCAGCAACCATGTAGCAGCATTGGTCTTTAAAGTGTACAATACCCTATAATTTATATTTCTTAAATGTGTTAGTGTTAACATGCATTTGTATGGAAAAGTATTTCAATCTCTTTGCATTGCTTACTTTGTTTAAAATACCTGGTGATCCTGCCAGCCGCTTGGTTTCCTATTTCAAACTGACCATCTCAGACATGGAAGCACATCCCACCGTGGTCAGTTTGCGTTTTTGCATTCTGTTTGGGAGAGTAGCCTGCCTGCACTCCAGTGGTCAGACTACTGCTGAAATACCTCTCTGTCCAGATCATCATTAAGGAAAATAAGTTTACTGCTGTTTCTCTGTCTCCCACTGACACACCCCACTACCCAGCTTGTCACAGCGTATTTGCCTACGCTTTTTTCCGCTATGCCTGTGCTCTGTTAAAGTGGCTGTTACCACACCCCCAACATTGTCAGAAGGTGTCTCCACTCCCACCTTTATAACCCCAATATGCAGCTGAGAACAGAGGCTAGGTGATCACTTGGAAAAAAAGGTATTTATAATTGTTCGTAATTTATATATAGTGAGGCAGCTCAGGAATGACAGTCAGTCGGTTAGGTAAAAGCAAACAGTTCCTTTATTTGAAAAAGAGATAAACCGAAAATAGCTTACTTCAGCCAAAACAAGTCAACAGTCTAAAGTCCTGGTATCAGAAAACTATACAGCAGGCTCACCGCCAATCTTTTTGGTCCCATACTGGGGTCAGACTCCTCCATGGTAAGGGTGCCAGACAGGCCACATGGGAGTCAGCAACCAGAGTCCCAGCTTGTCTAAGATCTCAATCTCACATGTTACTCACAGCTTGTGAGACTCTCTCTCCACTCTACTTCCCTGACACAGGTGCTAATTTCCCTCTGCTGTCTTTCAAGCCTACTCCTCCTGGGGTTTAAATGTGTTGTAAAGCCTTGTGTTTTTTTTCACCCTAATGCATCCTATGCATTCATTGGCTCCCGCTGCTGTCAATCAAATCCAATGACGCAGCCGCCGGGGGGGTGGGGCCGAGTTATAGACTCAGCGGCTATGGACGCTGACTGTATGACACGTGAGCCCACCCCCAAGGAAACCCCCTCGGGAGAGATCGCTTCCCAGAGGGGGTTACCTATTGCGGGGGGGACCCACGAGAGCCACCGTGGGACCCCAGAAGAGGACAATTGGGGCCACTCTGTGCAAAACAAACTGCACAGTGGAGGTAAGTATGATATGTTTGTTATTTTAAAGAAAACAAATGAACCTTTAATATCACTTTTTAACCTCTTTGGGACCAGAGTTCTGGTTGTCAGAGTTTGGAGGTTCTTCCCAGCAAAATCTATTTGAACCTCCGAAACTCTGGGTCCCTTACAGGAATTTATCAAATAAGAGAGCCCTGACAATCACTTCTCTCTTTCAATCAGATCACCCTGGAACCTCTCACCATGCAAACTGTCTGGTGCAATATACGTGCCAAACAGGACACACTCACGGTGTCCTGTATACATACATACATACATACATACACACCAGCTATTTGCCTTGCATTTCTATTTTAAAGTGAATAGGTTGTTTTATAAAGTTAAGGTTTACAAATACTTTATACAGAAGATCCCTATGGTCCAGCTCATGGAGCATCTACCAGGAGTCTTAACAGGTCAACATATCACATCCATCTGGGTCTTTCTGGCACAATAAGGAACAAAAGAATGTCCTCAATCTAAACCCTGAAAAACAAGTGACTTCTGATATCCAAATCTCCTGCACTGGCAGAGTACCTAGGAGCTCCTCACGCCAGAACTTTTAAACATCGCAAGTGTTCAGAGCCGAACAACAAACTTCATTAAAGTCTATAGGACCTGAACTTGAAAGTGCTAATTTTGAAGGCTTATATGCCAGTTATTTGGCATACAAAGAGTATGGGGGTCCCTGGCAGACATGTATCAATGCAAAAAAAAAAAAAAGATTTTAAAAAGGATAATTTTTAAATGAGCAGTGATTTAATGATGCTTAAAGTAAAACAATAAAAATTCCTTTAAATATAGTCCCTTAGTTTGCCTGTAAAGTGGTGCATCTGTATTGTGTATTCAGACTGTATCCCTATTGAACTACTGTTGATAAAAGGAAGAATTGTCCTTGCTTTCAAAAATGTAAATGATATAGGGATGAGTCGAACACCCCCCTGTTCGGTTCGCACCAGAACTTGCGAACACACCAAATGTTTGTGTGAACTTTAGAACCCCATTTAAGTCTATGGGACTCGAACATTTTAATTTAAAAGTGTTAATTTTAAAGGCTAATATGCAAGTTATTGTCCTAAAAAGTGTTTGGGGACCTGGATCCTGTCCCAGGGGACATGTATCAATGCAAAAAAAAAGTTTTAAAAACTCACGTTTTTACGGGAGCTGTGAATTTAATAATGCTAAAAGTGAAAAGATAAATGTGAATTATTCCTTTACATTTCGTACCTGGGGGGGGGGGGTGTAAAGTTAGCATGTGAAATATCGCATGTTTCACATACTTAGAACTTTCCCCGCACACAGTGTCATTTCTGAAAGGAAAAAAGTCATTTAAACCGAACTTGCTGCTATAATGAATTGTCGGCTCCGGCAATTCAGAGAGAATTCATTCATAAAAAAAAAGCGTGGGGGTCCCCCCAAATTCAATTACCAGGCCCTTCAGGTCTGGTATGGATATTAAGGGGAACCCCCGCCGTCAATTTAAAAAAAAAAATTACGTGGGGTTCCCCCCAAATATCCATTCCAGACCCTTCAGGTCTGGTGTGGATTTTAAGGGGAACTCCACCCCAATTTTTTTTTTAAAAAATGGCGTGGAGTTCCCCCAAAAATCCACACCAGACTCCTCGTCCGAGCATGTTAACCTGGTCGAACGCAGAAAAGAGGGGGGGAAAGAGTGCGGCCCCCCTCTCCTGAATCGTACCAGGCCTCATACCCTCAACATGGAGAGGATGTCCCCATGTTGATGGGGACAAGGGCCTCATTCCCACAACCCTTGCCCGGTGGTTGTGGGGTCTGCCAGCGGGGGGCTTATCAGAATCTGGAAAACCCCTTTAACAAAGGGGACCCCCAGATCCTGCCCCCCTATGTGAATTGGTAATGGGGTACATAGTACCCCTACCATTTTCACAAAGGAAGTGTAAATTGTTGTAAAAAACGCACACACACCGTAGAAAAAAGTCCTTTATTAATAAAAAAAAAAATAATCCAGCGGTGGTAATCCACTCGGTCCCGGCTCCCTGCTCCAACGTTGTCTGTATCCAGCGATGGGTGATCTCCTCTCCGGTCCAGCGATGAGAAGATTGCAGCATCCCCGGCCTCCTCTCTCCGCCGGACACAGCCCAGCAAATGATGCGCTGGAGCATTGACATTTCTTATATTTGTGAGGCGGGGCCGTGTCACGTGACCCCATCCCCCTCTGACGCACCCTCTGCTATGTCACTGGGGAAGTCTGGGCTTTCCCCTTGCGTCAGAGGGGGCAGTGTCACGTGATGGGTGGCCCCGCCTAACAAATATAAGAAATGTCACAGCTTTAGCGCGTCAAATGCCCTGCCAATTCGGCATTCATCCAAATGGGTGAACAGACAATCGATTGATCTAAACTTTTTCTCGATTCAAACTGTTCTCCCAACACTACTTCTGGACAGTCTAAGCCACAGTTTTTTTTTAAAGAGCCCACATCGACTCTTCCCTCAACAGGAGGTTGTTCAAGTATCCCAGAATGAGAATGCCACTAGAGCAAGCAGGGCTAATACTAGGGCTAGCATCTTGGTGAACACCCAAGGTGCAGACAAGATAAGGGCTACAAATTGCAAATGTAGAGGCCTCACAGAAACATGTAGGAAAATGTAGATGTGCTGGAAAGATTGGGGCATGTATTTACGCATCCTTGATGTCCATAGAAGTCAGAGCTGAAGAAAATACACCCCCTCTCCCAAGAACAGTAGCAAACAAGAGAACTAGTATAGTATAGAGCACGGTTCTCTTGTAGAGCACGGTTATTCTGTGTTAGCCAACAGTTTATCTGGAAGATCAAGAGATCCTGTGTCCCTTAAAAGAGAAGAAATAGATATTTTGACTTGGAAAACACACATGTGATTTTGTATGCAAACTTTGAGTGGTTTGAGCTATGAGTCTATCCCCCTTTAATTCTAAGCCTATGTCTTGGTCCTTTACTGTGTGATTAGCCTCAATGACTTATGCCGCGTACACACGATAATTTTTTGTGATGAAAAAAAACGACGTTTCAAGTGATGAAACAAAACAACGTTTTTCAAACTTAGTTTTCCAAAACGACGTTGCATACACACCATCGTTTTTCCAAAATGCTCTAGCAAAGCGTTGTGACGTACACCACGTTCGACGGCACTCTGTTCCATTGAAGCTACGTCTCATAACTTGCCTCTGAGCATGCGCAGCTTTAAAAACGTCGGTTTTCAACATCGTTTTGCCCACACACCATCACTTTTTATGACACAAAAAACAACGTTTTGAAAAACGACACAAAAAATTCAAGCATGTTCGAATTTTTTTTTGGTCGTTTTTTTGAAGACATAAAACGACGTTTTGAAAAATGACACAAAAAATTCAAGCATGTTCGAATTTTTTTTTGGTCGTTTTTTTTAAGACATAAAACGACGTTTTGCCCACACACAGTGATTTTAAATGACGTTTTTGAAAACATTGTTTTTTTTCAGCACAAAAAATGATCGTGTGTACGCGGCATAAGGCCTGTGTTAAGGCCTGTCTTTTATTTGTGGCATCAGTTTGACAATAGTTAAAGATGCTTCTGGGATCATTCAAAATTCATTGACAGGTGCAGTTGACCTCAGTAGTGTGTTTGTTGAGGAAATTGTCATTTGCAGCCTTTGCCAAGCTCTGGTCATGTCTCACTCCATCTCAACAGGCAGTTTTATTACACGATGAAAGGCTTACTGATACCTATCCAGGTGTAGCTCCTAAATTATATTTGATGATGACAGTCGCTAGTAGCTGGGGAGAAAAGTCGTTCAGAAAAATGGTACTGATAAAGACCCATGAAAGGCTAAGTGGTTTGTGCCTATTGGCAGTCGAGAGCAGTGTCCTTATGATGAAACAGTTTGATGACTTAGGGTCCTTTCACACTAGCGGACCGTTCGTCCACTCATTACAAGTCCGTTTACGGACTTGTAATGGGCCCCTATGGGAGCGGATCCGTTAGCGGATGATGCATCCGCTAACGTCCGCTAGATCCGCATCCGTTTTTGCGGACGGAAGAATGTCCTATTTTTCTTCCGTCCGGCCAAACGTATCGGATGCAAACGGACAGACGGTCCGTTTCCATCCGACTCCCCATAGGGGAGAGCGGAGGAGAGACAGGGCGGTCCCTGCACAGTGTGCGGGGACTGCCCTGTCCGCCGACAGCTGAGCGGAGACCCCCCGCTGAGCTGACAGGCACACGGAGCGGACCGAAAAACGGTCCGCTCCGTGTAAAAGGACTCTTAAATATTTTGCAGATGCTAAGTGCAAGAAGAAAATGGAAAATTGTATACTCACCTTTCCGTAATTTTCCTTTCCTGACGCATCTTCATGGCAGCACACACTGGGTAGTGACTCCGCCCCCACAACCTGACAGGATTGGTTAGCTATAAATCTGAGTGGAAGACACCCGGCATCATTCTCCGTATATATCATCATTGAACAATAGGGTGGGCAGTTGTGTGCTGCCATGAAGATGCGTCAGGAAAGGAAAATTACGGAAAGGTGACTATACAATTTTCCATTTTCCTGACGCATTCATGGCAGCACACACTGGGAAATAACTCGCCAGTCGGGAGGGTTCAATGCAAAGTATTTATTCCCTAGAGAGCAGAGGAATTGGCCCTAAAGATAGCCCTGCCAAATTCGGCTGTAGCCAAAAAAGCGGCGTCCACTCTGTAGTGGGATATAAAGGTATGCCTGGAGGACCAGGTAGCTGCTCTGCAGATGTTTTCTGATGAGACCCCGCAATATGCTGCCCAAGAGGTCGCCACTGCCCTGGTTGAATGCGCCCTGATGCCTTCCGGGACCTTCAGCTGTTGAATAGAGTATGCCTTTTCTATAGCTTTGACTAGCCAAGAGGCGATGGTCCGGGAAGTGGCTGCCTGGCCTCGTCTGGCTCCGTGAGGTACAATCAGGAGGGCGTCCGATGAGTGAAGATGGGTGGTAGCCGACAGGTAGCTGGAAATTGTAGACTTAATGTCCAAAGCATGAGGTTCCCCATCCTCGTTAGTAAGGCATGGCAAGATGATGTCCTGGCTGTAGTGGAAGGCCGAGGTAACTTTGGGGAGGAAACGATCAGAAGGCCTCAATGCCACCCTGTCTGGTAGAAAAACTAAATATGGCTCCTTAGACATGAGAGCTTGTAACTCCGACACTCTCCTAGCTATAGCGATGAGGAAGGATAACTTCAGGGTCAGGTTCCATAAGGAGATTGTGCTGAGTGGGAAGAAAGGTGGATTGGATAGTGCTTCTAGAACCACCGAAAGATCCCAGGCCGGAAAGGATGGTCTTCTTGGAGGTCTGATCTTTACACAGGCCTGCATGAACTGGATAATCAGAGGGTGCAGGGCCCATCTAGTGCCAGTCTTTGCAGATAGAGAGGAGATCTGTACCCTTAGGGTGCTTGAGCTTAGGTCTTTGTCAACACCCATCTGTAGGAACTCTAGAACCTGGTAAGGGTCCGGCGAGATGTGATTCCAACCTCTAAGTTGCGCCAAGTGGATGAACCTTTCCCAAATTCTTGTGTAAACCGTGTTTGTAGAAACCTTCCTGGCTTGCATTAAGGTTGCTATGACTGCCTGGGAACACCCCTGTTCCCTTAATCTAGCCCTTTCAACCTCCAGGCTGTCAAGTGGAGCCTGTCGGGGGCCGGATGGAGGGATTGGCCCTGGAGTAGGAGGTCCGGTGATGCTGGTAGATGGATAGGAGGACGAGTATTGAGCTGCAGGAGAGTTGTGAACCACGGCCTCCTTGGCCAGAATGGTATTACCGCTATTACTGTGGCTGACGATCTCCGGAGTCGGCATAGAAATCTTGCTATCAAGGGAGTCGGGGGAAAGGCGTATCCCAGGTTGAAGTCCCATGGGTGGAGAAGGCAATCTGTCCCTTCCGCTGTCGGAAAGGGTACTCTGGACAGAAATCTCGAGCACTTGGCATTGGCTGGTGTTGCCGCCAGGTCGATCTCCGGAATCCCCCAGGTCTCCGTCAGCATAGAGAACTCCCGGAGGTTCAGGGACCATTCGTTGTTCGATCGAAGTTCCCTGCTCAGGAAGTCGGCTAGCGTGTTTTGAACCGCTGGGACATAAACTGCTCGTAGGTCTGATAGATGTGTCTGGGCCCATTCCATTATGGGGCGAATTTCCTCTAATAGTGTGCGACTTCGGGTACCGCCTTGCCTCTGGACATAGGCCACCGCAACTTCCCTTGCAGCAGAGGCTCGAAAGCTAAGAGGGCCTGGAACGCAGCTTTGAAGCTCCAGAATATTTGAGACCACTCCCCGAGCAGGAAAGTGCCACCGTCCCTGGGCTGTCTGATCCCGGTAGTGCGCTCCCCAACCTTTCTCGCTGGCATCTGATGTCATGACTTCTGGACTCGGAGGGACTATAGGTCTGAAACCCCTGAGATTGGGAGGCTGAGTCCACCAAAAAAGGTCGAGACTCACATGGCTGGGAATGTTGATGGGTTGGTGCATTGAGGCCCCGTCCCATTGTCTGAGAAAGGTGTTTTGTAAAGATCTCATTCGCCACTGGGACCACTGGATCATGGGTATAGTTGAAGACATAGAGCCCAGCAGGCTGAGGCAGGACCTGGCCGACGTAGATTTGGAGGATAGTAGATTTTGCACCTTCCGAGCTAGGGGTTCCACCTTTTCTAGGGGCAACTGCACTCTGTTCTGTCTCGTATCCAACTGTGCTCCGAGGAATGTCATCACTTGTGAGGGTTGCAGGCTGCTCTTCTGCCAATTGATTAACCACCCGAAGCTCTGAAGGGTTGAGATTAGGATTTTGCGTTGGAGGAGCAGAGTCTCCCGATCTGCCGCTAGGAGCAGTATGTCGTCCAAGTAATGGTGAACCCGCAAGCCCCTCTCCTTGAGGAGTGCTATGAGCGGGAGGAGGACCTTTGTGAACGTCCTGGGTGCCGAAGAGATGCCGAAGGGTAGGCATCGGAATTGGAAGTGGTGTTGGCCGATGGAAAAAGCGAAGGAATTTCTGAAAAGCGGGGTGGATTGGTACGTGAAGGTAAGCGTCTGATAGGTCGACGGACAGCATCCAATCTCCTAGCTTCACCGCCAGAAGGATAGACTGGAGACTTTCAATCTTGAAAGCTTCTATCTGGATCCTTTTGTTTAGGCGTTTGAGGTCCAATACGGGCCGAAGATCTCTTGATTTCTTTCGCACCAGAAACAGAGGGGAATAAAATCCCCTGCCTCTCTAGTGGGAAGGGACTTCTACGACTGCTTCCTTCCGAATTAAATCCGAGGCGTACTGCAGTAGAAGTTTCCTTTTGTCTAGGGAAGAAGGAATTTTGGTGGGTTGGAAAACCGTGTGAGGCAATGCCCCCATAAAGCTCCATCTGTGGCCTTGTTTGATCGTGGAAAGGGCCCATTGGTCTTCTATGTGCTCTGTCCAAACTTGTGCGAAATTCCTGAGCCTGGCGCCCACCTGAGCTGGGTGGGCAGGCAAGTTTTCAAAAATACTTTTGTTGGTCCCCTGTGGTAATGGCCTTGATCTTCTGACCCCTAGCAAAGGGGGGGCGAGTAGATCTCCCATCTCTTCTAAATTCCCTGCCTGGGCGATAGAATCTGGCTTCTCTGTACCTATCGGGCAGATTACGCCTGGGGGTAGGCCCTCTCTGGGGCTTGGGCCTCCTGTCAGAGGGGATAAGCCCCGACTTCCCTCCGGTGACTTTGGAGATTGCCAAATCTAATTTCGCACCAAACAGGTTTACGCCATCATACGGGATCTTGCACCAGTTGGACTTAGAGTTTGAGTCAGCGACCCAGGGTTTCAGCCATAAGGCTCTGCGGGCCATTACCGAGGCTAACATGGAACGAGCCGAGGAGCGAATGACATCCACTGAGGCTCCTGCCACAAAGTCTCCTGCTAGCCTAATCTCTTGCAAAGAGGATATCACCTCCCCCTGGTCAGTGCCCTCTAAGAGGGCCTTCCCCATGTGGACATGGCTCTGGCAACTGCAGCCGTGGCAATCGCTGGTCTACACGCTCCCCCTGCTGAAGAGTACGACTTCTTCAATTCCAAATCCATCTTGCGGTCAAGCACATCTCGGAATGAGACCGCGTCCTCTATTGGTAAAGTGACATGACGGGCGAGCCACATCAGGGATGAATCGACAACGGGAGGGTTGATGAGGGAAGACACCTTGGACTCCATTAGCGGGTACAGCTTAGCGAGCTTATTAGAGAGGCTGGGCCGTCTGTCAGGTTTCTCCCACTCATCTTTAATGAGATCTTCCAATTCATCTATGAAAGGAAATAGTTCGGGATCCCTCCTTAATTCGGGAAAATATTTCCCAACCTTCGGTTCTGCCACGGGTTCCTCCCAGCCTATAGCCTCCTTAATGGAGCGTGCAAAGGGTTCAACTAGGCTGAAGTCAAATCCTGATCTCATCTCATGCTCTTCCTGGTCGGACAGGGTCCCCGCTAGCTGGGCATAGGGGTCGAAAGCCGATGAGGTGCCTGGGGTGGGGTCACCACCGGCCAGAGGGGCCATGGTCCAGTTTGAATCTCGTACTGGTTCTCTGGTAACACTTGTAGCTGTCCTGGCGTCCACCTCCCTTTCTTCAACTGCTTCATTGAAGCAGGTGCGACAGGCTAATTTTCCTGGCATTGCAATAGCACCGCACACCCAGCAGGCATTAGCCGCAGGACGGGTATGGTAACGCTCACGGTGCACTGATGGGGACCGTCTCCAGGGAGACCTGCTGTGGCGAGATCGGCTGTGGCGTTATCGGCTACGCCTAGACCGGCGGTAGCGGGAGGAGGTTTTTGACCGACTTCTGCGGGATCTCCTTGATGAATGTCTGGATCTCTCCCTGCGCCGTGGGCTTGCATCACTGGGCCTGGTGGGACTGCGAAAGAAGGCAGTGTTTAGTGGCCGGCTCTCTTTTTCTCTTCCCTACTTACCTCTATTGATGGCCTCCCTACTTTGTTTGTTGGCAGTGGTCTGCTAGGGCAGTGGTCTCCATAAAGCACAGAGGTAACAGAAGCAGCGGCTGGAGGAAAGCAAAAAAAGGGGTAGAATAAAGGTTAGGCAAGGAGAAGGGGACAGCCATTCTAACCAGGGAGAGGAACTAAGCTTACCTTTGGCAAAAAATCCAGTGAAGTTGGGGCAGAGCAGCAACCTCGGGAAGAAAGAAAAAAGTTTCCCATTCAAAACTGGCGCCGCCGTCGCGGCGTTGATGACGCAATCGAGTATGCGCAGTAGCGCCGCGCGCGACCCGGCGCCATCTTGGATGAGGGCAAAGGAGGCCCCTGACGTTATTGCTCCGCTGCGCGCATGCGCAGAGCGGCCAGGGGGCGCTGCGGAGCGTGGAACAACAAGGCCCAGCAGGTCTGCGGGCTCCAGAAACTCTAAAAATAACTAAGGTACCAGAAAAGAAAAATAGCATGGAAGGGGAATCTGTGCACCCTGACAGCCGAAAGAGAATGTTTAAACGGAAAAGGTAAGGGGAGCCACTGCCGAATCTAAGCTCATTTAGAGCTTGTAGGATGCCAGGTATTTGCCGGGATTTTGACCCCCGAGACCACCAGAGCGGGGTTCCCCCCATGTAGCTCTATTAGAGACTGTACAGGGGGGACTTCCAAACAGGAGAGGCTGAACCTGCTGGGGCGATAGCGGTAGGAGGTAAGCTGTACGTCCGTGTCCTGTTCAGGTGAGGATAAAAAAAAAAGAGAATGATGCCGGGTGTCTCCCACTCAGATTTATAGCTAACCAATCCTGTCAGGTTGTGGGGGCGGAGTCACAACCCAGTGTGTGCTGCCATGAATGCGTCAGGAAAGACTTTTAGTAAATATTGTAATGTGATGCATAATTGTGATGTATGACTTGCCAGTACCAATTACCCGTGTAATGTGTATTCTTGCACCAGTCAATAAAAGTGAGAAAAAAAAGAAAAGAAATGCCTTCTTCAGAACATAACTTATATATTTTTTTTTAGAACAAACGTGGCTGATCATTCATTTCAGTCCATTTTTTTTTTGACCTATTATTTAATTTCTATTTTGAGGGACCCCTCCTCCAAATTGAAGTGCCAAGCAATTATTATTAATTATTTGAAATTATAATAAAGAGATGCATTTTGTTATATGATACACCTGCAAGCTGCTAAAGATAACCTTGTGACAATGCTGACTGCCAAGTTGTCCCTTTGGTTCCAGTATGATCTGACTCGCCAATTTAGAAAATACAGGCAATCTGTGAATCCGAGTGAGTCAGAACACCTGAACTACATACTTGTTTCCAGCCAGTTGGAAGGCTCAAGAGGCTATGTGATAGCCAAGTAGCTATCACTTTTATGATAGATTTCCTAAAAAAATTATAAAACATATTTGTTTAAACAAAACTGAATTAACTAATCTGAACTGAATTGATCTTTGTTGATAGTGGTGATAAAACTAGTACATTTGCATATGGTTTTAGGCACTGTAGAAATAGTTTGGTGAGTAATTACCTTTAAATATTTCTACATGTTTTTTTTTTTTTTTAAGTGTTTATTGATTTTTAAGAGGCATACAAAGGATAAACAAAAGATAAATACCAAAAGTTAAACGGTACACAACACAGAAGTACAAAAGGCGGAATAAGAATAACAGAGGCAATTGTTTGAATACCATACTCGTGTCACTACAGGGTGGAGTAAGGGTAGAGGGAACTAGTTGCTAAATAAACATATTACAATTGTGTTGGTAGTGATTATTACATAACCTGCTAGCAACTAGCGCAGGCCATGGAATACACTAGATGGTGAAAAAACTGGTAGGATCTCAAAATGTGCCACTGTCCTAAGCTCATGTGAGCGAAAGGAGACTATCAACTAATAACAGTAAGCAATGTAACAGGGAGTAAACGCCACCCTTGAGCATAAGGGGAACGACTAACAGGAGTGGTGAGGGGGGGGAAACAAAAAAGGGGGGGGTGGAGAGAGGCACCAGGATAGGGAAAGGTGGATAATGGGGAGGCAACTGACGATGACAGTGTTACACCAATAGTAATAGTGACAACGATGGAGAAAATCATAGTCCGGGTGATAATCAGTTAGGAGAGACTAGTTGAGTATCAAATGAGGTTCCTTCACCTGAGTCTGCCGAAGGGAGGGGTTTAAAGTAATAGAAGGAGAAATGTTCGAAATTAGCCAAGTCTTCCTGAGATTCTACATGTTTTAAAAGACTGCTGTTTTTTTTGTGGAGGACAAGAGATAGCATTTATAGGGAAAATTACCAACCTAGAGTTGCTAAAAGTGTAGCTTTTTGCTATGTTTTCTACTTTGGGACCAAGTGAGGAACGGTTAGAGCATGGGTGCTCAACCTGTGGCCCTCCAGATGTTTCAGAACTACATGTCCCATCATGCCTTTGTCTTTGGGAGTCATGCTTGTAACTGTTCAGCCTTGCAATGCCTCATGGGACTTGTAGTTTTGGAACAGCTGGAGGGCCACAGGTTGAGCACCCATGGGTTAGAGCCTCTTTGAAGTTTTCATTGCTGTCTGAAGTTTTGTCAAGGAAACTTCCCCTAACTTCTTGGGGATAATGCTGTGAGCAGGTCAAGTAGTAAAGGAACATCTTCAAAGGGAGAGTTTTATTGCTGACTGGACCTCTGTTGAAGACTTCCCCCTCAGTTCCTGTCTTGATGACAATGTTCTCTCCCCAATAGGTCCACAGAAAGCAATAAAAACTAACAGAGGTTCTACACATTATAATAATTATTTATGACTGAATCTGTAAATGGTCATTGAGTTCTCCTTGTTTATTTTGTTCTTTCAGTTTGAGAAAGCTTTGGTCAGATGAGGCTGTGGTGCTTATGTAAGGGATGTCAAAATCAGGTACTCCATAAAAAGGATTATAGTTTTGCTAATGGAAGTAAAACTCATGGCATTTCTATTAAATCGGCAGTAGATGGCAGCATAGAGTGAAAAGCCTGAATTACAGAAAAGCACATTCTAATTGGAAACAATTGATAATAGCAGGGGAACCAAAAGACTGGCCTTTGTTTCCGGTGGGAACACACTGGCAGTTGCTACCCAGTCTATCACTCTGAAGGTCATGTATTTGTGTCATTGCAGGGAAGAGGGAGCATATTTAAGGCTATAAACAGGGTGAAAGTGATTTAATTTACATCCTTGTGATTGGTAAAGGCTGCTGTGTGATTAATTAAAATATCGACACTTGTGCAATTGTATATTATTTTCTATGAGGACGTTATTCCTGTATATGAGAATGTTGTTATTACAGATATAGAGGTGTATTATTATGTATGAACACAATAGCAGTTGCTACCCAGTCTATCAGTCTGAAAGTCATGTGTTTGTGTCATTGCAGAAACTTTTAAATAAAAACACTTCTGGTTTCCCCCGGCCCGCTCCCTTTGCACTTTGGAATTATTGACCATAATTTCAGGATATGTGGAACACTTACATACATTTTTTTGTTGATCTTTTTTTTTATTGTACAATAGTCATTGACTCACCAGGATTGGTACCCCGAAAAAGATGCTACTTGCATTTGTACAACTAAATTGAGAAACATGAAATTAGAGCAGAATAGTATTAGCCAGATTCAGTAAGACTTACGACGGCTTGTCAGTAGATACGCCGCCGTAAGTCCGAATCCGCGCCGTCGTATCTTTAAGCGTATTCTCAAACTGAGATACGCTTAACTGTTGCTAAGATACGACCTGCGTAAGTCTCCTACGCCGTCGTATCTTAGCTGCATATTTACGCTGGCTGCTAGGGGATTTACGCCTAGAATATGTAAATTAGCTAGATACGCCTATTCACAAACATACGCACGGCCGTAGCAGTAAGCTACGCCATTTACGTAAGGCGTTTTTCAGGCATAAAGATAAACCACCTAAAAGATGGCGCAGCCAATGTTAAGTATGGACGTCGGAACAGCCGTTGAATTTCACGTCGTTCACGTAGTTTGCGTAAGCCAATTCAGAATGGGGCTGGCCGTAGGTTATGTTCACGTTGAAAGCATTGACTATTTGCGACGTGATTTTGAGCATGCGCACTGGGATACGTCCACGGCCGGCGCATGCGCCGTTTGTTCGGCGCATCATTTACGTGGGGACACGATTCATTTACATGGATCACGCCCACCTTCCACCTACTTTGAATTACGAGGGCTTACGCCCGTAACTTAGGGAGCAAGTGCTTTGTGAATACAGCACTTGCCTCTCTAACTTGCGGCGGCGTAGCGTATATTCGCTAAGCTACGCCCGCTTACAAATACGCCGCCCTACCTAAATCTAGCAGTATGTGATTATTATACACAACATATGTGTATATATTTGCATTATATATTCATTGCAGTAACACAATGAAAGACTTTATATTGTACATTTAAAATCCTCATAATTTGAAACACAAATAGCTGCTGTTTGTTTTTTCTATCTGGCAGCCATGACATTATAGAGTGCTTTCATTTCTCTCCAAGTATAATAAACGTTAATCAAGAATCTACATACTAGAAGAGACTTCAGCATTTAGAGCATATTACAGACAGTGTAATCAAGTGAAGGAACAATTAGCAGTAATTGGATTCAGTTCTGCAAATCACAATTTATCCAAGCAACATATCAGTATCTGTAAAGCAGTGGGGGGGGGGGGGGGTTACTAAAACTGGAGCACTAAAGTCTAGCACACAGGGCCAAATATCAGACGGCAATAGAAACCGGCTGACATTCAGTGCCTGTGTATCTGTCAAAGGGGCATGGCTGAAAAAGGTCTGCCGATCGGCTCCCGATGATTGCTTTCAGCCAATGGCCGCCCCCTGTCTGAACTGGTCACAATAGCACAGAAGTGAAGATTGCTGTTCTAACATTGGATAGTTGGTACAGCAGCTGTCAGGATTTTTCCGTTCAGCCCTGCTGGGTCGAATGAAAAAAAAAAACTACTAGTATGTACTGTACTAGGCTTCTGGGGCAGCTGTACAGTCTAGTGAAGCTATGCATGGTAGCCAATCAGTTTCTAACTTCAGCTTATTCAGTTAAGCTTTGACAATAAAACATTAAACCTGATTGATTTTTGTGCAGAGCTGCACCAAATTTTGCAAGCTCCAGTTTTAGTAAATCTCCCCCACTATGTAACTTAGACAACTAACATGTTTTTATTTTCGTAAAATAACAATTTTCACATTTGTGTATCCTATTTTGTATTATTATACTACTGCTCCTCTCAAATCTTTTTTTTAGCTTCTTCCTGTCTACATGCATGCACTCCAGAGGTATGTATCGTTGCTATGGACTACGCTTGCCATAGCAACAACATTGAACTGTACATGTACAATGGATTTGGTAGGTCACTTGCAGTCTCAACCAGGAGAGCATGTGACAGGGTGACAACACAGGAGCACAGTTGGAGCTAGGGTTGCCACCTCATCCCTTTAAAAACGAACACATAAGAATTACACTTCTGAGGCTAATTTAATGCAGATAAGGCACCAAGTCAGTTTAATTACCACCTTATTTAGCCACAGAAACTGTGTAATTATTATGTGTTCGGTTGAGGTGACAACCCTAGTTGGAGCACAATTGTCCCCCATAAGAAAGTGTCTGAACAAGAACTTCATGACAGAATCACCAGCTCTTCTTTTCATAAAAGCTGAAATTACATAACATGTACAAGCTGTTATAAAACTGAACTTCAAGCTAAGTGATAAATACATGTAGAGATGTAGTATTTAATGCAATTTCTTTTTGGTTGAAGCTGTTTTTGTTTTTATATTATAATACAGAGAGAGAGCCCAACAATGATTTTTTGTGCTGCAATCGTAAAATGAATTAAATAATAATACACAACAATACGTATTCTATTTTGTGATATTTTGAATACTTTATTTAAATATTAGAAGAGAGAAAATCCTGACTAACTGTACTGCTTTTGTGCCAGTAGAAATAAACAATCTTTTTTCCCCCTCACTTTGAGATAAAATTAGGGCCATACCTTTCTTTATGTAAAATGCTTTCTTTTATCGCTCATAAAAAAATTACTTTTTTTCCAATCTGTTACGTTGCCATTTTCTTTTATTTTTTTTGTGACACCAACAGCCAACTGTATGAATGAGATATGCTTATTCTGGTAAAATTCTTCCAATGAAAAATGTATGTGACTCCCGTAATATGATATAAGCGTTTAAACAGGCAATTAGGATTCCCATTTATTCTACTAAAGCTGGTCAATTAAAGATGAAGTTTGGATAACTTTTTTTGCCAAACAGCACCAGGGACATACCTTATCTGTAGTGAAGTGTGTCCCTTGTTCAGGTGGCTTCTACATAATGTAGAAATCGTCTATACTGCTACAGTGTTCTCCCCACAACCCTGGTCTCCTGGCACTGGTAAGGTTAACATTTGCAAATGTGAAAGCATTGTACTGCCCACCCTCCCCCTGCCTTTCTCCTCCATTAATAGAATTTGGTGTTTTCTTTCCCAGGATGCGAAGTTAACACAGTACAGGAAGAGAAATGACAAGATTGCATTCTGGGAAAGAATACTTTGAGTTCTATGAATAGAGAAGGTGGCTAACAAGTGCCAGCAAATGGCACAACTTTTTCACACTGAAGTTAACCCCCAGTAGCCAGGCAGATATGGAACAAACTTATGTTAGAGGTACGTTATGTCCCTGGTGCTGTAAAACTAAAAAAAAATACTAAACTTGCTCCAGACTCTCTCCAGTGCCACTCAAATGACCAAATGCTGGAGTAATAGCCACACAATCTCTACTGGAATAGATTTAGATGTGCATCTAAATCTCCCTTGTCTCTGAAGCCTGATCCATGTGTTGGATCACGCTTCAGTGGCTACTGACAGCCAGTGAGGAAATAATGAGGCACCCCCTCACTGCCCGTTTCAACCCCATATTTGCTGACAAACATGCTGCAATGGTGTGCAGTGTGTATGGTTGAAGGCATTTGCAGTGTTTTCCCATTAATTTGAATATGTAGCATTCTACAAGTCGGTCAACTTTGCCATGGGTGCAAAGCGAAGCATCACAGCTGCGGCATGTAAACACCCTGGTCCACTTCCTATTACAGCTTAAGGGAAGGCGGTTGGTGGCTCAACCACACATTTGTTGCCACCCTCTGACCAAGTCTAAAAAAGGCCTTATAGGTCCACTGATTACAGAGAAGACCAAAAAGCACTGGCCCAAGACCTTTAACTGAATGACCCCATGCTAATTGTCAGTAGTTGGGCATCCAATTAAATATATGTTGTAATTTCCTGGTTAAAATATATATATATATATATATATATATATATATATATATATATATATATATATATATATGTTGTAGAAATCAATATTTGGATATGAAAGTTAAAAGTATTTGGCCATCCTAACATTACATTTTATTTAGAGTAATAGCCTTGCTAAACTTACAATTTTTATTTACTTTCTCTCAAGTACTATTCAAAGCCAATTACTTATCCTCCTTATTGTAAAACTCCTTAAATCAATGAGAGTAGTGATCTTCTCTGGCAGAAAATTATAAATTGAATTGGGCCTGTTCTGGTGGACTTTAGGCATGTGTCTGTGAACAAATGCAGATTGCTTTCAGGTGCATTCAGCTTGCGTTTAGGATCAGTTTCAGATACTTCTTGGATTTGCATTTGATCTGCAGTTGACCTACTTCTAAGCTGCATCACCCTGCTTCCAGCTGCATACTCATTGGCCCGGATTCACGTAGAAAGGCGTATCTTTGTGCGGGCATAGCGTATCTTCTTTAGTATTCACAAAGCACTTGCTCCGTAAGTTGCGGCGGTGTAGCGTAAATTGGCCGGCGTAAGCCCGCCTAATTCAAAGTATTAAGGAGGTGGGCGTCATCTATTTAAATTAAGCGTGACCCAATGCAAATGAATGGCCGGTCGAACTGGGCATTTGCGCCCAGGCTCAGAATCACGTCGCATATACTCCCTAAGATACGTTGGCGCAATGCCTACGACATGAACTTAACCTACGCACTGCCCTATTCACGTAGTACTAGATAAATGGCGTAAGCGATGTAAAATTTGACGGCATCGTTCCCTGGCCCATACCTTTGCATTAGCCGAGCCTGCTATATGAGGGGTAACTTTACGCCGGATGTAAGCCTTACGCATATCGCGTATATGAAGCAGCCGGGCACATCTATGTTCGTGAAGCGGCGTATCTTACTCATTTGCATATTTATAATGGGAATGCCGAATGCGCCCAGCGTAACTATGCTCCCACGATACGTCGGCGTAGGCAAGTTACGTCGGGCGGAGGAAGCATATTTTTCGACGTATCTCGCTTTGTGAATCGGCGTAAAGATACGACGACGCACATTTAGACTTACGTCGGCGTATCTGGAGATACGCCAACGTAAATCATTTGTGAATCCGGGCCATTAAGTTTTTATGGGGAAAGAAGCATTCGAAATGCAAACTGGCTGGCTGGCACTGGCAGGTGGCACTGACAGCTGGCGGGCACTGACAGATGGCACCGACGGCTGGCAGGCACTGGCAGGTGGCACTGACAGCTGACTGACACTGGCAGATGCCACTGTTACCAATACTAGTATTGGTATTGGGACAACCCTAATATACACACACATTTCTCCAGTCAGTATGACCAGGAGAGAATGTAATGCAGAGCGATGTGCACTGCATTATATTCAGTGGGGCACAGGGGAGACATCCACTCTCTTTTATACCAATAATCATAGCGGCGGTTCCGAGGGAACGTCTTATAGGCGGTGGGAGGGAACGTCCCCCCCTCCTGCCGCCATCCGGTTGCTTCTTCAGGCTCTCCCGTGCCTTTGGAGGCCTGGAGAATGAATCACCTGCCGCTGGATGAGGGGGATAGAGATTTCCGGTGATCAGAGGGCCATCGGTCATCTCTATGAGTGTCGGAGGCCCGGGCGCAACGTTATGACGTCACGCCCGGGTACCAGGAAGTAAACAAAGCCGCAATCGCGGCTGAAAGCATGCGATCTGTGTATATATATATTTTTTTATCTCATGCTTTCCAGCCTGGAGGAGAGATGTATTATTGACCCTGCATCTCTCTATAAACGGGACCTGTCACACCCTATTCCTATTACAAGGGATGTTTACATTCCTTGTAATAGTAATAAGAGTGATAAAAAAAAGTGTAAAAATAAATAAAAATTAAGTAATACATTTTTTATTTTTTTTAAATGCCCCTGTCCCCAGTAACTCACTCTCAAAAGCGAACGCACATGTAAGTCCCGCCCACATATGTAAATGCCGTTCAAACCACACATGTGAGGTATCGCCACGTGCGTTAGAGCGAAGAGCAATAATTCTAGCATGAGTGTGCGCAATTTTAAAGTGTGATAAGTTAGGTATCTATTTACTTGGCATAACATCATCTTTCACATTATACAAAAAAATTGGGCTAACTTTACTGTTTTGTTATTTTTTAATACTTGAAAAATTATTGTGCAAATACTGTGCGAGATAAAGAGTTCCAATGACCGCCACTTTATTCCCTAGGACAGGGATATGCAATTAGCGGACCTCCAGCTGTTGCAAAACTACAGCTCCCATCGTGCCTCTGCCTTTGGGTGTCATTCTTGTGGCTGTCAGAGTCTTGCTATGCCTCATGGGACTTGTAGTTCTGCAACCGCTGGAGGTCCGCTAACTGCATATGCCCGCCCTAGGATGTCTGCTAAAAAAAATATATATATAATGTTTGGGGGTTCTGAGTAATTTTCTAGCAAAAAAATTATGATTTTTACATAAAGGAGAGAAGTGCCAGAATAGGCGCAGTATGGAAGTTGTTTAAAAGAATACTTCACAGAAATAAAGTTACAAAACCACTAAATATAAAGATAACTTTTATTTAAACTATGATAGTACTTTTGCAATTATGTTGAGGGTATTGGATCATTATTATTGCTTAGTTTCCAAGATTACATTAAGTATCCGGTTTTCATCATACCAACCATGAACTTTCATTGTCTTATAACATTTGACATCATTTTGTAATGAAATGCTAGCAGCAGTACTATTGCTGCAATACTAAAGATAAGGATATGATAAACACTAGCTAAGTTGGAAATTACAATATACAGTCAGAAGCTACATACCTCATTCATATGACCCACTGCTCCATAAATCTTTGCTATCTGTCCAATAAGTCCTGGGAAATGTTCACCAACTTCCTTTAATGTGGAAAGAGATCCAGTCAGTGTTAGAGGTTCATATGATGATATGTCTAGGAGTATGTTAAGGATGATATCATTATAACTGGGATCAGATAAATATTCCATAAGGAAGGGGACAGTCTCTGTTAATACCTATCAAAAGACAAAAAAATAAAAATAAAATATTTTTTTCAAAGCCATCATAATATTTTATAGGATATGATATTGTCTTGCCTATTTGTTCTCAAGCTAATTTAAAATATTCATATTTCAGATCATAAAAACATAATTAATCACCTTACAATAAGGCCTTGTACACACGAGTGAATAAATCCGCTGAACATGGTCCGACGGACCATTTCAGCCGAAAAATCCGCTCGTGTGTAGGGGCAAACGGACCGTTCTGGCCGGATTCCTCCGGCGGAAAATTTCCAAAGCATGCTTTGGAATTTTTCCGCCAGAGAGCTGTCCGTCAGATATGTCCGCTGGTTAGTACGGCAAACCAGCGGACATATCTGCCCGCACATGCGTCGTATCCTGTGAATGGATCCGACGCATGCGCGCGGAAGTGTTTACTTCCTGGTGCGGTGACGTGGCGGTCACGTGGCGGCGTCAACGTCACCGCCGCGTCACCGCGCTGTCCGCCGGCGGGGAATTTGATCCGATGGTGTGTACAGCCATCGGATCAAAGCAATCCGGCGGACAGATCCGATGGGAACGGTCCGTCGGACCGTTCCCATCGGATCTATTCCCTCGTGTGTACAAGGCCTAAGAGTGCAACTAGACGCAGCACAGAATAGGGGAACTGCCCCCTGGCATTTGACATTGAGGGGCCTAACCATAACTGCTTCAGTTTATCAGCTATGTGTGCAAAACAAAACAGTGTTCCTTATAATCCCTTTTTACTTTTGCTTATATGCTTTCTAAGGCTGAAATAGGCTTATAGCAGTGGTTCTCAACCTTCTAGTGCCGTGACCCCTTGATAAAATTTCCCAAATTGTGGGGACCCCTAACAGTAAAATTATTTTCGCAGCGTGGGTTGCCAGCACCCAAGGCAAGACAAGTCATTTACGCCCCTAACCCACAGACATTTAGCGCTCCCGGAGTTCTTTTAATGGCAACTATGATCACAGGTAGTGTCACTCACTGTGTCTCCGGCTTCACTGTGTTTCCGACTTTGTGGTGTCTCGTAGAAGTGACACCTATGCCGAAATCAGAAAAAAGGGGCTCCTCCTGCCCCTCCTACTTCACATTCCTCACCAGTCAGCTGACCTCTAGTCTTTGCCCCCCAGCCATGCCGTGACCTGAAATGCGAAGAGGCTAAGAGGGCAGATGCCGGCAACAGGAACAGCCCAGCTGGGCGTCTACAGGCTCCAGGGATAGCCCTTATGGGTGGCCGCAAAAAGGCTGGGAGAGTGATGCGGGCTTCAGGAACAGTCCAGGATTCAATGACCCCTGGCAAATCATCATTCGACCCCTGAGGGGGTCCCGACCCCAGTTTGAGAACCACTGGCTTATAGGGACTGAAAAATTGTAAGCTGTTACCAGGGGCGGACTGACCATTTGTGCACTCTGGCACTGCCTGAGGGCCCCATGCCACTAAGGGGCCCCATCAGGGCTGCCAGGCTCAGTAAAATAAGGGACAATATGTAAAAATCTGTTTTTTTTTACATCTGTCCCTGATATGTCCGATACCGACATGCTTGATGTGAAAATCCTGAGATTTTAGCTGCCCGCCTCTGCACTGCCTCCTGGCGTGGTGGTCATTTGTAAGCCCGGGGGCCTCATAATCTTCTATTGCCCGGGGGCCCCATGAGTTGTCAGTCCGCCCCTGGCTGTTACCCAGTTTTAATAGTAATTCCTATCATAAGATCACAAAGAGACAATGTTTGTGTACTCCTGTGAGGTATGACATAATTTGCCTAGGCCTGGAAACTAGGAAGTAACTGAGGCTTATGCAAAGTGGATGCCGGTTGTTGTCCGCATCCAATTCACATGACAGGAGACTGTGACACAGCTCCGAGGCAGCCACGGTCCACATTGGAAAAGGGTCCTATGCCACTTTTTCTCCAATTCAGGCAACAATTCAGACCTGATTCACACGTGAATCAGTGTACAGGGTCGCATCTGACCCCCTGCTGGGACCCACTGCTGCATCTGTGTGAACACAGCTTTAAATGTAAAAAAAAAAAAGTTTAAAACAAATAAATCGTTAAAAAACGGTCTATGATTGAGAGAGTGAAGTTTTGCTTTAATATTTTGCATCAGAGCCACATGGTTTTTAGCTTTACTTCTGAATATATGCTATTGACCAAGTATAAAATGGTTATACATAGCTTGCAATACCAAAGCTTTACTGTTAGTTATTACCTTTTCCAAAACACCTGTTAGCATGCTGTTCGTCTACTATACTGCTACATTTACAGGATAACTAAACCCCAAAATGTAATACATTGAAGCATACAAGTCCTTAAATGTGGTAGCAGCATTTTTTTGCTCTTTTTTTCAGGCTAAAAACATTTTCAGCACGTGCAGAAAATAGCTGTTAATTGCCAGAAATGCTATGTCACTTCCTGTGAGTTGACCTGGAATCAGCCTAGGTTGTAAAGACCAATGCCATCATTTCGTCTAGCAGCTCGGCCACAAATACCTCACCATTAGAATGTCCAGGAGATGCAACAAAATATTAAACAGCTTAATTCTTCTTTATGCACCAGAAAATGAAAAGTCAGTATTGATTGGACTGACCCTTTCAATTCTAATAACCTGCATTGTGATATATGAATGATATCTATAGTTATAGGAGAATAAGGCAAAAGGGGGGCCTATAGTAAACTTGGGGTTATATACGAAATAATTGGAAAGGAGACAATTCCACTAAAGCCGTATACACATGATCAGTTTGATCGGCGTAAAAAAAATAGAACATGTTTTATATTTTTCCTATGGATAAAATAACGATAGGAAATGCTAATCGTCTGTGTGGAACTCCATCGGAGATAAAATCTACGCATGCTCAGAATTAAGTCGACACATGCTCAGAAGGTATGGTAAAAAACAGGATGCGCTACAAACGTGAAAAAACTAAATGAATGTCCAAAGGTGACTGTCATAAAAGATTGTCCATCTGGGTCCAGACAGGAACAAATTAATTAAATAATAGTCATATAATAAACAATGTGGATGCAATACACCAGTGGAATAAGTGTAGAAACATAAATCGTGGTGACACTCTGTTGAGAAGTGATAATAGAAAATCCTCCACCATGAGTATGAAAACTGCTTACCAGATTTCTGGTGGTCCCTTACTTAAAAGAGAACCCCAGAAAGCATATGATTATCCACTGGGAGGAAGTGGTTGGACCAAGTCAGTTGTCAATCCCCATCTACAGCAATTGGATTAGGCACTCGAGGGCAGTTTCCATGGAGAGACACAAGAAGACCACAATAGTATAATACCGTAGGATAAAGGTTTATTAAAAGAAAAGACAAAAACTCACTTACATGATACAATAGAAAACAGGCATGTCAGTTTAGGTTGGGACTCCGGCCGGAAGTGATCCAAACGAAACATAACCCGTCCAATTGGTGAGGAAGAATGTATTCAGCGGGGGATGATCCGATGCAGTACAATATCCCGCCCGATCGGTTTCGCGAAAAATCGCTTACTTATGGGACACATGCTCAGAAGCATTGAACTTTATTTTTTTTCGGCTCGTCGTAGTGTTTTACATCACCGCGTTTTGGCACGGTCGGAATTTAGTCTGATAGTGTGTATGCAAGACTGTAGAAAGTCAGCTTCATCGGATATCCGACGAAAAAATCCATTGGATTTGATTCCATCAGAAATCCAATTGTGTGTACAAGGCATAATAGTCTCCAGAGAAGGGAAAAAAAATACTATCTTGGTACCCTGAACACAATACACATAGGATAACATTTTATATTTTTATTCAGACCATAAGTAATAAAAGAGAACAATGGATCCATATATAAAAAAGACAACAATTTTAATGTTACATAAGTAACAAAGTATATTAAAGTATATTAAAATATGTCCATACATATGTTACACTGGCACTTGTTGACCTCCAAGATGTAAATAGGAGATACAGTGGATCTTCAGCGAACATAGGAAAAACACCTCTACATGTTTCGCAGAGATCTGCCGCTTTTTCAAGTTGGAATACGTTTACCAAAAATAAAAATGGCAAAGGTATACATAATTTCAAGGTAGTAAAGCAAATGAAACATAATGTACAAGTGTTAACAATTGAAAAAGGGGGAAGGGGAGTTGGCGTTTACCAGTATAGACCAACACACATGGAAAAACCAGGGCAGCGAGGCCACTCATATCTCCCTACGGTGGGCATGGAGGACGTATATTTGGTGAAAAGGTTGTTTCTGTATAGCAACTATAGAGAGGTAATAAAATGTATGTATATCATAGGTATAACTACTTGACGTGTCTGTAGCCGTATTAGTGCAATTGTGACAGAAAAAATTGAGTACTGTCCGTGATACTTTTTTTATTTGCACTAACTTACAATTTTTCAGGACAACATTAGGCTCATGATCCATATAGTAATCAAGTATAAGACTATCAGATGGGGTATGAGATGAGAGGAAGGGGGAAGAGGGCAGAAAGAGAAGGAAGGAAAATGGATAAACAGGGGAGGAGGGATAGGAGAAAGAGGGGGGGAGAGGGAAAGGAAAGGGAAGGGGACAGGGAAAGGGAAACAGAAAGGAAGGGGAGGGGGGGCAGAAAAGAATTGTATTGTGTTCAGGGTACCGAGCTAGTCCATTTTTTTCACTTCTCTGAAACTATTAGGGGAATTGTCTCCTTTCCAATTATTCTATATTTATAGGGTATTTTGTAATTATGTTGTATTAAAATCATATGTTTTAGGTCTTAGGACAGCACCCTCCAGGGATGGAATGAGACAAGACTCTCACTGCTTCTAGCCTCAGTTTGCCTCTTTTGCATTTAGACTTCTGGGAAACAAAACAAAGGTTATCTCCATGTTCTTGCTCTGTCCCTCATGTCTACGAGACCATATATACTGTATATTGTATATACTGAATATAGATGGCATGAAGCAAAGCAAAACTCCTGCGGAGACCAGTAGTAAATACAATTCTGTAGATCCATTGTAATTTTTGAATAACACATAATACAGTAGTTAGTAGATATATTTTACAGTATGGATAAATTATTATTTATTGTTCAAGTTTATGTTAACACCTGGCAACTACATGGGTAGTGTTTCTTAAGAATGATATGTCTTTTGCTTAAGGCTTCAGAAATTGCATATTAGTTATTGTCCTATTCTGCTTTTTTCTTCAACTTTACCAAGTATAATTGTCATTCCAGTTATTTAATTCTTCTCATGATATGTACAAAATATGACAGCTTTATTCACTGTACTCTCTGCTCTGGGCTATGTATGCCATGCTCTTGATCACTGCACGCTTTCCACACAAGTACTTTTTCTAGGTCCTTCATTTTTGCACTTCCAAGTGCCACGGGATCCTTTGGGCCAGATTCACAGAGCGATTACGCCTGCGTAACAGGAGATGCGCGGCGTAAGTCTAAATGTGCGCGTGCGTTTCGATGCACGGCATCCCCAAAACGAGATACGCAAGAAATCTACTTTTTTTTTGTCCAGCGTAATTTCGTTAGACAGGCGCATTCATCCGCGCAAAACTGCGCTAGACAGACCATTGATTTGCTAGTCAAATATGCTAATGAGGAACTTACGGGGATCCACAAAAGAACGTTGGGGCAGCGCAGGCTACGCAGTGTAAGCAACAGCAAAATGTCCTGTCTAAAATTAGACCATATAAAAGCTGGTCTAAAAAGAGAAAAAACGTCTACATGTCAGATAAAGCAACACTGTTAGTGAGGAGCTCAGCAGTCACACGTGTTGCACAACAATCTGTATGCCAACATGCCAGGGGCATCGTCGCGCATAGCTATACTACTGACTTTAGATGAGCAAAGAAGGAGGAGGGCACGGAGGATGGCACGGGAGAGGATACACCTAGACCTCTTTGGCATGAGTGATTCTGAGGTGTATCGCATCTTCAGATTCACCCCTCATGCCATCCTGGAATTAACCACAACCTTGCAGGAGGACATCACCAGCCCAACACACCGCTCACATGCAGTGCAGCCACTGGTCAAGGTCATGGCAACACTCCATTTCCTTGCCAGTGGCTCTTTTCAGCGTACAAGTGGAGTTGTGGCTGGGATGTCACAATCCTCCATGAGCAGATGTGTGCACCAGGTTGTCCCTGCAATCCTCAGACGCATGGCCAACCAAATCATCAAACCCACCACTGAGGACCTGCGGCTGAAGGCAATGACAGATTTCTACAGAATTGCCAGATTCCCACGCACTGTGGGGGCCATTGATTGCACACATGTGGCACTCCAGCCCCCCCAGGAGACAGAGCAAATATACCGCAATCGGAAGCATTGGCATTTCATCAACGTACAGGTGATAGTCGATGCCCAAGGCCTCATATGGCACATCTGTGACAAACACCCAGGGTCCAGCCATGACAGCTACATATACAATCAGAGCCCCATCCGATTGGAATTCAAACAGAACGTGTATGGGGACACCTGGCTGGTTGGTGAGTGACATGGGTGGCAGGCATGACTGTACCCCCCCATGATGCACACATCACAAGGGGCACATGCATGACTAACATCCTCCTGTCTTTTCCCTTACAGGTGACTCTGCATATCCACTGGGACCCCATCTCATGACTCCTTTCCGGAACCCCCAAACCCCAGGAGAAGAAAGATACAATCAAGCCCACGCCCAAACACGTGCAGTGGTGGAGCGCACCTTTGGCCTCCTGAAGTCACGTTTCCGATGCCTGGATAAGTCTGGGGGTACCCTCTTGTATTCCCCAAACTTCGTGTGTCATATCATCGGTGCCTGTTGCCTGCTGCACAACTTCGCAGTGAGAAAGGGGCTGCAGATTGCCCTACGTGATGACCTGACCCACCAACCAGACAATCCCCCCCTAACCGAGGTTACCCCGTCTTCTGAGGGAAGAGCAGCCAGGAGACAGCTCACATTGGGCATCTTTGCACGTTAAACACACACATTAATCATGGCACAATGAGAATGCATGCATGCACACCACTGTGGTCCCTAGCACACACACCCCACATCCTCATCAAATTGGATTGGCACCAGTTCACCATGCAGGACTTGTGAGCAGCAACGCCACGCCAAGGCTCCAATTATGTCACTGTACATTCATACACCATTCACACGGACCTGGGGATCACTTCTCCCTGGTCCTGGGGAACCCTTCTCCACCAAAATTGAGGGTGACACCCCTTTTCCGGGAGGAATGTCACCCCCACATTCAAACAGCATTTACAACCCAAAAAAAATAAAAAAATTACCAGCAAAATCAAAAAATTTCCAGCAAAAAAACAAAAAAACAAAACAAAGGGGAAAAACAAATTAGTGCCCTTGACGTGAGCCACGCCTGGGGCACCCCCAGCCACGGCCCCGGCTCCTCTGGGGAGACTCATGGGGGAGGGGGTAAACCGGGGAAGGAGGAGCAGCCCCTGGTCTCTGCCCACCTGGCGGCCTGCCCTCCAAGGCCACGGCTATTCTGTCCAGGGCAGCACCAAGTGTTGCCGTGTTGGCCTGGATAGCCTGGGTAAGGGCCCTCACATCCTGCCCAACGCCTGCTGATGTAAGTCTGCAGGTTGTTAAGGCAGTTTGTGAAAGCCCGGGAGTGGCAGTCCAGGTTCCCAAGCGTATCCTTGATGGAGGACAGGCTCTCCTCCATCCGCACAAATGTCTGGCTGACCTGTCCCAGATGGTGGGTCTGGAGGAACTGGTCCCTTCTCAGAGTGGCGGGCAGGAGATCGGCCACCCCCCTGGTCTTCTGGGTCGCCTTCCTGCCTCCAGCTGATGCTTGTGGCCGGGGAGAAGGGGAGGCCCTTGGGAGGGGAGCCATGTTGGGGGAGGAGGGGGGGCTCCCCCTTAGGGAGGGCTGGCTGCTGCCAGCCAGAGGAGAACGGTCCTCCAACAACAATAGGCCAGTGCCTGACATGGACTCCACCTCCTCCTCAACCTCCTCCTCTTCAACCTCCTCCTCCTCTTCAACCTCCTCCGCGGACTCCGGCATTGTCGGGGGGGCCTCATTAGGCTGCTGTCCTGGGGATGGTGCGGTCAGGCCAGATGGCCCAGCACCCTCCTGCACATCTGTGGATGACACAAAACATTCACAGGTTGGATCACACACTTGCCACATATTCCCTTTCACCCCCTCCTCCACACATGCTACACACCTGATAGGGCAAAATAACCTTACCTGGCATCACGCCTTCATGACTTGAGTCATAGCCGGGCAGGCCCTCCACTTCTTGCCTATGAAGGGTCTGGGCCACCGCACGCTCCTCCGCTGTCAGCCTAACAGGGCATGGTGGGCCCCCTCCTGTGCCCCTGGCATGGGCAAGCATTCTGGCCAGCTTCTTTTTGACCAGACGCCGGAGGTCATTAATCTTTTTCTCAATCCCAGACCGGTTCCATGTCTCCCCCTCCCCCGCTGAATTCACCTGGTCAGTGATCATGTCCAAAATCTCTCTCCTCCTGGCCAGGGTGGTGTTGGCACTGTCCGGGCCATGGAGGAAACGCCCATAATCGGAAATGGCCCGGGCAAGAATTTGTTTCTCCCTCAAAGAAAAATTTAATTTTCTCTTCCTCTCAGTCATACTGAAAAAAAAAACACTCACAAAAACAAGCACGACCAATCAAGCAAGAAAACAAACAAACAGAAAAATATCAAACAAAATATCTCACAAACACTTAGCAAAAAACACTTTCAAATATCTTCTAACAAACTCAAGATCACACAGTATACAAATCTGACAAATACAAATCACAACGCAACAAACTAAGGAACAAAAGCACCTTGCTGTATAGGGAGGGATACAAAGGGATGTACTTTTGCAATGGAAGTGCGTTTGTGTCTGTCTATTTATGCTGTCTTCGTAGTTCATGATTTTGCCCTAGTCCATTTCCAATTTCACTGATTGCGCAGTTCCCGAGTTGTGAGCATGCGCACAGAGGTGCTGACATGGTCTGCTTCAAGCGCGCATGCGCGAGCCGGCCGGCCCTTCATTTGCATGGGGTCACGGCTCATTTCAATGTAACATGCCCACGTCCTTCCCAATTTGGATCACTCCGCCTTGCGCCTCAAAAATAACGTTGCGTAGGCGCTATTTTCTGCGTAAAAGCGATGAGAATAGGGTGATTGCGCGGCTACATTGCGCAAGTCTAACGTAAAGGCGGTGCGCTACGCCGGTCCAATAATGCGCAGATGTACCTGAATCTGGCCCTTTGTTTTTAATATTTGATCCAAAGAGGCATTCCTATGTATCCCTGCTATCATAACCTTATTTTTCTCGATATCTAGATACAATCCTTTTTTTTTTCATTCTGTTCTGTAATTTTTGCTATGAGGCCTTTGAGACCTTATACATTTTCAGCTATGATTGTAGTGTCATCAGCATATCGAAGATTGCATTACTTCCACCAGTCTGCAAACTTCTATCATCTTCCTCCAGTTCAACTTTCCCCTGGTATTTTTTCTGAATAAATGAGAGAACACAGTATTATCTTATTCCTTTGCCAATCTGGAACCAGGTTGTGTTTCACAGCATAAAATGCTGTTCTACCCAGAGCAATAAATTTCTAGGAAAAAAAATGACTTCCTAATTTAGTCTGTACAATAGACTAGCACAATATTTCTTCCTAAACTTTATAAACTTCCAGTAAGTAAACGTTGCAACAATCTAAATGACTGTCAATTGGCAAATACTTCAGCAGGAATCAGACACAGTTTACAATATGTTAAATGTTATGTAGCCACATGAAGGAACCATGCCTTCTGCTTATATAATCACCTTACTGTATTAAGTGATAAAATGAGCCCATGCCAAAGTAAATGGCTTTTCAATTGTATACATTATCCTGTGATTACACATAGCTTGAGAAAAATACATGTTTCAAGTTAAAAAGATTTTGAAGTTTACATTGTTATTATGTTGCTGAATGCTTCATTTTCACAATTTATACCATCTCATTATTAATGCAAAGCATGACATTCCCATGTGTCTTCTATTAAATAAAATACATTTGTGCTTATGTTTCTAGAATTACGTAAAATAATAAGGTTTTTTATCACAAAACAAAAAGGTATGTAAAGGTTGATTTAATTTTAAAGCATGATAACACCATATGTTCTATACATATATAATATGTAGCAGATGCAACATGCCCAGTAACATGCCAGTTTCAGTTATAAAAAGCTCTATTCCATTTTACCCTTTTCTAAGAAACTATTTTAAACATGCAGATTTTAATGACTGGTATAAAATAACTTATTGGCCTTTTTCTGTTTATGTTTATATAACAACAAAACATGTTAAGGAGATAAAACATAGAGAGTGTTCATGTCTGATGTGCAGATCACCGCAGATCAATGGAGATTGTGTGAAGGAGCTCCATGCTATATGCCCCACCTCAGTGGCGGCTGGTGCTCAAATTTTTTTGGGGGGGCACAAATGAAAAACAAAACAAAAACAATTGCAACCTCACTGTGCCCATCAAACGCAGCCACTGTGCCCATCAAACGCAGCCACTGTGCCACGCCATCAAACGCAGCCACTGTGCCAGCAATTGTCGCCACTGTGCCATCAATTGTCGCTGCTGTGCCATGCAATTGTCACCACTGTGCCATGCCAAACGCACCCAGTGTGCCCTGTAACATGCTGCCAGATTGCCCCCCCCCCGCCTCGATGAAGCTTTAGCCAATCAGGTTATCGGTGAACCGATAAACCTGATTGACTGAGACGCCTGTCAGTGTTAGCCAGGGAATGCACCGCCCGTGTGTCCCCTGGTTAACTATTTGGAAGCCGATTACAACCCTCAGGCTGTAATCGGAAAGCCCATCAATGCCGGTGCTCTGAAAGGCACTTTCAAAGCCAACCAGCTGCCATTATTCAGATGGCCGGCGCTCACCAGGGGGCCGGCCATCTGAATAGTGGGCGGCAGCGACATTACATGGATTCATTCAATGCATTAATCTATGTATTGTATTCAATGGCGGTGCAGGAGCGAGAGGAGGTGGCGCTCCTGCACCCTCTATGAATGCACCGTCACTGCCCCACCTGCTGTACTTAATTAAGATTGTATTAAATCCTAAATCCAAATAAATATTTTCTTATAAAGTTTTGGATAGAGTGGAGAAGGAGCTTTACTGTTGTCTCTGTTACCATTGGACAGATTGCCTTTACATCCTGCAACTCACCTGGGCAGGAAATAAGGGAAAATGTCCCCAAACAGGGCACAGGCAGCAATAAAAACAAGACAATAAGTTTGTTTTGTTCTGTTTGTGTCCCTGTTATGTCACCGGTAGTGAGAGGAAACCAACCAACCAGTTACACAGACCACATTAAAGCAAAACTCTAGAAAAAAAGTATTTTTCTGTCTTGAGCTAGATATAAAGAAATTACCTCCAATGATAATTGTTCTAGGTCTGGATCACTGCCATGCAAGATAAACATCAGTATCATTAATCCCAGAAAGTACAGCTAGCACTGTACTTCCGGCGCTTTTGGGATGGGAGCTATGATAACTGTAACTGTCATAAGGTGAAGCAAAAGTACTTATAGTGCAGCGCTATTCTTTATAGTCTATTATCTTAATAACATTTGATTACCACCAATAAATACTGAATATGTGATCCAACAATAAAAAAAAAAAATGTGAATGAAAAAAGGGTGTCAATCATGTTAAAAAAATGTACTCACTGATGAAAACACAATCAGGGGAATTCATAAGGAATGTCTAATATACTTTTTAGAATGCCAATGTGCCTCTACATGACAAATGTTGGTGCAGGGGACAGATTTGTGTACCATGTTAAACTATAAACTAGTGTCTCAGCTTCCCCATCAAGCTCTAGCCACTGCAACATCAATGGTTGCCAGGAGCCTGTCAGCTGTGAAGCTGACATCATCCTTAGCAATCAGCGACAGGGAGGGGGTAGTGGCAGCAAACATGCCACTCTGCTACACTGCGTACAGAGACAGGCACAATTTTAACATAAAAAAAAAAAAACACATTTGCAAATACTGTATGCATACAATGGAGACCAATCACTGCAACAACAAATGAAATCCAAACTCTAGTCATAACCACATAAAACAATTCATCACAATGTGTTAATATATATCCAAGTCCCAAAATACAATTATCAAATGCTTCCTTCACTGCCACCTGTGCTAGTGCAATCTAGGCAAACTGTGATTGTCCAAATACACCCTAGGGGGTCTATTTATAAAAAATTAGCATAACCATTTTATCCAGAAAATGTATAAATAAATGTACATCTGTTCTATGCAAATTGGGCACAAACAAATGTTTTCTTTTCTAAACAAATTGTATTTTATTCTTTGACAGCTTGATGTCTTTTGTAGTATCTGGTGATGAGGCTCTTTATCTTCTCAGTTGGTTAAGCTGCCCATTCTTTTTGGCAGAAAGTTTCTGTAAATTCTTAGGCTGTCTTGCATGAACTGCACGTTTGAGATCTCCCCAGAGTGGCTTAATGATATTGAGGTCAGGAGACTGAGACCTTCAATTTATTCTGCTGCAGTCAATGACAGGTCAACTTGGCCTTGTGTTTTGGATCATTGTCGTGTTGGAACATTCAAGTACGTCCAATGCGCAGCTTCCTGGCTGATGAATGCAAATGTTCCTCCAGTATTTTTTGGAAACATACTGCATTCATCTTGCCATCTATTTTGACCAAATTTCCTGTGTCTTTGTACCTAACACATCTCCAAAACATCAGCGATCCACCTCCGTGTTTCACAGTAGGAATGGTGTACCTTTCATCATAGGCCTTGTTGACTCCTCTCCAAATTAAGCATTAATGGTTGTGGCCAAAAAGCTAAATTTTGGTCTCATCACTCCAAATGACTTTGTGTCAGAAGGTTTGAGACTTGTCTCTGCTGTTTGGCATATTGTAAGCAGGATACTTTGTGGCATTTGCGTAGTAATGGATTTTTTCTGGCGACTCGCCCATGCAACCCATCTTTCTTCAAGTGCCTCCTTTATTGTGCATCTTGAAACAGCCACACCACGTGTTTTCAGAGTCGTGTATTGTACCTGAAGTTAATTGTGGGTTTTACTTTGCATCCCGACCAATTTTCCTGGCAGTTGTGGCTAAATGTTTAGTTGATCTACCTGACCGTGGTTTGGTTTCAACAGAACTCCTCATTTTCCACTTCTTGATTATAGTTTGAACACTTACAAGAACAACTGTAAATTGTAATAGTTCTGGAGATTGCTAGGGGAATTGGCAAATATATCTAAACATTGGTTACATTACATACATTTGCTAATTTCATCTAGCATTCTCTAGAATTGTTATAATTCTTATGCTCATCAGCTCCATCTAGTGGGCATAATGAGCTATTTTACTCTATATACAGTGGCCCAGATTCACAGAGCAATTACGCCTGTCTAACTGGTGTTAGACAGGAGTAATTTCAAATTTCGCGCGCCGTATCACTAGTTTGAATCCTCAAACCATGATACGGCGGCTTCGGGCTTCGATCCGAGAGGCTTACGTCCTCGTAAGCCTTCGGATCTACACTGCGATATTTTTGCGGCCGCTGGGAGGAGTTCGCGTCGTTTTCATGCGTCGGGATATGCAAATGAGTTTTTACGGCGATCCACGAAGGTACGAGTGTCCCTCGCAATCGCCTACGTCATTTTTTGGCTACGTAATGTTAGAGGAGCTTTTTGCTGGTCTAACAGTGCGTAACCCATGTAAAGTATGGCCGTCGTTCCCGCGTCGATTTGAAAATATTTTTTCAAACTCGTTCGGCAATAGGAATGTACGTAAACGACGCTACTACGACGTGACGACGTGTTTTCGCGCAATGCACGGCGGGAAATTTGCGAACGGAGCATGCGCAGTTCGATCACCGCAGGGAACGCGCCTATTTTAAATGCTTCACGCCCCCTACTCGCGCAGATGGATTGCGACGGGAGAAATACACTACGCCGCCGTCGTTAACTGGACAAAATCTACCTGGATTCCACGTAGAGCCAGGTAAAAAACGGCGGCGTAGTGTATTTCTGATACTCTACGAGAATCTAATTCTCTGTGAATCTGCCCCAGTATATTTAGATTGTAAAAAAAAAAAGCATTAAAGTCAAACTATGGATAAAACCTTTTTTTTTTTTTTTCGGATAAGGTAAGGGAGGGTAATAACCCCTGTCAGACTTTTTTACGCAATCTCTGTCCCATTACCGAGATTTACCTTCACTTCCTGTCCAATAGCCAAACAGAAAGTGAGAGAATATCTCTGCAAATTAAAGGAATTTTTTGGGGACACCAGCTCACCAGAACTAGTGTCCACATTGGAAGATTACTTTTCTGGGGACAACTTTTTACTTTCACTTTCAGTGATAATGGTAAACAGGACAAATAGAGAGGGTGAATTTCCTTTACAGGGGCACAGACGGCAATATAAACTGACAGGGGCTCTAATCCCTCTCCACTCTGACCAAAAAACAGTTTTGCTTTTAGTCATACTTTAAGCCTGTAACTAAAAGGTGAAACGTTTTCCTTTTTAGTTTTGGATAGAGTGGATAGAGATTAGAACACCTGACAGTTTTTATTGCTATATGTGCCCCACTTAGGGAGATTGACCTCTTCATTTGTCCTGTTTTCTGTTATCATCAAAGTGAAAGTAAAAGAAAATCTCAAATTGTGTGTTGACACCAGAAAATGGAGGGGAAATCATACAATAAGGGCACGAGTTCTGATGATCCTTGTGACACCCCTGAATTCCCTCACTTTGGAGAGATCCCCTCTCACTTCCTGTTTTAGTTGTGGGACAGGACATGAAGTGACCGAAAAATAAAAATAAAACTGACAGGGATTATTAACCTCCCTTACACTATCCAAAATAAAGAAAACGTTTTGCCTTTAGTTCTACTTTAAGTTAAATGATAGCAGTGCACTATTAGAAATGTTGATGTCTGCTCTACGTCTTTACAGCAAGAACAATTGTCTGGAAGAGCTGGACAAATGGTCATACTAGTATGGCTGCAGTTTGGGTTTAGGTGTAGGAATCCAGAGTTTATTAAGTGTAGGTAAACTGTATGCAAAGTGATGTGTGTCCACCTACTATTAGCTATACAGAAATGTAACCCTAATATTGTTAGTTCTTAAGCGTGAAATTTGCCGTATATTTTCATTTTGTATAGAATTATATTCTATTTAATACTTTACAACATATAATGGGATTTAGAATGGGATTAATTTTTCTTTAATTATTTGGTAATACATTGTTTCATTTATTTGGCTGTTTAATCCTTTCTAGGTACAGAAAGTTCTGTGTTTAACAGGAAAAAGGTACAGAATTGTTAGAATTTTCTTAGAATGTCAAAATGAATTAGGACTGAAGACCCAAAGAATTAAATAACCCATATATTGGCTGTCAATTTGGAAAAATTGCAATAATAGACAGCTGCTTAAAAAAAGTAGTTTGGACTATACCTTACAAAATAAATACAGGCTGAAGATTGGCCACCCAGGCATAACAGAGTTAGAGCCAGAGATCAAGTGTGTCTAATCTTGAGACTAACATTGAGAATCACATGACTGGCAGCCAAAGAACACACATTTCTACATCCTGTTAATCCACTAAAGGTACATGACATCAGTTTCTGTAACATCAGCTGAGTGGGCAACATTTAACTGAATGGACAAATGCCAACAGACAAAATACAACTTACTGAACAACCGTCCCCGTCTCCCCTCTTGTTTCTTTGCAAATAATTTGTCACTTTAGGTGTATCTTCTGGACAATGCAGTTAACAATGATGTAACTGTAAAGTTTAATAACCCATATCAACCAATCATATTTTCTAAGTTCAGATCTGAGAATTCTGGCCCAGATTCATAGAGCAATTACGCCTGTCTAACTGGTGTTAGACAGGAGTAATTTCAAATTTCGCGCGCCGTATCACTAGTTTGAATCCTCAAACCATGATACGGTGGCTTCGGGCTTCGATCCGAGAGGCTTACGTCTTCGTAAGCCTTCGGATCTACGCTGCGATATTTTTGCGGCCGCTGGGAGGAGTTTGCGTCGTTTTGATGTGTCGGGATATGCAAATGAGTTTTTACGGCGATCCACGAAGATACGAGCGGTCTTCGCAATCGCTTACGTCTATTTTTTTTTACGTACTGTTAGACCAGCTTTTTGCTGGTCTAACGGTGCGTAGCCCATGTTAAGTATGGCCGTCGTTCAGGGTCGAATTTAATTTTTTTTTTTACGTAAGTCGTTCGGGAATAGAAATGTCCGTAAACGACGCTACTCAAACAACGAATGACGTAACAACGTGATTTCGCGCAATGCACGGCGGGAAATTTGCGAACGGAGCATGCGCAGTTCGATCGCCGCGGGAACGCGCCTATTTTAAATGCTTCACGCCCCCTACTCGCGTAGATGGATTGCGACGGGAGAATTACACTACGCCGCCGTCGTTTACTGGACAAAATCTACCTGGATTCCACGTAGAGCCAGGTAAAAAACAGCGGCGTAGTGTATTTCTGATACGCTACGAGAATCTAATTCTCTCTGAATCTGGGCCTCTGATTTTACAGTACATTTCCTAAATTATTATTTTTTTATATTTAAATCAAATTGGTCTCCTGTAGCTATATGTTTCTCCAGATAAATTGGAACAACATTCTTAATGTTGGGCATCCACATGCACATATTTTCCAACACTTCAGACAATCTGTGTGGTTGCAATTTCCTTTAACAGAAACCTACATAATCTCTCCAGTTCTGAGTTTTCAAAAGTCAGGTAAACAACAAGCATTTTAGCAACGACTTTTTCACTCAAAACAAATACCCTTTTTATATATTTTTATTTTTTTGGATTCATATATATCTACATTAACATATAATATTTGGGAGGAAAAAAATCAAGACATAAAAGCTAATTTTTTATTTTAGCTTATCACCACAGCTGAGGCAATATTATATTTAATCAAATCATGAAGACATTAACCACTTAAGCCCCGGACCAATATAATGCTAAATGCCCAAAGGTGTTTTTACAATTCGGCACTGCGTCACTTTAACAGACAAAATTTGCGTCCTTTTCTTCCCACAAATAGAGCTTTCTTTTGATGGTATTTGATTGTCTCTGCAATTTTTATTTTTTGCAATATAAACGGAAAAAGACTGAAAATTTTGAAAAAAAAATTATATTTTCTACTTTTTGTTATAAGAAAAATCAAACATTTAGGCCAAAATGTATTCAGCCACATGTCTTTAGTAAAAAAAAAAAATCGCAATATAAAAAAAACTAGCTACCTAGCGGCAACAGTGACACTAATACAGCGATCAGAAAACCGATCGCTTAGTGACACTGGCAAAAGGGGGTGAAAGGGTTAACTAGGGCGGTGATCAAGGGGTTAAACCTTTATTAGGGGGGGTAGGAGGCTACCCTGGACCTAACACCAACTGCCTGCCACACTAACTGTCACACTGACACTAAATGCAGTGATCAGTAAATATATGATCCCTGCTATTAGTGACACTGTGATAGGGGGCTGGGGGGGGGGGGGTGATCTGAAGAGGTTAAGTGTGCCTATGTGTACTGGTGTCAGTGTAGTGTTGTGCAACTTACTTGTGATGTCTTCTCTCCTCTCGCCGGATTGAAAATACCGCCAAGAGGAGAGGTGACATTACTTCCTCTGCCTGTGTTTAAATTACACAGGCAGAGGGCAGGCAGAGGGGGGGAAGCGGATTCGCTGGGAGCGATCGCGAGGGGGCGGACAGAAACGAACAGCCGCACCCTCATCCCAGATCGCTCCCAGAGGCTTACCGTCCGCCGCATGTAGCGGGGGGGTCCCAATCGGACCCCCGACCTGCGGGAAGGCAGGGACATGCCAGCACGTCCATCTGCCTGTACGTGCCATTCTGTGGACGTACATTTACATGCGACGGTCGTTAAGCAGTTAAATGGTCTGTCCACTAAAACTGAAATGTCTTCAATTGTGCATGAAAACACCAGTGGTAGGCTATTGACACCATTTTACCCAAGATCTCCAATCCACCTAGCCTGTTACAAGGGGCTTCAATCACTGTGTTAGACTTTTAATAATACAGCAGGAGGATAGAAATGCCTGCTGCTGCAAGAACAGAAGGGAGGTTCCTTAGTAGAAGGGTGCATAACTAAGAACTAATTTGGGAGGTCTTGCTCCCAGATCTGAAATTAACCCAGGGACTTCCATCTAACTGAAATAACAATGGTCAAAATAGTATCTATATTACCTTGGGTTGTTTCATTTTTGCAATAGCCTGTAGTAACCTTAGCATGTGATGCGTTTCTCCTTCATCTAAATTGGACATCTGTGATACCAGTTCCCTCAAGCAATGATGTATAGGTTGAGGCCTCATCTCATAGACTGATGGAAGCACTCGGAGCAGCATGCTATTACCTATAAGAAAGAACAATGCATTGGACTGAAAACAGATTCCTGTGCTTTGACACATACAGTTCTGAACAATTTAAACTAATTTTCCACAGACTTGGCTATTTATCAGGAAATTCTTGGACTGTATAGCTAAGAATATTATATATACATTTGTTTGACTATAGACAATTTTAAATCATGCCTGACATACCAGAGTGCTATGACAAATTGCAGAACCAAAATTGTCAGAAAACATTTTTGCACAAACACATTATTTTCCTTTAAAAACTAATAATAATATTGGATCTTTGTTTTTCCTGTGGTCTTACTGAAATCATACTTGTTTCAACATGTGTACACGTACATTTATCTGTACCAGAAAATCATTCGAACACAATAGTTATTAACATTTTATTCATTAAGTTGAATATGTTTATCCCCTCATGGCCAAGGGTGTTTTGTGGCTTTATGATCAGCTAAATTCCAGTCAGAAGGCTTTAAATAACTATACTTTTTTTTATCTTGAATGCTTAAAGACTTGCTATCTGTCTCTCACTGATCCTTGATAGTTTTGGGCAGCGGGAGGCATTTTTATTATACAGCAGTGCTTTTGCAGTTCTTCAATATTATTTTATTACTTTCACATGACAGCAATCCCCAGCTAAGAGTCAATGTGGCTGTTTCTGAATAGTTGTAATTAGGGTTGCACCGATACCAGTTTTTAAAGACCGAGTATGAGTACCGAAGCCAGTGCAGATCCACTGAAGGGAAGGTAAATCCCCACTGGCAGCTGAAACATCATTGGTTGTTAAGGATGCGGCGGCCCCACTCCTTAACAACTAATGGCTGCCTGTGAAATTCTTTCTTATACATTTCATCTGTCAGCTGGGAATCCCGCTGACAGATGAAAGACCCAAACCTGAAGTGTCGGTTTCAGGTTTGGGTGCATTTGCTTAGTATCGACACTGATACAGATACCAGTATCGGTATCGGTGCAACCCTAGTAATATAGTCAGGGGTGTTAAAAACAGACTTGTCACAGGCAGCAGGTTTACAATACACATGAATGCACTTGTAGGCAGGTGCAGTTTATTTTCTCCACTGCAGGTAGCGCTCAATCTGCAGCTGGAGAGGAAGTTAGGAAGAACCTGGTTCCTCTATGGTTTTCTGGGTCACTGGTGAAGCGATTTAGTTGGATGCTTTTGCCCCATGTGACTCTGACAGCCATTTTGGATTGGGCAGAACTATTAAGGGCCCTGACTTCTGGCTTTTGGGATGCTTCATGCCAGTGGGTAGTGCAGGGAAAGGTACCCTGTCTGTAAGGGACAGTTCTAGCGGAAGGGAAATGTTCCTCACGAGGAGGGAAATCATAGGGTCACATCTCTTCTGGACAGCTTCACAAATGAGCACAAGACAGCCAGGCAGCATTCTGTCCCTCTCTACAGATACTGTCACTCTGGTTGGAACCTGCTCTGTTAACGTTGCTATAACTGTGAGTGCATTTGGTTGGACAGTCCTCCCACCGGGATTGTTGTGAACTGTTGCTGCATTGCTTCAATACAAGTTTGTTATTGTACCTGTCTGTGCGAATTATTATCACCGCACGCCAGCTACAAGCTTGTTTGTGTGTATCTTGCATGCATGTTCGTGAGTGGCTGAATATAATTCATTTTTTATCTTTTATTTCCCAAAAATATATTTTCGAATAGAAAAAGTCATACATATGTAAACGATAGGAAAAACAATGAAGGGCTGAACATTATTTTTTTTTCTACTAAAAATGTATTAATAAAAGAGCAGTTCCAGGCAACAAGTAACACCGGAACCAGTGAGCTACTAAAGCCATGAAACAGCAACTGTGCTAAAATAAAATGTCCACAATGTTTTAGATCATCTGGGTTCTGGATAGTTTACTGTATCTAAAAGTTTAGAATAGTTTTGTTCTCTGCTTGTTTTATCAATGATCAGATTCAAAATTCCAAGGTTGGATATGACTGCTAGCTGGAATGACATGTTGATGCATCAGACATTCTGTGTGTAACAGACAGTCAGAACCCTACAGTGGGTATGTAAGTCCGTTGCTACATTACAAAAAGGAACACAACATTTTTTTCCATAGCAAAAGTTAAAGAAAGTGGGGTGGCATGGTGCTCCACCCATATGCCTGAATTGAACACTGAAGCAATAGAGATAACAATGAATGTGGGGTAAGTGGGTGGTATATTAAAAATATAGACCAAAATCTGTGCCAAGATTTATTCTATAGGAATATACTGTACATATTTGATTTTTGCCTCCTGCATCTTGTGTAGATGCAGGAGGCAAAAATCAAATATGTACAGTATATTCCTATAGAATAAATATCAAAACTGGTGTTAGATATTTCCATACTGTTAACATCTAAATACAATGCAATTGTATAAAATTTGTCATTCACTATATGTATACTGTATATCTTGGGCATTCCAGAAAACTGAATTCTTAACAAAAATCTAAATGTGTACAGCTGTTGCTGACAAAGTCCATTATATTTTCCCAAACTGTCATACTACTACGGTAAAAACATATTTCAAGAATAAACTTTTGCTTGTTTTCCTCCTAAATTAATATGGTTGTTAGGAATAACAAAAAATGTGAAAATGTAGCCTAAGTGTTTTCTAAAGGACCGCCATGTAGTGCTCAAATCTGTACAGTGCACAGTACACAATCATACACCGAGAGGCTGCAAGGGCACTTTTAAAAGCATGCACATTCTGGTTTCAGTAAATGAACGAAGTTTAGAATTAAACAGACTTTTGAATTTAGCAAAGTATGAAAAGTTTCTGAAGCACTAAAAGATTATTGTTTTTACTTGTTGACTGTAATTTCTCTTTACTGAAATTAGTATATTGTTATTATAACTATGCCTAAAGCCCAGGTAAAGTTTCAGCAACAAGTATCTGAATTGAGGTTGCATAGATTTTTAAATGTTACTGCTATCTCTCTTTTTATTTTATTTTTAGATTCTTTATTTAATGAAAAAAATCAGTTTTTACAATCTGAGATATAATATATATATATATATATATATATATATATATATATATATATATATATATATATATATATATATATATATACACACACACATACAGTGTGTAAAAAGTTGAAAAAGTATTCATACCACTTGAAATTTTCCACATTTTGCCTAAAAGTAAAACGCTATGTGTGGCAGAAAACGAACCATACACATCACCCCACTGTGACACATGGTGGTGGAAGCATCATGTTGTGAGGATGCTTTTCTTCAGCAGGGACGGGGAAGCTGGTCAAAGTTGATGGGAAGATGGATGGAGCCAAATACAGGGCAATCTTAGAGGAAAACCTGTTATGCCGCGTACACACACCCATTTTTTCGGGTTGTAAAAAATTTAATTTTTAATGGCCCTAGAAAAAACGAATTTTTTTTCAACCCGATCGTTAAAACGGTCTTGCCTACACACAATCGTGAATGAAAAATGCTCTAGCAAAGCGCGGTGAAGTACAACACGTACAACGGCACTATAAAGGGGAAGTTCCATTCAGATGTCGCCACCCTTGGGGCTGCTTTTGCTGATTTTGTGTTAGTAAAAGACAATTCGCGCTTTTCAGTCTGTTACAGCGTGATGAATGTGCTTACTCCATTACGAACACTAGTTTTACCAGAACGAGCGATCCCGTCTCATAACTTGCTTCTGAGCATGCATGTTTTTTTCACGTCGTTAAAGCCCACACACAACCATTTTTTACGACGTTAAAAGCGACAAAGTTAAAAACTTAGTGAAAAATTAATACATGTTCTAAATTTTTAATGGCCATTTTTTGCACTGGAACCCACGCACGATCGTTTTTAATGACATAAAAAAAAACTTAATTTTTTACAACCTGAAAAACGGTTGTGTGTACGCGGCATTAGAGTCTTCAAAAGACTTGAGACTGTGGCAGAGGTTCACCTTCCAGCATATTCATGTGTTAGAATAGCCCAATCAAATTCCAGACTGAAATCCCATTAAGAATCTGTGGCAAGACTTGAGAATTGCTGTTCACAGATGCTCTCCAGCCAATCTGACAGAGCTTGAGCTATTTTGCAAGGAATAATGGGCAAAAATGTCACTCTCTAGATGTGCAAAAGCTGGAAGAGACATCCCCAAAATGACTTGCAGCTGCAATTGCAGCAAAAGGTTGTTCTACAAAGTATTGACTCAGGGGGGTTGAATACAAATGCACGTCACACTTTTCACATATTTATTTGTAAAAAAAAAATTGAAAAAAATTTATCATTTTCCTTCCACTTTACAATTATGTGGCACTTTGTGTTGGTCTATCAAATAAAATCCCAATAAAATGCATTTAAAGTTTTTAATTGTAACATGACAAAAGGTGGAAAATTTTAAGGGGTATGAATACTTTTTCAAGGCACTGTATTTTAATGTAAGTTTTAAAAACCTAATTCTTGGGTGTTCAGCCTTAGAATATGACCCCCCCCCCCCCAAAAAAAATAAAAAATAATAATAATAATAATAATAATAATTCACTTACAGCATATCATATGTGATAAAATAAAATCCATTCATGTAGTGAATAACACAAAAATAATACAGTCTGGTCTCTATTGCAGTGTTAATTCCTAAGTATTAAGGCACCATGTTAGGATTTTGTAGCAAATACCATAAATCTAAGTCAATAATTCACACTAAGGGGCAGTCTGCTTATTTAGTAATATAGTATACTGGAAATCCCCAAGTATTGACAAAGACTTAACCCAGCTGAGACACAGCTGAGAACTAATTTAATTCATGTGTGCATTTACAATGTGACGCAAGCCTTAAGAAATCTGAAATAAGTAAACAATGCACCGATACAAGTGCTAACATTGTGTACAAACTTTAAACAAAATCCTGCTTTCAAGCTTTGTGCAATTTTTACATGTGCTGTACTTGCTTCTTGATCTACATAAACCCAATGGAATTTACTCTGGCACTGAGACTACTGTGTGTGTGTGTCCAAATTGAGAATAAATGGAAATTCCCTTCTTAATGTGTCCCTTCCAAGTAGTCATAAAAAGGGGCCCCATTCCCAAAGTCCCAACTTGTACATAAATTGGCAAATTACAGCCAAACTACTGTATAAATATACTGTAATACCGGATTTTACCAGTAGATGGCACAGCAAGCAAAATCTAAAACAGCAGGTCTGTGACAGTGTCTGACAATATAAAGGGAAATACACTGGAGCAAGAAAAATATACTTTCCAAATATGTGTTTATGAGTGTAAACAAAACAAATATAAAATTGTGCCTCTGCAGCTCAGGGATGAAAAAAACAAACTGTTCCAGGCTTTTAATTGTGGATCCATTTACCATATGGATGACATCTGTGTTTTGGTACAGTCATTGAACACTTAGCACAATTATAACATGAGTGATATAGAACATTCGAATGTGATTTTGTTTCCCGTTGTTTGAAGTTATGAGCACATACTGTGCAAACCAGTGACTGGTCTGCTTTATAAACAAGAATTAAAATAAATGTGGGAACAACAAAGGGTGAATATAATGCAGTGATAATAGATGAAGTGGAGTTCAGATTTTTCTTGCATAGCTACTTTAGTACAAACATATCTCATACCTGAGCGATCCCTGTGGAAGCTGGAAATCACTGTGGTAGTAGTCGCCACTACTACTGTAATAGCAGAGGGCTTCCAGGTCCAGTGCCAAGCGGTTGCCCTTCTGAATAGTTCTCTCAATGACAGCAGTGCCAAGCGGTTGCCCTTCTGAATAGTTTTCTCAATGACAGCAGTGCCAAGCGGTTGCCCTTCTGAATAGTTCTCTCAATGACAGCAGTGCCAAGCGGTTGCCCTTCTGAATAGTTCTCTCAATGACAGCAGTGCCAAGCGGTTGGGGTCAGTGTACTTTAGGTAGGATTTAAAAAAATTCATTTGTTAATGGATAACTAAAATAGAGTATAAGTTTTGTGCTGAAAAAGCTCCCCTCGGCTTATACTCGCTTGATCTCCTGAACTTTGGGATCACATATAGCCCCACTCTTCTTCTACAAGTGTGCAAAGTTTGTTGTCCGGGGGACCTACCGCCGCGGAGCACCGATTTTTCAAATCCAAACTCCCCCATGAGCCCAGACTCCCATGTTAAATGGTAATTTCTCTGGTCAATTTGGGGACCCGGTGCCGGCCGGTCGTAGGTCCCATGGACCTGGAACTTGGCACACATGTAGTGCCATTTCTTCTCTGCAAGTGTGCAAAGTTTGTTGTCTGGGGGACCTACAGCTTGGGAGCACCGATTTTTCAAACCAGGCACCCCTTTCATAGACTCCCATGTTAAACGTCAATCTAGTCATGGGCACAGTGAGGCATGGGCACAGTGAGGCAAGCACATGGACACAGTGAGGCAAAGTGAGACACAGTGAGGCATGCAGATGGACACCCTAGGCTTAAACTCGAGTCAATACGTTTTCCCAGTTTTTTGTGATAAAATTAGTAGATATGTGCACTCCTCTTTGGGTGCCAAGCAAGAGTCACATGAGAGGCCTACCTCAGGGTGGACTCTTCTGGGATACTAACTTTAGTAAACTCTCTGGAGGTATTAGGCATCACCATGCATTTAGGAGGGACACACAGAGCCAATGCCCAACCTACCTGTTAAGCGTATCACCCCTATCTCACTTCCAGTAATGGTATGGGGTCCTGCTATGCACCTAGCATGGACTCAATGCATGCACTTGACTTAACTATCCCTTACTTACCTTTGAACAGGATGAGGGCCCTGGTGGTACAGATCTGCTCCTGTTGCTATGGGAGACAGATCATGGCCGAAGGAGTGCTGACAAAATTTCCCTCGCTGCAATAGGCTAACTCGCCTGCCAAGTGTAGACGCTTAACGATAGGCTGCTAGAGAAGCCTTTGACACCTTTGGTAACCACTGTATCTTCACACCATATTAACTCTTTTACTGATGACTTCTTACCCCAATGTGCTTTAGTGACCCAAGCTGTAACTATATGTGCTGGTTATTTGCATTGCACCCCTTTAGTAACTTCAGATCAGGCAAAGGCAAGGTTTCAAACATTTTACTTAAGAATAAGTTAACATTGTAACGGAATGACCCGTGATACTCTGAGACTTTTAAAGGATGCAATGTACTCCTGTGCCAGCTTTACCAATGACTTGGGTAGGGTTGAGCGAACCCGAACTGTAAAGTTCGGGATCGTACTGAACTTTTGTTTTTTTTGGACCCGAACCCGAATAATTTGCTGAAAGTTTGGGTTCGGAGTTCGGCAATGTAATGGCGCGCTGCACGGCAGCCAATCGCCATTTGTTTTACTCGTGTGATCTAGAAGCCATCACAGCCATGCCTACTAATTGCATGGCTGTGATTGGCCAGTGCAGCATGTGACCCAGCCTCTATATAAGCTAGAGGCACACAGTGCAGCCAGCTTGTCACTCTGCACTCTGCTTTAGTTAGGTTAGGGAAAGGCTGCTGCTGCTCTCAGGGAGAGATTTAGATAGGAGTCAGACTGTCCTGCTTCAGAATCACCAGCACTGTATATGTTACTCTGAGATACTCTGCAATATAGGTTAGGAAAAGGTTCCTGTTTGTGCTTGTAGGGAATATATAGGAGTATGTCCTGTTTCTAAAATCTAATTACACCAGTACCAGTGGCGGCTGGTGAAGTTTTTGGATGGGGGGGGCGCAAGACCCTGCCCCTCCACGTTTGGCCCCTCCCACTTCTCATAAGCCACACCCCTTATAGAATCCACCCACTCCGTCCCCTGTATTCCACTTGCTTCCACTCATAGTGTCAGGATCACAGGACAGAGTATATAGCCCCAGCATCACAAATCATGGTATATAGCGCAGCCTTACAGATCGGTGCAAACAAACTAAAAAATTACACTGTTAGTAATGAAGGACTCTAAATGGGGACAAGATTACCAGATACTGCGGACATACTGCACAAGATTACCAGAGACTGTGGACATACTGCAGGAGATTACCAGAGACTGCGGACATACTGCAGGAGATTACAAGATACTGCGAACATACTGCACAAGATTACCAGAGACTACGAACATACTGCACAAGATTACCAGAGACTGCGAACATACTGCACAAGATTACCAGAGACTGCAGACATACTGCATTAGATTACCAGAGACTGCGAACATACTGCATTCGACTACCAGATACTGCAGAAATACTGCACTAGATGACCAGAGACTGCGGACATACTGCACAAGATGACCAGAGACTGCGGACATACTGCATTAGATTACCAAATACTGCAGACATACTGCATTAGATTACCAGATACTGCGGACAAACTGCATTAGATTACCAGATACTGCGGAGATACTGCAGAAGATTACCAGATACTGCGGAGATACTGCAGAAGATTACCAGAGACTGCGGACATATTGCATTAGATTACCAGAGACTGCGGACATACTGCACAAGATGACCAGAGACTGGGGACATACTGCACAAGATGACCAGAGACTGCGGACATACTGCATTAGATTACCAGATACTGCGGACATACTGCATTAGATTACCAGATACTGTGGACAAACTGCATTAGATAACATGTAATTCCGTGAATTGTGGCTCTAATGAAAAACTTTGCGTAGGGGTGAAGGCCGGTATTTTTGCAGAAATGTACATGTAAATGAAATTAGGTAAATAAGCGTGGGGGGTTGGGGGGGTTTGATGGAGATGGCCGCTATTTTGGCAGAAATGTAATTGTATGTGTAAAAGAAATTTGTTGGTTATTAATGGGGGGGGGGGATCTATTTTGACAGAAATGTACACATGTGGTTAATAAGCAGGGGGGGGGGGGTGGTAGTGACTGCTACCATTTTAGGTCAGAAATGTACATTTAAAATAAAAGACATTTGGTTAATAAGCGGGGGGGGGGGGTGGAATGGTAGTAGTGACTGCTATCATTTTGGCAGAAATGTGCATTTAAATTAATAAACATTTGGTTAATAACTGTGGGGGGGGGGGGGGGGGGGGGGGGGTGACTGCTATCGTTAACCAAATGTCTTATTTTAAATGCACATTTCTGCCAAAATGATAGCAGTCATTACCATCCCCCCCACAACACCCCATCCTCTTATTAACCAAATGTCTTTTATTTTAAATGCACATTTCTGCCAAAATTATAGCAGTCATTACCATCCCCCCACAACACCCCCCCCCCTTATTAACCAAATGTCTTTTATTTTAAATGTACATTTCTGCCACAATGATAGCAGTCACTACCAAATGTCTTATTTTAAATGCACATAAGTGGGGGGGATGGTAGTGACTGCTATCATTGTGGCAGAAATGTACATTTAAGATAAAAGACATTTGGTTAATTAGCGGGGGAGGAGGGGGGGTGACGGCCGCTATCTCAGCGGCACATAAGATTACTGAGCAGAGAGGCAGAGGGGAATGTACATGTTAAGATTACTGAGCAGAGGAGCAGAGGGGAATGTACATGTTAAACTTTAACATGTACATCCCCCTCTGCTCCTCTGCTCATTAATCTTATGTGCCGCCGAGATAGCGGCCGTCACCCCCCCCCTTATTAACTAAATGTGTTTTACAGTAAAAGACATTTAGTTAAAAAGGGGGGGGGTGATGGCCGCTATCTCGGCGGCACATAAGATTAATGAGCAGAGGAGCAGAGGGGGATGTACATGAAAGAGAAGGATGGCCGCTATTTAAAATGAAAGAAAGGGGCAATGAGCACAGGAGCGGAGAGAGGATGCTTACCGGGAGTCCAGGAGTCGGGACCGCACGGGCGCTGAGCTGCAGAGTGAGTGCCGACGTCACTTCCTGTACATCAAGTGACGTTGGATCACTATAGCGTGTAGTGCACCCGCCCGGCCATAATAATACATACAGTCCATCGTGCCGGAAGCAAGTGGCGCGATGGAAATAGCCACAATGGCATTTTTTGGCTGTCAATGTAGCGCCACGTCTGCAATCCCGTGATTGCACAGACGTGGCGCTACCCATACAGCACTGTGCCCGTCGCCGGGACACAGTGCACATAAGGACCATTTTTGGATTTTTTTTCTATTAAAGGGACATGTTTTAATTTAAAAAAATAAATAAAATTTTTAGATTTTTTTTATAAATATCTTTTTATTTTTTACTGACTGGGGGTGGGGGGGGCGGCGCCCGGACGCCCCCTATGGACGGGCCGCCACTGACCAGCACTGCATCTGTTCCTGTGAGATACTCTGCAAGATACTTTAGGGCAGGGGCCTCCAAACTTTTTAAACACAGAGCCAGTTTACTGTCCTTCAGATTTTAGGGGGGCCAGACTGTGGTCAGTGGGAATAAAAAATAAATTAAAGTTATAGTGCCGGTAGTCAGTAGGTGGAATAGTGCCCCATAAAAGGTATTAGTTATAGCAATAGTGCCCCATTGTTGGTGTCATAGGGAGGAAAAATACACCATCATTGGTGTCAGTGGTAGGAATAGTGTCCCATCATTGGTATCAGTGGGAGGAATAGTGTTCCATCATTTGTGTCAGTGGGAGAAATAGTTTCCCATCATTTGTGTCAGTGGGAGAAATAGTGCCCCATCATTGGTATCAGTGGGAGGAATAGTGTCCCATTATTTGTGTCAGTGGGAGAAATAGTGTCCCATCATTTGTGTCAGTGGGAGAAATAGTGCCCCATCATTGGTATCAGTGGGAGGAATAGTGTCCCATCATTGGTATCAGTGGGAGGAATAGTGCCCCATCATTGGTATCAGTGGGAGGAATAGTGTCCCATCATTTGTGTCAGTGGGAGAAATAGTGTCCCATAATTTGTGTCAGTGGGAGAAATAGTGCCCCATCATTGGTATCAGTGGGAGGATTAGTGTCCCATCATTTGTGCCAGTGGGAGAAATAGTGTCCCATCATTTGTGCCAGTGGGATGAATAGTGTCCCATCATTGGTATCAGTGGGAGGAATAGTGTCCCATCATTGGTGTCAGTGGGAGGAATAGTACACCATCATTGGTATCAGTGGGAGGAAAAGTGCCTCATCGCCCGTATCATTGGGAGGAATAGCGCTTCATATCTGTAGGAGGAATTCCCAAGGGCCGGATAAAGGCATGCAAAGGTCCGCATCCGGCCCTGGGGGCTGCAGTTTGGAGACCACTGCTTTAGGGGAATGTTCCTGCTTGTCAAGATTATTATTTTTTTTTTATGTTATTTTAAGTTATTTCCCTATCCACATTTATTTTCAGAGTACTTGCCATGCTCTTATCGACATTTTGCTGACATTTGCAGCCCTCTAAGCCCTTTCCCTTAGTCTTTTAGAGACATTTTATTAGTCAAAAGTCTGGGTCCCCATTGACTTCAATGGGGTTCGGGGTCAAGTTCGGGTCAAGTTCGGGGTCCCAAACCCGGACTTTTTTCCAAAGTTTGGCCGAATCCGCCGAACCCGAACATCAAGGTGTCCGCTCAACTCTACACTTGGGTCTAGGGTCATAGGATGACTGAGAAATGATATCATGAATTACATGAGATGGGACATTAATGCTTATTCATGTATTGCAGGATATTTTAGAATATTACAAGTTGGGACTCATTCAATGTGGGGACACATACTGTGAGGTGTTAATTAAGTCTGGCTTCTGAAAGACCTTTCATTGTGTATGCTAATGACACTGTATTGTGTGAAAATCTATTGATGATAGATGTGTTGTGAGTTAGACGTCTCTTTTCAGGTGTAATGGATTAGCATGTCAATTATGTTTACTAAAAGAATGTACATTATGTAGCAGCTTATCGCGGACTCAGAACATCTGTCTAAGATGTGGAATGTGACTTCTCAGCTGTAGTAATTAGTTCATGTTAATTATGTCAGACCGGTGCCGAAAAGTCTGTGGGATGTGGATTGAGGGCGACTTGTTAAGCACCCATTGTGTGATGCTTTGGGTGGAGTGTTTCATTGTCCCTGTGATTACTGCAGCATGCTTTGTAACTGTATGTAACCAGCCTGAGTTTACCATTAAAGCATTCCTTCATTTTGGAACCAGAGAACAGAGCTGTGCGTGTCTCGTTTATTCTGGGAAATGGAATGGGTTGTGTCTGCCGGATTGTGGAGTGTCGGATAAGCTGTCTTGGGTTGGTGGAATGTAATATCGTAAACGGTGTTGACCGTTACAAGTGGTGGCACAGCAGTGGGATGGTTCCATCGCCAGAAGAACAGCTACAAGGACACAGGACAATAGAGACACAGTATGAACGGCTGAAGCTCTCTTCCCTCAAGGACTTACTGGAGAGCCGGGGCAGACTGGCCAGCAATCGTAAGAAAAGGGACATTATTGCAGAACTTGTCGAAATGGATATAGCTGAAAGGCCCGGCGTAACAGACAGGACGTTTTGATCGGGCTGTTAAACGTGGACTGGCACAGTATGGTCCTAATCCTCCACCGGAGATCATAAACCTGGTTAAAGCGGCTGTGGATGCAACTTGGCTACATCAAAGAGGTTCTGCAGCAGCAGAAGTCTCAGCAGCACCAACTGAAGAGAGAGGAGAGGTACAGATACCAGTCACCATGGAAGAGGAATTCAGAAGGAGGTTACAAGAGATGCGGATACAGCACAGTGGACCAGTATCAGAGGAGGTCCTGTTGGGATGGTCTGATTCGATTCACTGCGAACTCTGCTAGCTCTGGAGCAGCAACACCAAGGAAAGGTCCTGCTCTCCATCCATGTAAGGTACTGGCCGCAGTATGAGTGGAGTGGACAGCCGAGTTAAGCAGGCTGATCCGGGCAGAGATGCGGTTGGACAAGAGCTTCAGAGCCCTCCGGTGGTATGTAGCCCAAGAGTGCCCGTGGTCAGTGGATGACAGCCCGACGGAAGGCTATGACTATGATGGGCTGGGATTGTTGTATTGGATGATGTCCAGTGATCCTGAATTCGGGGATGATCGGGAGTGGCGCTTGGAGGAAATAATGGAACACAGAGAGAAAAAATTGAATGTCTCAGAAGGGCACTGGTTACAGGAAGGTTTGGAGTTTCTGGCCGTCCAGGAATGGGAGCTGGAGATCGGCTACATACAGCTGCTAGACTCGGCTCAGCAACAGGGTGGGGCTCCCTTTGGCTGGGACTATGAGGAAATTTCAGCTGCCAACTTTAGGGTCCTGGCTGATGAATCGGCAGTGGAAAATATGGAGATTGCCATTCCCAAAGCCGAAGCGGATGATGTGGAGTTCCAGGGGACTAGGTGTAGTTGGCTCATCTCCCCAGCCACAGATTACATAATGTATGGACTTAATGGACCGTCCAGAGGATGTTACGATTTATGCATCCCCAACAGAAGTGCTGGCAACAGGGCAGAGTGCTAGCAATCTCGGCCCAGCACCGGAACCAACTGTGGAGTTCCAGGGAGACGGGGCGGTTGGCCCCTTTCTCCAGCAACAAGCTGGGGTGGTAAAGCTTTTACTCCAAGCTGAAGCACTGGCAGCAGGGCAGGATGCTACTGGCCGCTGCACACAACTGTAGATTGAGCTGACATCGGAGGATGGGACTGTGGTCTCCCCTCACAGCAACCCAGCAGAAGAGCTGGCAACAGAGCAGAGTGCCACAAGCCTCTGCTCTTAACTAGTAGGAGAGGGAGTTCCTGTGGAAGTGGATGGAACTTCAGTCTCCACTGGTATACCCCAGGGATGGGGGGCAGTTGGCCCAGACCCCCAACAGCATGATAAACTGAGCACAGTCACCCTGTCTTCTCTCCAGCGGCTGAAAGGACTCCAGGAAAAAGGGCCAGTCCAGGCCTCTCCCCAGCGGCAGGCATGTTCTCTGAGAGAGGCAGAAGTTGGCTGGGTGAGTAATGCTCTGTTTGGAGCAATTTATTTGGGGTACTGTGGGGATACCAGCATTGGAGAAATGGAACTACTGACTAACTTTGGTGTCAACCCGTCTGGGGTCTCCTCCTGTGTTAGTCTCCTACCGAAAGGGGAGAGATGTAACGGAATGACCCGTGATACTCTCAGGCCCCATACACACGATCGGACATATTCGATGAAAACGGTCCGCGGACCATTTCCATCGGATATGTCCGATCGGGAGTTTGATCCAATGGCGTGTACACACCATCGGATCAAATTCCCCGCCGCCGGACGGCGCGGTGACGTGGCGGTGACGCGGCGGTGACGTTGACGCCGCCGCGTCACCGCCACGTCACCGCACCAGGAAGTAAAACACTTCCGCTCATGCGCCGAATCCATTCGGCAGCGGCGCGGCGGCGGTGGGGGCCGACATGGCTGCTGGTAAGTGTACTAACCAGCAGACATGTCGGGCGGACAGATTCCCACCGGATAGATTTCAAAGCTTGCTTTGAAATCTGTCGGGTGGAGAAATCTGTCCGCTAGCCCATACACACGAGCGGAGATGTCTGCTGAAACGGTCCATCGGACCGTTTTCAGCGGACATATCCCCTCGTGTGTACGCGGCCTGAGACTTTTGAAGGTTGCAACGTACTCCTGTGCCAGCTTCACCAATGACTCTTGGGTATAGGGTCATCCTATGTCCGATAGGGGCATAGGATGACTGAGAAATTATATCATGAATTACATGAGATGGGACATTGATGATAAATCATGTATGGAAAGTGGGAAAAACAACTGCGCTAATTATCTAAAAACAAAAAACAATGTAGCAGCCAGCACACAGACAAACAAAGTCAAAGTGAACGTGGAGAAAGAAAGTGCAGCGCTATACTAATTAGTTTTGTGAAAATGCTGCCAAATTCACATGACATAACAATGTGAAATCAAACAAAAATTGTATGTAAAAGCATAGTAAAAGACAATTGTACTCAACATGTGTGGAATACTGATATAGTCCATACATATGTTGGCAAACTGATGAGTGAAAAAACCAACCAAACAAAATAAACAAAAATGAATAGTTCATAGGTGTGTCCCAAATGGATGAATGAAATCTTCACATATGATGCCAGTTCAAGGAAATTAAGACAACAATGATGGCTTGTCTGTAGCAACCTTCAGACTATCAAAATCAATGGAAATGGATACTCTTACCAGCTGTGGTGGACTCACATGTTAGTACTAACAGCAAGTCAGATCAGGCATGGTGGTCACAGCGGACCCTGGGCTCTGTGCGTGAAAGGTTTTGCAGCGATGGTCACTCCAGCTGAGATGATGGATTTAATCTTGGTCGGATACTTCACTTCAGGGACAGGAACCCGGATGACAAAAGGCCAATGGAGGGATGGCCAGGCTCATGTATCAACACAACATGTGTGGCATGGGAAAAAGAAAAAAGAAATGCTCCCAATGGTGCAGATCAAAAAACCAATGAAGGCTTTATTTAAAATAAATGAATAAAATCACGTGAAAAATATATCTAAAAGCAGTATGGGGTACTATGGATGTTACCCGACTAGTTTCGGCTCAAAGCCATCAACAGGGGCATCTGTCTGTACCCCCACACTGCTGAGTTTAAATAAGACAAGTAATCCGGAACTCCACCCCTGAAAGGGAGGAGACAGGAAGTGGACAATCTTGACAGGATATAGTACATCAAAACAAATGCTCTAATATACAAATATAAAGCAGGATCTGTCATACCAATGTTTGACATGATTGAACAATCAAAAAGGTAAACGTATAAAGCATATACAGTATATATAATGACATATAAATAGTAATAAGCATCTAATTCAAACTTTACCGAAACATATATCCCAATAGACAGCAAAGCAGCATACAATAAAACATAAAAAACATGCATGCCCTATGAGTAGTGACCAGTAAGGGGCCGTGATCAACTGCCATAAGCAACACTGAGCCACTCTAATGGACCACAGCACTACCCCATACAAAAAGGTCCGCCCAAAACCTAAGTCAATGCAGTGCAAGACAATAAAGAAACAGGAACCACATAGAAATCCGTCTGTTGGGGACACACAGAATAACCAATGAGAGCAAGGAAAGACTGAGGGGCGGGTCCGGTGATGTAGGAAGGAACAACATCTAACCCGCGTTGCTCGTAGCTAACCGCACCCCCATGCCTGCCCAATGTCATATGGAGAGCTAGACAATGGACATCACAAAGATCTGTAGCCAATCCACGTTCACTTTGACTTTGTTTGTCTGTGTGCTGGCTGCTACATTGTTTTTTGTTTTTAGATAATTAGCGCAGTTGTTTTTCCCACTTTCCATACTTACTTGACACATTATCAATTGCTGCTCTCCACATTTTCTGTCTGTCATGGACGTATTTGAATATAGGATCTCTAGGTCCTTTAACACTCATGGTGTTTTCACAGTCCACAATCCCAACACTGAAATCAGTGGTGTGTTTGTCAGGTTAAAAAACGTCATGGTCTCTGAGGTTCACCTCCATTGGGATATCGCGTTTTTGGAACAGTATATAAAGGAATCTATGGTCCCCCGAGGTCTACGGTGGGATGTATCCCCCCAACAGGGAGAATTAGATCTAGATTCATGGTACAAATATTTTAACGAGGCAGGTCTGCAGCTCATTACCTTTTTGATGGAACGTAAAAAAGCTCGGCTGAATACAATAGACCAAGAGATTAAGGAAATCAGAGAGAAACTTACCTCTTCCGCCCACACCCCTGAATATGTCTCATTGTCTGCAGGTTTAAAAACTCTGCTCGAAAAAGAGGAGAAAGAGCAGAGAACCAAAAAACAAAAAAAATATAATCGGGACATAACTGATTATAAAGCCAAAAGCGTCTTTAATTGGCAGAAGAAAATTTCCAGTAATCCTGAAAATATTCAATCTGATATGGAAATTTCTGCACCTCCTGATGCCATTTCAGCTAGGACGTTGGTTTATGAGGCTCCTCCTCAGCCCTCACCAAAACCTCCCCCCAAAAAAGTCAATATTAAAAATCCCCCTAGAAATCCACCTCCACACACAGAGGCTCGGGGTGGATACCCTTCTGCTTCTAATAGCAGGGGTTTTCAACATAGAGGGAGGGGCCAAAATCGGGGTAACAGGAGTTATACCCAACAAGGTTATAATTATACATACCCTGGAGATTACGATGGGGGCCCCCCTAGATGGGCACACGAGAGTGGTTCAATCAGAAGAGGATCTGCCCACCACACTCCAGTGCGATCCCCTTATTATAATACTCCATACATTGGAGAAACACATGGGACCCATTATGATTCCCGCCCTTATCCCCACTATTATGGGGATGGCGAGGATCATTTAAGAGCATCCCATAATGGGTGGTATGAGGAACCGGGTTTTCCCAGACCTCAGGGCTTTCATCCTCCCACGTACCACTTACCTCACAGCCAAAGACCAAACGAGGCACCAGAGGTGGCTGGCGTGCTCAGCAACAAAAAAAGAAAAATCTCAGAGGTCTAGGTCTATTCAACCTTAGCTCAGTAGTGCTTTCTCAAGAGGAACAGGTTATCATTGATAAGGGTTTAAAATTTGTTCCCCCCAGGAAGCTCAATAGTTTTTCCACCTTCATTGACGTGCAAAAATTCATTCGCAAATTAAACATACAGAGACATTTTTTATCACTACCTACGTCCACCCCACAGGTTAGGTCTTTGGCTTTGCCAGCTAATCCCTCTCCCGGTACTTCAAATTCAACTACGAATGTAGCGACCATACACTCTGGCTTGTCCAATCCCTCTTTATTCAACCCAGCGGCTAACACAGCCCATTCTGTTAGTGTGTTCCGCAGCTTAGTCTTGAGCGATTTGGACAAGCTACCTAAAAAGAGAGTCCATCAAGATCCGGCTATCCAAGCGGGCCTACAGACTCGTTGTGCCAATACAAATATCATCATTCGCCCAGCCGACAAAGGCGGGGGACTGGTAATATTAGATAAGGAAATGTATCTCCGGGAGATGAATAGATTATTGAGTGACAAGACCACTTATATCATTCTCCCCGGGGATCCTACCTTTAAATATAAAAAAGCCTTATCTGCTTTGATTAAAGAAGGTTCGGCCCTTAACATCTTGAACAAGAAGGAGGCGGATTATTTGATCCCTTTGGCCCCACGTATTCCGGTCATCTATTACCTGCCGAAGGTTCACAAGGACCCCGTCAATCCCCCTGGGCGACCGATCGTAAGCGGGATTGACTCCGTGACATCTCGCATCGGTAGGTATATAGATCACTACTTGCAGCCCTTGGTAAAATTGGTTCCCTCTTATCTGAGGGATACCAAGGATACCATTAAACAACTGGAGGCTGTTCATTATCAGGGAGAAATACTGATGGTAACGGCAGATGTTGCTGCCTTATATACATGCATCTCCCACCAATTGGGACTGGATGCAGTGGAATTGTTTCTTACACGCAATTCATCCCTTTCTGTTATCCAGAGGAACTTCATCATGGAGTTATTAGACTTTGCCACAAAGCATAATTACTTCTGGTTTCAGGGCCAGTTCTTTTCCCAAGTCAAAGGCGTGGCTATGGGGGCTAAATATGCCCCTAGCCTCGCCAACTTGTTTATGGCCCAGTGGGAGGAGGATGTCGTCGATGCCCCACAGAGACCCGAATTGGTCCTGTGGGCACGTTATATCGACGACATCCTCCTCCTTTGGAAAGGCACGAGAGAGTCTCTTGACTCTTTCATGTCTTTCCCTAATGACAACAATTGTGGGATTGTGTTGTCATACGAAGTCAGTTCAACCTCCATCCATTTTTTGGATCTTGAGATCTCAGCCATTGGTGGTCATTTTGAATTTAAGACCTTTTTCAAGCCTACCGACCGGAATGGTTACATTCCGGTCGATAGTTGCCATCACCACCAATGGCTGCGATCTGTCCCTCAGGGCCAGTTCCTTCGGATGAAGAGGAATTGTACCAGAAGGGAGGACTTTGAGTCCCAGTGTCAGACCTTAAGGGATAGATTTTTAGACAAAGGATACAGAGTTCGTGAATTGGATGATGCCATCAACACTGTATCCAATATAGAAAGGTCTTCTCTATTGGTTGATAAACCTAAGAAAAGCTACGATGATAGGTTCAAATGGTCTTTTTTCACCGACTTTTCTGTACAGCATAACGACATTAAGAAAATACTTAATAGGCACTGGAAGGTGCTCCGTAGCAACAACATTTTGGGACCTTGCCTACCTGAGAAAGCAGGTCTAGTTTTTAGGGGAGCCAAATCTATACAGAGTGATATTGCACCCAATGTCATAGACCCCCCTATAAAGGCCACATTCTTTCCAGAAACAAAAGGATATCATCCGTGTCGGAAGTGTAACACATGCATTGTCAATGTTTTAGGCAGACGAAGAACAGACACATTCATTTCTACTGTGACTAACCGCAGTTATAAGATGAAACAGTTCACCACATGTTTTACTAGTTACATAGTGTACCTCATCACATGTCCCTGTAAAATGCAATATGTGGGCCGAACCATTCGGAACTTTGCTATTCGAGTTAACGAACATTTGGGTAAGATCAAAAAGGGATGCCCTAAACACACTGTCTCCAGACATTATTTGGAACACCACGCCAGTGACCCCAGGGGTACTTCCTTCCAAGTCATTGATAAGTTTGTCCCCCACTGGAGGGGCGACTCTTGTACTAGGGGTGTCTCCCGTTTGGAGACTTTTTGGATACATGAGCTCAGGAGCTACACGCCCCACGGTATGAATGTGGATTGGGATGTCAATTGCTTCATTAACCGGGCGTGAGCTCCTGTGTCCAAACTTTGGAGAGAAGGAAGAATTATATAATTATTTACTCAATCCAGTGTTTTTTGGGTTTTTTTTCCCCCTTTTTGTGGTTATGCGTCCATCTATTGGGCAGTTGCGACGTTCATGTCCCATCTAGGTGTTACACTGGTTGTCCTTATTTTTCTAGGTTACTAAAGTTTTGCTTTTGCACAACTCGTTGTTATGTTGTTTTATACATTAACATTACTGTTCTTCCATAAATACATCCTGGTGTCATTATTAGCTTGCTTATGGCCTTTATGGGAGGGTGTCCCCTGGGGTTGGAATTCACAGCCCAGGGTGGAGCGTTCCTTCTCTGGAGACATGGACTTCCACCCCCCCCCCCTTTCTTCAGTCCATGAGGGTGACGTAATGACGCATCTATGTACGTTCGGGCAGTGTGGGTAGTTTTACCCGCTTCCCGATCGGTGATGCGCCTGTGCCTCCCGATGGGCGGATGCAATGGGGACGTACAGCCGTCACCGAGCTTATCCATTCAAATCGGTGGGCGGAAGTTTAGATGACGTTTTTTGACATCTCGCCCGCCCATTGGATTGCATGTCTGGCTGCTGAAGCCTGTCAGTCACGAATGCGGTTCCCCTTGGATTGGTTGTGGGCGGCGGTGTCGATGACGTTATCGTCGCCGCGCCCACCTACTTTGGATTGGCTACAGATCTTTGTGCTGTCCATTGTCTAGCTATCCATATGACATTGGGCAGGCATGGGGGTGCGGTTAGCTACGAGCAACGCGGGTTAGATGTTGTTCCTTCCTACATCACCGGACCCGCCCCTCAGTCTTTCCTTGCTCTCATTGGTTATTCTGTGTGTCCCCAACAGACGGATTTCTATGTGGTTCCTGTTTCTTTATTGTCTTGCACTGCATTGACTTAGGTTTTGGGCGGACTTTTTTGTATGGGGTAGTGCTGTGGTCCATTAGAGTGGCTCAGTGTTGCTTATGGCAGTTGATCACGGCCCCTTACTGGTCACTACTCATAGGGCATGCATGTTTTTTATGTTTTATTGTATGCTGCTTTGCTGTCCATTGGGATATATGTTTCGGTAAAGTTTGAATTAGATGCTTATTACTATTTATATGTCATTATATATACTGTATATGCTTTATACGTTTACCTTTTTGATTGTTCAATCATGCCAAACATTAGTATGACAGATCCTGCTTTATATTTGTATATTAGAGCATTTGTTTTGATGTACTATATCCTGTCAAGGTTGTCCACTTCCTGTCTCCTCCCTTTCAGGGGTGGAGTTCCGGATTACTTGTCTTATTTAAACTCAGCAGTGTGGGGGTACAGACAGATGCCCCTGTTGATGGCTTTGAGCCGAAACTAGTCGGGTAACATCCATAGTACCCCATACTGCTTTTAGATATATTTTTCACGTGATTTTATTCATTTATTTTAAATAAAGCCTTCATTGTTTTTTTGATCTGCACCATTGGGAGCATTTCTTTTTTCTTTTTCCCATGCCACACATGTTGTGTTGATACATGAGCCTGGCCATCCCTCCATTGGCCTTTTGTTATCCGGGTTCCTGTCCCTGAAGTGAAGTATCCGACCAAGATTAAATCCATCATCTCAGCTGGAGTGACCATCGCTGCAAAACCTTTCACGCACAGAGCCCAGGGTCCGCTGTGACCACCATGCCTGATCTGACTTGCTGTTAGTACTAACATGTGAGTCCACCACAGCTGGTAAGAGTATCCATTTCCATTGATTTTGATAGTCTGAAGGTTGCTACAGACAAGCCATCATTGTTGTCTTAATTTCCTTGAACTGGAATCATATGTGAAGATTTCATTCATCCATTTGGGACACACCTATGAACTATTCATTTTTGTTTATTTTGTTTGGTTGGTTTTTTCACTCATCAGTTTGCCAACATATGTATGGACTATATCAGTATTCCACACATGTTGAGTACAATTGTCTTTTACTATGCTTTTACATACAATTTTTGTTTGATTTCACATTGTTATGTCATGTGAATTTGGCAGCATTTTCACAAAACTAATTAGTATAGCGCTGCACTTTCTTTCTCCAAGATAAATCATGTATCGCAGGATATCTTAGAATATTACAAGTTGTGACTCATTCAATGTGGGGCCACATACTGTGAGGTGTTAATTAAGTCTGGCTTCTAAAAGACCTTTCATTGTGTTTGCTAATGACACTGTATTGTGTGAAAATCTACTGATGATAGATGTGTTGTGAGTTAGCAGTCTAAAGGTCAGACGTCTCTTTTCAGGTGTAATGGATGAGCATGTCAATTATGTTTACTAAAAGAATGTGCGTTATGAAGCAGCTTATCGCGGAGTCAGAACGTCTGTCTAAGATGTGGAATGTGACTTGTGAGCTGTAGTAATTAGTAGTAGTAGTAGTAATTAGTTCATGTTAATTATGTCAGACCGGTGCCGAAAAAGTCTGTAGGATGTGGATTGAGGGGGACTCGTTAAGCACCCATTGTGTGATGTTTTGGGTGGAGTGTTTCATTGTCCCTGTGATTACTGCAGCATGCTTTGTAACTGTATATAACCAGCCAGTTTACCATTAAAGCATTCATTCATTTTGGAACCAGAGAACAGAGCTGTGCGTGTCTCGTTTATTCTGGGAAATGGATTGGGTCGTGTCTGCCGGATTGTGGAGTGTCGGATAAGCTGTCTTGGGTTGGTGAAATGGAATATCGTAAACGGTGTTGACTGTTACAAACATGATGACAGCAACAATCAACCATTCCTAACAGGCTTGTATTTGCCCCAGAATACCTTTTCAGAAAAAAATCCGAAATTGGTTCCATGTTTGGAACTTAGCTTCCATTTCAGCAGGATACAGACAATCCAGACTCGGGTAACGGCATCAGACAGAATATATCTCTCTGAGTGCGTGAAACTCCCCCACCTCCAGGATCTGGGCCCTTGTCCCTTTTATAGCACACAAGACTGGAGGCCTGAGGCCAAGAAATCCCACCCCAAAAAACCTGGAAGTTACAGTTAGACCCCAACCTCCTGCTATAAAGCAGTAACCTCCACCTGCGTACACGCCTTCTGTATACACAGTATATAGCTCCAAGAAAAGGTAGAGCTTGATACAGTATTGGTTAAATCTAGCACTAATAACTTTAACAATGATAAAGTAACCTGGGGTTTGGAGGGATACCTTCAGCAATAATTAAGTAACCTGGGATTTGAGGGGTACCTTTAGTAACAATAAAGTAACCTGGGATTTCAGGGATTTATGCTTACAATAGCTATCAATTAAATCAGAATGGTGGCAAGGCAATTGAGATTCACTAATTTACACATTCTTAAAAAGCAGTAAATTTGTTTTAAAACAAGCCTCGCTGACCTCTGTAGCTGTAGTAACTGAGGAGCAGATTATTACAATTTGGTCGTTAAGTACTTAAGTTATCCATGTCTAATATCAACACTCTGTTCTCTTCCCTCTTCCTGTGCACTTGATCTGTGTTCAAAAGTCTGGCAGGCTGAAAAGCCACTGCTGGGAAGGTAGCAAACAACTATCTGTGCAGCTTAACAAGGCTAATGGGCATGGTGTGAACAATCCGAAATAGTACATTCCTTTTTACAATAAGATTTTAGCTTGATTAAAAGCTTAGCCTAATAAATCTTCACCCCTATTAGGCATGATCTAGATCAGTGATGGTGAACCTTGGCACCCCAGAAGTTTTGAAGCTACATTTCCCATGATGCTCATGCATCATGGGAAATGTAGTTTCAAAACATCTGGGGTGCCAAGGTTCACCATCACTGATCTAGAAAATCAAACATTGTTCTAATTCCTTCCCAGTTGGTTCATGTTTGCCATTCTTAACCTACCACAATATGTTATATTGCACTATAATGTACAATATAATAAACAAATCAGAAAATAGATTAAACCAAAAGTTAATGTAGTATTACAGCCCCCTACACACACACCTTTTTAATGTATTCATGTACAACATCTTACTCAGTAATGTTTTTCAGAGAATATTGGTAGGAGCATGCTTGTTAAGGTGATTCAGTCTAGGGGATCCTGGAAGGCAGTGGAGCCATGCTACAAACAGATACCAAGAAGAGTGATAAAAAAAAAGAGTTAACAAAAGTAGTGGGAAACTGCAAGCAGACTATAGACATAAAAAGTCGCATCTATGCTGCTGAATATCATAAGGCCTTATGAGTGAGAGCTATGTAACACTGTGCAATGTTACTATTATGCACTCAGGTCACAAGAGTTCCACAACTTAGTTATCACATAACCCATACAGGAAAGCTTGAAACACTTTGACACAGGGGTAAAATGGGAGAGACCGTGTTGGAGGCTGGAAGTGCAAGAGTGGGAGGAGTGGATCCATGCAGGCTCAGGCTGAATCGGGCTGAGCCATGAAGTTGCAAAAGCTGCCAGAGAGCTGATCATCCTGAGAAGGCAGGCTAACAGACCCTGCAGGCAGGCAGATCGAATCATAGCTATTTTACCATCCATCGGGGTGACTCCTTAAACACTTCAGCTACGGAAGGTTTTACCCCCTTTCCTGACCAGGCCATTTTTTTGCGATACTGCACTGCATTGCTTTAACTGACAATTGGGTGGTCATGTGGCACTGTACCCAAATAAAATTGATGTCCTTTCTTTTTCCCACAAATAGAGCTTTCTTTGGTGTCATTGAATCACCTTTGTGGTTTAATTTTTTTGCCACTATAAACAAAAAAAGGCAGACAATTAAAAAAAACAAAAAAAACAATATTTTTCACTTTCTGCTATAAGACCCAATAAAAAAAAGTAAAAAAAAAAAACAAATTTCTTCATCAATTTAGGCCAATATGAATTTTGGTACATATTTTTGGTAGCATTGGCATGCACAAAAGTTATAGCACCAAACTATGGGTTATTTTTATGGACTTTTTGTTGTTTTTATAGTAATCATGGCAAACGCCGATTTTTAGCAGGACTGTGACATTGTGGCGTATAAATCTGACACTAAGTGACACTTTTTGGGGACCAATGACACCAATACATTTATCAGTAAAAAAAATGCACTGACATTGTATAAATGACACTGGCATTGAACGGGTTTACACCAGGGGCATTAAACATTTATCCTATTGGTGTGTATGTGTTTATCCTTTTGTGTGACAGCCAGGAAGTCACCTGGCCAAGGTATTTCGGTGGTGACAAGAGCGGCAACACTCTGCTCAGGGCTCAGTAGTTAACAGGATACTCAGAATACTGAGCAGCTCCTGAGGGGGTATCGCTACAGCTATATGCACAAAATGTGTCAAGACAGATGTATGTGCCTTTATGCAACAAATCTTCCATAGTTCCTTTATCATTTTTTTACAACTACAATCTGTTGAAGATGTTTACAAAACTGTTTCAGCTGTCTGTCCAGGTACAAGGGTGGCAAACACAGACAAAGACCATCCATGACCAACCTTAACCTAGAAAGGTGCTTGATTCTGTCACTAACATGCTTGATATATTCCCTCTGCTATCATATGCTATTAATACCAGGAGATTACAGTAGTCAGGATGACTGCACATTAAATACTGACTACCGTGATATTTAGGTCTCTGCATATCACATTCTCACCTAAGATTTTTCATAGCTGCACCTGTTCTCTGTATTATATTGCTTCATTTGCCACTTCTCTACTACTCCTATAATTATGTAAGCATAACTTATAATTCACTACATTTGATATACAAATACTTAAACTCCACAGACTTCTTCCAGTTTCATTTTACAGAATATCTTGACAGTTTCAAACATTGAATTACTTTTTTTTGCAGCATATTTCCCTTATTCTGTCTACTGTTTGTAGCGCACAGGCTTCAGGGCTCATGATTGCATAGCACACAGGGTTCAGGGCTCATGGGTGAGTGGCACACAAGCTTCAGGGCTCATGATTGCATAGCACACAGGCTTCAGGGCTCATGACTGCATAGCACACAGGGTTCAGGGCTCATGGGTGAGTAGCACACAAGCTTCAGGGCTCATGATTGCATAGCACACAGGCTTCAGAGCTCATGGGTGAGTACTTAGTAGCACACAGGCTTCAGGGCTCATGGGTGAGTAGTCCACAAGCTTCAGGGCTCATGATTGCAAAGCACACAGGCTTCAGGGCTCATGGGTGAGCAACGCACAAGCTTCAGGGCTCATGACTGCATAGCACACAGGCTTCAGGGTTCATGGATGAGTAGCGCACAAACTTCAGGGCTCATGATTGCATAGCCCACAGGCTTCAGAGCTCATGGGTGAGTACTTAGTAGCACAAAGGCTTCAGGGCTCATGGGTGAGCAGCACGCAAGCTTCAGGGCTCATGATTGCAAAGCACACAGGCTTCAGGGCTCATGGGTGAGCAGCGCACAAGCTTCAGGGCTCATGACTGCATAGCACACAGGCTTCAGGGCTCATGGATGAGTAGCGCACAAACTTCAGGGCTCATGATTGCATAGCACACAGGCTTCAGAGCTCATGGGTGAGTAGCGCACAGGCTTAAGGGTTCATGATTGCATAGCACACAGGCTTCAGGGTTCATGATTGCATAGCACACAGGCTTAAGGGCTCATGGGGGAGTAGCGCGCAAGCTTCAGGGCTCATGATTGCAAAGCACACAGGCTTCAGGGCTCATGGGTGAGTAGCGCACAAACTTCAGGGCTCATGATTGCATAGCACACAGGCTTTAGGGCTTATGGGTGAGCAGCACACAAGCTTCAGGGCTCATGATTGTATAGCACACAGGCTTCAGGGCTCATGGGTGAGTAGCGCAGAAGCTTGAGAGCTCATAATTGCATAGCACATAGGCTTCAGGGCTCATAATTGCATAGCACACAGGCTTCAGAGTTCATGTATGAATAGCACACAGGCTTCAGGGCTCATGACTGCATGGCACACAGACTTCAGGTCTCATGGGGGAGTAGCGCGCAAGCTTCAGGGCTCATGATTGCAAAGCACACAGTCTTCAGGGCTCATGGGTGAGTAGCGCACAGGCTTCAGGGCTCATGATTGCATAGCACACAGGCTTCAGGGCTCATGATTGCATAGAACACAGGCTTCAGGGCTCATGGGTGAGTAGTGGACAGGATTCAGGGCTTATGATTGCATAGCGCACAAGCTTCAGGGCTCATGGTTGCATATCGTAGAGCATGGGTGCTCAACCTGTGGCCCTCCAGCTGTTCCAAAACTACAAGTCCCATGAGGCTTTGCAAGGCTGAACAGTTACAAGCATGACTCCCAAAGGCAAAGGCATGATGGGACCTGTAGTTCTGAAACATCTGGAGGGCCACAGGTTGAGTACCCATGTTGTAGAGGCTTCAGGGCTCATGATTGCATAGTGCACAGGCTTCAGGGCTCATGAGTGAGTAGTGGACAGGATTCAGGGTTCATGGGTGAGTAGCGCACAGGCTTCAGGGCTCATGGTTCCATAGCACACAGGCTTCAGGGCTCATGGTTGCATAGCACACAGGCTTCAGGGCTCATGGTTCCATAGCACACAGGCTTCAGGGCTCATGGTTGCATAGCACACAGGCTTCAGGGCTCATGATTGCATAGCACACAGGCTTCAGGGCTCATGATTGCATAGCACACAGGCTGAAGGGCTCATGATTTCACAGCACACAGGCTGCAGGGCCCTTGATTGCATAACACACAGGGGGAAGGGCATAAGAGTGATATCGTCAGTAACAGGGTGGGGAAGACAAGCAGCTTTAAGGAAGAGGTCACCTAGAATGGAGGAAGCATATGGGACTGTGGAATGAGGTGAGTACTGTGCTCTAATAAAGCCCCTCTAGACAAAATGAGATCTACATAGAGTGTATGCAGTGTGGGGTGGAGGTGCTACCAAGATGTTTTTTTCTACATGGAATTGTACTTTAATTAAATAAAAGTAAAAAACAATTACTGATGTTTCAATATTTACAAATGCCCTATATATTACTGAACACTTCAATGAAACTTACAAAATTTTACTTATTTTTCCATGTTGATGCAAGAGTAAAGGGCAGGGTAATAAATATAGCAGAGGAAACAAATAGAGAGCCAGGATGTCCAAGCTGAAGCAGTCACTTCTGTGGTACATATTGTACAGTAATTTGTGACAAATGAACTTCAGAGGATCTCAGTTTGACCTTAGTAATGTATGTTTAAATTAAAACCACTTGCCTCAGGGCCAGTGTTGCCAACCTATCAAATTGAAATTTACTGACACGACATCCAAAATTTACTGGCACGGCCAAGTTTTTACTGGCATTTCCAAAAGTTAAAAAATTTCTGTTGTGCAAATTTTAGAATTTAGGCTACAAATAAATACAATATGCAATTAGCAATGTGGTTTAAGGTAGATATTAAGGCAAAAAGCATAGTTCTTATTTTATTTTTAATATAGTAATTAAGTGTCTCAGGGACAGGAAATTAGAATGGGCGACACACGCACATGAAATGGACTCTCACAGTGACACTGACAGCAGTGTGCAGCAGCACAGATCACTGACACGTCCCATCCTGAGTCACAGTCACAGTCTCTATCCATGCCAGGTGGTCATCTCAGTCCCCTCCAGTCCAAACAGCATTGACAGTTACGCTCCCGGCTTGTCTTACTCCAATCCGACAGACCCGCACTCGAGGCTCTGGTCGCTCCGGACGTCTCCCCTCCCTTGCACCATAACATCTCAAGACATGCTCAGGCACCTTCTCCGTCAGACCCGCCCCCACCGGTATCACCTGAACACACTGTAGCAGGTACTTGGATGGTCCTGGCCGGCTCCAGACCCGAGCTGCACATGCCCAGTTCCGAGCCAAGCACAATGGCCCTATTTTTTACTGGCAACCTTTTCCTTTTGCTGACATTTACTGGCAGGAGAAAAGTGCCCATTTTTTACTGGCTGCCAGTAAAAATACTGACTGGTGTGCCTTTAACCACTTGCCTACTGTGCACCTACACCCCCTTCCTGCCCAGACAAAATTTAGCTTTCGGCACTGTGTCGCTTTAACTGACAATTGCGCGGTCGTGCGATGTGGCTCCCAAACAAAATTGACGTCCTTTTTTTCCCCACAAATAGAGCTTTCTTTTGGTGGTATTTGATCGCCCGTGCGGTTTTTTTTTTTTGCGCTATAAACAAAAAAAGAGCGACAATTTTGAAAAAAGACACAATGGCCCAGATTCAGATACACTTAATATTGCGCTGCGTAATCGAAATACTCTACGCTGCCGTATTTTACCAGGCTCTACACCGAATCCTGGTAGATTTTTGCCCGTACGCTACGGCGGCGTAGTCTATTTCTCGCCGCGTAATCGAAATACGCGATTGGGGGGCGTGAAGCATTTAAATTAAGCGCGTCCCCACGGCGATCGAACTGCGCATGCTCCGTTCAGAAATTTCCCGCCGTGCATTGCGCAAAATCACGTGGTTACGTCATTCGTTGCTTGAGTAGCGTCGTTTACGAACATTCCTATTCCCGGACGACTTACGTAAAAAATAATAAAAGACGTCGGAAAACTTAGAAATTCGACGCGGGAACGACGGCCATACTTAACATGGGCTGTCTAATATTAGACCAGCAAAAAGCTGGTTTAGTTTTACGCAGCGAAAAGATGACTAAAGGTGCCATAAAAGATTGCGAATGAAGATCGTAATTTCTGGGATCGCCGGCAAAAGCTCATTAGCATACCCCGACGCGGAAAACGACGGGAAGTCCACCCAGTGGCCGCAATTTTATTGCAGCGTAGATCCCAAGGCGTACGAACACGTAATCCAGTCGAATTGAAGCCTGCAGTCGTCTTTTCATGGCTTGAGGTTTCCGACTAGCTAGAAAACGCGCGTAATTTGAAATTACTCCAGTCTAACACCAGTTAGACAGGCGTAAGGGCTCTGTGAATCTGGCCCAATATTTTTTGCTTTTTGCTATAATAAATATCCCATTTAAAAAAAAAAAAATGTATCTCAGTTTAGGCCGATACGTATTCTTCTACATATTTTTGGTAAAAAAAAAAAAAAAAAAACGCAATAACCGTATAGTGACTGGTTTGCGCAAAAGTTATATTGCCTACAAAATAGGGGACATAATTAGGATTTTTTTTTTTATTTATTTTTTACTAGGAATGGCGGTGATCTGCGATTATTTTTTCGGATTGGGACATTATAGCGGACACATCGGACACTTTTGACACATTTTTGGGACCATTTACATTTATACAGTGAACAATGCTATAAATATGCATTGATAACTGTATAAATGTAACTGGCAGGGAAGGGGTTAACCACTAGGGGGCGGGAAAGGGGTTAAATGTGTATACTATGTGTGTTCTTACTGTAGGGGGAGGGGGGTGACTGGGGGAGGTGACCGATTGTGTCCCTATGTACAAGGGACACAACCGATCTGTTTACACACAGAGCTCCACGTCCCAGCTCAGTTACTCGGCAATCGCGTGTGCCTGGCGGCCATCGCGGCCGCCGGGCACACGCATGGGCTCCTCAGTGACGCGCGGGTGCGCGCGCGCCCCTAGCCGATTCCAATGACATCACGTCATATGACGTCCTGTCAGGAACAGAGCGTTACCCGCCCGCCGTCAAATGACGGCGGGCGGGGTAGCAAGTGGTTAAAGTGTGTGTGTGTAAAGGCAAGTGTCCCAATACTTTTGACAATATAGTGTATGCTGGAGATTATCATTACGGCTACTGAGTTATTTGGGTTTTCACTGATAAGTATGATCATGAGCTTGCTGTTGTTATAATATTGTAAGTATTGGTAAACTAGTTTTGGTACTGTATGAGGTATGTGTTAGGGGAGAGGGTAGCTACCCTAAGGAAGAAATAATATACATCCAGCCATGGTTGGAGTGTCTCAGACCCCTTTCACACTGAGGCGTTTTTCAGGAGCTTTAGCCAAAGCGCCTGAAAAGCACCCCAGTGTGAAAGGGGTCCAGCGGAGCTTTACCAGCGTTTTTCGGGCGCTGGCAGTGTGAAAGGGCTCTGAAAGTACTCGGGCTTTCACATTGGGATTGCAGATGATGCTTCTTTCAGGCGCTTTACAGGTGCTTTTTTTAACGTCAAAGTGCCTGAAAAACGCCCCAGTGTGAAAAGGGGTCTAAGTGCACTAGATAGTATTAGCAGTTCATGGGTTTTACCTTTTGCCTGGAATTTATTTTTCAATTTTACATTTATCTGGAGCTTGAATTGAGACACGTCCAGCTGTTTCTGCTTTAATGGCAACAGTGCAGGTACTGGTAATAATTTGGCTATGTATATTTGTATGCATTTTAACATTATTATGTGTAGTTTTCTAGAGCAAAGCTATGCAATCATTTTGCTGCAGGATTAACGCTGTGTAATTATAGGATTGGCACATCTGTATGAAACATATACCAGCACAATTTTGAATGACATCATAACATGAATCACATTTCATAAAACAAAAGTCTGGCCCCAGACCACTTTTAACTACAATATGTGGCTGTTTAAGAGCAAATAGCATTCTATAGCCTTATGTTTTCTTTTCTAAATGGCTCCTTTAAATGAACTTTGGCATCAATGCACACACACACACACACACTATCTGGCAACTTTCACACTGTAACCACTTTACTCAATCTACCTCCCGGAGCTTTAGTGCAGCATCGTAAATTGGTATCTTCTTCTGTAATCCAGCGTATGGGCAAGGAGACACCATAGAGCATATTGATGATGCTGAGTGCACAAGTTAAACTAGTAGTGGAGATAACCATCATTCTCCATGATGTCTCCCACAATGTGCAGATTTTCTTAGGAATATTGTATTGCTCTAAGGAATAGAGCTGCGGTTGTCAATCACAGGCTGTGTGCAGGAGTTCCGTCCGCATCACCCTTTTTCTTTTGGTGTCAGGAAAACTTGTCAGATGTGACTTATGCAGATAGCAGAGGAATGAAGCAGCGCACATAAATTACACTCTAGTCTAGTCAGGGCCGGCCTTAGGCCTTTAGGCGCCCTGTGCGAGAAAGCTTTACAGCGCCCCCTAGTGGCCACGCCCCTCGGTAACCACGCCCCTCAGTAACCACACCCTTTCAGTGTAAACACCCATTTCTCCAATACCAGCTCCATTTAAAGCCTTACATTCTGTTAAGTTCCCAAAAAACTGATTACAAGCTATGATAAAAATACATTCACACGCTATAATAACACCACCTATACTGCAAATCACACGCTATAGTACCACTACCTGTAAATTTACAATCAAATATCAAACATAATTACAATAAAGTATTTTTTAACTTTTGTATTTACTGTTCCTTTAACCACTTGCTTACTGGGCACTTATACCCCCCTCCTGCCCAGGTGATATTTCAGCTTCCGGCACTGCGTCGCTTTAACTGACAATTGCGCGGTCGTGCGACGTGGCTCCCAAACAAAATTGACGTCCTTTTTTCCCCACAAGTAGAGCTTTCTTTTGGTGGTATTTGATCACCTCTGCAGTTTTTATTTTTTGCGCTATAAACAAAAAAGAGCGACAATTTTGAAAAAAATACAATATTTTTTACTTGTTGCTATAATAAATATCCCAATTAAAAAAAAAAAATCTTTTTTTTTCTCAGTTTAGGGCGATACGTATTCTTCTACATATTTTTGGTAAAAAAAAAAAAAAAAAAATCGCAATAAGCGTCTGGTTTGCGCAAAATTTATAGTGCCTACAAAATAGGGGACAGAATTATTATTTTTATTATTTTTTTTTACTAGAAATGGCGGCGATCTGCGATTTTTATTGTGACTGCGACGTTATGGCGGACACATCGGACACTTTTGACACATTTTTGGCGTCATTCACATTTATACTGCGATTGGTGCTATAAATATGCACTAATTACAGTATAAATGTGACTGGCATTGAAGGGGTTAACACTAGGGGGTGAGGAAGGGGTTAAATGTATTCCCTGCATAGTGTTCTAACTGTAGGTGGAGGGGGGGGTGACTGAGGAGGTGACCGATCTGTGTCTCTATGTACAAGAGACACAGATCCGTCTCCTGCTTTCCAGAGACAGGACGCTGTCTCTATGTAAAACGGCAATGAGAGATGATCTATGAGATCATCTCTCATTGGCCGCACAGATCGCATTGCAAACGGCCACTCTGATTGGCCGTTCGCGGCGATCTGTGATTGGCCGTGTCCAAGGGACACGGGCAACACAGTGTTTCCCCGCAGCGCGCTCTGGAGCGCGCGCCGGGAAACAGCTAGTGACAAGCCGTCAATTGACGGCTTGTTGACAATTTAGATTCGCGCTAGAGCCGTCATTCGGCTGTAGCGCGGATCTCAAGTAGTTAAGAAACACCCTATTTAACCACTTAAGACCCGGACCAATACGCTGGTAAATGACCCAAGGTGTTTTTGCGATTCGGCACTGCGTCGCTTTAACAGACAATTGCGCGGTCGTGCGACGTGGCTCCCAAACAAAATTTGCGTCCTTTTCTTCCCACAAATAGAGCTTTCTTTTGGTGGTATTTGATCACCTCTGCGATTTTTATTTTTTGCGCTATATACAAAAATAGAGCGACATTTTTGAAAAAAAAACACTATTTTTTACTTTTTGTTAAAAAAAAATCAAATAAACTAAATTTTAGTCAAACATTTAGGCCAAAATTTATTTAGCCACATGTCTTTAGTAAAAAAAAAAAAAAAAAATCGCAATAAAAAAAAATAGCTACCTAGCGGGAACAGCGACACTAATACAGCGATCAGAAAAATGATCGCTTAGTGACGCTGGCAATAGGGAGTGAAAGGGTTAACTAGGGCGGTGATCAGGGGGTTAAAACTTTATTGGGGGGGGTGGGGGGGCTATCCTGAACCTAACACTAACTGTTTTTTACAGTGCCTGTCACACTGACACTAAATGCAGTGATTAGATCACTGCATTCAGTAACACTGTGACAGGGGGGTGGGGGGGGCGATCACAAGGGGTTAATATGCCTATGTGAGTGTGTGTCAGTGTTGTGTTGGTGCACACTTACTTGTGATGTCTTCTCTCATCAGCAGCGCTGGGAAACAGCTCTGCGATGAGAGATTACATCATTTCCTCCTTCCTGTGTAAACACAGGAGGAGGAACTGACAGGATGGGAGCACGCTCCCATTGGCTGGGAGCGATCGCGGGGGGGCGGGTAAGTGCCGACATCCGCCCGCTGATCCCGGATCGCTCCCGGAGCCAGGGGGACCCCCGCACGCCGCGGAGGGGGTCCCGATGGGACCCCCGAACTGCACTTAGGCGGGGACGTAAATTTACGCCCTTGTGCCTGTACGTGCCATTCTGTGGCCGTATATGTGCGTGCGGGGGTCCTTAAGTGGTTAAATAATAAAAAATACAAAAACAGACATTAAGCAGTACAATGCACTTATAAAAAAAAAAATGTACTTACAGAAAAAAGTTTTTACATCTGCTGCCTGCGTCTGTGGATTCTTGCCCTCCTTTGTCTTCTCGGTGTGTATGGCATATGAGCCCCTCATAGCAAGGCAAGGACAGCCGCCATGCCGTCTTTCCGGCAGAATCCACCTGTGGCCTGCCAGGCGTACATAGAGCATTTGGCACCCGGAACGGATCCTATATCTGCCACCCCACAGTAGAATGTAAAAACACCCCACTGTGCCTCCTGCATCCTTCAATATCTCTGTCACTACTGTGTACCCCTCTCCACAACTGCACCTCTGGACCCCTTTACATTACACAGTACCCTGCACCTCTGGACCCCTTTACATTACACAGCACCCTGCAACTCTGGACCCCTTTACATTACACAGCACCCTGCACCTCTGGACCCCTTTACATTACACAGCACCCTGCAACTCTGGACCCCTTTACATTACACAGCACCCTGCACCTCTGGAGCCCTTTACATTACACAACACCCTGCACCTCTGGACCCCCTTTACATTACACAGCACCCCGCACCTCTGGACCCCTTTACATTACACAACACCCTGCACCTCTGGACCCCTTTACATTACACAACACCCTGCACCTCTGGACCCCTTTACATTACACAGCACCCTGCACCTCTGGACCCCTTTACATTACACAGCACCCTGCACCTCTGGACCCCTTTACATTAAACAGCACCCTGCACCTATGGGCCCCTTTACATTACACAGCACCCTGCACCCCTTTACATTACACAGCACCCTGCACCTCTGGACCCCTTCACATTACACAGCACCCTGCACCCCTTTACATTACACAGCACCCTGCACCTCTGAACCCCTTTACAATACACAACACCCTGCACCTCTGGACCCCTTTACATTACACAGCACCCTGCAACTCTGGACCCCTTTACATTACACAGCACCCTGCACCTCTGGGCCCCTTTACATTACACAGCACCCTGCACCTCTGGGCCCCTTTACATTACACAGCACCCTGCACCTCTGGGCCCCTTTACATTACACAGCACCCTGCACCTCTGGGCCCCTTTACATTACACAGCACCCTGCACCTCTGGGCCCCTTTACAATACACAACACCCTGCACCTCTGGGCCCCTTTACATTACACAGCACCCTGCAACTCTGGACCCCTTTACATTACACAGCACCCTGCACCTCTGGGCCCCTTTACATTACACAGCACCCTGCACCTCTGGGCCCCTTTACATTACACAGCACCCTGCACCTCTGGGCCCCTTTACATTACACAGCACCCTGCACCTCTGGGCCCCTTTACATCACACAGCACCCTGCACCTCTGGGCCCCTTTACATTACACAGCACCCCTTTACATTACACAGCACCCTGCACCTCTGAGCCCCTTTACATTACACAGCACCCCTTTACATTACACAGCACCCTGCACCTCTGGGCCCCTTTACATTACACAGCACCCCTTTACATTACACAGCACCCTGCACCTCTGGGCCCCTTTACATTACACAGCACCCTGCACCTCTGGGCCCCTTTACATTACACAGCACCCTACAGCTCTAGACACCTGTATGTTACACAGACACCCCCCTACAGTGCAGACCCCCCTTACAACACGGACCCCTTCTTATAATACAGAACCCCCTCTACAATACAGATTCACCCCTAAAGACCAGACCCCCCTACAATACAAAACCCCCCTCCTACAATACAGACCCCTCTCCCTACAATACAGACCCCTCTCCCTACAATACAGACCCCTCTCCCTACAATACTGAACCCCCCTCTCCCTACAATACAGACCCCCCCTACAATACAGACGCCCCTACAATACAGAACCCCCTCCCTACAATACAGAACCCCTACAATACACAATCCCCCCTCCTTCAATACAGACCTCCCTACAATACCGAACCCCCCTACAGTGCCGACCCCCCCTACAATACAGAACCCCCCCTCCTACAATACAGAACCCCCCTCCCTACAATACAGACCCGCCTACAATACACAATCCCCCCTCTTACAATACAGAACCCCCCCTACAATACCGAACCCCCTCCTACAATATAGAACCCCCCCCTACAATACCGAACTCCCCCACCTTGCTGCCCCCCCTACAATACAGAACCCCCCCACAACACAGAACCCCCTCCTACAATACCGAACCCCCCCCACCCCCTTCAGACCTGTATAGCAGGCTTAGCTAATGTGCTTGCCGCGTGCTGCACACACACAGCACAGCACAGACTCACAGTACAGACAAGGGGGAGGCGGCTTCACTGCTCGGCTGCCTGTGACTGTGAGACAGGCAGCCGAGACTCAGACCTGCGGCGCTGCACAGGGAAGGGGGATGATTGTGGCCGTGTCCAGAGAGTGTGCCGATGGCTCGCTCGAGTTCCTGCTTGCACCCCCGCAAAGCCAGGCGCCTGTCACCATGCCATGCAGCCCAAAGTCCTCTTCGGTCGCGCGCGTGGGGGGGGGGGGTCGGGGCGCCGGCACGCCCCCCGCCCACTACTTAGTACACGGGCGATATTAGAGAATTTGTGCCGATCGCCAGGCGCCCATGTTGCTATGGCGCCCTGTGCGACCGCACATCCCGCACACCGCAAAGGCCGGCCCTGAGTCTAGTACACACTATAGAGGGATATGCTTTGTGCATGTTTAATCTCTGAAGTTTACAACTACTTTTTTTAGTTCAACTTATGATTAAAACAGCCCATGCAGATAACGGTAAACAATATCTAAGTTTATTCAAAGCACAGCACAACAGCAGTCAGAGCAATCACACAGAGTATGAGGAACATGCAGATGCAGAGAGAGCCCACATATTAGTCTGAAATGCATGGACAAAAACAGCACACTCAATTACAACACACATTCACAATACACAGGCAGGCACAGCAACAATATTAGCGAATGGACAGTGTGCTCAGTCACAGCACATACAACACAATCAGAGAACACAAATACTTTACAATGCCACATACTAATGCTGTGGTAAGCATTGTTAGAAAAACAGTTGCAGCATGGTGGAATTTACATAAGGCCGCGTACACACGATCGGTCCAAAGTTTTAAAACTTGCTTTAAAATCAGACCGATCGACACCTCGACTCCAAAAACCCGCGCATGCTCAGAATCAAGTCGACGCATGCTTGGAAGCATTGAACTTCATTTTTTTCAGCACGTTGTTGTGTTTTACGTCACCGAGTACTGACACGATCGGTTTTTAAACTGATGGTGTGTACGCACATCAGACCATCAGTCTGTGAACCGATGAAAACGGTCCGTCGGACCATTCTCATCAGGTTGGACCGATCGTGTGTACGCGGCCTAGCACTGATGTTTTTCTTGATTGTAATGCATTAATGGGCCAGATTCAGCAAGACTTGCGCTGGAGTATTTCGATATGCGCCGAGTAACTGTGAAGATGCGCCGTCGTATCTATGTGGCCGTACCCACCAAACTAGATGCGACAGAAAACGGGCCATTTCCGATCGGCTTAACTTTCCGACGCCAGAGTCTCGTCAGCGCATAATTTCGCTTGTCGCATCAGTCGCGCCTATTGATTTCCCCTGCAAATATGCAAATGAGGGAGATTTCCCGATTCGCGAACGGATTAGCACCATACGCTGGCTACATGCGCCGCGCGTATCTCGTCCATCCGGCGCAAAGTTATTTCTACAAATAGCTGCTTTATCTTTACTCCAGACGGCCACAGGTCAGCAGGAGAGCAGCTACAGCAGCGTTACCGACGATAAGAGCTTGCTGAGCACCCCCACTTGCAGGACAACACCTCTGTCCCTGCTTGTCTGTCAACTTTTACAGCCATGGAGGAAGACATCATAGGTCTCCATAGCCGAGATGACGGCTGATGGCCTTTAAAGTTCAGCTTTCTCCTGTGTTTGCGGGGAACGGGAGCAGCCATCTCAAAACAAAAGAAACTTCACTGCGGGGAGGGGGAACAGGATATACTTTAGTGCCGGAATGGTGCATCTACGGGCGCATTTAAACGTCAAACGGAACACATTGCGCTGTCGTTTCCAAGGAAGTGGTGCCGACGGAAGTTGTGAGCATGCGCACTGGGATGCATTGACAGTCGACGCATGCGCAGTACGTTCGCCGCGGGATCGCGCCTAGTTTTAATAATACACGCCCCGTACCCACCCAATTTGAATAACGCTGGCTCATTTTCGATACGCTGCCGCAACTTTAGGAACAAGTGCTTCATGAATAACAGCACTTGCTCCTAAAATTTCGCCAGAGTAACGTAAATGAGAAACATTACTCCAGATTAAAGATGCGCCCATCTACCTGAATCTGGCCCAATATGTGCGTGCAAGAGAGTTTCCTGCTGTGTATCTGCAAGGTAATAATTGGAATTTAGCAAAATGGCTTGGTTGGTGCAAAAACTCAAGTTTGTGTAAATATGGGACTGTTTGCCCAGATTACACAATTCATTATCAGCATACAGAGGGCTACATGAAGATGGTGTTATGTCATCCACAGGAATGTAGGCTCATGCATGTGCAGCTGCTTAAAGCAGTTCTTCACCCTAGGAGCAAAAAAATTAAAGTTAGCAACTACAAATACTGTAGCTGCTGATTTTTAATAAAAGGACACTTACCTGTCCAGGGATCCAGCGCCATCGTCACTCAAGATCCTTCCTTACTGGTCTTCGGGTCCGAGGTGCAGGCATGGTAACTGTAGGTAGCTGGCTATGACTCCTTGTGGCTTTCCAACTGGCTGGCCACTGCACATGCACGAGTCATGCTGCACTTTCTGAATGGTCCCACAGCCTTCTGGGACCTGTGATGCTTTCTAAAAGGTTGTGGGCTGGGGGAAGAGAACTTTTGGTGGATCCACCGCAGACATCCGACTGGCTGCGGTACCTATCAAAACCAAGTACCCTTACCCCCCCCCCCCCCCACCAAAAAAAAAACTGTCCAAAGATAGTAGAGCGGGGGGCAAGGCCAAAATGTGTAACTTCCCCTTTTGGGTGAAGTTCTGCTTTAAATATTAGCAATGATAATGAAACATTGAAGCTGCTGTACTCATACAGTCATCCTTGCTCTTTGCCTTAAAGCAGAGCTCCAGGTATGATACTCATTGCATGCTTACATTGATCTAGGGTGACAAATGCAAGTATGCATATTTCACACCTGATGGTCCACTGGGGAAGCTGGAAACCACTGTAATAGTCAGCACAGCTCCAATAAAAGCCAACATTTTCTGGGTTCCGCTCAAGATCTATGTGAGCAGCTGCACCACTGCACATTGAGCACAGGGAGTAATTTACTTATCACTGCCACAATACATACAGTAGTGGAGGTGGTAACATCACAAACTCCATCTCATCCAATCAGAGAGTGTCTTGTATACATTGAAATAATATGAGGGGTTCTATGAATGGTGGTGGTGCCAAACAAGTGACCCCATGTGGTTAGTGTGCAGGACCAAGAAGATCATATCTATCACTTTAATAGCATTAAAGTGGGGTTCCAACCACAATTGGCATTTTTTAAATGTATGTCCTTTCATCATGTTTTTTTATAATATAAATCTGGTCACTTACTATTTTACAATCCGCCACCGCTCCGCATAGTTATTCAAAAAAGATAGTTTATAAAACTAGGTCCACACAGTTGTCATTTTGCTTGTGGGCATTGTGAAGCCTACAAGCACTTACTTCCTGAAAGTCTTGGATGGGGAGTGATAATTGGGTAGCGCACTGCATCCTGGGAAATGATGACACACATTTCCCAGGAGCATTAGAGGGAGATGATGTCAGAATCCTAGATGATTCCAAGGGCACCGCATAGCAACAGGCATTTCCAGATGAGTAAAAAAAATATATATATATTTTTTTTTTTAGGTCTAATGAGCACAATAATGAAAAAAAAAATTGTGATGGAAACTCCACTTTAACTACTACAGTGATTGTCAGCTTCCCCAGCGTTCTATCGGGCATGAGGTACTGTATGCATACTTGCATTGGCCAAGCTGGACAAATGTACAGTACGTATGCAATAAAGATCATAAATTTAATTCAGATTTAACATCACCATATTACTATGAATGGGTTGACAATGCACAGCAGTAGATTAAAAATGCACATGAAGACTTTTAGCTTTGCAATGCAATGGGGTGCCATTCACAATGAATGAAACGGTAATGCCACGTACACACGATCAGACTTTTGCCCGGCCAAATCGCATCGGAATTCAGACGGAACTTCTTCGGAAAAATATAGAACATGTTCTATATCTAAAGTCCGATGGAATTCATCGGAATTTCCGATGAAAAAACTCCAATGGGGCTGTACCTGATCGGAAAATTTGATGGAAAAAGTGTGTACGGGGCATTACACATTTGGAGCAAGTGTGTTGCAATACTCTGTAGCAAAGCACATGTTTTACTGTGTGTTGCCATAAAGCACAATAATACATGACCACATTCTTTTTTCTTTTCATCTGCCTGGAGTTCATCTTTAAATGAAAAAAAAAAATAGAAAACCCTATTGTATGTAACCATTTTTGGGAATGTTAATAACACCACGCACACACATAAAAGTTAAATACATAAATGGAAATAAATACTTCTGAATGTTTATGCAAGCATCAGTTTAGGCTATTTTAGAGTTCCCTTAGCGAATAAAAAAAAACAAATATGTAAGACTTGCATCGAGCAGAAACAAGAGAGGAAATCATAAAGCACATATGGAGTGGAGAAAGATTCCTAATGCTTTTTATTTGATATTCCCCAAAGATTTATGTTACCCCCATGCAAGTTTGACTACATGGCTGAATCCACCCACCACATGAGCCATTAAGAAAAACGTGTGTAATTGGCATTCATCCAGTGCTTCCACCCCTTAAAATGACTGCTATTACGTAACACCATATTCTACAGAATACTGCCACTGAGCAATACTGCAGCTCCCTTCTGATTCACCTGCCTTTCTCATACCATTTATTAGGGGGCTTCCTCCTCACTCTCCACAGAGCCACATTCTGCTTTGCTTTAGAGAACATCACTAGCACAAAAGGCAGCAACTGCAATAGTCCACAGTTCTTCACTGTTCACTTCACAAGATGATGAAGCCACTACAGATATTCATTTGTGCATTTTTATGTCTGCCTTCTGCTCTGACAATTGCTGTAGATCTTCAAGATCTGGATAATCAGATACTAGTGACCGGAGAAGGCAAGTACTAAAAACTTTTAGAAACTTTTTTTTTCTTATGTTTTTAATTATTGTTTTTCAAAATGTTTTGCATGAATGCTTATTTTGTATAACATCTATATTTATATATATATATATATATATATATATATATATAATAGTTATTTTTCTTTCAATTGTCTAGCATCATGAATGCTTCTTGTTGTGTGTATGATATATATATATATATATATATATATATATATATATATATATATATATATATATATTTATTTATTTATTTATTCTTGAAGTTGTTTTACATGAATGATTCTTTTATCTTTATTCTTCAAATTGTTTTACATGAATGCTACTTTTGTATATTTATATACAGTATAAATCATTTTTTTGTTCATAGGAAACTTAAGTTTCTCTTGACAGATGTAAGAATTGCCAGTAATCTTTAAAATGTTTAGCTAAGCAAGACACTTGTATATTTTATATTGTAGTGACTTTACCAGATTGCAAACAAAAAGAACATACAAGATGGGATAAAATGATGACGATGCTGGAGAACTCTCACATGAGACAGAATATGCTGCTTCAGTATTTTGAAGAATTTAAGGTGGAACTACAGATTGTGAAAAATGAGCTTTGGGAGCTAGAAGCAAAAACATCAGTATCGTGTAGCAACTGCCTCAAGAGCATTACAACAGATTTTTCAAGCCTGCTGGATTCGAAGTGTCAGCCACAAAACAATTTGAATAATGTGGAAGAATCAATTGCTGTAAATCAGGACATAGCAGACAGACTTCAACGCATTGAAAATCTCTTAAAGAAAAGAGAAGAAGCAGATGAGAATAAAGTAGAACCTGCAGAAGAAGCAGATCAGAATAAAGTAGAACCTGCAGAAGAAGCAGATCAGAATAAAGTAGAACCTGCAGAAGAAGCACAAGGCGATTCTGTTTTTGCACAAATGTTAGATCCAGTCCATCAAGACCTTCTGCAAACACAAAGCCAGTTACCTGCAGGTAAATAAACTATACTAGGTAGTAGTCATTGTATTCCTATCCTGTGCATGCAGTTCTTGCTCTGTACAGAATATTGATCCTTATTTAGGTCAGCATGCAAGAGGCTTCACATAATTGTAAACTTCTTCAAACAGACTTTCAAGGAGGAATACCAGTTACAGCGTTTGTCATGAACTGTCTCAGATCCAAAGACAATGCTGACAAATAGGAAAATATTTATCTCCAGATGTGCTGAATGTCTTATACTGTGAGCTATTGTAACCCTTGTGTCTTTTGATTATAAGTCAGACAGTTAGAATTTGATTGTGTACAAAGTGGTATCTGATACAGCTTTAGAACAAAAATGTGCACCAAAGAAAGGGGAGGGGCTCCAAGAATTGAGCCAGCAGCGTTACTTCCACTAACAATTTAAAAGTGCTGAGTAATCCTTCTTTCAGAATTTATTCACTGTCATCCATATACTATTCCTATTAATGTGAATTGTAATAGAAAACTTCTGCTAAGAGTTGGATTTTCCATTTACCGAAAATGTGAAATGGCTGTGCAAAATATCTGCATTTAGAAAGAATGTGTGGATATGTAATCTGGCCGTCCCAGCACTGGAAAGCCAACAATGGTAATTAAGCAGGGTTAGAGGACTTTAGAATATACATAGTCTGCTATGTAGCTCACAGTCAAAAGAACAACTACAAAAAGCACAAAAAAATCCCATAGAGACTGCAGTTTGACTTTGCAAATGGCAAAATATTTCCAATTTCTAACATTCTAAAAAAAACAATTGAAATCTGTTTGGTTCTGAAATATTGCCTTATAGGCTGTAACTCTGCACACAGGAGCAGCCCTTGACTAGCTTTCACATAAGGCAAACATGTCTCTATAAAGAATGATCAAAGCCAACATAAGAATATCCATACAAATTTAGAAATCACTGAATAATTGAAAAATAGAAATCACTTGATTCCCCCCACCCCCATGGATGGAGGAACCTACCCTGCTGTCTGTTGTATTAAAACAACTACAGTACTTATGGCTGTCTGAATACAAGAAACCGTGACTGCATCTGATTGCATACAGTCACTGTCCAGTAGAGTTTTTTCAACCCAACTGCTTTGATTTGTTGGTCAAAATTTTTTCAAGCTAGGGGGTGTCATCCGATTTAGCAGGAATTGCGGAAATTAAAGTTTTTTTATGCATGGTATGCATAGTAAACTGGCTTAATGCCAGAGTACATCTAGTTTTAATAGTAGTATAACCAGTAAACAGTTGATAACTGTGTATACAGTGAGGATTGCCAGAATGTGTAGTTCCCTTGTTAATGTGTTCCGTGCCTTTGCTGCTGGAAGAGCACTGCATACTCAGTGACATCACCTAATCATCAGCTTTATGAATTAGAGCTGAGGTCCATCTGGAGACAAATCAATCCCTCAGTACAGCTGGCTTCAATCATTGCCTTCTGACCAAGAAAGGATGTGTCATTCAATAAAGAAATGCTACATAATGCGGGAATTACGAGGGCTGGTTTGATTGGAAACTGAATGGCCATGTTAGGAGTAGCAATATGGAAGTTCTGGCATTTTACAGATAGTCTGCTGTAGCTAAGACATCCTATGGCTAGGAATTCATATAGAACATTGTTCAAAGCTATGCTCCAGTCAGACAGCTACATATACAGGTGAAACACACATATATGAAATGTTTATCCTTTTGGATTATTATTTTAATAGTGTTCAGGTACACTCAGGGGCGGGCTGACAACTCATGGGGCCCCCGGGCAATAGAAGATTATGGGGCCCCCAGGCTTACAGATGGCCACCACGCCAGGAGGCAGTGCAGAGGCAGGGCAGTTAAAATCTTGGGATTTTCACATCAAAAGCATGTCAGTTTCAGACATGTCAGGGACAGAAGTAAAAAAAACACAGATTTTTACATACATTTACCATGTCCCTGGTTTTATTGAGCATGGCAACCCTGATGGGGCCCTCCAGTGGCATGGGGCCCTCGGGCAGTGCCCAAGAGCCCCAATGGTCAGTCCGCCCCTGGGTACACTTGTGATTCTCATGCTCCTGCAACACTACATAGCCTGGAGGGTGACACCCTCAAGTCTTCAGCTCTGTGGTTTTGTGATGTTGTAAACACCTTCTGGTGCCTGAAATATGTTGGGATGGCAACAAAGTGCATTGTTATAGTGCATGACTGGCTCATAATGTTTGCTGATTTCTAATTGGGGGGGGGGGGCTAAGGGAAGTCAAATAGGAGATTTCTTTAAAAGTAATTATGCATAATCATTAAACAATTTTGTGGTTTTCAAATTAATACTGGACTAATAATGTTTTTTATTGTAGTGCCAGTGGTCTTACCTATTGCACATATAACCTTAATTATTCTGCTTCAAATGTGATGCCAATATAAAAAATGTAGTTTTTTGTCAGTTCAAAAGCTACCCAATATGAAATATTGAAAATGAGATAATATAAAAAATATGAAATAATGAAAAGTAAGATGTCAGGATGGAAGTTACAGCCAAGGCTCTATTAAATGCTGTAGACTAGCAATGACTCCAGGAAGCAACACTAGTTTCAAATAAAGCTGCATTACATATGGTTCAGTATCTGCCCTTTGTGCCAGCAATACATTTGGCAGTCAGCCAATGGCAGCCTCCAGCATCAGATGAGAGCCTCAGCAGTGAAAGGTAGCAGCTTTCCTGACAGGTTCTCTTTAAACCATCTGAGACACTAAATATTAGCTGTGTCAGAGCCATTTTATGTCACCGTCTGAACTAATTTCTGCAAAAAAATAACACTATTTAAAAATAAGAACTCATGCAATAGCAGACAGTAACCATTCTTCCAAATCGGAACCTTTTTTGGCATGTTGGCCAATTAGGCACATGTCTAAGGCAGTATTTTGTGTGCAGCTATGCTGAATTTTGCTACTAAATAACCAAGCAAACATCTGATAATATTGGAAATGTAAAAAGCATTAAATCTGCATGGTGTACACTTTGGTGATGGTGTGAGATCCAATGGAGACTTTCAGCAACAACCCTTTTTGAGTCATTGTTAAACCCAAGCAATTTTCTGCTTACTGTTCCATATTCTGATACCGTTTTATGAAAAAAGTTTATAAATTCCCCTTTACTGCTGTCTGTAATAGTGAGCAGTGTCCCTGAAGTAGGCCTGCAAATTAAGAAGAACTAGCATCGCAGAAAGTCTAGAGAGTCTATCAATATCTAACTAGTCTTGACTAATAGACTTGTATGGACAGAGAGAAACAGTAAATCACAATCTTTATGTCATCGCTAAGCAGAAAACAGAGGCAGCCATAGCAAATATGGCTGTCTCCATGTACATATCCAATTTAAAAAAAACACACATTAGTAAGATTGTTTCCATTAGGCTGATAAAATTCTTATGTATATCTAAAAAGCTTCAAATGGTCTGTAGATTGACGTTAAAGTAAACTTATCGCAGACCTTAGCAATTCAATGCTTAGTATAAATTGGCCAGGTTTATGACAGGTTTACTTTACATCATATATTCACGTACTGAGTATTGTTTACTTTGGATGCAATGTTGGTGTCTAAAATCTTTTGCTTCATGAAGAAAGGCCTGTTTCTTGTATAAAAGGATGTTTATCGGGTTTGCTTTTAGGAAGTCATGTGGCATTTGTCTCTAACCAACATATATAGTTCTACATTTCTGGATAGTTCATGTACGTTGGCAATTATTCTAGCTGTCATTCACCCTGGTAAACACATAGGTTTATGTCACTTTGATTAAGCATTCTGCATCTTAGTCCCTTTAAAGTCTGCAAAATGTAAAACATCCAAATGAACCCAAATTCTCTCAGTGTCAATGAGAAATTGTAGCCTCAAGAACACTATGGATAAACAAAACATGTTTTTAATTAAGAAATGTTATAAACAAGTGGTCAGAATGTTGGATAATACATACACACAGAAAATTATAGAACAAAAAGGATCAAATTGTATTGGGAATATTGAAATCTCAAGGCAAATTGGCATTAGTCCATTATCTGGCCATCCAAATGTATTTTATACGTTTGGCTTGATTCTGCTGTAAACTGGCTAAACAAGGATTGGTGATATATTATTCTTGAAATGGGGCTTATTTCCATTGTTTTGTAATGTTTTGGTATTACATAAGCAAAACGTGTAAAAGCAAAAATGAAATAAAAAATGATTTATTGATGAAAGCTTTTTATTGGAAATACTTTATGCATTAAATGTGTAGAGGCATCTTGACGGCACTAGGTTTAGTGTATCTCTGCAGTGCTTACTTTTTATTTAAATCTAGGATAGTGTACATTTAGGGTCCAGATTATAAGCTATTATATTTTTTTCCTAGACCAAACGGGATGCACTTCCTATAACAACCATATGTTCCTGATCTTCAGTATCATATCTTCTTCTTTTAAAGTATACATATTTATGGTATAAAGCCTGTATTGGTTTTTGTTTAGCTTTGTAAAGAGAGGGTTAAAACCCCTATTAGGTTATGCCATCTTTGTATTGTTGAGAGAGGGAAACACAAACAGGAGTTGAGAGGAAATCAGCTTAAAGTTAGGGGAATTTCAGTCACCTGTTTTGTTGACAATGATCACCAGGACAAATAGAGAAGGTGAATCCACCCTTTAGATAAAGTGAATAAATGTTAGAATTACCATAACTGTCAGGCTTTTATGGCTGTCCTCTGGGACGATTTATCCTCTTGTCCAAGTGATCATTGTCACCAAGACAGAAAATTATTTCTAAATCCACAGTTTACATGGGAACAGAAATGGGAGTGGGGGGAGAATCTTTCAACTTGGGCCAATGAAAGGTGTCTAAAGCCTCATACACACGATCAGTCCATCCAATAAGAACGGTCAACCGATGAAGCTGACTGATGGTCTGATGTGCCTACACACCATCGGTTAAAAAAACGATTGTGTTAGAACACAGTGATTCTGAGCATGCGTGGATTTTAACCGATGGTCGTGCCTACTAACGATCGGTTTTGACCTATCGGTTAGGCGTCCATTGGTTAAATTTTAAAGCAAGTTGGCTTTTTTTTTTTAACCAAAGATTAAATAACCGGTGGGGCCTACACACGATCGGTTTTGACCGATGAAAGCGGTCCATCAGACCGTTGTCCTCTGGCTAACCTATCGTGTGTACGCGGCCTAAGGTTCAGTTCACAATGATGCTACATAGGATCTGACTTGTGAGACCTCAAGTTGGATGACATGTGAAATTCCATGTTTCCCTATGAGAACTGTCTTAACTGATAGTAAACACAATTTGTCCAACTTTTTTTTTTTGATGTCACAATGTAGAGTATAAGATTTCCTATCATCTGTGCCCAGTCTTGCCACACAGAGTTAATCCAGCGCTGAGTAATCCTCTTTTAATGTTCAGTGAGAATTAACAGAATTCCAGATAAAACTTGCCAAATTATAAAGTCAGTTTTCTATCTTCTTGCTTTGAGTGACAGGTTATTTACATATCTAGCTTGGACATGTTTATCATATGTTATGTTATGTTTATTATAACATGAGGTGATCCAAATTTCAATGTATAATACCAGGATGTGTTATGTGGGGGAGGGGTGGATTTCTCACTTTTTATACTGTGAATCACCTCATATTATGATAAACATAACATAACATATGATAAACATGTCCAAGCTAGATATGTAAATAACCTGTCACTCAAAGCAAGAAGAGGAAAAACTGACTTTTTATTTAGGCAGGTTTTTATCTGAAATTCTGTTCATTTTCACTAAACATTAAAAGAGCATTTCTCAGATCTGGATTAACTCTGTGTGGCAAGACTGGGCACAGATGATAAGAAATCTTATACTCTACATTGTGACATAAAAACATCCACTTTAAGAAAAAGTTCCTGCACTACTTTGGTCTGACTTCAATGTCACAGAGTGTAAAACGTCACATCAAAGTCATATCAAAATCATTCTCCAAAGTTGCACTTAAATTCGAGTGACTTTGGAGTCAGACTAGTGTGACCTGGGTCTTAGAGGGTATTTCTCTTAACCTTTGAGAGATTACTTACTCATATTTTGAAAGATACATCATCATCACAGTGTAAAAAATATGTTTTATATACATATATATATATATATATATATATATATATATATATATATACACACACACACACATATATATATATATATATATATATATATATATATATATATATATATATATATATATATATACACACACACGCATTTTGCAGCCCAATTTAACCCTACAGGCACAAAGGTGTACAGCACCAATGGCAACTTTATTGCTATTAATATGTCTCCATGAGTTTACCTCCAGAGTACCTTTGAATGCTGTTATATACATTATAACCAGAGCTCAGGAGTTTGAGTTGTGGTCAACTCAACCCCTGTACAACCCCCTGTACTCCCATATTGATCTATTGATGGGATCGGCTCCTTCATTGTGGTCATTATAAAAAAAGTAAAGTCAAACTACTGCAAGGAAATTTTGACAATGGAGAAGTTGAAGTATCGGAAGTTCAAGATTAATTAAAGAAGTATGACCAAAGCTCTTTTGGCCATATTTCTCCTATAAATCACAGGAGTGCACTTAGTTCTGCACTCCTGTGACCCAGATTCAGCTGACAGTTGGCTAAAGCCTTCTGTCGGCCGACATCGTGGAGCCATTCCAGGCTCTGCAGAGATACTGACAATAATATCAGGATCCACCCAGATGCCTGACTGGCAAATGGCTTACCCTCTCAGTGAACTGCTGAGAGCCTGAGCTAACAACTAGAGTTAGATGCTGATGTTGGTACCTTAACAAAGCCTTTAGAAGAGAAAGAGGATAAAAGGCATTGCTAGTACTCTTATCCTTGTGAAAAGTAATAAATAATTTTAATGTTAATTGTATGCATAAGTTAACAAAATTAAGGGTCTTCTTTAAAACAGAAGGTATTTACATATGATTTTCATCAGAGATAAAACATATATTTAGTCCTCACCTGAAAAAGGGTGTAGAGCCAGGCAAATCAATCCTGTGTGCCCCAGTAACTGTATCCTGTACTGCTGTTATATAACGTAAATGCAGCTAACAACCTTCATGATCTAAACTATATATGCACACATTTATAGTTGGAAACACATATGTGTCAGATCTGCAAGCATAGAGGATGTAGCTGTATGTTACTCAGGCACTGGAAAGAGGCTTTCAAAGAAACTTTTGCAACTGGATTTGATTTCACACAAAGTCTGGAGAGAAGCCAGCGAGGCTCTTAAGGGAGTTTCTAATCACACTGTTATTGGCCTTTTTCAGAACTGTTTTAAATTTTAACAAGCCCTTGACAGTCAAGTCAAATGTCTGTTAATGAGACATTGTTTCTGATATATTTTTTTGTAACAAAGTGACCAAAAGTAGAGGAAAAAGTTTCTATTCAGTAAGTTTTATCTAAACAATTAAATGGAACAAGTCATGTGTTTTTTTTAGAAAATGAGTAAATGTGGAGTCTTTCATTTGTTTCAACTATGAGCATGGATAATTTAAAGCCACACTGGCTCTATGCACAGGAAATGAGTCAGCCGCATTCCCTGGAGTTGGCCCCCTGCAGGCTTCATTAATGGAGTGCTGTTTTATTAATCATGACAAACTAATGCTCCCCTGCACTTTAGCTTTCATTCTTTAAGCTTTTAATTTATTTTGGAGTTTGGTTATCTTTGTTTGAACACTAGTACGTGTTTAAGATTAGAGCCTTAAGGAACATGAGACTTTAGTGAAACTTTTATACAGTGAAGTATCATTCCAATGGCATATGACCCTACTAGGCAGTTACATTTTAACCTTTCAGCACACTAGAGTTCAAGAAGTATTAAATACTTCAATTTTTTTTCAAAGTTTTAAATTGCCTATAGAAATTATTAACTCTATGTAATTTACACATACCAACAGACCAGTGTGCATGTGTCACAGTGAAATACTACAATTATCAGTTTTCAGTGACTCTTTGCTTCAACAAAACTAAAGAATTTATATTCGCTTGCCATCAAGATTATTGTTCCCTGTGGTGACATATGTGTTATAAAGGCATGATGCTTGTTGCTAGGGCTATAATTATTATAAGGCACTTGTATAGTTGCATGCGTTTGGCATCAGGGTAACAGCAGCCAGCAGCATAGCACATACCATAATTAATAGTAATAAGCAAACAATTTGCAATGTAGCTAAAAACAAAGCCCCTCTTCACCTGAATATTTAAAAACGTATTTGTACATTTAAAGCAGAATCATACATGTCATCAATGATACTTGCCTGAAATTTAATTTTTTTTTTAAAGATCAGACAGTTATACATGCTAATATTCAAGTAAATCAAACATTTTTTAATCTATAGAACTAAAGACAAAACTTAATTTATTTAATTTTTGGATAGCGTAAGGGAGGTTTATAACCCCTGTCAGTTTTTTGCCATCGGTGTTCCATTGGGCATAGTTCCCTTCCCAAAATAAGAAGTGAGAAGAAATCCATCCAAGGTGAGGTAATCCCTACTTGTCACCAGGGTCACCAAAAATAGTGTCTCTCCATTGGAAATATGTTTATCTATTTTTGTTCTGGTGACAATTTACAATGTAGGATTTTTTTTAAACTTTCCTTTTTGCTGATACAGTGGGACCTTGGATTACAAGCATAATCTGTTCCAGGAGAATGCTTGTAATCCAAAAGCACTCACATATAAAAGCGAGTTTTCCTATAGAAGTCAATGGAAACAAAGATAATTTTTTTTCCCGCATTGACTTCTATTGCATGCAATACCGTATGTGGCCAGAGGGGGGGCGCCGAAGAGATGCAGAAATACTTGGAGACAGCTCGACTGAACTCGGAAACCCTTGAAAAGGCTCAGAAAAACTCAGGAACTGAGTATTTCCAAATGTTTGAGTATTTCCGGCATCGAATTGTTCCAAATGTCACCGGCGCCCCACACCTCTGGTCAAATGCGGTACTGCACACTGCAGAGGCTTGAATCCTGCTATTTTTGAGAGACAACCCTTGTAAACCAAGTCAGGATTTAAAAAAAGTTGCTTATCTTTCAAAATGCTCGTAAATCACTTTATTCATAAACCAAGGTTCCACTGTATCAATAAATATGACAAATAGAAAGAGTAACTCTCCCCCATGGGGTACAGACACCAATAAAAACCTCTGAACTCTATCCAAAACTAAAACCCAAAAATCTCCTTAGTTACTCCTAAATTATTCTAATTATTCAGTCCCGTCAGAAGGTGGATCAATGGTGAATTGTGATGGTAAAAATAGTTGTAGGCTCTGTGTAGATTACCACTTGCCGACCACCGCACACACATATAGGTCGGCAGAATGGCTCGTACAGGCAAATGTACATCCCTCTAATTTTGCTGCCTATCGGGAGTGTGCCAGCGCATCCCACGAACTTGATGTTCACCGGCAGGATGCGATTGCGGCGAGGAGAGGCAGATCGGGGAGATATCTATGTAAACAAGACATTTCCCTGTTCTGCCTAGCAACATGACAGGAATCTACTGCTCCCTCTCATTGGGCGCAGTGATCTCTGTCATGTTGTAGCGTGCCCATCCCCCCACAGTTAGAATCATTCCCTAGGACACACTTAAACCCTTCATCGCCCCTAGTGTTTAACCCCTTCGCTGCCAGTGTCATTTATACAGTAATCAGTGGCTATTTGTAGCTCTGATCACTGTATAAATGATAATGGTCCTAAAATAGTGTCAAAAATGTCCAATGTGTCTGCCATAATGTCGCAGACCCGATAAAAATCGCCGTTATTACTAGTAAAAAAGGGAGCTTTTAACAACTTACTGACCTTTGTAACTGTGTGCACTGTGGAAAAAAGAATCTTCACATTTTACAACAGAGGTGCTAAAATTTCAGCTTTTCACTGCTTATTTTCTCTTGTAGCAAATAACTTAGCAGCCTGCCAGCCATCTAATTTAATCAAACAGCATGTGCTGTAAGCTGTTAGAAATGGCTGAAACTAAATTTGAGGATGAATTACTCAACAGTTTCTGCAGCTGCAACCTGATAACACAGTCTGGGCACTGATTTACTAAAACGTAGACAGTATGCTGTTTGCCTTTGAGCATGTGGGTTTTTTTCTTTCAGGAAAATAATGATGTGACATGATTGCTAAGAAAGAGATAGAACTATCACAAAATTGGCATCGGTTTGCTTATAAAAATTGTTTGAATAAAAAAAAAAACAATCAAGCAATCAATGAACATTTGGTGGATGGACTTGTTGACTTTAGATACTAATCTCACATATGTGTTTGTAACATTTCCTTTTTAAGGACAAAGTTATTTCCTTATTTGAAATTTCCTCGTATTAAATGTAATTTGATAGAGGGGCTGACACATATCACATGTATGAACTAATACAGAAGTTTTGGCTACAAATATTTACGTCTGCTTTTACAGCCACATCATAAATTCAAGTATGTCCTAATGGTAAATCCTTACTTAGTAAACAATTGTATGCAACTACAATTTTCTTTGACTTAATACAAGAATATGAGGGAAAACAGCATTGATCTGGTAGGCATGTACTTGTTCTTGAGCAGATAGTGGAACAGTGGTGAGTTCCCAAGTAATAGTTATGCTTGTTTTTGAGAACACAATACATGTACTAACATCACAGCATGTGTCTGTTCCCTTATTTCTTTCAGACTGTGTCACAGCTATATTATTTCCAATGAGATCACCCAAAATTTTTGCAAGTGTGTTCCCTAAAGAGATGTCTCTCCAGGCCTTTACATTTTGTGTGTGGATTAAAGTAACAGAAGCTTTAGAAAAAACCATTGTCCTCTCCTATGGCACCAGACCTGACCCTCATGAAATCCAGCTGTATTTGAAGCATGAGTACCCTGTGCTGGTTGTGGGCACGGAAGAGCTATCTGGAAACAGTGAAATCCAACTAGAAGAGTGGTATCACTTGTGTGGTACATGGAACTCTGTAGATGGAAATGCATCACTATGGGTCAATGGGGAAAATAAAATTGCTACTTACGGATTGGCCCAGGGTCATATGATTTCTGAAAAAGGTCTATACCAGCTTGGTCAAGAGAAATATGGTTGCTGTGGGGAAAGAGGTTTTGATGAATCATTAGCATTCTCTGGAGAGATCACAGGCTTTAATCTGTGGGATTCTGTCCTCGATGATGAAGACATTGTAAAATCTGCAGGAGAATTTGGCTGTGAAATTCAGGGGAATGTTATTGGATGGGGAACAACACCAATTCAACCACACGGTGAGGCAGAATATTTTCATCAGCACTGATAGCTTAAAAACAAAGGATAAAATATAAATTAAAGGTGAATTCCAATGAAGATGTTTATGTAAAGGGAAGAAGAGAGGAAGAAATGGTACTCTATCCTATTTTTGTGATGAAAGTCCCATGATCTAATAATGTAAAGTTACTGCCTCTAACGCCTTGGGGCTTATTCAATACAATTGAAGTAAAGAACTTGAGAAGACAACTGTAGGTGTTGTCAGAAGCAACCGATAAGGTTTTAAATTTCATTTTATGGAAAAAAAGAACAAGAGTGCACATTGGTTGCTATGGATAACAACTTCACATTTGTTCTCATCTGCTCTTCTTCAGTTTTAAGAAACTAGTCCCTCTGATGTGTCCTACACACTGCTTAGAGTGTCACACTGACACGTTCTTTAAAAAAAGTCTAAAGATACCCACATACTGTCCAATTAAGGCTAGAGAGAGATGATTTCCAACTCCTTTATGAAGCTAAAGTAAGACATTTAGGTGCTGACACTTTAAACTGTAAATGGCATGTAATAGAAGAATTACCCAGGACCATATGTGTGCACAGCCTATTGCATTAGGGTGTACACCCCAAAGCTCCCCAAAACATATGCATTTGACAAATTTACTGGCCTCTTCCCCCCTCTCCATCCTGAAACAATGGGAGGAAGGGGGAGCAAGGGAGCACATGGGGGACCTGGGCAACAGAAGGAAAAGGAACAGGGAAAGGAGGGGTGGGATATATAAGTACCAATCCCCTATATTTTCCTCATGTGGCAGCTGAATGTTGACAAAAGGGAGAGGAGGAGAAGCCTATTTTCATCTGCTGCAGGAGGAAAATACAGATTGGTTCCATTAAATTCCAACCCGCTGCATTTCCTGTCCAGGTTCTGAGGATCGGCAAGGAAGGATTGCGGTGTACCTCTCACCTGCCCACCATTGACAGGTTGCCAACCCCAGGCACACCCCTTGCGCCTCCGTATGCTGCGTATGCTCCGTATGTCCGTGTTCATCCGTTCCGATCCGCAGACGGAATGAAAAATAGGGTTTTCTTCCGTCTGCAGAATCAGATCATTGCAGAGGCGGGCGAGCTCGGGTGTCAGCGGATGTTCATCCGCTGACACCCGCAATCTCATAGGGACCAATGTATGTCCCTTTTTCATCCGCAAACGGATGGATGAAAAAGCGGACATACGGTCCACAGGTGTGAAAGGGGTCTAAGGCTTTAGAAACACATTAAAGTCTAGGTTTACCTTTTAGGACAGAATTTCACTTTTCATAATAATTAGAAGCCTCTTCTGTCCTTTCTGCCTCAGTCATCTCAATGTTCATAACTCCCACTTATCTTTCCCACGGAAGCTTTCAAATTTCAAATTTGTTTTTTAATTTAAAAAAATAGCTTTTTACTTCCATCAATTACTGTAGATCATCTCCCATCATACATTGCTTGCTGCATTACAAAATAGGCGTGTATTGTCAGTCTAGACCACACCTCCCTCATTACTATGCCACCTCTTGTTTATTTCCACGCACATTTTGTACAGACGCATCACACTCTTTCTCCACTCCCTTCTATGTACTTGTATAAAGATGGCCATACACTATCTGATTGTACAATTTTCTTTAGATTTACCAAAACTGTGGAATAGGAGGACCTAGCTGAACAATCCATTCAATGTGTATCAAATCAGGCAGGCTTTTACACTACATATCTAATGGTAGATCTAAAGGAGATTGTACAATCAGATTATATAGTGCATGGTGAGCTTTACAAAATCCAGATGCTTCTCCTGTTTTCAGCAATACAGCTCTGCTCCACATACACTGTGACCACTCAGCTGCTGCACACTCTTCCAATTAAATCTGTGCAAGATGAAGGAACAAAAAAATCGATCACTGGCTGTTTATTTAGTGAGAACAGATAATGATATCTTGACTGATAATGAGTCTATGTAAGCACAAAAGTGGAGAGGGGAAGGGGTAAGGCGGGTGCAGGGTGTATTAGGCTATCCATACATTTTACATTTTCCTTATTCAATTTCCTTTATTTTTACCCTCAGCTATGTAATGCAAGGGCCTTGCCTGACTGCATAAAAAATGGAAAGGGTTTAGGTTTTACCTCATATTATATGGTTTTGGTAAATCTAAAGGAAAATTGTACAAGAAAATTGTATAATTTATGGCTAGCCTTAACAAGATCAGCTGGTGAACTACTTCCTTCTACTGGTTTTATCTTCCAAAATAGAAAATTCATGATGAGGTGGGAAGTAATGAATGTGTTTTCTATGAACACACCAATGGCTGGGGTAAGGCCTGTCCTGAAAGACAGAGAAAGCTTTTTATTTTCTGCAAAAGAAGTGCATTAATGGTATATTACATAGGGGAGGTGGAATTTGGGGGGAAAAAGGTGAACTGACTTCAAGTATGTTTACACCTGTATGGGATATGATGACCATCTAATTTATAGAAAATCTTCAGCAAATCACTGTAGACAGCATATCCTCCCTTTTCTCTATTGTACCAGTACAACAATTATCAGTTATAGGGCAGCAGCAAGCTAATTAATCTGTCTGATCAGATTTGCCACGAATGCCATAAAATGTGAATTGCAAATGTGCAACAATGACTCCAATAGACTTTATTAAACTAACTATAGCTACTTGTTTTAACAAATCATTATACAGTATCTGTAATAATTTCAAACGGTACTATATTGTAAATTTATCTTGTAAGAACTCCATTAAATAAATTCTACTGTATTTTTGTAAAATTGTAGCATTTGATTTTAAGCTTGTTCACACTGTCACAATTCTGAATTCTGTGGAATAATAAAAAAAAAATACAACTGTCACAGTTCAGGTTACATTTTTTTCTGCAAAAAAAATACATATATTTTCCAACTATAATGATGTTTGAATGCAAATTATTATATTGATAAAACATTATTGGAATATTCTTACTGTGGGATATCAAACACTGTATTTCAAGAATAATTATATTTTAAGACACAAAATGTTAACTATTTTTATTGTTTTCACTTTGTAACAGCATCTTTTGATCTCTTGATGATGTTGTATTCTGTTTAATGATTCTAACCATATTGTTGTTTCAAAGCTTTTTCTATAAAATAAATTAAATGTTCTATGTTAATTTGTGAAGTGTGTATCTGGATGTACATTAGTACTATTTCAATATAGCTTTGAGTTCTGATTCATAAAAATAAAAATAAATGGTATTGCTATGAAGATTATGACCTACTCCAATTACAAAATTACATTTAAAGTGGTAGTAATTCCTTTTTTTTTTTATTGCTGACAGACAGGATATTTATGACAGAGGAGACCCTATCAGTCTCTTCTGTCATAAATGCTTTCTCCTGCCTGTCAGCAGTCATGTACAAGTAGCTACACATGCGCAGCTCAGCTAGGACTGCCACCTTTTCTTCAAGTCAAACCCGAAGAAGACTTTAGTGGCGCACAGCATTTTTTTTTATAGTATAAACTATACATATATTTTGCAATTACATAACATTTCTAATCATGTGAAATTAATCACAAGCGTCCAACTTTACATTAGAGTCCACAGAGTTCCCCTTTTACATCTGAATCTGCAGAGTTCCCTCTTTCACATCTGAATCCACAGAGTTCCCGTACACTGTAAGGGGGGAATCTGCAGACTCTGATGTAAGGGAGAACTCTCGGGACTCTAACATAAGGGATGCTCTGGGAACCCTGATTTAAGGGGGAACACTGAGTACTCTGATGCACGGTGAGGACTCTGATGTAAAGGGGAACTCTGATATAAGGGGTGCTCTGAGAACCCTGATTTACCTTAGTGTACTCACTCAGAAGTAGGAGAGAGAAGGGGGGAGACTTCAGTCACAGACAGGGTGCGCTCACTCACCCCTTGGCAGTCAGCACCTCTTATCCAGATGTATCTGAGGCTGCTGGACTTGTAATTTCCGGCCCCCCACTTCCCTTTTCTGAGGCACAGCATTGGGGATTGGAGTGTGGACAGACACAGAAGGAAAGGGGTGGTAAGAAGAGGAGCAGGTCAAGCCCCCTCTCCTCTCCCATCTGTATGTGGGGGGAACTGTTAGTGCTAGCTTTGGGCAGTGTGAAAGAGAGTGTAACAGACACACTCAGCTTAGACAACTTCAGCCAGCAACCCTGCTGGGAGACCACAGTCCAGTCTGAATAATGTGTCTGGGTCTCAGGCAGTCTGAAACCTGGACGCATGATTCCAAAACCCAAACTGTCCAGGTGAATCCTGAATAGGGATGAGCTTCGAGTTCGGGTCGAACTCATGTTCGACTCGAACATTGCCTGTTCGGCGAACAACGTACAATTAGGGGTGTTCGCGGCAAATTCGAAAAGCCGCGGAACACCCTGTTAAAGTCTATGGGAGAAATCTAAAGTGCTAATTTTAAAGGCTAATATGCAAGTTATTGTCCTAAAAAGTGTTTGGGGACCTGGATCCTGCCCCAGGAGACATGCATCAATGCAAAAACAAGTTTTAAAAACGGCCGTTTTTTCGGGAGCAGTGAATTTAATAATGCTAAAAGTGAAACAATAAAAGTGTAATATTCCTTTAAATTTCGTACCTAGTGGGGGTGTAAAGTCAGCATCTGAAAAAGCGCATGTTTTCCGTACATAGAACTGTCCCTGCACAAAGTGTAATTTCTGAAAGAAAAAAAGTAATTTAAAACCGGCTTTGGGGCTATAATGAATTGTCAGCTCTGGCAATTCAGAGAGGATTCATTCATAAAAAAAAAAAAAAAAAGCGTGGGGGTCCCCCCAAATTCCATTAATACATGTCCCCTGGGACAGGACCCAGGTCCCCAAACACTTTTTAGGACAATAACGTGCATATTAGCCTTTAAAATTAGCACTTTAGATTTCAAATGTTTGAGTCCCATAGACTTTAACGGGGTTCTAAAGTTCACACAAACATTTGGTGTGTTCGCATGTTCTGGTGCGAAACGAACAGGGGTGTGTTCGGCTCATCCCTGATCCTGAACAGATGTCAACCCTTAGCTCACAAGACATTTACTGCGCCACATGTGTGGGAGTGATATCATCGTGGCCCAGCCATTCAAGCAGCTGATGTCACAGAAGCTGGAAGCAAGACATGGCTAAGATGGAAGCGCCCGGGACCCGCCAGATCAATCACAGTGTAGTGCTGGAGGGCTCGGTATTATGACGGGAATTATGGCATGGGGGCCCTAAAAATGACAGCTGATTTTTTATTGCTTGTAATTGTCAGGCATTTAATAGTTCTTAAAGTGGAGGTTCACCCTCCAAAAAAAATTCTAGCATGCCATGGAGGACACCCACCCGACCGGCAGTATGCCAGTGTTTTTTTTTTTTTCGTACATACCTTATTACGGGTTCTCTTCCCCTCCGGCGATCCCGCGGTACTGGACGTTTACAATCACAGGCTGTGATTGACGTCCTTCAGCCCGGCGCATACAGCGTGTCACGAGATGGCGAAAGAACCCGATCGTCGGTGTGCAGGCGCCATGTAGGGCCGCACCGACTTTCGGGTTCCTTCAGCATCTCGTGACGCGCTGTATGCGCCGGGCTGAGGGGACGTCAATCACAGCTGCCGGATCGGAAGAGAGCCGGGAAAAAGTATCTACAGAAAAAAAAAACACTGGCATACTGCCGGTCGGGTGGGTGGGCTCCATGCCCTGCTAGAAATTTTTTGAAAGGGTGAATCACCACTTTAAATAGGCAAAATATAAGTACTGTAATCCCCCTATCCCCATCCTGTTTGGCATAAGGTGTGGTACTTTCAGATATGCAGGAGCATGTGACACACTCCATGTGACAGCACTGGCCCAATTAGCACTGTCATGTGGGAAGTCCAACTCCAGCGACACATTGTTAACACAGGACTTTCTTTCACTCCCTGTGGAGGAACAGTGGGACAGGGGAGCCAAAGGAAGGCAAGCATACTAGGGTTAGCATGGTGCTTTGTCCTTCAAATGTATTTTATGCAGTTCGACCTGCTCATTAATACAAAGGGAAATTTCCCAGTTTATTGTTGAAATTAAGTAAGTAAAGTGTTTTGATCCTTTTATGGGGATGGAGTGATGGATCGGATGTAAGCAAATACTGGAACTGAAACAAGTGGTACAAGAACAGGTAGATGCGGTATTCGCCACTTCATATTTTTCAGGAAAATCTTGCCTATCTTGCCTAAAATTACCCTAAAAGAAAGGTAAGATCCTGAACAAACTTAAAGGAGGTGTATACCAGCTGAGACCTACTGTATGTGAACAATGTCAATATCAATGAAAATGTCAATGCGCTATGCTGTTTTGCTGTATTTTCCACAAAATGCTCGGTAAATAACACATAAAAAGGTGTTAAAATCTATTCACAGGAGGAAATACATAAATTTGATCCCTGTGGTAATGGAGTAATGATCCAGGCATGCGGTAATGATGAAAGTGATCACTTTGACCACCACATCTCAATGAGCAGGGAATGGAAGTGTTTAGAAAAGGGTTCCTAATGGAGCTTTTTGAGGCTAATTTGTTGGAATTTAAGGCAAATTCTAAGGAGAGAGAAGAAGAGTGGTTGTAATGTGTACATTTAAGCAACGCATTTTGCTTGAGGATTTCACTGAAGCAGAAGCGCTTATTAAATGTTGTCTATCTCAGGGCTCAAAATTTCAAGTCCTGAGCCACTAGCCAGGCCTTAAGAGTTACTCACCACCAGTTGCCCCACCCAACACCTCCCCTGCCCCACCCAACACCTCCCATGCCCCACCCCTAAGTCCGCCCCTAAACACGGCCTTGTAAATTATCTCATGAAATTACACTGTTAAATATTTAAAGCAGAATTAATTTCCAAAAATAAATATTAACAACTTTAACAATAGTATAAAAAACAATATCAGTACCCATCTGTGCAGCCTCAGTGTGCCTGTGAACGCAGCCTTACTGTGCCCCATCACTTGCAGCCTTATACTGCCCCATCACTTTGCCCCATCAATTGCCGCATTACTGTGCCCCATCTATTGCCACATTACTGTGCCCCATCTATTGCCACATTACTGTGCCCCATCACTTCAGACTCACCTCACACAAACACTGGCGCCGTTTTGAGCCGAGGCTGCAGCCCTCTTCTCCTCCTCCTGTATCACACACACAGCGTGAATCTTCCGCTGTGTGTCATGGAGCGGAGTTTGTGTTTGGCGGCACTGCGTGATAAGGTCCTGCCCCCCTAGACAGGCTAATGTGATAGGCAGAACATCGATTCAATCTACTCTCACATTAGCTGGGGGGGCGAGACCTTGTCACATCGCACCACCAAACACAGACCCCGCTCCATGACACACAGCGGAAGATGCCCGCTGTGTGTGATACAAGAGGGGGAGAAGGTGAGCGCTGCAGCCTCGGCTCAAAGCGGCGCCAGGGCAGTCCAGCCCTGCCGCTCTCTGTGTCCTTCGGCTGACAGTTTCCTGGCTGATCGCTTCAGTCAGTAAACTGTCAGCCTGGTTCACCCCCGCTCCTCACTCGCCCTGGAAAAAAAAACACTCGCAAAATGCAAGCAAAATAGTGAAATTTTGAGGGCTGGTCTATCTAATGAGCTGGTTATGCTGTTGTTTGGGGACTTTCAAAATTTTCTGGAGCCCACCACCCAGTGCAATAACGCCATTCCATCAATGACCAAGATGTTGGCTGCTCTGCATTTTCTTGGCAAGGCCTCATATCAGATGGTAGTGGGAGAGTTAGATGGAGTATCCAAAACAACTTTTTAACGTCTACTTACTAAGGGCTTGCAGAGTTTTGGACAAATTGTACCCAAATACTGTATATATACATGCCTAGCACATGTCATGAGTGGGATCAGGTTAAGAATTATTTCTATGTGGTATCTGGGATTCCCAATGTCATGGGTGTAATAAACTACCCTCATGTTCCTTTTTGCCCCCCCCCCTCTGATAAATAATAATACTGTAATAGGTATTACAACTACAATTACATTACAACTCACTTAATAGGCAGGTTGTTTGTGATGCAAACATGTCTATCAGAAATGTGTTCACTGGCTTCCCAGGATCTGTCCATGATGCACACATGTTAAGAGAGTCACATCTCTACCAGGATTTGACAAAAAAGCCTCGTACACATGACTGTTTTCCTCGACAGAATCCATCAAGAAACTTGGTGGCAGAGCTTTTTTGCAGAGGAAAACGGTCATGTGTATGCAAGAAAACTGACGTGGAATTCGACGAGGAAAAAAGAGAACAAGTTCTCTTTTTCCTCGTCGGGAGTCTCAATTTCCTCGTCGTGTTCCTCATTGGGCTGGTTTTCGACGAGAAACACGTTTGTGTGTATGCTTAGAAACCTGCGCATGCTCAGAATAAAGTATGAGATGGGAGCGCACCTTCGGTAAAAGTAGCGTTTGTAATGAAAATAGCACATCTGTCACGCTGTAACAGAGTGAAAAGTGCAAATCGTCTCTCACCAAACTTTTACATAACACGCAGTAACATGAAATTAGCAAAAGCAGCCCCAAGGGTTGTGCCAGTGGAATCGAACTTCCCCTGCCGTCTATGTGTTGTACGTCACCGCTTTTGAGAACGAGGAGATTTGGTCTTGACTGTGTGTACGCAAAGACAGCTTGTCAAGTTTCTCGACAAGCCTAACAAGGAACTAACGATGTGTCTTCAGTCGTGTGTACGAGGCCTAACAGACTAACCAGAGTCTGGCCTATTGGTAAGACACTTTTTATTATAAAAGATATCTCAATGCATCCCACATACATCATAGATGGAAGTATATGTTCATATGTTACTCTACTCTGTTCACTCCTCACATCTCACAGGTAAAAAGTACAAATCAGATTGTTTGGCTTGGCTTGGCTTGGCTGGTCTAATAGCTAGTAATGGCTGTTAAACAAAAAACTAAACCAGAGGAATAAAAGCCTTGTTGTTTCTGGTTTATTACTTCACACAAGAGATTGAACCAATGAACTTTCTGCCTCTTTTCAGTGTACTTCTGCCACATAATTTTGCATTATTCCCTTGCTTCCCATTGTAATGTCTGGGCCCAGGAATAATGGTGAGTTGTGTTTACAAAAAGGTGTCCCCTTCTGCCCCCTGTATATTTATTGTCTAGCTGGAGAGGACAGTGCATGCTCCACAAACTAACGCCAGAATTACAGCTGCACTTATAGCCATGATCCTGGTCTAGCCATTTCAACCTAAGCCAATTTACATATCGCCTAAGGCCATATGTAAACTGGCTAGACAATTATGTCTAGCCATTAAATACAAGATGTATGTAATACTGTTATTACTCAGTTATCATAATATACTATTGTTGTTCAAAAATGGCATTTCAAACTGTATGTTAGGTTATTCTGGATATTCTTGTCTTCCCTAGCTGCTAACAATACTCTTGAGGTGCTCAACACCTGCAGAATATCGGTACAAAGCAGCAATTACTATATGAGGTGTCATTAAGCGTACATTTGGGGTTCTCAAAAGCGGGTTCTCCTGTATCTCACTATCTGGTGGTTTTCTGCGCTATAGCCCTTCGGGTTTCTGGCCTGCTGTGTCCTTCATAACTTAGCCCATGGTGCAGGATTGCTTCTTGATATTGAGGTTCAAGACACTGATGAGGACCATATTAAACCAATACCATCATGATGAGTGTGGCCATGAAGTCGGACAGAAATTCATACAAAGCTATTTTTCAATAGTGAATCTCCGTATTGGGCACAGAGAGTGAGAAAAAATGACAGATATTTTAACCGCTCTCTCTTGTGTCCAAAACAAAAAAATAAATGTCACCTTCAGATACACTTTCTTGCAGTGCAATAGAAGAGCGACATATAAAAAAATAGACATTAGACATCAATTTGGTGGCAATGGTTTAATGTAATGAAAAGGCAACAGCAGAGAAATTAAGGCAAAAACAGTTGGTACATGAATGCCACTGTTGTACGTGTATAGAATTTCTGTGTACATGCCTTCATGCCCTTAATTTCACCCTCAATGTCCTTTAAATTACCCTTTAACATTTCACGATGTTCAATATGAGCTTGGTGGAACTGGCAAAGTAGGAGACCTCAAATTGGTATTAACATCTGCTGAACTTTGTGATAACTTGGAATCAGTTGGTTTGGAACTTCAGGATGCTGGCAGAAGGTTGACTCAACAATATCAGGTTGCTTGTTCTGGAGATTGGCTGAAGTTGTTGTCGTTCTTGTCAGATGAAGTGAAGGCTATATCAGAAACATGTGCTGGCTCAGAATAGAGTAGCAGGGTTCTTTCATCTGTGTGGTCATCTGCAAGAGAACAGATCCTGATTAGGTGAAAGTTGACCCATATTCTCCCCTTCTTGAAAACCCAAGTCTATGATAAATCCAGTGCTGTACAAAGATGCTCCATGGTCACCTCTAGAAAAAGACAGCCAAACCAGCATTGTATTCTAAAAGAGGGGGGAGTTCCTCCTGACAGCATACAATAGGGCTGCAAGGGAGAACCCAAAAACAACATTGTACATGAAAAGTTAACATAATGAATATTCACCAACACAATGTACTTACCTTTCTTCTTGAGTAAGGTTTAAAAACCTTTGAACAGTCCTGACACAGTCCCTTCATAGATGAAGGGCATCAGCATTTGTTCATAGTCAAACATAAGTACAGAAGTTCCTAGAAGAAAGAAGATAAGCAATCAGCAGGTACAATATTTAAAGGAATTTTTCATTTTTTTTTAAATTTAAGCATCATTAAATTAACTGCTCCTGGAGCAGTGATTTTAATGATGCTTAAATAAAAAAATAAAAAACGACTGTTTTTAAAACTTTTTTCCATTTTTTTTTCCATTTTTTCTTCTGAAAAAAACAACTGTTTTTAAAACTTTGACAATGACTTGCATATTAGGCTTTAAAATGAGCACTTTTGAATTTGAACGTTTGAGTCCCAAAGACTTCAATGGGGTTCTAAATGTTTGCGCGAACGTTCGGCCGTTCGACGGTTCTGGTGCGAACCGAATGCGGGGGTGTTCGGCTCATCCCTACTGATGTTGCTCTTGATGTCTTGGTATCTCTTTTTGACATGTTCCTCACTACAAGGTGCTACTCTCATTGAATTGTCAGATCTTGTAATTTTGTTCCATTGTTTTATTTTCCAAGTTTGATCGCTATTAAGTATGTGGGGACCCAGCAGTTTCTCATACACAGGAACCAAATTTTCTACTAACGTCACATTTTCTGCATATGGTACTTCATATTGCTTCCTCTACCATCTGATTGTTTCCTCTTCATGTTAGGGGTAGTGAAAAGTTGCTTGACACTGCTTTCACTGAAACATTCCTGGTGTGTGCTTTTCTGGGGCCTTGCTAGAGGTATCATCATGCAACCAGCACTGCTGCCACTTGACTGTTCCTCACCATAGGGCACATGTTTTCTTCTCTCCTTATTAGTTGTCTTTTGTTACTCTCCTTCTTTGTCACTCACCAAGATGGTGGAAGCTTGTGAAGGACACATCTGCTGAGAGATTTACACAACATTATTAACACGTTCACTTGTTTGACTTTACCATTCTCAGTGGTTTAGGCTAACCTTGCTGTTTCTTTCAAATAAAGCAAACTTTGTTGGCAAACTGTTGATTTTTGGATTGGTTTCTTCTCTCACATTGTTGTGCTTTGGGCACTATGAAAAACCAAAGATAATTTTAAGTTGCTGAAGATTTTATGTTTGAAATATAAAACTACCATCTATTGTTTACCATAAACACGGCTGTTTTTAACAATCCCATCCTTCCTGTGAGTTTTTTTGTTTGTTGGTAAGGCATGCTGCAACTACAAGAGAATGGCAAAATGTGTGCACAGTTAGGGGGAGAAATGTGAGATATGTGTGTTTGGATAGGAGTAGACAGGTGTGGTTCGTTTCGTTATAAATTGAAATTCTGACACATTTTTAGTTATTCAGAAACTTAGATGTATTTGGATTTCAGAATTACAATAGTAACAAATTTAAATGAATCCAAAATAATAAAACAAAATTTCGAATGAAATTTGAATAGTTTTCTAATTGAATTTGAATAGTTTTTGAATTCAATTTGTTTTTGAATCAACAAATTTACAAAGATAGTAGACTAGAATAGAAAATAAAGGAATAAAACAGAAAAGTATATAATAGAACAGAAAATAAAATATAATATAATAGAGTAAAACAAAATACAAAATCAAAGAATAGAATAAAATAGAATAGAATCAAAAATAGTATGGAATAGAAAGAATATACCATCTTCTGAAATTCGAATTTTAAAAAGAATGAATTAAAATTTGAATAAAATAGAAAAGAATATAATAAAAACAGAAGAAATAAAAAAATAGAATACAATACAATAAAAAGAATATACAAAATGTGTGGTTATTCAAATAGAATACATTAAAATGCAAATAGAATAGTAATAAATAGAATAGAATTAAAAAAAAATAGCATTGAGTAGAATAGAAAGATAAAGTCTATAACAACTTTCCAAAATAAGAATAGAATACATTTGAATAGAATATAAAATAAGAGCATAGAACAGACTAGAATGGAAAAAAAATAATAGAATAGAAATAATATAACCAGCTTCCAAATCACAAATAGAATTTATTTGATTTATAATAGAATAGAATAAAACAGAATAAACAATAGAAAGGAATATAAAGAATATAACTGTTTTCTAAAAGAATACAATATAATAGAAAAGTACAGTATAGAACACAAAACAATAGAATAGAATAGAATAAAATAGAACAAACAATAGAATAGAACAGAATATAAGCATTTTCCAAAATTCAAATTTGGAATAAAATAAATTTGATTTTGAATGCAATTTGATTTGAATGCAATTTGAATCTATAAAAAAAAAATCTGAATTTGGAAAACTTTAATTAATTTGAATAAACAAAACAGATTTTTTTTTACTAAATAAAACTAATTTAACACAATAAATGTAAATACCGAAACAAAAGGATTTTTTTTATTCTGCACATGTCTAGATAGGAGTAAATACTTTTACTGTAGTAGTAGTAGTAGGGAACTTACTTTTGGAATTTACCAATCTGATGTGTTTTTTTTTCCCTTTAGTTTTTCTGACACGAATATTTGGGGTGCATGCGAAGGAAAGAAAAGTGAACACACTTATTTTAGCATGAAATTCCTTCAAACAGAACTAGACATGTATTTGAAGTAAACTATTAAGCTTGTACATGTGAAAGCACATTAACCACTTACCGACCAGCCGCCGTCATTATATGGCGGCAGGTTTGGCACGATCCCGCGAACCGTCGTGGCTGTACATCGGTCCCTTTAAGTGGGATAGCATGCGCGTGTGCGCTGCATCGCGGGGGTGCTCGTGACTGGCATTAGATACAGAACATGGACGTGTGTGTGTAAACACACACATTCCTGTTCTGTGAGGATAGACAGATCGTGAGTTCCTAATAGCTAGGAACCACGATCTGTCATTTTCTCTACGTCAGTACCACCCCCCTACAGTTAGAAACACACTAGGGAACACAATTAACCCCTTGATCATCCCCTAGTGTTAACCCCTTCCCTGCCAGTGACATTTGTACAGTGCATTTTTATAGCACTGATCGCTGTATACATGCCAATGGTCCCAAAAATGTGTCAAAAGTGTCCGATGTGTCCGCCATAATGTCGCAGTCCGGATAAAAATTGCAGATCGCCGCCATTACTAGTAAAAAAATAATCATATTAAAAATGCTATAAATTTATCCCCTATTTTGTAGACGCTATAAATTTTGTGCAAACCAATCAATATTCGCTTATTGCGAATTTTATTACCAAACATGTGTACATATAGGCCTACATGTACACATATTAGGCCTAAACTGAGAAAAAATTCGCTTTTTAAAAAAAAATTGGGGATATTTATTATAGCAAAAAGTACAAAATATTGAGCTTTTTTAAAAATTGTCGCTCTTTTATTGTTGATAGTGCAAAAATAAATAAAATCGCAGAGATGATCAAATACCACCAAAAGAAAGCTCTATTTGTGGGGAAAAAAAGGACGTCAATTTTGTTTGGGTACAGCATCTCACGATTAGGGCAGGACTCCTAAAAAAATGACCGTTTTTAAAACTTTTTTTTCCATTGATACATGTTCCTGGGTTCTCGAAGACGTTTTCACAGGCAAACTATAGACACCCAGCAGGCACAATGTTTAAAGGAATTTTTCTTTTTTTTTTTTAAGTTACGCATCATTAAAATTACTGCTCCAGGAGCAGTGATTTTATTGATGGTTAAATAAAAAAAATAAAAAAAATCCTTTAAATATTGTACCTATACCTGTGATAATGTCTTTAAATAGCACAATCACCTGCCTGCCAGTAAATTAGGAAGAACTGATCTATCTAAGCTATACAGTGTATACATATATGTACAACTCCTAGGGATGTATATATATCCTCTACACACTGTAAATTAAGCTAAACTGACTAGCCTGCCTGCCTGCTCTATCTAGCTATCTAAAAAGACAATCTCTCTGTCTCTCTGACTGCTCTCATTAACAACCGCAACACACTACACGAGGCCACCCAGCAGGCGGCCTTATATAGTGTGGGGCGTGTGCTAAAGCCCTGAGCCATAATTGGCCAAAGCCACCCATTTAAGAACAATATAAAAGGTGCTTTACCGTGTTCTCCACAAGATCCAAGATGTTTGGCTTCTCTTCTACTGAGCTCAACTTCTCCATCGCTCCCTTCTGCCAAGACCCTGAGAAGTGTGCACTGGAAAAGACGCACCGCCTGCTGGCTATGACGACATTCGGTAAAATACAATACGGCTTCATGAGCTAAATACCACAAATCCTGAAAAAATACTGCATGAAAAACGCCAAGTGGTATTTTACCGTATTTCTTATACTCGGGTATAAGCCAACCCAAATATAAGCCGAGGCACCTAATTTTACCACAAAAACCTGGGAAAACGTATTGACTTAAGTATAAGCCTAGGGTGTCCATCTGCATGCCTCACTGTGTCCATCTGCATGCCTCACTGTTTTAATGCCTCACTGTGCCCATGCCTCACTGTGTCCATGACTCACTGTGTCCATGCCTCACTGTGCCCATGCCTCACTGTGCCCATGCCTCACTATGCCCATGCCTCACTATGCCCATGCCTCACTGTGTCCATGACATGGGAGTCTATGGAATGGGTGCCCGGCTTTGAAAAATCAGTGCTTCCCAACCGTAGGTCCCCCAGACCATAACCTTTGCATACTTGTAGCGGATAAATGGGGCTACATGTGTGCCAAGTTCTGGGTCCAGGGGACCTAGGACCGCCCAGTACCTGGTCCCCAAATTAACCAGAAAAATTACCGTTTAATATGTGAGTCTATGGAAAAGGTGCCCGGTTTTGAAAAATCAGTGCTCCCCGACCGTAAGTTCCCCGGACAACAATCTTTGCACACTTGTACAGGAAGAGTAGGGCTACACATGTGCCAAGTTTGGCCAGTACTGGGTCCCCAATTCCGGGAGATCAGGCGCAAAAAATTGACTCGAGTATAAGCCGAATTTTCAGCACAAAAAATTTGTTGCTGAAAAACTCGGCTTATACAGTACTTGAGTATATACGGTACATTTTATAGGGTGCGTGAAACTATTGGGAGGGGGAATTTACCTAAACTGGTGCAGCTGTACAAAGTCAGCTTCAATTAAGCTTGTTCAATTAAGCTTCGCTCACACCTGAGCGATCTGAAATCCAAATAAGAAATTGCGGAAAATCACTTGTGCAACGCCATTACTTCTTAATGGCAACCCAATCATGGAATAATTTTGCAATCGCTGCAATTGCATTACGCAATGCTATCACTGAAAAGAAGCAATTTATTATTATTTATTGCGCAACAATCTCGGCAAAATCATGCCGCGATTGGGATGCCATTAAAAAGTAAAGACACCACACAAGCGTCCACCCATGATTCGGATCGCTCAGGTGTGAATGGAGCCTTAACAATACAAACCAATTGGTTACTGTGCACAACTGCACCAGATTCTGTGTACACCAGTTTTAGTAAATCCCCCCACTGTGTTTCTGACAGTGTTGCTCATCGTCCTTTAAAAAAGTAATTAGTTACAGTTACAAATTACTTGTCCGAAAAAGTAATTGAGTTAGTGACTCAGTTACTACATTGGCAAAGTAATTAGTTACTCAGCAAAGTAACTTTTATTTTTTTCCCGGGGTTTGATGACCCCCTAATTTTCCAGCTAAAATGGGATATACTCAATGTATAAGACGACCCCTCACTGTGCTATCTGTAACACGCCTCACTGTGCCATCTGTAACATGCCTCACTGACAGTGAGGCATGTTACAGGCACAGTGAGTGAGGCATGTTACAGGTACAGTGAGTGAGGCATGTTACAGGTACAGTGAGTGAGGAATGTTACAGTCACAGTGAGTGAGGCATGTTACAGGCACGGTGGTGAGGCATGTTACAGGCACGGTGGTGAGGCATGTTACAGGCACGGTGGTGAGGCATGTTACAGGCACGGTGGTGAGGCATGTTACAGGCACGGTGGTAAGGTATGTTACAGGCACGGTGGTGAGGCATGTTACAGGCACGGTGGTAAGGCATGTTACAGGCACGATGGTGAGGCATGTTACAGGCACGATGGTGAGGCATGTTACAGGCACGGTGTTGAGGCATGTTACAGGCACAGTGGCGAGGCATGTTACAGGCACGGTGGCGAGGCATGTTACAGCAGGCACGGTGGCGAGGCATGTTACATCAGGCACGGTGGTGAGGCATGTTACAGCAGGCACGGTGGTGAGGCATGTTATCTCACTACCTTCTCCTTAGGCCATCCTCCATTATTTAAAAGCTGCGCCGTCCCGTCCTGAGTGTCCTCCCTGTCACCGTCAGCGGCAATCGTCCATTATTAAGAATGCGCGCCTCCCCCTCTGACTGTTCCAGACTGTCCGTGATAGGCGGAACACTGAACAGATGGTCTGCTGGGAAAATTGCTGTTCCGCCTATCACGGATGTCCTCTCGTCTGAGGCCGAGGCTGAGAATTAGAAGGCATCTGTGATAGGCTGAACACTAAACAGAGGCACTGCTGGGAAAATTAGTGTTCCGCCTATCACGGACGGTCATGAAACAGTCAGAGGGGGAGGCGCGCTTTTTTAATAATGGAGGATGGCCACCGATGGTTACAGGTACATGGATGTAATTGCGGTAACGCTGCCATTGTAATGGGAACAGCGTTTCCGCAAGGGTAATAGTAATCTGGTAGATTAAAACAAAGTATCAAAGGTTAGAACATAGTTCAAAATGATAGACAGCGCTAAACAATGTTGGATAAATGTCCAGCAACATCAAGCTTAGATGGTGTAGAAAAGATAGAGAGGTGATGTGAACATCTCAAGGAATTTTCCAAGATCTTTCCACCTTGTCCCAAAAGTCCACCACGCGTGAGGCACACTCCCCTTTGGGGTTTAAACTCACCAGAGGGCCAGTGATATCAGGCCTTACAAAGGTATCTTTCCACCATACCATCCATCAGCTAAGCAGGGAAGAACGCTCCATATAAAAACAAATGAAACTCCAAATAGTGTAATTCGGTTTTAATTTTTTTTAAAAAACAATAACCCTTCACCACACATAAAATCCCCGCTCACAGTGTACGTACCATGAATCAGTAGTAATGAGCAAATAATGACGATTATCGGATGGTCCCAGGAATCCCAGGAGCAAACATGTAATGTTTTTATAAAAACAAAACAGAGCAAATGGTCCTTCCTGGTCAGAAACCACCGGTGGAGCGCGGATCACGTCACTTCCGGTAACGCCGCGTTAGCCCCGCCCTGACCGGTTTCGTCTACCAATGGACTTCAACTGAGGGCGTAGCTAAGCGGCAAAGATTAGATGTTTATATATACCCTCCTGTTCTGTCATTGGCTGCTAATATGGCGCGGAAAGCTCCCCTATTGGTCCACCACCGAGTCGCTCAAAGACAGATACAGAGAGGGAAATAAAATCAGTGCGCTATCACAGGATAAAACTGAGGAGCACACATAATAGAAAAAGGGAAACCGATTTACCATATAGCCCGCGCTATAGCGATCCAATCTTATTTCTTTTAAAAAAGAACTTTGAAGGGAAAGCAAAGTAAAAAGACTCGTTCGGGAATAATATAATATTATACAACATGTTGCTTCTGGGGTTAATGAACACCACATAGAGCATAACAAGGAACTTTGGAAACAATAGAAACATTATATATATAAGCATTACTGCATATATATATATTTAAAGGATACAACCTTTCAGTAAAAGCACTAAAAAAGATGATGAACTAAAATTAAATACTAAAAGCTATTAATTATTTTGAAAACAATTAGATATTTTAAAACCAGTTAAATAGTTCTAAAAAACAAGATAATCGTAAATCTGATCTAAATACAGATAGATTTGCTTCTCATATAGCACATAAATACATGTGCCACATCGATAGAAGCAAATACAAAATGCAAAACATAAGCATATATTCAAAAAAGATCATTGTTTATACAAAATTTCCTATATCCATAGAGGTAGATAAATGGGCAAGGAAAATATATAAATAAATAAATATATATATATAATATAGTTATAAACGTTCAACTATAAAAATATACAAATATATAATAAATTGTACATAAAAATAAAATACAATATATCAAAAATAGACATTATGCATAAATATATAAAGTAGATAAGAGAGTATTAGACTTTGCTAATAAAGCAATATTAAACATCACTAATAAAGCAATTTATGTCTAATTCGACATTTAGTCCCTTAGGAGCCAAAGTGTCAGCAGAATAAATGTATTTGGTCTCAAGTTTGGAGAGTTCCCTCACTCGGTTACATCCTCTCCAGGGGGGTTTTAACTGTTCCACCCCCCAGAATCTGAGACCTGCCGGGTTTTCGTTATGATGCAATTTGAAGTGCAACGATACGTTGTGGTCTTTGTAACCCAGTTTTATGTTTGCAATATGTTCTGCAATTCTGATTTTTAATTTTCTTTTTGTACGGCCCACATAAAGTAATTTACACGGGCATTCTAGGAAATAGACAATATAGCTGGTATTGCATGTGAGAAAGTCCTTAATCGCAAAAGAAACATTATTACTGGATGTAAAGTTCTCGAGGCCTCTAACCCGGCTGAGGACTTCCCTACAGGGACCACATTTTCTGCATGCAAAAAAAACGTTTTTTTCCCAAAATATAATGGGTTTCCTAGGGGGGTCTAAGACTTTTTTAATGATCCTATCTCCATAACTAGGAGCCTTCCTATAGATAAAGGAGGGTTTTTCTGGAATCACATATCTCAAGACTTTGTCCAAAAAAAGGATGTGCCAGTGAGAAGAAAAAATCTTTTCAACCTCTTTATATTGTGAATGGTATCCAGAAATGAAACTCCATTCAAGGTTATTGTGTATTCGAGAGGAGGACGAGGCAGCATTTGGGAAAGAGGGTACAGGGACTACACGTAGTTCTTCTATAAGTTTATTCAATTTCACTTCACAGTAACCCTTCTCCATAAATGTATTCTTAAGGAGCCCTGCTTGTATGACATAATCAGTATCTTCAGTACAGTTACGTCGTACTCGCATTATCTGACCTTTGGGTATATTTCTAAGCCAGGTGGGGTGATGTCCGCTTTTCGTTGGTAAATAGCTATTTGCGTCAGTGGGTTTGAAATACACCTTTGTTCCCAATTTATCTCCATTTCTATATATCTGGAGATCTAAGAAATGCACATTCTGACGATTGTATTCACATGTTAGATTAATGTTCTGGTTATTTTTGTTCAAAACCTCTAAAAAGAGTTCTAGAGATACCAGTGTCCCTGTCCATACAAAGAACAGGTCATCTATGTACCTACGGTATAGTAACAGTTCCTCTCTCTTAACATTGAATATGGTTTTATCCTCCCATTCAGCCATGAAGAGATTGGCTATGCTGGGGGCAAATTTAGCCCCCATTGCAACGCCTCTCTTCTGGGAGTAGAAGTTACCATCAAACCAAAAATAATTGTGCCCTAAACAAAAATCCAAAGCATCACGTAAAAAAACCTTTTGAACATGAACTAGGTCTTCCCTCTGGCTCAATGCCCAATTTAATGCTAAAAGAGCATCGTCATGTTGTATGACCGTATAAAGGGATGCTACATCAGCGGTGACTAAATACACTTCTTCTCTCCCCACCAGATTTATATCATTCAATAGTACCAGCAGATCTTTTGTGTCCTTCAGGTAAGCTTTTGTAGAGCTTACACTTTTTTGTAGGAAGTGATCGAGGTATTGGCCTAACCGTGATGTAATAGAACCAATACCATTTACAATTGGCCTTCCTGGTGGCTGGACCAAATCTTTGTGTATTTTCGGTAAGGTGTAAATGGTTGGTATACGGCCATTTCTAGGTAATAGGTATTTCCTTTCTTTATTGGAAAGGGCTCACCCCTAAAAGGAATGTGAACCCCCGCTATATTAAAGAGGGTATTGAACTTTTAGAAGAGAGGAAAGATATCGTAGTAAGACCTGCGGATAAAGGAGGAGGTGTAGTTATTTTGACTAAAAGCTTTTATCAAAATCAACTGACCAATATGCTAATGGATAAGGCGACGTATCAGAAGTTAAATAAGGATCCCACTCCCCAATATGAAAAAAATCTTAAATTCCTTGTGGAAATGGGTTACCATAAGGGAGCCCTTTCCAATAAAGAAAGGAAATACCTATTACCTAGTAATGGCCGTATACCAACCATTTACACCTTACCGAAAATACACAAAGATTTGGTCCAGCCACCAGGAAGGCCAATTGTAAATGGTATTGGTTCTATTACATCACGGTTAGGCCAATACCTCGATCACTTCCTACAAAAAAGTGTAAGCTCTACAAAAGCTTACCTGAAGGACACAAAAGATCTGCTGGTACTATTGAATGATATAAATCTGGTGGGGAGAGAAGAAGTGTATTTAGTCACCGCTGATGTAGCATCCCTTTATACGGTCATACAACATGACGATGCTCTTTTAGCATTAAATTGGGCATTGAGCCAGAGGGAAGACCTAGTTCATGTTCAAAAGGTTTTTTTACGTGATGCTTTGGATTTTTGTTTAGGGCACAATTATTTTTGGTTTGATGGTAACTTCTACTCCCAGAAGAGAGGCGTTGCAATGGGGGCTAAATTTGCCCCCAGCATAGCCAATCTCTTCATGGCTGAATGGGAGGATAAAACCATATTCAATGTTAAGAGAGAGGAACTGTTACTATACCGTAGGTACATAGATGACCTGTTCTTTGTATGGACAGGGACACTGGTATCTCTAGAACTCTTTTTAGAGGTTTTGAACAAAAATAACCAGAACATTAATCTAACATGTGAATACAATCGTCAGAATGTGCATTTCTTAGATCTCCAGATATATAGAAATGGAGATAAATTGGGAACAAAGGTGTATTTCAAACCCACTGACGCAAATAGCTATTTACCAACGAAAAGCGGACATCACCCCACCTGGCTTAGAAATATACCCAAAGGTCAGATAATGCGAGTACGACGTAACTGTACTGAAGATACTGATTATGTCATACAAGCAGGGCTCCTTAACCACTTAAGGACCGCCTACTGCACATTTACGTCGGCAGAATGGCACGGCTGGGCACATCAACGTATATATACGTTGATTTTAGTACCCAGCCGTGGGTCGCGGGCGCGCGCCCGCGGGCGCGCTCCCGCGACCCGGTCCGAAGCTCCAGGACCGGGACCGCGGGATTCGCGGACCCGATCGCCGCTGCAGTGCGGCGATCCGTCCCTGGAGCGGAAGAACGGGGAGAGCCGTGTGTACACACGGCTTCCCCGTGCTTCTCTGTGGCTGCAGCATCGATCGCGTCATCCCTGTGATAGGGGGACGCGATCGATGACGTCACACCTACAGCCACACCCCCCTACAGTAGTAAACAACACACATGGCCACACATCCCCTACAGCGCCACCTGTGGTTAACTCCCAAACTGCAACTGTCATTTCCACAGTAAACAATGCAAATTTAAATGCATTTTTTTCTGTGAAAATGACAATTGTCCCAAAAATGTGTCAAAATTGTCCGAAGTGTCCGCCATAATGTCGCAGTCACGAAAAAAATCGCTGATCGCCGCTATTAGTAGTAAAAAAAAATAATAATAATAAAAATGCAATAAAACTATTCCTTATTTTGTAAACGCTATAAATTTTGCGAAAACCAACCGATAAACGCTTATTGTGATTTTTTTTACCAAAAATAGGTAGAAGAATACGTATCGGCCTAAACTGAGGAAAAAAAATGTTTTTTATATATTTTTGGGGGATTTTTATTATAGCAAAAAGTAAAAAATATTGATTTTTTTTTAAAATTGTCGCTCTATTTTTGTTTATAGCGCAAAAAATAAAAACCGCAGAGGTGATCAAATACCACCAAAAGAAAGCTCTATTTGTGGGGAAAAAAGGACGCCAATTTTGTTTGGGAGCCACGTCGCACGACCGCGCAATTGTCAGTTAAAGCGACGCAGTGCCGAATCGCAAAAAGGGGCAAGGTCCTTTGCCTGCATTTTGGTCCGGGTCTTAAGTGGTTAAGAATACATTTATGGAGAAGGGTTACTGTGAAGTGAAATTGAATAAACTTATAGAAGAACTACGTGTAGTCCCTGTACCCTCTTTCCCAAATGCTGCCTCGTCCTCCTCTCGAATACACAATAACCTTGAATGGAGTTTCATTTCTGGATACCATTCACAATATAAAGAGGTTGAAAAGATTTTTTCTTCTCACTGGCACATCCTTTTTTTGGACAAAGTCTTGAGATATGTGATTCCAGAAAAACCCTCCTTTATCTATAGGAAGGCTCCTAGTTATGGAGATAGGATCATTAAAAAAGTCTTAGACCCCCCTAGGAAACCCATTATATTTTGGGAAAAAAACGTTTTTTTTTGCATGCAGAAAATGTGGTCCCTGTAGGGAAGTCCTCAGCCGGGTTAGAGGCCTCGAGAACTTTACATCCAGTAATAATGTTTCTTTTGCGATTAAGGACTTTCTCACATGCAATACCAGCTATATTGTCTATTTCCTAGAATGCCCGTGTAAATTACTTTATGTGGGCCGTACAAAAAGAAAATTAAAAATCAGAATTGCAGAACATATTGCAAACATAAAACTGGGTTACAAAGACCACAACGTATCGTTGCACTTCAAATTGCATCATAACGAAAACCCGGCAGGTCTCAGATTCTGGGGGGTGGAACAGTTAAAACCCCCCTGGAGAGGATGTAACCGAGTGAGGGAACTCTCCAAACTTGAGACCAAATACATTTATTCTGCTGACACTTTGGCTCCTAAGGGACTAAATGTCGAATTAGACATAAATTGCTTTATTAGTGATGTTTAATATTGCTTTATTAGCAAAGTCTAATACTCTCTTATCTACTTTATATATTTATGCATAATGTCTATTTTTGATATATTGTATTTTATTTTTATGTACAATTTATTATATATTTGTATATTTTTATAGTTGAACGTTTATAACTATATTATATATATATATTTATTTATTTATATATTTTCCTTGCCCATTTATCTACCTCTATGGATATAGGAAATTTTGTATAAACAATGATCTTTTTTGAATATATGCTTATGTTTTGCATTTTGTATTTGCTTCTATCGATGTGGCACATGTATTTATGTGCTATATGAGAAGCAAATCTATCTGTATTTAGATCAGATTTACGATTATCTTGTTTTTTAGAACTATTTAACTGGTTTTAAAATATCTAATTGTTTTCAAAATAATTAATAGCTTTTAGTATTTAATTTTAGTTCATCATCTTTTTTAGTGCTTTTACTGAAAGGTTGTATCCTTTAAATATATATATATGCAGTAATGCTTATATACATGGGCGTCCGCTCATAGGAGTAAGGGAGGGCCAGTGACCCCCCCTGGAATCGGCAAGGGTCTGCCTTGCTTGCATCTCTAGCTGTGCTGACTCTGTGTTTGTGCGAGTTGGCTCCACAGCTGTTGCAAGATCAGTGTCACTGAGTAACAGAGCTCTTTACTGCCACTTCTGGCTGCTTCCTGTATGTGCACCCTCGTGTTTGCTTTGCTGCCTGTAATGTATTTTCAAAGAGACATGTGGAAACAGGACTTGGGAGAAGGAAGACCACCGTGACCTTACAAGTGGGGACTGTGAGTACAAGTTAAGGGAGAAGGCTTTATGGGATAATGACTAAGCCCCTGCCCTTCATGACATTGTCAAAGAAGCGGAGCATAGGTGACCGTAAAATTATGCCCCCCCCTGGAAAAAGTTCAGCGGACGCCCATGCTTATATATATAATGTTTCTATTGTTTCCAAAGTTCCTTGTTATGCTCTATGTGGTGTTCATTAACCCCAGAAGCAACATGTTGTATAATATTATATTATTCCCGAACGAGTCTTTTTACTTTGCTTTCCCTTCAAAGTTCTTTTTTAAAAGAAATAAGATTGGATCGCTATAGCGCGGGCTATATGGTAAATCGGTTTCCCGTTTTCTATTATGTGTGCTCCTCAGTTTTATCCTGTGATAGCGCACTGATTTTATTTCCCTCTCTGTATCTGTCTTTGAGCGACTCGGTGGTGGACCAATAGGGGAGCTTTCCGCGCCGTATTAGCAGCCAATGACAGAACAGGAGGGTATATATAAACATCTAATCTTTGCCGCTTAGCTACGCCCTCAGTTGAAGTCCATTGGTAGACGAAACCGGTCAGGGCGGGGCTAACGCGGCGTTACCGGAAGTGACGTGATCTGCGCTCCACCGGTGGTTTCTGACCAGGAAGGACCATTTGCTCTGTTTTGTTTTTATAAAAACAATACATGTTTGCTCCTGGGATTCCTGGGACCATCCGATAATCGTCATTATTTGCTCATTACTACTGATTCATGGTACGTACACTGTGAGCGGGGATTTTATGTGTGGTGAAGGGTTATTGTTTTTAAAAAAAAATTAAAACCGAATTACACTATTTGGAGTTTCATTTGTTTTTATATGGAGCGTTCTTCCCTGCTTAGCTGATGGATGGTATGGTGGAAAGATACCTTTGTAAGGCCTGATATCACTGGCCCTCTGGTGAGTTTAAACCCCAAAGGGGAGTGTGCCTCACGCGTGGTGGACTTTTGGGACAAGGTGGAAAGATCTTGGAAAATTCCTTGAGATGTTCACATCACCTCTCTATCTTTTCTACACCATCTAAGCTTGATGTTGCTGGACATTTATCCAACATTGTTTAGCGCTGTCTATCATTTTGAACTATGTTCTAACCTTTGATACTTTGTTTTATATGCTTTTCCAATCAGCCTTGTGCTGATGGTTTTTAAGACAGCTGCTTTGATTTACCTTTTTTCTGCTTTTTGGATATTAGGTTGATTTAATTTATTATTTTATTTTATTTTACCATATTATTTATTTAACTTTTCCTACCATTATTTAACTATTAGTATCTGTGGCGCTGAGATGTGCCTCTAGGCCTTTGTGAAGCACACTTTGTTCCAAATCTGGTAGATTACTCGTTACCCTCAAACAGGCTTCCGTTAGGTAACGGCGTTTATTTAAACGCCGTTACTTACAATACTGGTTTCTGATAATGGTTGACCAGGACACATAGAGCGGTAAATACAGTATTTTTTTTTATGTTTTAGCTGTACATACACTTTAAAAAGTATTTTATGGGTTTGAGGATTGTGCCATATGTATGCCTATAATATAAATTATATTTAACTTTGTCCCTTTAAGCCCCTCCCACTGCCAGTGGAACATGGCCGCACCCACTGTTCACCATGATACGCCCCAGATCTTTCACAATCCTAGAAATGCCATTGTTATTGCAGAATGATATACAGTCTCTTTTGCAATAAAAGCCTCCCAGTCAACAAGTTTTTATCACATTATGGCTTTAGTGCCACTTTAACTCTTTTCCTCGGCAGCAAGATGTCTACAACAAAATAACAGGCATAGTTCAATTACCTAATTGGTAAGAATTAACAGAGAATTTACAGATAGCAGAAAGTTCAATATCAAACACATTATTGGGCAGGACAAAATGTTTTTTTACTTGTTGGTGTAGAATTAGTGCATGAAGTATCTGTGATGTTAAAGTACAAATAAAAAGCAAAACATTAATTTTTATTTTGGATAGGGAAGAGGAGGGTTATGGCAATTATGGTAAATAAGGCCTGATTCACACCTATGCATTTTTAGTGCTTTTTGAATTTTTCAGATTTGCACTACAGTCCATTTACCATGGTTTCCTATGGAACATGTTCTGTAGTGCAAATATGCAAAATGCCAAAAACGATTTAGGTCTAATAGAGAGGATGCATTTCCCTAATGGGAGCATAGACAGCAATTATAACCTACCAGGTGCTTCCTCTCTACTGTTCAAAACAAAAAAAAATTCCCTTTGTTATACTTTAACCACTTATGGACTGACCCGTCATCGTCATACGTCGGCACTTTGAAAATAAATATTGTTGTTATGGCAGCAGCTAGCTGGCATAACCCCGGTATCCTCTTCTTCAGCGGTCTGCTTTCAGATAAAAGTGGTGTCTGGAGCGGATTCGCTGCAAGATCACTTTTATTGGAGGCGACCAAGTCCTCTTCCCTATTTGGTATGGAGCTGAGTGAGGAAAAGATGGCCCCCACCCGGCTACATACCATCACTTCCGCCCATAGCTTTTAAAGCTTATTTATCTATCTATTTTTTTCGTTGAAATGCCCAATATTCAAAATATGTGTACAAGACTTAAGTATGTGTAGCGCTTACCCCCGAAGCCGCTGGTTAGATTTGGGATTGGCGTATTTAATTTACCTCTGTGATGATGTCTAGGGGTGATGATGGTGGTGAGAACAGTGAGAGAATGTCCAGACCGCTGGTTGACGTTTTCAATGCTTTATTTCTGGTCCAACACGACCAACAGTCAACTCCAGGTATATGGAGTAGATTGGTGAAAAAGAGTAACCTTCCAGATACAGGCTGTGGATAATAGAAGCAGTCCTGCCTCCAACGAATGTATTTGTCTCGTTGCCACTCTATACCCATAGCTCCCCTGGACAGGTCCCTCTCACAGGCCTGGCAGCCAGAAAGTCACTAAGGATTGCTGAGAAGGAACAAGTCTCTGCCACCGACTTGGCTCTAATAGAATTTGGTTTAGTAAAGGGTCTCTGCCACAAGCCCAGTACTCAGGGACAAGAACGTAGAGCGAATTCTTTCAGTCAGTAATTGTGGGACCACCGCCTGACAGTTTGCAGCAGACAACATGTCAGTGTTCGGTACCCAGATCCCGGGTGGTTCGTCTAAGCCCTTTTGGTTCACCTGCCCCATGGGCTCACCTCAGACCGACTCCCCACCGAACAGCACATCCAGCTTGAGATCCTTTTCTCTTGAAGTGTGGGAATCCAGTAAGTCACTGGAGCCCCTTGGCAATTTCAGTTTCTCTGAGCCATGAGGGCCCAGATTTTGGAACTCCACGTAGCACTGGCCCCGGCCAGTTAGGCCATAGTGGTGGGGCCCGTGATGTGCGCCCACCCTGAAGGTGGGCGCCGCACCTGGAACCCGCAACAAACCTCAGAAAATGGCGCCTGCCACAGATATACCCCTCCCCAGCATGCCCCGCAAGGGAAACACTCCTCTAATTGGCTGCTGAGGAAAAGTGGCTCTGCCTGAACCCCTCTGGCGCCACCTGCTGCCCAGAGATGAGACTGCATCTCTGGAGCACAGAATGACCCACAGGACAATTCAGGGCTGACAGCAGCCCAAATTTACCACAAATCAACCTGGGTGAGAGCAGGTAAGTCTCTCACCCCACTAAATTTACAATAGCATCCCTTATGAAAGTAAGGGGGTGCTACATATGTAATAAAGATTATACATAGAGTTCAGAATTCACATCACCATATTACTATGAATGGGCTGCTAATGCACAGCAGTGGATCAAAAAATGCACATCAGTAGGGTTGAACGAACCCAAACTGTAAAGTTCGGGTTCGTACCTGACTTTTGGTTTTTTTGTACCCGGACCTGAACCCGAATAATTTGCTGTAAGTTCGGGTTCGGGTTCAGTGTTTGACAATGTAATGGCACGCTGCAGGGCAGCCAATCACCATTTGTTTTACTTGTGTGACCTAGAAGCCATCACAGCCATGCCTACTAATGGCATGGCTGTGATTGGCCAGTGCAGCATGTAACTCAGTATGTGAACCAGCCTCTATATAAGCTAGAGGCACACAGCACAGCTCGTCGCTCTGCTTTAGCTAGGGTAGGGAAAGGCTGCCGCTGCTGCTCTCAGGGAGAGATTTAGATAGAAGTCAGACTGCCCTGCTTCAGAAACACCAGCACTGCATATGTTACTCTGAGATACTCTGCAAGATAGTTTAAGGACAGGTTCCCGATTGTGCTTGTAGGGGGAGATTTAGATAGGAGTCAGACTGTTCTGCTTCAGAAACACCAGCACTGCATATGTTACTGTGAGATACTCTGCGAGATACTTTAGGGGAAGGTTCCTGTTTGTGCTTGTAGGGAGAGAAATAGATAGGAGTCTGTCCTGCTTCTAAAATCTAATTACACCAGCACTGCATGTGCTACTGTGAGATACTCTGCAAGATACTTTAGGGCAGGGGTCTCCAAACTTTTTAAACACAGGGTCAGTTTACTGTCCTTCAGATTTTAGGGGCCGGACTGTGGTCAGTGGGAATTATAGTGCCGGTAGTCAGTAGGTGGAATAGTGGCCCTTAAAAGGTATTAGTTATAGGAATAGTGCCCCAATGTTGGTGTCATAGGGAGGAAAAATACCCCATCACTGGTGTCAGTGGGAGGAATAGTGCCCCATCATTGGTGTCAGTGGGAGAGATAGTACCCCATCATTGGAATCATTGGGAGGAATAGTGTCCCATCATTGGTATCAGTGGGAGGAATAGTACACCATCATTGGTATCAGTGGGAGGAATAGTGCCCCATCATTGATGTCAGTGGGAGGAATAGTGCCCCATCATTGGTGTCAGTGGGAGGAATAGTGCCCCATCATTGATGTCAGTGGAAGGAATAGTGCCCCATCATTGGTATCAGTGGGAGGAATAGTGCCCCATCATTGGTGTCAGTGGGAGAAATAGTGCCTCATCAGTGTTGTCAGTGGGAGGAATAGTGCCCCATCATTGGTGTCAGTAGGAGGAATGGTGTCCCATCATTGGTATCAGTGGGAGGAATGGTGTCCCATCATTGGTATCAGTGGGAGGAATAGTGTCCCATCATTGGTGTCAGTGGGAGGAATAGTGTCCCATCATTGGTGTCAGTGGAAGGGATAGTGCCCCATCATTGGTGTCAGTGGGAGGAATAGTGGCCCATCATTGGTGTCAGTGGGAGGAATAGTACCCCATCATTGGTGTCAGTGGGAGGAATAGTGCCCCGTCATTGGTGTCAGTGGGGGGAATAGTGTCCCATCATTGGTATCAGTGGGTGGAATAGTGTCCCATCATTGGTGTCAGTGGGAGGAATAGTGTCCCATCATTGGTGTCAGTGGGAGGAATAGTGTCCCATCATTGGTATCATTGGGAGGAATAGTGCCCCATCATTGGTATCAGTGGGAGGAATGGTGTCCCATCATTGGTATCAGTGGGGGAATAGTGTCCCATCATTGGTATCAGTGGGAGGAAAAGTGCCTCATCGCCCGTATCATTGGGAGGAATAGCGCTTCATATCTGTAGGGGTAATTCCCAAGGGTCGGATAAAGGCATGCAAAGGGCCGCATCCAGCTTTGGGGGCCGCAGTTTGGAGACCACTGCTTCCCCTAAAAGGTTACTGCTTGTCAAGATCATTTATTTTTTATTTTTATGCATTTTATGTTATTTTAAGTTATTTCCCTATCCACATTTGTTTGCAGAGTACTTGCCATGCTCTTACCAACATTGTGCTGCCATTTGCAGCTCTCTAGCCCTTTCCATTACTTTTTTAGAGACATTTTAGTAGTCAAAAATGTGGGTCCCCATTGACTTCAATGGGGTTCGGGGTCTAGTTTGGGTCCCGAACCCGGACTTTTTTCTGAAGTTCGGCCGAACCCGTCGAACCCGAACATCCAGGTGTCCGCTCAACTCTACACATGAGTCTTTTTAGCTTTGCAATGCAGCACAATACTTGGTATGTTACTGTACAGTGCAATAAAGTGGCATTCATAATGAATGATAATGCAACACATTTGGAGCAAGCACATTGCAATACCATGTAGTAAATTACGTTTTATGTTGCCACAAAGCACAAGTGTGAATACAGCCTCCAGAATACATGAGACCTTTTTTTTTTTTTCTGCATGGAGCTTACCTTTAAATGAAACGTGATATTCTGAATTCAATATTTAAGGAACAGTATTATTTTGCTAGTCAAGACTATGAGCAGTCATGTTACATGTATTGTTGTATGTACATATAATGTGTACATATCTATTAATAACAAAAAAAAGGAAAGAAAAACCTCATTGTATGTAACCATTTTTTTGGAACGGTAATAACACCACAAACACACACAAAAAGTTGATTATATGAAAATACATACTGTATATACTTGCGTATAAGCCGACCCGAACATTAGCCGGGGCACCTAATTTTACCACAAAAAAATGGGAAAAACCTATTGACTCGAGAATAAGCCTACGGTGTCCATCTGCATGCCTCACTGTGCCTCTGTGTATCCATGTCCATGACTCACTGTGCCCATGCTTCACTGTGCCCATGCCTCACTGTGCCTCACTGTGTCCATAACTAGACTTACGTTTAACATGGGAGTATATAGAAGGGGTGCCCGGATTTGAAAAAATCGGTGCTCCCCGGCCGTAGGTCCCCCAGACAGAAAACGTGTTTGCACACTTGTAGAGGAGAACTGTGGCTACATGTGTGGTAGGTTTCAGGTCCAGGGGACCTACGGCCAGCCAGTACTGGGTCCCCAAATTTACCAGAGAATTTACCATTTAACATGGGAGTCTATGGAAGGGGTGCCCAACAAATCGGTGTTCCCCAGACAACAAACTTTGCACACTATTAGGCTCCATTCAGACCTGGGCGTACGCTGCAGCGGCGTATTGCGGCGACAAATCAATAGGCGTTTTGTCCCCGCGATTTGCGGCGACAAAACGCCTATTGATTTTTTGCAGAAGAGGTGAATTAACATTGCCGGCTATGCCCGTACGCCCGATACGCCTGAAAAAAAGGGTCCGGGACTTGTTTGAGCTTCAGGCGTACGGGCGTTTGGGCGTTCGGCGTGGAGATGTGAACCATCTCCATAGCCGACAATGTTAATTCGCCCCTCCAGCGTATCTAGGGCTGCTTCAGCGTCGGGCGTAGGGCGACAAAACGCCTAGGTCTGAATGGAGCCTTAGAGGAAGAGTGGGGCTATATGTGTGCCAAGTTTGGGAAGCTACGGCTGGTCAGTACCGGGTCCCCAAAATCCGGGAGATCAGGCACGAAAAGGTAACTCGAGTATAAGCCGAGGGGGGCATTTTCAGTACAAAAGAATGTGCTGAAAAACTTGGCTTATACTCGAGTATATACGGTACCTAACATTTATGCAAGCATCTTTTTAGGGGATTTTATAGTTCCCTTAGCAACTAATTAAATAAATAAAAAAAATGCATTCAGCAGAAGCAAAAAAGGAAATCATAAAGCACATGGAGTGGAGAAAGATCCCTGATGTTTTTTATTTGATATATTCCCCAAAGATTTATGTTACCCCCATGCAAGTTTGGCTGAATCCACCCACCACATGAGTGATTAAGGAACTTGTGTAACAGCCATACCTCTAGTGCTTCCACCACTTTAAAATGAGTTATTACGTAACACCATGTTCTACAGAATACTGCCACTGAGCAATAAGAAAGCTCCCTTCTAATTCACCTGGGTCTCCCAAAGCATTTATTAGGGGGCTTCCTCCTCACTCTCCACAGAGCCACACTCTGCTTTGCTTTAGAGAACATCACTAGCACAAAAGGCAGCAACTGCAATAGTCCACAGTTCTTCACTGTTCACTTCAACAAGATGATGAAGCCACTACAGATATTATTTTGTGCAATTTTATGTCTGTCTTCTGCTCTGACTATTGCTGTAGATGTTCAAGAGATGGATAACCATATACTAGTGACCGAAAAAGGCAAGTACTAAAAACTTTTTGTTTAATTATGTTTTTAATTATTGTTCTTCAAATTATTTTACATGATTACTTCTCTTATGTATAATAGTTTTGGTTTGCATAACTGGTTTGCATCATGAATGTTTTTTTTTTTTTTGTGTGGTTTTTTTATATATATATATATATATATATATATATATATATATATATATATATATATATATATATATATATATTATTATTATTTTATTCTTAAAATTGTGTTACATGAATCCTTCTGTTGTATATGTATATACAGTATAAAACTTGTTTTGATAGGAAACGTGTTTCTGTTAAAAGATGTAAGAATTGCCAATGATCTTTAAAATGTTTAGTTAAGCAATATAACTAGAGACAATGAAAACTTGTATCTTTTATATTGTAGTGACTTTACCAGATTGCAAACTAAAAGAACATACAAAATGGGATAAGATGATGACTACGCTGGAGAACTCTCACATGAGACAGAATATGCTGCTTCAGTATTTTGAAGAATTTAAGGTGGAACTACAGATTGTGCAAAGAGAGCTTTGGCAGCTAAGAGCAAAAACATCAGGATTGTGTAAAGACTGCTTTAAGAACATTACAACAGATTTTTCAAGCCTGCTGGATTCGAAGTGTCAGCCACAAAACACTTTGAATAAAAATGTGGAAGAATCAATTGCTGTAAATCAGGACATAGAAGACAGACTTCAACGCATTGAAAATCTCTTGAAATGAGAAGACGCAGATCAGAATAAAGTAGTACCTGCAAACGAAGCAGAAAGCAATTCTGTTTCGGCACGATTACCTGCAGGTAAATAAACTGTTCTAGGTAGTAGTCATTGTTTGAAACAACAATAACTTTATTCCTAACATGTACATACAGATTTTTTTTTTCTCTGAACAGAATATTGATCCTTATTTAGGCCGGCATGTAAGATGCTGTAAATTTTTTCAAATAGCCTTTACAGGATATAACAAGGAGGAATACCAGTTACAGCATTTGTCATGAACAGTCTCAGATCCAAAGACAACGCTGACAAATAGAAAATTATATATGAGCATCTCCAGATGTGCTGCATGTCTTATACTGTGAGCTTTTGTAAAACTTGTGTCTTTTGATTATAAGTCAGACAGTTAGAATTAGATTGTGTATAAAGTAATATTTGATATAGCTTCATAACAAAAATGAGCGCCAAAGAAGGGGAGGGACTTAGCTCAGAGAATTGAGCCAGCAGCATTACTTCCACAGTAGTTTAAAAGTGCTGAGTAATCCTTCTTCCAGATTAGTTCACTGTCATCCAAATACTATTGCTGTTAATCTGAACTGTAATAGAAAACTTCTGCTAGGGGTTTGATTTTCCATTTACTGAAAATGTAAAATGGCTGTTCAAAATATCTGCATTTAGCCCTGGTTCACATTGATGCTACTTTAAAATTGCGCTACTTCACTTGAAGTAGCGCAATTTCAAAGTAGCAAGGTCAGCGCTATTTCAGCTGCTACTTGATAGACATCTGTGTGGCTTCATACACAGATGTCTATTGAAATCGCACCTGAAATCAGCAAAAGTAGTGCAGGAACTACTTTTGCAAATTTGTGCGGCGCTGCATAATCGGTGTTTGCACCGATTGGATCAGTGCCATTGCCTCCAATAGGCTGCGACTTGTCATGCGATTCAATCTCTCAAATCGCATGACAAATCGCTCCAATGTGAACCTAGGCTTTGAAAGAATGTGTGCATATGTAATCAGGCAGTCCTAGCACTGGAATGCCAACAATGGTAATTAAGCAGGGTTAGAGGACTATAGAATATACATAGTCTACTATGTAGCTCACAGTGATAAGAACAACTACAAAAAGCACAAAAAAAACATAGTGACTGATGCTTGAATTTGGCGAAAGATTTGCTATTTTAGAACTATTGAAATCCTGCCTTACAGGCTGTAACTCTACACTCAAGAGCAGACCTTAGCCAAGCTTTTCACATACATGTAGAAGCAGCACTAGGGTTTCATAAGCAAAGGCAAACATGTCTCTATAAAAGGATGATCAAAGCCAACATAAGACTAGGCATGTACGTTTAGAAATCACTAAGGTTCGGTTCACACTGTTGCCTCATCCATTGCACAGCAGGGGTCTGGTGCGTGCTGGTTCACCGTTACAGGTACGATTTTAGCCCCCATTTTGGGCTGAATTCGAACCTAAAATGCACCAAAAAAGGCACACGTTTTTCTCACACTGCACCAAAACTGCTGAGGAGATAGGTGAACCGGCTCTATAGAGAGCCAGTCACATTCTCCTGCTATGCGAACTGAATGCGGAGAAATGCGCATTTAATTTGCATAGGTGTGAACCGAGCCAGAATCATTGAACGAGAGAAATCATTTGATTCCCCCTCCACGCTAAAGAGCATGGATGAAGGAACCTACCCTGCTGGCTGTTGTATTTAAACACAGTACCTGTGGCTGTCTGTGGACAAAAAACAGTGACTGCATCTGATTGGATACGTTTGAGAATTTTCCACCCAACTGTTTGGATTTTTTTGTCAAAATTAGTCAAGCTAGGGGGTGTCATACGAATCAGAAGGAATCAGTCAAAAATAAAATAATGCATAAACATTATTGGTGTATGGTACACATCTTAAACGAAAGGCTTAATGCTAGAGTACATGTAGTTTTTTTCTATGAGATAAAATAGTAGTATAACCAGTAAACAGTTAATAACTGTGTATACAGTGAGGACTGCCAGAATGTGTAGTTCCCTTGTTAATGTGTTCCGTGCCTCTGCTGCTGGAAGAGCACTGCATCCTCAGTGACATCACCTAATCATCAGCTTTATGAATTAGAGCTGAGGTCCATCTGGAGACAAATCAATCCCTCAGTACAGCTGGCTTCAATCATTGCCTTCTGACCAAGAAAGGATGTGTCATTCAATAAAGAAATGCTACATAATGCTGGAATTACGAGGGCTGGTTTGATTAGAAACTGAATGGCCAAGCTAGGAGTAGCAATATGGAAGTTCTGGCATTTGCCATATGGTCTGCTGTAGCCAAGACATCCTATGGCTAGGAATTTGTATACTGTACAATATTGTTCAAAGCTATGTTCCAGTCAGACAACTACATATACAAGTGAAACACACATATTTAAATTGTTTATTCTTCTGGAATATTTTAATAGTGTTCAGTTATGCCCTGTACACATGATCGGACATTTGTCTGACCAAATTCACATCGGAATTTCATCGGAGGAAAAGAGGAAATGTTCTCTATGTAATCTCCGATGTAATTTCTCCAATGGGACAAACACAGGTTCCTTTAGAAATTCCGATCGTGTGTATTAGGCCTTACACTTGTGATTCTCATGCTCCTGCAACACTACATAGCCTGGAGGATGACACCCTTAAGCCTTCAGCTCTGTGGTTTTGTGATGTTTTATACCGCTTCTAGTGCCTGAAACATGTTAGGAAGACATTATAGTGCATGACTGACTCGCAGTGCTGTTTGCTGATTCCTAATATACAGGGGGCTAAAGGAAGTCAAATAGGAGATTTCTTTAAAGTAATTACCGGTATACCTAATCATTAACAAAAAAACACTTCATGGTTTTCAAGGTATTACTGGACTAAAAATGTGTTATATTCATGTTCTGTTTTGAATATGATAGCCAGTAGTCTTACATATTGCCCATATAACCTTTATTATTCTAGTTCAACTGTGATGTCAACAGAAACATTAAAGATAGTTCAAAAGCTACCCAATATTGTATACAGAAAATGTATCTATATAACAAAACATGAAATAATGAATACAAAGATGTCAGGTTGGAAGTTACATCCAAGGCTCTATCAAATGCTGTAGGCTGGCACTTATTACCAAAATGAATGCTAGCAACAAACAGAGCAAGCCTAAGCAGCATTACATATGGTTAGGTGTCTGTCTGTGCGAGCGGTACATTTGGCAGTCAGCTAATGGCAGCCTCCAGCATCAGATGGGAGCCTCAGCTGTAAAAGGTAGCAGTTTTCCTGACAGGTACTCTTCTGATGTGTCGGGATCCACCCAGATGCATGACCGGCAGATGGCTCACACTCTCAGTGTACCGCTGAGAGCCAAAGCTAACCACTCAGCCACAGAGGTAGATGTGGATGTTGGATGATGCCTTAACAAAGCCTTCAACAGAGAAAGAGGATAAAGGCATTGTTGGTAATAGTACTGTTATCCTTGTGAAAAGTAAAAAAATACTTGTGCTAAAGCGGAGTTCCACCCAAAAATGTAACTTCTGCTTTTTTGGTTCCTCCCCCCCTCCGGTGTCACATTTGGCACCTTTCAGGGGGGGGGGCAGACACTTTCATCGATCTACTCCATGTCTGGCCCCTCCTATGCCTCCTTCGCTGTCTTCTGGGAGACACACAGATCCCAGAAGACAGCAGGGACCAGTCAGGATGCGCAACATGACTCGTGCATGCACAGCAGAGAACCAGGCTGTGAAGCCGCAAGGCTTCACTTCCTGATTTCCTTACTGAAGATGCCGACTCCTGCACCCAGGAGCCAAGGGACAGATCGATTTCAGGAGAGGAAATCGTGGGTGCCTGGACAGGTAAGTGTCCTAATATTAAAAGTCAGCAGCTGCTGTATTTGTAGCTGCTGACTTTAATTTTCTTATTTTTTTTTGGAGGAACTCCGCTTTAATTATATGCAAATACATGTATTCCTCACGTGAAAAAAGGTGCAGAACCAAGCAAATTAAGCCTGTGTGCCACAGTAGACAATTGTATCCTGTAATTCTGTTAAATTACATAAATACATATAATGACCTGCTCGTCACACATAGAGCAGGCTGCCTTATTCATGACAAATGCCCCAAAGAAGCTCCAAACTAGTGCAACTAGTTCATTTTAGGTGTATAAAGGTGGTCATACACTATACAATCTGATTGCACAACCTCTGTATGTTCTCCTTCATAGTAAGAGGACACACTTATCTATCCAATCACCCTGTATACAATCAGGCAGGCTCTTGCTCTACATAGCTGATGGTAAATCTACAGGAGATTGTACAATCAGATTGTATAGTGCATGGTGAACTTTACAACATCCAGGGCACTATTTTCAACACGACAGCTCTACTCCACTTTGCTCTTTTCTGCAAAGGAAGTACATTAATGGTATACTGTATTGGTACATGGGGAGCTGGAATCTAGAAGAAAAATTAACTTAAAGTGATTGTAAATAATCACATTGTAAAACAACCCATTCAGTTAAAAAATAGAAATAAAGGGCAAAACATTTGTGTATAGATTTAAAAAACATTATAAATACCTTTTTTCCCATTTGTATAAGTGATCACATTCCCTCTATTCTCAGCTGCATAGAAGCTGAGGGAGGAAAAGTAATATCAAACTGAGCTTCCCAGGAGTATAGATGTGCAGGAGAGATGTGTCAGGAAAAATCTAATCATTGGTGGAGAGTATACCGAGTTCCCAGCATAGCTAGAGAACTGGCCACACTGTGCTCTCCTACTTAGTGTGGCCAGTTTTTAATTAGAAGGCAAGGGGACTGGCAGGAACACCAGGGATTTCACACAAAGGAAGCAATACAAAGAGAACAGGATACTTTCTCATACAAGTACATGCTACATCAGGCACATATCAGGACAGGAACATGAAGTGTTGGGGTAACAAACGCTTTAAGTATGTTTACACCTGTATGGGATATGACGACTATCTAATTTATAGAAAAAATCTTCAGCAAATCACTGTAGACAGCATATCCTCCCTTTTCTCCATTGTACCAGTACAACAATAATCAGTCCTTGGGCAGCAGCAATCTAATTAATCTGTCTGATCAGATTTGCCACGAATACTTTTGTTAAATGTGAATTGCAAATATGCAACAATGACTCAAATAGACTTTATTAAATTAACTATTACCACTTGTTTTAACATCATTATATATGTAATTATTTCAAACTGTACTATATTGTAAATTGAACTTGTATGAACTCCATGAAATAAATTCTACTGTATTTTTGTAAAATTGTACCATAGGATTTTAAGAATGCTAAAGTTGTCTGTCACTGTCACAATTCCTAATTCTGTGGAATAAAAATGTAAGAAAGAATTGTCACAGTTCAGGTTAAATTTTTTTCCTGCAACAACAATACATATATTTTTCAACTATAATGAATGCAAAGTGTTATATTAATAAAACATTATTGGAATATTCTTACTGTGGGATATTAAACACTGTATTTCAAGAATAATTATATTTTAAAACACGAAATGATAACTATTTCACTTTGTAAGAGCATATTTTAATCTCTTGATGATATTATATTCTGTTTAATTATTCTAATCATATTGTTCTTTCAAAGCTTTTTCAATAAAATAATTTCAAATGATGTTTTTTTGGCTGTATGTCAGTTTGTGCAGCATGAATATTAGTACTAATTATATCTTTAAGTTATCCCTGATTCATTCAAAATAAAAAATGGTATTGCCATGATATTTATGATAGAAGAGTCCCTATAAATGTTTTTACATTCTTTGTCCTGTGTATTTGCTTTTAAAACATCTCGTATTCTACATACTTCTACTATATTTATGCACTTAAAGCCCAGCTTAACCCATTCCCGCCTGCACTATAGCCGAAAGACAGCTACAAGGTGGGTTTTAATTGCCGGGAGGGTGGCGCGCTCTGTGAGCAGCAAGTCAAGGAGACTCGGCTGATCGTAGATCAGATAAGGCAGGGATATGCAATTAGCGGACCTCCAGCTGTTGCAAAACTTCAAGTTCCATGAGGCATAGCAAGAGTCTGACAGCCACAAGCATGACACCTAGAGGCAGAGCATGATGGGACTTGTAGTTTTGCAACAGCTGGAGGTCCGCTAATTGCATATCCCTGAGATAAGGGGTCGATCACTACCCCTTACTACATGATCAGCTGTCAGCCAATGACAGCTGAACACGTGATGTAAACAGAAAAAAAAAACCTGATCACTGGCTGCTGTCGGAGGGACATCTGTCCCTCACACAGAGAGCAACCACCACCTCATCTGTGTCCACCAGTGTCACATGCCAGTGCCCACTAGTGCCACCTATTAATGCCCATCAGTGCCACCTATCAGTGCTGCCAATCAGTGCCTCATCATCAGTGCTGCCTATCAGTGTTACCTACCAGTGCCTATTAGTGCCCATCAGTGCCACCTATCAGTGCCCATCTGTGCAGTCTATCAGTGCTGATCAGTGCAGCTTCATCAGCGGACATCAAAGAAGGGCAAAATTTTATAGCAAACTATGAAAACAGTTTTTTTTGTTTTTTTCAGTTTCGGTCTTTGTTTATCAAAAAATAAAAACCCCGGTAGTAATTAAATACCACCAAAAGAAAGCCCTATTTGTGTGAAAAAAATGATAAAAATGTAATTTGGGTACAGGGTTGCATGACCGCACAGTTGTTAATCAAAGTGCAACAGCGCTGAAAGCTAAAAATTGGCCTGGGCAGGAAGGGGGTTTAAGTGTTCAGTAGGCAAGTGATTAAGCAAAGGGTTTTCCAGGAGATATTCTTTATCACATCATCGGCACCTTTTAATCTTCCTAATTAGTCACAAAAATGTAGCAATGTTTTGCGGCTCTTTAAATTAACTACTTTATAAGGCAACAATAACAATTTTGCCAAAGGGTGAGACAGGTGCCTGAAGAGCCTTTCTCTGCTTTGTAGGCAGCTGTAAGTGTTCCACAAAGGCCACACATTGAAGGCATCACTTCACAGAATAGCTATTTTTTTTTCAGTCAGAACCAACATGCTGAAAGTCCCTGCTTAAAGTCACACCTTTGTAAAATGTTTAACCCTAAATGGGCTTAATCGCAGAGATTAGGGCCCATATGACTACTTTCCTAAAACAAAAAGTCACCAGAGAACAATGTACAGCTAGGCAGATGGGCAAATAACTAAAACCCTAAGTTGCTTATTATTGCCAACAAAATGACAGTAGGATGCTAATCTGCTAACTGGCAACCACAGCAAGAATGTAGCTGATCCTGCTCAGCACATGCCCAAATGTGTTTGTTCAATTACAGCTCAAGTACCGTATTTTTCGCACCATAAGACGCACCTAACCATAAGACGCACCTAGGTTTTGGAGAAGGAAAACAAGAAAAAAAAAATTCAGAACCAAATGGTGTACCAAAATTTTTACCAGTGCCCATGAAATGCAGCCTGACCTGTGCCATTAATGAATAATGAATTGCCATTTAATTTAAGTAAAAAAAGTGCACTTTGCTGCAAAGGTATTTACTGGCTGCCTGCAGGAAGAGAAATTACAAATCATTGATCAGTGTACTATGTATAGTTCTGCCCAGCACAGAGAAATGCATTGTTTCAAATGATTTCAAGGTAGAACTGTGCTGAAAAAGGTTGGAAACATGCACAAAAAAGGAAGGAGAGATTGTCCCTGAATATGTGCTCCTGGAAATGAGACAACTTCATTATCCCTGCAAAGGCTGATTTTCTAAAAGATGTTCTTTATGCTGAGCTGGGTTAGGAAAATAGAGAGAATAGAGGGGGTTGTTGAGAAGTGCACACACTCACAGTCTCCTGGGGGCTCTCTGGCTTATTCAGTAGTATATCCATGTTTGTCTGCTGCTTCTTTTTAATCTTCCCGCCCACCTCCTTCACAGACGGAACACACAAGCAAGGAGGGAGGGAGGGGTGAGAGAAGGGATGTGTGAAGCTTCTCAGTCGTGACAGGCTGCAGGCTTGCTAGAGGTGGAGTTGGATAGAGCAGTGTGCTGATTGGATCCTCTTCATGTAGGACAGCTACACTTCACGAGCCATCAGCTGCACTGTCTGCACACAGTGACAGAGAGAAGAGGACGGAGCTGCAAACGGAGGAGGGAGGAGAGGAGCAGGTGATGGGATTTACACAGACAGGAACTTATTTCTGTGCCCCTCACTTACTTCTCATGACGTTCGGCCGTGGGGGGGCGGGACCAGCAGCGGCGGGGGGCGTGGCCTAATGTATATTCGTTCCATAAGACGCAGGGACATTTTCCTCCAGATTTTTGGAGGAAAAAAGTGCGTCTTATAGTCCGAAAAATACGGTAAGTCAAAAATAGAAAGTGACCCGACACACTCAAAAAAGACAAAGACATGCTTATATCCCTGTATAAATATAAATATTAGGGGGGAAAGAGATGGGACTTTAAATGAAGCATGTTGTTGTAAATAAGACTACAAAGGGAGTATTATTTCAGGCCGCGTACACACGATCAGTCCAAACCGATGAAAACGGACTGAAGTTCATTTTCATCGGTTCACAGACTGATGGTCTGATGGTCTGATGTGCGTACACACCATCAGTTCAAAAACCGATCGTGTCAGAACGCGGTGACGTAAAACACAATGACGTGCTGAAAAAAACTAAGTTCAATGCTTCCAAGCATTAGACATGTGCAGACTGGAATATTTTTTTTTTTCGTTTTCGTCCAGAAAATAAATGTATTTAGTTACTCCCGAAAATCGTTTTGATTTAATTCGTTTTCGTCGGGAAAGTTTTCGTCCGAAAACGACGATTTTCGATGACTTTGTCGAATTAAACAACGGAAATTTGGCAAAGCATCGAAAATCGTCGTTCTGAATACAGTGAATATACCTATTCACTGTATTCAGAACGACGATTTTCGATGACTTTGTGAAATTGAAAGACGTAAATTCGACAAAGCATCGAAAATCGTCGTTCTGAATACAGTGAAAATACCAATTTACTGTATTCAGAACGACGATTTTCGATTACTTTGTGAAATTGAATGACGGAAATTCGACAAAGCATCTAAAATCGTCGGATCTGAACGAAAACGAAAATAAAGCATTTTTTATGTCGGATCTTTCGGTTTTCGTCTCTTGCAGTTTCGTTTTCGTTCGTTAAAACGATAACGAAAATACCCGATTTTCGGGCGAAAATGCATTCTAACGAAAATGAATGCACATGTCTACCAAGCATGCATCGACTTGATCCTGAGCATGCGCGGGTTTTGAACCAATGCTTTTGCGTACTAACCATCGGTTTGGACCGATGGTCAGGCGTCCATCAGTCTGATTTTAAAGCAAGTTTTAAAACTTTGGACTGAAGAACAAAAGACTGATGGGCCATACACACTGTCGGTTTGGACCGATGAAACTGAACTTCAGCCCGTTTTCATCGGTTTGGACCGATCGTGTGTAGGCGGCCTAAGAATTTAGTTAAATTAAATATCATATACCCCTAAGGGTTGTCCATAATATGAAAAGATCGCAAACATTTAATTGTATACCATAATAGAATAAATAGGCAATCATACAAGATTTACAAGATAATCATGGTACTAAATGTTATACAAAACAATCAAAAGCCCGGTACACACGATCGGATATCTGATGGAATCTAATCCGATGGATTTTTTGTCGGATATCCGATGAAGCTGACTTTCATCAGTCTTGCCTATCCGACCGTGTCCAATGTGGTGACGTAAAACACAATGACGTGCTGAGAAAAATGAAGTTCAATGCTTCCAAGAATGCGTCGACTTGATTCTGAGCATGCCTGGATTTTTCTCCGATGGATTTCCACACAGACGATCGTTTTTTTCTATCTTGTTTTATCCATAGGAAAATTTTAAAACATGTTCTATTTTTTTTCACCGATGGAAAACAAAACGTTGGGACCCACACCCAAACGGTTTGTCCGATGAAAGTGGTCCATCGGTCTGTTTTCATCAGACAAACCGATCGTGTGTACAGGGCATAAGGATATAATTGAAACAATTTAATACACATATATACACAGAGGAATCAAGAAACACAAAATCAGGACAAGAAACAAATGAATGTTATTAATAAAAACATCATGATTAAAGAGATGAAAACTGAGCTAAACATCATAGGTTGACAACCAAATATTAAAGAAAAAACTGGGTTAGACATCATGAATTGAAAACCCGACGCGTTATTCATTTGTTTCTTGTCCTGATTTTGTGTTTCTTGATTCCTCTGTGTATATATGTGTATTAAATTGTTTCAATTATGTCCTTTGATTGTTTTGTATAGCATTTAGTACAAAGTAGTGTATATTATTTGGTCTTTGTGAAAGTTATAGAGTCCACAAGCTATGGTGCAAATATCTGAAAATTGATTACACCTGAAGTACTGACGGCCTATCTGATTTCATGAGACCCCAACATGCCAGAAAAGTACAAATACCCCCCAAATGACCCCTTTTTGGAAAGAAGACAAGGGACCAGATTCACAGAGTGATTACGCCTGCGCAACAGGAGATGCGCGTGCGTAAGTCGAAATGTGCGCGTGCGTTTCGATGCACGGCATCCCCAGAACGAGATACGCAAAAAATCTTTTTTTTTTTGTCCCGTGTAATTTCGTTAGACTGACGCATCCGTCCGCGCAAAAGTGCGCTAGACAGACCATTGATTTGCTAGTCAAATATGCTAATGAGGGACTTACGGGGATGCACAAAAGAACGTTGGGGCAGCGCAGGCGACGCAGTGTGCGCAACAGCAAAATGTCCTGTCTAAAATTAGACCATATAAAAGCTGGTCTAAAAAGAGAAAAAAAATCTACTTGTTAGATAAAGCAACACTGTTAGTGAGGAGCTCAGCAGTCACACGTGTTGCACAACAATCTGTATGCCAACATGCCAGGGGCATCGTTGCGCATAGCTATACTACTGACTTTAGATGAACAAAGAAGGATGAGGGCACGGAGGATGGCACGGAGGATGGCACGGGAGAGGATATACCGCACCCGCATAGACCTGTTTGGCATGAGTGATTCTGAGGTGTTTCGCATCTTCAGATTCACCCCTCATGTCATCCTGGAATTAACCACAACCCTGCAGGAGGACATCACCAGCCGAACACAATGCTCACATGCAGTGCAGCCACTGGTCAAGGTCATGGCAACACTCCATGTCCTTGCCAGTGGCTCTTTTCAGCGTACAAGTGGAGTGGTGGCTGGGATGTCACAATCCTCCATGAGCAGATGTGTGCACCAGGTTGTCCCTGCAATCCTCAGACGCATGGCCAACCAAATCATCAAACCCACCACTGAGGACCTGCGGCTGAAGGCAATGACAGATTTCTACAGAATTGCCAGATTCCCACACACTGTGGGGGCCATTGATTGCACACATGTGGCACTCCAGCCCCCCCAGGAGACAGAGCACATGTTCCGCAATCGGAAGCATTGGCATTCCATCAATGTACAGGTGATAGTCGATGCCCAAGGCCTCATATGGCACGTCCGTGCCAAACACCCAGGGTCCAGCCATGACAGCTACATATACAATCAATGCCACATCCGAATGGAATTCGAACAGAACGTGTATGGGGACACCTGGCTGGTTGGTGAGTGACATGGGAGTCAGGCATGACTATCCCCTCCCATGATGCACACATCACAAGTGGCACATGCATGACTAACATCCTCCTGTCTTTTCCCTTACAGGTGACTCTGCATATCCACTGGGACCCCATCTCATGACTCCTATCCGGAACCCCCAAACTCCAGGAGAGGAAAGATACAATCAAGCACATGCCCAAACACGAGCAGTGGTGGAGCGCACCTTTGGCCTCCTGAAGTCACGTTTTCGATGCCTGGATAAGTCTGGGGGGACCCTCTTGTATTCCCCAATGTGCCAGATCATCGGTGCATGTTGCATGCTGCACAACTTTGCAGTAAGAAAGGGCCTGCAGATTGCCCTACGTGATGACCTGACCCCTGAACCAGACAATCCCCCCCTAACCGAGGCTACCCCGTCTTCTGAGGGAAGAGCAACCAGGAGACAACTCACATTGGGCATCTTTGCCCGTTAAACACACACATTAATCATGGCACAATGAGAATGCATGCATGCATACCACTGTGGTCCCTAGCACAGACACATCACATCCACATCAAATTGGATTGGCACCAGTCCACCATGCTGGACTTGTGAGCAGCAACGCCACGCCAAGGCTCCAATTATGTCACTGTACATTCATACACCATTCACACGGACCTGGGGATCACTTCTCCCTGGTCCTGGGAAACCCTACGCCACCAAAATTGAGGGTGACACCCCTTTTCCGGCAGGAATGTCACCCCCACATTCAAACAGCATTCACAACCCCAAAAAAAAAAAAAAAATTACCTGCAAAAGCAAAAATTTTCCAGCAAAAAAAAAAAGGGGAAAAAACAAATGATTGCCCCTTGCGTGAGCCACGCCTGGGGCGCCCCCGGCCACGGCCCCGGCCCCGGCTTCTCAGGGGAGACTCATGGGGGAGGGGTAAAACCGGGGAAGGAGGAGCAGCCCCTGATCGCTGCCCACCTGGCGGCCTGCCCTCCAAGGCCACGGCTATTCTGTCCAGGGCAGCACTAAGTGTTGCCGTGTTGGTCTGGATAGCCTGGGTAAGGGCCCTCACATCCTGCCCAACGCCTGCTGATGTCATCTGCAGTTCGTTTAGGCAGGTTGTGAAAGCCCGGGAGTGGGAGTCCAGGTTCCCCAGCGTATCCTTGACGGAGGACAGGCTCTCCTCCATCCGCACCAATGTCTGGCTGACCTGTCCCAGATGGCGGGTCTGGAGGAACTGGTCCCTTCTCAGAGTGGCGGGCAGGAGATCGGCCAACCCCCTGGTGTTCTGGGATGAAATCCTGCCTCCAGCTGATGTTTGTGGCCGGGGAGAAGGGGAGGCCCTTGTGAGGGGAGCCATGTTGGGGGAGGAGGGGGGGGTCCCCCTTAGGGAGGGCTGCCTGCTGCCAGCCAGAGGGGAAGAGTCCTCAAAAACCAAACGTCCAGTGCCTGACATGGACTCCTCCTCCTCATGATTCTCCTCCTCCTCATGATTCTCCTCCTCCTCTTGAACCTCCTCTGCGGACTCCGGCCTTGTTGGGGGGGCCTCATTAGGCTGCTGTCCTGGGGTTGGTGCGGTCAGGCCAGGTGGCCCTGCACCCTCCTGCACATCTGTGGATGACACAAAACATTCACAGGTTGGAGGATCCACACACTTGCCACATATTCCCTTTCACCCCCTCCCCCACACATGCTACACACCTGATATTAAAAAAATACTTACCTGGCACCACGGGCTCCGGACTTGAGTCAAAGCCGGGCGGGCCCTTAACTTCATGCCGATGAAAGGTCAGGGCCACCGCACGCTCCTCCGCTGTCAGCCTAATACGGCATGGTGGGCCCCCTCCTGTGCCTCTGGCATGGGCATGCATTCTGGCCAGCTTCTGTTTGACCAGACGCCGGAGGTCATTGATTTTTTTGTCAATCCCAGACCGGGTCCGGGTCTCCCCCTGCCCCGCTGAATTGACCTGCTCAGTAATCCTATCCAAAATCTCCCTCCTCCTGGCCGGGGTGGTGTTGGCACTGTCTGGGCCGTGGAGGAAACGCCCATACTCGCTAATGGCCCGAGCAAGAATTTGTTTTTCCCCAACTGTACAATTGAGCTTTCTCTTTCTCTCTGTCATACTTCCCAAAAAAACTCACTCCCAACAAAATTCACTCACACAAACAAGCACAACCAATCAAGCAAGAACACACACAAAGAGAAAACTACTCAGCAAGAAACAGTCACAAAAAAATAAAAAAATAAATACAGCAGGAAAACAAACGAACAGAAATATATCAATCAAACAAACAGTCTCTCAAACACTTTCAAAGATCTACTAACAAACACTTGATCACACAGAACACTAATCTGACAACTACAAAACACACCGCAACGAACAACAGGACAAAAGCACTTGGTTAAATGGGAAGGGACAAAGGCATGTACTTTTGCAATGCAAGTGCGTTTGTGTGTGTCTATTTATGCTGTTTGCGTAGTTCACAACGTTGCCCTAGTCCATTTCCAATTTCACTGATTGCGCCGCTCCCGAGTTGTGAGCATGCGCACAGCGGAGCTGACCATGGTCTCCTTCAAGCGCGCATGCGCGAGCCGGCCGGCCCTTCATTTGCATGGGGTCACGGCTCATTTCAATGTAACACGCCCACGTCCTTCCCAATTTGTATTACTCCTCCTTACGCCTCGGGAAAAACGTTACGCATGCGCAATTTCCTGCGCAAAAGCTACGAGAATAGGGGGATTAGCCGGCAAAATTGCGCAAGTCTAACGTAAAGGCGGTGCGCTACGCCGGTCCAATAATGTGCAGATGTACCTGAATCTGGGCCATGGTATTTAGAAAGAAGCATTGTGAGTTTTTTGAAGTTGTAATTTTTCCCACAATTCTTTGCAAAACCAAGATTTTTTTTTCTTTTTTTTTTTTTTTTCCACAAAATTGTCATATTAGCAGGTTATTTCTCACACACAGCATATGCATACCACAAATTACACCCCAAAACACATTCTGCTATTCCTCCCGAGTATGGCGATACCACATGTGTGAGACTTGGCCACATACAGAGGCCCAACATGCAGGGAGCACCATCAGGCGTTCTGGAACACCCAGGCCAATTCTGACATTTCTCTCCTACATGTAAAAATCATCATTTATTTGCTAGAAAATTACATAGAATCCCAAAACATTATATATGTTTTTTTAGCAAAGACCTTAGAGAATACAATGGTGGTTGTTGCACTGTATTTGCACAGCAATTTTTCTAACTGTCAGCGATGCTTTAAATATTTTTACTGATTATATGTTTTTAGTTACAGAGAAGGTCTAGGGCCAAAATTATTGCTCTCGCTCTAACGTTCGCAGAGATACCTCTCATGTGTGGTTTGAACACCGTTTTCATATGTGGGCGGGACTGCGTTCGTTTCTGTATGCGAGCACACGGAGACAGGGGAGCTTTGAAAAATATATATATTTTATTGTTCATTTTACTTTATTTATTTTAGTTTGACACGTTTTTCCGCAAAAAATAAAAAATTTGGACCCGGCAATCACGGACACTCCCGTGGCTGAAACCATGACACAGTAAGGCCCCGTACACACGATCAAATTTATCTGCTGAAACCGGTCCGACGGACCGTTTCAGCAGACAAATTTGATCGTGTGTATGACGAACAGACAGGTTTTTCCAGCAGACATGAATGGATTCGACGCATGCATGGAAGTATTTTACTTCGTGGAGTGGTGATGTGGCGGCGTCAACGTCACCGCCACGTCACCGCGCTGTCTGTTGGCGGGGATTTTGGTTTGATCGTGTGTACACGGATCAAACCAAAATCTCCCAGGAAATATGTCCGATGAAAACGGTCTGTCGGGCCGATTCATTGGACATATCTCCTCGTGGGTACGCGGCCTTAGAGGGTTAGAAAAATAAATAAAAAAATAAATAAACTAAAAGTATTTGTTAGTAGGTGGCAGATAGAAGCACCAATCATTTTCAAGAATAAAAAGGTATGAATAATACACTTAGCATGTAAAAATGTGCCAGTGTTAGAAACATGCAAGAACAATGTTGCGAATTTGGAAATCCAAGAGGCTTCTTTACTTGATCTTGGGACATGCTCTGTCATTTCACCACTCAGCTCATAGCAAAATTTAAAACCAATGGTTTATTGACATCAGCGTATCTATTTTGTTGAGCTGCATCTGAGGCTAACTATATAATCAGTGTTTTTGGAACCTTTTGATTTGTAAAGGTCTAAAAAAAAAAATCCCTCTATAAACTAGGGAACAAGATCACCTCGGGAGATATACACAAAAGTATGTTTCACAAGTAAAAAAAATCCCAAATTGTGTATGGTTTTTCGTTTTGTCCAGCAAAATGATGGCTCTGCCTTTATTGGCTGGTTTAATAAATTAATCAAAACCATTCCTAAGTAATTTGGTTGACCTGTTACGGTTTTTATCATGTAAAAATACGTTTTCTTAAAGCGGAGCTCCAGCCGCGATTTTTTTTTTTTTTAAAGTCAGCAGCTACTAACAGTGTAGCTGCTGACTTTAAATAAGGACACTTACCTTGTCCTACTTGCCCGCGCTGATGGGCCCCCCGATGCCGGTCCCACGATCGCTCCGGGTCCCGCGCCGCCATTCACACTATGGGAAACAGGCAGTGAAGCCGTACAGCTTCACTGCCCATTTCCTACTGCGCCTGCGTGAGTCTCACGCTTGCTTGTGAATGGGCGCGCTGCTCTCTGAGAACACACACAGTTCCCAGAAAGCAGCGCGCCCCATTCACAAGGAGAAGGACAAGAAGAAAAGGCACCGCGGAGTGGAAGAGGCAGATTACGGACTTCCGCATAGCAACAGGTATTTTGAGTGTTTTTTTTTTTTTGTTTTCAGGTTTTTTTTATTACATTTTTTTAAACAACATGGGAAAATGTTGTTTTCCTGGGTGGAGCTCCGCTTTAAGACTCGTAGACGTGTTTTGTATTTTAGACCCCTTTCACATTGAGGAGTTTTTCAGGCGGTATAGCGCTGCTATACCGCCTGAAAAACTCCTGCCCCAGCAACCTCAATGTGAAAGCCAGAGGGAGATAAAAAAATCTCCTGTCAGCAGCATCTTTGGAGCGATGAGAGGAGCGACATGTATACCGCACCTTCACCGCTCCTTCCCATTGAAAACAATGGGAGACAGTGGCAATACCGCCCGCAATGCGCCTCTATAGAGGCGCATTGCAGGCGGTATTAACCCTTTCACGGCCGCTAGCAGGGATTAATACTGCAACGCTATTTTTAGCGGCGCTATACCGCCAGCGCACCTCCACTGCCCCATGTGAAAGGGGCCTTACTGTTTGGATACAACTATCAAGCTATCTAGCTTTTGAACTGTCCAGGGGGCATAAATTAATTCTTAACCTTGAACTGTCCCATCTAATTAGATGAAGTCACTGGCTCTTTTTTAATGTGAGAAGAATTGTTTAATCTTTAACATCTGCCCAAACTTGAACGAATCCTATTCAAATTGGAAAGCATTTAACTTTTGGAAAAAGGGAAACGTCATTACTTAATAATTGTATTTCTTAATTTGCAATTGTCAAGACAATTGCTAAGTTTCTAAGAATCCTCTTTCTTTGTATGTGATATTTTGGAAGCCATAATGATTGCAGCATCAATAAAAATGACCTGGCCATTCATTCAAGGTCTCATGAATTCCTATTTTTAGCAACATAGTGAACCTTGTACCTTTTCAATGTGTTTTGTTTATGAAAAATAATTGCAGCAGGTAGAAGAGATGGAATCCTGAGTCACATTGTGTTTTTGTGTAGTTTACATGGGTATATTTGATATTTTGATAAATACAGTATAGATTATGAGGTTACCCATGCTTACTGTGGTTCAATATGGCATTATAGTTATTTTGCTCTTATTTTATAATAAAATAAAAGTTTATTTAATTTATGGAAAACATATTTTTTAGGGGTCTAAAAGGCAGATTAGGCCTCTTTTTTCCTTATCTTCTTCAATATCACAATAGGTGAGGTTGCCTCCTCTACAATTTAATACAACATCTAATGTATAAAATGTTTAATATTTCCCATGTGCTCTGGGAGGATTATTTTCTTTTTGGGACCCCACCTGAGTGGTTTGCTTTGCTCATGAGATGATGAATTTTCCATCAATCTATCAAACTGGTTGAAGATTTTTCATTCCCTCAACTTGATTGTTCTTGTGAACCTCCTTTTACTACTCAACGCAGGCCCGGACTGGCCATAGGGCAAACCGGGCAATGTCACGTCTCCCCAGGGGTGTACACCACCAACACTGCGCCAGATAGAGAGAGATCAGCTGGGGTATCAAAGCCAGCTCTGACACATCTCCCCTCCCCTTGCTGCCCCCATGACCAGTTAGAGGAGAGGAGCTGCTTCTACTCCTCCCCCTACTCTCTCTTCTTCTCCTCCTGTGTCTGCCCCGCCCACTCTCCTGACAGACACTGTTCTGCTGCCTAAGTGTTGTGGGCGGGAATATTCAAGCTAAAGCCAAACAGAAAGGAAAGATGGAGTCTGATATCCATCTATCCAATCAGTCCCTCATGCCTCTGAGTGAGTACTGTGAGTACTGTACACTGATGTAGGGGTGTCCTTTATTCCCTTCTCTCTCTCTCTTCACCTTTCTTTCTCTCTTTCTTTTTTCTCCGCTTGCACCCCCCCCCCCCCCCCCAAAAAAATTTCAGCACCAGCCACCACTGTAGATATATAGCTAGATAGATAATAATCTATCTAGCTATCTATCTATCTACATTGGAGGCTGGTGATCAACATTTTTTTTTTGGGGGGGGGCGCAAACGGAAAAAAAACAAACAATTGCAGCCTCACTGTGCCTATCAAATGCAGCCACTGGGCCCATCAAATGCAGCCACTGTGCCATCAATTGTCACCACTGTGCCATGCCATCAAATGCATTCACCGTGCCATGACATCAAACGCAGTCACTGAGCCATGCCATCAAACACAGCCACTGTGCCATCAATTGTCACCACTGTGCCATGTCATAAAACGCAGCCACTGTGCCATCAATTGTCACCACTGTGCCATGCCATCAAATGCAGTCACTGTGCCATGCCATCAAACGCAGCCACTGTGTCAACAATTGTCACCACTGTGCCATGCCATCAAACACAGCCACTGTGCTATCAATTGTCACCACTGTGCAATGCCATCAAAAGCAGCCACTGTGCCATCAATTGTCACCACTGTGCCAGGCAGGGAGGGAGAGAGGGAGAGAAGACCGCACATTACATGGTAAGACCTACCCCGAAAATAAGCCCTACTGTGTCTTTTGTTGCCAAAATTAATATAAGACCCAGGCTTATTTTCGGGGAAACAAGGGGGCAGATTCACAGAGAATTAGATTATCGTAGCGTTTCCGAAATACACTACGCCACCGTATTTTACCTGGCTCTACGTGGAATTCAGGTAGATTTTGTCCAGTAAACGATGGCGGCGTAGTGTATTTCTCCCGGCGCAATCCATCTACGCGAGTAGGGGGCATGAAGCATTTAAAATAGGCGCGTTCCCGCGGCGATCGAACTGCGCATGCTCCGTTCCCAAATTTCCCGCCGTGCATTGCGCGAAATCACATCGTTACGTCGTAGTAGTGTCGTTTACGTACATTCCTATTCCCGAACGAGTTACGTTAAAAAAAAAAATAATTAAATTTGACGCGGGAACGACGGCCATACTTAACATGGGTTACGCACTGTTAGACCAGCAAAAAGCTGCTCTAACATTACGTAGCCAAAAAATGACTTAGGCGATTGCGAAGGACACTCGTACCTTCGTGGATTGCCGTAAAAACTCATTTGCATACCCCGACGGTGAAAACGACGCGGACTCCACCCAGCGGCCGCAAAAATATCGCAACGTAGATCAGGCGTAATCGCTCTCTGAATCTGGGCCAAGGTATCTATCTATCTGTCTATCTATTTTTATCTATCTTCCTTACTATCTTTCTCTTTATCTATCTATCTTGCTATATCTATCTATAACTATCTTCCTCCCTTCTCTTCTTTCTTTCTATCTTTATCTATCTTTCTTTCTTTATCTATCTTCCTTCCTTTCTATATTTATCTATCTTTCTTCCCTTATCTATCTATCTATCTATCTATCTATCTATCTATCGTCCTTCCCTTCTTTCTGTCTTTATCTATCTTTCTTACTTTATCTATCTTCCTTCCTTCCCTTCTTTCTATCTTTATCTTTTTTTCTTTATCTATCTTCCTTCCTTTCTATCTATCTATCTATCTATCTATCTATCTATCTATCTATCTATCTCTCTATCTCTCTATCTATCTATCTATCTATCTATCTATCCATCTTCCTTCCCTTCTTTCTTTATTTATCTATATTTCTTTCTTTATCTATCTTCCTTCCCTTCTTTCTTTCTATCTTTATCTATCTTTCTTTATCTTATCTTCCTTCCTTCCATTATTTCTTTCTATCTTTATCTATCTTTCTTTCTTTATATATGTTCCTTCCTTTCTATCTATCTTCCTTCCTTACCTTCTTTCTTTCTATCTTTATCTATCTTTCTTTTCTATCTATCTATCTATCTATCTATCTATCTATCTATCTATCTTCCTTCCCTTCTTTCTTTCTATCTTTATCTATCTTTCTTTTCTATCTATCTATCTATCTATCTATCTATCTATCTTCCTTCCTTTCTTGCTTTCTATCTTTATCTATCTATCTTTCTTTATCTATCTTCCTTCCTTTCATTCTTTCTTTATATCCTTGTCTATCTTTCTTTCTTTATATATCTTCCTTCCTTTCTATCTATCTATCTATCTATCTATCTATCTATCTATCTATCTATCTATCTTCCTTCCTTCCATTCTTTCTATCTTTATCTATCTTTATTTCTTTATCTATCTTCCTTCCTTCCCTTCTTGCTCGTGCTTTCTATCTTTATCTATCTATCTATCTACCTTCCTTCCCTTCTTTCTTTCTATCTTTATCTATCTTTCTTTCTCCCCCCCCCCCCCCCCCGGGCTGCTCAGTCTAAAATGCCCGGGCCTATTTTTTGTCCCAGTCCGGGCCTGACTCAACGGGTAAACTACCTCCATGGGTAAACCTTGTCCTTCTGATACATAAAGTGTCTGTTAACCTCAGACATGAAATATGAACAAAGAATATCCCTCTATAGTGTTTATTTTTCTCAATTAAGAGAACTAAGTGTCATCTCTGTCAGCGGCTTTATCCCTCTGCTATCAGAATGAGACACTTCTGACAAGTTTTTCTTACACCAAGAGAAAAAAGATGACAGGGGAGGTACCTTTAGCTAATTGGCAACCTCAGCTCTGTTTCTGTGTGCTGTGTGAAGGGAAGTGTATCCCCTCCCTCTCCTCACTGAGCTCTGCAGAGTGTAACTTCAGCTCCCCCTTTTTTATGGATACTCAGAAAAGCTATATAAATCCCCTTTTTACAGGTTACCTGTTTATAGTTACAGAGGATGTCTAGTGCTAGAATTATTGCTCTCTTTCTAATGTTCATGGCCATACCTCACATGTGTGGTTTGAATGCTGTTTATATATGTGGGTGTGACCTACATATGCGTTCACTTCTGCGAGTGAGCCTCAGGGCCAAGGACGATGAATTTTATTTTGTTTATTTTACTTTTATTTTTCTATTTCGACACTTTTTTTATTTATTTTTTTATTTATTTATTTTATTTCTATTACAAGGAATGTAAATATCTCTTGTAATAGGAATAGGGCATGAAAGGACCTCTTTACAGCAAGATATGGGGTCTATAAGTCCTTAGATATCGCCTCTAGGCTGGGAAGCTTGAAATAAAGATAAAAATAAACGATCGTCTCCTGCCATCAGTAAGAACGATCAAGCTATTGAACAGCCATCATGATTGTTCTTATGGTGCAGGGAATCGACGGCTGAGAAAAATTATATCTGAATGATGCCTGTAACTGCAGGCATCATTCAGATATCACCACTTAAACTTTGCGACATCATATGATGTTGTGCAGGTGGCAAGTGGTTAAATGGGTGCAGAAAAGGGAAGACAGCAGATAAATAGGTACAACTTCTGTAGGAGAATGTGTTTCATCTTTGTTTATCACCCGAGGCCAGTCACTTCACTGGGCATAAATAAGAGTTTACAACCACTTTAGGTCACAACTGTTTTAATTAATTAATTTATTTATTTTTAATCCTAATCTGTGTCTGTGAATCTGTGTTTTAATTTCAGTGTCGATGATTTGTAGTTCTTTTCCTTTTCCCTGATTATGTAGTTCAAGGAAAGATGTAATGTGAGCCTCTCCCATCCTCTGAAACTCCCTGCCTCAGTATGTCTGGTCAGCCCCTAACCTGTCCACCTTTAAGCGATCCCGTAAGGCCGCGTACACACGATCAAATCTATCTGCTGAAAACAGTCTGCCAAACCGTTTCAGCAGACAGATTCGATCGTGTGTATGGGCGGACAGACAGATTTGTCCAGCCGACAGATTTTAAAGCATGCTTTAAAATCTGTCTGCTGGGAATCCGTCCGTCTAACATGTCTGCTGGTTAGTACGCTAACCAGCAGACATATCTGCTCGCACATGCGTTGAATGGATTCGACGCATGCGCGGAAGTGTTTTACTTCCTGGTGCGGTGACGTGGCGGCATCAACGTCATCGCCACGTCACCGTGCTGTCTGCTGGCGGGGATTTTGGTTTGATCGTGTGTACAGCGATCAAACCAAAATAGCCCAGCAGACAAATCTGATCAAAACAGATGTATTTGGTCGTGTGTACGCGGCCTCAAACTCACTTATTCAGGAAAGCCTATCCCACTACTACCTAAGAACTGTACTCGAGAGTCACCTCGTTCAGATTATCTCCTGCAGCTATTACTTTTTGTACCACCTCCCCATCCCTTTAAATTGTAAGCTCCATGTGCTGGGCCCTTCTGTCCATTCTGTATTGAACTGTATTGTAATTGTACTGTCCCCACTCTACATTCTAAAGCGCTGCGCAAACCGTTGGCGCTAGATTAATCCTGTATTATAATAAAAGTCGTAATTTCAATTCTTCAATCACAATCAACATGCTGTTAAGGCTTCATTCACACTAGAGCCTTGCAGGAACACGCACTAAATCACACAACACAATGCAAAACAGATGCTGCTTCTTCGCAGATGCACAACAGTGCCAATAATTCTTGCAAATGTGCACACATGACAAATAGTGCAGTACCATGCGTTTTTTAGTAAGTTGTTTTTTGCAAGATTTTTGCTCATAGGGCAGCCCATTGAAACTAATAGGTTACCCTAAATGCGATGCTGCATCTCAGTGATTGCTCTACCCTTCTTTTCACAGCCTTATAAGATGTTTTAGAAGGTCAAAAGAGGTGTCATCACCAACCACCAGTAAGAAAGTCAGCATAAGTCAGCAAAAATTAAAGTTTGTGGTGCATCAAAAGGACCTTAAGTCCTGGTTCAAACTGATGCGATTTGACAAGTGCTATAGCTGGCTACTGCATGCTTTACCTATAGCAGCCCTCTTTTCTTTAAGACAAGAAGGCCTACCAGTACTTGGTCGCCCCCCAGGACTTTTACACAATGCTATAGTTTCTGTCTACCACGCCAGGGCAGATGCGAACTGAGCAAAGCAAGCAGGTACTTGCAGTTTAGCAGACAGATAGTGTGGTTCAAAGTCAGTTCAGGTAATAAGGCAGGCTGAGTTCAGGGGATAATCCAGTATCTGTTCCAGGTAAAAGGCAGGCTGAGTTCTATAAAAAGGCTTACCTGTAGGTAAAATAAATATCTCCCTATGATACTTAGAAGTTAAGTCTACTGCTCAGTTTAGCCATAACCTGCGGATAGTCCGTAAGGACGATGGCCAGCTTGCACTTTGCCACGTTGGCATCACTGGTTTTGATAGGCAAGCTGGAATAGCGGCAATCACCAGGCAGAGATAATGTATATGCCCTAGGCTACTGTTAAAGTGGATGTAAACCCAAAAAAAATTTTTTTTTTTTTTTATGTCACAATGTAGAGTATAAGATTTTCTATCATCTGTGCCCAGTCTTGCCACACAGAGTTAATCCAGAGCTGAGTAATCCTCTTTTAATGTTCAGTGCAAATTAACAGAATTCCAGATAAAAACCTGCCAAATTATAAAGTCCTTTTCTCTGTTTTTGCTTTTAGTAACAGGTTATTTACAAATCTAGCTTGGACATGTTTATCATAACAAGAGGTGATCCAAAGTTCATTGTATATTACCAGGATATGTTATGTGGGGGAGGGGTGGATTTCTCACTTTTTATACCTCATGTTATGATAAACATAACATAATATATGATAAACATGTCCAAGCTAGATATATAAATAACCTTTTCACTGAACATTAAAAGAGGATTTCTCAGATCTGGATTAACTCTGTGTGGCAAGACTGGGCACAGATGATAGGAAATCTTATACTCTACGTTGTGGCATCAAAAAAACATTTTTTTGGGGTTTACATCCACTTAAATGTGTTTATTCTTTATTTTGCCCCTGCTTGCACTAAATGGCTGTAAGTTATGTGCACTTGAACCTTTGACCAATAAAATTGTTATTGACAAAAATAAAATATCTCCTAAGTGTGCACCATTTAGGAGAAATGCACCCTGCATGCAGAAAGTGATACCATTGGTGCATGCACTCTGAAGGTCCAGCATACCTTGCTGAAACTTCAGAACTCTGTGCTGGAGCACATGCATGCTGGAGTGACATCATTGTGGTTTCGACCAATCACAGCAACATGTCAGGGAACATGTCAGCCCTTTCAGTGGTGACAGTACAGTGCTGGGAGGGCTTCATTCCAAGGTGAGTATTTCATAATGTGCTAGTATGTCATATATACTATGCATAATAATGCAATTGCCTTGCAGGTTTTTTTTTTAACATCCGTGGTTTACAACCACTTTAACTTTTTCAGTGTGGGGACAGCCCCATTACAAGGGGCATTTTTTTCTCTTCATTTTGCTTTATGTTATCCTATTTGTACATAAACATAGATCAAACCTGTATCTTTTGTAAAATAATATATACAGCATTTACAATACATGCAATAATAAGTTATGGTTCAGAAATTGGAGCATATTAATGCTTTTTATTATAACTCTGTATATTTACTGCAGCCAAAAACAAAGGCATATGCAATATCCATTAGTACCTTGCAGGATGCTCCTTAGAATTGCCTCTGTGTGATTCACCAGCAGATCTGCTTTAGCAATGGCTACCAGAGAAATGTAACTCGACATGTTTCTGCACAACTCCTTATTTCCCTGCTGAAGAAATCTCACTGCAAGCGGTACTGCCAGGGACATGATTGAAGGCTTGTTATAATTCTGCCAATATAAATTGCAAAATATATTAAGTGATGTACGCAAAACATAGTTGTATACATTTCCAAACAAGCATAAATTGCTAGGGATCCTGAGAACATTTATACAATTTTACAGGTACTTCCCATTAAATGTAATTCATCAAGAGATGATCAGCCTACAATTAGTACAATACACCACCCTGGGTGTGCCAGTAAATTGATTATGTTGTGGGTACACAGCCTTTGTGAAGAGTTGTCTACTTAATTATCAGCTTGTGTTTTTTTGATCTACAGTATTTGATTTGAAAAGAAACAGTGTCCCTTCACATGATAGCCACACATACTGTACATCAGAAGAAAAATGACAAAGTAAAAAAAATAATATAGCAGATACAATTGCTAAACATACCGTATCGTTTTTTAATGTAATTAAAAATGACCTTTTTTCAATATGCATGCTTTAAAAAAAAATGTAAGATTCAATGCAATATGGCAACCTGACGGACTTCTGTACACAGTTGGAGTACAGAACATATCCAGAAATGTCATTTTCTGCTTGGGTGGTTGGCTGTTTTTTTCCAGAAGTGTGGACTAAGATACAAGTGACATTTTAGGTATCCTTGTCAACGAAAGGTGCGGTACTCCACTAAGAGTCAATCGCTCCTAAAGGCATTCAGACACTGCATTTTTCCTCATTAGAACACTGCAAGTGTGTAGCCCTCTTTTGGGAAAGGGGGGGGGGGGTTGGCTATGAGAAATGGCCCTCCCCAGTAGTGTTGCTCACGAATATTCGCATTGCGAATATTCGCTACGAATATTGCATATTCGAGTATTCGCGAATAACACGAATATCGCGGCGAATATTCGCTATTTCGAATATTCAAATTTTTTCAATTTTTTTTTTAGAACAGATCACATCCTAGATATCCCCATCGACGTCTAAAAGCATTGCTGGTATGATTAGAGACCTTGGGCCGAGTAGCTGCAGCGCTCATTTTATATTGCCGAAAAATCGCAATGCGATTATTCGGCAATAGCGATATCGCGCGATTATTTTATATTGTAATATATCACGAATATTCTGAGCCAATCAGAGTGCTCCATTCCGCATTTCTCGAAATTTCGCAATTATTTTGTATTGTAATATATCACGAATATTCTGAGCCAATCAGAGTGCTCCATTCCGCATTTCTCGAATATTCGCAATTATTTTATATTGTAATATATCACGAATATTCTGAGCCAATCAGAGTGCTCCTTCCGCATTTCTCGAATAATCGCAATTATTGTGTATTGTAATATATCACGAATATTCTGAGCCAATCAGAGTGCTCCTTCCGCATTTGCCGAATATTCGCAATTATTGTGTATTGTAATATATCACGAATATTCTGAGCCAATCAGAGTGCTCCTTCCGCATTTCTCGAATATTCGCAATTATTTTATATTGTAATATATCACGAATATTCTGAGCCAATCAGAGTGCTCCATTCCGCATTTCTCGAAATTTCGCATTCGCAATTCGCATTCGCAATTCGCATTCGCAATAGCGAAAATTCGCAATAATTTCATTTCCAAAAAATATCACGAATATTCGTATTTAGCGAATATATCTCGAATATTCGACTATATATTCGAGATATATCGCGAAATCGAATATGGCATATTCTGCTCAACACTACTCCCCAGACAGGATATTGCACTAAACCTATAGGTGAATTAGAGGACCAGAAACTTCACCAAGTAGAAGAGTGGGTTTTATAATAAAGTTGTCAGTGCCTCCATTCAGGACAGGACCTCTGTGAATAAAGGGGATTCCTTTTCTGAGAAATTAAGTAATAATCTAAACAAAGTATTTGGTAGAAGAAGAACCACTGCAAATAGCATATAACATTAACCATCGACATACAGATCCACACCAGTATAGAAATAATTCCAGTTTAATATAAGAAAAGATCAATACAGTACATACATTTAATCTACAAACAGGTATTAACGGCAAAGAGCTCTATAGTTGTCCTGGTGGAATAGTGCACATATACGTGGGTCCAGTTGCAGGGGCACCTGAGGATGATATGGTGAATGTCTGTGTTCAGGGGTGTCAGCTGAAATTGTTTCAGGGAGGGGCGCTTCGGCAGCAGCGATACACAGTCGCATTTAACCCTTTCTTCAAATGCTAGCGGGGGTTAAAAGCATCCCGCTAGCAACTGAATAGCGCAGATAAAAAGATGGTAAAGCGCCACTTTACCGATAACGCGGCCAGCTGGCAGTGTGAAATAGCTCTTGAGATAATTCAGATTCACTCCATGCCCATATAAATATAGACTTGAGAATGTACAGAACCCCCTTCAGCACAGATGGACCCCACCTTCAGCACAGACCCCACCTTCAGCAGAGACCCCTCCATTCAGCACAGATGGACCCCCCTTCAGCACAGACCTCCTATTCTGCACAGACCCCTCCATTAAGCTCAGATGGACCCCCCTTCAGCACAGACCCCCTCGCTGGCAGGAGCTATGGTGTGGCACTGTGAGACTGGAACTCAGAGTCAGCCTATCTACTGCAGGTATTCAAGCCCTAAGCTAAAACTAGATACAGAATCCAGGTTTTTGAGGTCTGAGGGGGAGAGGAAGTACTGAGGGGGCATCTGAGGAGTAGAGAGGGGAGGTCTGGGGGATCTGAGGAGGAGAGGAAGGTCTGAGGGCTCTAAAGAGGAGAGGGGAGGTCTGAGGAGAAGAGGAGAGAAGGAAGGTCTGGGGTTTCTGAGGATAGGGGGTTTTAAGTAGTAGAGATAGGAGGTCTGAGGAGAAGTGGAAGGTCTGAGGGGTTTTAAGGTGAAGCGGGACGGTCTGGGGGGTCGGAGAAGGTAAGGAAAATCTAGGGGGTCTGAGGAGAAGAGAGAAGGAAGGTCTGGGGGCTCTGAGGAGAGGGAGGTTTGAGGAGTAGAGAAGGAAGGTCTAAAGGCGTTTGAAGAGGAGAGGAAGGTCTGGGGCTCTGAGGAGAGGGGGGGTTTGAGGAGTAGAGAAGGAAGGTCTAAGGGGTCAGAAGAGAAGAGGAAGGTCTGGGGCTCTGATAAGGAGAGGGGAGGCTGAGGAGGAGAGAGGGGAGGTCTGATGAGGAAGGGGAATTTTGAGGAGGAGGAGAGGGGGGGTTAAGAGATGAGGGGGCCTGAGGAGGAGAGAGGGGGGTCTGAGGAGGAGAGAGGGGGGTCTGAGGAGGAGAGAGGAGGGTCTGCGGGTTTTGAGGAGGAGAAAGGGGAGGTCTGGGGGGTCTGAGGAGGAGAGAGGGGAGGTCTGAGGGAAAGGGAGTATGGTCTGAAGAGGAGGGGGGGATCTTGAGCTTAGCTGTCCCCTTCCCCTTTGTACTCACAGATCACAGTGTGAGGCAGCTTATGTTTCCTCTCTGTGACATGTCACAGGAGGAACGGCAGTCTGCCCTCACTCCACAATAGCACTGTGCTTAGACTGAGGAACGTTCTCAGCACCTGCTCTCTCTTGCCACCTGCAGGTTGGAGGGAGGAGAAAGCCTAAGCCTCTCTCCATCTGCAGCTATCGGCCACTGCTCCTTGTGACAGGAGTGACAATGACTCCTGTCAGTGAGGAGCAGAATGAGACGCCCACATCACCAGTGGGCCCCCCTTCCCCACCATGATGCTCGCTTGTTCCCTCTTTTCCTGGCCCTGGCTGCCACCACCTGATACTACTTCCCGCTTGGCTACAGCTCTCGCAAGCCAGCTCTCAAGTCAGGAATCACTTCACTTCCAGACAGTGGCTGTGGTCGCCAGAACTATAATCATAGCATTGGCAAATGCAACTGGTAAGATGGAAAAAAAGTTCCAAAGTTGCTGATGCCTGTAAACAGTACCTTTACTCACTTTGTGCTCAGTAGGGTGCCCATGTGCCCCGGATTGCCCGGGACTGTCCCGCAATTGACATGTCTGTCCCTGGTCCTGGGCACCATCATTCCAGGACAATACAGTGTCCCGGAATGAAATAGAGGACACAGTCACCTCCTACTAACTAGTAACTATATTTCCGGAATTGATTGCTAGGGCCAGCGCTGCCTGGTGTCTTGCAACCAGTGACAATTTACTCTCAGACAGTGAGGCTGGGAGTGAGGCCTTTTTTTTTCTTTATACAGCATTATAGCAGCCCCGCTGTGAGCGGAGAAGAGCGGTGATGCAGGAAGGGCGGTGAGAGATGAATGAATGAATGATAACTTATATAGCGTGGCACATGCGAACTGAATCGCCTCTGAGCGCTTGTTGTTCCTGTCTCCTTTGATATCAAAAGAGAGGAGTCTTGACCTTTCTCCTGAATGCTAAGTGATCCTCCTCCAACCGAATGCTGGTTGGTAAAGCGTTCCATAGTCTGGGACCTTGGATCACGAATCTTCATTCTCCTTTGGACTTGTAGTTGGCTTTCGGAACCTGGAGCAGGTTTTGATAGGTGGATCGCAAAACGCGATTGGGATTGTGGGCTTTTATTTTTTCGCATAAATAATGGGGGGCATTTCCATGGACACATCTATGCGTAAGACAGAGAGCTTTAAAAGCAATTCTGTCTTTAACTGGCAGCCAGTGAAGGGCTCTTAGTGAAGGTGAGGGGGATTTCCAGGGTTTTTTCCCAGTCACAAGTCTGGCGGCCGTATTCTGAACGACTTGCAGACGAGCGATTTGGTACTTGGGGAGTCCGAGGTAGAGGGCATTTGCATAGTCCAGTCTGGAGTTAACAATTGCTCCCACCACGACCGCTAAATCTTCTTTGGGGATGAAAGGAGTAAGTCTGCGTAGTAGGCGCAGCAGATGGTGGGATCCGCTGACTACTGTCCCTATTTGTGCGTCCATTGTCATATAGGAGTCAAAAATGACCCCCAGACTTTTGACTTTGGCGCTAGGGGAGATGATTTTGCCCAAAATGTGTCCATGCTGTTGAAGGTTGATTCCTATGCTTGGCGTGAAACAGGAGAAGTTCTGTTTTCGCTCCCTTGAGTTTAAGATAACTCTTTGTCATCCAGTCCTCTATCAAAGAGAGGCATGTCTCTAGATTGAGGTGGTGATCCTTTCTGTTGCAGATGCGGAAATACAGTTGCGTGTCGTCTGCATATGAGTGGTAAAGCAGTTTTTGGCTGCTAATAATCTCAAAAAGAGGACGAAGATAGATGTTAAACAGCACTGGTGACAGAGGCGATCCTTGAGGGACTCTGCATGATACTGTGCGTTTCTCAGATGTAAAAGGTCCTAACTTTACTGTTTGCGATCGGTTTTCCAGAAAAGAGGAGAACCAAGATAAATCGCCTACTGCGACTCTGGCTACTTCAGCTAGCCGAGTCAGTAACAGTTTGTGGTCTACAGTGTCGAAAGCTGCACTTAGGTCCAACAGAACTAGAAGACAAGATTCTCTGTGGCCTCGAGAGCATCGTTCCATATTATGAGCAGCGCGGTTTCAGTCCTGTGTCCGGTAGGGGAAACCCGATTGAAATGGGTCAAGTAGCTTGTGGGTATCTAGATGATCTCATCTCTCTTCTCGCTCGCCTCAGTATAGGGGCCCCGCTGTGAGCATGGAACTGCAGTGATGCGGGCGATGGGAGATGATGTAATCTCTCTGCTCGCTCAGCCGCTGCATGTCAGACAGTGTAGCCTTCGCGCAGGGGGTTGATGACCCCTGAAATAACCCACCGCCAAACTCCCCATCAAACCCGAGACTACATTTCCCCTCGTTCCCCCCTTAACTTTTTTGGGGGAAGGTGAGGGGGGGTGGGGTGTCCCTGAATGCCAGTTTGGAAATGTGGTCACCCTAGTGCTCAGGGAAATTTTGGATGTGGATTTTTTATTTTTATAGTCCATGTGGGTAGTGTGTGTCAGGGCACAGTAGGCCCCTATTTCCTCTGGGCCATGTTCCCGACACACCTTGCAGAAATTGAGGATATTGCCACTGCCATGTGGCCTCTTCAAGAGTAATTGCTATTATGGCTGTAATGTCTATGCCACAACCTGTTTTTTGTTTGTTTTTTGTTTAGTTAAAGACCACTAAGACCACAGTATAACATTAGTGAGTTGGCATACTTATGTATTTACCCCTGAATATTCTTTTTTAGATTATACCAGGTTTGTAAATATCCTTGCAAGGTACATTGATCTCCCAGAGAAGATTGTTTTTTCTCAACAAACATGGTTTTACTTTACGAAGGCTTTTCTATGCATACTTCCCTTGGTACCTCCACACATCCTGTATACATCGTAAACTATTTTTGTTTTTTTGCTTAATTCCAAGGGCCCAATCACACTTGTCTGTTTTCCTTCCTGTAGTAAAACATGTGGATTTTACTGCATGAAAGGCAAATCATAAAGAAATTCCATTCACTGAAAAAAAAAGAGGTTCTACTTTACAGTATATGCATAAGCTTGGAAGCAGATGCTAATCCTTTCCCTCTTTCCCTAAGTACTACGATCTCTCTCCTTCCTCTGTTGTAAGAGGAAGGGGAGGGATCAACACTGTACACAATAGCATGCAACCACTGTGATGACCAATAACAGCTTTCACATGATACCCAATCCTCAGGATTAGCTTGGTATAATAGGGGTTATTTACGAAAGGCAAATCGACTTTGCACTACAAGTGCAAACTACAAGTGCAAAGTGCACTTAAAATTGCACTGAAAGTGCACTTAGAAGTGCAGTCGCTGTAGATCCGAGGGGGACATGCAAAGAAAATAAAAAACAACATTTTAGTTTGCACATGATTGGATGATAAAATCAGCAGAGCTTGCCCTCAATTTAGATCTACCCCTCAGATTTACAGTGACTGCACTTCCAAGTGCACTTTCAGTGCAATTTCAAGTGCACTTTGCACTTATAGTTTGCACTTGTAGTGCAAAGTGGATTTGCCTTTTGTAAATAACCCCCCATTGTGTCTGTTTATTGAGCCATCTAATGAAAGCTTGGGACACAGTGATTATAGGCTATAAACGACACTGTGTAAATAACGGGTCATCGATCTGCTGCCTAAAGTTGTATCCCAGGAGAAAAGTGGTTAATTACAGTTATATATGTAGCCATTTACTAAAGTGTACATTTACATTTGTCCCTGACCTCGAGGAGCTTACAATCTAAGGTTCCTATCACACATCCAAACACAGTAGGGCCAATTTAAATAGGGCCAATTACCCTACCAGCATGGCTTTGAAGTGTGAAAGGAAACCGGAGTATCTGAAGCAGGGGCAGATCCAGAAACTGGTCTCGGGAGGGGCACTGCCAGAAAATAAGGTATTGCTTATAGAACTGTTGGTTTACTTGGAATGTGCCATGTCTTATGTGTCTAATGTGGAATGTGGAATCCCAACACCAGGAAATAATTGTATTATTACAGAGAAGTCCACATTCTCTTGTGTATCTATTTCTAATAGTACACCAATTTTATTATCAAACGATCGTCCAATTGAAATCAAGGCATGATATCTTATTTTCCTGACAGATTATATGTCTATTATTTTGTGGTTTTGTTATTTTAGCTTTCATCTGCGAATAGATTGGAAAAATCCTTGGCTGAATGTACCACTTTCCTTATTTACTAATATCATTTTTTATAATATAAGTAATATTAGTGTAACTGAATGACCGGTGACAGACTGAGATTCTCCTATGTCTAGGGTCACCTTATGTCCACTAGGGCCATAGGGTGACAAAGAATCATAATTCATGTATTACAGAAGATGGGACATTAATAATAATTCATATTGCAGGACTGGCATATTACAAGGGGTCCATATTGACACCTGTTACACAGGAGAGGGACATTACAAGCTTATTCAATGCTTAGCTCCGGCTATTGAAATGTTAAGTGGCCCGGCTTGTGAAAGACATTTCATTCTTTTGAAAGGTGTTAATTGCATCTACTCCTAGACCATACATTGTCTATGGTACACAAATGTGTCAAGCCCTTTAGAGACAGTAAGTCTGTCTAGGTAATGTGATTGAGGTTCCTTGTATATGTGTGAAGATTATCTGTGATTGTGTGATTCATTGTGTTCAAAACAATGTGTTAAAGTCTCCATTCAGATGTACTGAATTAGCATGTCAATTATGTTTAGGAATGTATTGATGCCCAGGTGTCAGAGACAGTACACGTCTGTCTAGATAATGTGGATTGAGGTCAAGGCATTGTGTAATTGTAGTTTGGAATGTGACAGATCTGTCAGTATCGGTGCCGAAATGTCTGCTAGATAATTAGCCCCAGTGTGAATAGGGGGGTGGAGATAGCATTGTCCTGTGATTGGCTGTAACATCTTGTATAAAAAGCTGGAAAGAAACCATTAAAGGGTTCATATCTTTGAAACCAAGTACAGAGCTTGAGTCTCGTCTTGATTATGGGAAATGATATCGATCGTGTATGCAGGATTGTCGCAGTGTGTCAGATAAGCTTGTCGTGGTTGGATGGAAGGTCGTAAACAGTGGTGACCGTTACAATTAGTATGCGATAATCAAAACCGTAGGTCCTCTGGACCCGAAACTTTGCACACATGTAGCCCCAGTTCTCCTCTACAAGTGTGCAAAGTTTGCTGTCTGGAGGACCTACGCCCGGGGAGCACCACATTTTTCAAGGCCGGGCACCCCTTCTATATACTCATACACTCCCATGTTAAGCATAAGGCCTCATACACACGACCAAGGAACTCGTCGTAAATGAAACATCGTTTTCCTCGATGAGTTCCTTGTCAGGCTTGTCGAGAAACTTGACAAGTTTTCTTTGCGTACACACTGTCAAGACCAAATCTCATCGTTCTCAAACGCGGTGACGTAAAACACGTTCGACGGCACTATAAAGGGGAAGTTTGATTCCACTGACGCCAACCTTCTGAGCATGTGCGGGTTTCTAAGCATACACACGAACGTGTTTCTCGTCGAAAACCAGCCCGACGAGGAACACGACGAGGAAATTGAGACTTCCGACAAGGAAAAAGAGAACTTGTTCTATTTTTTCCTCATCGAGTTCCACGACAGTTTTCTTGATGAAAAACATACACACGACCGTTTTCCTCGGCAAAAAAGCTCTGCCACCAAGTTTCTTGATGGATTCTGTCAAGGAAAACGGTCGTGTGTACGAGGCCTAAGTCTAGTCGTGGACACAGTGAGGCGTGGGCACAGTGAGGCATGGACACAGTGAGGCACAGTGAGGCATAGGCACAGTAAGGCATGGGCACTGTGAGGCATGGACACAGTGAGGCATGCACATGGACACAGTGAGGCAAAGTGAGGCATGCAGATGGACACCCTAGGCTTATACTGGAGTCAATATGTTTTCCCATTTTTTTTAGGTAAAATTAGGTGCCTCGTTTCTTGTGGGAAAAACAAAATAGGCTTATATTTGGGGCGGCTTATACTCAAGTATATATGGTAATTCAATGCTGGAGGATTATGGAAAATCTGTAATATCTGACACCTATTTTATGCAGTGTACAATCATTAAAAATACAGGCCAGCTATGATAAAAAATTACAATGTTAATAATATATGGGTCTTTTTACATTGGTAATTCTGCTAGGAATAAACTGTCCATGTTTGGTGTATAGGGATAGCTACAACCACTACAACCATTACAACCATTACACTTGTAACTGACAAACCCTTTTATTTCAATGCTGTTTGCATATGTTCAGGAAAAATGGCATGCATAGTGCATACAATCCTCTCACCTCTTTACAGCCATGGAAGTTTGCTTCCCTCACTCACACCACGCTGGAGCTGTCCCTGGAGAAGACGGAGGGAGGAGGTGGGTGGGTGGAGCCAGCATTCACACACTATGTGCAGAGGAGGAAAAAGTTAAATCCTCCTCCGCTCCGAAAGTTGGGACCTCACTCTCCTCCTACTCGGCTCGGACGTGAAGTCACAGGTTACTAGACGCCAGGCGGGCTGTCGTTAGCAACCAGTGGGAGTCCAGGCCAGTAGCGTGGCGGTGCAACAACAGGAGGGTAGGCGCCAACGCTGCTGCTGATTAAAAATAGTGGGAGAGACACTCTAAACTGGGATTCGGTAATATTTCTCAGGTCAGGTCTGGGGATCCGCCCCTGACTTGAAGAGTCTACTTTTTCTACCCACAAGAACAAGCAAACTTCATGCCGATATCATCTAGGACAGGATTTGAACTGAGCATCCAAATTCTGCATGGCAGAAGTTCTAACCACTGGATCCTTAGGGCCAGATCCACATACAATTGCATCGGCGCAGCGTATCAGAGATACACTACGCCGCCGTACCTTACCTGGCGTAATTTTGAATCCTGAAAGATTGCGCGCCAAAAGTTACGGCGGCGTAGTCTATCTCTGGCGGCGGAATTAAAAACGGCGATTTGGGGGATGTGATTCATTTAAATAAAGCGCATCCCCGCGCCGAATGAACTGCGCATGCTCCATTTCTAAATTTCCCGCCGTGCATTGCGCTAAATGACGTCGCAGCGATGTAATTTTTTTTACGTAGACGTGAGTTACATACATCCCTATTCACGAACGACTTACGCAAACAAAAATACAAATTCAAATTTCGACGCGGGAACGACGGCCATACTGAACATGTCAAGACTATCTATATGCCGAAAAATACCAGCTTTAACTATACGCCGGAAAAAGCCGACTAGAGACGACGTAAGAGAATGCGATGGCCGCACGTATGAACGCCACCCAGCGGACGCCAAAGTATTGCATCTTAGATCCGAAAGGCGTACGAGGACGTATACCTGTCGGATCTAACCCAGAAGCCGTTGTATCTTGGTTTGAGGATTCAAACTAAAGATACGACGCGGGAACTTAGAAAGTACACCGGCGTATCAGTAGATACGCCGGCATACTCTCTCTATGGATCTGGGCCCTAGTCTTTTGTGAAAGTTTGGGGAACTGAGCTTAATATCTGCTATCGAAGTTGTGACCTTTTTTTTATTATCCTTGGTATGAAACGAACTTTGAATTACATTTGTTAGTTAGTTACTGAAAGTAAAACTGAAGAGAATTATTGAGGTAGAGTGTTATTGAGGTGGATACGTGATAAAACATACAAACCAAAACAAAATACAAATAAGTGTAGCCCACCCCAATATGTTAATGTTACTAACAAAATGAACATTATGAGCAAGGCTTAATGTTTGAAAATATAGAAAATAACATTGCTTCAAAAGACAAAAAAATATTGTAACAAATGTGCTGCAAGTTTGCTGGGAAAGGGAGTCCTCGTGTGGTTAAATTCTATATAACAACATGTGGCATATGCATTATTTACTGTATTTGTAATTGTAAAACCTTAAGCTTACTTGTAGAATACAGCTCATGATATCAGATGCAATCTTGGCATGTGGAGTATCCTCATCTTTTGCTGGTGGCTTAAGGTTGTGCTCCAAACATGATTCCCAAAGTGACACAAGAGCATGGCCGTGTTTCTCTATGGTCCCTGTTTCTCTAATTGCTGTTGTAATACGAGTTATGCAAATTTCTACAACTGCTTGATCATTGTCATTAGTTTGATAATCCTGTTTTCAAAAAAAATAAATGTTTGTCATTTAAATGCATTTAATACTTGTATAGTACAATATCTTTTAGACGTAAGGTAAATATCCTATGTATTAAACAAAATTGATGCTTCCGATTTTGATTGCGAGTTCCTTCAACATATATTGTTAATTCTCAGTGCATAACCCAGATCTTAGCGACTAAGCTACATGCAAAACGTGGTTCTTAAACTTGTTCAGCTGTTCACAACGTTTTTAAGCACAGCCCTGTTGTGGGAAGGGGGTTATGAGAAGACATTAATGCCACGTACACACGATCGGTTAAACCGATGAGAACGGTCTGATGGACCCTTTTTATTGGTCAAAACCGATCGTATGTGGGCTCCATTGGTTATTTAACCATCGGTTAAATAAAAGCCAACTTGTTTTAAATTTAAAAATCCATGCATGCTCAGAATCAAGTCGACGCATGCTTGGAAGCATTGAACTTCATTTTTTTCAGCACATCGTTGTGTTTAATGTCACAGCGTTCTGACACAATCGTTTTTTTAACCGATGGTGTGTAGGCACGACGGACCATCAGTCAGCTTCATCTGTTAACCGATGAAAATGGTCCATCAGACCGTTCTCATCGGATGGACCGATCGTGTGTACGTGGCATTAGAGAAACACTCCTGAGGCCACATCTGTATTAAGAGGTAAATATTAAAAAAAAAGGGCATCTCAAAACAGCCATGGTGAAAATGATACGTAGTCTGGTATACCACCACGTGGGGGGTATACCAGACTACGTATCATCCATGGTTGTTTTGAGAGGCATTTGGAACTTGTGCAGCCCTGTTCATATCTGCTAGTTGCAGGGGAGGTTGTTGTTCATATTGAAAAGCACATACCCATGTTTTTGGTGAATAATTTTGCATGGAGCGACAGTTTTTGAGCTACTCACCATATGGAGACTAGCAGTCGGAAATTATGATATCTTATCTACATGGTGATGTTTGACGTTTATTTGGGAGATTTCCATCTGCGGATATTTTTATGCTGACAAGATGGTGAGACCTTTTTCTTCCAACAACCCCTGAGCATGTCCTGACAAAGCAAAACAGCCAAACGCATTGACGCACAGGGGCTCACTGCTGTCTATATGGTGTGAAGATTTTGTTCACACCAGATACCTATGTTTAATGTGCGTTAATTTATTCTTTTTTTATTCTTTTGATACTTGCTCTGTTTGCGATTAATTGTTACCAATAAAATATATATTTTATTATACTATCGTCCATCTTGCCTCTAGTCCGATCTAGGCCACTTTTGGCCACTTTTTTTTCTAATATTTGCTTTTGGTCGGGAAAACCAGCCATTTGTATGCTTCAGGCCGCGTACACATGACCGAGAAACTCGTCGGGCGAAACACATTGTTTTCCCCGTCGAGTTCCTTGTTCGGCAGTCAAAAAACTTGTCGAGCTAAATTTTCTCATTGCCCATCGAGGAAATAGAGAACATGCTCTCTTTTTGGCTCGACGAGTTCCTTGACGGGTTTCTCGGCGAAAAGTGTACACACGACCGGTTTCCTCAGCAGAATACGTCTCCCATCGAGTTTCTTGCTGAATTCTGCCGAGGAAACCAGTCGTGTGTACGCGGCCTCATAGCAGTTTTTCCGACAGGAAAACTGCAAACAAAAAAATGAGAACGTGTTCTCTTTTTTCCCCGCAGAGTTTCTCTGCGTTTTTTTGCTCGCCAGTTTTCCTATGGGAAACACAGTGGAGCATACACACGGCTGGTTTTCCCAACCAAAGCTGTCATGGCAGTTTTCCTCTCAGGAAAACCGTCCGTGTGTACACGGGAAAAGCAACCAAGCAGGTTCTCGGTTTTCCTGGCAGACTTTTGACAGCCGTGAACACCGATAGTGTGTACGAGGCATTAGTGTAATCTGTCTCCTGAGTGGAGGGAATGGACATTCTCCCCTTCACAATCTTTAAGGCTCGTTTCACATATATGCCAACTGGATGCATTTTGATTTGCATTCGATTCACATGACATGTGAAATAACATTGATTTCCATTGAGGTTGTTCACATATATGCAGTGCATCCACAGTGTGAATTTAAAAATAGTCTTGTGTGGTTCCTGAGCACTGTGGTGTGGGCTCAGGTACGAATTCCAGGCTCATTGAGTTCTATGGGAATGCTTCTGAATCGCACATGTGTTCAGTTGTGTTCAAGATTCAGTTCAAGATTGTGTTCAGGATTTTAGCACAGACTTCGCTCCTACCTTTAGGAGTTGACACCCTTTATCTACTATGTATTGGCCAGCACTGAAAAGGCAGTTGTGACAAAAATCTGGTTCTGTGCCTTACAAATTTGAATCAGAATTGCATCAAAAAAAATCACATAAACCACTGTATAAATGCCTTTATTTGCAGTAAAAAGAGACATACAATTGGCACGGGACATGTATGAACCCAGCCTTATGCCACGTACACATGACCAGGCTTTTCCCCGACCAATAGCACATCGGTATTCCAACGGAATTCCATCGGAGTAAAATAGACACATGTTCTATATTGGGGCCCAGATTCATAGAGCGATTACGCCTGTCTAACTGGTGTTAGACAGGAGTAATTTCAAATTTTGCGCACCGTATCACTAGTTTGAATCCTCAAACCATGATACGGCGGCTTCGGGCTTCGATCCGAGAGGCTTACGTCCTCGTAAGCCCTCAGATCTACGTTGCGATATTTTTGCGGCCGCTGGGTGGAGTCCGCGTCGTTTTCACCGTCGGGGTATGCAAATTCGTTTTTACGGCGATCCACGAAGGTACGAGTGTCCCTCGCAATCGCCTACGTCATTTTTTGGCTACGTAATGTTAGAGGAGCTTTTTGCTGGTCTAACAGTGCGTAACCCATGTAAAGTATGGCCGTCGTTCCCGCGTCGAATTGAATTTATTTTTATATTTTTTAACGTAACTCGTTCGGGAATAGGAATGTACGTAAACGACGCTACTGCGACGTAACGACGTGATTTCGCGCAATGCACGGTGGGAAATTTACACATCTGAGGCTGTCAAATGCCAGCTGTGAGCTGGGAAGGATGGTGAGGGTGGCTGTCACCATAGATGCCTGGTGTCAGAGAACTGCTAGAAGTGATAGCAAATTGAAGGACGAAAACTGGACATTAAGGCCCAGATTCACAGAGCGATTACGCCTGCGCAACTGCTGTTGCGCGTGCGTAAGTCTAAATGTGCGCGTGCGTATAGTTGGACGCGATTCACAAAACAATATACGCCAGAAATCTACGTTTTTTGGTCCGGCGTAATTGAATTAGACATTCGCTTCCCTTCGCGCAAAACTGCGCTAGACACACCATTGATTTGCTAGTCAAATATGCTAATGAGGGAGTTACGGGGATTCACAAAAAAACGCAGTTGCTGCGCAGGCTACGCGATGTGCGCAACTGCAAAATGTTCTGTCTAAAGTTAGAGGACCTAAAAGCTGGTCTAAATTTTGAAAAAAAGTCTAATTGTCAGATAAAGCAACACTGTTAGTGAGGAGTTCAGCAGTCACACGTGTTGCCCAACAATCTGTATGCCAACATGCCAGGGGCATCGTCGCGCATAGCTATACTACTGACTTTAGATGAACAAAGAAGGAGGAGGGCACGGAGGATGGCACTAAGGAGGGCACGGGAGATGTTTTTTTATTTTTTTTTATTTGCTTATATAAAATTTACAATTTAAATTAATCTAATACAATATTCTTATCTGATACAAGCCCCTCACTCTTCACTTGATATATCACACACGCATAGACATCTTTGGCATGAGTGATTCTGAGGTGTCTCGCATCTTCAGATTCACCCCTCATGCCATCCTGGAATTACCACAACCCTGCAGGAGGACATCAGCAGCCCAACACATGGCACCACCCATGACACCCATGACAGCTACATATACAATCAGAGCCCCATCCCCACAGATTTCGAACAGAACATGTATGGGGACAGCTGGCTGGTTGGTGAGTGACATGGGTGGCAGGCATGACTATCCCCTCCCGTGATGCACACCTCACAAGTGGCACATGCATGACTAACATCCTCCTGTCTTTTCCCTTCAAGGTGACTCTGCATATGCACTGGTACCCCATCTCATGACCCCATCTCATGGCAGCTCACATTATGCATCTTTGCACGTTAAACACACACATTAATCATGGCACAATGAGAATGCATGCATGCATACCACTGTGGTCCCTAGCACACACACCCCACATCCTCATCACATTGGATTGGCACCAGTCCACCATGCAGGACTTGTGAGCTGCAACACCATGCCACGGCTCCAATTATGTCACTGTACATTCATACACCATTCACACAGACCTGGCGATCACTTCTCCACCACAAATGAGGGTGACACCCCTTTTCCCGCAGGAATATCACCCCCACATTCCAAAATCATACACAAACAGAACCAAAAAAATTAAATAAATGACGAGCAAAAATAAAAAATGCCCAGCAAAAATATAATTTAAACAAAATAACAACAAAGAAAACACATAAAAGACAAAAATCACTCTGCAAAACAGTCCTCAAATATCTCAAAGACACGTCACAAACAAACAAAAGCACCTTGCTGTAGAGGGAGGGATACAAAGGGATGTATTTTTGCAAAGGAAGTGCATTTGTGTCTGTCTATTTATGCTGTCTGCGTAGTTCATAAAGTTGCCCTAGTCCATATCCAATTTCACTGATTGCGCCGCTCCCGAGTTGTGAGCATGCGCACAACGGAGCTGACATGGTTTCCTTCACGCGCGCATGCGCGAGTCGGCCGGCCCTTCATTTGCATGGGGTCACGGCTCATTTCAATGTAACACGCCCACGCCCCTCCCAATTTGTATTACTCCTCCTTACGCCTCAGGAAAAAACCTTACGCTTGCGCAGTCTCTTGCGCAAAAGCTTCGTGAATCGCGGGATTACGCGGCTAGATTACGCAAGTCTAACGGAAAAGTGGTGCGCTACGCCGGTCCAATAATGCGCCGATGTACGTGAATCTGGGCCTAAGATTTTATAGGGGTATTTGAATACATACAGGTGTTCCTATGTTTTTTACTTGAAAGTGTTAATTTTGAGGGAGGCCCTACCCCCTTCAGCTGGTTTGATTTAGTGTTTAATTACTTAATTAATCTTTTACTGCCATAGGCGGATCTTTTCTCATGTGATTATGTGTTTGAGTATATATGTCATTTTAGTGTGAACCTTTTTTAGCCATGACTAAGCACTGATTGTAAGTGCGAAACGCGTCGGCCATACTGTATTTTGTTGGTTGCAGTGACTGTGTGTACAGTTGAAAAATAAAAGACAACTTATTTTAAGTGATTTCGGAGTGCGGCTGTCCAGTTTTCGTCCTTCAATTTGATATCATTAGCATTGCCAGCACCTTGGTGGTTCAACAACCCTTGATTGCACACAGGGCTCACCTGGAGCGGTGAGAAATGTGTCTGCTAGAAGTGATAGATGCAGATTGCAGGGGAAAACGAGAGCAGCCAGGATCCATGCTAGATGCTATGGATTGAGGCAAGTACACTTTATATGTGGATATGCTTTGTATATTTTTTCTTTCAGACGTTTACAAACACTTTAACATGGAGGTGACAGAAGAATATACTGGACAATGGGAGTAAAGGTTCAAGTTTTAATACAATATCAGTGTGGGTGCCATTTTTTTATAGGAGCTAATCAAGCAAGGCCATATTAAAATGTAAGGGTAGCAAAGTCAATAGGGTAGCAAAGTCAATGCTACTTACTGCTATGGCCAGCTATAGATGGGGGCGATGGACACGTTTTATGCTTCACCTGTGGTGTTTATATTGGTCCAGCAGTGCACCAACACCTTTGCAGCCATTGTGCTACATGCTGGGTGTTTGGTGTGCTCCTGTACCTTTAAGGAGGGGTGGCTCCCCTTCAGTTCACCTGCCCCTATCTATCCATTAAAATGCATGTGCCTCCACTGTGAGAACGCTCATTGTTTAGTGTTAGGACCACAGATTACAGGGTGCCTTGGCGCGGCTCTGTGGCTCACGCATGCATTTGCAAATGCGTGCGGACAAAACCCCCTGTTTTTAACGCATACTATTAGACAGGTTAATTGGTTGTTCGGCAAACTGGTCGGTAAGTAGGCTTGGTTTTTCCCTGGGCATTCCCCAGGTTTTTGTTGTTAGAAAAGTCAATAGTGCTTCATTCCCTCCAGATACAAACAGCTCGCCTTTTCCAGATACACACAACTCTATCTGCTATCTGACAGGAGTTGTTACACTGTTGTCACTACCCCTGTCAGTGGGGTTGTACAGACCGCAAAAGTCAGTCACTTATCAACCCCTAGTTTAAATAATGAGGGAAATTAGTCCAAAAAAATATTTTTATAGTTAAAGCTCCACTCCATCCAAAACTTTTTATTTTGTTTTAAATAAAGTAGGGGAGGCTTAAGGTCCGTTCACACTGTAGCTAGTAGCTCAAAAATGCTCAACAAGCAACAACCTATTGTTTTTTTTAATAGCCCTTGTTCACATCCGAGCATCCTGTAGCTTGTAGCAAAACACCTGTTGCTCACAAAAGTACATGAACTACTTTTCAGGCAGAACTGTCTGGTTTAGTTCCCATAGACTTTAATGGAAATGACCGAAAAGCATGACATGAGCTTTTTTCAAGCATTTTTTTCGTGCTCAAGCAGCAGCTCTCCACCCCTTTTTAAGCAGCACTTCACATCTTTTAGATCAGGGGTCTCCAAACTTTTCAATCAAAGGGCCACTTTATTGTCCTTCAGACTTTAGGAGGGCCGGATTGTGGCCAGCAGGGACAGAAAATGTCACAGGCCCAAAATCAGTGAGAATAAATATGCAGGGCCGCCATCAGGAATTATGGGGCCCCTTTCACAGCTTCAGGCATGGGCATGGGGGTACTGCCGCCTGAAATTGAGAAGCAGTGGGGAAGGAGCTGCCACGATTTGAGAAGCCGGGGGTTCCTTTACAAAAAGAGAAATAAAGAAAAATATATATAAAAAAAAGGGTGGTAGCCATCCAGGGGCCCTGGGGACCTCTGGGCCCTTTAATAAAAAGAAACCTCTGAGCCCTTTAATAAAAAAAAAAATATATATATAAAAAGAAATAAACATTTATAAAAAAAAAACAAGGGGGTTGCCTGAGGACCTCTGGGCCCTTTAATAAAAAATAAATAAAAAAATATATAAACAAAAATAACATGGGTCCCTGGGTACTTCTGAGCCTTTTAATAAAAATATATCTATATATAAAAAAAATTAAAAAATATAAAACCTTTAAAACATTTTTATAAGAAAAAAGATTGTCATCTGGGGCCCTCTGGGTCCTTTAATAATATTATATATATATATATATATATATATATATATATATATATATATATATATATATATATGTAAAGAAATAAAAAAAAAATATAAAAAAATTATAAAAAAAGGGGGAGGGTTGTCATCCGGGGCCCTGGCGACCCCCTGGCCCCTTACAGGTGTACTGCCTGAACCCCCCTGATGGCGGCCCTGAAATATGGCCTCAGGGTTGGTGGTCAATAGGAGGAGGATTCCCCCTATTAGTAGGAGGAATAGTATTCCACCATTGGTATCCGTGGAAGATACAGTGCCCCATTGTTGGTGTTAATGGGAGGAATAGAACCTCAGATCATTGGAAGGAATTGTGCCCCAAGGGCCACATAAAGGCTGGCAAAGGCCTCGGGCCACAGTTTGAAGACCCCTGTTTTAGATGAAAAAACACCTGACAAATGCTGCAAAAACGTACAATTCTGCTCCAAAAAGCCCTCAATATCACTTGTGAAAAAACGCTTGAAAAACGCTTAAAACCATGCTGCTTACGTGGCAATGTATCCAAAAAAGCATTTTGTCAGGTGTTTACTGTCATCTGTGTCCTTATTGGAGGGAAATCTCCCAAAAAGGACATAAACAAAAACACATTTTTAAAAAGGTCTGCAAAGAGATCTATGTTGTACTATATTTGTATTATTTTGCCGTCTGTGCTTTCTCTCTATGACCCCCCCTCCCCCCCCCCCCCCCCCCCATATTTCTTGTGAGGTGTCCAGGAAAGGAAAATCTTTGTAACAAAGTCACTGACACAGACCTGTCTGGAATTGTAACTCTTGTCCCACTCTATCCAAAGTTAAAAAAAAAAAAAAAGGCTAATACAGTATATTTTAATATATTAACAATCATTTAGAAAGATCTCTACACTAGAGCTAAAAGAGGAAAATTTGAGAAATAGTGCGGGATAAAGAAATTTACAAAGCAGGAACAGTTACCTCAAATTTAGGACAGTTCTGATGTAAATACATGGCCTACTGCATATAGTACTCTAATCATGCTGCAATATTTCCCTCTAGTGGCGTCATTGTATAACAACTTCATGATCAATTCAATAAGATTACCTACAGTATATATTATATTTAGCTACCAGCATATCAAGACCCTGGCACTGCAAACCTATTATTAAAGCAGACCTAAACTGTAACTGAGCATCACAAACCAAAAATGCCATTTATTTCATTTTATTATTCAAAGAAAACTGACCTATCCTTCCATGTCACTATGCTTTATTTTGTAAAGAGATCGATTTGAAAAACATCCCCCTAGCATTTCTAGCCATGGCCATCAGAGTAAGGGCAGATGATTCACGTAGCTTTTACTTGCTGGAATTCTATCTGCCCTTAGGAAGATTTGCTTAGCTGAGAAATCCTCTCCTCCCCTCCTTCATATGAAAGGAAAAATGCCCATAAAGACTTCTGGATGACATCCTTTTGGCCTTAGGACAGAAACTAGAAAGCAACTAAAGAAATGTAGAAAAATATTAACACAAATAAATATCTATTTACTAATGCTAGTAGCAAAGATTAAAAAAAGTTGTTTGATAGAGTTTAGTTACGCTTTAAAGGGGTTGTAAAGGTAAAAGTTTTTTTACCTTAATGCATCCTATGCATTAAGGTAAAAAAAACTTCTGACAGCACCGCCCTCCCCCCGAGCCCCCGTTTTACTTACCGGACCGTTCGAAATTCCCGGGTGCGTGCTCGTCATCCTCTTCGGTTCCCAGCCTGGCCGTTGATTGGCTAGGCTGGGCAGATTAATAGCAGCGCAGCCATTGGCTGGTGCTGCTGTCAATCACATCGGATGACGCGGCGCGCCGGGGGGGCCGAGCCAAGTGATACAGTCGGCGACTATGTATAATGTATTTATTACAGTTTTTTACCGTATATAGTGCTGTTAATTTACACAGCACTTTACATATGTAGTATATTGTACATTCACATCAGTCCCAGTCTTTTATATGCTAAGGAAAAGTTAAGACTACTATTGCCACATAACATCCTAATTTCCTATACCACAGCTTGTACACTTGGGTTTGCCTTATTGCCCATACACACGATCCGTAAATCGGACAAAAAATACTGCTTTTGACACGATCATACAATAATCAGATCGTTAGTACAGAGCTTGCAAGAGCTGATCACGACAGTACATCCGATATTATTTGATAGGACAAGCATGAACATTTTCCACCAGATCGTACAATTTTTGTTTAATCGGTACAGCTGTCATCCGAAAATACAATAGTAATACACTACAACACATGACATCGCTTCTGATTTTTTATTCTGTCGTACGAGGATTTTCGTAGCTTTAGTAAACTCTTCAGGTTTGATATATGACTAGCATGCAAAAAAAAATGGACGATCTGTCATCTGATTTTTGGATCGTGTGTACCTTACTCTTTGCACTTGTTACCATAAAGGAATTTACATATCTGCTTAGACTAACCTGTATAATATATTGCTGTTAAATGCCACCTATTGACTAATCTCCATCACCATGCACACCAACTGTTTCAAAGGGCCCCAATGTAGGCGGCAAGAAGTTCATCATAGAGACTTGCCTGAGTTACTCTATCCCCACAACAGAATTGTGTTCAATTACAGAGTTTAGGTCTGAAGGCCTAAACCTTGCATCTTTGTTTGAGAGCCCTCGACTAACATATCCTGCTCCACCTCTTATTTTACCCCTCTGGTCGCTTGAGGTATAACATTTCATACTGGGAGCTACCACTTATGCCCCTGATGCTTCAGCATAAGCTGAGATTTGATTTTTAAAGGTAACCCTGTGAAGTACACTGCACCCTTTACTGTTCTGTTTATGTGTAATGATTTCCATGTGTAAGCTTGCTCATGATTGGATGATAAAATCAGCAGAGCTTCCCCTCATTTTGGATCTACCCCTCAGATTTACAGCCACTGCACTCCCAAGTGTACTTTCAGTGCAATTTCAAGTGCATTTTGCACTTGTAGTGCAAAGTGGATTTGCCTTTCGTAAATAACCCCCACTGACACAATGCTAAAATTAGGAACTCTATTCAATTTGCCTTAAACTAACTTTTATGTAACATTTCCATTACCATTGAAGGTCCATGAACAGGTTTTTGTGACAGTATTACAGCCAAATAACAACCTGACATGGGGAAAGTATGTGCAAGAGAGGATTGAATGTCAGCAGGCAATATATGCAAGTGAGAACTGTGAATGGTGTGGCAGTGAGGCTGTGAAGGTAGAAAAGAGATGCAAAGAGCATAACAGGCGGTATTTATAGAAGAATTAAAAAATATTACAGTATACAGTATGCAGGAAAGGAGTGCAAAGGGTATGAAGGTGGGCAGTATGTGCAGGAGAGGAGTGCATAGGTTATTACAGTGGGTAGAATGTCCAGAACAGGGGTGTAAGAGGGTATAAGATGGGCCAGTATGTGCAGGAGAGAGTGGCTGTGGGTATAAATGTGGGCAGTATATGCAGGGGGTATTACAGTGAGTGTTATGTCCAGTAGAGAGGGTATTACTTCTACATGTATGTATTACCTGCTGTACAGAAATATATAAGGTATGAAGATTGTCGCCAACCTGAATTCTCTGACTTTTCTTGCCAACTGGTGATGGGCACCTCTCCTGATCTTCTTACCACAGAACTTGGGTGAGCATATACCTATAGTAAGAGGCCACTCCACCATTTTGTGCACTCCCGTTCACCTAGTCCAAGGCCCAGACTTCATATACCAGAAGATATTCTGAAAAATAGGATTGTCTATGCCAGTTGCCTTGCTCATGCTTTACTTGAATCACATAGAATAGTTCCATAATACAACACATTGACAGATTCTCTTCCCTCTTCTCCAGCACATCTCACAACTCCAAGAACCGGAGGCTTTCACACAGCCTTTTTCTGAGTACCACATTTCTTCATCCATAGTCTTAAATTTGGGTCCCTTTCTAAAAGGAGCTTTCCTAGGCCTGCCCCGAGGGGGCTTCTGCTCACCTTTCTCAAAGCCTACAGTTTGTTTATCTGAAACCAACTCTTCTCACCCATCTCTCTAGCTCCACCACAAGTAGATAAATTTGGCTAACAAGGCACGACACACTATTAGATACAACTTAACTATACAGAGGCTTAACCCCTGCCTACAAGGTGAGCAGTATATGCAAGGACAGAAGTGCAAATGGATAGACTTGTCCCCTTTATCCCAGAAGAGGTAAAAGCGGTAGTAGTTGGGACATTAATCAATTCCCGACTCGACTACGCAAACTCCCTCTACATAGGACTACCTAAATACCAGATTTTGTGCCTACAAGATGTCCAGAACACGGCAGCAGTACTGGCAACGGGGAAAAAATCACCCCTTCACTGAGGACCCTTCATTGGCTAACCGTAAAGGATCAGATCACATTTAAGACCCTCTGTCTCACCCACAAGTGCACACAAGGAAACGCTCCTCAATACTAATGCGAGAAAATAAAACACTACACACCCAATTGCACTCTCCGATCAACCAACCAAAACCTCCTCCACATCCCCAAGTCCCACTACAAATTGAAGGGAGAATGTAGATTTGCAGTCCAAGGACCACGGCTATGGAACGCTCTACCCACAGACATCCACATGGAGGAAAACCATCGGGCCTTCAGGAAAAAACTTAAGACCCACCTCTTTTGAAGGATTAGGACGTCACTGGATGCAAAGCACCTTGAGGCGATTTAGTTCGCATTTGTAGCGCTATACAAGTTATTCACTCACTAACTCTATAGCAGGGGGCTGTATATGCCGGAGAGCAGCGAGGATGATGGCCAGTATGTACCCGTCAGTTTGAAGGGTAGGATGGCAGACAGTATATGCAGCAAAGGAATGAGGAGGGTATGATGGCAGGTAGTATTAGCTGTAGAGGAGTGTGGAAGGTATGATGACAGATAGTATTTTTGGGAAAGGAGTTTGGAGAGTATGATGGCACATAGTGTCTGTTGGAAATTGCATGTCAGGTCAGAAATCAGCCAAAAATTCAGGCTGAACTGGTGAATGAAGATGCACTGGACTCTTGCTGTGAGCCACTCCATGCTCTAGTGTGAACCCAGCCTGAAGGAACAACTGGAGAGCAGGTGCATGCTGACTCATGTTTCTGTGATACAACAGAACAAGCTGTAATAGGAAATGTTTAAAAAATAGTAGGAGCATTAGTACTGGCTTCATCTTTCCACACTCTACATTGACAAAAATGAGGGACCTGTATATTAGGATTGAGCACAATGTGCATCGAAACAAACAGGGGTGCTTAAAATATATATTTTTTTACTTACCGAGGAGGATGATATAATCCTGATTTGTTCCAGAGCTTCAGACAAGCTACCTTCAATTTCAAAATCATCTAAAGAGAACAAGTCCCCTGCTCTGGACAGATCTTTCTGTTCTAAGACCAGTTGAAACAAATGGTGCATGGCTATTACTCATTCCACAAATTACAATTTACATCCATACATATGTGTCAAGAGTTCATTACAGTCCATTCTTTCAAGGGTTGCTATCATCCTTTGTTCAGATCTCTCTCTAAAAAAAAAAAAAAAAAAATAACATAAATATTATAATTAGCATACCTATTTTTTTCTGTAGTAAATGAAGTTAAACATTCTGGTACAATCAAAATCATAGTAATTCTATAATTTTACATGCAAAAGCAAATTGTATACTGGTAGGTATGTACACATTGTAAAACACATTTTGTGACAAACGCACATGAAATAAAACATGAATCCCCACTTCTGGGTGGGTAATCTATTGTCGCTGTGTGGGGTAACAGTTGTTGCTAGGAGGGATCTAAAGTTAGCCACTTAAAGAGGTGGTTCACCCTAAATATAAGCTCTCCCATGTGATCCAGCATACTGGCGTCAGCGCCAGTATGCTGTTTTTTTTTTTTTTTTAAATCCCCCACTTACTGTATTATGTTAAATTTTAATTTCTTACCCCCATGGTGGACGGCGCCAGTATAGCGCGTCACATCTTACGAAAATACCCGATAAGGACTCGGGTAATCTCGGCGGAAATGCGGCGCCTGCGCACAGACCTAGGAGCTGACTGCGCAGGCGCCGTATTTCTCCGAGTCCTACGGCTATGGCGCGTCACGCCCTCCGAAAAACGCCGGAATAGGACTCGGAGAAATACGGCGCCTGCGCAGTCAGCTCCTAGGTCTGTGCGCAGGCGCCGCATTTTCGCCGAGATTACCCGAGTCCTTATCGGGTATTTTCGTAAGATGTGACGCGCTATACTAGAGCCATCCACCGCGGGGGAAAGAAATTAAAATTCAACATAATACAGTAAGTGGGGGATTTAAAAAAATAAAAAAACAGCATACTGGCGCTGACGCCAGTATGCTGGATCACATGGGAGAGCTTATATTTAGGGTGAACCTCCGCTTTAAGCTCTGAGCCTCTTTCTGAGATTTGGTGTTTACAAGTTAAAAACATTTTTTAGAAAATTGCTCAGAACCCCCAAACGTTATATACATTTTTTCTAACACCCTAGAGAATAAAATGGCGGTCTTTGCAAAACTTTTTGTCTCACCGTATTTGCAATTTTTTTTTCGGAAAAAAATTCCTTTTTTTAATTAAAAAATAAGACATCAGTAAAGTTAGCCCTATTTTTTTTTTATACTGTGAAAGATGTTACGCCGAGTAAATTAATACCAACATGTCATGTTCAAAGTTGCGCGCGCTCACAGATTTTTACAAACTGTCAGTAAATTTACTGGCGGTTGGCAAACCTGGTCCAAACCATGATATCCCCACCATCATGTCTGGGTTGGGATATGCTGGAACTCAGCTTTTGCCTATGACAAAATGCAATACTTCTAATCCTACTCAAAAATGTATTTTACAAAGAAATTATTGAAAAATATAAATCTATTTAAATATCCAGCTTTAGTGGGAGGACTGACCTACACAAACTTTTCAATTTATATCCAGTTAGGTAGGACACTACATATTTTTGGTAAAAACCTAATGATTGATAGCTCCATAAGCACTGTCAAAAACACACACACACACACCAATAATGCACAATCCACTGAGCATTTTCATAATTTACCCAATTCAAACTACGTAGGGTGTCCCTAGTGCAGGATAGGAGTTCAGGATTTTCAAGCTTTACTTTCTGCGTGCTTGCATATGATATGTGATTTATTTGTGATTCCATAGCTAGCGCAATCAGAATAAGGATTACAACATTGGAGCTTGTAAATTTAACCACTTAAGACCCGGACCAAAATGCTGCTAAAGGACCTTGCCCCTTTTTGCGATTCGGCACTGCGTCGCTTTAATTGACAATTGCGCGGTCGTACGCGTGGCTCCCAAACAAAATTGGCGCAGTTTTTTCCCCACAAATAGAGCTTTATTTTGGTGGTATTTGATCACCTCTGCGGTTTTTATTTTTTGCGCTATAAACAAAAATAGAGCGAAAATTTTGAAAAAAATGCAATATTTTTTTACTTTTTGCTATAATAAATATCCCCCCAAAATATATAAACATTTTTTTACCTCAGTTTAGGCCGATACGTATTCTTCTACCTATTTTTGGTAAAAAAAATTGCAATAAGCGTTTATCGGTTGGTTTGCGCAAAATTTATAGCGTTTACAATATAGGGGATAGTTTTATTGCATTTTTATAAAAAAAAATTTTTTTTTACTACTAATGGTGGGGATCAGCGATTTTTTTTTTTTTGTGACTGCGACATTATGGCGGACACTTCGGACAATTTTGACAAATTTTTGGGACAATTGTCATTTTCACAGCAAAAAATGCATTTAAATTGCATTGTTTATTGTGAAAATGACATTTGCAGTTTGGGAGTTAACCACAAGGGGGCGCTGTAGGGGTTATGTGTTCCCTGTGTGTGTTTACAACTGTAGGGGGGTGTGGCTGTAGGTGTGATGTCATCGATTGCGATTCACTGTATAAGGGATCACGCGATCGATGACGCCGCCACAGTGAAGGAGGGTGAAGCTGTGTTTACACATGGCTCTCCCCATTCTTCAGCTCCGGGGACCGATCACCGCACTCCAGCGGCAATCGGGTCCGCGGGTCCCAGAGCTTCGGACCGGGTCACGGGAGCGCGCCACGGGAGCGTGCCTGTGACTCACGGTTGGGTACTAGTACACGACGTACCTGTACGTACATGTGCCCAGCCGTGCAATTCTGCCGATGTATATGTGCAGGAGGCGGTCCTTAAGAGGTTAAAAACAAATCTGCAAGGGCAGCAATAGGTATTACATAAAACAAATCTGACAGTTACAGTATAAACACTCCATCCACCCACTGAATCTTTAGGACCCTTTTAGACCAATAAGTCACAGTAAGATGTAGTAAAAATTATAATGCACGGGCCTTTATTTGCTGTGTTGCAATGCCATTTATTTAAAAGTGCACAAGTACACAATGGCTGAGAACCTCGCTGGAAGCTGCATTCCAGCGAGGACCTCGGCCGTGTGTACGCTTTTGGCTCGTCCCGCCCGTCGGGAATCCCGTCAAGCGAAAAGAGAGCACGCTCTCTTTTTGCTCGACGGCCCGCCTGGATGAATGGCTGGTTGCCATTCCCGACGGGCGGGTCGCCGATTTCGACGGCCGGCAGAGAACCTCGACGTGCGGAACGATGTGTTCTGCCCGTCGAGGTTCTCTGCCGTGTGTACACGGCCCGAGGCAAAACTTAGACACGAGGCCCCAATCACGCCCATAATGGGAAAAATAATTCAAGCAAGAAAAATGGCTGCAGAAAATGCATGGATCTAGCCAGGGCCGATCCGCCCTATAGGCTCACTATGCAAGCCGCTTAGGGCCCGCAAAGCTGCAGAGGGCCCCCTAAATTACTAGAGGCCCCGTCTGGTGAGAAGTAATAATTTTTGGCCCCTTTCAGCAACTCGCTGGCTGCATGTGAGAAGAGGTAAGAAGTCAGCACCCCCCCGCTTCTCACTTTAATGTAAGATGTCATTTTCGGCAGCAACACCCACCCCTGCACTTCTTAACTTTAATGTCAGGATCGGCACTGCTGTATGTGATGTGGGCCCCAGGCAGAGCATTGTGTACTCATACTGTGGTACTAGACCTGACTCCTGCTGAGGCAATAGTAAAATTTGGGGGCCACAGGTCACCCTATCACCACTCTAGGTCTGTCCCTCTTATGTGGTCGGGTGCTATCCAAGGGGATTGGTGAAGAGTTATGGGTGATGGCATCACAGGTCAGATAGAGGGCCCCTTAGCAGAATTTTGCTTAGGGCCCCAGGGAGGTCAGGATCGGCACTGGATCTAGCACACAGGTGATTAGCACCACTTCCAGAGCACCCTCCTCACCCATCAGACATATTCAGCCAATGCAAGAGGGGGGAGAGAGGAGGAGGTGAGAAAGAGTGAGGGGTAATAGAGAGATCCGATGACACCGACATTAGTATTGACCACAGGCAAATTAGGTGGCTGTGAGGCCCCTGTGAGTGCGAGGCCTCAGACAACCGCCTAATTTGCCTAATTAAAGAGCCGCCTCTGCACAATGGGGGTTATTTGCTAAAGGTAAATCCACTTTGCACTACAAGTGCAAACTACAAGTGCAAAGCACACTTGAAAGTGCACTTGGAAGTGCAGTGGCTGTAAATCTGAGGGGTAGACCTGAAATGAGGGGAAGCTTGGCTGATTTTATTATCCAATCATGAGCAAGCTAAAATGCTGTTTATTTTATTACCCTTGCATGTCCCCCTCGGATTTACAGCGACTGCACTTCCAAGCACTTTGCATTTGTTGTTTGAACTTGTAGTGCAAAGTGGATTTGCCTTCAGTAAGTAACCCCCAATGAGCCAACTGACCCATGCTGCAAGCACCATATGGTCTGCATTGTGGTGTGTTGCAAAAAATACTGTAGGTTTGGTTTTTGGTCCTTTGGCCATTCAAAATAAATAGGCAGCATACGTCAATGCACAAAATACAGCATGTTAATAGTCAATGCTGTAAATACTATAGAAAAACCTTCTAAACTGATATTATCCAATATACACTCCTTCAATCCAACAAGAAAGAGTGCATTATACATTTTACAAATTATATTTCAGGAAGATTAATGTTTAATTTAAGAGCGTGTTTTGTGCATACTCTGGATTTAGGAAAAAAACATTAACAACTGTTATCTGAGTTAATCTGTAATCTGTTTAAATTACTGAAATACTTTCAATGAAAAATGGTCCTGTGTGACATTAAGGCTACTTTCACACTGGGGCGGGGGAGTTGGGGGATTTTCTGCCACTAGCAGGGAGCTTTCAACCCCCGCTAGTGGCCTAATAAAGGATTAATAGCACCCGCAAAGTGCTACTGCTGAAGTGCTTTGCAGGCGCTTTGGCAGTGTTATGCCACGTACGCACGACCATTTTTCATGATGTGAAAAATGCAATTTTTTTAATTGGTCATTAACCAATTGTCCACCGCCCACCGTCAAATGACGGCGGGCGGAGGACTCCAATATCCTGACTGCACGTCATATGACGTGCAGTCATTTGAATAGGGAATGCGCACGATCGTGTGTGCGCATCCCTATACTGTTGGTAGCGGCGTGTCACGGAGACACCGTTTGTTACCGACAGGGGTGAACAGTGGCGCGGCTTCTCTGTGCAAATCCACTGCACAGGACAGGCATGTATAACATGTTTGTTATTTTTATAGGAAAAAAACAAGACCTTACAATCATTTTAAACTCAGTATAGATGGCTACAGAATGTAATGCTCGGGAAAGAGTATAATAGGTTTATTATAAAAACAAGGTTAAAGCGGATGGTTCACTGGAAAAAAATATTAAAAGCCAGCAGCAACAAATACTGCAGCTGCTGACTTTTAATATTAGGACACTTACCTGTCCTGGAGTCCAGCGGCGTCCGCAGCAGAGGATGAGCGATCGCTCGTCACCCTGCTGCTCCCCCCTCCATCCACGGTGAGGGAACCAGGAAGTGAAGCGCTGCGGCTTCACTGCCCGGTTCCCTACGGCGCATGCGCGAGTCGCGCTGCGCCCGGCGATTGGCTCCCGCTGTGTGCTGGGAGCTGAGAGTTCCCAGCACACAACGAGGGGGTGACGGGATGTCGCCAAAAAACCCGTCTTTTGCCCGAGACTGCGGGCTGGAAGTGGTTGCAGATACCTGTCTTTAGACAGGTATCTGCACCCCCCTCCCCCTGAAAGGTGTCAATTGTGACACCGGAGGGGGGGGGGGGGTTCCGATCAGCGGATCTTCACTTTAGGGTGGAGATCCGCTTTAACACAGCACATGACATAAGTGCCTTTAGCACTATTTGGAAATCACATTTGCATGCAGTACTTCAGTAAACTAAAATAAGATCACAGCTTCTTGGTCATTAATGTCACACTCAGTATTAGGTGTGTACAACTGTGTCTGAAAGCCCTGCCGGGAGGATTTTGAAACAATAAGCGATGATGTCAGTGGTGACATAATTATATATTTCTCTGTGGAGTCTATGGGCCAGATTCAGGTAGGGTTACTCTGGAGTATCAGTGATACGCCAGCCTAACTCTCACTTTGAGCCGGCGTTTCTGTTTTCAGTAAGCAGAAAACAAGAAACGCCGGGTTGGAGTTACTATATGAGCGGCGTAATTGTATTTCGCCGTCGTATCGGAACTGCAATTTTAAAAATGGCGCCGGGGGCGTTCCCGCTGATTAACGCCGAGAATATGTTAATCAGCGAGAATCGGAAATTCACGATCGTATTCAGGCCCGACGCAGTGACTTTCCGACGTTTCCGTAAGAGATATGCGGCGTAAAGATAAAGCAGCCCCCTAGTGGAGTATCCTATGTTAAGTATGGCCGTCGTCATCGCGTCGAAAAAAAAAAAATTCGAGTCGTTTGCGTAAAACGTCCGTGAATGGGGATTGACGTCATTGACGTTCACTGACAGAATTTGGAGCATGCACACTGACAGTCGACGCATGCGCAGTACGTTCGCCGCGGGATCGCGCCTAGTTATAATAATACACGCCCCCTACCCGCCCAATTTGAATTCCGCCGGCTCATTTTCGCTACGCCGCCGCAACTTTAGGAGCAAGTGCTTTGTGAATAACAGTACTTGCTCCTAAAGTTTTGGCGGAGTAACGTAAATGAGAAATGTTACTCCAAATTAAAGATTCGCCCATCTACCTGAATCTGGCCCTATAACTCTTATAATACAAGAAAGGACTTTGGAAGCTGCAGCTTGGCATTGTATGCTATTATTAACCACTTTAGCCCCGGACCATATTGCTGTCCAAAGACCAGAGCACTTTTTGTGATTCGGCACTGCGTCGCTTTAACTGACAATTGCGCGGTCGTGTAACGTGGCTCCCAAACAAAATTGGCGTCCTTTTTTTCCCACAAATAGAGCTTTCTTTTGGTGGTATTTGATCATCTCTGCGGTTTTTATTTTTTGCGCTATAAACAAAAATAGAGCGACTATTTTGAAAAAAATTCAATATTTTTTACATTTTGCTATAATAAATATCCCCAAAAAAGATATAAAAAAATTTTTTTTTCCCTCAGTTTAGGCCGATACGTATTCTTCTACATATTTTTCGTAAAAAAAAAAAAAATCGCAATTAGCGTTTATTGATTGGTTTGCGCAAAATTATATTATTATATTATCATATTATGGCGGACACATCGGACACTTTTGACACATTTTTGGGACCATTGGCATTTTTATAGCGATTAATGCTATAAAAATGCATTGGATTACTATAAAAATGCCATTGGCAGTGAAGGGGTTAACACTAGGGGGCGGGGAAGGGGTTAAGTGTGTTCCTATTTGTGTTCTAACTGTATGGGGGGGGTGGACTCACTAGGGGGAATCATTGTATGAACGGAAGATCAGCGTTTCCCCCGCTGACAGGAACGAGCGCTGTGTGTTTACACTCACAGCTCTCGTTCCCCGCTCTGTAACGAACGCACGCGCGTGCCCGGCGAAAGTCCCGACGTAGAGCTACGGGCTCTCGCCTAGGAGAGCCGACCTGCCGCCGTAGAACCACGGCGGCTGGTCGGCTAGTGGTTAAAGGAGTTGAAAAGGTTTGTTTTTTATTTTCTAAATAGGTTCCTTTAAGTTAGTGCATTGCTGGTTCACTTACCTTTTCTCTTGATTTCCCTTCTAAATGTTTTTTTTCTTTGTTTTCTTTCTTTCTGAATTTCTCACTTCGAAGGAAAAGGTAAGAGAACCAATAATGCACTAGATTAAAGGAACCTATTTAGAAAATAAAAAACAAACCTTTACAACCCCTTTAAGCTTATCATTTACCAAAACACCCAGATCCTTCTCCACCAGTGATTCCCCCAGTTGTACTTCCCCTAGTATGCATGCAATTATCTTAGCCACCAAGAGCATAACTTTACATTCATCAACACTAAACCTCATTTGACAAATAGTTGCCCAATTAAAGCGGAGTTCCAGCCTTTTTATGTTTATTAGAAGTCAGCAGCTACAAAATGTGTAGCTGCTGACTTTTAATAAACAGGTACTTACCTGCTCCACGGTCCAGCGATGCGTCGCTCCTCTCCCCCCCTCTCCACCAGCGCCTCCATTCACATTGTGGGCACCCGGCTGTGACAGCTTGGCTTCATGGCCAGGCACTCACTGCGCATGTGCAAGTCACGCTGCGCTCTAGTAGTGGACAGGCAATCTCCTGGGACTTGTCACGTGTTCCAGGAGATCACCTAGAGGGAGGGGCCACCTAAGGCGAGAGGAGGAGTCGCCTAGATAAGCGGCCCGTAGGTGGAAGTAGGAAGTGGGACAGGAAGTCCCACTCCTATCGAAGCCCCCATTCCCCGCCTCCCCCCTCCCAAAAAATACAAGCCAAATGTGGCATGTAAGGGAGTGAGGAGTGCTTGAAGCGGAAGTTCCACTTTTAGGTGGAACTCCACTTTAATCAGTGCATTGAGGTCAGCTTGTATGTTGGGAGACATCCTGGAGGGATGTTATTCCACTGCATAGTTTGGTATCATCTGCAAAGACTGAAATAGTACTTTTAATCCCAGTCCCTATATCATTTATAAATATATTAAAAAGTAAGGGTCCCAACACTGAACCTTGGGGTACACCACTGATAACTTTACCATGAGTAAGAATCAATAATCACTACTCTCTGAATTCAGTTTTTTAACCAGTTTTCTATCCATTTACCATACCTGTAGACTTTACCCATACACATTAGCCCAATGGCGTAACTAGAACCTTTAGGGCCCCGATGCAAGAAACCATGAAGGGCCCCCAGACAGGGCTCTTTTCTCCGAGCCCGGTGGCGGAACACCAGGACCCAGTCGCAAGTGGGTGGCTGCATATAACGGAACCAATTTCTCCATTTCCCCCTGCTTCTCCTCCTCTCCCTCCCGCAGGCATTCAGTGGCTGCAGGGGCAAAATGGAGAGATCGGTTCTTCTATGCTGTTGTTTCTCAATTTTTTTTCAGCCAGGGCACCCTTGAAGTATACCCCTAGGTTAATGGGGCTGTACGGCAACCACCCTGCAACTGTGAACATTACATGCAGTTGCAGCATAGTGATGATGCATTTAAGGGGTTAAAAAGGCGGTCAGGGGGCAACATATTGCCCCCTGAACAGCTTTTTTTTTGCTGGTACTATGAACAAGCAAAATAAAAAATAAAAAATCGGTTCTGATTGTACACATATAGGGGGTCATGTAAACACACATACATTCACACATAATTCACATACATATACGACTGTGATATGTATATATATATATATATATTGTGACAGTAGGCAGGTTAAATCCCCTGTTTGCGTCCAAGAGGACAGGTATATCTCTCCTAGATTCAGGCTTTATGCCACTTTGTATCTCTAGGGGGAGTGCTGGGACTCCTGCTAGGAGGACTTGATTACCCCAGCTGTTTCAGGTGGGCTCGTTAGGGCCTCTTGTAAAAGCTCCCAGCATGAATAGAGTGTCACTCCAAGCTGGAGGCAGACCTGTGTGGACTGTCAGTGCTTTGTGCTGTGTGCGGTGAGCTAAAGCCTGTGTGGCTATTCCTAAAACATTTAAACTCCAGGGAGTCAGGGACTGGGGCAGCACAAGGCTGTACCTAGTTGGTAGTTAGGGACACCAGCGTGTGTAGCAAGCAGGTCAAGTTGACCAGGATTTATTTTTGTTATTTCTTTTGTTTTCTGTCATAATTTTTTGTGGTGTATTTAAAATAAAACCGCACCTTTTTTGTTTTCTCCTACCACGGTCTGCTGTGCCTAGTTCTTTTCTGTGTGCTGAACCCTTCCAGGGAATCGCACAGACCCGCTGCCGAGCTAGCCCCTCACAGTTGGTGGAGAACCAGTAGCAGTTTTTTTTATGGCCAGCATGGAGGAGATGCTGAAGCAGCTGGCTCTAGCAAATGCCAATCAGCAGCGGACAAATGCGACTTTGCAACAGAGCCTCGCAGCCCAGCAGCAAGCTCAACAACAGAGCCTCGCAGTACAACAGCAGACAAATGCGACTTTGCAACAGAGTTTGGAAGCCCAGCAGTAAGCTCACCAACAGAGTTTGGAAGCCCAGCAGCAAGCTCACCAACAAGCCCAGCAGCAATCTGAGGCCCGCTTCATAGACTTGTTGCAGAAGCAAGAGCAGAGACTACAACAAATGGAGACTTTGATACAGCAACGTCCGCAGACCAGTGAGGCAAGTGGTTCCACTAATACTGCATCATTTGGGGTGAGTCGTTTACTGACAAAAATGACTGGAGAGGATGATCCAGAGGTGTTTTTGACCACATTTGAAAGGACTGCTGAAAGGGAAAAATGGCCCAAGGAGCAGTTGGCTGGACTGGTGGCCCCTCTGTTAACTGGCGAATCGCAGAAAGCTTATTATGACTTAGAGCCTGACCAAGCAAAAGACTATGTTGTTCTAAAAACTGAAATATTGGCACGGCTGGGCGTTACCCTGGCTGTCCGGGCTCAGCGTGTGCATAACTGGACTTTCCGACTTGGAAAACCCCCCCGATCTCAAATGTATGATCTCATTCACCTGAGCAGGAAGTGGCTACAGCCAGAGACTTTGTCCGCTCCAAAGATTGTGGAACGTGTTGTGATGGATCGCTTCCTGAGAGCTCTTCCTACTCCCATCCAAAAGTGGGTAAGCCATGGAGAACCAGAAATGGCCGATAAGCTTGTCGATCTTGTTGAGAGGTACTTGGCTACAGAGAACCTGACTGCTTCTTCCAGAGACTCACGGACTTTCCCCCCTAAGACCAGACCATCCCCAGTGGCGGGTAAGATGATTCCAAGGGGTGAGGGTGGAGAGAGTGAGAGGGTGGGGGTTCTCCCTAGTGTCTGGCGAGAACAGGCTGGGAAGTCAAGGCCTCAAGAGGCAGCAAAAAGGATTGTTTGCTACCGCTGCCGGCTCGAGGGACACATTGCAGCAAATTGCCCGGTTGTGGATGAACCCATGCAATGCGACTTTCTAAGGGACAGACGTCAGTCGCTGTTTGCGACAGTCGCATGCACTGCGATTCGTGGAACTGAGAAACATCTATGCAAAATGTCTATCAATGGTAGAAATGTTGTTGTGTTGCTAGATTCAGGTAGCCTGGTGACACTGATAAAGGCTGAATTAATTACTACAGAGGTCTCTGGGAATAACAAGGTAGCTGTTATTTGTGTGCATGGTGACACCCGAGAGTATCCGGTGACTACAGTGTGTTTTGAGACCTCCAAAGGTACCCTCTCTCATCCGGTGGGATTAGTGTCTAGCTTACCACATGATGCCATTGTGGGAAGAGATTTTCCAAAGTTCTGGGAACTGTGGGATTATCCTGAGCCCCCCACTGGTGCCTCTACATACCAGAATGCCTCTGAGAGTGGTGAGGACTCTCCAGAAGTCCCCTTGTCGGTATTGACAGGGGAGACGCAAGAAACTGGGGAGGAGCCAACATCCTCAGAAGAAAACATGCCATCTGTAGAGTTTTCTGATCTCGAGGTTCACAGGGAAAACGTTGCCACCGAACAGTTAAAAGATCTCACCCTAATAAATGCACGGGAAAACATAGTGAAAATAGATGGCGAGTTAGTGAACCCAGATACGAACTGCACTTTCCCGTACTTCATCATAGAAAGGGACCTACTCTATCGGGTGGCTCAAAGGGCAGAAGAAACCATTGAGCAACTTGTGGTGCCCAAACCCTACAGGAAGTTGGTGTTAGAGTTGGCCCATGGGCACATTCTTGGGGGTCATCTGGGGACAGAGAAAACCCAAGAGAGAGTGTTGCAGAGATTTTATTGGCCTGGGGTCGTGAAGGAAATAGAAAATTATTGTTCCTCCTGCCCTGTGTGTCAGATGTCGGCACCTATGCCACATTTCCGTAACCCGCTAGTACCCCTTCCCATCATTGAGGTTCCCTTTGAGAGGATCGCCATGGATTTGGTAGGTCCAATAGTGAAGTCCGCTAGGGGGCACCAGTATATTTTGGTTATATTGGACTATGCCACCCGTTATCCAGAGGCGATTCCTCTCCGAAATACCTCGGCCAAAACCATAGCCAGAGAGCTATCTCTTGTTTTTAGCCGCGTGGGTATTTGTAAGGAACTGCTCACGGACCAAGGTACACCCTTTATGTTCCGGGTTATGAAAGAACTGTGCAAGTTGTTCAAAGTGACACAATTGCGTACATCTGTGTATCACCCCCAAACAGATGGGTTGGTTGAAAGGTTCAACAAAACCCTTAAACAAATGTTAAAGAAGGTGGTGAATAGAGATGGAAAGGATTGGGACTGTCGTATTCCCTATTTAATGTTTGCCATTAGGGAGGTACCCCAATCCTCTATGGGTTTCTCACCCTTCGAGTTGCTCTATGGGAGACACCCAAGAGGGCTGTTGGATATCGCCAGGGAAACTTGGGAAAGTGAGAGTTCTCCCCACAGGAGTGTGATTGAGCATGTCGCCCTGATGCAAGATCGAATTGCACAGGTAATGCCAATCGTACAGGAACATTTAGCCCAAGCACAATTGGGACAACAGAGAGTGTATAACCGTGGGGCCAAGACCCGTACCTTCTCCCCAGGGGATAGGGTGTTGGTACTTATCCCTACAGTTGAAAGTAAGTTCCTCGCCAAATGGCAAGGCCCCTACGAGATATTGGAAAAAGTGAGCGAAGTGAATTACAAAGTCAGACAACCAGGAAGGCGAAAGCCCAAACAGATCTATCACATCAATCTGTTGAAACCCTGGAGGGATAGGGAATCCCTAGTCGCAGAAACTTTGTCACCAGCTCAGTCTGATTGCGTGATTCCTGAGGTAGGAATAGCAGTCACCTTGTCAAAGCCCCAACAACAGGAGGTTAAGGAGTTTGTGCTTCGCAACAAAGAGGTTTTCTCTGAGCTGCCGGGACAAACGTCTGGGGTAGAGCATGATATTATAACCCTGCCTGGTGAAAGGGTGAAGTTAAAACCCTATCGCATCCCAGAGGCCCGACGGGAGGCAATACGGGAGGAAGTACAGAAAATGCTTAAGTTGGGTGTGATAGAGGAATCCCAAAGTGATTGGTCCAGCCCTATAGTCTTACTGCCTAAACCGGATGGGAGCTGGCGTTTTTGTAATGATTTTCGACAGCTGAACAAAGTTACAAAATTTGACACCTACCCCATGCCTCGTATCGATGAGTTAATCGACCGGCTAGGAACAGCCCGGTACATGACAACTCTCGATCTCACAAAAGGGTATTGGCAAATTCCCTTGGCTAAGTCGGCCAAAGAGAAAACCGCGTTTGTAACCCCAGACAGGGCATTCCAGTATAAAAGAATGCCGTTTGGGTTACAGAATGCCCCGGCAACCTTTCAGCGGAAAATGGACCAGATTCTGAGGCCCCACCAGAAGTATGCCGCAGCTTACCTGGATGATGTAGTTATCCATAGCCCAGATTGGGCCTCACATCTGCCTAAGGTGCAAGCAGTCCTAGACTCTATCCGGGAAGCTGGGTTTACGGCCAACCCAAAGAAGTGTACCATTGGACAGGAAGAGGCCAAATATCTTGGGTACACCATTGGGAGGGGAGTGATCAAACCCCAAGTCAATAAAGTCGAGGCCATACAGAATTGGCCACGTCCTAACAGCAAGAAGCAGGTACGGGCCTTTCTGGGAATCGCTGGTTATTATCGGCGATTTATTCCCCACTTTGCCTCTCAGGCTGTGCCATTAACCAACCTGACCAAGGGGAAAGACTCGGTCATGGTTAAGTGGACCACAGACGCGGAAGCACCCTTCCAGGCCTTAAAGAAAGCTTTATGTAGCCAGCCAGTCTTGTACTCCCCAGATTTCTCCAGGGACTTTGTGGTACAAACAGATGCCTCTGACGTGGGGTTGGGAGCAGTATTGTCCCAGGTCTGGAATGGGGAAGAACATCCGGTCATTTACCTCAGTAGGAAATTAAAGTCCCATGAGGTCAATTATGCCACTATTGAGAAGGAATGTTTAGCGGTGAAATGGGCTCTAGATTCTCTTAGATACTACCTGCTGGGTCGGCATTTTGACCTAGTTACGGACCACGCTCCCTTAAAGTGGATGGCCCAAAACAAAGAAACAAACCGAAGAGTAAACAGATGGTTCCTGTCCCTACAAGAATTCGCTTTCACTGTAAAACATCGCCCTGGCGTCCAAATGGGGAATGTGGATGCACTGTCTCGGGTGCATGCCTGCCTGAATGCTGGTGTTCCAACCCCCAGGGTTGAAACAAGAGGGGGGGGGGTATGTGACAGTAGGCAGGTTAAATCCCCTGGTTGCGTCCAAGAGGACAGGTATATCTCTCCTAGATTCAGGCTTTATGCCACTTTGTATCTCTAGGGGGAGTGCTGGGAGTCCTGCTAGGAGGACTTGATTACCCCAGCTGTTTCAGGTGGGCTCGTTAGGGCCTCTTGTAAAAGCTCCCAGCATGAATAGAGTGTCACTCCAAGCTGGAGGCAGACCTGTGTGGACTGTCAGTGCTTTGTGCTGTGTGCGGTGAGCTAAAGCCTGTGTGGCTATTCCTAAAACATTTAAACTCCAGGGAGTCAGGGACTGGGGCAGCACAAGGCTGTACCTAGTTGGTAGTTAGGGACACCAGCGTGTGTAGCAAGCAGGTCAAGTTGACCAGTATTTATTTTTGTTATTTCTTTTGTTTTCTGTCATAATTTTTTGTGGTGTATTTAAAATAAAACCGCACCTTTTTGTTTTCTCCTACCACGGTCTGCTGTGCCTAGTTCTTTTCTGTGTGCTGAACCCTTCCAGGGAATCGCACAGACCCGCTGCCGAGCTAGCCCCTCACAATATATATTATATATATATATATATATAAATATACACACACACACATATAAACCAGTGGCGGCTGTTTTTTTTTTTGGGGGGGGGGCGCAAGCAAAAACTGAAAAATTCTTAAAAAAAAACACATCAAGTGCAGCCGCACTGTGCCCATCAAACACAGCCACTGTGCCCGCAAACGCAGCCACTGTGCCCATCACATGCAGCCACTGTGCCCATCACGCGCAGCCACTGTGCCCATCACGCGCAGCCACTGTGCCCATCACGCGCAGCCACTGTGCCCATTAAACGCAGCCACTGTGCAATCAAACACAGCCACTGTGCTCATCAAACACAGCCACTGTGACCCCATCTGCTCGCAGTCTGCTTGGCACTTAGCCTGTCTCAGTGGGGCAGCGGGTGACGGCGACGAGCAGTGTCCTTCATGCGTCTCCTCCCATCCTCTCCTCCTGATATACGTCCAATAGTGGCGCCTGCTGTTTCAGCCAATTAGTTTATAGGAAACAGACCCGAGCACCCGATTGGTGGAGAGGCTGTTCAGTGTTAGGCTGCGTACACACGATCAGACCGGTCTGATGAAACTGGTCTGCAGACCAGTTTCATCGGACCAGTTCGATGGTGTGTATGGCCCATCGGACCGTTGTCCGTCGGACCAAAGTTTTAAAACCTGCTTTAAAATCTGTCTGACGGACAACTGTCCATCGGACAGGTTCGATGGTTATTACGCAAAAGCATTGGACCAAAAACCCGAGCATGCTCAGAATCAAGTCGACGCATGCTTGGAAGCATTGAACTTTGTTTTTTCAGCACGTCTTTGTGTTCTACGCCACCGCGTTCTAGTCTGATCGGATTTTTGGTCCGATGGTGTGTACACACATCAGACCATCAGACCACTTCAGCCTGGTCCGATGAAAATGGTCCGTCGGACCAGTTTCATCGGACCGGTCTGATCGTGTGTACGCGGCCTTAGGAAAGCGAATATTCATTCGCTTTTCTAACAAACCTGGGTGGACTGTGAGCGACCAATATGGTGCTCTCAGTTCACCTATTTTGAAGCCTATTAGTGCTTCAAAAATACACCCACCGCTGTAATTCAAGCGCCTGGCATCCGAAAAGGGGCCGGGTGCCTGACTAGGGGAGGTGGCAGCGACGCCCATAGATAGATTCCCGCTATGCATGAATCTATCTATTGGTGATAGAGGGGGTGGCTGGAGAGAGGGGGTGGTGCCCATGCGCCCTTATGGACACACCGCCACTGATATAAACACATACATGCACACTCACATACATACATATGCACACACATGTGCATACATACATGTACACACACAAACATGAACACACATACAGTAGATAAAAAACTGCAGTCCTTTTTTACCTTAGCTCTTCCTGCCGAGTACTGCACTTTAGGGGGAGACAAAGAGCACAGCACACACTTCTTTCACTTTGTAATCAATGTGACAAGCTCCCCGCGCACAGTGCCGATTACAGTTCAGCTTAGGATTGGGGATCTTGTCTCCACTCCTAATATCGAAGTACTGTATACAGGGGGCACTCAAGGGCCTCCTGCAGCAAGGGGCCCGGTGACCTTGGCGACCCCTATAATTCCGGCACTGTATTAGCCATGTGTGAGGAACTGTGTCAAATGCTTTTGTAAAGTAACCACATCCACAGCCACCCCTCTGTCCAAGGTTTTCTTTATCTCCTCATAGAAAGAAATCAGATTTGTCTGACAACTTTTGTCTTTCATGAATCCATGCTGTCTGTTGCTTAAAATATTATTTTCCAGCAAGAACTCCTCTGTGTGGTCTTTTATTAAACTCTCCAGTATCTATAGAAGTTAAACTGATAGGTCTATAGTTACTTGGTAAAGATGTTGGTCCTTTTTATAATATATTGGCCTTACACCAATTCAGTGGTACTATTCCAGTCATTAAAGAGTCCCTAAAAATAAGAAACAATGGGCCAGATTCAGGAAAGAAATAAGCCGGCTTATCTCCAGATAAGCCGTCTTATTTCAGCGTCTGGCCCTCCTATCTATGCGCCTGATTCATCGAATCAGTTAGGCATAGATTTCCATAAGATCCAACAGGCATAAATCTCTTACGCCGTTGAATCTTATTTTCATATTTTAGGCTGGACGCTAGGTGGCGTTCCGGTCTAAAATAAGTAAATGAGCCTATACGCCGATTCCCGAACGTGTGCCCGGCGGGCGTATCTCCTTACATCGTTTACGTAAGACTTACGCACGGCCTAAAGTTATCCCTGCTATAGCTGGCACAGCCAATGTTAAGTATGGACGTCGGAACCGACGTAATTTACGTTGTTTGCGTACGTCCATTCACAATTGAGCTGGCCGTCATTTATGCTGACGTTGCTTTCATTGACAAGTAGCGACATGATTTGGAGCATGCGCACTGGGAACCAATCACGGCCGACGCATGCGCAGTTTGTTCGGCACGGGGACGCGCTTCATTTAAATGATACACGCCCCCTACCTGCCGAATTTGAATTTGGGCGGGTGATTTACGCTACGCCGCCTCAACTTTACAGGCAAGTGCTTTATGAATAAAGCACTTGCCTGAAAAAGTTGCAGCAGCCTAACGTAAATGAAATACGTTAGGCCAAAATAAAGATAGGCTCTTCATCCTGAATCTAGCTCAATGAATGTAAGTTAGGGACCTTATATTTTAAGCTCCCTGAGGGCAGAGACTGATGTGAATGTGCAGTATATATGTAAACTGCTGCGTAAAATTGACGGCATTATATAAATATCTGTAATATATAAATAAATAAATATAATTGACCACTTCGAAATTTTAATTGAGCCTATTCAGTGACATGTATTTTTTGTTAAATTCCACCTAAAAGGTAGCATTGAACTTTCTGGTATGTGAGAGTGGCTAGACACTCCTGTGCCTACAGCTCAGAGCTGTACGGGTGCTGTTGGGAGAAAAACCGCACAAGGAACAGACAGCTGAATTAAGCAGGCTGGTCTGGGCAGAGATGCGACTGGATGAGAGCTACAGAGCTCTTCGGTGGCATGTATCCCAAGCATGTCCCTGGATAGAGGATGACAGCCCAACGGAAGGCTTAAGCTATGGCGGCTTGGGATTGTTGTATGTGAAGCTGACAGGGGACTCTAACTTTGGGAGTGATTTGGAGTGGCGATTGGACGAAATCATGGATTTCAGAGAAGGGCTACTGAACATCTCAGAAGTGCACTGGGAACTGGAGTCAGAGAGGTGGGCTGATGATGTCACAACCTCTGACTCAGCCAATCAGAGGGAGCTTTGTATTTTTTTTTATTCTTTATTTCAATGTTTTTTTCTTTCACAAAGATATTCAAACTACAACTTTACAGGATAATACATTGTATTTAACAATTCTGCATAATTCACTCTTATATGCTTTTATTTTACCATAATCACTTTTTACCAATCCAAAACTCAAATTTGTAACTGCTCCTATCTCGAATTTCTCCATTATCACCTTCAAAACTCTATTTTAATTTGGGCTATTCTTATACTCTATCTTTGTCCTTTGTCTTTGTCCTTACTATCCACCCAAGACCCACCCTAATTATCCCCGTCCCTGATAGAGGGAGAAAGAAATAAAAGAAAAGAGAAGTAACAAAAAAACAAAACAAAAAGGGAACCCCACTAAACAGGTTTTGATCCTAAAACAATAAGGAAATAAGAAAAGCAGGAAAGAAGGAAGAGAAAGAAGAAAAAAAAAGGAAAAAAATAATAATAATATTAATTCCTGTTCCTCTCCCCTCTCCCCTCCTATCCCCCTCTCCCTGTACGCAACACATGGAGCCCAAATCTGTCGATATTTATTCTCCTGTTCCTTAATACTCATACTGAGATTTTCAATTTGTTGGACTTCTGTTATTCTTGCCATCCATTGAGCTCTAGTTGGAGGGGTATTGCTTTTCCAAAGGGCTGGGATACATAATTTCGCTGTCGTATTTCCGGGCATTCACAAAAAATGTGTATCATAGTACCAACATTTCTTTGACATCTCCAACTAAGGTTGGATACCTGTGTAATAAGACTGGCTCAGCTATACGAGGGTAGGACCTTAAAAACATTCACCACCCTGAGAGAGGAATATGATATTCCCAATTGCACGTTCTATAGGTATCTACAAGTCAGGCATGCATTAAACACCCAGTTTAAGGGAGTAGGGCCAAACTGGATAAAGGCACGAATACCTCAAAAAATAAGAGGGGGGGTAGAGAAGAAGGGGTTTATATCCGTAATCTACCTATATATCTGTGAGGAGAACATAGGGGGACCAATGCAGCTTAAAAGTAAAAAGAAATGGGAGGAAGACTTGGGAATTATAACAGAAGAACAATGGAGGATGGTATTGGAGAGAGGGCAAATGGCCACAGTTTCACCAGCCCAAAGGACATCCTTTTTAAGGATGATACATAGGGCATATTACACCCCAAAAAAACTATTTAGCTTTGGCTGCAGACCGGATGCAGGGTGCCCCAGATGCCAGGACACGGGGTACTTATTACACATGATGTGGAGATGCCCCAAACTATTTAGGTATTGGTTGGAGATCATTAGAATTATTAATAAAACATATGGGACCAGGCTGGGGATGGACCCTAGAACGTGCATATTGGGAATATGGGAAGAAAGGGGAATGGCGAGTACGACAAAAGCTGTAGTAAGGTGCCTATTCCAGGCAAGAAAACTAATTGCTCTAAGATGGCAGGCAGCAAACCCCCCATTAGAAAGAGAGTGGACAAATAGCGTGACAGAAACGGTATGGAAAGAGAAAACTGTCTATATTAAAAGAGGAAACATCAAGGAATTCGATAAAATATGGAAACCGTGGTTACTCGAAATAGGATATCAGGAATTAAACCCCAAGGAGCTAATAGGATATCATGGTTGGGAGGGCGGGGGGGCGGGCAGGGAGAGAAGGAGAAAAGGATGCAGCCAATAGGGGTCAAATCCAAGATTACAGCATGCGGGGAAGGGAATAAGTTTTGTTTTTTACTGTATAAATAATAATCTTGTATGTGACCTGTTTTTTATATGAAAAATAATGAAATAAAGAGAATTGAATTAAAAAAAAAAGGTTGGATACCTGTGGGTATATTCGATTCAATACTTCTGGGGTTCTATACCATCTACTCAAGACCTTATAACTACCTTCTTGATATCTGGTTGCTATTGATGACTTATGTGTAAATCTAAAGATTTTTTTTTTTTTTGTGATTCAGAGAGAGTGACCCCTAACTCCCTCTCCCATGCCTGTATAAAGCCCAGATTTTGTATTAATTGATATAATACATTGTTTACTCTGAATGGCTGAGCGCCCCTGTGATAGACTCTACTGTGTTTCGGGTATGAGACTGGATCTCTCGGCTCAAACCTCAAACACAGCACAGTATGCTGTATGTAGTCACAGCTGCATACAGTTTATACCACACCTCCAGCAGCCTCACATGTTAGTGAGGCACATAGTTTGTTTGGACCAAGCTGATGCAAGTGTATCCAAAGATGAAGTTCAGCTTTAAAAATGCTGCTTCTACATTTGTTTTGTGTTTTACCTGTAGAAGTAGCTCAAATAGGAAGTTTAGAGGCATATTTTAATTTAGAGGCAGGACACAAACCCTTCTGGTTTGCATTTTTGATTGCGGCTTTCTGGCAGAAAAAAAAAGGTTAATGCACCTAAACGTGTGTACAAAAACACCCTATTTGAATGTTTTTGTTTTACTGCCAAAGGATTTTTTATTTTTATTTTTTAAACCCAGTAGGCATGGAGCCTTAGTGATAATGGTCTCCAGGATATATAGAAAGGAGAAGGTCAAAGATATTTAGAAACGTCTCATGGTTCCTAAACAACTTCCACTCTATACAAAGCTAAAATAAATACATAAAAAAATAAAATGTTTGGTTGGACAATTTTCTTTGTTATGTAAAAATTATTTTCCAGTATGGAAACAAATGGCCATCTATTAACCTAATGCAGCTTTGCCAATGGAATCTGTGGAATGCAGATTAAACCCACTTCATGACGCTGTCATGTGATCATAAGTACCAATGCCTCCAGCCAGAAAAAGGCTGGGACATCAGACTACAGTATAGGCAGGAGCTTTTTATTAGCTGGTAGAATGAATGTCTTTATTGCACACATCAGGGAAAAGTAGCAATATGCTAACTGCTTAACACAAGCAAGAACAAAGAAACAATGAAGTGTACATTATGTCACTATTACTATAATATTAAAATAATACAAATATAAGGATTGATCATCCAAAAATGGCAGAATGAAAATTGCTTAAAATATGAGGATATTATGACTATCAATAGGACATTTTAGGATGAAAACCTGTCACCCTTCCTTGTATCAGGGTGTACAATAGCTTTTAGTTGTAATTACAGAAGATTAATGTCCTAAGCCAAATATGAACTGGAATCATGGAAACAGGCACATGTAACATGTGCGGAAGGCAGAGATGGTGGGGGGAGCTCGGGGCATAACATATGCAGTTTTTGACACTTTTCCTACTTCATTCACCTAAATGTAATACTTAAAGGAGTTGTAAAGGAAAACATTTTGTTTTGCTGAAATTACTGTTTACAGGGTATAGAGACATAACAGTTAACTGATTCCTTTTAAAAATACTTAAAATAGATAAATGTTTTGTTTTTCATCTAGTTTCATGCTTCTGTGAAGGACAGAGACACAGAGCCAATACAGGGCAGTGTTTTTGGTTCTGAGGGGTTTTAGACACACGGTAATCACACCTTCTTGATTAGAGACCACAGAGAGAAGCTCACAGTACTTTTTTTATAAGGAAACAGACAACCAGGAAGTGTGCAGAACAGAGGATTACAGCAAAAACGAATAATGGGGACTTGAAACCAGGATTGCATTAGGATAAAGGAAGCCATTTAGCAAAAAAAAATATGTTCCTTTAGTGACCCTTTAATGGTATCAGCATCATGTTACTCTGACAAGCAGGCTCTTACCCTGCATGAAAAGAATCCATCTGATGTCCAGAGTGAGAGGAAAGGAACCATTGGGGGTTATTTATGAAAGGCAAATCCAATTTGCACTACAAGTACAAACTACAAGTGCAAAGTGCACTTGAAATTGCACCGAAAGTGCACCTGGAAGTGCAGTCACTGTAAATCTGAGGGGTAGATCTGAAATGAGGGGAAGCTCTGCTTATTATATTATCCAATCATGTGCAACCTAAAATGCTGTTTTTTATTCTCCTAGCATATCCCCCTCGGATCTACAGCGACTTTCAGTGTAATTTCAAGTGCACTTTTTCACGTGTAGTTTACACTTGTAGTGCAAAGTGGATTTGCCTTTCGTAAATAATGTCTTCCAGCATACTTCAGGTTCGATAGGTACACACTACAATTATACTTCACCCTCAACGCGGTCACTGCTCCCCACTCCTTCGGACAGGGTCGCGGGAGCACAGGAGGCGATCCTTAAGTGGTTAAGTGGTTAAAGAACTAAGGTGTTACAATCAATTTTAACAATTACATAATCAAGAGGAACAAAAAAAGTTCTTAAACTTTTAGCTTTTAGAGTGATAAATAATAAAGAAATAGTATTAATTACTACAAGATGCAGTAACTTCTAATAGGACATTAGAGCTTACTATCTATTATTGTGTTATAATTAAACATTGTAAATGTTGTACATTGTATAATTAAACTTTTTGTAAAAGTGAGTGTTTCGCTACCATTTTTTATATAAAAAAATAGGAAAAGAAAGGACAGAATAAGGAGAAAAGAAAAAACTAAAAGGAAAGTAAAGATAAGAAGAAAACGTCAGGATTAGTAGAGGTTTCCGGGGATTTCTTAGTTAGTAACAATATATATAAATATAAATATAAACATATATATATATATATATATATATATATATATATATATATATATATATATTCGTCAGTTATTCAAAACAAAGTTACATAGTTACCAAGGTCTTCGTAAAGAAGTGTCAAAATTTTGAGAAAAAAATGGATCACCCAAGGATTCCATATTTTCGCAAATTTATGTATATTATCGTTGGATATGGCATCTGTTTTCGAGAAGATCATGGCTTGATTTATTCTATTCTTAGTTTCAGAAAACATTATCGATGAAGACTTCCATGCTTTGGCAATAGTCTGCTTTGTGACTGTGGTAATTTGTAGAAGACGTTTAAATTGGGTATAAGAGATTTGGGTAGGCTTTAACCACTTCCATACCGGTATGTAAATACTGGCATTTCTCTCCTTCATGTAAAAATCATAATTTTTTTATATAAAATTACTCAGAACCCCCTAACATTACAGGGAGTGCAGAATTATTAGGCAAATTAGTATTTTGACCACATCATCATCTTTATGCATGTTGTCTTACTCCAAGCTGTATAGGCTCGAATGCCTACTACCGATTAAGCATATTAGGTGATGTGCATCTCTGTAATGAGAAGGGGTGTGGTCTAATGACATCAACACCCTATATCAGGTGTGCATAATTATTGGTCAACTTCCTTTCCTTTGGCAAAATGGGTCAAAAGAAGGACTTGACAGGCTCAGAAAAGTCAAAAATAGTGAGATATCTTGCAGAGGGATGCAGCACTCTTAAAATTGCAAAGCTTCTGAAGCGTGATCATCAAACAATCAAGCGTTTCATTCAAAATAGTCAACAGGGTCGCAAGAAGCGTGTGGAAAAACCAAGGCGCAAAATACCTGCCCATGAACTGAGAAAAGTCAAGCGTGCAGCTGCCAAGATGCCACTTGCCACCAGTTTGGCCATATTTCAGAGCTGCAACATCACTGGAGTGCCCAAAAGCACAAGGTGTGCAATACTCAGAGACATGGCCAAGGTAAGAAAGGCTGAAAGACGACCACCACTGAACAAGACACACAAGCTGAAACATGAAGACTGGGCCAAGAAATATCTCAAGACTGATTTTTCTAAGGTTTTATGGACTGAAGAAATGAGAGTGAGTCTTGATGGGCCAGATGGATGGGCCCGTGGCTGGATTGGTAAAGGGCAGAGAGCTCCAGTCCGACTCAGACGCCAGCAAGGTGGAGGTGGAGTACTGGTTTGGGCTGGTATCATCAAAGATGAGCTTGTGGGGCCTTTTCGGGTTGAGGATGGAGTCAAGCTCAACTCCCAGTCCTACTGCCTGTTTCTGGAAGACACCTTCCTCAAGCAGTGGTACAGGAAGAAGTCTGCATCCTTCAAGAAAAACATGATTTTCATGCAGGACAATGCTCCATCACACGCGTCCAAGTACTCCACAGCGTGGCTGGCAAGACAGGGTATAAAATAAGAAAATCTAATGACATGGCCTCCTTGTTCACCTGATCTGAACCCCATTGAGAACCTGTGGTCCATCATCAAATATGAGATTTACAAGGAGGGAAAACAGTACACCTCTCTGAACAGTGTCTGGGAGGCTGTGGTTGCTGCTGCACGCAATGTTGATGGTGAACAGATCAAAACACTGACAGAATCCATGGATGGCAGGCTTTTGAGTGTCCTTGCAAAGAAAGGTGGCTATATTGGTCACTGATTTGTTTTTGTTTTGTTTTTGAATGTCAGAAATGTATATTTGTGAATGTTGAGATGTTATATTGGTTTCACTGGTAAAAATAAATAATTGAAATGGGTATATATTTGTTTTTTGTTAAGTTGCCTAATAATTATGCACAGTAATAGTCACCTGCACACACAGATATCCCCCTAAAATAGCTAAAACTAAAAAAAAACTAAAAACTACTTCCAAAAATATTCAGCTTTGATATTAATGAGTTTTTTGGGTTCATTGAGAACATGGTTGTTGTTCAATAATAAAATTAATCCTCAAAAATACAACTTGCCTAATAATTCTGCACTCCCTGTATATATTTTTTTTTTCAGCAGACACCCTAGGGCATGGGTCTTCAAACTATGGCCCTCCAGATGTTCAAGAACTACAATTCCCATCATGCCTAGTCATGTCTGTGAATGTCAGAGTTTTACAATGCCTCATGGGATGTGTAGTTCCGCAACAGCTGGAGGGCCATAGTTTGAGGATCCCTGCCCTAGGGAATAAAGTGGCGGTCATAGCAACTTTTTATCTCGCACAGTATTTGTATTTGCATTTTCGCAATCGTTTTTCAAACATTTCAAGCGTGAGCTACTGGGGAGAGGAGCATTTTAAAAAGAAATTGTATTATTATTTTATGAATTTTTTTACTTTATCTTTTTTATTTTTACACTTAAAAAGTTTTTTTAATCACTTTCGTTCCTATTACAAGGAATGTAAACATCCCTTGTAATAGGAATAGTGTGTGACAGGTGCATCTCTCCTCCAGGCTGGAAAGCATGGGTCCAGGAAAAAAATCACCAATCTCATGCTTTCAATCGCGATTGCGGCTTTGTTTACTTCCGGGTACCCGGGCGTGACGTCATACAATCATGCCTGGGCTTCCGACGGTCATAGAGAAATCTCTATCCTCCTCACCCGGTGATGGCCGTTTTGTTCTCCGGGCCCTCCGATGGCACAAAGAAGCACCGGATGGCGTCGGGAGGGGGATGTTTCTTCCCGCCGCCTATAAGGACGATAAAGGGATGGAACCGCCGCCATGATCATTCTTATGGTGCACAGAATTGCCACCTGAAGAGAGGGATATCTGAATGATGCCTGTTGATGCAGGTATCATTCAGATATCCCCCACTAAATTCCAGGACGTCATATGATGTCATATGACGTCCTACGGTACGGAAGTGGTTAAATTTAGAAGCACAATTGTCGGATCTGGGATGATAGTTTTCTTGAATAATTTAGAGAGAATTTGGAATATTTCTTTCCAATAATTTTTTTGCTACCTGTCAATCCCAAAAGCTATGAAAATGTGTTTGTCAGGTCACCTGAGGCCAGGTGACAGATGCACATTGTTGGGGTCAGAAGGGCACCGCTATGGTAGTGAACCCTATGGCTGACTGCCGCAAGGCTTCACTGCCTGGTTCCCTCACCGAGGATGGCGGTGGGGGCAGCAGAGTGATGAGCGATCGCTCGTCCTCTGCTGCCGACAGTGCTGGACTCCAGGACAGGTAAGTGTCCTAATATTAAAAGTCTGCAGTATTTGTAGCTGCTGGCTTTTAATATTTTTTTTTTTCGGCGGAGATAGGCTTTAAGGAAGGCAGGTCCACTGGAGCAGGGATCCCACAGGGAGCTAGAGCCTAAGATTCCCTAGGGCGCAGAGTCTAAGATCCAGCAGGTGTTCACCAGAGGCTCTAGTGTTGAGGATGGACTGGGCTGCAACTGGATCCAGGTCGCGTCTCACACTCACAGCATAGGGGGAAGCAGCAGCTCAGGATACAAGAGATAGTGAGGGGATAAGCCAAAGGTTGGGGTGACTAGCAGACAAGGATAAACATAGGACACGCCAAAGGTCAAGGACACAAGCAGACAGGAATAGTAGAGAACAAGCCAAGATCGGTAAACCAGAGACAGACGTAGCACACGGCGAGCAGGAACCCAAACACACAATAGCTAAACAAACAACGTTGATCAGCACAGCTGGCTTGCAGTGCACAGGTTAATATAGTGTTCCCTGATAGGGCCTGGGGTGGGGCCATGCTTAGAGGAGAGATTACTTAAACAGCCAGGTGAGAATGTCTGGCCTCTAAAGCAGGACATATGGAGGAGGTAAGCTGACAGACAAACATTACTGCATAATCATGACAGTGTTCCTGGATCATCACAGCCGCAAAAGCAAAGTGGAGAGTATTGGGGAGCATATTTTGCAATCCTAACAGGGACCAGATACCAACGTATAAGTACTTTATAGTTCACCTCTAGGGCTACTACATTTTGAGAAGATATTTTGGTATTGGCCCAGATTTTGTCCCATTTGGATGAATCCATGTGAAAACCAAGATCACGGGGGGCGTGTCCGGCCGGAGATGGAGATGGACGCTTAAACCAGCAGCTCGTCAGACAGGGAGACAAACTACAAAACGCAGGCCACCCATACACGGCCATCCATGGCCATCCTCGCTGAAGAGGCACCAGAGACCACAATGACCTCCTCCAGGAAGAGGATAACGGAGCATACATCTCTAAAACTGGTGGAATTTGCCTACAAGCCGGCAGAGAGGCGCAACATGTCCCAAGATGGCGCTGACCAGGCCGTGCAACGCTGCTCCTATACGGATCTCCTGGATGACGGATCGGTGGATTCCCAGTACACAGGTACCTCTGCCCAGCTACCCGACCCCCAGGAGAGTGACCTTCTCCCCTCCAGTCCTGCCAAATCAAAAATGAGACTAGATGCACTGCCGCAGCGGGCGCCGCGACCGCAAATTGAGTCCCCGGGTTTTGGCTCCCTTCCATCTAGCAAGGCCCTAAACTCCTCCATGGCCTCCTTTCCCACACCAGGCCAGCCAGTGATGGACACCACCTTAAAAGACATGTTGCTGTCCTTACAGACCTTCCTTATGACAGACCTCTCCTCTCTCTTTACTAAACTCACCTCAGACGTCCATGCACTGGATGCTAGAGTGGACAATGTTGAAAGAGGCCTCAATGCATGCACATCCACAGTAAATGAAGTCATTGATTATTATGGGGACCTTAAAGATGAGCAGTCATGGATGCGCGCCAAGCTGGCCGATTTAGAAGACAGGTCTCGCAGAAATAACATTAAACTGAAGGGAGTGTCTGAGAATATCTCACCTGCAGACCTGCCACACTATGCAACAGAACTGATACGCATTATTGTTCCTGAAGCATCCCCTCAGGAGGTGGTCATTGATAGGATTCATAGAATAGCTAAGCCATCCCACCTAGCGGCTTCGGTGCCCAGAGATGTTCTGATGAGGATTCATTTCTACCACATTAAAGAAAAGCTGTTAATGGGAGTCAAGACCAAATCACCCCTGCCTGCGCCTTTTACTGGAATTCAATTCTATCCAGACCTCTCCAAGTACACCCTTCAGCTCCGCAGACAACTGAGCCCGATCACCAAAGGTCTCCAAAACCACAAGGTGCAATATAAGTGGAGATACCCGGCCACCCTCCTAATCGCAAGGAATGGTCAGACCCACATGATTGATGATCTTAACAAAGGCCTACGCCTCCTCCACACCTGGGGGATCCTCATTGAGCCTCCTACTGCTACTCCTCCGGAAAAGAAGACGTTGGTCCCTCGTATGGCAGTGTGCCCTTTAGACAGCGTACAAAGCTACCAAATCATCGGCCCTCTGGGAACTCACCCAGAAAATCTTCCTTAGATGGTACCTCACTCCCAACAAATTGGCATCTTTTAGCACCTCCAACTCCAATACATGCTGGAGATGTAAAATCACTAAAGGGGACTTGTTACATGTTTTTTGGAAATGCACTGCCATCCAAAGTTACTGGACAGACATCTTTAAATTAATCGCCGACGTTACCAACGCTAAAGTACACCCTTCACCTGCTCTCGCAATCCTCAATTTGACCATTGATGACATCCCCTACCCTACAAGACACATAACCACACACATACTCCTGGCGGCGAGACTCAACATAACACGACACTGGAAGTCAGACCTGATCCCTTTCATAGCACAGGTACTTATGTTATACACATAGGGCCAGATTCAGGTAGATGGGCGCTTCTTTACTGTGGAGTAACGTTTCTCATTTACGCTACTCCGGCGAAACTTTAGCAGCAAGTACTGTTATTCACATAGCACTTGCTCCTAAAGTTGCGGCGGCGTAACGAAAATGAGCCGGCGGAATTCAAATTGGGCGGGTAGGGGGCGTGTATTATTATAACTAGGCGCGATCCCGCGGCGAACGTACTGCGCATGCGTCGACTGTCAATGCATCCCAGTGCGCATGCTCCAAATTCTGTCAGTGAACGTCAATGATGTCAAATCCCCATTCATGGACGTTTTACGCAAGCGACGCAAATTTTTATTTTTTCGACGCGATGACGACGGCTATACTTAACATAGGATACTCTACTAGGGGGCTGCTTTATCTTTACGCCGCGTATCGCTTATGGAAACGTTGGAAAGTCACTGCGTCGCGCCCGAATATGATCGCGAATTGCCGATTCCCGCTGATTAACATATTTTCGGCGTTAATCAGCGGGAAGGCCCCCAGCGCCATTTTTTAAATTGCAGTTGCGATGCGACGGCGAAATTCAATTACGCCGCTTGTATCGGAACTCCAACCCGGCGTTTCTTGTTTTCTGACTAAAGAAAACGGAAACGCCGGCTCAAAGTGAGAGTTAGGCTGGAGTATCACTGATACTCCAGAGTAACTCTACCTGAATCTGGCCCATAGTTGTTTACTGTTTTCTTTTTTGTGAAATACTCACCATATTAACTCCGCCAAGGAACGACTACGTCGCACGGTGAATCTCTGGCATACATCTCCTCTCCTCTCGTGCGACACTAATGATCCCAAACGGGGTGTCGCACCGGAGGAGGGGCCCAAACCTGTATTCAGTGTCCACTGTGTTCCTTGCCAAATGTTAAAACCCTCGACATGTATTGATGATTGAGTTTTGATTGTTGATTTGGTTATTACGTGTTACCCACAGTCGTTGCAAGACGAATAAGTATTATCTGTACTTTGTATTACTGTTGAAAATTGAAAATTGAATAAAAAAACATTGAAACAAACAAAAAAAAAAACAAGATCACTCTCCCATTTTTCCACATAGGAGCGTGTTTTTGTATTAGACAAAGTATTCAGGTGACTACATAATAATGATATGAGACCTTCGGAGTGGGGGTCATTTTTACATATACGTTCGAAATGCGTTATGTCACAAAGATTATATCTACCTTGTATAAATGGCATAATTTTTTTTAGATCTGATTACAGAAGAGATCTGAATCTAGAAATTGATGGCTTTCACATATTTCAGGAAATGTTTTAAGTGAAGTGGTTGTTGTCAGGTCGCAGACTTGTGTTAGGTCAACAGAAATCAATTTTTTTAAAGTTTTAGGAGATGTATGAGCTGGTTAGAAAATTATGCAAGAGGTATATGCAGAGATTGTAGTCCTTTAATTACTTTGAATATATCCCATATAACAATTGTATGTTTAGTAATTGTATTTTTAATTATTTTATGGTCAGAAGAGGTGGACCATATTAGATTTGGTATGGAGATCGGATCACAGTTGACTGATTCAATCGCTACCCAGAGGGGGACCTTGTATTTCGCGTGATATTTAGAAATATGCGCTATTTTAGGGAAACCTAATCCTCCTTTGAGTTTAGAAAGATAAAGAGTGTGGGTAGATAAGCGAGATTTTTAAAAGTTCCATAAAAATTCTTGTGTTTTACGCTGTAGGTTCCTAAGGAAGTATGCCGGATGAGAATGGGTAATACACGGAAAAAGATATAACATTTTAGGTTGTACAGTCATTTTTTTTTTTACATTTTTTTTACCAATCCATGATATTGGCACAGAAGACCATTGTTTAAGAAGATTAGTAATTTTTCGTAGTTACGGAGGATAGTTAGCAGAGAAGATATCAGATAGATTAGGGGTAAGAGTAATACCTAGATACGTGAGGTGAGATGTTCACCATGTAAAAGGGAGAGATTTTTGGGCTTGTTGTAGTGTTTGCGGAGGTAATGAGATGTTTAAGGCTGTTGGTTTTTGTGAGTTTATAATCAGTCCAGAAATTTGGGCAAAGTGGTATGAGATTGGGAGCAGAAATATAAGTGGAAGACATAAAAATGTATATATTATCAGCAAATAGACATATTTTATGTTGATGGCTTGCTAAATTCCCCCTAATTGAGGGGTCTGTATGGATAGCCTGGGCAAGAGGTTCAATGAGTAAGGCAAAGGACAACCCTGGCGTGCTTCCTTTACTGATATCGAACATGTCTGATTTGTATCCTGTATATTTTTTTTTTTATCCATAAAGATTTTATTGAGAGAAAAAAAAAGGAAAGAACAATGTCACTGAGACAACAGTAACATTGACAGACATAGCAAGGCAGTACAAGAGGATCTACATCAATATGTTTACAGTAGGAATAAAGGTATGAACTAAACATGTAAGGCACGTATCAGAGAACAGTCACATAATCAGTATAAACCATCCCATCCTTACATATTGCCCAAGGAAGATACATGTCAAGGAGGACTAGAAGTAACACACCATCTTATTTATATTCAGAGGCTTCTATGTCCTCCCTGATACAATAACTAACCCAGATCCCTCAGCTGCCTAACCAGGTCTCATATTTGCCACCAGGGTCCTCCTGTTCCAGTGGAGATGGGTAAGGGGGTGGCCCAGGGCCACCCCGCTCACCCCTGCTGCCCAGTCCTAATAAAGAAGAGAAGGAAAAGAAAGAGAAGAAGAAAGAGAGTAGGGACGAAGAGGAAAAAAAAAAAGAAAGAAAAAAAAAAGGGGGGAGGCCGAAACAGGGAAGGAGAGGGGGGGCAACATTACTTAAAAAGGTATACGTAAGGAGGTAGGATGAAAAGCCCACCACCCCCACCGTCTACATCACAGTGAAAGAGATACTGACTAGCGATGTCACAAACCAGTCGTCATTCGGACCTATCCGCAGGGTTCTCAATCAGCCCGTATTCTGTATAAGAGTCCCCTGACCCTTGGGTTGTCTAGAAAGTGTCTCAGTTGAAAATAAGCAAACATGGGAGATTTCTTGGTTAGGGATATCTTCTTAAGTTCTTTCAAGGATAGAAATCTATCTCCTGAAAATAAATGTTTGACCCGCATATCTGCATGTGGCCATTCAGCCGTTAAGAAGCTGTCATCTTGTCCCGGGATGAAGTCCGGGTTGCCCCTAAGAGGAGTTAATCTACATTCTGTTTTTGATACTGCAAATGTATCACAGGTCTTCGTGAATGCCGATAGAGTTGCCCCCACAAGTGGGTGAGATAGGACGTTAGATGTCCAATGCCTCTTGGAAATCCAAGGTATGTTCCCGAGGTCAGCTCCTGTGATCTGATTTTCCAGCCCTACCCAAACTTTACAGCATGTGTGTATTCGCCAATCCACTACACGGGTTAGGTGTGTAGCCCAATAGTATCTCTGCAAATTCGGGAGACCAATACCTCCCTCTACTTTAGGTAAGACCAGCTTCGCCCAGCTGATTCTGGGCGCTTTGGACCCCCATAGGAACTTCCTACGTTCTTTTGTAAGTTGCGAAGAAGGAAGGCGGGAGTACAATCGGAATTGTCTGTAGTTTATATAGCATTCTGGGAAGTACCGTCATTTTCAAGATGGCGGCTCGCCCGAACCAAGATATCATGGGCAAGTCCCATTGCAACACGTCCTGTTGTATGGCCTTCAGTTCGGAGATAAAGTTTGTAACGGATTGACCCGTGACAGACTGAGATTCTCCTATGTCTAGAGTCACCTTATGTCCACTAGGGCCATAGGGTGACAAAGACATTATATCATGTATTGCAGAAGATGGGACATTAATAATAATTCATATTGCAGGACTGGCATATTACAAGGGGTCCATATTGACACCTGTTACACAGGAGAGGGACATTACAAGCTTATTCAATGCTTAGCTCCGGCTATTGAAATGTTAAGTGACCCGGCTTGTGAAAGACATTTCATTCTTTTGAAAGGTGTTTATTGCATCTACTCCTAGACCATACATTGTCTATGGTACACAAATGTGTCAAGCCCTTTTATAGACAGTAAGTCTGTCTAGGTAATGTGATTGAGGTTCCTTGTATATGTGTGAAGATTATCTGTGATTGTGTATTATTCAAAAGGGGAAAATCATTGTGTGACAGTAGTTTGTTTTGATGTCATTATCTACCGGAATGTCATTGTCTCTGAGTTAAGTCTATTGATGATGCGGTGCCGACATGTCTGCTAGAGAATTAGCCTCAGTGAGTGAATAGGGGGGTTGGAGATGGCATTGTCCCTTTGATTACTGTCACATGCTTGAAACTGTATAAGAAGCTGAGAAAATACCAATAAAGTGTTTATATCTTTGGAAGAAAGTACAGAGCCGAGTCTCGTCTTGATTATGGGAATTGATATGGATCGTGTATGCAGTATTGTCGGAGTGTGTCGGATAAGCTTGTCGTGGTTGGATGGAAGGTCGTAAACGGTGGTGACCGTTACAAAGTTCTTCTCGTAAAGGTCTGATAGTTTACCTGGGAGCCGAATGTCCAGGTAGGTGATATCATCAGTCTTCCAATGGAAAGGGAAGTCCTTCTGACAGTGGATAACTAGCGATGGAGGCAGAGAGACATTAAGAGCAAACGACTTGGAGTAGTTGATTTTCAAGTGCGAGATGTATCGGAACTGCTCAAACACTTGCAATAGATTGGGTAAGGATATCAAGGGGGAAGAAAGGAAAAGCAAAATGTCATTGGCAAAAGCTGCTAACTTGTATTCCTTTTGGAGTATTGTAACTCCTGTTGTGTCAGGATGAGCCCGAATACACCGAAGTAGGGGTTCTAGTGTGAGGATATACAGTATAGGAGAGAGGGGGAGCCTTGTCTGGTGCCATTGTGGATGGAGAAGGCCTCCGACAGGTGACCATTAACCCGGACCGTAGCTCGTGGAGTCATGTAAAGAGCTCCAATAAAGGCCCTCAATCTTGTACCTAAACCAAGTGCTTCCAGAACCGAGTGCATGTAGTCCCAGGCCACCCGGTCAAAGGCTTTCTCTGCATCCAACGATAAAAAGAACCCTTCACTTTTTGTAGAGGTAAGCCAATGATGTAGATTAAGGGCCTTAATGGTGTTGTCCCTAGCTTCCCTTCTTGGGACAAAACCCACTTGGTCAAGACCCACCCACGCAGGAACGTAGAATGCCAACCGTGTCGCCAAGATTTTTGAGAAAAATTTTACGTCGACGTTCAAGAGCGAGATCGATCTATAGTTTGCTACGTCTAAGGGATCCTTGCCCTCTTTAGGTATTACTGCGATATATGCTTCAGGCAGGGTATTAGAATTAGAAGAGGAGCCCGTCAAAGAGTTGAAGGCTTTGGGAAACCTGGTGCTAAAAGTTCAGAGAAGCATTTATAATATTGAGCCGTTAGGCCGTCCGGGCCTGGGCTCTTGCCTGGTTTGCTAGCTTTTAGGGCTTCCACCCACTCTTCAGACTTCAACGGTGACTTTAAAATTTGTCAGTCTTCTGCGGACAATGCCTGAGGAGAATATTTGTGTAAAAAGTATTTTATCAGGAATTTCCTAGTAGCTAACGAGCCCACTCCTTTCTCCTTTGCCCCAATATTATATAATGTGCTGTAGTACTCTCGCAATTGGCGAGCAATCTCTTCCTTCTTAGTATGGATCCCACCTTGCTTGTCTCTCACATGATAAATAGTGGAGGAAGGGACACGTTTTTGCGTGAATCTTGCTATTAGCCTACCCGGCTTGTTCCTATGTTCATAGAACAGTTTCTGCGATAACATCATGCGCTTGCGTGCTTTTTTGTACAATTCTTCACGTAAGAGTGTTCTTGTCTCTGTTAGTTCAGCTGTTGTCTCCACAGTCCTGGAGCTTTTGTGTTGCGTTTCTAGCTTAGAAATGTTATCAGTAAGCTCCTGGATAAGGGCTACATACTCCCTTTTCCTTTTCGCTGCCATGGATAGCAGATGTCCTCTCACAATGCATTTATGTGCCTCCCATTGAGTCATGGGTGACACATCGGCATATCGTTATGCCGTAAGTATCCCCCAATTGCCTGTTTAAGGTCAGCTACGTTTGCAATATCCGTAAGTAGGGAGGCATCCAGTCTCTACACCTTTGTGAAAGGTCAGTGTCACTGGGTGATGGTCAGACAGGACCAAATTTTCAATCGTCGCGTCGTACAGGTACGTGAGATATTTTTGGGAGAGGAAAATATAGTCTAACCTCGAGTATCCTTGGTGTGGGGATGAGAAAAACGTGTAGTCCCTCCCTCTGGGATTCAAGGTGCGCCACGTATCATGGAGAGCCAAAGAGGCCAGTCTTATTTTCCCTTGCCGTAAGGCTGAGAAAGGGAGGGACGAGGTTCCAGTGCATGTATCAAGGCTCGGGATCCAGGGCCATGTTGAAGTTTCCCCTGAGTATTAGGAGACCCAACTTGAAAGAGGTAAGTTTTCGAAAGTGTATCCCTCAAAAAAGAAACCTGTCTGGAGTTAGGGCAATACACGTTCGCAAACGTCATTGGCTTGTCTTTCCATAACCCTTTAAGGAAGATGAATCTACCCCCTGGGTCAACCATCTGGTCTGTGAGGCGGAATGCAAGTGAAATCGCTACCCCCTTCATCTTGGAATCAGCACAGGTCACATGAAATATCTCTGGGTATCTCTTGTTAGTGAGACACTGAATGTTGTTTGATTTGAAATGCGTCTCTTGAAAAAAGACGATATGAGCTTTTTGTCTATGTGCTTCTGCGAGAAAACTGGAGCATTTCTCAGGGATATTGAGGCCCTTGGCATTAACCGAGAGAACCTTGAGCGATAGAGGAGCTGTTGACTGCATTATGGAAGCCATGAGCGCTTATCAGGTGAATCTACACCTATCGGTTACTAAAGTAGACGGAGAGGGTAGGAGGTAGGTAAGGATATATAAAAAAACACAAAACAAAAGGGGGAGGGGGAAGGTGAAAAGAGAAGAGAAGTCAGAAAAAGAGAATGGGCAGCCCCCGTTGAGAGTAAGGGACACAGAGACTATCTGTATCCAACTTGAGCTATATCAAAAACCGAAAACCAAAGTGCCTACCCAAACCTGAAAAGGAGACTCCTAATAAGGGGCCCAAGGACAAAACCAGAGGTAGTCTAAGTCCCGCTGAGCTACCTATAAAAAGTAAAGGGTAATCCAAAAAACAGAAAACCCAGTCCTATACCGGTGGGAACAAGGGGGGCCCAGCCTCACTTGAGGCAGGGATGTGAGCCTGTACCCAAACTTTTCTACCTATCTCACTGTCCAAACCCCCCAGACTAAAAGAAAACTGTGTCTTAACCTAGAAACCCTCAAGCAAATACTAAGGTGGGGGGGTCGCATCATGAGGGCACCCACACCCAAAAGCCATGGGTTCCCCACGGCCTCACCCCCGTCGTCGATATAGCCCTCTAGGCCCATCTGGAGAGTAATATTTGAACTCACATTTTCCAGCTATCCAAAGCTCCAGAAAAATCTGCTCAACTTGAGATATGGTATCTCCTACAAAATAGCGTTCAGACCTATACCTTGGGAGAGTGACCCTTGTAAGGGGGTCTCGCAGGCCAGAACCAACTCCAAAACGTCCCCCATTAAGGGGGCCTAACAGATTTCTGGAGCTCACATAAAACTTTCATCATATATAACCGTAGTGAACAACAAATAAACGTTATAACATAGCAATGAAAGGAACCTCATTTCGCACTAGCTCCTGTAGTTAACTTTGAAGAGACTTTTCCACATAAGTGGTCTCCTGACAATATGTTTACAGCTAGATGGCCCCGGAGGACTGTATCCTGTATATTTAACATATGCCTTGGGATTATTATAAAGTGAAGTGACCCAGTATGGAAAATGAGGGCCAAAGCCCAATTTTTGCAGAGCAAAATGTAAGTAGGGCCACGTCACTGTATCAAATGCTTTTTTGATATCTAATGAAAGGATAAATAGAAGTATTCGCCATGTTTTAGCTGCTTGAATTAATAATGATGTTCTTCAAACATTAACTGTGGCTTGGCGTAAAGGAATGAAACCTACTTGATCTTTGTTTATTAATGAACCAATTATATTATTGAGACGCAAAGCCATTACTTTCGCTATTAGTTTTATATCTAGATTTAATAAGGATATAGGTCTAAAGTTAGTACAAGATGAGTCATCAGACTAAGGTTTAGGGTTTATTGAAATGATTGCAGTTAAGGTTTCCGATCGGAAGGATTGTTTGTTAAGTAGGGAATTAAACTCTTTTGTCAACATGGGAGTAAGGCCGCGTACACACGATCGAATATATCTGCTGAAACTGGTCCGCAGACCAGTTTCAGCGGACAGATTCAATCGTGTGTACGGGCTAGCAGACATGTTTTCAGCAGACAAAAGTTTTAAAGCATGCTTTAAAACTTGTCTGCTGGAAAGCCGTCTGTCGGATATGTCCGCTGGTTAGTAGCCTAACTAGCGGACCGAAATCTCCCGCATTCGCCGAATGGATTAGACGCATGCGTGGAAGTATTTTACCTTGTAAGTGGAGTTGCAGGCTTGGAGGTGCAGGCAGAGCATCCGGTAAGGAGCTGGACCAGCAACAGGAATCAAGCCTGGTTTCAGAGTTCAGATTACCACGACACAGCTGAAAACCAGTCAGCACTTGTCAGAAGTCAGGAAATCCTTAAAATAGGCCGCCTGTCGCCAATTGTGACTAGGGGTGCGCTTCTGCGCATGCACGACAAGCGACACGGAACACGCACACGCGCTAAGCGATGCACATTGGTGCGTATTAGAATCTGCCATGGCCCGCATGTGTGCGCATTTGCGAATGCGTACGTGTGCACACCGGATGCATTCTAACAGTCCTCTTACAGATGCGTAAAATCTTTACTGGGTTTCTTGTGTATTTATCATAGGGGATTTTTAGGCGAATTGGCTTAAATGGGTTATTTAATTTTTTAAGCGCATGTGCAAGAAGGGTGCCAGGTTTATTAGCTTTAAAGTAGAATTTGCGTTTAGATTTATGTAATGTTTTGTCCACTGATTCTGATAGGAATAGGTGAAGCTTCAAACTTGCTTTATCAAGTTGTGTTTTTGACACTGGTGTAGGGTTAGATTGGAAATTTGTGTGACATTCATTGCATTTTTTTTTCTAGTTTTTGTTGTAGTTGTAGTTTTTCTTTTAGGTTTGATGTTTGTCGTAACCCTAAGAACAGGTTTATGGGCTTCCCACAATGTTAGTGGTGATATATCAGGAGTATCATTGTTTCCCAGATATTCTTTTATTGTTGATTCTAAGTCGGATGGATGTGACGGATGTGTGAGAATTGTTTATGTGCCATGTGGGGTCTTGAGCTTTTGGGATTAAAAAAGTAAAGGTTAAAATTATCACACTGATCTGTCCAAGTATAAGGTTTAATAGAAGAATTGAGCAATTCTGGTGACATACTTATAGATATTAGGATATCATCAATACGGGAATAAAAAGGGTGGGAATAAAAAAGAGAATTGACGCTTTGAAGAATTAATTTCACGCAAGGAATCTAGCAGTGAGTGTTGTCGAAGGAGTCTTTTAAGAAGTCTTTGAAACATTTGAGATTGAGCTGGATACGGTTGGAGTTGGGGATTTATCTAGATAGGGAAATAGAACTTGATTTGTATTACCACATATCAAAAGTGTGCCCATTTTATGCAAATCTATTACTTGTAGTAAGTGAGAGAGGAATGAAGTTGGTCTTTTATTAGCTGAGGCAGTAAAAACTTGGGGGTAGCATGTCCCAAAATATTTAGGGGTTGAAGTTTCAGTAAAATGCCTCGCTTGCAGGCACACTATAAGGGCTTTTGAGGAGGAAAGAGATCTGAATACTTTAGTTTGTTTCTATATGAACTTCTATATGAAACAAATCAATTCATATCACTCTGTGAACTTCCACTGTCCTCACATGACTTGCTCCCATTCATTTGAATAGATTTGTTTACCTTCAAACCCATTCTATTAAATATCGACAGAAATTACATTACACCATTCATCCCAATACATTCAGCACAACCCATAGTGCACCCCTATATACTAAGAACATACACCAAAAACACTAACGAAAACGACGTAAAAAGGATCGCCGGCCGGGCGTACGTTCGGGAATCGGCGTATAGGCTCATTTGCATATTTTAGATGGGAACGCCACCTATCGTCCAGCCTAAAATATGAAAATAAGATACAACGGCGTAAGAGACTTAAGCCAGTTGGAGCTAATGGAAATCTATGCGTTATTGATTCTATGAAGCCGTCTTATCTCTTTCCTGTTGCCTTTTTTAAGCCATACAATATAGCAAGTTTAAATAGTTTATATACCATAGTATACTAGGATGATTGACCCATACATACAGTATGTAAATACCGACAAGTTAAATCATTTCACATTTGTTTTATATAGGTTGTATTTTAACAGAAGTAGAAATTAAAAAGTAAGATTCATTTATGGTCTACTTTCCATGTAATAAGGTTTGCTACACTGCATGAGAAGCAATATAAAATAGGCAAGCCAAAGGAGCAATTGTTTCACATAGAAAAACATATTTTACATCCTACACATATTTTACATCCTTATAATAGCGGCCTATACAGTATATATTTTTTTATTATTATATATAATACAATAAGATGTGAAATCTATTGCATCTGCATTTTTCCCAAGGTCACAGTGATCAAAAAACCCTAGCATACATCTAAGATTACAATGACAGCTTGGATGAAAGGAAGAGAAACAATGATGCTGAATGACAATATCTGGGGATCAGTAAACTATGAATGATTATCACATCCATCGGCAAGCGAAGGAAGAGTATAGTATTCAAAACGTAGAATGTTTGGACCAAAATTTCCAAACATTTTCTGAACCCTGGGCCAATTTTATTTATCAAAGCCTAAAACTGTTCTTTTTGCACTTTACTAATATACAATTTTACCCCTGGTTCACACTGACAGCAGGATTGAATTCATGCAAGCTCAGTTGAACTCGCACGATTTAATTTTCACATGTCAGTCCCAAATTCGAAGGCGATTTCTGAGTCATCTGTGCGGATTGCTGCACAGATGTCTATACGAATCGTGAAGTCGCCAAAAGACATGTCATATCACATGCCAAATCGCTGTAATGTGAACCTAGGCTTACTAATTACTCTTCAAAATTGTAAGATGTCTAATGCCCGGACGAATGATCGTCCGTTTTTTTTTTAATGCTAATCTCACGCCGAATCTGATGAGTTTACTAAAGTCACGAAAATTCTCGTACGGCAGAATAAAAAATCGGAAGTGATGTCATGTGTTGTAGTTTATTTGTATTGCATTTTCCAACGACAGCTGTACTGATTAAACGAAAATCGTACGATCTGTCATCATACGAAAAAAAATTCCGTGCATGTCCGATAAAATACGTACGATCGTTTCGAAAGCAGCATTTTCCGTACGATTTTCGGATCGTGTGTACAGGGCTTAATAGTGTGTTATAGATAATATGCAATTCAGCCAAAAGTACATGAAACTAATTCCATTTCCCAGCCAGTGTGAATTTTGTAATCGTATTTAAAGGGGTTGTAAAGGTACATTTTTTCCTAAATAGCTTTTCTTTACCTTAGTGCAGTCCTCCTTCACTTACCTCATCCTTTGATTTTGCTTTTTAATGTCCTTATTTCTTCTGACAAATCCTCACTTCCTGTTCTTCTGTTTGTAACTCCACACAGTAATGTGAGGCTTTCTCCCTGGTGTGGAGTGTCGTGCTCGCCCCCTTTAAGGGGGCGAGCAGGAGAGTCAGGACGCTCTCTACGTTGCAGATAGAGAAAGGAGCTGTGTGCTAGTGGGTGTCCTGACTCTCCTGCTCGCCCCCTCCCCCACTCCACACCAGGGAGAAAGCCTCACATTACTTTGTGGAGTTAAAGGGACACTAAAGTCAGGTTTTTTTTTTAAATAACAAACATGTTATACTTACCTCCACTGTGCAGTTCGTTTTGCACAGAGTGGCCCGGAAAGCTGTCTTCTGGGGTCCCTCGGTGGCTGTCTGGGCTCCTCCTTGCAAAAGCTTTCCATCTTCATGCGAGGGCGCTCGCACGGTGGAAAGCTTTTGCGAGCACGCTCCCGTGATACAGCATCAACGGCCGGGCTGGGAACCGAAGAGGATGACGTGGACGCGCCCGGGAGTTTCGAACGGTCAGGTAAGTAAAACGGGGACTCAGGGGGGGGGGCGGTGCTGTGATGTCTATGTCCCCATTGGGAGCACTGCCCTATCTCCAGTCCCCAAGAGACGTCTGTGAGGCCGCGTACACACGATCAAATTTGTCCACTGAAACTGGTCCGATGGACCGTTTCAGCAGACAAATCCGATCGTGTGTATGGGCTAGCGGACATGTTTGTCCAGCGGACAAATTTCAAAGCATGCTTTAAAATTTGTCCGCCGGAGACATGTCCGTCGGATATGTCCGCTGGTTAGTACACTAACCAGCGGACATATCTGCCCGTACATGCGTCGAATGGATTCGGACATGTTTGAGCGGACATGTCTCATCGTGTGTACACGGCCTTAAGGATTAATCTGTTTAAAAGGACACAACAGCAGTAAAAACACTTTTTGTTTTTGAAGGGGAAGGAAGCGTAACATGTCATCTGTGTCCAGCCTTGCCAAAAAGAGTTAAGCCAGCTCTGAGCAATCCTCATACTTTTTTCAGTAAGATAAAAACTGACACACATAGAAATAGGTGCCTGTTTCTTCCCCCTTGCTGTGACAGACAGGTGATTTATCTCATGTGCAAGTGTGAGAGAGGCTTTCTGTGTACTTCACAGCTTTCTTCTCCAGCTATCCCAGGATTGGCTGCTCCACACCACAGCATGATTGGGCATGTTAAAGTCATGTGGCACCTTTCCTGGGTTTTGACTGGATGTTAGTGATCATGGGGCATTATCCACGAGACCAGCAAAAGTTCAGTGTAAAAAATACACAGGAGAAAATATATGTTGCCAAGGAGAGTGTAGAGATGGGCGGGGAGTCTACTGACATCAAGACTCCACCCACCAAGCTCCGGACAACAGACACGCCCACAGAATCTGGAGTTTTGCAGGGCTACAAACAGAAAAAGGGAAGATATTTGACAGGTAAGGATGCATGCAGGAGGCATGTATATCCTTATGCCCTGTACACACGATTGGTCCATCCGATGAAAATGGACTGATGGATTTTTTCATCAGATATCCGATGAAGCTGACTGATGATCAGTCGTGCCTACACAGCATCAGTTAAAAAAACGATTGTGTCAGAACGCGTTGATGTAAAACACAACGACGTGCTGAGAAAAAAGAAGTTCAATGCTTCCGAGCATGCGTCGACTTCATTCTGAGCATGTGTGGATTTTTAACCGATGGACGTGCCCACAGACGATCGTTTTTTTCTATCGGTTAGTTAACCATCAGATAATTTTGAAACAAGTTCCTAGTTTTTTAAACTGATGGATAAAAAACCGATGGGGCCCACACACGATCGGTTAGTTAATCGACAAGAGTGGGTTTACATCCCCTATAGCCTCCCTGGTGGTATGTCAGATTTTTTAAAATTTTCAAAGCGGTATGTTTTTCTGTATAGAAATTTGGTGTTAGAAAAATTAGAAAAAAAACAGCATTTCCCCACAATTGACTATCGTTTAATTCAATGTTTTCTAGCTGGTCTAAAACCAATTTTGACGTAAAGGGTACCATGGACAGTCTCACGTTTCCAGGCAGAAAGAACAGTATATATAATATAAAACTGCAGGGCACTGGACAAAGCGCTAGGGACATAGGGGAGGTAAAATGATTTGATGCAGTAATGTAATCTGTAAGATAACAGTGTACTGTATGTGTTATGTATTTTGTACTTTTTTCATTTGGCACTGGGCTCCACCCCAATGCGTTACGACGCTCACAGGGGACGAAGCCCAGCACACAGAGCATCAGGCGGAGGACACAGCCCACAGACATCAGGGGGGACATCGCAGGATCCTGGTGACAAGGTAAGTAACGTGGACCAGGATCCTGAGATGCAATTCTAACTCTGGCTCAGTGGTCATGTTCCCATAGACCATGACCTTACTGTATAGTCCTATCTCTCTTGCATCTTTCTAGCAGACCAGAGCAGGCATAAGGAAATGCAGGCCAAATGGTGCTTTTACTTGAAGGATATGGGTCTTCAAATTATAAGACCATAGTGCTGAGTATGATTATTACAATAATAATAATGGCCATTTACCTAAACCCACTTCCTGAATCCAGAAATGGAGATTGGTGGTATTAATCTGTTTATTTCGAATTTCTAAGACAACTTAGTAGCACACATTAACATTGATTTACCAAAATTGGACTATGCTAAATCTGATGCAGCTGTTCATGGTAGCCAATCAGCTTTTAACTTCAGCTTGTTAAATTAAGCTTTTACAAAAAAACTGGAAACTGATCGGTCTCAATGCAGAGCTGCATCTTATTTTGAACTTTCCAGTTTTAGTAAAACAACCCCATTAATTTGCATAAAAGAGGTATATTAAAAATACATAAGTGTAATCTATCGCTAACCAGTGTCTCCTTAACAGGCTCAGAACTAGATGTATATCTACACACATATTATTTCCCACAGTGACAGTGCTGAAACACAATATTTTATCATTTAGCACTGCTGAAGTCACACCATGGGGCATATTTATAAAGCAGATGGTGAATCTGCAGTGAATATATGGTGAATGTCACATTCATTGTGTTATAAATATGTGTAATGTAATTTTAATACAAATAATGTATGTATCCGCAAAAAAGCCAAACAATTTTAAGTTTGATTCTACAAAGTCATTAAATATCTAATGCTCTTATTTGTTTTATAAATAGTCACATACATAAAGCAGATGTTATTACAGTTTTCCTTTTTTTAACACATGTGTGACTGGCATATGAAATTGGTGCTTGTGTAGCTTTGCCCAATAAATCTGCTTTTTACTGTGGGAAATTTGGGACAATGACTTGAGTTTCTTTTCAAGAAACTAACTATAAGGACTTAAGTTTGTCTTAACTCACTTTAAATTCATATGGTGATCCAAAGAAATAATTGAAAACAGATCGCCCTACAACTTCACTATAGCTAGAGAAAAGGATTACAACATATTTAGTACATTCTAGGAAAATAATAAAACGAAAATATAATTAGAAAATTCCTAAACGTTTTGTATAACTGTCACTTTCATTGCCACCTGTAACATGATCAATGTGTATTAATTACTGCTTTCTTATGTAACAATACAATTAAACAGAACCATGAAAAAAAACTAATTCCACCTGTTCTAAATTTAAGTATAGCAGGTTCATACTCTTCATACTTACATTTTTTCAGAGCCCCTTTTTTTCCTTTTCAGAGTGTTTATAAATCCTCAGTATTCAATTACTGTAAAAGGTGATCTATCAAAAAGAATTTTGCATCCATTCCACCAGTTTGTCTGTAAGCAGCGAAGAGAGCCTGCAAAGTGCCTGTAGATGCATTGGCGCCTTCCATTACAGTGGTCTGAATACCCCCTGAAAGCCCCTGCCTCTGGTATGTGAGAATGAGTCTGCTGGCTCACAGTATTGTCTGTCAAACCAAGCAAAGGCTATTTAGTTACCCTGGAGTTCTCATGTGGAATAAAGCAAACAAAAGTCTTCTCTTCCCTCTTCTCAGCTCAATTCTGAACCATTTCAGAGACATTAGCTGGGATACAGGAAAGCCTAAAATACATTAAGTTGTTTTAAGCAGTTTGTGGTATGCCACAAATTTAATTATTAACGAAGTAGAACAATTCATGTTAATTAATAACATGGTGTGCAACGATGTGGTTTCTAAAAGTATTAATAAGACAAGTAATAATTATACTTGGAAATTTGTATTTTTCTAGCAAATTATTCATTTTGTGACTACGGTATTTCACATTACTGCATTAGACCACTGAACTTTGCTCTCTACTATCCATGCCTACATAAAACTAATCAGGAATAGGTAATGGATGGTGTGTATATGTCACCCAGGTTTCTCATATACACAAGGTGAGGGGCTCCAAGGTTTTTAGTGACATGGAAAAAAACTACATTTTTGTTGTCTCAGATAATAAGATCTGTTATGGGTTATAGAGCTTTGGTAGGGTAAAGTCTCCCTTCCTAGGTCCACACGTTTCCTGGTAGCCAGACCTTCTTATTGGCCCGAGCTGTCCACAGGCCTTTAATATGTGAGCTGATGCTCAAGACTCATTCTCTTGCTCCCTCTGTTGTGGGTGAATGCTGTTGTGTGAAAAGGCTGAGTGCTGGCAGAATGCTAAAAATTACAAGTGCTGCCTGTTTGATTTAAGGAACCCAGTAATGGGCACCATGTTAGCCAGCAACTGACCTGAATTTAGTCAGTGGTTTGGACGAACAGATGTTTTGCTTGTTTTATGATGAGGACTAGTTGTACAAAGTACTCCTGCACTGAAACTGTTTTCTGCAATAATGAGTAAAAGTGCAGGATAAACCTGATTGCACTGTTCCTGGGTGTCCCTGTTTTGTGCATATAAAACAGAACAAATGTTGACTGCATAACACAGATCAGTAAACAATAGTCCAAAAGGTTATGAAATCGATCACACAACAGAGTCAGTGCAATGCTTCAAGGCCACACAGGACCTCTTCATTTTGTATATGGTTTACTGTTACCCTTTGCTTCAATTGCCCCTCCCTATTAAATTGTAAGCTTACAGCAGCAGGGCCCTCCTAAGCCTCTTATATTGAATTGTATTGTTACTGTACTGTCACCTTTTATATTGTAAAGTGCTGCGCAAACTGTTGGCACTATATAAAATCTTTATAGGGCATGGATACAAGGCTGAGTGAATCAATTCTGCATGAAAAATTAGGAACTGGGGTGCAGAAAAATGGCAGCAGGTGCTCTGGACTGATGAGTCAAAATTATAAATATTTGGCTGTAGCAGGAGGCTATTTGTTCATGAAGGGCTGGAGAGTGGTACAAAAATGAGTGTTTGTAGGCAACCTTTGTAGGTTTCCTTGCAAATTTGGGGTTGTATTTCTCCAAATGGAGTTGGAGATTTGGTGAGGATCAATGGTGTCCTCGGAGCTGAGAATTACAGGCAGATATGTATCCATCATGCCATACCATCAGTTAAGTAAGGCCTCATTCACACATGGCGGACTCTGTCGCAGTCCGTCGCGACCGAGTCCGCCTGCTCAGCGGGAGATCAGTCCGCAGATCTGAACTGAGCCGACGGATGACAAGCTCCTTTCTGCTCACAGAGCGGGAAGGGGCTTGTGCAGCGCCGCTGATTCCAATGGAACGATCTGATGAAAACGGACAGCATGTCCTTTTTCATCAGATCTCACCCGATCCGATCCGCCATGATGGATAGGGACGTGGCCCCTATACGTCTGTCTTTAGCGGATCAGATCAGGTCGGATGTCAGCGGACATGTTTCCAACTGACAGGCGGACCTGAGCGGTCCGTAAGTGTGAATGAGGCCTAATAGTCAATACGTAAATGCCAGAAGGGTGCTCTGGCTGAAGCAAAAGTCTGCTGATACAGCTTCTAAGCAGAGTTTATAAAAACTGGGTTCCAGGCGCTACTCCCTGTAAAGTCGCTCACTGTGGGGTGTATATAATCACAGCTCGACTGTGCTGCTGTCCAGAAGCATAGAATTGGATGCTAAGAAGCTGGAGACAAACAAAGTTGACAGCGCTCAGGGATTGAAGTGGTTAATGATGAAAATGGCAGTACAAATTCCACAGTATGCCCAATGCACTAACTGGCATTTTATTCACATGGTAATTTAAAAAAAAGGACATAATCCATAAAACATGGTTATGTTACCAAGCTGACTCTGGATCGATGGATCACTGTATCCAGGACATGGATAGCCATGCAGAGGCGCTGACAACCATGGCCGCAAGGATGGAGTAAGCTGCTGGAATATCCAAGCTGGAGTCCGGCGGCGCATGAGAATGGCATCACCGAAGCCCCTGAGCGGAAGTGCGCTGTGGCCAGCATGAAACGCATGCGTCCCTGTTGCCATGACAACAAGCTGACAACGTGCTTTTTCAAGCAATGGAAATGACGCCTAACAGAGATTTTTAAACCCAATGTGGAGGTGGGGAGTGGGCAGAGCTAAAAGATGAATACACCAGTTAACCCATCAGTGCCCTTTCCATGTAATATAACACATAACCTATTTAATGAAATATATATATTAAGAGCATATCATTAAAGGGTCACTAAAGGAAAAAAAATGTTTTTGCTGAAATGGCTGTTTACAGGGTATAGAGACATAATAATTAACTGATTCCTTTTAAAAACGATTAAAAACAGATAAAAAATCAATCATATAATGTGCCTCTAGTTTCACTTTCGTTTTTGCATCTAGCTTAGTTTTTGCATGTAATTTAATGCCTCTGTGCTGGATAGTGCCATAGAGAGTGATGGTTAGGAAAACGAAACTAGAAGCTCCCAGTACTGTGGTCATCAGAAAACAGACAACCAGGAAGTGTCCAGAACAGAGCAGAATTACAGCAACATCAGAGCAAAAACAAACAACGAGGACATGAAACCAGGACTGCAGTAAGGTAAAGGAAGCTATTTAGCAAAAAAAAAATCCTTTAGTGACCCTTTAAATAATGATAATTAAATAATTAAAAGATATAATAAATGCTAAATAATACAAATTATACTAAATAATGTAATAGAAAATAAATAAAAATATATAAATAAATGTTGGAAGAGGCCAAACTATGCATATAAAACAAATGTGTGTCAAGGAATGGTGCACACAATATTATTTTATAAAAATCAATAATAGACCATAAAGCTGAATACTCTCATGGTTCGCAATAAAAAATCAAAGATACTACAATGTGTTGTATAGTTCATAACTAAAATATTTATGATTTGAACACAAGCACAAGAAACTCTAACATTACACAATATTGTGTACTTCCAGGTCCTGGTTGAGGCCATTTGGTGACAGAGATCCAAGATTATAGATCCAAAAAACTTCTCTCCCAAAGAGGAGAGAAAACATTTCATTGTCTGTAAGGTCGTGTACACACGGCAGAGAACCTCGACGGGCAGAACACATCGTTCCGCCCGTCGAGGTTCTCTGCCGGCCGTCGAAATCGGCGACCCGCCCGTCGGGAATGGCAACCAGCCATTCATCCAGGCGGGCCGTCGAGCAAATAGAGAGCGTGCTCTCTATTTCTGCTCGACGGGCTTCCCGACGGGAAGCTCGCCGAGAGCGTACACACGGCCGAGGTCCTCGCTGGAATGCAGCTTCCAGCGAGGTTCTCGCTGGTTTCCAGCGAGAACCTCGGTCGTGTGTACGCCGCCTCAGGGTACCTTTGGGGACAGCTTCAATCACCATTACCTCCAGGCAGCTAAAATTTTGACTATGCGTCTGCAGGATAAAGCAAGGAACACTATGTTTGTTACAACCCTTGTGTATGAATCTGCGGTGTTCATCTATGCGCTTAGGCAAGGTGCGCATAGTGCGACCTATGTATAGCAAGCCACAGGGATACCGCAGGACATAAATAACAAACTCAGTTGAGTATGTGATGAATTGTCTAATCTGAAATTTTTTACCTTTTTTTGTCAACTATTTTAGACAGTCCATGCAGGATGAATTGGCATGTGAGACATCCCCTTTTCCTACATTGCAAGATCACAATTATGTTATCAAAATAGGATCTGATATCATAGAGCATATTTTTATTGGAGGTCTGTAGCTTCCTGGGGGGCTAAAATATTTTTCAACGTACGTGCCCTCTTGAAAGTTTCCTGAGAGGCCAGAGGCAATGTGGGAGCCAATCTTTGGGCCAGATTTAATATACAGTAGTGTTGAGTTAAGACCTTTTTCCATGTTTTATGGATTATGTACTGTTTTTAAAATTACACTTTAAATAAATCGCCACTTGGTGCATTGGGCATACTGTGGATTATTAGAGCCATTTTCATCATTAACCACTTCAGCCCTTGAGCCCTGTCAGCAGGGGCGGACTGAAAACTCATGGGGCCCCCCGGGCAATAGAAGATTATGGGGCCCCCGGGCAATAGAAGATTATGGGGCCCCTGGGCTTACTGATGGCCACCACGCCAGGAGGCAGTGCAGAGGCGGGGCAGCTAAAATCTCAGGATTTATTACATCAAAAGCATGTTGGTTTCGGACATATCAGGGACAGATGTAAAAAAAACATAGATTTTTACATACAGTCCCTGGTTTTACTGAGCCTGGCAACTCTGATGGGGCCCCCTAGTGGCATGGGACCCTCGGGCAGTGCCCGAGTAACTCAATGGTCAGTCCGCCCCTGCCTGTCAGCCTTGTTTGTCTTAAGCAGAGTTTATGTTAAATACAGTTCACAGAAAAGCTGCTCTTTGGCAAAACCTTGAGTAAACTAATAAACATATCTCAGCAGGTAAGTCAGACCTTTTTCCCCAGGAAATAAATATATATTGTCAACTCTTTTAGATCAAGAACTCCAGAAATAATCTTCCTATCATTTTGGTTAAAGCGGAGGTTCACCCTAAATATAAGATCTCTCATGTGATCCAGCATACTGGCGTCAGCGCCAGTATGCTGGGTTTTTTTTTTTTTAATCGCACACTTACTGTATTATAGTGGAATTCCTTTTTTGTCCCCCACGGTGGACGGCTGTAGTATTGCTCGTCACATCTTCCTAAAATACCCGATATGGACTCGGGTAATCTCGGCGAAAATGCGGCGCCTGCGCACAGACCTAGGAGCTGACTGCGCAGGCGCCGTATTTCTCCGAGTCCTATTTCGGAGGGCGTGACGAGAGAAATACGGCGCCTGCGCAGTCAGCTCCTAGGTCTGTGCGCAGGCGCCGCATTTTCGCCGAGATTACCCGAGTCCATATCGGGTATTTTAGGAAGATGTGACGCGCTATACTGGCGCCGTCCACCACGGGGGACAAAAAAGGAATTCCACTATAATACAGTAAGTGTGCGATTAAAAAAAAAAAACCCAGCATACTGGCGCTGACGCCAGTATGCTGGATCGCATGGGAGATCTTATATTTAGGGTGAAATACCGCTTTAACAGGGTAGCCTTCATTCGTCAGGCCCAGTAAGGCCAAGGTGGCAAGGCTATGAACAAAGGATTTTGAAGGTGCACCCACCTTGCTTGGCAGCCCCAGGGAGACAAGACTGCCTATTTTCAAGCCAGTTTGGGTTGAAGAAATCTTGCACTTATTCAATTCAAAAAGAGATCTCTTCATTCATTTCCCAGCATATCAAAGCAAATTGCAGTGTTTTTACGAAAAACACAATTGTTCCATTGTGTCTGTACCAGTTCAAGAGAGGAGAGTGAGCCTTTACATCATGATCTTCTTGGTAAAGAATGCTTTCTGGAAGTTCAGCACTTGAGTGGAGTCCATGGAAATTATTATTTCCCTGGTAAGAAAGGGTCATTGGATGGTTTCAATAGGCCTTTTCAAAGATTATCTATACCTCCAAATCATTTTGCAACCAGCTTTGCTGACTACCCATGTACAGGACCAACAGCTGTTCTTTGAACTCAGGCGTTCCAGATTTTCCACTAACTAGACAATCTTCTCCTCAAACTTCTCCTCAGGTAACAGGGATATTATGCTGCAATCTTTAGCTTGATTTGGCTGGTTGGCAAATCTAAAGAAAGGCAACCATCACAAAGGCTAGAGTTTCTGGGAGTCTGATCCGGCAGTGTCCAAGCAATAACTGTTATGCCTTTAAAGAAAATATAAGTTTTAGTAAAGGATTGTATCAGGTGCCATGGTCTCTTGACATCAACTATACCGGTCATACCATGGGCTTGAATTTTAATACCCTACGTCCATATGTTTGCCCTATGTGGGTTGACAGTGTCAAAATAGGCGGTTAAAAATGTTTTGAATCTTGTCCTGATTCCTGTCCTGAAGACCTTGATGAAACCTCTGCTTGATCCAATATTCTCTTGCCTGAATTGGTATCTTATGTTATAGACTTCTTTTTAATGGCAATTATTTGACTAGGGGAGTCTCAGAGTTGCATGCCCTGTCAATGAAGGGGTAATTTTGGATAGAATAATCCTTAGGCTATTTCTGACCTTCTTAACCAAGATCTAATTTTTGTTTCATGTTAACGGGAAGACAAAGATATTAACCTTCAACCCATCAGAACTGCGAGAACATAAATAAAAATGGTCCAATCTGGATCTGGTTCATATCCTATCAGTGCATCTGGCAAGATCATCAGGCAAGATGAAAACTTTTTATTTTTCCCTCAGGTTCAAATGCAGTACCTTCATCTAGAATTCTTTCTTCTTGGATAGTTAAAATCACTGAATGTTTGGTTCCAGGTTCCATTCCCTGAAAAGGTTACTCAAGGCAGAGAACAGGCAGCACATGTCTTTTTGTAGTTTTATTTTTGTTAAGAACTGGGATAGGATGAGGGTGAGTCTTGGGATACTCCGCAACCTTCAAGCAACCTATAGTAGAGGACATTAAAACTGATCTATTCCTTCAGGATGAGGGCATCCTCTTTAAAGTAAATGTACTATACAGCGACTCTTCAACAGAAGTAAAGTCCTGAATGTACAGAGAAAAAAGCTCTCCCAGATGAAGCCAAAGCAAGTCTCTAAAGCCTCGTACACACGACTGGTTTTCTCGGCAAAAACCAGCAAGAAAACTGCTTCTTGCCGAGATTACTGTTCGTGTGTACGAAGCATTCAGGTTTCTCGTCAGGAAATCTGGCCAGAATCTTGACAAGATAAAAAGAGAACCTGCTCTCTTTTTTCTCGTCGAGATTCTTGTCGGCCTGTATCCCGACAAGAAACCCGAGAGTGTGTATAATTACCCGTCGCTGCGGAAACCCGTGCATGCTCGAAATGACTTTGACGCATGCGCGGTAGTTTCCATGGCATAGGTAGGAGGAAGCAAGATGGCGGCAACAGCATCGAATGTGACGAGCGCATGTTCGTCATACGCGATGACGTCACTGCGTTCTTTCCTTTCAAGAGAACCGCAGTTCTTTTGAAACGAGAGTCTGTACACACGGGCGGCAAGAGTTTCTTGCCAAGAATCTCGTCAGGGAAAACTATTTTTTTTCCTGACGAGATTGTTGCCGTGTGTACAGGGCCTGAATCTAGAAGGCTGGTACCTGCTGTGTCCTGAATACTGTAAAGCTGCCTGCAGTATCAGTCAGTTTCTGTACTTAAATGGCCTGTGCCATGGATCATTGGATGAGCTCTCTGCAAAAATACAGGCAGCTAGGCCAGAGATCTTCCAGCCAAAGCAGAAGCAAGGACCCCAAAAAGGATTATTTCAGCTGCAGGTAAACTCTGAGGCCACGTACACACGATCAGACCGGTCCAATGAAACTGGTCTGCAGACCAGTTTCATCAGACCAGTTCGATGGTGTGTACGGCCCATCTAACCGTTGTCCGTCGGACCAAAGTTTTAAAACCTGCTTTAAAATCTGTCACCTGTCCGTCGGACAGATTCGATGGTTAGTACGCAAAAGCATCGGACCAAAAACCAGCGCATGCTCAGAATGAAGTTGACGCATGCTTGGAAGCATTGAACTTCGTTTTTTCAGCACGTCGTTGTGTTCTACGTCACCGCGTTCTGGTCTGATCGGATTTTTGGTCCAATGGTGTGTACACACATCAGACCATCAGACCACTTTAGCCTAGTCCGATGAAAACAGTCCGTCGGACCAGTTTCATCAGACCGGTCTGATCGCGTGTACGCGGCCTCAGGGATGCCACAGCCCTCAGACTGGGTCTTACTCCAGGGAACAAGAGAGCCCCGTTCTGGGTCCCAGCCTATTTATACTCCTTTTAGTCTCCTGCTGGTCCCTCACTCCACTGACCAGTGATTGGCTGAAGAGGCATTAATATCTGTGTTCTTCCATCCATTATATCCCCTAACACAGTGTGATGCAGGGTAAAGTAAGTAAATAAGCCTGCACCAGCAGAACCCAGAACAGACTCTAATAAACAATTGTTGCTCTCCCTGGCTCCTGGGAGACCAAAAACTAAATTTACACTAGTAGCCTACTGGGCACTACACTATTAATTTTATTTTGTCCTGCGTTGGGCTTTAAAGGTCACTAAACAAATTAAAGCATATCTATTAGCTAAAGGGTGCTATCAATACATATTTGTTAACAACCTCGGGCACACTGCAAGTAAAATTAAGGCTGCCCTTTCAGAGCAGGAAGTAAAAAGGAAATTTTTCTACTCATGGTAACAATTGATCATTTCTTCTATCAGCACTACTATGGATCTTAGAACATCTATAAGGTTTTCACTGGGGAAATTTCTTATTATTTCCTGTCCTGGTTCCCGTTCTATTAATGTTTTCTGTGACATTATTTGAGAGATTCAACTTACTTCTTATCTGGTTGGGCATTGTCAGTGGTGCAGAAAATTAAGCAGTATTCTCCATCTAAAATGGCCTAACTCGCTACCTACAAAAATGGTGTGAGCCCAGGTTCACACTGGGCTGCAGGAGTGAAGCAGTGTGAGTTAAACTGGACAGCTGCAGGTTTCTGCACAGTTGTCAATGTAAATCGCCAGCCGAAATCGCAAAAAGTAGTACAGAAACTACTTTTTGAAATCAGTGCAGCGCCGCAGATGCAGCATCGCACCGATTAGGACAGTGCCATTGCCAGCAATTTGCAGCAAATACCGCCGCTTTGACATGCGATTTGACATGCCAAATCGCATGTCAAAACGCACCAGTGTGAACCAGGCCTCTGAGCTGTAACTCCTGTAAAACACTGACTATGCACAGGTACATATGATTAGAGTAATGTTTTTCTGCAGTTCATTCAGTGTAACATACCTGGTTTTGTGTGTGCAATGTTCTTACTTTTAAGAACTGACCTTGGTATTGAAGACCTGAGAGTCACTGTTCTGATAGGCATGTTTAAGTTCCCGAGAGATTGGAAAGAATATAAATATGAAGCAAACATTTTTCACACTACATAATGGCCTGAATAGAGATAAAAGCTTCAAGTGCCAAAATGATTTCATCTAAACTGGTCATACATTACATTACAGACAGTGAATTGATTGAAAAAACAATGAACATATTTCCCATCTACACATTTGAAATTGATGAGGAAATCCTCCCGCTGCGTTATTGTATTCTGCCAGGATACACCAATGCCCCCTTACCCCCCCCCCCCCCCCCAAGAAATCTAAGATTAGCGCTCTCTGCCATTGGCTGAGAGCACTGATCGGGAGTAGGTTGGCTGCTGGTTTTCCAGCATGCACGTCCGATAGAAGACCATCATACACACAGGGTCGAATGTAAGCCGTTTTTTTCTTTACAGTAACTGCCCATTGTCTCCAGACATTCGGCCTGTGTGTACCCAGCTTTGTTATGACTAAGGCCCCTCGGGCGGAAATGCCTCCACCCTGTGGATGATTTAATAGTAGAGGATTTTATTGCAGTCTGCTGGTGGTGCCGACTGAAGTCCCTTCAAGTTACCTTTGCAGTGTGTGGCTGTTGGTCTGGCACCCGCTTGTCTGCTTCCGTTGAATTCCGGCTGTCAGGTTGCAGAACTGATTTGTATATATATATATATATATATATAAATATATATATATAAATATATATATATATATATATATATATATATATATATATATATATATTTTAAAAGCCTGAATTTATAGCAAAAAAAAAAAAAGGCTACTTCTCACAGCTTCAACCGGATATCCTATTAATTGAAATACACTTATACACTAGTCTGAAAGTTATGTAAATAGAATTATTCAAAGCAAACAGACTTTTTTTTTATACTTGGTTATTTTACATTTTTTATTATGATAAGGAAGGCAAAATATACCCTCAGGGGTCTTTTCCTTGTGACTTTCATGGTGCAGTAACACAAACAGCTGTGTGCCCTGTATTTTCCCTGCAGTTCTGAAAGCTGAAATTCCACCTGGCCAGTAAAAATTGGAATTTACTTTTTTATTTTTATTTTTACCTTTATTGAAGCATCACAAAATGACATTTCTAGCCCATGCATTGCAATGCATTGTGACGCACTACGGTAAGTGTGATGTGAAAAAATGCACCATTTTTTTTAAGCACACCACGATACATATAAAACATTTGTTTTTCAAGCATGCTTGCGTTGGTCTAAGCACACCAAGGAATATGGTGTGAACAGGCCCCTACTGAATTCTAGGTAAATACCTTTTGAGGGTAAATTATATTATAAGATGTATTCACTCTTGTATATATATGTATTATTTATTATTATTTTATTATTTATCTAGTACACTTATATTTTATTACGAGGGTTCTTCAAAACGTTTCCGCATTTTTATATATATAAGTTAGTTAAAAAAAAAAGTGTGGAAACCTTTTGAAGAACCCTTAAGCTGCATACACACAATCAGTCCATCCGATGAGAATGGTCCGAAGGACCGTTTTCATCGGTTAACCACTTAAGGACCGCCGCATGTACATTTACGTCGGCAGAATGGCACCGACAGGCACATCAACGTATATATACGTTGGTGCCTTGGGGGGGATCGGGGGTCCGATCGGACCCCCCCCCCCGTACATGCGGCGGTCCGCGCGGCTGCAGGAGCGATCCGACAAGTGGGGGCGGCTATCCGTTTTCATCCGCCCCCTCCGGATCGCTCCCAGCCAATGCGCGCGCCCGCCCGCCCTGTCACTTCCTCCTCCTGTGTAAACACAGGAAGGAGGAAGCGACGTGATCTCTCCCTCGGCGTTTGTTTCAAGCGCCGCTGAGGAGAGATCACCACACACCAAGTAAGTCTGCACCAAACAGCACACTTACACACACACAAACACATTTAACCCCCGCGATCGCCCCCCCCCCCCTCCCCCCTGTCACAGTGTCACTGAATGCAGTAATCATACATGTATGATTACTGTATTTAGTGTCAGTGTGACAAACAGTGTGACAGTCAGTCAGTGTTAGTGTCAGGGTAGCCCCCCCACCCCCCCCAATAAAGTTTTAACCCCTTGATCACTGCCCTAGTTAACCCTTTCACTCCCTATTGCCAGCGTCACTAAGCGATCATTTTTCTGATCGCTGTATTAGTGTCGCTGTTCCCGCTAGGTAGCTAATTTTTTTTAAATGCGATTTTTTTTTTACTAAAGACATGTGGCTAAATAAATTTTGGCCTAAATGTTTGACTAAAATTTAGTTTATTGGTTTTTTATTATAACAAAAAGTAAAAAATATTGATTTTTTTTCAAAAATGTCGCTCTGTTTTTGTATATAGCGCAAAAAATAAAAATCGCAGAGGCGATCAAATACCACCAAAAAAAAGCTCTATTTGTGGGAAAAAAAGGACGCAAATTTTGTTTGGGAGCCATGTCGCACGACCGCGCAATTGTCTGTTAAAGCAACGAAGTGCCGAATCGCAAAAACCCCTTGGGTCATTTGCCAGCGTATTGGTCCGGGTCTTAAGTGGTTAACCCATGAAGTTCACTGATAGTCTGATGTGCCTACACACCATCGGTTAAAAAAATGATCGTGTTAGAACGCGGTGACGTTTGCGTGTTTTAACACAACGACGTGCTGAAAAAAAAACGAAGTTTAATGCTTTCAAGAATGCGTCGACTTGATTCTGAGCATGCGCGGCCTTTTAACCGATGCTTTTGCATACTAACTATCGGTTTTGACCCATCGGTCAGGTATCCATCGGTCAAATTTTAAAGCAAGTTCTCTTTTTTTTGACCGAAGGATAACTGACCTATGGGGCCCACACACAATCGGTTTGGACCGATGAAATAGTCCTTCAGTCCGTTTTCATCAGTTTTGACCGATCGTGTGTACGCAGCCTTAACCACTTTAGCCCCGGACCATATTGCTGTCCAAAGACCAGAGCACTTTTTTTGATTCGGCACTGCGTCGCTTTAACTGACAATTGCGCGGTCGTGCGACGTGGCTCCCAAACAAAATTGCCGTCCTTTTTTTTCCCACAAATAGAGCTTTCTTTTGGTGGTATTTGATCATCTCTGCGGTTTTTATTTTTTGCGCTATAAACAAAAATAGAGCGACTATTTTGAAAAAAATGCAATATTTTTTACATTTTGCTATAGTAAATATCCCCAAAAAAGATATAAAAAAACATTTTTTTCCTCAGTTTAGGCCGATACATATTCTTCTACATATTTTTCGTTAAAAAAAATCGCAATTAGCGTTTATTAATTGGTTTGCGCAAAATTTATTGCGTTTACAAAAAAGGGGGTCGTTTTATGGCATTTTTATTATTATTATTTTTTTACTAGTAATGGCGGCGATCACATTGGACAGTTTTGACACATTTTTGGGACCATTGGCATTTTTATAGCGATCAATGCTATAAAAATGCATTGTATTACTATAAAAATGCCATTGGCAGTGAAGGAGTTAACACTAGGGGGCAGAGAAAAGGTTAAGTGTGTTCCTGGTGTGTTCTAACTGTATGGGGGGGGGGGGTGGCCTCACTAGGGGAAATCACTGATCTTGTATGAACAGAAGATCAGCGTTTCCCCCGCTGACAGGAACGAGAGGTATGTGTTTACACACATACCTCCCGTTCCCCGCTCTGTAATGAGCAATCGCGGGTGCCCGGCGGCGATCGTACCCCACCGGGCACACGCGCGGGACTCGGGGGAAACACGCCCTACAAGCTGCTAAAGGGAGGACGTAGAGCGACGTGCTCCCCCGTAGCAGTGCCACCGTCCCGCAGTAATATGACGGCGGGCGGTCGGCAATTAGTTAAATATACATAAGCTATACATGGATTGAAATTTGACTGGTTCAGTAGCGACTAGACGATTTTCGACCCATGTATAGGCAAGGTGGTTGTACAGGAGTCGATCTAATAATCAGCATCTGTACAACCACCCTGTCGGACTTTTGACATTCAGGCTATAGCCTGCAGAGCTGAACTGTGTATTCTGATGGTAGCAAAATCTTTTTCAGAAAACAATAGCTCAGCGGGGAGGATTCCTACCTCTACCCCGATTGTTTTGATGGGGGAATAAAGTCTTTGGGCTAGATTCAGGATGGAGATACGACGGTGTATCTCCAGATACGCCGTCGTATCTCTGCGTGAGAAGCGTCCTATCCATGCGCCTGATTCTTAGAATCAGTTACGCATAGATTTGCCTTAGATCCGACTGGCATAAGTCACTTAAGCCGTCGTATCTAAGTTGCATATTTACGCTGGCCGCTAGGTGGCGTTCCCGTCGATTTACGCGTCGAATATGCAAATTAGATAGATACGTCGATTAACGAATGTAGCGTATTTTTTTACGTTGTTTGCGTAGGCGTAAGTCTGGCTATATGAGGCGCAGCCAATGTTAAGTATGGATGTCGGGACAGCGTCGTATTGTACGTCGTTTACGTCGTTTGCGTAAGTCGATTCAGAATGGGGCTGGGCATAAGTTACGTTCACGTCGTTTTCATTGACTATTTGCGACGTGATTTGGAGCATGCGCACTGGGCTACGTTCACGGCCGGCGCATGCGCAGTTCGTTCGGTGCGTCGATTACGCCGGGTCACACTTAGTTTACATACAATATGCCCCCTACCTTCCCTTTTTGAATTACGCGGGGATACGCCGACCCATTTACGCTACGCCGCTGCAACTTACGGAGCAAGTGCTTTGTGAATACAGCACTTGCCCGTAAAAGTTGCGGTGGCGTAGCGTAATTAGCATACGCTACGCCAGAATAAAGATACGACATTCTACCTGAATCTAGCCCTTTTTATTTATTTAAAGAAATTACTCATCAGTGGGCTGCTTAAGTACAGGTCTAGAATTCTACTTTGAGTCTAGGTTCAGATCTATGTGGTTGCGGTTGAAGTGTTTTTCGGGCACATTTTGTAGTGAGTTTTGCATTTTTAAACCCGTGTTTTTAATACGTTTTCGTATTTAGTTTTAATGCATTTTTTTTACTTTCTTTGTAAATACACTGTATATAGCTGGATGCTAAGGAGCGGCCCAGGAGACCCGGGGAAATAACCAATGAGTGATCAGCTGCCAGGGGGAATCTCCAGTGACAGATGAATGTATAAAAAGAATTGCCGGCAAACAAATGTGGGAAAAAATCGTCATGCCCCCCAAATCCATACCAGACCCTTATCCGAGCATGCAGCCGGTAGGTCAGGAAAGGGAGAGGGAAGAGTGAGTGCCCCCCTCCTGAACCATACCAGGCCACATGCCCTCAACATGGGGGGTGCTTTGGGGTGGGGGGCTCTGCTCTGTTGATGGGGACAAGGGCCTCTTCCACACAACTCTGAGCTGTGGGTTGTGGGGGTATGCGGAATCTAATCTAATTTAACAAGGGGGTCCCAGATACTGGTCCCCCCAATTTAAATGAGTATGGCATACTCTCCTCAATCACCAAAAAAGTGTCGAAAACCCACAAACACAGTTTTTGACAACTCTTTTATTAAAAATCCAAAAATAATGTTCCCTGATGTAGATCCAATGTCAATCGAGCCGCCCGCAGAACCTGAAAAAAATAAAAAAGCTCCATACTTGTCGAAGGCTAACCACTCCATCTGACAGTTCTTAAATAGACAAGGGGTAGGGCCACCCAGTGATGTCCCCTGGTGGCCCACCCCTTTGTGACATCAACCCCACTTCTCGAAGGAAAAGGTGAACCAACAATGCACTAACTTAAAGGAACCAATTTAGGAAATAAAGAACAAACCTTTACAACCCCTTTAACCACTTACCTACTGTGCACCTACACCCCCTTCCTGCCCAGACAAAATATAAGCTTCCGGCACTGCGTCGCTTTAACTGACAATTGTGCGGTCGTGCGACGTGGCTCCCAAACAAAATTGGCGTCCTTTTTTCCCCACAAATAGAGCTTTCTTTTGGTGGTATTTGATCACCTCTGCGGTTTTTATTTTTTGCGCTATAAACAAAAATAGAGCGACAATTTTTTAAAAAATGCAATATTTTTTCCTTTTTGCTATAATAAATAACCCAAAAAATATATAAAAAAAATATTTTTTTCCTCAGTTTAGGCCGATACGTATTCTTCTACATATTTTCGGTAAAAAAAAAATGCAATAAGCGTTTATCGATTGGTTTGCGCAAAATTTATAGCGTTTACAAAATAGGGGATAGTTTATGGCTTTTTTTTTTTTTTTACTATTAATGGCGGCGATCTGCGATTTTTTTATTGGGACTGCGACGTTATGGCGGACATTTCGGACACTTTTCTGACATTTTTGGGACCATTTACATTTATACAGTGAAAAATGCTATAAATATGCATTGATTACTGTATAAATGTGACTGGCAGTGAAGGGGTTAACCACTAGGGGGCGGGGAAGGGGTTAAATGTGTGTCCTATGAGTGTTCTAACTGTAGGGGGAGGGGGGGTGACTGGGGGAGGTGACCGATTGTGTCCCTATGTACAAGGGACACAATCGATCTCCTCTCTCCCTGACAGGGACGTGCAGCTCTGTGTTTACACACAGAGCTGCACCTCCCAGCTCAGTTACTGAGCAATCGCGTGTGCCCGGCGGCGATCGTTGCCGCCGGGCACTCGCACGGGATCCCCGCAGAGCGGCGGGTGCGCGCGCGCGCCGCCGGCGACGCGCGCGCGCCCGCCCGCGGCTTTAAAGGGACATCACGTCATATGACGTGATGTCAGAACAATGGAGTCGTCTGCCCGCCGTCATTTGACGGTGGGCAGATGACAAGTGGTTAAGTGACCTTGAATGTGCCAGACAGCCTGATCTGAGTATTTAAAAAACTGCTGATTTACTAGGATTTTCACGCACAATCATCTTTAGGGTTTACAGAGAATGGTCCGAAAAACAGAAAATATCCAGTAAGCGGCAGGTGTGTGGACAAAAATGTCTTGTTGGTGTCAGAGGAGAATGGGCAGACTGGTTTTGAGATGATAGAAAGGCAACAGTAACTCAAATAACTATTTGATACAACCAAGGTATGCAGAATACCATCTCTGAATGCACAACACATCGAACCTTGAAGCAGATTGGCTCCAGCAGCAGAAGACCAAACCAGGTGCCACTTTTGTCAGCTAAGAACAGGAAGCTGAGGCTACAATTCACACAGGCTCACCAAAATTGGACAATAGAAGATTGGAAAAATGTTGCCTGGTCTGATTAGTCTCGATTTCAGCTGCGGCATTCAGATGGTAGGGTCAGAATTTGGCATAAAAAACATGAAAGCATGAATCCATCCTGTCTTGTATCCACGGTTCAGGCTGGTGGTGGTAGCAACTGCACTACGGCTGCACTGTATTGTGTACTGTGTACACCACCAGAAGTGTAGTAGAAACAGTACACCACGTAATGCACTGTAGATATGGGCTACACTGGATGCAGAGTACGGTGTGTATATATATATATATATATATATATATATATATATATATATATATATATATAAATACACTGTCTGAGGTGTATTGGAAATAGTACACCACGGAATGCACTGTAGATATAGGCTATACTGGATGCAGTGTATGTATATATATATATATATATATATATATATATATATCAAATTCACTGCCACTAACTGAATAACCTGCCTGCTTAACCACTTAACCCCCGGACAATATTGCTGCCCAATGACTAGAGCACTTTTTGCGATTCGGCACTGCGTCGCTTTAACTGACAATTGCGCGGTCGTGGAACGTGGCTCCCAAACAAAATTGGCGTCCTTTTTTTCCCACAAGTAGAGCTTTCTTTTGGTGGTATTTGATCACCTCTGTGGTTTTTATTTTTTGTGTTATAAACAAAAATAGAGCGGCTATTTTGAAAAAAATGCAATATTTTTTACTTTTTGCTATAATAAATATCCCCAAAAATATATAAAAAAACTTTTATTTTTCCTCAGTTTAGGCCGATACGTATTCTTCTACATATTTTTCATTAAAAAAAAAATCGCAAAAAGCGTTTATTGATTGGTTTGCACAAAAGTTATAGCGTTTACAAAATAGGGGGTAGTTTTATGGCATATTTATTAATATTTTTTTTTTTTACTAGTAATGGCGGTGATCAGCGATTTTTTTCAGTACTGCGACATTATGGCGAACACTTCGGACACTTTTGACACATTTTTGGGACCATTGGCATTTTTATAGCGATCAGTGCTATAAAAATGCATTGGATTACTATGAAAATGCCACTGGCAGTGAAGGGGTTTACACTAGGGGTGGGGAAGGGGTTAAGTATGTTCCTGGGTGTGTTCTAACTGTATGGGGGGGTTGACTTACTAGGGGAAATCACGAATCTTCCGTTCATACATTGTATGAACGGAAGATCAGCATCTCTCCCCTGACAGGACCGGGAGCTGTGTGTGTAAACAATTCTCAGTCCTCGCTCTGTACCGAGCAATCGCGAGTGCCCGGCGGCGATCGCGCCCACCTGGCACGGGACCCGGGGGTTGTGTGGAGGAGTGGCCGCTTAAAGAGCCGACGTAGAGCTACGGGCTCTCGCCCAGGGGAGCCGACCTGCCGCCATAGAACTGCGGCGGCTGGTCGGCAACCAGTTAATCTAAATCAAGCTATCTTTCCATCCACACCAACAACACTACACAGGGCTGCCGTCTAGGTAGCCTTATATAGTGTGGAGCGTGGACTTAGTCCCCCTGAGCCATGATTGGCCAAAGGTACCCTGCCTTTGGCCAATTATGGCTCTCTTAGCAGAGGCGCGCTGGGATTGGCCAAAGCATGCAGGTCAGGTGCACGCTTTGGCAAATCATCATACAGCATGTACTGCGCTCTCACAATGCATTATGGGGCATTCCGCGACGCTCAAATTTGCCACGAACACCCGACGTTCGAGTTAAACTTATGTTTGTTAACCCCTAGTACAGAGTATATACATAAGCCTGTGTCCTCCTATGTATGTAGATTAGGGCAGAGATTCAAGTTTGAGTCAAACTCATGTTCGACTCGAACATTGCATGTTCGTCCATTCGCCGAACAGCAAACAATTTGGTGTATTCGCGGCAAAGACCAAAGGGTCTGGTAATGAACTGGGGGATGGGGGGGACCCCTGCATTTTTTCTCAATGACTTTTCTCTGTATTGCCGGGGACCCGGGGATTCCTTATAGCCACGAGTGGTTTTAAATTACTTTATTTCCTTCAGAAATTACATTTTGTGCAGGGACAATTCTAAACACGAGAAACATGTGCGACTTTACAGGCATACTATAGACACAACCTAAGTACGAAATTTAACAACTTGACCACTGGGCACTTAAACCCACTTAATAACCAGACCAATTTTCAGCTTTCGGTGCTCTCACATTTTGAATGACAATAACTCAGTCATACAACACTGTAACCAAATGAAATTTTTGTCCTTTTTTTCCCACAAATAGAGCTTTCTTTTGGTGGTATTTGATCACCTCTGCGGTTTTTATTTTTTTCGCTATAAATGAAAAAAGAACGAAAATTTTGTAAAAAAAAATATTTTTCTTCATTTCTATTATAACATTTTGCAAAAAAGTAATTTTTCTTCATAAACTTGGCCTAAAATGTATACTGCTACATACCTTTGGTAACAAAACAATTTTTTTTTAGATATTATTTAGTCTGGGTGAAAGTTATATGGTCTAAAAGCTATGGTACCAATTACTGAAAATTGATCAATTTGATCACATCTGATGTACTGACGGCCTCTCTCATTTCTTGAGACCCTAACATGCCAGAAAAGTACAGATACCCCCCAAATGACCCCTTTATGGAAAGAAGACATTCCAAGGTATTTAGAAAGATGCATTGTGAGTTTTTTGAAGTTGTCATTTTTTCCCACAATTCTTTGCAAAATCAAGATTTTTTTCATTTTTATTTCCTTTCCACAAAATTTTCATATTAGCAGGTTATTTCTCACACACAACATATGCATACCACAAATTACACCCCAAAACACATTCTGCTATTCCTCCCGAGTATGGTGATACCCCATGTGTGAGACTTTTACACAGCGTGGTCACATACAGAGGCCCAACATGCAGGGAACGCCATCAGACATTCTGGAGCACCCAGACCAATTCTGACATTTCTCTCCTACATGGAAAAATCATCATTTATTTGCTAGAAAATTACATAGAACCCCAAAACATTATATATGCTTTTTTAGCAAAGACCCTAGAGAATACAATGGCGGTTGTTTCAACTTTTTATCGCACATGGTATCTGCACAGCAATTTTTCGAACACATTTTTTTTGGAAATAAAACAGTTTTGTGCTTTTTAAAAAAAAAACATTAAATTTAGCCCAATGTTTTTGCATAATATGAAAGATGAAGTTACGCCGAGTAAATAGATACCCAACATGTCACCCTTCAATATTGCACATGCTCGTGGAATGGCGCCAAACTTCGCGACTTACAAATCCCCATAGGTGACGCTTTAAATATTTTTACTGGTTACATCATTTTAGTTGGAGAAGAGGTCTAGGGCCAAAATGATTGCTCTCGCTCTAACGTTCGCAGTGATACCTCACATGTGTGGTTTGAACACCGTTTTCATATGTGGGCGGGACTTACGTGCACGTTCGCTTCTGTATACGAGCACGCGGGAACAGGGGCGCTTTAAGTTTTTTTTTTTTTTATTGTTCATTTTACTTTATTTATTTTAGTTTGACACCTTTTTCCCCAAAAATAAATGTTTTGATTACTTTTATTCCTGTTACAAGGAATGTAAACATCCCTTGTAATAGGAATATAGCGTGAGAGGTCCTCTTCAGTGAGATATGGGGTCAATAAGACCCCACATCTCACCTCTAGGCTGGGAAGCCTGAAAAAAAAACGACCGCAGGGAGTATTGCGCAGGGGTACTGCAGAGTATTGTTCAGAGTATTGCAGAGTATTGCGCAGGGGGTACTGCAGAGTATTGTTCAGAGTATTGCAGAGTATTGCGCAGGGGGTTATTGCAGAGTATAGCGCAGGGGGTACTGCAGAGTATTGTTCAGAGTATTGCAGAGTATTGTTCAGAGTATTGCAGAGTATTGAGCCGGGGTACTGCAGAGTATTGTTCAGAGTATTGCGCCGGGGTACTGCAGAGTATTGTTCAGAGTATTGCAGAGTATTGCGCCGGGGTACTGCAGAGTATTGTTCAGAGTATTGCAGAGTATTGCGCCGGGGTACTACAGAGTATTGTTTAGAGTATTGCAGAGTATTGCGCCGGGGGAACTGCAGAGTATTGCGCCGGGGTATGCTGAGTATTGCGCCGGGGTATGCTAAGTATTGCGCCGGGGTATGCTGAGTATTGCGCCAGGGTATGCTGAGTATTGCGCCAGGGTACTGCTGAGTATTGCGCCAGGGTACTGCTGAGTATTGCTGGGGGGGTACTGCTGAGTATTGCTGGGGGGGTACTGCTGAGTATTGCTGGGGGGGGTACTGCTGAGTATTGCTGGGGGTGTACTGCTGAGTATTGCTGGGGGGGTACTGCTGAGTATTGCTGGGGGGGTATGCTGAGTATTGCTGGGGGGGTATGCTGAGTATTGCTGGGGGGGTATGCACAGTATTGCTGGGGGGGTATGCACAGTATTGCTGGGGGGTATGCACAGTATTGCTGGGGGGGTATGCTGAGTATTGCTGGGGGGGTTGCAGGGATGGATGGATCTGTGACTGCAATAGTCACAGATCCATCCACAGCGCTGCCACCATCCGCGCTCCCCCTCTCACACTGTACCGATCGGTACAGAGAGAGGAGGGAGGAACCGGCGTCATCAAATGACGCCGGTCTGTTTACATGTGATCGCGCCGTCATTGGACGGCGCGATCACGTGGTAAACCGCCGCTATCAGCGGCGATTTACCGTGATCTGTGACTCGCTGGGTCATCTGGACCCGGCGGTCACGGATATTCCCGTGTGCGTGCCCCGGGGGGGGCGCGCGACTCTGGAATCACGTTATATAACGTGATCCCAGAGTTGAGCAACCACCTTGCCGCCGTTATTTTTCGGCAGGTGGTTGCTAAGTGGTTAAAGGAATATTTCACCTTTATAGTTTCACTTTAAGCATTATTAAAATCACGTTTTTTGCATTGATACATGTCCCCTGGGGCAGGACCCGGTTCCCCAAACACTTTTTATGACAATAACTTGCATATTAACCTTTAAAATTATTGTTATTAATGATTTCTCATGTTTGTGTCCCATAGACTTTAATGGTGTTTAAACAAATGTTTTGCCTGTTTGCATGTTCTGGTGCGAACCGAACCGGGGGTTGTTCGGCTCTTCCCTAATGTAGATGTGTACAGCGAATTTACATAAGCCCATGTCAGCCACATAAGCCCGGCCGGTTTCAGCTGCGAGGCTGCAGTGCTCCCTGTCCCCTCTCTCCTGCTCCTGTGTATCATGTTTGGCGATGACGTTGTAACACGGTCCCGCCCCCCTAGACCGGCTCATGTGACAGTGGATAGAATCAGACACACGAGCCGGTCTAGGGGGGCAGGACCATGTCACATCATCACCGACCCAGACCCAGGCAGCTAGCCAGATCATTGATGATACACAGGAGATGTCCGCTGCACAATCCACCCTATGTGCCCAATAGAGGATAGGATTTGGCAGGGTGACAGCATACAGAGGAAATTAGCTTTCTATATTCCTCCATACAGCCGCTGAATGCTTGCAGGAGGGAGAGGAGTAGAATCAAGCATTCCGCGGCTGTGTGGAGAAATATAGAAAGCTAATTTCCTCTATTTGCAGTCACCCTGCCTCTCCTCCTATCCAGTTCTCCTTGAACTCCCCCCGTGTTCTCCTCCCCCACCACACTCTCCAGCCCCCCCCCCCCCCACAGTTCTCTCCACCCCTGTTCTTTCTGCCCCCCTTCCTTTCCCATCCTTCAGCCACCATCCCAGTGTCCCCCCCCCCCAGTGCTCTCCACCGCTGTTCTCCCCCCCCCCCCAGTGCTCTCCACCCCTGTCCCCCCAGTGCTCTCCACCCCTGTTCTCCCCCCACAGTGCTCTCCACCCCTGTTCTCCCCCTCAGTGCTCTCCACCCCTGTTTCCCCCCCTCAGTGCTCTCCATCCCTGTTCTCCCCCCTCAGTGCTCTCCACCCCTGTTCTCCCCCTCAGTGCTCTCCACCCCTGTTCTTCCCCCCTCAGTGCTCTCCACCCCCCCAGTGCTCTCCACCCCTGTTCCCCCCCAGTGCTCTCCATGTGGCAGGCGCAGCACTATGAAGTGCCTCATGCACTGTGGCATTAGAAGAATTGTGATATCTCTGACTTTTCAGTCCAACAAGACTGTCTATTACTCTGAAATTCCTCTATTGCCATTCTGGAAGCAGTAGGTTTAAAGAGCACACCAAATGCTTAAAATAACTTCTTTAATAACATGCTTTGCAGCAGACAGTCCATGTACAAAAAAAACATGTGATGAATAAAGTATAACAGAAAATGGTGGTTTAAATATTCAATCTTGTCATTTAACATAAGATGGTGGATATATTTCTTTCTTCAGTATTTATTCTCTCTCTCTCTGTAAGTTATCAAAGCATTCTCTGGTTTCTCTGAAAGGTATAACTGTGGTTTGCAACTTGGTTTGCAGGTTGCTTTTTCAGGGTTAGCTTAGTTTGGTTTGATGTGGTTCAGGTTGGATATGGTTTGGGTTTGATATGGGTTGGGTTTGATGAGTGATTCAGGTTTGGTGGAACTACAAGTGAACACACAGCTAAATCAGTATACAGCTCTAATCACACTATTTACAATAGGAACATATATATATATAACTGTATAATTACCTAATTTTGCCCTGGCTTCCATAAGAACTGCTCTATATGTCTCTGTGTGTCTGCTCTCTGTCCTCTGTGGTGGAATGAACTACTTTGCAGAGCACATGTACAGCACTAGGAACCTCCCAGACAGAGTGTTTGTAAAGCTGGCTGTGATTGGTCAAGACTCTGCTCAATGTGAGATTAGCTGTGATTGGGCCAAGGCTTCTGATGAGTCACAAAAGCTTAACTCTATGCTTGCTGGCATGAATTATACTGTTATTTCTTACCTACTCTTGCCACACAAACAAATGACTCTTAAAAAGTGTTGCTCACGAATATTCGCATTGCGAATATTCGCTACGAATATTCGCATTGCGAATATTCGCTACGAATATTGCATATTCGAGTATTCGCGAATAACTCGAATATTGCGGCGAATATTCGTATTTTTTCTAATTTATTTTTAAAACAGATCACATCCTAGTGATCTCCATCGACGTCTAAAAGAATTGCTGGTATGATTAGAGAGAGACCCTGGGCCGAGTAGCTGATGCGATTCTTTTATGTTGCCGAAAATTGGCATTGCGAATTTTCGGCAACATAAAAGAATCGCATCAGCTACTCGGCCCTTCTTTTGCATCAAATAACTCGAATATTCGACAAACGGAATATTGCGCGATTATCTTCTCCGCCCTTCTTTTGCATCAGAGCCAATCAGAATAACTCGAATATTCGGCAAAAGGAATATTGCGCGATATTCCTTTTGCCGAATATTCGAGTTATTCTGATTGGCTCTGATGCAAAAGAAGGGCGGAGAAGATAATCGCGCAATATTCCTTTTGCCGAATATTCGAGTTATTCTGATTGGCTCTGATGCGCCCTTCTTTTGCATCAGAGCCAATCAGAATAACTCGAATATTCGGCAAACGGAATATTGCGCGATTATCTTCTACGCCCTTCTTTTGCATCAGAGCCAATCAGAATAACTCGAATATTCGGCAAAAGGAATATTGCGCGATATTCCTTTTGCCGAATATTCGAGTTATTCTGAATGGCTCTGATGCAAAAGAAGGGCGGAGAAGATAATCGCACAATAGGAATATTGCGCGATTATCTTCTCCGCCCTTCTTTTGCCCCCTTATTCTCCTTTCTTTTAAGTAGAGTTAGTGTAGAGTTAGTGTTTAGTGCATATTAGTTTAGTAATACAGGAAATGATCTCCGTTTATGAGAATTTCGCAATCATTTTCGCATTAGCGAAATTTTCACAAATTTTTTTTTGGGATAAAATATCACGAATATTCGATATTAGCGAATAATCGCAAATATTCTTCTATATATTCGCGCAATATCGCGAAATCGAATATGGCGTATTCCGCTCAACACTACTCTCAGGCTCCATTCAGACCTAGGCGTACGCTGTAGCGGCGTATTGCGGCGACAAATCAATAGGCGTTTTGTCCCCGCGATTTGCGGCGACAAAATGCCTATTGATTTTTTGCAGAAGAGGTGAATTAACATTGCCGGCTATGCCCATACGCCTGAAAAAAAGGGTCCGGGACTTGTTTGAGCTTCAGGTGTACGGGCGTTCGGCGTGGAGATGTGAACCATCTCCATAGCCGACAATGTTAATTCGCCCCTCCAGCGTATCTAGGGCTGCTTCAGCGTCAGGCGTAGGGCGACAAAACGCCTAGGTCTGAATGGAGCCTTAAAGGCATATTTTTTTCTTTTGCTTCTGTGAACACAACATACAACTGTTATATAACATCCAAACACAAAATCACAGTGAATAACTCTGCCTTTGTCTCTCACATATAAAAATGTGCTCTACATTAGGTTCTTAGCAGGTTTAGCTGTATATACATGTAAGTTATATTAGCTACCTAGGACAGGTTCTAGCTGGCCAGCTACACTCCACCCCCGTACCCCCCCAGTGCTCTCCAACCCTGTTCCCCGCCCCCTGTGGTCTCCACCCCTGCCCCCGAGTGCTCTCCACCCCCCAGTGCTCCCCACCCCTGTTCTCCCCCCTCGGTGCTCTCCACCTCTTTTCTCCCCCCTCAGTGCTCTCCACTCCTGCCCCCCCCAGTGCTCTCCAACCCTGTTCCCTGCCCCTCCGTGCTCTCAACCCCCCAGTGCTCCCCACCCCTGTTCTTTCTGCCCCCCCCAGTGCTCTCAAGCTCCACCTATCGCTCTCCAGACCTGTTCTGTTCTATTTGGCTCCCCCTCCAGTGCTCTCAAGCTCCCACCCCTGTACTCTCCACTCCCCCCTGCATTTTGTCCCCACCCATGTTCTCTCCAACCCCCCCATAGTGTGCTCCAGCCCCCCTTACTTTTCACCCCCGTTCTTTCTGGCACCCACTGGTGCTCTCAGCCTCCCCCCATTGCTCTCCACTCCCCCCTGATCTTTTTACCCCCCCAGTGCTCTCCAGCCCCCGTGCTCTCCATCCGTTCTTTCTGCCCCCCCAGTGCTCTTTACCCCCACACTGTTAGCCCCCTTAGTGCTCTGCAGCCCCCCCTCTCAGCCTCCGGTGCTCTCCACCCCTGTTCTTTTTGGCTCCCCTCCAGTGCTTTTAAGCCCCCCCCCAGCACTCTCCGCTCCCCACCCATGTGATCTCCACTCCCCTCTGCTCTTTGCCCCCACCCATGTGCACTCCAACCCCGCCAGTGCTCTCCGCTCTCCCTTCTCTCCAGCACCCACACAGTGCTCTCTTTTCCCCAGGACTAGAGGACAGGCTGACTGGGGGCAGGAAATGAGGACAGCTGAAGGTGAAGGTAGCCAGGGACCACTCCATCTCACAGCAAACAGATCCACTGGAAGGAGCACTGTCCCCATCCAAAACGAGAACAGACCCTGCCTGCTGATGGTGATCATGGATATCCTGCTGGTATGGAAGGTACCGTACGGAGCATCAACAACACACATTCCCACAGACAGGGACTGCATACTGGGACATGGGGAATAGGAGGGGCTGCAATTATGGGCACAGTGAGGCTGCATTCGTGGGCACAGTGAGACTGCATTCGTGGACACAGTAAAGCTGCATTTGATGGTCACAGTGAGGCTAAATTTGATGGGCACAATAAGGCTGCATTTTATAGGCACAGTGAGGCAGCATTGAGCTTTTGTATCATGTCTGTAGCCTCTGACCATCTCCTGTATCATGTCTGCAGTCTCTGAGGGAGTCTGGAGAGGGGTCAAGAGTGGGAGCACCGCCGGGATGGGGGTCATGGGAGAAGTCAATTTTTTTTTGGACTGTGGAGAGGAGACCATATAGGATAAAACCAGAGCCACCAAGCTGGAGCCAACTGACTGAGCCCTTCACGGTGCACCTGAGAGGAGATCAGTGACAGCACCGCTAGGCCAGTCTGAGGGGGGTCACTGATGTAAGGGGGAAGTAAATATGATAATGTAAGGGGGCACTGATATAAAGGTTTCCCCCCTTACCTCAGTGTATTCTTTCTGCGGAAGGTGGCCCCCCCACGTTCTGAGTTCCTGGGGTCCCCCTTGATGATTGCCCACTTTTAACTGGAATTTGCTTTTATATACCGTATTTATCGGGGTATACCGCGCACCCCAACCTGAGAAGGGAAGTTTAGGAAAAAACTTACTTTTTGGATGCTCAGCCTTGTCGGCGTCCATCGGCGGCCTTGTCCAGCGTCCGTCTGCGGCCTTGCGCGGGGTCCGTCTGCTGGCTTGCCCGGCGTCCATCGGCGGCCTTGTCCGGCATCCGCCTGCGGCCTTGCGCGGGGTCCGTCGCATCCATCTACTGGTCCGTCCAGCCTTGTCAGTGTCCATCGCGTCCATCTGCCAGGGGTTGCAGCGTTGAATTTGGCGCCTCGGTCGAGCTGCACAGAGACGGAATTCTGGTGTCTTCGACTCCTCTTGCGTGGCTGCGGGCGGAGCCGAGCGTGGCCAAGCCTAGCCGAGTGTGCAGGACACTCGACTCAGCTTGGTCTTTGTCAGGCTTTGTCGGAGGCGCTCAGAAAAACCGAGGATCGGCTTATATCGCGCACCCATGATTTTCCCTTGATTGTAAGGGGAAAAAAGTGCACGGTATACGCCAATAAATACGGTGTATATATATATATATATATATATATATATATATATATATATATATAAGGCCCTATGTGTTTTTATATCTGTCTTATCTATATATAATACACTCTTCAAATGTGCTTTAAAATGTTTGTTTTTACCTTTCATGATGAAGAAAATAATGACGCTATGCTGTTACACTGGTATAATAATGCTGGGGGGCTGGTTTTTATTCCCATTCCGGCCCTGTATACAAGACAGACAACCACCACCCTCTCCTCTGACAGATAACACTGTGGGCCAGATTCAGGTAGCATAGCGTATCTTTGTGCGGGCGTAGCGTATCGAATATACGCTACACCGCCGCAACTTAGAAAGGCAAGTACTGTATTAACAAAGCACTTGCTCCGTAAGTTGCGGCGGCGTAGCCTAAATCGACCGGCGTAAGCCCGCCTAATTCAAAGTAGGAAGGAGGTGGGCGGCATCAATTTAAATTAAGCATGACCCCATGCTAATGAATGGCTGGTCGAACTGGGCATGCGCGCGCATGCTCAGAATCACATCGCATAAACTCCCTAAGATACATGACGTGAATGTAACTTATGCAACGTAAAATTTGACGGTGTCGTTCCCTGGCCCATATCTTTGCATTAGCTGCGCCTGCTATAGCAGGAGTAACTTTACACTGGACGTAAGCCTTACGCAAATCGCGTATATGAAGCGGCCGAGCACATCTATGTTTGTGAATCGGCGTATCTTACTCATTTGCATATTTCGACTGGGAACGCCGAATGCGTCCAGCGTAACTATGCACCCATGATACGTCGGCGTAGGCAAGTTACGTCGGACGGCTGAAGCCATGTTTTTTGGCGTATCTCGCTTTGTGAATCGGCGCAAAGATGCGACGGCGCACATTTGAAATTACAGCGCCGTATCTGGAGATACGCCGGCGTACTTCTTTGCTGAATCTGGCCGTGTGTCCTCCTATGTACGTAGATATATACAGTGTATACAAGACAGGCAACCACCACCCTCTTCTCTGACAGATAACACTGTGTTTCCTCCTATGCACGTAGATATATACAGTGTATACAAGACAGGCAACCACCACCCTCTCCTCTGACAGATAACACTGTGTTTCCTCCTATGTACGTAGATATATACAGTGTATACAAGACAGGCAACCACCACCCTCTCCTCTGACAGTTAACACTGTGTGTCACTGTCCTGAGTCCTCCTATTTACGTAGATATATACAGTGTATACAGGATAGACAGCCAATCACCTCCCTCTCCTCGTGTTTACTCCGTGCTGACGTACACAGGGACACGCTGCTTGGAGCGGGGAACGAACTCATGGGCGGGGATTTCTGTGGCGTCAACCAATGGGAAACGAATCATCCGGTCTCCAGGTGTAGTAAGGGAGAAAGCGGAGGGTGGCAGGCCGCTGTGCCCGCTGAATGTGGGGCTCTGTGTCCCTGAGAGGGAGACTGGTGGCCCTACAGTCTGAGGACAAGGAGGGGGAGGCGGCGGTGTGATGGCGGAGGGGGGGCCCCAGTGGCGTCCGGTGAACGTGTCCCAGGCTGAGGCGAAGCGGCTGTTGTGCCCCAATGGTAGCGGTTGGATCTGGCAGTTGCTGGAGCAGTGTGTGGAGAACAGCTGGGAGTACTGGAGTGTCATCATCGGACTGGTGTCCATCGTCTGCTTCCTCTTCGCCGCATTACCGTAATTATTCCACATTACCGTAATTATCTTCTGTGTGTGTGTATCCCTGGCTCTCTGTGTACATGGGGGGGACTACAACTGCCAGCAGGGGGAGACACATCTCATATGCTCATCCAGGAATGACCCCAGTTTTCTTGTCACTGGAGTTCTCCTATAATAGCAAGATAGGTTGTTTTTTGCACTTTGTACCTTTTTTGGGGAAAATTGTAAACCTTCTGCACAGTTTTTCACCTTTTAAAGCAGAGTTCCACCCAAAAATGGAACATCTGCTTTAAGTGTTGGTGACCCCCTGACATGCCACATTTTGGCATGGGGGGAGCGGGATACCCTGTTTTTATAGGCACCTCACCGTTCCAGTGACGAGGACGAGGCCAGCTGATGTCTTGGCTCCTCATTGGATAGATTGACTAGTGGGTTCTGAGAGGAGGTTTTCAGCTGTAAAACCACTCTAACAACAAAGAAGCAGATAAACGCTCAAAAAATGTTTTAGATCGCATTACATAAAAAAAAAAAAAAAACTGACGCCGAAGAACACTAAAAATACGCTAAAAAACTTTATTGGAAAACCCACTGCAGAACTACTGCCATTTTTATAACTTCCAGTGTGCATGAGGCCTTAAGCGGAACTATAGGCAACTTTTGTTTTACATTTTGGATATTCCATGGAGACCCCCCCCCCCCCCCCCAAAATCACCAGAACTAGTTTCCCCATTGGAAGATTTCCCTTCTATTACTAGCCGATTACTTTTTTTTTTGTCACGTGACAGTTTGACAGATGGGGACTGATAGGAGGCACTGATGGGCATGAATAGGGGGCACTGATAGGTGGCACTTATGGGCACTGAAATGCTGCTAAAAATGACACAAGAAAAGGAAAAAAAAAAGAGAGAAAACTATGCTGCGACGCCTATCTTGGTACACCCTGCACTCAGCTGCAGTAACCAGCAGCAGAGATCTTGTTACCCCCCCCCCAGCCCAAACTATATGGGCTGGTTGTAACAAGATGTCAGCTGCTGGCCGAGTGCAGGGTGTACCAAGATGGGCGTAGGGATGTTCAGCCACTGATGGCGACTGAATGTGACAGCACCGGTCACCGATCCTGCAAGTTCCACTTCAGGTGAGGACTCCCTCTCCGGCCACTGAATCTGCCCGCCGACCAGGTATCGGGTAAGGCATCAGGAGCATTTGTGCGAATAAAAGTACTCGCCGGAGTGCTCGGTATCGGTCCCGATACTGGCATCTGTATTGGGACAACCCTACTTTTTACCCAAACCAAATTTATGTCCTTTTTTGCCCACAAATAGAGCTTTCTTTTGGTGGTATTTGATCATCTTTGCGTTTTTTTTTTTTTTTCTATAAACAAAAAAAGAGCAACTATGTAGAAAAAACCCACCATATTTTGTACTTTTTGCTATAATATCCCCAATTTTTTTTTTTTAAGCAAATTTTTTTCTCAGTTTAGGCCGATTATGTATTCTTATACATATTTTTGGTAATGAAAATTGCAATAAGCGTATATTGATTGGTTTGTGCAAAAGTTATATTGCCTACAAAATAGGGGATGGATTTATGGCACAGGATAACACAATCTGCCTCTCCTCACAGAACAGGGATGTGTATCTGTCTACACACACACGTCCATGTTCTGCCTCTCGGCTCAAAGATATTCTGCTGATCAGAGCAGGTGGTAGACGCATTCGTGCCAGCTCAGTTTTTCCAGAGCAGACATGGACAGAGCTCTGCTGTATGAATGGCCAGAAGTTAACAGACTCCACTGGCTTCTTATACCCAACTATCCTAAGATCTGATATACCTAAACAGAAGCGATCTCACTTCCCAATTCCTAGGGATGAATGGACCTTCCAATCAGGACTGCCTGAAAAACTGTTCCCTCTCCCTAACAAACTACCATATTTATCGGGGTATTGCGCGCTCCCGCTTATAGCGCGCACACCTAAAGTTGCCCCGAAATTCCTGTAAAAAAAAAATGTTATAAGATTTTATTACTTGGTTTTGGTGTCTTGCCCAGCGTCCATCGTCCGGTCCGGCGTCCGTCTGTGGTGTCCTCCCGGCTTCTCCAGCGCGCACCTCAAGTCGAATCCCCGCTTCCCACGCTCAGTTCTAACGCCTCCGCCGACATATACCGAGTGCAGTACACTCGGGTACATTCGGCAAGGCTCGGCTTCGCTCGTGCTCACGCTCTGACGTTTATGCGTGAGCACGAGCGAAGCTGAGCCTAGCCGAATGTACCTGAGTGTACTGCACTCGGTATGTCGGCGGCTCCATTCAAACTGAGCGCAGGAAGCGGCTATTGGCGTATATCGCGCACCCGCGATTTTCCCCTTATTTTAAGGGGGGGAAAAAGTGCGCGGTATACGCCGATAAATACGGTATGTAAAGTCTAACAAAAGATGTGAGTTCAGCTTTAGACCCCTTTCACTCTGAGGTACTTTACAGGCGCTAAAATGGTTCTCCTGTCACTCCAGTGTGAAAGCCAGAGTGCTTTCACACTGAAGCGGTAGGGCATAAAAAAAGTCCTGTAAGCAGCTTCTTTAAGGCACTTTAGGAGCGGTGTATTGCAGGCTCTTTTAACCCGTTTTCGACCGCCCCGCTACTGGCCGCAAAAGCGCAGCTAAAATAACGGTAAAGCGTTGATAAAAATGGTGGTGCTTTTCCGTCGGCGGCCCCCAAAGCCTCTGTGTGAAAGGGTTCTTAAAGTGACACTAAAGGTTTGCAGATAAATTTGTTATTTAAAAAAAAAAAAAAACGTGTCAGCTCGTTTTGCACAGAGTGGCTCCGAATATCCTCTTCTGAGGTCCCACAGCGACTGTCTCGGCTTCTCGCCGCCTCAGATGACCCCCTTTGGAAAGCGCTCTCCCTAGGGGGTTACCTTGCGGGCGCTCTCCTGAGTCCGATTGTCGGCATCCATTGCCGACGAGTACAGGACTTGGCCCCGCCCCCCGCATCCTTGGATTTGATTGACAGCAGCGGAGCCAATGGCTGCGTCATGTTTTTTCACCTTAATGCATAAAGGTGAAAAAACATGAACCTTTACAACCCCTTTAACCACTTCATTACTGGGCATATATACCCCCTTCCTGACCAGGTGAAATTTCAGCTTGTGGCACTGCGTCGCTTTAACTGACAATTGCGCGGTCGTGCAACGTGGCTCCCAAACAAAATTAACATCTATTTTTTTTTTTTTCACAAATCGAGCTTTCTTTTGGTGGTATTTGATCACCCCTGCGTTTTTTTTTTTTGCGCTATAAACAAAAATAGAGCGTCAATTTTGGAAAAAAAAACTATTTTTTACTTGTTGCTGTAATAAATGGCCCAATTTTTTTTTTTTTAAAACATTTTTTTTCTCAGTCTAGGCGATACGTATTCTTCTACATATTTTTGTCTGATTTGCGCAAAAGTTATTGCACTTACAAAATAGGGGACAGGGGTCATCAGAGTAAACAGAAGCTGATTATCGGCTTTTTTTTTTTTGCCCTCATGCTGTCTTGTGTGGAAAAGAAGCCGTTAATCGGCTTCTGTTAGAGGGACATTGGTGCCATTCAGTGCTGCCAATCGGTGCACACCGTGCCATCTATCGGTGCCTATCAGTGCACATCAATGAAGGTGAAAAACTACCTGTTTGTTTTTTCATATTTTGTTATAAAAATTTTGCATTTTGAGGGAGGGGGCAGTGAGGATTATACAGGCTCTCCTCACTTAACAATCTGGTTCCGTTCCAACAACCTGGTTGTTAAACGAGGAGCCAATCATAATTTATCAAGTATTCAATATTTTAGGCATTCTTAACTACTGTACTGTGTTGTGAAAGAAATGTCTAAACACGACTCTAAGTACAGAACACAAACAAATTCTGTACTGTACAATTCAATGATGTATAGTGCGTCGTTTGGGTGGAGAGAGTTGGTCGTAAGTCTTAGCGGTCGCTAAACGAGGAGTATCAAAAGAAAGCTGCAGAGTGTTGCATGACCACACAATTGTCCTTCATAGTGTGAGATAGAGCTGCACGATTCTGGGAAAAATGAGAATCACAATTCTTTTGCATAGACTGAAGATCACGATTCTCTCATATGTATTTATTTAAAGTGTTTTTCAACACAAAACAGAGCTTATGTGGTTAAATACAGTATATGTAAATCTGACAGACTGTTTACATGTTAAATTTTAAAAGCCTCAGCAAACCTGCTCACCTTACATGGTTGCTAATGTGAAAAAACACCTCTGATTTTCACATTTAGTTAAGTGTGAAAATCAGGTGTTCTGTCACATTAGTAGCAAGCATGTAAGGTCAGCAGGTTTGCTGAGGCTTTTAAAATTTAACATGTAAACAGTCTGTCAGATTTACATATACTGTATTTAACCACATAAGCTCCGTTTTGTGTTGAAAATAACTGTGAAATCTAAAACTCCGTTGGGTGTAACAAGATGTCCTCTTGGCCCCTTCTCACTAACATTACTGTGCAGGAGTGTGGGGTGAAGCAAGATGGTGGCGAAAGAACGTCACTTCCTGACAAGACAGCCGTCGTCGGTTGTGTACCAAGATGGCCGGAGCCTTTCCTATGGCCGCACACAAAAATCGCGGGTCATTCAGCCTGGAGATCGCGGTGGGGGGCTGAATCGATATCGGCTCTAGTGTGCTGAATGCTGGCCTGGGCATGAAGGGGGTAAAAGTGCCCAGTAAGCAAGTGGTTAAAGGGCTCATTTAGATGGGTGACTGGACTGCAGCATTCAGAGGCAGCTGACTACATCTGGATGCAGTGTGCTATGGCTGCATACATACTGGACAATTTGCTGTGGCCAGAACCTCTGTCCCTGGACGCAAACTGTCTGCATCCAAGGCTGACCAGAGTCTCTAAGGCCTAATTCACACCTATGAGTTTTTAGTGCATTTTGCAAATTTTCACTACAGTTCATTTAACATGGTTTCCTATGGAACACGTTCTGCAAAAAGCACTAAAAATGCATAGGTGTGAATCGGGTCTAATGGCATGTCACCACAATGTAGGAGTTGCATGGTAATAGTGGTGGCACTGGCTATTGATTTGTATAGAGTATACAACTGTCTGTGCCACTGCAGGCTACACACACACACGCTGCATGGAGGTAGTTTTTCTGCGGGCAGTGCAGCAGTAGCTATCCCTGTAGCTAGGACTTAAATGTCCTGTTTCGCTTAACTAAACATTTTGATGCAAAACCTTTTCATGAGTTGACACAAATTAGCCTGCGGGGCTCCTTGACGTGACTTTAATGTGGGCTTGAAGCTTATCACATTAGCATGTTGCCATTGTCATGTCTTGGCATTTTCCAGCTATTGCCCGTGTCTTGAAGTTCCTATGGCATTTGTTTTAACATGAAACCATCCTTTTTCTTCTTTCTACAGCCAGCTTTATGTCGCTTACAAGAATGGAAAAGTTGACCAAGCACTTTCTCTAGGCTTTCTGTTATGTTGGTTGGGAGGGGACTTTACAAACCTTGTAGGCTGCTATCTGACCAAACAACTGCCAATACAGGTAAACAGTTATACTATAAAGCATTTCATCCTTGCTGTGAAATACTGGCTCTTTAAAACATTAGTATCTTATGTAAATTCTAACTGAAGTGTGCTGAAAAAATGCAGACCCGGTCACATTTCATGCTGTCATTTGCAGGCATGCAGGGACAAGTTGCATCCACTTTATTTTTTTTATGTCTCTGCCTTTCTAACGCTGGACTCCTGGATATTTAAACAAAAGTTTCCCTTGCAGTGGGTTAAAAGCTTGTAAAGTCTAGCAGTAGAGTAATAGACGGTAAAACCCTTTTTTTCCTTGCTGTGCCACTCTCCTTTTTTTTTTTTTTTTTTGCACTTGGATGTGGGTGAGCCCTTCATGTCCTTCAATACAATACAGGACTATATGTCATAAAAATGTTTGTCGTCAGAGTGCATCAAATAGAAGAGGCTTTGGAGGTCTGCTCGCACATATGGAGAGAGCCTGCCAGAGTGAGTGAGGTAAGTATTCCACCTTTTTCTTCTACACCCAAAGCTCAACCTCAAAGTCTTCTCCCTTGCAGTGAGGCTATGCTTGCAATGGAAAGGTGAACTTCTCGTTCAGTCTAAGGCAGCGGTGCCCAAACTTTTGAAGAGCGAGGGCCACTTAAGCAACTTGGTAACCAGTCACAGGCCACAATGAGCGGAGCGGGCGCATGACAGGTCACAGCTACTCTTTAGGCTCTCCGATCTGCCCAGATGGAAGGGGCCGAATTCCTTTTGTTTTTCGGATTGGAGGTAGGCGGGCATAAACAGACATCTGTCACTCTATAGAGGGGAATTAAAGGTTACATTTGGTCAGGCTGATTGTGTGAAAAGGGCCCAAGGCTGCTTTCACACTATCCTGTGGGTTAGCTGAACTTTCCCATAGACTCCCCCATGCGCTGTAGAGGACGCATCGGCTTATTGAGCTCTGCTCTGCAGCCGCTTTCTTCCTCTACCACCAGCCTCATTCACAACACTGATGCTGCAGTATGGCGGCTCGGCAACCTATGATTTAGGCTTGCCAACCCGCCATTCCAGAGCAGGAGGTCGCGGGCCACATCAAAGGGCTCCGTGGGCCACATGTGGCCCCCGGGCCACTGGTTGGCCACCCCTGGTCTAGGGGGACCGTGAAAGCCCTTTTACTTTCCTGATCCTCCTCCCTGTGGCAGACTACGTTTCTACATGGGCCGGTGGTGGGATATCCCTTAGCATGTTCAGGTCCAGTTTAGGGCTATGGACTACCACAGCATGAGAGAGGAGACATAAATTAGATTTTCTGGAGTTCAGCTTTAATGCGCATTTAACCTTTGCAGTGGTGTTTTTTTCACTTCTCGTCTTTCAGGACGGCCACAATAGAGAGATAGGCTCCTTCTCTTCCTTAGGAAACACTGCACAGCCTTTAAGAACTCTCCTCCCCCTGCCAGACCTCAGTTCTTAGTGTTTCCTCCCGTGGGGAGACACGGCAGAGGAACCTAGGCCGGTGCAGTCAGGGGACTGTGGCTGTTTTTTCTCCTACCAAGGGAGCAGGGGCCTCCTAAGGAAAAAATCCTTTTTGGCTGGTACTCACCGCCAGACGCACCCCAATCCTGGTCGAGCGCGGCAGATGGCTTGAGGGGGGACCCCTATCGTGTCCACAGGACCATGGCGGGGGAGGCCTCCAGGACGCCCTGTTTTTTTACAGGCCGCATACTTTTTTCCAAATTCGCGGGCTGAGTGGCGGGTGACGTCATCAACGGCGCGTCGGAAGCCTCCCCTTTGATCCGCGACTTCCGGTTCCGGGTCGCGGCGCTGATAGAGGCCCAGCGTGTTTGCTGGAGGAGTCTGAAGCTTGCTGGGGCAAGTTGACACAGCGCAACCACCCCAGGATGTCGGCGACTTCTCCGGAAGGGGGCACGACCAAGGACGCTTCCTCCAGCCAGCCTAAGGTAAGAGTTCCCTGGGGAGGGGTCCCTAAACCTTAGGCCTGGTCTTTCCCCCCCACTATTCCCCCTTGGTGGTTGGGGGGGGGGGGGGCCATAGGGGAACCTAGCAGAAGGGTCTGTTTTTAGAGTTTCCCCAGGGTTGTAACCCATATGTTTTTTTGTGTTTAAAAAAAAAAAAAAAGTTTTTCTTTCTTGGATGTTAATGTGTGGGGCCCCTTGTTCCTATGTCTTTCAGAAGAGCCTGGAAAAGACAGGGAAGACTCACGGTTCAAAAAAGAAATGTGCCTCCTGTAGGGACACTCTTCCTGAGTCTTGGTCCAAAGTGTTGTGTAGGGAATGCATTCACTCCTTGGTCAGGGAAAGGGATGAAGAGCAGGAAGGTAGCCTAGCAGCCTCTGTTAAGGAGCTTTCCTCCACTTTCGCTTCCTTCAAATCTTTTTTTGAAAGGCTGCAACCTCCCACTGTCCCCACACAGGTTACAACCCAATCAGTTGAACAGGGCCTTGCTCCTGTCACACCTGATCATACAGCAACGACAGTTGATCTTGCAGGCCCTTCCCAGGCAGTAATCTCAGGGGAGAGTGTGGCCTCGGGTTCTCAGGCAGAGTCAGATGATGAGGACCAGGACGGGGATTCCAGGAAGCCCTCGAGATATAAATTGTCCCTTGATGAGGTTGAGGACTTGTTAGGGGCCATTTACACGACTCTGGGCATTCAGGCCGAAACTAAACCTCTTAGCCTTCATGACCAAATGTACAAAGGTCTGGGGGAACAGAAGAGAAGGGTTTTTCCTGTACATGACCTTCTAACTGATACTATCAAAAAGGAGTGGCAGGACCCCGAAAGGAAGCCCTTTTTTTCCCAGTCCTTTAAAAGGAGGTTCCCATTTTCTGAAGATCCTGCATCCATTTGGAACAAAGTGCCTAAATTGGATGCGGCGTTCTCCCAAGTATCCAGAAATACTGTCTTGGCTTTCGAGGATATGGGAACTCTTCCTGATGCAATGGACAAGAGAATGGATTCCCTCTTGAAAAAAACATGGGACTCGGTTATTGGGAACCTCAAGCCAGAATTAGCTGTCACAGTGGTGGCCCGTAACTTAGAACATTGGCTCTCTAAAATCCAGGAGCACATTGAGGCCGGGACGGATAAGGAGACCATTTTGTCCTCCTTCCCTACAATGTTACGAGGCATCGCTTACATTGCAGACGCATCGGCTGAATCCGTCCGCATGTCAGCCAGGTCGGCAGCTCTGGCCAACTCTGCCAGGAGAGCCCTCTGGCTCAAAACTTGGCCAGGGGACCTAGCTTCCAAATCCAAGCTGTGCGGGATACCTCTTACAGGGGATCTCCTGTTTGGCCCGGGTCTTGAGTCAGTCTTGGATCGTACAGCTGACAGAAGTCCTTTCCCCAGAGACGTAGGGCTCTAGTAAAGGGGAGGGGGTTTCGTCCCCAAAGGCCCTCGGGGGTCCCAAAGCCAGAAGTTCAGAAGAGAATCTGGACGCCTAGGGGAAGGGGCAGAGGAGCGATTAATTTTTTTTATTTATTTTTTATTTTTTGCCCTCCTGACCAGCCGGCAAAAAAACAGTGACTCCCAGGTCAGGGTGGGGGGAAGATTGGGGGCCTTCCTCCCACAGTGGGAATCAATTTCCCCCAACAGGTATGTCCTGGCGATAGTAAGGAGGGGGTACTTCCTAGAGTTCTCTTCTCCTCCCCCCCCAAAGATATCTGGTCACTCAACTTCCCAGAGACAGGGAAAAATCGGAGGCCCTGACTGGAGCCTTAAAAGAGCTAAAGAACCAGGACGTGGTCCTCAGGGTTCCAGCGACAAGGGAAGGGATTTTACTCACACATTTTTGTGGTGAGGAAACCCTCAGGGAAGTACAGGTTAATCCTAAACTTGAAACCCCTAAACAGGTCCATCGCATACAAAAAGTTCCGTATGGAATCAATCTTTACGTTCAGGGCCCTCCTTCCACAGAATTGCTTTATGGTCTCCCTGGACCTCAGGGACGCGTACCTGCACGTACCCATCGCAGAGGGGTCTCAGAGGTATCTACGCCTAGCGATAGACCTAGGAGGGGAGGTGATGCATCTTCAGTTCCAGGCTTTGCCATTCGGTCTATCCTCCTCACCCCACGTGTTCACCAAGGTCCTGGCAGAACCCATAGCATTTCTGCCTCTTCAGGGAGTAGGCATCATAGCCTACCTGGACGACCTGCTCCTTTTTGCGGCTTCTCCAGAACAACTATCCAGAAATCTGGAATTAACCAAGAGGACTCTATCGGGTCTAGGGTGCCTGTTAAACTTAGGAAAATCCAGCCTGTCACCATCTCAACAAATTTCTTACTTAGGGTACCTTTTGGACTCCACCCTCCTAAGGGTCTTTCTCCCCAGGGAGAAGGCCCTGAAATTAGACAGGGCGGTGGCCACCCTACAGGGCAGTCGGCAAGTGTCGTTCAGGTCTCTGATGTCGACCCTGGGCCTGCTTACGTCCACCCTTCCGGCTGTCCAATGGGCAGGCCTTCACTTTCGGCCCCTGCAAGCTTTCCTCCTGAAAATCTGGGATCATGATCTGGAGCGGCTAGATACCCTAGTGCAGGTCCCAACCCAGGTAAAGAGGTCCCTCTGGTGGTGGAGGAAGATTTCCAATTTATCGCAGGGTCGGCTATGGCATATTCCGGTTCCTCAGGTGGTAACCACAGACGCAAGCGGCAGAGGTTGGGGGGCTCACTTAGGGTCCCTTCCAGCGCAGGGCGTATGGAAAGATGCCGAGTTGGGGAAGTCCTCCAATTGGAAGGAGCTGATGGCGGTCGGTCTAGCCCTCAGATTCTTCCAGGAAGAGCTTCAGGGTCACCACGTCCAGGTGCGGTCGGACAATGCTTCGGCTGTGGCCTATCTGAACAAGCAGGGCGGCACGAGAAGTGTAGTCCTGTCGGCCATTACATCAGGGATTCTTCACTGGGCCGAAGCAAACACCCTGTCATTATCAGCGATCTTCCTAAGAGGGATAGAAAAAGACGGCAGATTTCCTCAGCCGAAGTCAGCTGAGAGAGAGCGAGTGGGCTCTCAGTCAGGACGTTTTTCATCTCCTAGTCAGGAGGTGGGGTTCTCCGGAGGTAGACCTGTTCGCGTCAAAAGAAAACGCGAAAACCCCTTGTTTTTTCTCCCGGAACAAAGGAGAGGGAGCAAGGGGGGTAGATGCCCTGTCCCAGAGCTGGGGGTTCGGGATTTGTTATGCCTTCCCACCTCCAGTGCTTCTACCGGCAGTTCTAAGAAAGTTTCAACTGGAGAACACCTCTCTGATTCTAGTGGCACCTCACTGGCCGAAAAGGGCTTGGTTCTCGGTTCTCGGTCCTCAAACAACTGACCATGGAACCTCCCTTCTTCCTCCCATCCACAAGGGATCTTCTCTCGCAGGGTCCAGTCTTTTGCCCATACCCACACAGGTGGAGCCTAGCGGCGTGGTTACTGAGGAGACCTTGCTAAGGTCTAAAGGGTTTTCTGAAAGGTTAACTGCCACCCTTCTTAGTAGCAGGAAGAAGGAAACCCGCTCGATTTATAGGAGGGTCTGGCTTCGCTTTAATGCATGGTGCCTAGAATATTCCTGTTCAGTGCAGAACCCCTCTTCAGTATTGGAGTTCCTACAGTGTGGGGCAGATAAGGGTCTTTCAGTCAGTACCCTTAAGGGTCAAGTTTCTGCCCTTAGTGTATATCTAGAGAGTCCACTGGCCAGTAACTCCTGGGTAATCCGGTTCTTCAGAGCATTATCTAGACAGAGACCGTCCCAGGGGGCCCCCCTTCCCCAGGTGGGATTTATCCTTAGTTCTTCAGGCCCTAACAGGGTCTCCCTTTGAACCTCTAGACGGATGTCTGTTGAGGGAGTTGACTTTAAAGACCGTCTTTTTAGTTGCAGTGACTACTGCTAGGAGGGTCAGCGAGATAGAAGCCTTGTCAGTTAAACCCCCTTTTGTATTGTTTTTCCGGATCGAGTTGTTTTCAAGACTGATCTGGCCTTTTTACCCAAAGTATCTTCTAGATTCCATAGGAGTCAGGAGGTGGTGCTACCCTCTTTTTGCCCTAATCCCTCAGGTGAAAGGGAAGTTAGGTTTAGTAAGTTGGACGTCAGGAGATGCATCCTACACTATTTAGAGCTGACCAAAGATTTTAGGAAGTCAGACTCTCTTTTTGTTTTATTTTCTGGAGTTAAGAAAAGACAGAAAGCGTCTCGGCGCACAATCGCTAGATGGCTTAGACTAGCTATTGAACAAGCATATGCCTTGTCTGGTAAAGAGGTCCCTACAGGAATTAAGGCACACTCTACACGAGCAGTGGCTGCTTCCCAGGCTGAAACCGCTGGAGCCACGCCAGAACAAATATGCAAGGCAGCAACTTGGTCCAGCTACACCACCTTCGTCAAACATTATAGAGTAGACTTGGTGTCGGCAGGCAACCAGGCCTTTGGGCGAAAGGTCCTGCAAGCCATAGTCCCGCCCTAGTTGGTGAGTACTCGATTATCCTCTCTATTGTGGCTGTCCTGAAAGACGAGAAGGGAAAAATGGAGTTACACTTACCGGTAACGTCCTTTCCAGTAGTCTTTCAGGACAGCCCTGGTTACCCACCCGAAGTTATGGAAGGTTTGTTTAATACAGGAACATAGTATGATCTTGATGTTTAATGATGGATTACTAACATGTTCTTGTGTCTCCCCAGCTGACCGGAGGTGCTCGTATAAAAACTGAGGTCTGGCAGGGGGAGGAGAGTTCTTAAAGGCTGTGCAGTGTTTCCTAAGGAAGAGGAGGAGCCTATCTCTCTATTGTGGCTGTCCTGAAAGACTACTGGAAAGGACGTTACCGGTAAGTGTAACTCCATTTTTTTTTTTTTTTTCTGCCTAGAGTGGGGCTTTAAAAGTAACCTATAATTTTTGAGTATGTTATCTTTTTTTAAATTAAAATGTACACTTTGTTTTTAAATCTAATGTTTCACATCTGTTCTAATACGGATATAGATATCAACTCACCAGCCACTTTATTAGATACACCTACTACTGGGTTTTGCCATCAGAACTGCCTGAGGCTAGGTTCACACTGCTGTGGAAACATGGTCTACATTGACATGATGGCATCCCAAACTTGCTCTATTGGATTTAGATCTGGTGACTGTGGAGAGTAATGTGTCTCTCTGCTATGATTGGACACCCTCCCAGAACTATAGTATCACACTGTAGCTGTCTTTTGGCTATAGTGTGGTACTAAAATGGTTAAGCAAGATGGAAAACGTGGATTTGACTTATAGAGCAAGCTCTGTTTTTAAAGTCTCTGCTGCCTGAGCTGTACAAATATCTATGCTTGAAATTGAGAGGTTATAGTTCTTCTGTAATAAAGGCAATTGGACATACACAATGTTACTCATGGGAATATACTTTGGGCGGTGATTCCTCTTCAATAGAGCAGAATTCAGTCACTTGGGCAATGGAAGAACCAAACGCATGCTTTATTTGCAGGTTCATATTCGGTTACAAGCTTTATTTGAGAATTGCTTTAATTACAATGATATAAAAGAGCAAGTTAATTTCAAAAACCATTTTCCAGAACATTCAGCCCAACTTTCTAACTATAGCATTTGGGTAAAGGTCTGCATTTTCTTGAGACTATATTTTATTTATTATTTTCCTTTATAGATTGTCACTGCCATTTTTTATGTCAACATGGATCTCATAATGATTTCACAGTTTGCCTACTACAAGTTAAAAAACAAGAGCATGAAAGGTAACACATTTATTTTGCATTTCTATGTTTACACAGTTTTTGTTTGTCAAACCTGTATTGAAAATGCCCTTATTTAGCATATTTCTTGCTAAATGTTGCTATGCTTTTCTTGCGGTAGTTTACATGATCAACAAAATTGTTTCCTTTCTGCTCCATTGAGGGACAAAGGAATTCAGAGACTAATGCTGCTTACAGGGGGACTGGACATTGGGAGACCAAAAGGTTGTGTGCCAGGGTAACTTTCTACTTGCATGCCTCAGTTGTGTGTGTGTGTGGGTTTTTTTTCCCTGTTGCTCTTGATCACAAAGACATGTGGAACTTTCCTCTGTTTGTTCCTGTTCCCAGCCTACCGTGATCTTGTCACTTTCGGGTGCTTACACTACTGCTATCCAGCAACATGTTTTTTGAGTATCTGAGGCCTAGCCTTGTATCTTGAGCTACATTGCGTTCTGCCTGTACATGCACTTGGGGAACAGCCTCACTGTACCAAGTGCCTCCAGCTCACACTTCACTCTTTGTGCTGCCCACAATATGCCCTTGTGGATCTGGCAGTATCGCATCCTACGAAGCGTTGACTGTCAATCCAATGGAGGATGCACTTGGTTTTAAGGACCACATCAAGAAGCTGCTAGAGTCCCTTCCTAGAACTGTTCTCCCTAGCTGGCCCTGCACTGAATTTTTTATTTTTTTGCCTGTGATCTTAGTCTGTCAAACTCTTTGAATGCAAAAAGCGCTTGCTTCCCTTTAAGAGACAACATTTCATTGTGTTTTGCCTAGATGCCCTCAATGTCACTAGTGGCAAAAATACCCATCTGTCCAGCAGAAGAATCCTAACGCCCTGCACACTCGACTGGTTTTCCTGACATGCCAAAACCCAAAGTTTTTTTGCGATATGATACCTCTCAAGCCTGCCTTGCATACACCAGGTTCAGTCAAAAAATGCTTGACCAAAGCGCGGTGACGTCCAACACATGTACGACAGCACTATAAAGGGGACGTTTCATTCAAATGGCGCCACCCTTTGGGCTGCTTTTGCTGATCCTTGTGTTAGTAAAAGTTTGAGAGATGATTCGTGCATTATAAAGAAGAAAAGAATGCGCTGCATTAAACGAGACTAATGCGCTATCTCCATTACGAACGCTAGTTTTACCAGAACGAGCGCTCCCGTCTCATACTTGATTCTGAGAATGCGCGTTTTTTTTTTTTGTTCTTTCTCTCTCGGAATCGGTTTTCGCCATAAGATTGACGGGGAGCGCGACGGGAAAAAAATAGAGCAGGTTCTAACTTGCGTTTTTCTTGTTGGGGGGGGGGGGGGCGACGACGGTCATGTGTCTTAGTCTTAAATCATTATTAATATAGACCTAAACTAGGCAGCATAATCGCTTGACTCGAAACCTTAGAAGCATGTCTCGTGACACTTAGATTATGCATAACATGGGGGGGGGGGGGGGGGGGGTGCTAGCTTTTTTTACAAATGTGTTCAACTTTTCTTTTTTCTTTTTTCAGGTAGTGGAAGCCTTAAAGGAATGTGCATAGCTTGGGTCATCGCATGTATTACATTGTCTGTAATACTCCCTAGTCAGCTGCTTCTGAGGAGCTTGGAGAAGACTGCAGATCTAGAAGTAGATCAGGTAGATTATTAACCCAAACCTAAAAGGAACACTGTTAAAGTGTTTTTACATCTTATTACAACAAAGATCTATTACAGTTGTTATGGGAATATTTCTTTTATTTTGCAGATTAACCTTTGCTATAGAATTTTTTGATACTGTGTTCTGTCTAATGTCCTGTTAATGCTTGCAAAGCGCTATTAGAAAATACCATTGCAATGAAAAGTATTTTTAGATGGAACCTTCACCATCTGCTGCGCCTACTACGCAGACTTATTCCATTCATTCCCAAAGAAGACGTAGCAGTCGTGGTGGGAACAATTGTGAACGCCAGACTGGACTATGCAAATGCCCTTTACCTCGGACTCCCTAAGTACCAAATCACTCGGCTGCAAGTTGTCCAAAATACGACCGCCAGACTTGTGACTGGGAAAAAACCCTGGGAATCAATCTCACCTTCTCTGAGATCCCTTCACTGGTTGCCAGTAAAGGACAGAATTGCTTTTAAAGCTCTCTGTCTGACTCATAAATGCATCCATGGAAAAGCCCCGCAATATCTTGCTGATGAATCTGGCAGTTGGGGAAATTGCCACGAGTGAGTGTGGGTTTTTCACTACAGTTTTCGAATAATATATATGAAAACGCAAATAAAGGTAGTTGGTTTTCAATAAAAAAAAAAAAAATGGAATGGCAAATTAAAAATTATTGCATTTGTACACAATTGCAACATTGTGGGGTTGATTTACTAAAAGTGGCGAGTGCAAAATCTGGAGCATCTCTGTATAGAAACTAATCAGATTTCAGTTATTTTGTTGAAGCTTAACTGAATAATTTAATAACTTTATCAGTGTCGGGCCAAAGTTGCCATCATCCCTTTTTTAAAGCGATGGTCCGCCTTAAAAAAAAATAAAAAAAATAAAATACAAAATGAAAAGCCAGCAGCTACAAATACTGCAGCTGCTGACCTTTTGTTAATAAATGGACACTTGCCTGTCCAGGGTGCCCGTGATGTCAGCAGCCGATCCTCGGTGAGGGAATCAAGAAGTGAAGCATTGCGGCTTCACTTCCCGGTTCCCTACTGCGCATCCTCACTGGTCCCCGCTGTTTTCTGTGACCTGTGTTTCCCAGAAGACAGCGGACAGGGGAGTGCTGTGATACAGGTATCTGGCACATCAGGGTGTGTGCAATCTCCATACCATGCTGAAAAGCCCTGCTCCCAACAGGGCACTTGGAGAGTCACCCAACAGTATCACATGTCTCTCTGGTTCATGTATATGTAGCTCCCCAGGGGTAAATATTATCCAAAAATATCACACTAGAAAGTGTAGCTAAAAGAAAATGTGGTGCCGCTATTTCCCAATATACGCTCCAAAATGTACTAATGCAAAGTGTGTGTGTAATATATATTAATGTCTTCCTACAAGTACATACAAATTGCCCACTTGCATAATCTGTACATGTTTAGATATTCTTTCCCTACATAAAAGGTGCCACACTCGCATTGTAGGAAGTAAACGACTCCTTTTTGTGTTGCAATCTTTCTTTACACATAGGGGCAATAACAATTTCCACAAGGGGAAAGTGCCCAAATCTCAACATGGGTCTTTTCTTTTACTGCCTTTGTATTAGACAATCTTTGATCAAAGTGGCACTTTTATAGGTTATCGATGCAGTTGGGGTAACTATTTTCCTAATTGCAGGGTCATCTGGGGAGATGAATAGGAGAGACACGTGGTCCTGTTGGATGAATCTCTAAGTGCCCTGTTGAGAGGAGTGCTTTTCAGCTTAATGAAAACATGCGCACTGGGGCAAACTGAAGCAATGGCAACTATGTTTCGTTGCTTCAGTCTGCGTGCCGTTACCGGCTACTTGCATGCGCGGGAGTGACGTCATCGCGGCTCCAGACAATCCTTTAAAGTGGAAGGTAGGGTTACACTATATATTTCTTGACGGGTATTTTTTTTTTTTTTTTTACTTGCCACATGTTTAACCACTTCAGCCCCCAGAAGGTTTTACCCCCTTCCTGCCCAGGTGAAATTTCAGCTTCCGGCACTGCGTCGATTTAACTGAAAATTGCGCGGTCGTGCGCCGTGGCTCCCAAACAAAATTGGCGTCCTTTTTTCCCCACAAATAGAGCTTTCTTTTGGTTTTTATTTTTTGCGCTATAAACAAAAATAGAGCGACTATTTTGAAAAAAAATTCAATATTCTTTTACTTTTTTGCTGTAATAAATACTCCTCAAAATATATATATTAAAAAAAAAAAATGTCCTCAGTTTAGGCCGATACGTATTCTTCTTCTACTTTTTTTGGTAAAATAAAAATGCAATAAGCGTTTATTGATTGGTTTGCGCAAAATTTATAGCGTTTACAAAATAGGGGATAGTTTTTTGGCATTTTTATTTTATTTTTTTACTAGTAATGGCGGCGATCTGCGTGTGGTTTTTTTATTGGGACTGCGACATTATGGCGGACACTTCGGACAATTTTGTGACATTTTTGGGACCAATCACATTCATACAGTGCTATAAATATGCACTGATAACTGTATAAATGTGACTGGCAGGGAAGGGGTTAACCACTAGGGGGCGGGGAAGGGGTTAAATGTGTAGCCTAGTTTGTGTTCTAACTGTAGGGGGAGAGGGGTGACTGGGGGAGGTGACCGATTGTGTCCCTATGTACAAGGGACACAGATCTGTCTCCTCTCTCCCTAAAGGACGTGGAGCTCTGTATTTACACACAGAGCTCCACGTCCCTGTTTAGTTACTGGGCACGCGCACCGTGATTCCAGCAAAGCGGCGGTGCACGTGCGCTCCCTAGCGGCTTTAAAAGACAGCATGTAAAATTAAATATAATTTTTTTCCTTGCGATGCAGTTTAAACACAGGTATGGTAAAGTATAAGCGTCCCCCAAGAATCTATTACCTCTCAGAGTGATCATAGTCCTGCTTCTGACAATACCTTCCCCTCATTTTTCTCTCCAGAAGGAGCGATCTTTGTTAATCGGCATCCAGCGCGAGCATCTGCTTCCTTAGTTGAGATGCTGGCTCGGATGACCGTTTATGTATACCCTGTTACTTACACAGCACATGACTGTGTGTACGATTACATTTTAAAGCAAGTTCTCTTCTTTTTTTTTGACCGAAGGATAACTGACCGATGGGGCCCACACACGATCGGTTTGGACCAATGAAAACCAATGAAAACTTTTTTTTTCATTGGTTTTGACCGATCGTGTATACACGGCCTAACACACATCAGGATCTGCTGCAGCCTCTTACCTTTTTTTGACTTGCTACACAGTCATAATATCCATATCTGAGCACAGGTAGGAGTAATGACATTATCTCAGCATAGGCAAGGTCAGTCAGGAGATCAAATGGTTTGTGATTATTAAAGCTACAGCTCTTTTTTAAAAATGTTTCTATTGTGCTTTTTATTTTATGTAGACTTGTAAAAATACAGACAGGACCATTTTAATGAAATATTAATGTTACTCCATTTATTATAGAAAACACTTGGCATTACCGAAATGTCTGGCTTCATTTGTGGATATGTTTCTTCAGTGTTTTATTTGGGTTCTCGTTTTCCCCAACTCTATAAAAATGTAAGTATCTTATAAATGATGAGGTTCTTGCGCAAAATTTCTGGGTTCTGCTTTGTGAGACTTGTCATTCTTGCATTGCTAAGGAATGTGCGTATAAGACCCCTATTTATTTTTATTCTACAGTTCCAGAGGAAATCTACAGAGGGAACTGCCTATATGTTGTTTGTATTGGCAATGGTTGGAAACTTCACATACGGATTAAGTCTTGTTTTGAAGTTACCTGCTGTTCGACACCATAAGAACACGTATATTATGCACCATTTGCCTTGGCTGATTGGCAGCTTTGGTGTCCTTATCCTGGACTTTTTTGTATCCTTTTTTTTTGTATGTGTACTATAAGTGGAATATATGTTGCCTATATGGCTGCACTACATACTTGTATCGCTTTGTACAGGGTTTGACAAATTTGCTTGGAATCTAGGAGCCAGCTAAAAAAGTTAGGAGCCAAAAAACGCGCCCCGTCCCGACGAGCTTGCACGCAGAAGCAAACACATACGTGAGTAGCGCCCGCATATGTAAACAGAAGTCAAACAACACGTGAGGTATCCCCGCGATCGTTGGAGCAAGAGCAATAATTCTAGCTCTAGACCTCCTCTGTAACTCAAAACATGCAACCTGTAGATTTTTTTTTTTTTTAAACGTCGCCTATGAAGATTTTAAAGGGTAAAAGTTTGTCGCCATTCCACGAGCGGACTCAATTTTGAAGTGTGACATGTTGGGTATTAATTTACTCGGCGTAACATTATCTTTCACAATATAAAAAAAAAAAAAAAAAAATTGGGATAACTTTACTGTTTTATTTTAAAAAAAAAGTGTATTTATTTTCCCCAAAAAAGTGCGCTTGTAAGACCGCTGCGCAAATACGACGTGACAAAGTATTGCAACGATTGCCATTTTATTCTCTAGGGTGTTAGAATAAAAAATATGTATAATGTTTAGGGGTTCTAATTAGAGGGAATGAGATGGCAGTGAAAAATTACATATTACAATTGCTGTTTAACTTGCGACCTGGCGCCCAGATATTGTCGACCACTGACTTTGTAAATACATATTTAGATGAATCTGATTCTGCAGCTCTGTTGGCAGTATCGGAAATAGTCTGTGGTGCCCTGCACTGATGTTTAGGGATGGGAAGTCTGCTTGAATCTTTACACTTTTATGACCAAATTTAGCAGTGCCAGTTAAAAAAAAAGTATGTAAACCCCTATCAATGAACGTCCGTCATTTGCCTTGTTTTGGTCTGTTAGAATACAACCTTTTATAAATGATATATTTATCTGTTAAGATTAACAGGTATTTATTACACTATATATATATAATTACACATATATATATATACACACACACACACACAGTACAGACCAAAAGTTTGGACACAACTTCTTCAAAGTAGCCACCTTTTTGCTTTGATTACTGCTTTGCACACTCTTGGCATTCTCTTGATGAGCTTCAAGAGGTAGTCACCTGAAATGGTCTTCCAACAGTCTTGAAGGAGTTCCTAGAGATGCTTAGCACTTGTTGGCACTCTGCGGTCCAGCTCACCCCAAACCATATCGATTGGGTTCAGGTCCGGTGACTGTGGAGGCCAGGTCATCTGGCGCAGCACCCCATCACTCTCCATCTTGGTCAAATAGCCCTTACACAGCCTGGAGGTGTGTTTGGGGTCATTGTCCTGTTAAAAAATAAATGATGGTCCAACTAAATGAAAACCCGGATGGAATAGCATGCCGCTGCAAGATGCTGTGGTAGCCATGCTGGTTCAGTATGCCTTCAATTTTGAATAAATCCCCAACAGTGTCACCAGCAAAGCACCATCACACCTCCTCCTCCATGCTTCACGGTGGGAACCAGGCATGTAGAGTCCATCCGTTCACCTTTTCTGCGTCGCACAAGGACACAGTGGTTGGAACCAAAGATCTCAAGTTTGGACTCATCAAACCAAAGCACAGATTTCCACTGGTCTAATGTCCATTCCTTGTGTTCTTTAGCCCAAACAAGTCTCTTCTGCTTGTTGCCTTTCTTTAGCAGTGGTTTCCTAGCGTGCGTTTCCAGTGTGTGTGTGTGTGTGCGTGTCTCTATTTTTGGCAGTGTATAAAGGACAAGCTTGTTTAGATATGGATTAAAGTAGTTTTAAAGGTAAAAAAAATAAACTTCAGTGTGCAGCTTCCTCCAGACAAACACAGGATCTAAAGCAGGGATATGCAATTAGCGAACCTCCAGCTGTTGTAAAACTACAAATCCCATCATGCCTCTGGGTGTCATGCTTGTGGCAATTGATATCAGTCCTGGAGTAAAGGACAATTGCTGAGAGGTAAAATACACACGATAGAAAAATTTCATCTGGATAATGACAATAATGTAAGTAGTGATAGTTCTGGAATTGTTTTGATAATTTTTAGATGCAGCTTTTCATATTGGTGAACCTCTGCCCATTTTTACTTCTGAGACACTTTGGCTGATTTTACACAGCATCCCAACTTATTTTTTTTTGGAATAGGGGTTGTAAAACTGCATTAAATAAAATACTTTTTATGTGTTTCTAAAAATGTGTCAGTCATTGCTAAAACACCACTAAATTTGGGCAGTTCAACCAGGGATCAATGACCTCTGGTTAACTATCGACAATAAAAGTGCCTCTTATTTAAAAGAGGTTTCCCCAAACATTTAAGTTGCTCCAGTCGCCCAGAAAACACGGTGCATTTACCACGTTGTCCAGCCTTTCTAGGGGCTGTTGATCCTAAGCTAGCATGGTCGATTAACATGTCGTCAACCTCCCTCCCCACCAAGCATGCAGCTAGCATTAATGTACTGACCTACATCTTATATAGACCATGAAAGTTCTCCCCTTTACAAAGTCCCAGAGTTAACAAAACCAGGGCAGTTACTTAAAGCGGAACTCCACCCAAAAGGGGAAGCTCCGCTTGTTCGCCTCCTCCACTATCACATTTGGAATGTGATGTGGATACCTGTCAAAACCAGGTTCCTTGTCCCACTTCTGGGTAAAATGGCCTCACAACAATTGTGGCGATCTAAAAACTAATTTTATACAATTTGTTTGTAGGTTTTTTTTTTTTTTTTTTTCCTTCTTTTACAGGCTGGAGCTCCACATTAAAGTGGAACTTTACTAATAACAACTTGAAAGTGTTCTTTAGCAAGGAACATACATGTAATGTTTTTTCTACCAAAATGAGTGTGTGCTCTAAATTGCCTCCATGTTTCTCCTTGCTGGAGGCTGCCATTCTGCTGAAGTCCAGAAGTTGCAGTGTGTTACTGGATTTTAAACAGTATAGACACTTTTTTTTTTAATGTTTTACATAGCTATTCCTTCAAAAAGGGCCAGCCTAAAGGGGGTCTATCAGGGCCTTCATTTTCTGATTAAAGTTATATTTAAATTCTGACATGCCTTCTCACTTTTCACATCGCTGTTGGCCAATGTGATCTCTAATCGTATAGTAGGGGTGGGTTCTTTAATACGCAATTTCTTGTGCGGGTGTATACAGCAGTAATTTCCTCAACAACAAACAGATGACTGCACAGTTCATTATTTATCGAAAGCACAAGACAAGACGATCCAACTTGTTGGCCCTGGAAGTAGAACCTTTGCTTGTAGATGAGGAGGAGACCTAAAGGCTCTCACCAGCTTGTATATCTCCATCTTTGTTTGTGTTCACATTTATTTCCCGTGTTAATAAACCTTTTTAGATTATTCAGATGTCATATCAGAATCCCTCTTCCTGAAGGGGTGCCATCCTTCAAAAATGTATATATTTTAGTTTTATATTTTTGAATTTCATTTTGGCAGGGATGTAAATATGCAAGATGATATGGGCATATGTATATATTTTTAATTTAACAATAATGTTTAGAAGTATACAGTTGGTAGTTGTATAAATGCAAATTTGCACAATGTATCCATCTTTAAACCAAAGTGTTCTAATTTTTGTTGAATGTGCAGGTGATTGCGTATTCACAATCCTTTCAGTACTTGGGTATTCATTGGTAATTATTTGCACTGCCTTTAACTCAAGTGGGCGGAACTGCATTAATTATATCAATCGCGCTATGTATTTCTAGCCACTCCGATTTAATCTTGCATCGGGGGGGGGGGGGGGGGGGGGGGGGGTTATTCTCCATATCTAGATTATTCTTTGGTGAATGTCAGTTTGATAATCTAATACAAAACCTTTGCAAGGTTTTTGCCATCTTATTAGTTATACTGTCATTTTATTGCATACCAAAGCTTGATCTGTGTATCGCGCCTAATGGTACATGAATATTTTCGAGAATGCGGTTTATCGGGTTTTAGACATAATTGCTTTGCTAAGCAGGTGGTTATAAAGTCTCCCCCCTAAAGTTGCATGAATATTTTGGAAATCCCATTATTAGAAATGGGAAAACGACCCTGAAAATGTTGTTTTATTTTGGCCCCTTTTGCCCTAAAAACAAATATCTAATTTGCATAAGCTACTGGTGACGTAAAACACAACGACGTGCTGAAAAAAATGAAGTTCAATGCTTCCAAGCATGTGTCGACTTGATTCTGAGCATGCATGGATTTTTAACAGATGGTCGTGCCTACTAACGATCGTTTTTTTTCTTCTATCGGTTAGGAATCCATTGGTTAAATTTTAAACAAGTTGGCTTTTTTTTTAACCGATGGATAAATAACCGATTGCACCCACACACGATCGGTTTGGACCAATAAATGGTCCATCAGACCGTTCTCATTGGTTTAACCGATCATGTGTACACGGCCTTATGGATGCTATTGCCGTGGATGATGTTATAAAGAGGCAAAGAGGCTTAAATTGCATTGCCTTTTTAAAGTAACAAACCTTGTTTTATTCAGTAAGAATTGTAGAACTAAAATGTTTATTTTCAGATAACTTGTGGGGGGGGGGGGGGGTATTTGTATTAAATACATATGCATGTAATGTATGGGTCCACTGTTCAAGAAATGGCTCTGTGTACATTGTAACTGAACATTATAGATCTGTTTTATATAATGCTCGGCTATAATGTTTTAACTGGTGGCTGAGAACCGGTTTTATCGTGGCAGCTTAGAAATTATTCAGCAGGCTTAACCACTTATATTTACCTACAGTTTATAGATAACAATCGGTCTTTCTGCAGAATAGCAGGTGAATTGTTTGCTATACAGTATGTACAAAAGGAAAGGCTGTTTACTTGAAGTTAAAACAAACCCTATCTCTAAAGTTTAGTTTTTTTTTTTAATCTTTACTTGATCAGTCTAGGAAAGGACAGTAGAGGGATAATGTGAGTGTACAGTTACAGTAGCTATTGGCAAGTTTTGCAAATTTCCAGTCTTAGGAGTCTTGAACTGAAAAAAGAATATCAGGTTAATTTACCTTCTTTGTTGGTGCCAATGTCAGTAGTATCTTTTATGTGGGATACTGAAGCGCAGAACACCAGCTGCCAACTGGTGGTTTCTAGAAGTTTGTTCCAAAGCATCTCAAATCTGGAATAGTGGGCACTTGATATAAGGGGGATTCTGGTGCTCCAAGTTGTGTGTTGCCCTTAGTGAAAAAAAGTAAGTGGCTGTAATAGCAATACTTAATGATCTGATGAATCCTAATAAAAGAGTAAAGGGGGGGCACCAACTTAATGTGTACTAAAGAGTTCAGTCAAGGACGTGTACACAGAACACTTGCATAGTCCCATTGGGTTAAAGGATGCCCATCAGAGGATGGATTTTTGGGGTACTGAGATGTCGCTCTTCGCTGCCGGTCCTCCAGTTGATACAATATTTACTCCGGTTGTCTGTGAACCAGGAAGACGGGAAGCTTCACACTGACACGCTTCCACGTTCCAGACGGAAGTGATGTCACTGGGGGGCGGACATCCGAGCTGGGGATTGTAAATCGAAGACTACAGGCTACGCGCTTGGAGCTCACAGCTCCCTCTACTGGCCAGTAGAGGGAGCTCACAGCTCCCTCTACTGGCCAGTAGAGGGAGCTGTGATCTCTGTGCACGTACCCTGCAGTTTTCTTTGACAATCCCCAGCCCAGATGTCCACCCTTCAGTGATGTCACTTCTGCTTCCACGTTCCAGACGTTTTCAGCGTGGAGCTTTCTGGTTCACACAGACAACCAGAGGACCGAGAGCGGAGACCGCAGAGTGAAATCTGAGTACCCCAGAAATCCATCCTCTGATGGGCATCCTTTTACCCCTTGGGAATGTGTAAGTGTTCTCGAGTGTACACTTCCTTGACTGAACTGCTTCTTTTTCTTACAAATGTAAAACTAATGCCTACATTGTGTAGACAATTTTTTGTGAAACCTTCATTGGTTGGGATAGTTAATACAATTCTAAACGTTGGTGCTAAAGGACATTTAAGGGTGATTTAAAATTGCATCTTGGGACCACCCTATGTCAAATTTATGTCTGAAACCATATCTGTGCGTGATGGCAATATGCTTTTTTTTTTTTTTCCACGTTTTAAATAAATGGAAACTGTCTTTGCTGTGGTACAACATGTATTGGCCTACAGCTTCATGCATTTCCATTGATTTCAATGGTAATGCGTTGCGCCAAATGCACACCTTTTTGGTTCCAGCCTGAAAATGTGTTTATTTTTGGTTCTTGTTAAATAATAGTAATTTCTTTGCCATAATCGAGCACAAAGGTAGAGTGTCCTATCTAAATTATCAAGGTGCTGTGCCATGTTTGTGTAGTTCTAAAACTGGGAATATACTAATATAATATAAAATGTAAATATGAAAATATAAAACTGGGATTGTTCACAAAAAAGCATATTTTTGTCTTTGAAAAATCTGAATCTGTTACAAAGCAAGCATCAGCCAACAGGTGAAAAGCTGTGGCAGGGCTCTCCTATTCGAAAAGTCCAACACGCTCTGATACTAAAGGTCTTAAACACTTATTTTTTTTTTTTTCTTAATTTTATTTATTTTTGTTGGTGGGGGGGGGGGGGCTAGCGGGCAGGGGGTTAATGTGTAAAAAATATCTTAAACTTGTAAACTACAAAAAAAGAGATTCGCATACTTTTTTTCAAAATACCTTTTTTATAGTGTCTACATAAGAAGGCATTTTTCTTGGAAGAGAATGTACTGACCCATGTCGGAATGTGCATCAGTACAACATTAACCAGAGGGCTAGAATGTGTCTGATCTGAACACCATAGAAAATCATTAACCCATAATGCTTATATTGTATCAAAAAATACAATAGGCAAAGGCAGAGTTGATTTAAGCTTTGCTGGCTCAGAGTAGTGCTACAATGTCACTGACCTGCTGTGATCTGAGTTGGGCCCCATTCACATCTGAGTGATGTGGGAGCATCTGTGTTTTTTTTTTTTTTTTTCTTTCACTTTTTTTTTTGCCATGTTTTGGAGCTGCACCATTCACTTGAATAGGCTCCCCTTCTCTCCAAAAATCTGTCAGTGACTTCCTGTATCTTCCTTTGGAGCCAACTTTGGTGTGTTTTTGGACCATGCAATCTTGCACACTTTTTTATTTATTTTTTTACGTGATAAAAGTCTTTTTTTTTTTTTTTCACCCAAACGCATTTTGCGAATAGGTGTGAAAGGGGCCTTAATGTTGCAGGGGAGAATGGGCAGGGTGTTTTTTTTTTAATTTACATATTAATACAGTACACTTACCCTTTCATTTGAGCCAACTCACATTTTACATGCCACTTCATGATGAGGAAATCACTTCTGCATGAAGCATCTTTGCTCTGCCAACCAGCACTGGTCAATTGAATGGGCTCCCCAACCTAAACCTGTACTGGAAATGTATTGCAGCGGTCTATTTTGTTGACCAGCCCTGCTAAATACGTGTTCCCTGGCTATTATTTTGCTCAAGTAAAGGAGGCCATACACTGTCGAATTTCGAACGATTTTTAATTTTTTCAAAATCGGAAAGTTTTTTTTTTTTTTTTTTTGTGATCCGATTATGCCACCATTGATTTTTGAAATTCGGCCGCCAAAACCTTCATGTTGCCGGGAATATTTGTTTCTCTCTGGGAATATTCTTTTCTTGCACATGCACATTTATTTTTTCTATTACATTTCTCGCACGATTCTCCCATCATTGATCAGAAAATCTGCCGGTTTTCCGACATCCAACATGTCGGATTTCTCAAATTTGTTTGCCACACGAAAATCGGCTGTTGCTGCAGCCCACTAACGATGCAAAATACGAACAAAAATTTTTTGATACGATTTTCACAAGAAAATTCTTTCGAAATTCGAACCGTGTATGGCCGGCTTAACTTGAGAATTTTATGTGTCATTGATTTGACACAGATATGCACACTAGAAGTCCTGGCCTTTATTCCTCTGCATGCCTGTTCTGTGTCATTGGGATTGATTTACTAAAGGCAAATAGACTGTCGCAAGGAAACTTTTTGTAGATGTGATGAGAAATTTTGCTTTTGTAAATGATACAAATCACGTGCAAGGGGGGAATTTTTTATTTTTTTTTCTTGTACATGTTTGGATGATGGAAGTCTGTATCGCTTCACCTCATTCACTAAGCCAAGAGAAAATTCCCTTTCCAAGTGGGCAGCCTGTCTTCCTTAGTAAATAAACTGCATTGTCTACAACTATTTATTAATATATAATATAAATCAAGCACTTAAAAAATGCTAATACATTTTTAAATTGGTGCAATGTTTAATGTTTTCTATGCCAATGATTTTTGTATTTTATTAACGTGTTGTATAAACCTTTATTGAATATTCATGTTCTGACTGCCAAATAGGCTGAATATAAATGCATACCACACATTCTAAAGGCAGCCACTTAGTTGGTCTAGGCCTGCCTTTTTAGTGTTTCTATGACTTGGTTTAGAGGTGTATTTATGACCAAAAGGGAGCTGCTTTTTTTTTTTTTTTTTGTATGTGTTGGCAACATACACACTAACTGGCATTGTGCAAGTATGTGTTATATATATATATATATCTCTCATTTTTTTTTTTTTTTTTTTTTTTTCGTGGCTACTGTGTAATATAGTTTTGACATAATACACTGGGATGTTATTTGTGCTCCATGTGGTGTCCTGTGCTCAGTTCTTTTCCCCGCCGGGTGAACACTTTGTATCCTGTTGTCTTGAGGTTTATTTACTAAAGTCGAAGAGTGCAAAATCTGGCTGATTTCTGCATAGACACCAATCCTCTTCCAGGGTTTATTACCAAAGCTTAATTGAACAAGCTGAGGTTGGAAGCCGATTGGTTTCTATGCAGAAGTGTGTGTGTGTGTGTGTTTTTTTTTTTTTATATATTTCCCACTTTTCAGCTTTAGTAAATAAACCTCAGTGTCGTGCTGTCTCCTTGTGACCTACGCACAACACTCCATATGGAAAATGGTTAATTCATCAAACTTCTCTAAAGTAGTAGCTGTCTGTTGATTTTCATCAATGCATATGTTGACGCTCAGGCCAAGGTTCAGCCTGCTGAGTCTTGTGACATTTTAAAACTTGACAGTGTGGAGTACTGTATTTAGCAATAACTGCTTGTAAATGGATCTACAACACTAAACTATTTAATTAAAATGATTCTATTAAAGCTGGGGATTATGTGTCTTTTTATATTCTACACCTGTTTTTGTTTTAGTTTGAAATGAATTCTGCAGTAATAAAAATCCTAATTTTAATTTGGTAAAGCTTTCAAAATGGCTTATATATTGTGTAATGTAAAAATTATCTACAGTACTGTATTTCCTAAGAGAGAGAAGGCTTCAGATGTAATGGTGCATGTAATTACAACTTTTCAGAAGTTTCTAATAGGCTGACCTAACCCTAGCTTATGTTCAAGTATAACATTTACTTGCTAAACAGGTATGTAAAGGAATAAATAACTTCTGTATTGCAGCCCTTAATTAGGCAGATTTAATGTGTGCTCTTTTTATTACACGTGTCTTGTCGCTGTAATGACAGATCTATAATTGGGATTATGAGGCCTTTATTTTAGCAAATATTCTGGAATACCCATTGTCACAACCTGTAGTCTTATAACTGGCCAAAGATATTTTGTCAGGCTAAAGGTTTTATTGCACTGTAGTAACTTTTCTTGTGCTTTGTGTAATGTCTGTCTAATGTATCCACTCGGTGATCACTTCACTGTATTTAAAGATTATGTCATGGGATTATATCCTTAGTATTTTTAGACTAATTGAGATGACCTTGTTATGTGGACATGAAACAGCCTTTCAAATCCTAAAGCATTATTATTATTTATATATTATATAATTATTTTTTGAGAGAGGATATATTTCACAAGTTAAAAATAAAATTACCTGTTGTGTAGGTGTTACATTGATTTACTTCCTAAACACAAGGCTATTTTTACATCACATGGGATTGGGAATTCATGTAGCACACATTGGCATGCATTTTAGATAATGCTGTATTTTGATTTTGTAGCTCTGAATTTAATTGTCTTAATGGGGGGGGAAATTGCAGTAACTTCTGTAACTGCAATGTGCAATCACCTGTTCTTGACTGGTATACTGTTTATCTTTTTTTTTCCCTGATGTACAGTTTTTAGTAGGGGATCGGGAGGTCGGGCTCATCTGACGGCACAGAATAATAATAATTATGACTCCCATAATCCTGTGGCACACCTAAGATCTGGCTGGTTGAGAGAGGCTGGCATAGATTCAACAAGGTGTTGGAAACATTCCTCTGAGATTTTGGTCCATATTGATATGACGGCTTCATGTAGTTTCTGCCGATTTGTCATCTGTACATCCATGATGTGAATCTCCCATTCCACCACATCCCAAATGTGCTCTATTAAAATAAATGTAACATCATAGGAAAGTGACCTTATGAGAGTTGCCAACACCCCAGATCAATCAGAAAAATAGAAAATTCCCCCAGGGGAGGGGCTTTTTAGGCAACGGTAGTAAGCGTAAACGTAGTAGTGCGAGAGACAAAGATATATTTTATAATTATTTAATCGTATAAAATAAATCATACAATATAATATAAAACACTTTCCAAATACAAAATTACAAAATCGAGACTGATCCACATGAAAAAACTCTACAAGGCCCTACGCGTTTCGGGTGTTTCCCTTCTTCGGGGGCCGGAGTCTGTGTGGAAACAAGATATATTACATCGGGTTTACATAACCGTATTATCAAATAGTTTTTACAATTACATCAAATTTTAAAACAGCAAGCATAAAAAGTGCAAAAAGACAGAATCATACCAGTCATGGGATGAGACCTCGGTAAAAACACAGGGCAAAACGTCCATGGCAGAAAAATATTCCTGAGTAAGATGGTATACAGGAAATTGGGGGATAGGCACCTCACATCCAAAAGAAAGCAAACCCTGGGCCAAAACTGCCGGACTAGAGAAAATGTATAGTCCCTAGAATAAAGGACAAATTACACAAAATTGTATGCAAAATAAAAAGGGAATATATAAATTTTTGTTAAAGTAATAAAATGTAAGATATATACCTATCCAAGGGAAGTAATACTCAAGGATGGCCAGAGGGAGTCAGTATAGGGCACAGCAGAGAAAAACTAGAAAAATTCAAAAAATAACATTAAGCTTGGATTAAATCTAAAGGAAGGAGTAGAAGGAAAAAAAAGGGCTGATGATACAGGAACAAGCCATCAGCATACCTTGTTGTGAGCCTATTGCATGGTACCACCGCCATCAGCCAGGTCAAACATTCCCGGGAGACGGCGGTGTTTAAATAGGAAAAGAGGGCGTGATCAAGGAAAGGACGTGTGTACGGCGGGCGGAGCTCTGGCAGCGCGATCGCGTCACTGTCGCGTTATTGCTCACCGCCCTCTAGCCCTGGTATGATACCTTAAGGAGGGCGGAGAAAGTGGGTTTTTCAGTGACCTCATTGTCATGTTCAAGAAACCAGTGGTGAGATGATTTGTGACGTGGTGCATTATCCTGCTGAAAGGAGCCATCAGAAGATGGGTACACTGAAGGGATGGACATGGTCAGCAATTCTTGTGTAGGTCGTGGTGTTTAACCACTTCAGCTTCGGAAAGGTTTACCCCCCCCCCCCCATAATCGGGCCATTTGTTGTGATAGAGCACTGACAGATGCATGGTATTGTGACGCTGTACCCAAATACAATTTGTCGCCCCCCCCCTCCTTCACCACCAATAGAGCTTTCGTCCTCCTGCGGTTTTTATTTTTTTGAGCTAGAAACAAAGAACCACTGAGAATTTTGAGAGAATAAAAAAAAAAAACTTTTTATTCTGCTCTAAAAAGCAGCCAATAAAAAAAATGTAAACAAATTTCTTCATTGTTATATTTTTTTTTAATTATATTTTTGCTGGTCAATTTTTTTTTTTTGGTTCTGTTTGTGTATGATTTTGAAATGTGGGGGTGACATTCCTGCCGGAAAAGGGGTGTCACCCTCATTTGTGGTGGAGAAGTGATCCCCAGTTCCGTGTAAATGGTGTATGAATGTACAGTGACATAATTGGAGCCGTGGCATGGCGTTGCTGCTCACAAGTCCTGCATGGTGGGCTTGTGCCAATCCAATGTGATGTGTCTGTGGTGCATGCATGCATTCTCATTGTGCCATGATTAATGTGTGTGTTTAACGTGCAAAGATGCCTAATGTGAGCTGGCTCCTGACTGCTCTTCCCTCAGAAGACGGGGTAGCCTCGGTTAGGGGGGGATTGTCTGGTTCAAGGGTCAGGTCATCACTTATGTCAATCTCCAGGCCCTTTCTCACTGCAAAGTTGTGCAGCATGCAACATGCACCGATGATCTGGCATACAAAGTTTGGGGAATACAACAGGGTACCATGGGGGGTTCCGTATAGGAGTCATGAGATGGGGTCCCAGTGCATATGCAGAGTCACCCTGAAGGGATAAGACAGGAGGATGTTAGTAGTGCATGTGCCCCTTGTGATTTCAGCAGCATGGGGGGGGACAGTCATGCATGCCACCCATGTCACTCACCAACCAGCCAGCTGTCCCCATACATGTTCTGTTCGAAATCTGTGGGGATGGGGCTAGGATTGTATATGTAGCTGTCATGGGTGGTGTCATGTGTTGGGCTGGTGATGTCCTCCTGCAGGGTTGTGGTTAATTCCAGGATGGCATGAGGGGTGAATCTGAAGATGCGAGACACCTCAGAATCACTCATGCCAAAGATGTCTATGCGTGTGTGATATATCAAGTGAAGAGTGAGGGGCTTGTATCGGATAAGATTATTATATCCATCAAGGTTTTAAAGGGCTATTGAAAGATAGTGAGACTGTGTTTGTTTGTAATTTGTATGTATGGATGTATATATGTATGTATGTATGTATATTTTTTGTAAAAATGTTTATAAAAGCAAAGAATTTTTTTTTTTTTTTTGGAAAAAAAAAAAATCCTCTCCCGTGCCCTCCTCTGTGCCCTCCTCCTTCTTTGCTCATCTAAAGTCAGTAGTATAGCTATGAGCATGGATGCCACTAGCATGTTGGCATACAGTTTGTTGGGCAGCAAGTGTGACTGCTCAGCTCCTCACTAACTGTCAAGGGATGCCTACGCAGGCATCCGATACTAGGCAACAGGTCAATGGGCTGCACTAAAGTCAGTAGGCACCAGGATAGTGACAAAATATACGTTTTAAAAAAAAGGTTAAGCACACGTGAAACAGTCGTGTAAAACCCCCAAGACAAGCAAGCATAACACAGCAAACCCCAAACCAATAATCAACAAATATATACAAGGTGGGAGCATATATACCAGGTCAAGCAGGGATGTGAGAAACAAGGGGAAGCAGAGTCCAGGACAGGGCAGAGATCAAATCAGGAACAGGTTGTGTTCAGCTAACAGATCAGGCAGGTAACAGGCTGACAAGGAAAAATACTGAAGCACTGGATTGTAGTGCAGGGCGGGCTTATATACACCTGTAGCAGTTCATCCCAATTAGAGAGGCGTCCATCCCATGGGAGACACCCGCTGGACATCAGAACTGCACCCCTGTTGCTGGGAGAAACAGTGCCACCAGCAGGTGACCAAAGCCATGACATGGATCATGACACTAACAGTGTTGCTTTAGCTGACATGTTGACGGGATTGTCTAATTTTATACCACCTTTTTATATGGTCTAATTTTAGACCGGACGTGCAGCTGTTGCGCACAGCGCGTAGCCTGCGCGTAGCCTGCGCTGCACCAACGTTTTTTTATGGATCCCCGTAACTCCCTCATTTGCATATTTGAATAGAAAATCAATGGTGTGTCTAGCGCAGTTTTGCGTGGACGGATACGCCGGTCTATCGAAATTACGCCGGTCAAAAAAAAGATTTCTTGCGTATCTCGTTTTGGGGATGCGGCGCATCGAAAACGCATGCGCAAATTTAGACTTACGCCGCGCATCTCCTGTAACGCTGGCGTAATCGCTCTGTGAATCTGGCCCTATGAGATTTATTTTACTAATGGCGACAGTCAGCGACTTATAGCAGCACTGCAATATTGCAGTGGACAACCTAACACTTTTGGGGACTAGTGGCGTCATTACAGTGATCAGTGCTACAAATATGCACAAGTCACTGTACTAATTATTATTGAACTGGTAGGGAAGGGGTTAACATCAGGGGCGCTTAAAGGGTTAGGGCTCATTTCCACTGGCGTTTTTACAGCCACTTTTCTGAGCGTTTTTTGCAGCTTAAAAACGCCTGTCCATGTTAGTCTATGGCCTCATGCCCACCATGACGTTTTTGAGCTGTAGATGGCTAAGCTGCAAAAAAAAAACGCGGGACCAGTGCGTTCTGAAGCTCCAGCAATAAAGCTGTAAAAACGCCAGACATTAAATGCGCACAAACGCTCAAAAACGCGACTGCTGCGTTTTTAAAGCTCCAGCTCCAAAAAAAAAAATGTTTTTTATTTTTTTTTTTTCTAAAATAAACATGGACAAACGTTTTTAAGCTGTAAAAAACGCTCAGAAAAGTGGCTGTAAAAACGCCAGTGGAAATGAAGCCTTAAATGTGTGCCTAGGCAGTGATTACCAACTGTGAAGGGGTGATTTTGCTACTTGAAGACATAGAGCAGTGTTCCTGCTTCACAGGATCCATGTCTTCTGTATTCACAGAATGACAGTCTGACTTGTTTACGTAGGCAGACTGTCATTCTGTCAGAGTACCAAGTGGACATCGAGCCCGCGGGACCTGCTGATCGTCTAGCTCATGGGTCTTCAAACTATGGCCCTCCAGTTGTTCAGGAACTACAAATCCCATCATGCCTAGTCATGTCTGTGAATGTCAGAGTTTTACAATGCCTCATGGGATGTGTAGTTCCGCCACAGCTGGAGGGCCGTAGTTTGAGAATCCCTGGTCTAGCTGCTGTGTAAAATCCCAGCAAGAGCAAGCCGCCTGCTCACGCCTAAAATTTGGAAGTGCAGAATCGCGTATATAAATGGAGATTGTGCACAGAGCGGCTGCCCTGTAGCAATAAATCTGTAAGGGCTTATTTACTCTTGCTTCGGCTTCAACACACATTACGGCTACTTTTACACTTGCTTCAAAACATGGCTTCAGACAGGCTTGCTTTTGCTTTGCTTCAAAAATTATACATATACTGTAATTTAGTGGTGCTTCAAAGCCTCCATAGAACACTATGGCAAAGCTTGCTTGAAGCACCAAGCAAAAGCCATGTAAACCGAACTGCAAGCTAACAAGTTTATTTAGTAACATTAGCTTTGACTGGTGTTCAGAGATTTAACCACTTGCCCACCAAGCCTGTTTTTCAGATTCGGTGTTTACGAGACTAAAACTGTTTTTTTTGCTAGAAAATTACTTAAACCCCCCCAAATATATATATATATATAACACCCTAGAGAATAAAATGGCAGTCATTGCAATACTTTTTATCACACCGTATTTGCGCAGCGGTCTTACAAGCGCACTTTTTTTGGAAAATTCACTTTTTTGAATAAAAAAATAAGACAACAATAAATTTGGCCCAATTTTTTTATATATTGTGAAAGATAATGTTACGCCGAGTAAAATGATACCCAACATGTCACGCTTGAAAATTGCGCCCGCTTGTGGCATGGCGTCAAACTTTTACCCTTAAAAATCTCGATAGGCGACGTTTAAAAAATTCTTCAGGTTGCATTTTTTGAGATGCAGAGGAGGTCTAGGGCTAGAATTATTGCTCTCGCTCTAACGATCGCGGCGATACCTCACTTGTGTGGTTTGAACACCGTTTTCATATGCGGGCGCTACTCGCATATGCGTTCGCTTCTGTGCGTGAGCTCGTCGGGATGGGGCGTTTTTAATTTTTTATTTTTTTTTGTTATTTATTTTAAATTAGTTTATAATTTTATACACTGAAATAAATAATAAAAAAAAAAATATCACTTTTATTCCTATTACAAGGAATGTAAACATCCCTTGTAATAGAAAAAAGCATGACGGGTCCTCTTAATAATGAGATCTGGGGTCAAAAAGACCTCAGATCTCATATTTAGGCTTAAATGCAAAAAAAAAAAAAATTAAAATGTCATTTTTTCAAATAACATTAAAAAAAATGTCTCTTTAAGACGCTGGGCGGGACTGACGTTTTGACATCACTTCCGCCCAGCAGAGCTCAGGGGATGGGTGGGGGCGATTTTTCCCTCACTCGTATCCCCGCTTAGGAGCCGAACGGACCCGATTGCCTCCGCCGCTACCGACGGTAAGCGGCAGAGGGCACGGCAGAGCGGCGGGAGGGGGGGGCCCTCTCCCGCCACCGATAACGGCGATCTCGCGGTGGAGACCGCCGTTATCATTAACAGAACTGCCCACAGAAGAGATGGATATCTCGGTTGTGGCAGCAGCTGCTGCCGTTACTGAGATATCCATCTTTCAAAATATGACGTCTTTTTACCATGAGGGCAAGGGCAAGTGGTTAACAAAGCATGTGTGAAGCTTTGTTTTGAAGCAAGCGTAAACTAGCTTTTATGGGTCGGTCATAAAGCAGATAAACAATAAACAATGCTCAATTGGTACTGAGGGGCCCAAAGTGTGCCAAGAAAATATCCCCCACACCATTAAAATAGACATGTGCACTGGCAAAAAAAATGTTGTCTTTGTTTCGTTTTGTGTGTTTATTTTTTTTTGGGGGGGGGGGGGGGTCATTTGTTATGATTGAAATTTTGTTATTTCGTATAAATTAGAAAATCTGAAAAAATAAAGAAATTCAAACTGACTAAAATCCGAAATAACTAATAACGAACTATTAAATTAATAGGAATTGGAATCTCCTTTCAAAAGTGGCTGTTAGTGAACGCAATGAATACGAATTTATCCAAAGTTATGAATTATCCAAAATAACAAATGCTACATCTAAATGAATGGAAAGTAACAAATTAATAATAAAAAGTTGAAATAATTATTCATTTGTTGTTTTATATAATTTTGTAACTTTGGATACATTCGTATTCATTATGTTCACCAACAGCCAAATTTAAAAGGAAATTCCAATACCCATAATTTGATAGTAATAGTTATTAGTTGCTTATTTCAGATTTTCGTTTTTTTTATATACGTTTTTTTGAATATCGGAAAAATTTGTTAAATGGGTTTTTGGTAATTCTAATATTTCCACATTAACAAATTTGTCACCTTTAATTCATTTGGAACAAAACTAATTATACATGTATACATTACAGTTGAAACAATGGTTTCCCAAACTCTCCAAGGGAATCTGGGTTCTACTGGCCCTCCCGTCACAGTCCTAAAATGCATTTACATTCAAGATGGTGCTGCTATAAGACCGTAAACCTTAGGATGATGCAGTAGTGGGCTTGGCACTATATGGTCATATAGTGTAACCAAATCCCCATATTTTTGAATGTTCAGGTGTTTTAAATAGCTTTGCAGGATTTAAATGTAATTTTTGTATGTGTTTTAGGGTGTGCCGCCCAAGTCTGTTGTTTGTATCTTGTAAACTAGACGCTTGCTCCCTTTCTTCAGGAAGTCTACAAAATGGAACAGTATTGTACATGACAACTATTCAATGGTCGTTTAGCCGCAAGGGTTGTCGGCCCTTGTCGTTTTCCCATTCACAGCACACTAACATTTGTTGCAGATTGTGACAACTAGCAGGGGAGGGAAGAACCCCTTGAAGCTGTCAGAATGGGGGGGGGGGTCAGTGAATCTGGTAATGTTAATTAAGGGGGAACTCTGATGTGGGGGGAGGGGGCTCTGGTGAATATAGACTACCTTCCGCAGAGTGAATACGCTAAGGTAAGGGAGGGTTACTAATATGGGGGGAACCTTTATATCAGTGCCCCCTTACATTATTGTATTCACTCCCCTCCTTAGATCAGTGACTCCCACTCAGACTGGCCTGGTGGCACTGTCACTAACCTCCTCTCACGTGCACCGTGTGGGGCTTAGTCAGTCGGCTCCAGCTTGGTGGCTCTGATCTCCTCTCCACAGTCCACACGTCTGTTTCTTCCCGTAACCCCCATCCCGGTGCTCCCACTATTGACTACTTTCTAGGATTCCCTCAGAGACTGCAGACATGATAAAAGACAGGTCAGAGGCTGTGGACACGATACAGGAGTTGGACAGAGGCTGCAGACATACTGCAGGTGGTGGACAGAGGCTGTGGACATACTGCAGGCGGTGGACAGAGGCTGCGGTCTGTGGACATACTGCAGGAGGTGGGCAAAGGGTGATGACATACTGCAGTCTGTGGACATACTGCAGAAGGTGGACAGAGGCTGCGGTTTGTGGACATACTGCAGGAGGTGGACAGAGGCTGTGGACATACTGCAGGAGGTGGACAGAGGCTGTGGACATACTGCAGGAGGTGGATAGAGGCTGCGGACATACTGCAGGAGGTGGACAGAGGCTGCGGACATACTGCGGGAGGTGGACAGAGGCTGCGGACATACTGCGGGAGGTGGACAGAGGCTGCGGACATACTGCGGGAGGTGGACAGAGGCTGCGGACATACTGCGGGAGGTGGACAGAGGCTGCAGACATACTGCAGGAGGTGGACAAAGGCTGTGGACATACTGCAGGAGGTGGACAGAGGGAAAATAGATAAAGGTCTGGTGTCACCAGAGACACACCTCCATCCCTGCATATAGCGTCAAAAAAGAAAAATTCGCCCTTGGGACTTTGAGTGAGGTGAGCACCTTGGAGCCAATAAAAAAACAGGAGTAATTATAGTGATATATATATATATATATATATATATATATATATATTACACTATAATCACTCCTGTTCATATAATTACTCCCCTTCATACATATATATATATATATATATATATATATATATATATATATATATATATATATATATATATATATACTATAATTACTCCTGTTATTTTATTGGCTTCATAGTGCTCACCTCACTCAAAGTCCCAAGGGCAATTTTTTATTTTTTGACGAGGTGGACAGAGGCTGCGGTCTGTAGACATACTGCAGGAGGTGGACAGTGGCTGCGCGCATACTGCAGGAGGTGGACAGAGGCTGTGAACATGACACAAGAGGGGGACAGAGGCTGTGGAAATGACACAGGAAGGGGACAAAGGCTGCGGACATGACACAGGAGGGGGACAGAGGCTGCAAATATAATAGTGTCCTCATCCCCTTACAGTAGCCTCCTCCTCTGTCCACCATCATCTTACTTCTCCACATCATCAGTATGCTGTGTCCTCCTGTGCCCCTTCCACCTCTCCACATAGCAGATCTGACCTGTGGAGAGGTGAAAGTTGCACAGGAGGAGGACACGGCATACTGATGATGTGGAGAAGTAATATGATGGTGGCCAGAGCACATCAGTCTCTGTCCCTCCCCTGCATGACAGTGCCACAGCTTTACCCTCTGGGTTCCCAGTGATGTCCTCCTTTAGTTGATATGCCCCCAGTTTTACTCTCCTCCTCACCCCCTGCTCAGCTCCAAGTCCTCCTATATAGGGCAACCGCTATTGTGTCCCGACAAGTGCCGTGTCGACTCCCGATCTATTCAAAAATGGCGCCGGGCGGCACCATTACGTTACTGTGCATGCGCTGTCCGGCCGAGCGCATACAAGCTTTCCCGAGCCCAGCCGCTTTCAGAACGGCGCATGCGCAGTTGCATTGTCAGCTCGTGGCCATCATTTTTACAGGCTTCCGATGCCCGTAACAGACCTCAGTGCCCTAATTATCTGTGCAGCCCCTACTGTGCCCAGCTGTGATGCAAATATGTGCCCATCAGAAAAGTTGGTCAGTGCCTGCTTGTCAGTGCTGCCTATCCATGCCATCTATTAGTGCCCATCAGTGCTGCATATCAGTCCGTGCTGCATATCAGTGCCAGTCCGTGCTGCAAATTGTTGCAGCCTCATCAGTGCACATCAGTGAAGTAGAAAATTATTTATTTACAACATTTTGTGACAAACAAAAGATTTATTTTATTTATTTTTTTCTAATTTTTCAGTCTTTTTTTCATATTATTTTTATAAAAAAAAATAGTGGTGATTAAATGCCACCAACAAAATCTCTATTTGTGTGAAAAAAATGTATAAAAATGTCATATATGTGCAGTGTTGCATGACTGCGAAATTGTCATTCAAAGTGTGACCTCGCTGAAGTCTGAAAATTGGCCTGGGCAGGAAGGGGGTAAAAGTGCCCGGTATAAAAAACAATTCAATCCAATACTATTAAATTACAGGGACATACATGGAGGGAAGCATGTCAGTTATTTAACAGTTTTGGGGAGAATTCATCTTTAAATTAGGCATCTGTTTAAACTGCAATGTAAAAATATATATATATATTTTGGTTGCTTTCCTTTACAAAAACTTTGAGTTATAAAAGTCTGGACAGTTCATGGATATGGCAAAACATTTACCAATATTGCTTGGCAAATATAAAATCCAGTATGTATTACACTATTAAAAAGTGTGCTTTCCTAGAACACCAAATCGTAACTAATGTCATATAAAGCCCTGCAGCTGCAAGCTAAAACAGAGTAATGGAGATTAATATCAATAAGCAATAAAAAAGAAAAGAAACAGAGTTGTTTTAGTGCCACTTGACTTTCAATTGGCTGTAAATTATAGAAAAAGCAGAGACTCAAAATGGTATTGGTAAATACATGTGGCTGCATCTGTGCACCTGATGCTTGATCCTTAACCTGACCTCTGTTGTGACCTTTGACCTCAAAGTGTGATATTGCCCTATGCCCTTTCATTTCTTCACATCAAATTGAAAACAAGATAAAACAAATAAATGTAAATGAGATGCAGAGGTTTCTTTTTTTTTTTTTTATGCAAAAAATATGGAACGACTGCCTGGAGAAAGGTGATCAATCAAATCTCTTTAACTGGGTATGTAGAGCAATAATCTAAAATCAGCCATGGGGCCAACAGCAGCTGTGAAGGAGCTTCAGCAATCCACAAATCGTTTTGGGACAATGATAACCTGTGACAAGCATGAAGTCAGTCACCGATGAAGCCACCCATATTGCATAGTTAGCTTTGATCAAGACATGCATAATGTAGTTAATATTGGATCACTGAATAAAACATATTTGTTATCAAAGTTGTTTGTTCATAGATCTTTTACCAAGAAATGATGGGATGTGCCCATCTTGGTTCAAAATGTTGCAGTCTGGACAACCCCTGAGACTTTTCTCTTTAAAGGGGTTGTAAAGGTTTGTTTTTATTTTCTAAATAGGTTCCTTTGAGCTAGTGCATTGTTGGTTCACTTACCCTTTCCTTTGATTTCCCTCCTAAAGGTTTTTTTTTTCTTTGTCTGAATTTCTCACTTTCTGTTCCACCTCAGTAAGCTGTTCTGGCTGACTAACCCCCAGCCAGAACAGCTCGGATGATGGGGGCAAGCTTACTGAGGAGAAACAGGAAGTGAGAAATTCAGACAAAGAAAAAAATAGGATTTTTAAATACAGCTTACCTGTAAAATCCTTTTCTTGGAATACATCACGGGACACAGCCATTGATAATTACTTAGTGTGTTAGATAGTCACCACAGGTGATTGGACATTGGCAACCCTAATTACAGGGCGAGTTCCTCCCTTTATATAACCCCTCCCATATGGGGAGCACCTCAGTTTTGTAGCAAAGCAATAAGTATCCCAACATTACCTGGTAGAATTTAGTGAATGTATGGACCAAAGACCAAGTAGCGGCTTTGCAGATCTGAACCATATAGGCCTGGTGATGCACTGCCCATGAAGCACCCACTGCTCTAGTCGAGTGCGCTTTCACCTGAAAAGGAGGAAACTTATTTTCTAAAGTATAGGCCTGAATAATGACTTGTCGAATCCAACTTGCAATAGTGGATTCGACACTGCCTAGCCCTTCCTTGGGCCCTGTGGCAGAATAAATAGGGTGAGGACGCAAGACCACCCTGTCTTGAATAATCGTATATGGTTCTCTACATGAAAGAGCTGCCAATTCTGATACCTTCCTTGCTGAGGATATGGCTACAAGAAAAACTAGTTTCTTTGTCAAAAGAAGTAAAGAAGCATGGTGCAATGGTTCAAAAGATTGTCTGTAAAATAGACAAAACCAAATGTAAGTCCCATGGGCACACAGGAGACTTAACTGATGGATTCAAGCACAGCGCTCCCTGAACAAAGGCCCGGATCAGGCAATGAGAGGCAAGCGGTTACTGAAGTTTGGCCTTTGATAGTGCTCAAGGCCAACTTAATTTCTATGCCTGACAAATGAGGCTACCCTCTTTCCAAATAACCTCATGCACAGACAAACGGATGGAAGGTTTTTTCCTTGCCTTTATCACTCGGACCAGATCCTTTATGGCATCGGCCTTTGGCCTGGGTAGGAATACCCTGCTTTGGGACGTGTCCAATAATCATTCCCAAATATATTCCAGCCTTTTTTGAGGTTGTAAGGAGGATTTTTCCAAATTGAGGACCCAGCCTAGTCACTCTAAATACTCCACTGTGCTACGCACATTGCAGTCTAGGTGTGTTTTGGACTAATATATGAGAAACAGATCGTCCAGATAGGCTGTTACTGCTATGCCCTGTGCCCTCAGCTTTGCCAGAGGTGGGGCTAGTATCTTTGTTAATACCCAAGGTGCAGTAGCCAGACCAAATGGAAGGGCCACAAACTGGAAGAGGCGCTGATCTACCGTAAACCTTGCATCTCTGATGTCTATTGACAGGGTGGAGACTACTGAACAGACAGACTCCATGCGTAGAACCCTGAGCTCTGATCTTCTGGGGCTACTTCCATGTTTACTCCTTGGGCCAAAAGGCGTTCCAGGGCCAAAATCAATGGCCTCCCTTTCTCTGGATTCTTGGAAATCCTTGATCTCAGAAAACAGGGTGGCGGAAGTTCTCAGAATTCCAGCTTGTAGCCGAAAGACACCATGGAGATGACCCAATTGTCCTGAACCTTTTACCGCCAGGCATTTGCAAATTGCAGCAGACTTCCCCCCGCTCTGCCAAGCGGTTGTGGCCCTTCATAGGGAAGTTTTGGGGTTTTGTTTGGAAGACCCTAAGCCCCACACTCTTTTCTGCCCTTGGGCTTGGCTTTGGGCTTTTCCCCTAGTATTAGACAGGGAGGCCGTTGCCACTACCTGGAAGACGAAGTTCCAGGGGCTGGGGAAAGAGAACGTTTAAATGAGGGACGTTTACTCTTCTTCTTAACCGGCAACAGTGTAGACTTGCCTCTGGTAATCTTTTGGATATATTTGTCCAAATCATTCCCAAATAGGCATTCCCCATAGAATGGGAACGCCGCCAAGTATCTTTTGCAAGAAACCTCAGCTTTCCAATGCTTTTGCCAAAGGGACCTGCGCATGTGTACCAGCAGGAGATTCAGGCGGGATGCTTGCTGAACCAAGTCAATAATCGCATTAACCGCAAAACATAGGGCCTTAGGAATGTCCACATAAACCTCAATTTCCTCTGCAGGGAGGAAATTAACCACCTGTTTTATTTGTTCCTTAACTGCTTGCCGACCTGCCGCCATCATTTTACTGCGGCAGGTCGGCACGCCTGGGTGAGAGCCCGTAGCTCTACTTTGGCTCTTTAAAGGCCCGGCAGGCACGCGCGATCGCTCGGTACAGAGCGAGGACCGGGAGCTATGTGTGTAAACACAAAGCTCCCGGTCCTGTCAGCGGGGAAATGCAGTGATTTCCCCTAGTGAGTTCACCCCCCCCATACAGTTAGAACACACCCAGGAACACACTTAACCCCTTCCCCGTCCCCTAGTGTTAACCCCTTCACTGCCAATGGCATTTTTATAGTAATTCAATGCATTTTTATAGCACTGATCGCTATAAAAATGCCAATGGTCCCAAAAATGTATCAGAAGTGTCCGCCATAATATCGCAGTACCGCAAAAAACGCTGATCGCCGCCATTACTAGTAAAAAAAAAATTATTAATAAAAATGCCATAAAACTACCCCCAGTTAAAGCAACGCAGTGCCGAATCACAAAAAGTGCTCTGGTCATTGGGCAGCAATATGGTCTGGGGGTTAAGTGGTTAAGAAACTGGCACATGCCAATTGCTGCAACTGCAGGTTGTACCACAGCACCAGCCATAGAGGAGGAGGCTTTAAGCAAAGATTCCAGTTTTTTTATCAGTTGGATCATTGAAGCCCTGAGCATTGTCTACAGGACAGGACAGGTTTTTGTTTACATGAGAAATAGCCGCGTCTATAGCACCCCCCATTTCTTGGTGAAACCTTCCTCCATAGGGTAAAGGATGGAAAACTTCTTAGTAGGAGAAAACTGTTTATCTGGGTGCGCCCAGTCATCATACATTAATTTCTCCAACAAGGGTTGTATTGAGAAGGTACACGCAGCCTGTGGGGATTTCCGAGACCCCAAGGAGGAAACAGAGGACATCGCAGCCTGATCCTCAGACTGCAGTCCCCAGACTGCACCTGATCCTCATCTCCAGATAGGGATTTTTCACCCTCAGAATGCTCATCTGATGAGAGAGCCAGAGCAGATGAAGGGGACCTACCCCGCTTTCTGCCACCTTTTGAGGAGGTTACGATTAATGTAGCAATCCTTCCTTCTAAGCCATCCAAAGTAGCTTTTAAAGTGTCCTCAGTGACACATACAGGCGCTGTAACATTAGGAGAGGCTGCAAAGTCTGACAGGGGTACATGTTCATCCTGTGAGACTATTACCAGTCTCTCAGGGGGATGACAATCTGCAGGCATGACCAGAGCCCCTAGCCCTAGGCAGGGATCCCTTAGTGCCTCTTTTACCTGCCCCTGACCCCCTCTTACTGGGAGACATAGTCCTTTAAGCTGCAAAGCAGAGGTACTAGTACAGGTGCAATCACTGCTGTGCTAAAAGTCCTACAATACACATATATCAGCTACTGCACAACCTGATGGCGAGTAGGTGCCTTAGGTTTGCATGGTCCGATCCCATGGGATGCTTACAGCCTACAGCTCTATTCCACGCCACTTACAGAAGGCTCTGGTACACTGGGCTTTTAAACACAAGCCTCTTGGCGTCTGCACATTGGAGAGCTGTGCACGCGCACAGGCACTAGCAACCATGCCCCCCTCCTTCTTCCCCTGCCACCTGACAGTCAAAAGTGCACTTCTGGCATGTGAACGCACACGCCACCTATCATGGCAGTGGCCATGGGTGAAGGGGGAGAGAAAGGACTACTGGGGGCTTTGCGGGTACCTCGTATGCGTATGTGGTAGAGCCTGCAGCGGAGGAGGTGAGTGGTGTTTTAAACAGACCGATTTCACTGAGCGTGTCCCTGGATGGCATGTAAGAGTACACCAGGTATGTAACTTACTCCCTCTGGTGGCAGAAACAGGCAAGACATGCTTCCTCACAAGAAACATTTAAAAAATTATCTTTGCTTACTTTATCCCTGCCACAGGAAAGTTGCTAAAAATATCAGATCCAGCCTTCACCTATCACGGCCGGTAGTGTTGTTCCATACTTCAGGTTCATGGGTTCCTTCTTACAGGATCCTCTTACCTGGACCTGCCAGAACTTTTTGTGCCACTGTTGTATTAGTACACCAAAGCCTGGATCCCAGAGCACAGACCTCCGCAGAGAGACATTACAGGCAAACCCTGTTTCCTCTTTTCATGTGTCCCGTGATGCATGAACAAGAAAAAACATTTAAAAGGGAAATCGAAGGTCAGAGATTTAAAATACACTGGTTTGAGAGACCTACCTGTTGACACTTACACAGTTAACATATGCACTTGAAAATATTACTAAAATTAATACAAGATTTCTCAACCAGGGTGCAGTGGAACCCTAGGGTTCCTCCAGAGATTGCTAGGGGGTTCCTTGAGCCATGAGAAATGTATGCCCTTTAGATTAGGTTCCCACTGACACCATTGATCCTTTTAGCTATCTATAAGTGAATAATTCTTCCCAATGACCACAAGTGTAAGGAGCATTCTTCTCAAGATTTTTTAAGGGTTCCTCTGTGTCAAAAAAAGTTGAGAAAGACTGCTCTACTACCTAAGTTATAAGTTCACTTGTTTTTAACTGTACCTGAATGCAACTCAAGTCAGCTTTCTCCTGTGAATACAATAGTCTGCAGTAACTAAACACTACCTGCATGCCAGCTTAGCATACCTTGTTTAAAGTCTGAATAAAAAAAAATCCATTCTTTAGAAACTTTCGGTTTCATGGAGTATTTAGTTAGCTAAGCCTGTTGTAAGGAACTAGAGCAAAGAAAGACCGTTGAATATCCACATGTCACTATAAACACCTTATTTATCTCTGTGGTCATTAATCACTAAGTAACCAAACCTCTTATGCAACCAAACAATTGCTTGCGTCACTTGTCCTATATTTTTAAAGGGGCTTTTAATGCTAGTTACTTCTAGAATATACTGTATGGATAGTAAACAAAAATAAAATACATTTGCACATTTAAAAAAAGTTTGTAATGATTTTGTATACATTTATGTCGTCTTAAAGCGGAGTTCCACCCAAAAGTGGAACTTCCGCTTTAAGCATTCTGTGCCCCCTTACATGCCACATTTAGCATGTCATTTTTTTGAGGGGGGAGTGGGTAACTTATTTTTAGTGGGACTTTCTGTCCCACTGCCTTCCTCCTCTTCTCTGCCGCCTAGGCTACTCCTCTTCTCCCCCAGGTGGCCCCTCCCTGACAGAAAACTTCTGGGACACGTGACAGAGCACAGCAGGTCTTGCGTATTTGTGGTGCGCCCTCGGCCATGAAGTCGTGAGCTGTCATGGCCGGGTGCCCACAGTTGCTATGATGGCGCCGCAGAGAGGAGGGGGAGGGGAGAGAGTCTCCGGACGCCCGCATTGCTGAACCATGGGACAGGTAAGTGTCTGTTTATTAAAAGTCAGCAGCTACACTTTTTGTAGTTGCTGACTTTTAATAAACGAAAAAACTCTGCTTTAAGCTCTGCATTTTGCAATGTGATTGTACAAACTCCTTTAGATCTGCCAACAACTTTGTAGTATCAGGGTTTGCCTGATTGGATACTTATTGCTTGGACAGATTAGGTAGGTCCTCATATTACATAACGTATATGTGTGTTGCCAACAGCCCTTAAAGTTATGAATAGTTTATTCAAATCTGGCCATTTTTACACTGTCCATAAACGTCCGTTACGTCAGTGGTTGCCTGTAAAAAAAAAAAAAAAATGTCCATGGGCCGGCTTTGGAACTTTGCATGCTCCGTTCTGAATCTGGACAAATGTTACTCTGGCTGTGCTGTGCGGCAGCAGTATTTAGGGCAGGAGAAGCCCTCTGTAAAAAAAAAAAAAAAAATAGACTCAGCAACCATAGCCAGAAGATTTGCAGTGCAGTAACAACTTTACATTTCTTTGCCCCAGTAAGCAGGAGAAGTAGGAACCTCCACTACCACAGCCAATAACACTTTCTAACCCCAACCCATCCGCCCCCCTACCCCTACGTCATCACTCACCAACCCACCACTCAGTGTTCAGCCAGTGCTGAATCAAAGGCATAGCCGCTGCCCACTAGGAGGCTAAACTCCTCACCTCCTGTCCAATCACTTTATTCCACCCACCCCCAAATTTCACCTCCCATCCAATGTCATTTACTTGTGTCTGCCCAACCTTGCCAACAGACTAACCCCTGGCACGGACTGTGCTCTGAAGGGGCAGCTAGGCGCATATTTGAAATAATAGCTGCTGTTAGCTACTATGGCCTAAGTTGCCCTGGGGAGACCAGCCTAGGGCAAAGGTGCAGCATAATAGGTAAGTGAGCCTTCTACACACAGGACAATCCCCTTATTTGCTCTATCCCCCCTCCTCTATGGTGACCCTAAAGTAAGGGGGAACACTTATAGAAATGTTTCCTATTACTCCCCTCTTATACCGGTGTCCACCCTTACCATAGTGTATTCACTCTGTGGACTTATATGTAAGGGGGGACTCTGTTGACCAGAGACCTCCTTATATCTGAGTTCCCCTTTACACCAGAGTTTGCAGGGTTCCTCCTTACATCATGGTCTGCAGACTCTGTGGACTCTGATGTAAAGGAGAACTCTGATTTGAGGAGGGATGTTAACTTAAGGGGGAACACTGCAGACCGTGATGTAAGTGGGGGGGGGGGGGCGGTAGTGACCAGAGACCTCCTTACATCAGAGTTCCCCCTTATATCATGGTCCACAGAGTTCCTCTTTGGACTTTAAGGGGGAACCCTGCAGACTCTAATGAAAGGGGAACTTTGTGGACTCTGGTGTAAAGGAGAACTCTGATGTAAGGAGGGACGCTGTGGACTGTGATGTAAGGGGTGGCAGTGGTGGCCTGACACCTCCTTACATCAGAGATCCCCTTTACACCAGAGTTTGCAGCATTTCTCTTGACATCATGGTCTGCAGAGTTACCCCTTGCACTTTTAATTATGTTTTTCTTTTTATGTTCCTTGCACGTGATTGGGTATTCTTTGCAAAGTGAAACTTTACCTCATTTACTAAGCTCTGGAGCAAGTGAACCTTCTGTGCACAGTATACTTGCCTTTAGAAAATCAACCCCAATGTATATTTTTTTCTTTGCTAGGAGAAAAATTGTAAATAAAATAAGTGTGTATAAAAATATATAAAAATGCTAGATCAGGGTCATGGTTAGGGTCAGTGTATTTTAGTATGAGAGTCAGGGTTTTAGGTCAGATAAAAAGCAAAATGCGCACTATTGTTTCTGGACTCTACTATGGGTACAAACAACATATATAGTAATAACACACACACATATGATACTGTATTGCTGCGGTCATTAGCAACAGGAGAATTTATTTGGGGTTTTCCTTTGGTGGTAGGTTACAGTAATCGCAAGAAATTTACAGTTACATTAAAATATATATATATATATTTTACTATATGTGCCATTTTTCTTTTTATAATGATACTAACAAAAAAAAATAGGAGATATTCATTAGCACTTACCACCAAATGAAAACCCAATATGTTCTAAAAAAAAAGCCAGGTATAATCTAACTGGATACACAAAGTAATTGTGAAGATACATACTAACTAGGAATGAGCTTCGCGTTCGATACGAACGTATGTTCGACTCGAACATTGTCTGTTCGTACGTTCAACGAAATTCAAACAAAAGCGGTCGTTCGTGCCAAATTCGAGTGACGCAAAACGGCCCATAATTCACTGCGGCATTGCGCCCTGATGATTGGCCAAGCATGCTGTATGTCCCGCATGCTTGGCCAATCACAGCGTGCAAAAAACTAAGAGCCATAATTGGCTCAGGGCTTTAGCACACGCCCCACACTATATAAGGCCGCCTGCTGGGTGGCCTCGTGTAGTGTGTTCCGGCATGTTAATGAAAGCAGTCAGAGAGACAGAGAGATTGTCTTTTTAGATAGCTAGCAGGCAGGCTAGTCAGTTTAGCTTAATTTACAGTGTGTAGAGAATATATATACATCCCTAGGAGTTGTACATATATTTATACACTGTATAGCTTAGCTAGATCAGCTATTTCTATTTGTCAGGCAGGAGATTGTGCTAGGTGCAGTGTTCTAACGTGTTGTATTGCCTGTTTGCTGTTTAGTTTACACCTAAACGTACTCGGTGTTACTGCACGTTTACTGTTTAATAGCAACTAAACACATTAGCTGTAACTGCACGTTTGCTGTTTAATAGCAACTAAACGCATTTGCTGTAACTGCACGTTTGCTGTTTAATAGCAACTAAGCGCATTTGCTATTAGTGCACGTTTGCTGTTTGATAGCAACTAAACGCATTTGCTGTAACTGCGCTTTTGCTGTTTAATAGCAGCTACACGCATTTGCTGTAACTGCACGTTTGCTGTTTAATAGCACCTAAACGCATTAGCTGTTACTGCACGTGTGTTGTTTAACCACTTGCTTACTGGGCACATACACCCCCCGTCCTGCCCAGGTGAAATTTCAGCTTCCGGCACTGCGTCGCTTTAACTGACAATTGCGCGGTTGTGCGACGTAGCTCCCAAACAAAATTGACGTCCTTTTTTCCCCACAAGTAGAGCTTTCTTTTGGTGGTATTTGATCGCGGTTTTTATTTTTTGCGCTATAAACAAAAAGGAGTGACAATTTTGAAGAAAAATACAATATTTTTTACTTGTTGCTATAATAAATATCCCAATTTAAAAAAAATATTTTTTTTTCTCAGTTTAGGGCAATACATATTCTTCTACATATTTTTGGTAAAAAAAAAAAAATCGCAATAAGCGACTGGTTTGCGCAAAAGTTATAGCGCTTACAAAATAGGGGAGAGAATTATTATTTTTTATTATTTTTTTTTTACTAGAAATGGTGGCAATCTGCGATTTTTATTGGTACTGCGATGTTATGGCGGACACATCGGACACTTTTGACACATTTTTGGCGCCATTCACATTTATACTGCGATCAGTGCTATAAATATGCACTAATTACAGTATAAATGTGACTGGCATTGAAGGGGTTAACACTAGGGAGTGAGGAAGGGGTTAAATATGTATCCTAGGTGTGTTCTAACTGTGGGGGGAGGGGGGGGGTTACTGGGGGGGTGACCGATCTGTGTCCCTATGTACAAGGAACACAGATCGGGCTCCTCCCCTCCAGAGACAGGACGCTGTCTCTGTGTAAAACGGCAATGAGAGATGATCTATGAGATCATCTCTCATTCGCCCACAGTTTGCATCGCAAACGGCCACTCTGACTGGCCGTTCGCCGCGATCTGTGATTGGCTGTGTCCAAGGGACACGGACAACACAGGGCTTCCCCGCAGCGAGCTCTACAGCGTGCGCTGGGAACGCCCAAAGCAGTGGCCGTCAAAAGACGGCATGTTGGATATTCGGACCCGCGCTGTTGCCGTCATTTGACGGTAGCGCGGGTCTGAAGTAGTTAATAGCACCTAAACACAGTTGGTGTAACTGCACGTTTGCTGTTTGATAGCACCTAAACGCATTAGCTGTTACTGCACGTGTGTTGTTTAATAGCGCCAAATTTTTCTGTCCCTGTTTAACAGGGGCGTCTAATAACAATTTTTGATGGAATACTTTGCATGTGGCTCGTTGTTGCGCTCCAAATTACAGTATGACATGGTTCAGATTCTACTTAACAAACCTACAGTCCTTGTCTTGTATACTGCTGTTCAAAGAATATAGGGCCAAAGGGTCTTGTCAGGGCCGATCCTCGATATAGGCTCACTATGCAAGCCGCTTAGGGCCCCACAAAGCTGCAAAGGGCCCCACAAATTACTAGAGGCCCCGTCTGGTGAGAAGTAATTTTTGCCCCCCCTCACCCCACTTCTAAACTCGCTGGCTGAGTCATTTCCGACAGCAGAACCCCCCTCCCCCGCTTCTCAACTTTCTTTAATGTGACATGTCACTGTCTTCAGCGCCCCCCGCTTCTTATTTTTAATGTGCCATGTCATTTTGCTTAGGGCCCCAGGGCACTGGGTCTTGTTATGACCTGGGGGGAGTGGTGGCGGGGAAACTCATGCTATTTTTTATAAATGATGTGTATCCATATTGCAGGGACCAAACATTACATTAAAGCCGCAAGCAGTATTACATTTATTTTTTCTTATAGTAATATCATGTTGTGCAGGGACATTTCTAAACACGTGCCACTACTATAGACACCCAGCAGGCACGATATTTAAAGGGATTTTTCTTTTTTTTTTTTCACTTTAAGCATCATTAAAATCGATGCTCCAGAAAAAACGACCATTTTTAAAACTTTTTCTTTTCCATTGATACATGTTCCCTGGGGCAAGACCCGGGTTCTGAAAGACGTTTTCCAACATTAAATTGAATATTGGTCTTTAAAATGAGTCCCATAAAATTCAATGGGGTTCTAAATGTTCGTGCGAACCCGCAGTCTGTTTGAACGTCCTGGTGCGAACCGAACCTGGGGGTGTTCGGCTCATCCCTAGTACTAACGTACTGTATGTCAAAGCTGCAAAACTGTGTTCAGGTATTAAAGTATACAGTATGTAAACTCTCACCTTGTAAAAGGACCTCATTCAGTTTAGATTAGAAATGAAAGGCAAAACATTTGTGTATAAATATAGAAACATTACAAATGCCTTTTGTATTCATGCTTACAATCCCTCTGTCCTTGAGCTGGGGAGAGAAGAAACAGCGGGACACTGTCCTTCCTTGTGTAGGGAGGGGCAAGGGCAAACTGACAACTCATTGGGCCCTCGGGCAATAGGAGATTATGGGGCCCCCGGGCAATAGAAGATTATGGGGATCCAAGGCAATAGATTATGGGGCCACACAGTACTGTATACACACACACATACAGTATACATACACAGAATATACACACACAGTATACATACACACAGTATACATACACACAGAATACACATACAGACACACAGTATACATACACACACTGAGAAGGTACTGGAGAGGCGGGGATCTTGGGATTTTTTAGACCAAAAGGATGTCGGTAAGGGACATTTCAGGGACAGGTGTAAAAAAACACAGAATTTTACATACTATCCCTGGTTTTACTGAGGCTGGCAACCCCGTTGGGGCCCCCTAGTGGCATGGTGACCTCAGGCAATGCCCGAGTGCCCGAATGGTCAGTCTGCCCCAGGGGAGGGGCATCTCAGGACACGTCTGATTATTGGAGGAGGGCGGGCTGACTTCCCAGCATAGCTAGAGAACTGACCAGGCTGTGCTCTCATGCCTTGTGTGATCAGTTTTTAATAGGAAAGCAGAGGCACTGGCAGGAACACCGGAGATTTCACACAAAGGAAGCAATACAAAGAGAACATACTTTTTTCATGGTAGAGCAGGCACATATCAGTTATATGAAATGTAGGGTTTAAGTATTCTTTATTTGTTTTACCCTCTGTCATGAAGGGGTTAAATGAAGCAATGGCAAGCTCTCTACTATTCTCTTTAGGTTAACAACAGAGTTTTTCATGCTCAAGATTTTGTAAAAAAAAAAAAAAATGCTGCATCTTTGGTGGATTACTGTGGACCAGTTCCACAGATAAGAATTCTCAATTTTTTTTACGACATCATGGGGTTGATTTACTAAAGGCAAACAGACTGTGCACATTTCAAAGTGCAGTTGCATTCTGCAAGTGCAGTTGTTCCAGAGCTTAGTAAATGAGGTAAAGCGTCACTTTGCAAAGAATACCCAATCAAGGAAAATTAAACAAAGCAGCATTTCTGCTAGCACATGATTGGATGATGGAAGTCAGCAGAGTTTCTGCTCATTTACTAAGTGGATTTACTCATTTACTAAATGGATTAGGATTTGTCTCTAATCGGGATAATGCAGAGACCAGTTCTACAGATAGGAATTTTTCTTCTCAGCTTAATGGCTAAAGTTAATGGCTGCAATTTAAAACTTCTAGTGTAAACGTGTCCTGTACATGGCCCAAAAATAAGGGTCTAGAACTGCTGCTAGTCTATTAGGGCCAAATTACTCTTTTGTCTTGGCAGTTGTATTGCAAAATATTTTTTTGGGTACATTGGGATGCGTTGAGCCCATTCACAATCAATAGGCTACCTTGACACAAAGCACACCATGGGGTTGATTTACTAAAGAAAAACAGACTGTGCACATTTCAAAGTTCACTTGCTCCAGAGCTCAGTAAATTGGGTAAAGCTTCACTCTGCAAAGAATACCCATTCCTGTGCAAGAAAAATTAAACAAAACAGCATTTTTGCTAGCACACGATTGGATGATGGAAGTCAGCAGAGTTTCTGCTCATTTACTAAGCTCTGGAGCAACTGTTCTTGCAAAGTGCACAGTCTATTTGCCTTTAGTAAATCAACCACAATAACTGTTCCATGCATTCTACAGTTTGATCACTAGATGGCAGGATTGTAATTCAAAATAACTAAAAGACCAATCCACTCTATAAAATATAGAAAACGTGATGGAAGGTAACTTCACACATTTTGCACAGGAACCCTTTGAGGATGAGTTCTGTTGTCATACGTGTTAAAGAAATTTTACAGCCACTCTATAGTGTAGCTTGTAATGATTATACATCATTTATAACACACCATTTAAAGACCTTCGATCACAAGCACTTTGATGGATGAAGCACACACTTCCTAAATGTCCCAAGCAATTATAAGCATTGTCCACATTTGATTACATGGTATAACAATTGTTTTACTCAGAAAGCCAATGAGCCAATCAAATTAAAGCAAAACTGTTTTGACAAAAGAAATTCTGTGGCTAGCATAGGACCTAAAATTTATAATCCCGCAGGTGCTCAACATGTTTTGTGGAGTAAATTTGGATATTCCAAGCAGCAGTAAGTCAGATTACTGTATTTATTGGCGTATAACACTCACTTTTTTACCCTGAAAATAGAGGGTAAACTGTGCCTGCGTGTTATACGCCGGGGGCTGTGGAACGTTTTTTTCCTGAAACTTCCCTCTTAAAGTCGGGGTGCGTGTTATACGTCTGTGCTATATGCCGATAAATACGGTATTTATTATTATTATTAATATTATGCAAAACCGATTTTTTTTCTTCTTTTTTTTTTTTATAATTTGAAACCCTTTATAGAAAATGTGTACTTTTAAGAAAGGGTACATCTGCTACAGACAACATCAGCAGAGCTTAGACCCACATGTGACTCCAAGGAACCTGGTAGGAGACTCTAGGTCATTTTAGCCTGGACAGTCTTTGTCATATATTTAAACAGTGTTTGTTAAAGTGAAAGTTCACCCAAATTATTTTTTCTAAAAATACCTTGAGCCGACCGGTTAGACCATGGGTCTTCAAACTATGGCCCTCCTGTTGTTCAGGAACTACAATTCCCATCATGCCTAGTCATGTCTGTGAATGTCAGTGTGTTACAATGCCTCATGGGAAGTGTAGTTCTACAACAGCTGGAGGGCCGTAGTTTGAGGATCCTTGGGTTAGACTGCGAGGATGCTGTTTTTTTTTTTTTTTCGTACATACAAAAATTTGGCTGAACTTCCACTTTAAATAGGAAAAAAATAGAATTTTTCCGATCTGCTAATCCCCACTGGCTATTTGAAGTTAACCCAGGCTGGGGTAAAATTTTCTCTTTAATAAATCACACTTATCTTTTTTAATTTAGGCTTCGTAGTAGATGGACGGTTACAGCATGTCACAACATGCATTAAAACAATCAAAGAAAATAATTCCTAAACACTCAACACTGTTGTGATATGTTTTTCTGAGTCAGACAATGGGACATACTAAAGGAGTCCTTTTTGCCCAAGGGAAATTAAAACAAATAGAAATTTCCTCTGAACCCTTTGGGAGACTCGGCACACACCAGGGTGAAAAATGCTAAATCGTCCCCAGTACATTTTATTTCCACGGTTTGATGCCTAAACAGACAAAGGATCATTCTCTTTAGTCAGCCTAGTGCTGTTTTTCAAACCAATTCTGCTGCCAAATGGCAAAAGGTTTCGGATTCCTGTGGGGATTTCTGCAGATGAGACAAAATATCTTTTGTAAACTTTTATGTTGCATGTTATCTATTTTTCATGAAAGCTGAACTCTAGGCAAATTACTAACTGTACAGTTAAAGTACAAACATGGACATTTTCATACCTGTCAAGGGATTTTTCATTTTGTACAGCCGGCTGTTTACTATACTGGTGCTGAGCTAAATCGCCTAGCTGATGACCCACCCCAGCTTCAGATTGGTCAGAGAAGATCATCACTCTGCAGGCTTCTCCTCTGAGAAAGCTCTCACTCTTAAGCCCCATACACACTATCAGTTTTCCTGCAGGCTTTTCTCTTCAGGTTTACCAAAACCATGTAATGCAAGGGCCTGCCTGATTACATACGAATTGAAACTCTTAAGGTTGGACCTCATATTAGATGGTTAGCCCTCGGGCTTTCACACTGGAGACAATGGAGCAGCTGTTCGAGGGCGGATAGCAGGCGCTATTTTTAACGATATAGCACCTGCAATATGCCCTCAGTGTGAAAGGGGTTTAAGAGCCTTATTTGTCTTACAGTGGTACCCCCCCTTTTCTCTGCAGAGAATAGTATCAGGCTGATATGTAAAATACATTTAAAGCGGAACACCAGGATTTATTGTTATTACAAACTCATATTCAGAGCAGCTTTGTACAATGTAATCTTCCATATATGATATTTGGTGGGCTGTTGGGGATGCCAAACAACTCTGTAGGAGCCTGCACTACATACAGTGATAAACACAATCTTTGGGGTCCTGCTCAATTCATAAAACACCTTGCATTTCTTTTATTAACTCAAGGCATTTTCTGATTGGACGAGGATAGTTTATGATGTCATCCACATCTCCTCTCCACTTTGTCCATTCAGAGAACATCCTGTATTTATTGAAAAAAATACAAGGCGATATCTGATTGTCATTAAAGATAATTCCTTAAGTTCTACTTTAATGATTTCTATTGGATTAAAATGCCATTTTTATTATAGGCCTGGAATTAGACACAATAACATCGTCAAATTTAGTTATGAGGTTGCATACTCATTTTTACTGTATTATCACATAAGCTCTGTTCTGTCATATTTTTATCATAGCAGCAGCAGCAGTATATAACATATGTTTGCTACAACCATTCCACAAATCTCTCCTTATTGCAGAGATTAATGATATATGACTGCTGCTTTAGTCAATAGCTAAACATTTAGGGCTTTATTTGTAAATGTTTTCACATAGCTTTCTCCAAGGATTCTCACATTTTTCCAATTGAATCCAATTAGAAAAATGTGTGAGCCTTGGGAGAAAGCTATGGGAATCTTGTGTGAAAACCTTTATAAATGGATCCCATACTGTGCCGGCTTGAGTTGCAGATTTGTGTTTCGTGATGATAAAGGACGGACTATACTATATAAAACCACAAATACCATTACTAGTGTGATCTGTAGCTTCTAAATCACACACTAAATATGCAATGTCTAACAAGCAACCCTTGGAGAACAGACAGCTATCACTGTCATGTCTGCCCTAAAATGGAAATGATATTTCATCTCTGGGAAACAGGGGTTGTATAGGAGGAAAAGTATACACAAGGACCAGACAAGCCAGATTGTAATCCTGATAACAAAATATCATGGAGCTTACATCAACCCCAAAATATCATTCAAGGTGGAAAGTGCATGTAAACCCAAAAATGTATATTTAATTTAAATATTAATTTAATATTACAACTTAACATGTCTTAGATGTGGCGGCTGCATTCGTTTTTATATTTTAGGCCTTTTTCTCTTTATTCGCATTTGATTGTCCTACCAGTTATACACTTCCTGCCCTAGGGTGACAATATAACAAAATGCTTTTTATAGTATATTAATCACTAAACCCCCGGACCATATTGCTGGTCAAAGACCAGGCCACTTTTTGCGATTCGGCACTGGGTTGCTTTAACTGACATTCAGCAATCCAATTTATGCTTCTCACCTGATCGCTGACTGCTGAATTCAAGATATCTATCCAGGCATCCATCAGGAGACACGGTGTTCCAGGAGGGCACTTGGCCCATCAAAGCCCATTGGACCCCCCACCGTAAGGTGAGCTGTGGGTCTACTCCATCTGGTAAGAAGTACCCAACTCAATTTTTCCCCCTTTAAGATTTGTTTGAATGCACTTATCTGAAGCATACAGTTCATATTTATCACACATGGACTCACTTATGGGATATATTTGAATAATAGTTCACTGTTACACTGAGTTGACTTGTTTGAATGTACTCATCTTTCAGCAATTATTTTATGTTCACTATATATGGATCAATTTATGTGATATATTTAGGAATTTTTGTTTCACCTAGGTGAATAGTTTTTTATTTTACCTTGTCTTATATGGGTCATTCACGGCCTAATTGACATTAAGATTTATCAGTCCCTTTCCCTAAGGGGACTGTCTCACTGGCGCTACACTTTTAACTCACATTCTTTATACATATCCACTGTTGTGTTGGCTGCCTTGCAACATTCATTATTTATTTATTTATTTTCTCACTAGTTTAGCGCAATATATTTACTTACTTTATTTCCTCAGTTTAGGCCAATACGTATTCATCTACATATTTTTCGTAAAAAAAAAACCGCAATAAGCGTTTATTGATTGGTTTGCGCAAAAGTTATAGCGTTTACAAAATAGGGGATAGTTTTATGGCATTTTTCTTAATATTTTTTTTTTTTACTAGTAATGGTGGCGATCAGCGATTTTTTCGTTACTGCGACATTGTGGCGGACACTTCGGACACTTTTGACACATTTTTGGGACCATTGGCATTTTTATAGCGATCAATGCTATAAAAATACATTGATTACTATAAAAATAGAATACAAGAGGAAGAATTGCTCATACCCTACAAAATAAATAAATCCAAGCTGTGTCTCAAAGTGTTATACAACACAGATACATAAATTACAAAAAGGAGTCGCGCTATATAACAGATAAAAATGTATAGAGTCCATTTGCATGAAAACGCTGGCAGATAAGCAGTAGTATGTAATTAGGCAAGTATGGAACTTGAATACAAAGGCAAAGAGAGTCCCAAGTGAAGATGGATCCACACACAGGTGTAACTGAAGGACCTCCACCACACAGAACACACTGTCCCTTGCAGAGCCTATGATCTCATAGAGATCAAACACAGCATGTATGAAACAACCTCCACCTTCCGCAGTAGGAATGCCATAACAGCGTCCGTCAGATGTGGGTAATATCAGACTTTTCACATCAGCATCAATGGCAATGATCCGACAAGTTGGACCTCAGTTTTCAGGAGGTCAAAGAGGCATGTGCATCAGCCTGCCGGCCCAGGTAATGGTAATGGATCACTCAGCCCAGGGAGAGGTGCTTCCGTCTTGCAGATAGAGGAAAAGATACTATAAAGATGCCACTGGCAGGAAAGGGGTTAACACTAGGGGCGAGGAAGGGGTTAAGTATGTTCGCTGGGTGTGTTCTAACTGAACAGACAATCAGGCATTTCTCCCCTGATAGGACCGGGAGCTGTGTGTTTACACACACAGCTCCCGGTTCTTGCTCTGTAACGAGTGATCGCGCGTGCCTGGCGGCGATCGTGCCCGCTGAGCACGGGCACCAGGATCAGGGACAAGCGGGCTGCTGGGAGAGATGACGTATAGCTATGTGATCTTGCCCAGCAGAGCCGAACTGCCGCCGTATAACTGCGGCGGCTGGTCGGCAAGCAGTTAAACAGAATGAATAGGTGAAAATAGGTGATAGTCATTGTTAAGATTTACATACACTTTTATGTGATGGCTTTATAATTTGAATGAAATTTGTATCATTCTATGTATGCCTGTGACACTGTGAAAACACTATAGTCTACCAAAGGACTAGCTGTCCAGGAACATAGACAAAGGGGGTTATTTACTAAAGGCAAATCCACTTTGCACTACAAGTGCAAAGTGCACTTGAAATTGCACTGAAAGTGCACTTGGAAGTGCAGTCGCTGTAGATCCAAGGGGGACATGCAAGGAAAATAAAAAACAGCATTACAGCTTGCACATGATTAGATAAAATCAGCAGGGCTTCATTTCAGATCTACCCCTCAGATTTACAGCGACTGCACTTCCAAGTGCAATTTCAAGTCCACTTTGCACTAGTAGTTTGCACTTGTAGTGCAAAGTGGATTTTCCTTTCGTAAATAACCCCCTAATGCCCTGTGCTTTCATCAGTCTTGCCTACACACCATCGGTTAAAAATCAGATCGTGTCCAACGCGGTGACGTTAAACACAACGATGTGCAGAGAAAAATTAAGTTCAATGCTTCCGAGCATGCGTCAACTTGATTCTGAGCATGCATGGATTTTTGACCGATGGATTTCCCCACAGACGATCGTTTTTTTCTATCGTTTTTTTAACCATACGAAAAATTTAAAACAGGTTCTGTTGTTTTTAAACGATGGGAAAACTGATGGCGTTTTCATCAGACGAACCGATCGTGTGTACAGGGCATAAGGCTCTATTTCTTTTATTATCCTGTCCATAAAAAGTTCTCTTTTACTCAATTGGCCGCCTTTTTACATTTCCAGCAGGACACAATAGCCAGGTAGAAAAACCATAGAAGCCAGAGGGGAGCACAGATATTGGACTCTTCCAATGTTCAATATACTTACAGCGACAGGGCAGCGGAGATGTGGCAGCTTTTCAATACATGGTCCAACAGAAAGGGGGAATGTCTTCTATTACAGGCGGTACTATGAATTAAATTTAGCCCGTGTTGACAGAGTCATTTCAAAGCCCGTCACTGGGTATTTAAAAAATACATTTTCCAATTCACCCAGTGGATGATGGGAGATGTTACATAATCAATTTGGTTGAAAAAGATAAAGTCCATCCATTTCAACCTTAAGATGTTAAAGACTGTTTAAGTTCTTCTTCTCTGCATTGTGTGTAAGGATCCTTCTTGCAGTGAATATCTCTTCCAGGTTAAGAGTTTTCCGCCACTAGTGCCCACATAGGGTCCGTTAGTCTTAAAGGACTAGCATTTTTATCCCAATGAGGGTCCTGTGAAGTAACTACAGGGTTTAGAAGCATTTTTTTTTCTGCCCAGAGTTGGTCTTAACATTTGGACTGGTGAACAACTGATCAAATGCTGTATTTGTCCCCCGCCATTTCTACACTGAGAACTGAGAGATTAAAGACCCCTCTGTCTTCAGTGAGCAGAGAGCAGTGACTGTCAGTTACTACTCTCTGCTCTGCCCCTCCAGCACTCACTGGAGTGCCAGACTGTGGAGGGGTGGTAGTGGCTGGCTCCGGCCCTGAAGAGCCCACTGAGAGGCTGAGTTAGCTGCTGGTCAAGCATCTGGGTAGATTTGGACATTACTGAGTCTGAACCAGCTCTGTGACCTCAACTGACAGCGGGCATTAGCCCACTGTCAGCTGAACCTGGGCCAAAAGAGTGAAGAACTAAGTGTACTCCTGTGACTCACAGGAGAAGTATGGCCAAAAGAGGTTTAAATGGTTTACGTTGTACATCAAGACTGCTACCAGCTAAAAGGCATTTTACAATGGTTATTGAAGGACACAGTTCCTAATGTAACCTTGGTCACTGAAAAAGCCTTGTTTTTGTGCAGCAATAAGAGCTGATAGAAAATAAATTAATAAAAAATACAGCAAAATGTTATATTTCTTTATTTGTAGATTATTTATGGTGTAGGCAACAAAACAAGCGCTTTTTTCTGAATGACCATTGTTATATTGTACTAAGGAGAACCATGGACATAACTCAGTAGTTGAAACATGAGTTTGTATGATTTTTTTATCACAGTGCCAGTTTCTTTTCTTGTCTGACATTTTTACACATGGGAGGGACAGGACATGGTGGCTAATACATTATACATTGCTATTACTGATGGTGATCTTGCAGGATTTCCTTTAAAAAAAATTTAAAACTTTATAGCCCAAACCTTTTTTTGTGTTTATAAGAAAGTGTAAGGGCTAAACCTCTTTTTTACTGTCTGTGTCTAGTTGGGGAGATTTCCCTTCACTACCTGTCCTGGAGACACCACAGGAAGTGAGAGCCAATCTTGGAAAAGCAATAGAAATTCCATAAAACAGTTGTCACTTGATAAGGTATCCCCATTAAAATAATTCACCTTACCTCTTGTTCCTGTGACAACTCTAAAATTGTGGATTTCCCATCACATTTTGTCTTTGTGACAATGGCCAATGAATCTTGTGGAAACACAAACAGTAATAAAATCTTATGTGGTATAAGTATTTCTATAAAAATAACAATAACTATCAATGGGAGCTAATACTTTCAGAATAGAAGTTAAATAGAAATGTGTAATTTTTTATTTATTTTTCAGTTTCTACTGACACTAACCACTATTCTGAATCTTTAAAATAATCTTGAAAGTTTTATTTCTAGAAATCTGAAATCTCAAGAGTATTAACATAGATACAGTGCCTTGAAAAAGTATTCATACCCCTTGACATTTTCCACATTTTTTCATGTTACAACCAAAAACGTAAATGTATTTTATTGGGATTTTATGTAATGGACCAACACAAAGTGGCATATAATTGTGAGGTGGGAAGAAACTATTAAATGTTTTTTTTTTTTTTACATATAAATATGTGAAAAGTGTGGCATGCATTTGTATTCAGCCCCCATGAGTCAATACTTTGTAGAACACCTCTTGTTGCAATTACAGCTGCAAGTCTTTTTAGGTATGTCTCTACCAGCTTTGCACATCTAGAAAATGAAATTTTTGCCCGATCCATCTTCCCATCAACTCTGACCAGCTTCCCTGCCCCTGCTGAAGAAAATCATCCCCACAACATGATGCTGCCACCACCATGTTTCACAGTGGGGTTGGTGTGTTCAGGGTGATGTGCAGTGTTCGTTTTCCACCACACATAGCGTTTTGCTTTTATGCCAAAAAATAGAATTTTGGTGTCAAATGACCAGAGCACCTTCTTCTACATGTTTGCTGTGCCCCCCGCATTGGCTTTTCGCAAACTGCAAACTTGACTTCTTATAGCTTCCTTTCAACAATGGCTTTCTTCTTGCCACTCTTCCATAAAGGCTAGATTTGTGGAGTGCACAACTAATAGATTCTGCCACTAGAGCTGTGGATCTCTGCAGCTCCTTCAAAATTACCATAAGCCTCTTGGCTGCTTCTCTGATTAAAGAGGTAGTAAACCCTGGCCGATTATTTTTCTTTTTCAACTACGGTATTATGGTACACAAGCGTATTGCAATGCCTAGTATATATAACATTTAAAAAAACAAGGCCAGTAAATACCCTTTTTCTGATTTTCTTATTTTCTCTATTTCCGGGCATCGATAGCGCCATTACTTGTGCTGTTCAGTGATTCCTCTTCTTAGGTCACTTCCACCCTTAATGTTTCCGTGTTCTAAATCATGCGCATGCGCCGTAGCTCCTTGTTTCAGTTCATTCGTTCCCCTGTGTCTCCGGCTGCTGTGTTGTTTCATTCCCCTTGTGTGGCATCTTGTTCAGTCACAAGGGAGAGTATCAGGAACAAGCGACAGAGTGAAACAACGCAAAACTTCTCCTCTGTGCCGAACAGAGGGGAAGCTCGCTATGAGTCAATTCCGAAAAGCACACAAAGTAAAACACAGCATTCTTTAGATGCCGTTTTTGATGGGCAAATGTGCGCAAGCGCGGGTGACATAATAATAAAGATTTTATAGGTAAATACAGAGCTGAGAACACTTTCACAGGCGGCGATCAGCTGCCCCGTGGTATGGACAACATTTTAAGATTATGTTATCTACGAGGGTTTACAACCACTTTAATGCACTCCTTGCCTGGCCTGCAAGTTTAAGTGAATGGCCATGTCTTGGTAGGTTTGCAGTCGTGCCATAATCTTTCCACTTCCCGATAATGGATTGAACAGTGTTCCATGAGATATTCAAAGCTTGGGATATTTTTTTATAACCTAACCCTGCTTTATACTTCTCCACAACTTTATCATTGACCTGTCTGGTGTGTTCCTTCATGATGCTGTTTGTTGACTAAGGTTCTCCATCAAACCTCTGAGGGCTTCACAGAACAATTATATTTATAATTAGATTCAATTACACACAGGTGGACTCTATTTAATAATTAGGTGACTTCTGACGGAAAATGGTTCCACTCGATTTTAGTTAGGATATCAGAGTAAAGGGGCTGAATACAAATGTATACAAATACAAATACAAAAAAAATAAAAATAATCATTTATAATTTTCCTTCCACTTCATATTTATGTGCCACTTTGTGTTGGTCTATCGCATAAAATCCCAGAAAATTTCAAGGGGTATGAATACTTTTTCAAGGCACTGTATGCATATTAAATAAAATGCGTCAAATTAACGCTGAACCTGCAGGTTGTATATAAGTGTAAAAGTAATCCTAGAAATGTTTAAAAAGTGTTGCATACAGCAACTGACTTTCCAACCTGTCATTGGTTGCCAGGCTGCTTCCGGCTGCAAAGTGTCACTGGTTGCTATCGGCTGTGTACCCCACAATCCCTACAGCAATATGTGACACAATGGTCAGTGTGGGAGGTAGAGGGTAGCAAATGCAAATATTTACACACTAGGGCCCTAGTCTGTCTCTGTGTGTTGGTCTTAATGATCTCAAGTATCTCCAGGTTCATTATTTACAAACTGGCAGAAATTCTCATTTGAATTTGTCACAGCAATAGCAACACTTGAATGTGAGGCAAATAAGAATAACCTGAATCTGTTGCACCTGTTGTAACTCTTATGCTGCATACACACAGTCAGAATTTCCGACAGGAAAAGTTTGATGTGAACTTTTGGTCGGAAATTCCGACCGTGTGTAGGCACCATCTGACTTTTTCTGTCTGAATTTCTGACAGCAAAAATTTGAGAGCTGGGAAAAGTTCTTGTTGGAAATTCCGATCGTCTGTATGCAATTCTGATGCGCAAAAAAACACACATGCTTGGAATCAATTAGACGCATGCTCGGAATCATTGAACTTCATTTTTCTCGGCTCGTTGTAGTGTTGTACGTCACCGCGTTCATGACGGTCGAAATGTTGTGTGAACGTGTGTACGCAACACAAGTTTGAGCCAAAATTCCATAAAGAAAAATCCATGGTTTTCTTGTGGGAATTTCTGATTGTGTGTACGTGGCATTAGGAAAACTGTTGCAAGGCTATCATGAATAAGGCATAGGACTTTTTAAAGGGACCATTACTGAATGCCCCCAATATCTTCAAAGCCTACCTATAGATGAATAACAATATTATGTATGAAGCCAGGCAGCATTGTAAAGTTATATACAATTATTGTCCTCCTTGAAATTTATAAAAGACACAGGCATGAAACCTAGGTGGCCAGGAAACATAAACTCCCCCCATTCATAACCAAGGGAGGATGATGCCTTGAACCATGGGAGGGTGCCCTTCCCCCCTTCCCCATGCAAAACATCTGGTCACAATGTTGAAGAGACCTCACCCCACATTGTGACCCCCAAAAGGGATGCGAGGGTCTTTGGGTGGGTGAATTATCAGAATCTAGAGACACCCTTTAGAATATCTTCTCCCTTATTCCTCTGTGATTTAATAAAACTGCACTAAATATTATGTTGTAGAATGTCCTTCTGGAAATCAAGCTTTATTTTTGGGTTTAATATAAGAGATTATATTGTTAACAAATCTAATACTGCTTACTTGTCAGCTTACTGCAAGCTGTATGTCCCATTTCCTAATAAATGTCAAGAATACAACATCTATGCTGTCTTCCCCCTATCTAATATACGCATATTGTAAATGAGCCTACTGTGTATAGGAACATACATTCCCAAAGCTGATTATGCTTGAAATGTTCCAAATTATACTTTGTTTTTGTTTTTTCCCTAATTTATTTAAAAAAACTAAACTAAACATAACCATGGTAATTATTGTCATAGATTGATTAATGCTTATTGTAACATTTTGGTGCTGAAATGTTGTGTATGTGATGTCTTTTCTCACAAGAAACGCACAGGTTAATATTTATGTGAGGAAAACAATATCTCCTGCAGTCAGCAATCCTTTTTCTGGTCATACGATATTCATATAGTAAAGGGGTTCTGACAATGATGGATCTGCTCAGGAAACTTCATAGCGCTTGATTGTGTTTGTATTTCCAATTCCCTCTATTTCCCTGCGTGTTTCCACATTGGAGGAATGACCTTAATCTGACTCTTCAAAAACTATTTCAGAAATGAATCATTTCTTTAAGTTTCCTTAGATAGATAGGTAGATAGATAGATAGGTAGATAGGTAGATAGGTAGATAGGTAGATAGGTAGATAGATAGATAGATAGATAGATAGATAGATAGATAGATAGATAGATAGATAGATAGATAGATAGATAGATAGATAGATAGATAGATAGATAGATAGATTAAACAAATTGAGGCTTTAATTACACTAGTTCTGTTTTGGAATCCCTGTGTGTCATTAGGAATTATTGCATGGAAATAGCATGATTTTGCAGTGGATATTGGGAAACAAATGATTATAAAAAGGGATTCCATAAATAAGGCCACCTTCATTATAGCACTTGTGGTCACCGTGGGCCCCAAAGGTGATCTCAATCCATATTTCCAGGAAATTTTACATATATGAATAAATAAATAAGAGCAAGTTTTTTCTCAACTGTCAACAAAACTGTGGTGGAGGTAAATAAAATGATTATTTTGTGTTTATGTTACTTTCCTCCTGAACTATTAGAATAATGTTACTTTCCTTAAAAGACATTATAGAGTTAAAAAAACTTCCAGGAAGTAATAAATGAAGACAGATGTGTTCTTCACTCCAAACCCCCCTCCATCCAGTGAAGGCCCTGTGAGTTTGAGTGAAGGACCCTGTGCTTCTGAAGATGCCAGGAGGACTTTTGTGCTAAGAATATACGTCACAGGAAGGATCCATATATGAACTAAGCCAATTGAATGTGCTCATGTGAATGATGTCATTTTGTCTATAAGTCTGCAGTAGCAATAAAAACTCCTCCTCTTTTCATTGGGACAGCAAAGAAGTAGTCTCTTATTTCTTGCTCTCGTAATTTGGGCAAGCAGGCAGAATAGCTGTACTCTAGTTTTGTGCTAGGGGCCTATCCTTATCAAAACATTGGAGTGGCATGTCTTGAAAAGTAAATGCATACGTTTACCCAAGCCTTGGATAACATAGTGAAGGGTTATTACCCCTGTTAGGTATTTCTCACTGTGTGCCCACTATCTAGAGTCATGCCGCGTACACACGATCATTTTTCGGCATGAAAAAAAACTACGTTTTTAAAAAACATAATTTAAAAGGATCGTGTGTGGGCTTCCCATCGTTTTTCATCTTCTGAAAAAAGTCAAAAAAATAATTCGAGCATGCTGCATTTTTTCACGTCGTTTTAAAAAATGTTGTTTTTCGGGTTGTAAAAAATTATCGTGTGTGGGCTAAAACAACGTTTTAAACCTGTGCATGCTCAGAAGCGAGTTATGAGACGGGAGCGCTTGTTCTGGTAAAACTACCATTCATAATGGAGTAAGCACATTCATCACGCTGTAACAGACAAAAAAGCGCGAATCGTCTTTTACTAACAAGGAATCAGCTAAAAGCAGCCCAAAGGCGAATAGAACTTCCCCTTTAGAGTGCCGTCGTACGTGTTGTACGTCACCACGCTTCGTTCATAATTCTTTAAAAACGATGGTGTGTGGGCAACATTGTTTTTAATGATGAAGTTGGAAAAACATCATTTTTTGGAGATGCTGAAAAATGTTTTTTTTTTTAATGCCAAAAAATGATCGTGTGTATGCGTTCACGCCATAGAAACACAGACCAGATGCTTCCCAGATTCTTTTCTGCATGTGTGTTTTTGCTGTAGTCCAGTGTCTTTTTCCCCCTCTTTTTTATGAACCTTAAATAAGGACATGTGAGTTCCAGTGCGTTTTTGGTGCGTTTAGGCGCATTTTTTATGCATTTTACAGCGTTCCAGTACAGTCCAGTGCAGGAAAAATGCAACATGTTCTAACTTTTTTTTTTTTTTTGGGAACTGGAACACACTGGAACTGCAGACACTGGTGTGAACTATGCCATTGGAAACCATATAACCTACTTTCCATGTTTTTTTATTTTTTTTCAGACAAAATACGCACTGGACTGCATGTGGTGGGAACTGGCCCCACTCCTCTGTTCGTCCTGAAGACCAATGTCACCAAGACAGGAAGTGAGGAGAACTCCAACATTTTAGAGTTGTCACCAGAACAAGATCGAGATACTTCCAGTGAGTGAGTTTGGGGATGGCCACTTCCTGTTTCAACATGACTGCGCAGCAGTGCACAAACAAGGTCCATAAAGTCATGGATGAGCTTATTTGGGGAGGAGGAACTTGACTGGCATGCACAGAGTCCTTGCCTCAAAATAGAACACCTTTGGGATGAATTAGAGTCCATGTGTGTATATGTGTAAATATATGTAAATATATATGTGTGTGTGTGTGTGTGTGTATATATTCAGAGCTTTTTTTCTCAGAAAATAGGTGCAGGAACTCAACCACGACCCGTTCAGATTTCACAAACAGTAGAAGGGTCTTAAAGGGGCATTAAATACCAGAATTGCATTACATACAGTGTGCAGAGTTCAGGGGGTTACAAAGCAGTCACTTTTAAACACAGAAACCAGACTTCTGTGTTCACAAGTGATTGTGGTGAGCGGGCACCAAAGGGTTTGAGCCAAAGGTGGTGGAACTGAGTTCCACCAAGTTCCCCCAGAAAAAAAGCCCTGCATATATTTATATATATATATATATATATATATATATATATATATATATATATATATGTATATATAGATATGTGTGTATGTGTTTGTGAGTGTAAATGTATATATATATATGTATATGTAACAATGTAAAGTAGTGAGTGTACAGCTTGTATAACAGTGTAAATTAGCTGTCCTTTTCAAAATAACTCAACACACAGCTATACATGTCTAAACCGCTGGCAACAAAAGTTAGTACACCCCTAAGTGAAAATGTCCAAATTGTGTCCAATTAGCCATGTTCCCTCCCATGTGCAATGTAACTTGTTAGTGTTACAAGGTCTCAGGTGTAAATGGGGAGCAGGTGTGTTAAATTTGGTCTTATCGCTCTCACTCTCTCATACTGGTCACTGGAAGTTCAACATGGCACCTCATGGCAAAGACCTCAAATTATTGTCGCGCTACATAAAAATGGCATAAGCTATAAGAAGATTGCCAAGAACCTGAAAATGAGCTGCAGCACGGTGGCCAAGACCATACAGCGGTTTAACAGGACAGGTTTCACTCAGAATAGGTCTCGCCGTGGTTGATCAAAGAAGTTGATTGCACGTGCTGAGCATCATATCCAAAGGTTGTCTTTGGAAAATAGACGTATTATTGCTGTCAGCATTGCTACAGAGGTTGAAGGGGTGGGGGGGGGGGGTCAGCCTGTAAGTGCTTAGACCATATGATGCACGCTGCATCAAACTGGTCTGCATGGCTGTCATCTCAGAAGAAAGCATGGTAGTGGGAGTGTCATGGTCTGCATGAGAACTGCCGTCACTGGGAAGCTACAGTTCTTTGAGAGAACCATGACTGCCAACATATACTGTGGCATACTGAAGCAGAGCATGATCCCCTCCCTTCTGAGACTGGGCGCAGGGTATTATTCCAACATGATAATAAACCCAAACACACCTCCAAGATGACCTCTGCCTTGCTAAAGAAGCTGAGGTTAAAGGTAATGGACGGGCCAAGCATGTCTCCAGACCTAAACCCTATTGAGCATCTGTGGGGCATCCTCAAATAGAAGGTGGAGGAGCACGAGGTCTCTAACATCCACCAGCTCCGTGAGGACTCCAGTGGCAACCTGTGAAGGTCTGGTGAACTCCATGCCCAAGAGGGTTAAGGCAGTGTCGGAAAATAATGGTAATCACATAAAATAGATAATAAATTATTTTCAAAAATGTGAGAGGTGTACTCAATTTTGTGAGATAACGCAACACTTTTTGTGCCTCTATTTATAGTGAGCTGAACGCTAAGATCTATGACTTTTTCTATGTACACAAAAGGGATTATTTCGCTCAAATATTGTTCACAAATTTGTCTAAGCCCAGGTTCACATTGGAGAGATTTCTCATGCGATTTGAGAGATCAAATCGTATGACAAGTTGCAGCCTATCGGAGACAATGGCACTGTTCCAATCGGTGCGACAATGATTTAGCGGCCCTGCACCAATTTGCAAAAGTAGTTCCTGCGCTACTTTTTACAATTGCGACTTCAATAGACATCTGTGCATGAAGCCACACAGATGTCTATCAAGTAGCACCTGAAATCGCGCTGACCTTGCTACTTTGAAATCGCGCTACTTCAATTGAAGTAGGGCTTAATCTGTGTTAGTGAACACTTCTCCTTTGCGGAGATAATCCATCCACCTCACAGGTGTGGCATATCCAGATGCTGATTAGACAGCATGATTATTGCACAGGTGGGCCTTAGGCTGGTCACAATAAAAGATCCAAAAACCAGTCAGTATCTGTGACCACTATTTGCCTCTCGCAGTGCAGTAAATCTCCTTCGCATAGAGTTGATCAGGTTGTTGATTGTGGCCTGTGTAATGTTGGTCCATTACCCTTCAATGGCTGTCTAAAGTCGCTGGATATTTGCTGGAACACGCGGTTGTATAAGCCAATCCAGAGCATCCAAAACATGCTCAATGGGTGACATGTTCGGTGAGTATGCTGGCCATGCAAGAACTGGGATGTTTTCAGCTTCCAGGCCTTTTGTGTACATAGAAAAAATAGTAGATTTTTGTGTTCAGCTTGTGATAAATAAGGGCAAACACAGAAGCGTTGCGTTTATAATTCTGCTCAATGTATATACAGTATGTTTTATTTTATTTATATGGTTGCATAATTAGCATTTAGTAATACACATGTTGTCGGAACACAACCTAGAGAAAGTCCAAGGGGTTCAACAATATAGATGCGGTATGACTACAATGAAATATCACATTTATTTTAGATCTCACGATCTTTCATAAACAGATGGTACTTTGTTGTTATTTCCTATAGCCACCAGAAATCATCCCTTAATCTATCTGTCCAGTGTCCACCATTTACCAAAATCAAATTGTTTTTTATAGTTTGCTGTTCTTTGTACTTCACTATCACTTCATGTTATAAAAAAATAAGTCCTGCTGTTTTGGTCGTCTAAATCTATATATATGTGGGGTCTCTAGGTACACAGCTGAAGTAAAAATATTTTAGATAAAACACAGAACAGAGTCATATACTCGCACTAATGTAAGCTATATTGACAGCTTGGCATATGCGTAACATCAACATTAACATGGTTGTAACATATTAACAATTAACATAATAAATATTGCTACACTTACCACCTCTGTATAATGGTATTGGACAGAGCTGCCCTTTTACTCCTGCTGGCATTCACTACGCCTCCTCTTCTGCTTGTGCCTGAATAGCAAGCCATGTGCTTTAGTGGCACAAATGCGGGTGCACTACTGAGCCAGGCTGTGTGCGTCCGTAGACACACACCATTTCGCCCCCGCCCCCACTCCCTCCCTACTGGATTTGACTGACAGCATCAGGAACCAATGGCCTGAAGTGCCTAAAGAAAATCAAAAAGCCCTCCAACTGAATGAGTGCATAGCATGGGTCAACCTTCTTAGAGCAGAATGTATTCACATGTTTTATTCCATAATGAAACAGCTGTATGTAGTTTAGAAAAAATGACTCCAAAATACTAGTCTATATTTGCACTACACACCAGCAATTCTGAATGTGTATCTGGCTGAGGGAACATAAGGGAATGATTTGTATGTGCAAAAACAGTGTAGCGCTGGACAGCATATACCACATAAGTATCTAAAGTAACTGGTGTAAACAGTGTTAATCTATAAATGGTAACAATCAAAATGTGAATACACAAAAGCTATAAGTGCATAGGTTGTTATAACACTGTGCCAATCAATATGGCACTGAGCATAAAGTACTTATAAATATCAACAGATAAATAAACAGTGTAAAAATAAAGTGACCAATTCAGCATATGAGGTGCAAAACAAATAGAGTCCACAGAAAAAAGCTGGGAGTTATTAGCCCCTTCCAATGCAGGTGATGAAAAGGTGCAAACAATGAAAGTCCAATTAGGAGATCCACAGGTGAGAAAGGAGGGAGATTTCAGACATCAGTGGCCCAACACCAGTAGAAATAAAGGCTTACCAGAAAGCCTGTGACTATCCCTTTCAGGAGTAGTCTAAACAGGCATAGCAGGAAATTCTGATCCTTTGGGGTGTCAGGAACGAATCCGCATCTCTCCACAGATTAGATGGTAGAATCCACAGCTCCTCATGGGGTTAACCACTGCTTCCAAATGGAACTTGCATAGATGTATGTGAGTGTGTGTTTATCAAACACCATGTGGGGAAAAAGAAAGGGACAATCCCATAGTGTAGGCGTAAAAAACGAGAGGATTTATTTAAAAACTAAAAAAAATTGAAACAGCTTAAAATACTCTCATTCATAGAGAGTGATACAAAAGTCCTTGCAAGGATAAAAAGCTCCGTATGAATATCAGACCGCCTAAGGCCGTTAGCATATGCGCAATACGAGTGTGTCTGCCCGACGATCGTTTCGTCGTAATGACATCATCAGGGGCACACGTACGCCATTGCACACATGCTATTTATACAGCCCAGAGGAAGAGTATGACAAAACCATTGAGTAGAGGCGGGGATAGAACGGAGCATATGATAGATCAATATAACCACTATATTGTGAAGGGAAATCACCATGCCATCTTGTGGTTAAAAAAGCGTATTACCGCTCAAAGAATAATAGGCTGATATTATGAATGAAAATCATTATGCCATCTTGTGATGAAAAAGGCGTATTGCTGCTCAAAGAAAAGCAATAGGAATAATAGGCTAGTATGACCACTCAATTATAAATGGAAATCATTATGCCATCTTGTGGTGAAAAAGGCGTATTGCCGCTCCAGGAAAAGCAATAAGCCAAAAATTCCCTGAATATGAATATTCCTTGTTATGGAATTGTCACGTACCTTACCAGAGGCCGAAGTGCTGAGAGGGCTTCCCGTACGACCAAGTGCAGAGCGCCGCCTGGAGGTAACACAGGGGGTGCTCGGCCCAAAGATGCAAGGGTTGCCAGCTGAGACTTGCTGAGTGATGTTGAGGATCAGCTGTACGCCAGGATACGTAGTCAGGCAGAGGGTACCACGGAAGTACCAGATGAAGTAGACTGGCAGGAAAACCCAGGGGCGGAGTCAGGAGCCAAGCCGGTAGTCATGCACAGGGAGCAGGAGGTGACTGGAACAGGTCCGAAGGTTAGCTGAGGTTATCTACTGGAACAAGCAGACCGGGACAAGACAAATAATAAGCCGAGAGACAAGCCAGGGGTCATGCACTGAGAAGTCTGGTCAGGCAAGCCGGGTCGTCAACAGGAACACCAAGAAACAGGAACAAGGAACTTAGGATCACACCGAAGGCTGAAGATCATGCAGCAGTTGGTCACTGCTGCAGCAAGCCTTAAATAGGGCACTGACGCCAGGAGTCCTGCCCGCATTGCGTGCGTACTGGCGCGCGCGCATGCGTGGTGAAGAATACTGGATTCACAGCGTTGTTGCTCATGTGCGCGTGCGTGTGCGTACCTGCGTGCGTGTGCGTACTTGCGTGCGTGTGCGCGCGTGCACGTCTGCGTGCGCATCATGCTTGTTGGTCCGTGCATGACAGGTCTGTTAGTTCTTCCACGTTTGGTTCTCTGACAGGAATTAAACTTATTAACCTTAATGATCAATTTCAGCATTGGTGTGAATATTTAATACTCATTATTGAGCAAAATATAAACATAAAAACATGACATTTATAAGGCTAAAAAATGCATTAAAAAGGGGTGTGAATGAACACAAGATGCCATGGAGATTGAATATCCTGCACAGAATGCCATGGAGAATCAATGACCCTAGTGCCACATAGTGGTAAAGTACAATAAAGGCTATAGAATAATGAAAAACATTGGTAAAGTACAAATGTAAAAGGAAAAAATAAGAGGACGAGCAATAGAACAATCCCCAGGGAATGGGGTTGACTCCATGTGAGTGAGACCCTCAACTGTTGTTGATAAAACAGTTGATGTCCCACTCAACATTGAGACCCCCAGGTACATGGCAGCCCAACTTGTGTATCCAATTAGTTTCGGCCCTGGAGATTGTTCTCTTGCTATTACTACCTCTCCAATGGGGAACATATTTCTTAAAATTAACCCCTGCCTCATTGAAGTATTTAAACCATTCGGCTAATTCGCTGTCATCCTTTTGGGGATTGATCTCCCTAAGAGGAAATGGTAGAAACCATCCCCCCCGCCCTAATCGCCACCAATCCCCGGCCTGGAGACATCGCTCAGAAAGAACTGATTACTCCAACCAAGGAGCCCACCCGCATACTAGGAATGATAATTCCATTGGTCATATTAATGTGGTTAATAATAGATTTGCGCCCCTAATGAGTGATTCTCAGGGAAGGCCTCTGAATACTGGTGACAGTCATGAATTGCCCCGCTCACGTCAAAATGAGCATGAGACAAATCTCTCTGCTTAGGATTTTCGGCCAGCCACTCGAAACCGAAACAAACGAAACGGGGACGCAAGAGAGGGTGCAGAGGGGGGAGGAAACTACACCCCAAACAGACAGAGGAGGACCTAGTGAATAATGGTATCATTAACCTTAGTTCACAACAACTCACTACGGATGAGTTGACAACTTTGAACAGGGGTCTGAAATTTGTTCCATCACGGAATTTGAACAAGTTTCAGACATTTATTGACATACAGAAATTCACCCGTAAACTTAATATGAAGAGATACATCCTAAGCAACCCTGCTAGACAACTAAGCAGAGAAAATCCTGTGGTTATGCACTCAGGAATGGCTAACGCCTCTCTGTTTAATCCAGTGAGTACCCAGGCTCCTAATTTAAACGTCTTTCGAGATCTACTACTGAAAGATCTCGAGGAACCTACGCAATCCTTCCTATGAACCCTACTATACCCTTCAAACGGGAGTTGAAAGCTCTCATTTTGAAGGGTTATGATATGGGTATCCTCAATCAAAAAGAAAAAGAACATTTAATCCCTCTAGCACCGAGGCTACCGGTGATGTATATTTTACCAAAAATACACAAAACCCTGTTAAACCCTCCGGGGAGGCCCATCATCAGTGGTATTGACTCTATTACCTCAAGAATAGGCAAGTATATTGATTTTTACTTGCAACCACTGGTGATGGGCACCCCCTCATTTCTAAAAGATACTAAACATGTCATAAACCTTCTTGACAACATTGAGTGGAAACCCTCCTATATGCTGGTCACAGCAGATGTGGCATCACTGTACACGTCCATCTCCCACCATTTAGGGCACGAAGCGGTTCAATATTTTTTGTCACAGAATTCTCCTTTAACTAATACACATTGTAGATTTGTGATGGAGCTACTTGATTTTGCTATGGAGCATAACCACTTCTGGCATAATGGTACCCACTACAGACAAACTAGGGGTGTGGCCATGGGGGCAAAGTTTGCCCCCAGCATGGCCAACCTCTTCATGTCCAAGTGGGAGGAGGACACTATACTCCTTGATAGATCACCAAATCTCATCTTCTGGAGAAGATTTATTGATGACGTGTTATGCATTTGGGATGGCGATGAGGACTCGGTTGACTCATTCATCTCCACCCTTAATTCCAACGCTAGGGGTATTGTCCTGACCCATGAGAAAAGTTCTAGCAAGATTCACTTCTTGGATCTAGATATTTCTATAATTGAGGGTAGGATTGTCACGTCGACATTCTTTAAACCCACGGATAGAAATGGTTACATACCACTTGACTCATGCCATCATCCTTCATGGTTGAAAGCGGTCCCTAAGGGTCAATTTCTGCGTCTCAGACGAAATTGTACGGACCTGAATGAGTTCTATAGAGAAGCAGAGGTTCTGAAATCCAGATTTCTAGCTAAAGGCTATGATGGGGCAAACCTTGATCTTACCATCAGAGAAGTAGGTCAGAGAGATCATCGTAGTCTCCTGGCTGATAAACCACCAGAGGCCATTACTAGGGAAGATTTCCGCCTGGCTTTTATAACAACCTTCTCAAGCCAACATTGGGCCATTAAAGGAATTATTAAAAAACATTGGCCAGTTATTAAAAATGACAGGATTCTGGGCCCACTCCTAACCACTAATCCGAGAGTCCCATCCCATCCTACATTCTTTGGTGACTTTAAGGGCTTCTACCCCTGCAAAAAATGCAGGGCTTGCAAAATAAATGCCCTTCAGGGAAGACGACACACTGATTATACCTCTACAGGCACTGGTAGAACCTACCCAATTAAAACTTTCATAACCTGTAGTACTAAATGCGTAGTGTACCTTCTGAGGTGCCCTTGTGGGTTAGAATACGTGGGACGCACCACGCACAAACTGCAGGTCAGATGGGGGGAACACATCACTAATATCCTGGCAGGATTTGACAAACATAGTGTGTCCAAACACTATGACCTAAAACACAACAAGAACCCCAAGGGCACTGTCTTCATAGCCTTGGAGAAATATGTTCCCCATTGGAGAGGTAGTAATAGCAAGAGAACAATCTCCAGGGCCGAAACTAATTGGATACACAAGTTGGGCTGCCATGTACCTGGGGGACTCAATGTTGAGTGGGACATCAACTGTTTTATCAACAACAGTTGAGGGTCTCACTCACATGGAGTCAACCCCATTCCCTGGGGATTGTTCTATTGCTCGTCCTCTTATTTTTTCCTTTTACATTTGTACTTTACCAATGTTTTTCATTATTCTATAGCCTTTATTGTACTTTACCACTATGTGGCACTAGGGTCATTGATTCTCCATGGCATTCTGTGCAGAATATTCAATCTCCATGGCATCTTGTGTTCATTCACACCCCTTTTTAATGCATTTTTTAGCCTTATAGTTGTCATGTTTTTATGTTTATATTTTGCTCAATAATGAGTATTAAATATTCACACCAGTGCTGAAATTGATCATTAAGGTTAATAAGTTTAATTCCATAACAAGGAATATTCATATTCAGGGAATTTTTGGCTTATTGCTTTTCCTGGAGTTGCAATACGCCTTTTTCACCACAAGATGGCATAATGATTTCCATTTATAATTGAGTGGTCATACTAGCCTATTATTCCTATTGCTTTTCTTTGAGCAGCAATACGCCTTTTTCACCACAGGATGGCATAATGATTTTCATTCATAATATCAGCCTATTATTCTTTGAGCGGTAATACGCTTTTTTAACCACAAGATGGCATGGTGATTTCCCTTCACAATATAGTGGTTATATTGATCTATCATATGCTCCGTTCTATCCCCGCCTCTACTCAATGGTTTTGTCATACTCTTCCTCTGGGCTGTATAAATAGCATGTGTGCAATGGCGTACGTGTGCCCCTGATGATGTCATTACGACGAAACGATCGTCGGGCAGACACACTCGTATTGCGCATATGCTAACGGCCTTAGGCGGTCTGATATTCATACGGAGCTTTTTATCCTTGCAAGGACTTTTGTATCACTCTCTATGAATGAGAGTATTTTAAGCTGTTTCAATTTTTTTTAGTTTTTAAATAAATCCTCTCGTTTTTTACGCCTACACTATGGGATCGTCCCTTTCTTTTTTCCCACATGGTGTTTGATAAACACACACTCACATACATCTATGCAAGTTCCATTTGGAAGCAGTGGTTAACCCCATGAGGAGCTGTGGATTCTACCATCTAATCTGTGGAGAGATGCGGATTCATTCCTGACACCCCAAAGGATCAGAATTTCCTGCTATGCCTGTTTAGACTACTCCTGAAAGGGATAGTCACAGGCTTTCTGGTAAGCCTTTATTTCTACTGGTGTTGGGCCACTGATGTCTGAAATCTCCCTCCTTTCTCACCTGTGGATCTCCTAATTGGACTTTCATTGTTTGCATCTTTTCATCACCTGCATTGGAAGGGGCTAATAACTCCCAGCTTTTTTCTGTGGACTCTATTTGTTTTGCACCTCATATGCTGAATTGGTCACTTTATTTTTACACTGTTTATTTATCTGTTGATATTTATAAGTACTTTATGCTCAGTGCCATATTGATTGGCACAGTGTTATAACAACCTATGCACTTATAGCTTTTGTGTATTCACATTTTGATTGTTACCATTTATAGATTAACACTGTTTACACCAGTTACTTTAGATACTTATGTGGTATATGCTGTCCAGCGCTACACTGTTTTTGCACATTTTTCTTTACACTTTATATCTAAGTTGTAGTGTTTAGCAGCAGGACGTCCTTCTCAGGACCCTATCTTAATTGTTTCACTAATATACATTTTTACTAAGCGCAATTATTCCCATTCCCTTTTCCCTTACTTTTACACAATGATTTGTATGGCTTTGCCCACTTTCCTGAAATGGGGAACAAGCCTCTTATTCTTGGGATATGCAATGAAATACATCATGATGTGGATAGCTTCTTCTGTAAAAAGGTGTAGCCTGACCAAGATCTTGAAACCACTATTCTAAGATAAAGCACAGAGAATTAATTTAGAGTGTCTATGACACTTTTTAGAGTTTTGTGCTGCCTCCTCATGACAAATGTTGGTGCTTGCCCCAAATTCATGTACCTTTTGGAAACATAAGTAACCTAATGTTCATTCCATCCTCTATGTAGCTGAGCTCCCTCTCCACTGCTGCAGCTGTCACTCAGACATTACAGCGGCTGAGGTGTTTTGTAGCTGGGTGGGTAGAGCCTGATGGCGATTCAGACACTTATTTCTCATCTGGTCTGCTTGCCTTGTGATTGAGAGCATACAGTGGGAGAATTCCATAGGTTACAGACAACCTGCAGTTGGCTATGGAATCCACCCACTGCCTGTTAGTCCATCAGCTTTCCCATCATGCTCTGTTCTCTGTCAGCATCGCTGGTTGCTATGAGCATGGTGTTGTGATGGCAGTAGTGTCCTTGTGACCAGTGACAAGTGGGGAGGGGGTAGCTGTAGCAAACATGCTGCTGGCTACAAAGTGTATAGAGACAAGCATTCTGCCTGTCTCTCTTTGCCAACTTAGAGCTGAGCTTGGTTATCTACAAACTGGAGGATTTTTTGTTTTTTAATTTGGTGCAGCCATAGTTGTTGGTAAAGCTACCAAAATTGGTGACAGGGATTTGTGAATAGGATGTTAGGCTTTTTGAAGGATCACATCGCCATACAAAAATTGAAATTGTTTTATTGAATTCCCCCCACTGAGACATAATATATATTTTTTAACGTGAATCAAAGAATTAAACAATTGAATGAATATTTTCCAAGAGTGGTGAATCCATACTTTTTGCCAGGGGTTGTATATATATGCCAGGGGTTATATATATATATATATATATATATATATATATATATTCATAGTAATGACATGGACTGATATTTTTCAGTTCTGGGTACATACTGTACATCTGAGCTAGAGATACAGCCCCACCTTTGTATCATTGCACTTCACTTCAATCAGTACTTCACTGCCCCAGTTTGTCCCCATGTATTTTTGTCTTCTATTTTCATTAATTGATAAGGTAGTGATGATTTCCTGTATCTCTGGCTCAGGTTTACAGTATATACCCATAACTGAAGAATATCAGTCCATTTAAATGTTTTATATATATATATATATATATATATATATATATATATATATACAACCCCTGGCAAAAAGTATGGATTCACCACTCTTGGAAAATATTCACTCAATTGTTTAACTGTTTCGAAAAAAATAAAAAAAAAATCACAGACATGCCTCAAAAAAATTTTAATTTAACATTTCAGCTTGCTGGCTTTTCTAAAACACTTAAACAAATAAAATAATGAAAACTGTAGTCAATTGCAACTGTTTTTGCAGACCAAGCAGAGGAAATAAAATATGGAATCACTCAATTCTGAGGAAAATATTATGTAATCACCATATACTTTGCTGTCCTAAAACAAACATCTGCTTCAGATTACATCTGCTAATTAGTCTGCAGTTTAAAAAAAGAGTGCTTGCACATCTTGGTGAGCTGTTGCACCAACCTGATTGACATTTTTTTTTTTATTGACAATTCTTTTTTTAGGGCACTGAGTCGCTTTACAGGTGCTATAGTGCTAAAAAATAGCACCTGCAAAGCGCCTGTAAAGCACCTCTTCTCTCACTCCAGTGAGCAGCATTGTTGAGGTGCTGTTAAAGCGCCCCTGTCCAAGAGACCTAATTGCTGTTTTCATTCATTTACTTAATTTTTTACGGATGATGTTTGGAGTAACCTGGCAGTGTGATGTGTTATCGTGGAAATACGATTGGGAACCTGGCAAATAAAAGGAGCAATGGAAAGTTAAAACATATCTGCATTTCCCTAAAAAATAAACATTTGTACTTGTCCCAGCAGCTGTATACAGTATACATGTCAAAATATTGTGTTACAGCATTTTTGCCTGCAACCACCTCTGGGTACATCCTGTCTGAAAAATTAGCTCTGTAAAGAGGGATTGCTTATTCAGCTCAATGAAGAGCAGATGCACCACCTCCATACAGTACCCAGTGGTAGCTCATCGCCGCACTGCTGGTGCTGAATAGGCAAACCCATAACATACCCATAATATCCATAACCGCAAAAATAGATACAAACACAGAGACAAGCAATAATATTGGAAGCAGGATTTATCTGAAGAAAAGATATCCCATGATTTGGGCATTTTTCATGGCAGGGAAAAGTATAAATTCATAATGTTTATTTTAAAAGCATTGGAAAGTAGATGTCGGTCTGCTTGAGAGCATTTGTGTTTTATTCTACCCTTCTCCTGATAAAATATATACTGTTATGTAGTTTTGTCCCATACTTTGTTTGGTAAAAATTTACCATTGTTTACTCCCCATTAGATTGTATATAATAATGTACATCTTTTCTGTTACATCAAGATGCTATAGCATTAGAAGAATTTGAATGCTTCTGTTTTAATTCACACATTTCATCATCTTTTTAGAATGAAAGTCAGCAGAAATTTTTGGATGTTTTTCAAAAAACTTGGAATTGTCATTTTCCATTTTCATCGGCATTTGAACTGGCTCCTTGCTCTAGAAAAGAAAACAAATGACATGAAATATGAACCATAGAGGCTGCTGGGAGATGCTCAGGTGCAGTTCATGCAATATTAAACATCTTAAGTGCTGCAACTAAACAGAGCAAACAAATAAGTTACTGAACATTCTCCCGCACACTCGACACCTCTCTCAGTAAAGTTTTATGGAAGTCTTTCTAGTATCCTATGAAGTCATAATGTGTTTTAGTGGGGATCAAGATTTCATTGCACTTACTGGTCATAATGCCAGGTAACAATCATAATAATTTATAAACAGCAAATTTACTATAGCCACTATTAAGTACACAACATAAACAATGCCCGTAGAGGATACAATAATCAGAAAGTTTTTTTTTATAAAATATAGAGGATAATATGCAGCAACTAGATATACACATTATGGTGTTAATATTTCATTCCCAATAGCATCTCAAAGTACAGAACTGGAATCCAAATATTTTTTTCTAAGAGTAGCATGTCCAGTAAATGGAGGTTAAAAATGAAAAAGCAATATGACTTGGTTTGCAATAAGTAAATCCGGGAACGAGTCACGAAGACAGAAAGAGCTCATCTTAACTCACAACTTTTAGATCACCATGATAATTGCAGCAATGACTTCATGTAATTGATTAATACATCAACTGACAATCTGGAATGCACTTTGGATAAGAGATACACCCTTCCCATTTGCATAGCACTAATGCATTCCGCTTAATGTTATTTTGTATCCTGAGGTCTCTAGATATCTCCTATTTCTGCTTTCATTTTGATCATTTGTTTTCACCTTGATTGAGTTTCTAAATCAGTAAAGCAAGTATTATTAAATAGAAAACAAATTTCTGTAAATCAAATATTTAGTCTTTTATTATTTATGTGGCTTTTTTATTAGACTATAGTCAGTCTAACATTAATAATCTCATCAATGCATGTTAATGTGTTATACATTTTAAAGGCCAAACTCCAGCAATAGTAATTGAATTATTAATTTTGAAAAGAATATAGCAAATAATTTTCAGATAAACATTCGAGTTATGAATTAGGAGCACATAGAGAAAGTGAAATTCTACCATGGTTCCCATTTGATAGCTTGGGGTAAATAGTAATGATACATACACTACTAAAGAACTGGGACGCTTGCAATTACAATTAAAAGAGAAGGACTTTCAAGTACATAATCCCCCCTACACCAAATAATTTTTTCGGGGTGGCCCAATACTTTGGCAATATAGTGTGGATGAGCGAGTTTGGGGTGGTGGACCTTGTCTGGCCTGATCTCAGCCTAATGGAACACCCTTGGGATGAATTTGAACGGAGACTGCGAGCCAGCCCTTCTTGTCCAACATCAGTGCCCGACCTCACAAATGTGCTTCTAGAAGAATGGTAAACATTCCCTTGGGCACACTCCTAAACAAGGGTGGGCCAACTTAATATTGAACCCTACAGACTAAGACTGAGATGCCTTTAAAGTGCGTGTAAAGGCAGGTGTCCCAATACTTTTGATAATATAGTGCAGCTCTTATAGCAGACCAAAAATGTACTTTATTTTTAAGCTTGGCGAATTACCACTTGTACACAATTGGTGATTTACTAGCATAATTTGTACCATTATATACTTGAAAGTCTTTCTCTTTTAATTGTAATTGTAATGGGCATTACCTTATTTTTATCTGCTGTTGCCATGGTCCTGTACATGTGGTCGGTTACAGCACTAGCCGTTTAATGGCTTGAAATTCCAGTTGAGAGCACAAGCAACATGGCATGCCTTGAATTAAGCTGTTATGGGAAACAGCTAAATCAATTTGCTTGGCTTTGATACAATGTCTTCTATCTGTTAAGCAGTAGCACCTGTCAGACTCCGACCACTGAGATTTCTGCTAAAGTGACCTGGTGCACTTTTCTTTGTGCTAGTTAAAAAATATTTTGGTGGATGCAATTTTAACTTGTTTTAACTTGTTGGATTTGTGACAAGACACAATGGGGTTCTACAGCTGACTTGAGTGAATTTGGGTTTCTGTGGTGTTACTGTACTTTTAACCTACCTACCTCCAATGCATGTCTGCTGTTTTTGTTGCTATAAGTCTTAGGTTGGGAGTTTTCTGCCCAGAGCGAGTGAGAAAGAAGAAGAGGACCCCATGTGACAAGTGACTGGCCATGAGACCCATGAAAAAGGGGTAAGCAGAGTAGGCGCTAACAATGAGAGTTGAACTTTATAATGAACTATTAAGATTGATGCATCAGCCCAGTTGTGGTTTGACCTATAAAGAAAGCCGTTCTTAAAAGAAATAAAATGCCTACCTAAAAAACAAAATAAATGTTGTGGGTCAGTGACTTGGAAAGTGTTGATGTCATAAAGCCTTGTACACACAATCGGACTTTAATCTGACTTTTGGTCCAAAGGGCATTGCCCCATGGACTTGTTCTGCATACACACGGCCCAACATTTTTAGTCAACATTCACAAAATCAAGTGGTTTTTAAGCTCTTTACCGCCACCCTTTGGGCAACTTCTGCTATTGTTGTCTGATGTTTAGCATTGATTCCGAGCATGCATGTTTGTACTTTGGATTTTAGTTGGACGGACTTGTGTACACACAATTGGATAAACTGACGTAACAGATTTATTGCCAGACAGTTGGTGAGCATGAACTGCCAACATTTGTTGTCGTGAATTTAGCCAACAATTGTCTGATGGGGCATAGACACGGTCGGATTATCCTACACAACACGTCCATCAGACAATTATGGCCATCAAATTGGATTGTGTGTACGGCCTATAGGCAGCTGGATAAAATGCAATTTCAGAAGGAGCTCTGCAACGGCAGTCCCATATTACTCTCAAAACAAGTTTTCTTTAAACATTTAACTTGTTATCATTATAAGTGGCGAATAACAATATGATTCAGGTCCAGTTGAGATGTAGAGAATTACACTGAGACATTGCAGAACATAATTAGATTTAACTGGAGTCAACACAAGGGTAATGCCCACATGCAAAACCCAATACACTAAATGTATTTACATGGGGTATGAATTTAGTTACATTGACTTTATTGTACGAACTACAGGCAGAGAGTGGCTTGTAAATTAATGTTTCTCAAATACTTGCAGCTGATTTGGCAGGATTAAATCATTTCGTCCATGATCCATCTCTTTAGTGTCACATCAGATGACTGATGATTAATTGGAATCACCAGGTGGCTGCATATATTACAGATGCTTTTCAATTGACTGTGGTGACCCAATAGCAATAGGTTAACTCTGAGCTTTCCTATCCTATTTTCCATCTAATTTCAACATATGACTGTCATTTGTTTGTTTATTTCAAGAGGCAGTGAGGTTTCCTCCACAAAATTAGAGAAATACAATGGCAAGTAGATTAAATATAAAAGAGTCTCATTGCTTCTAATATCATTTGCAAGCACACAGTTATAGACAAGTGTGTTCTGCTCGCCAAGATAAACAATGCTAATTGTAACATACTCTGCCAAAAGACTTTAAACCCTACAGAGAATCGCTGCTTACTCTTATTAAAATAGGCTGAATAAAAGCCACTTCTCTGCATGCTCGTGTTTTTAATATAATTATATTTTTTAGGGAAATGCACACTTCCTGATCAGAAATATCAAGTTGTTTTCTCCTGGGTTAGCATACATCGCTCTCAGATCTTATTTGTGTCATAAAATATATAAGCGTTTTACAAGCTTAACATATTACTAATCTTAGAAACATGATATAATGAAAGTTACAGTAGCCCACAGCAACCAATCACATGAGTCAATTTAGATCAATTAAAGGCAAATTGTAATTGGCTGTAACAGGTTACTGCACTTTGCTTATAACTGTTTTACAAGCATTTGTAAACCTCAGGCATAAAATATGACCATTTAAGTGGTTGTTACCTTAAAGAAATAATTCACTGCCAGACCCTCTCATGTATTCAGCTATAGCACACAGTGTAAGTGTTTTGTCAAATGCCTCTAAATACCTTTTTTCAGATATCTTCAGGCCGGTCACATGACGGATGCTCTCCTTCTCTGATCCAGGGCTAGTGGGGGGAGCCGAGATTTTCCTCTGAGGAAGGTTATGCGACTGCTGACCTATGCGCTCAGTCCCTCCTGTTGTAGAGCTGGATCAGAGAAGGAGAGCATCCGGGAGTCACATGACCTGAAGATATGTAAAAAAAGGTGTTTAGAGGCATTATTTTAAAAGAACATTTACACTGTGTGTTATGGCTGCACACAAAAGAGGGGCTGGCAGTGACGTTATTTAAACTTTTCTAGTAATATTGGCGGGTGTGGAGGGGGGGCGCGGAAATGGCTCACAAAGACACAGGAGCTGACAGGCAGGAAGGAAGGAGGGAGAGAGCAGAGCAGCAGATGAAGAAGGCACCTAAACTGACCACAGTAATCAGGGCTCAGAAGACTGCAGATAGACCGTTGTGACTTATGAAGGAGGATTTGGGTTATCCCTGTGTATCTGCTGAGGCCAGTCACTTCACTGCTCAGTCAGTCAGTCAGTGACAGTGGGAGAGTAGGACGCTCCGGCCTCCCGCACGAGTCGCTCTCGCCAGGGACCAGTCAGCCAGACAGTCAGGCAGGCTCCCTCCACCCCTCCAGGGACTCATTAGGCTTCCCCTGATTTGCCTGATCCCCGCTGGCTTCCTCCTTCATCCCTTCGCCAGGGAGCCAAGCAGGTAAGCCACACACGGCTGTCCTTTTCAGGACAAGCTGAGGCAGCTTTCCCAACCCCCCACAGCTCTCTCCCCCTTTCATCCAGTACCCCCATACTACCCCCCCACTCAGTGCTACCCCCCTTCGCCATCTATCCCCGCAATTTCACGCCATTCGGGCGTTTTTTCACACTTCCGCACCGGCCTGTGAGCATCCGCGGCAGCCGCAATTTAGGAAAGGCCACGGCTTCACCCGCGGCCTAGCGGCGCGCCGCTCCTCACGCCCGGCAACCGGCAGCAAATCACCTTAAACGGCCCAGAAAGCCCCCCCCTACCCCAACAAAGCCCCCCTCTCCTCCCAGCTATTCTTCCCGGCCCCCCAGGCAGCACCGATCCACTTAATTAGGTGGACCCCAGCCTGGATCTTGCTGCCTGGTCGGCGGCCATCTTGGTACACCCAGCCCCAATCCCCTTTCCTTAACACTATTAGGACTTGATCCAGGGTTTGCCGATCGCCTCTTAAGGGGTCAGGAAGGAATTTTTTCCCCGCCGTAGCACATTGGCACTGCAAGCCCAGGGTTTTTTGCCTTCCTCTGGACCAAGCCTGGGTGGAGGATTCAGTCACTTCTTGAAAATCCTCCACTCCCCCCCCCTCCCCCCAGGTATATGGCGACCATGGTCAATCTGCAATACACGGCAGAGACCATTTGGGACTTGAAGCAATGTGCCGCATTATTACCAGCCATTACCAAAAAAAACCTAAAAATTCTGCGCCTTTTGAGAAACGATCAGCGATCGACTATCAAACATCACAGCCGCCTACCCCAGCCTAAGCACATATCATGTGCGTTGATCAACACAAGATCGGCAGTAAAACATCGATTAGAAATCCATGATTTCATCCTACAATACGATTTAGACTGCCTCTTTATTACAGAGAGCTGGCTCACAGCCGACTGTAACACCATTTTAGGAGAAATGGTGCCAGAAAACTACCGTATTATCACGGAAAACAGAATAGGGCAAAGAGGAGGAGGACTGGCGGTGATCCACAAGTCTCATCTTACAATCATTAAACCAGTCCTTCAAACCCCTCTTCCATTCATGAAAACCCTTACGCTGAAACTGGAAATAAACTCCCAGGAGACCATACAGATTTTACTCTGCTATAGACCACCCGGCCCAAAATCGCAGCTTTTACTATCATTGACGGACTTTATCTCCACCTATACCCTTAACAGCAAACATCTTTTGCTGCTCGGGGATTTTAATCTCTGGGCTAATTCATCACAAGACCCCATTGCCGACGCCTGCATTGAACATCTAGGAGGTTGGACGATACCAAGGTACCGCAAGGCACCCTTGAACCTATTTTGAGATGCCTATTTCAGGCTCGCAAAACAATTGCTCAAAAATGGCAAGCTCAGGCGCCCCCATCTATAGAGAACTGGCAAGCAGCTATGAAACAAACAATCTCAAACGAAAAGGTATATTACACCACCCAGGGCAACTATGACAAGTTTGTAGAAATATGGAGGCGATGGCAGTTAACAGTTGAGGAACCTGGGTAGGTACTCCTGACTCTAGAGCTTAGGGTTTTTTTTTTTTTTCCCGGGCTAGGGGGCCAGGAGGGACCAAATAGTATGGGGGCCTAAGCGAGAACCTACCTCACGAGCAAGCCCCTATATGCCCGCTCCCACACAGGAAAGGTGGCAATTATTTCTAATTTAAATTACTCATTACCAGGTCTGTATGCTCACAAGGGGGGGAAGGGGAGGGCGGGGGGATAGGGGGAGGGAGGGGGGATAGGGGGAGGGAGGTAGGGATACGGGTGGGGGGAGGAATCCACCAAACACCACATGTACCCATCACTGTACGAGATATTAACTTATAGGGGTACAGCCACTACTTGATTTAGTATATATTTATGAAATGTGTTAACAAATTCCTTGTACTCTTGAATGTCGGATACATGTGTGTGTAAAGCAGAGTTAAAAATAAAAATAAATGAACTTAAAAAAAAAAAAAAGAACATCTAGGAGGATTAGGGCTACAGCAATTAGTATGTGGGCCCACACATATTTCAGGTCACACCCTCGATCTTATTTTCAGGCAAAATCTGGAAATACAAATCTTGGAAAAGGAACTATTGCCATGGACAGACCACCATGCAATTAAATTCATTATTATAAATTCAAAACCAGTGACAACACACTGGACTAGATGTCAGAAGAAGCTCCATTCGGAACTCTTCAAAACCACGTTAAGGAAAAAAATAAAAACAATTCAGCCGAACCAAACGGCTGTAGAAACACTAGATGCCATAAACACAGACCTATTACAGTCAGCCGACTTAATAGCGCCGAAACATAAAACCTGCATCCGGAAAAATACCTCCAGCTGGTTCAACAACCAATTGGTGTTATTAAAACAAGAGCGTAGAAGGGCGGAAGCCGCCTGGAAGAGAAGCTCTTCAGAGGCGAACCTCTCCATCTACAAAGCATCAACCAGGAAATACCACAAAGAAATGTTCAAAGCCAAGAAAAATTATTTTTCCGAGGCTATCAACAACGCCCTAAATCGCCCCCTGCGAACTCTTCAGATTGGTCAATCAGACCATGAATCCAAGATGTCTAGAAGCCCCTAACTCTGACACCCAAGAATTTTGCGATGAATTGTCGGATTACTTCATTAATAAAATTGAGGGAATCCGGGAAAGCATTCAGCAGAACCAAACCCCCCCCAATCCCTTCCGTAATTTTTCACACAGCACCATCAATATTTCGCCACAATCAGGTAAGTTCACCCTGGAACCCATTACTATGCAGGCCACAAAGATTATCATTGATTCTTTGCGTAACGGCACAGCGCCAAATGATATCATCCCCACTAAACTGCTGAAGGAATGCGCCGACATCCTGGCACCTCCGATCACGCAGCTTATAAATCAATCCTTCAAGGAAGGCATAGTGCCCTCCCAGTTGAAAGAGGGCATAATTCAACCCATTCTGAAAAAACCTACCCTTGACCCCAAGGACCCAACTCACCGCCGTCCCATAACAGGCCTAAATGTCCTCTCAAAGGTAATGGAGAAAGTAGTGGTACAACAGCTGCAACAGCATCTAGATACCCACAATCTACTAGATCCATACCAATCTGGCTTCCGTCCTGGACACGGGACGGAAACAGCACTGCTCAAAATATGGGACGACGCCCTCGAAGCCGCAGACGAAGGCAAATCCTGTCTCCTGGTCCTGTTGGACCTAAGCGCAGCCTTCGACACAGTAGACCACAAGCTATTACTGACTCGACTAGTCAAAGTAGCCAGAGTCGCAGAAAGCGACTTATCATGGTTCTCCTCTCTTTTGGAAAGCCAATCGCAAACTGTGAAGTTGGGACCTTTCACTTCCGAGAAACGCACAGTATCGTGCGGAGTCCCCCAAGGATCACCTTTGTCGCCGGTGTTATTCAACATCTATCTTCGTCCCCTTTTTGAAATAATTAGCAGCCAAAAACTGCTTTATCACTCATACGCAGACGACACGCAACTGTATTTCCGCATATGCAATAAAAAGGATCATCACCTCAATCTAGAGACATGCCTCTCTTCGATAGAGAACTGGATGACAAAGAGTTATCTTAAACTCAACGGAGCAAAAACAGAACTTCTACTGTTTCACGCCAAGCGCACGAATCACCCGGGGACAACTTGGATACCCCCGCCCATTTTGGGCAAAATCATCACTCCTAGCACCAAAGTTAAAAGTCTTGGGGTCATCTTTGACTCCTACATGACAATGGATGCACAAATAGGGTCAGTAGTCAGCGGATCTCACCATCTGCTACGCCTACTACGCAGACTCCTCCCCTTTATTCCCAAAGAAGACGTACCAGCCGTGGTGGGAGCAATTGTGAATTCAAGATTAGACTATGCAAATGCCCTTTACCTCGGGCTCCCCAAGTACCAAATCGCTCGTCTTCAAGTCGTGCAAAATACGGCCGCCAGACTTGTGACTGGAAAAAAACCATGGGAATCAATCTCACCTTCACTGAGATCCCTTCATTGGTTGCCAGTAAAAGACAGAATTGTTTTTAAAGCACTCTGCCTAACGCATAGATGTATTCATGGGAATGCCCCCCATTATCTATGCGAAAAAATAAAAACCCACAATCCCAATCGCGTTCTGCGATCCACCAATCAAAATCTGCTCCAGATTCCGGAAGCCAATTTTAAGTCCAAAGGAGAAAGAAGATTCGTGGTCCAAGGTCCCAGACTATGGAAAATCTCACAGGAAGACACTTGCACTATGCTGTAAAGTACTAGAGTTTTGCAATGGGGGGGGGGGGGGGCACATTCAATAAGAAGACTTTGCTGCTAGTGTAAGGTCTTTTAAGACCCACTATAGCAGAAAAAACAATCAGGGGATACAAAATGGCCCTAGTAGGTAGTGGTAGTAGTTCCCTTAACCGCTTCAGCCCCAGAAGAAATTACCCCCTTCCTGACTAGAGCACTTTTTCCGATTCAGCACTGCGTCGATTAAACTGACAATTGCGTGGTCGAGCGACATTGTACCCAAATAAAATTGATGTCCTTTTTTTCCCACAAATAGAGCTTTCTTTTGGTGGTATTTAATCACCTCTGCGATTTTTATTTTTTATTGTTTGCGCTATAAACAAAAGAAGAGCGACAATTTAAAAAAAGAAGCAATTTTTTTAACTTTTTGCTATAATAAATATCATAAAACAAATCTAAAAAAAACGCCTTCCGTTTCTTCCCTCCTCATTGGTGGACAATTGGGACTCTCTTTTCAGGCCAATGGGAAAACAGGTCTCAGACCCGCTCCTGATTGGCCGGATTGAGGATCAGTGTTTCAATAGCAAATATTCATTCACTGTTGTAACACCTGGGTGGGCTCATAGTGCAATGCTTTGCGCCCCGAGCCCACCCTATTTTGAAGCCTATTAGAGCCTCTGGCTTTAATCAGGTGCTTAAAAAACACCCCTGCCCCTGTAATTCATGCGCCTGGCGTCCTGAAAGGGGCTGGACGCATCCACCCTGTGTTTATATTACTAGGTGCATTGTATCTCCTGCGTTTATATTACTAGAACGCTCTAGTAGTATTATATAAAAAGTTGCTGTCTTCCTTAATCTCCAGTTTACCCACATTAGAGTAGAGATGTACAGAACTGTTCGCCGGCGAATAGTTCCCGGCGAACATCACTTGTTCACGTTCGCCGCAGCGGGCGAACATATGCGATGTTTAATCCACCCCCTATTCGTCATCATTGAGCAAACTTTGACCCTGTACCTCACAGTCAGCAGACACATTCCAGCCAATAAGCAGCATACCCTCCCTCCCACACCCTCCCACCTCCTGTACAGCATCCATTTTAGATTCATTCGGAACCTGCAGTCTTAGTGAGAGGAGGGATAGTGTAGCTGCTGCTGATTTAATAGGGAAATTGCTAGCTAGGCCAGTGTATTCAGTGTCCACTCCAGTCCTAAAAGACTCAGAAAATAGCAGTTAGTTGTCTGCAAGTGTTTGTGTCAGGCCTACAGTGTCTACTCTGCCAACCTCTGCCAGTGTCACCAGTGACACTCATATCTGGTGGCACAGTAGATTACATGTAAAAAAAAAAACACAATTTTGACTGCAAAAGAGAATAGCAGTTAGTTGTCTGCAAGTGTTTGGCCTACAGCGTCTACTCTGCCAACCTCTGCCGGTGTCACCAATGCCACTCATATCTGGTAGCACAGTAGATTACATGTAAAAAAAACTCAATTTTGACTGCAATAGGAAATAGCAGTTAGTTGTCTGCAAGTGTTTGTGTCAGGCCTACAGTGTCTACTCTGCCAACCTCTGCCAGTGTCACCAGTGACACTCATATCTGGTGGCACAGTAGATTACATGTAAAAAAACAACACAATTTTGACTGCAATAGAGAATAGCAGTTAGTTGTCTGCAAGTGATTGTGTCAGGCCTACAGCGTCTACTCTTCCAACCTCTGCCAGTGTCACCAGTGCCGCTCATATCTGGTGGCACAGTAGATTACATGTAAAAAAATAAATAAAATTGACTGCAATAGAATAGCAGTCAGTTGCCTGCCAGCGCGTGTGTGTCAGGCTGACAGCGTATACTGTGCCCACTTGTCCAGTGCCACCACTCATATCTGGTGGCACAGTAGATTACATGTAAAAAAAAAACACAATTTTGACTGCAATAGAGAATAGCAGTTAGTTTTCTGCAAGTGAATGTGCGAATGTTGGGATGGTGGCGCTGCTAAATGTGTCTAGTGGGTGAGACGTGAATATTCCAAATAAAGGCTGGTGTATTGGTAAAAAAAACAAGTGTTGGGTAACCTGTGAAAAGGAGAATCCCAAGAGTGGGGGATCCCTATGGAACCGCTCTGGTAGGAGCGTGTATGGTTACCTCATTAGTGATATGGACTCTCTAGGTGTCCTGGTTGTGTGAGTGCTAAGTAGACTGCCACCACTAGGTGGTGTCTACTAGTGTGTATAAAGTGGTTCAAAAAAACTAGTGTGATCAACCAGAAAAAAACTAAATTACCAAAGAAACACAGATTGGTCAGGACTCTGTGCAGATAAGTGAAGGAAAAAACCCTACAGTGAAAGTGGTCAAACTGTGACTTGTGTGCCAAATAAAAAATCCTAATTGCCCAAGAACGTGGGCCTAACTGGCCAAACTGTGTAAAATTGCAACGAACTGAAAAACAAAAATCAGAAGGTACCAAATCAATCAGAAAACATAAGTATGTACCAAACCACAGTGGTATAAAGGACCACCAGTAATTCCCAACATGTATAACTTGTATTTCCCAAGTGTATCCTGCAATAGCGTCAGGAGTGGGGACCCAGGAGGGGGAGCACTGAAGTCACGAAGCAGCATCCCAGTAGAGAAAACCGCACCAAGTCACTCATAGACATTTTTTATTGTCATAGTTTGCAATACATTTTTTATTGTCATAGTTTGCAATGCCTTTCTTTGTTTGAAGAGTTATATATATACCATCAGAACTCCTGCCCTAGGGAGTGGTATTGCATCTTTATTTGATGCCACTTTGTGTTTTGGTATACACCTCTTTCTAAGGTTTTTAGCATCAACTACCGTATTCAGTGTCCTGCATAGTATCCTAACGCTATTGCAGGATACACTTGGGAAATACAAGTTATACATGTTGGGAATTACTGGTGGTCTTTTATACCACTGTGGTTTGATACATACTTATGTTTTCTGATTGATTTGGTACCTTCTGATTTTTGTTTTTCAGTTAGTTGCAATTTTACACAGTTTGGCCAGTTAGGCCCACGTTCTTGGACAATTAGGATTTTCTATTTGGCACACAAGTCACAGTTTGACCACTTTCACTGTAGGGTTTTTTTCCTTCACTTATCTGCACAGAGTCCTGACCAATCTGTGTTTCTTTGGTAATTTAGTTTTTTCTGGTTGATCACACTAGTTTTTTTGAACCACTTTATACACACTAGTAGACACCACCTAGTGGTGGCAGTCTACTTAGCACTCACACAACCAGGACACCTAGAGAGTCCATATCACTAATGAGGTAACCATACACGCTCCTACCAGAGCGGTTCCATAGGGATCCCCCACTCTTGGGATTCTCCTTTTCACAGGTTACGCAACACTTGTTTTTTTACCAATACACCAGCCTTTATTTGGAATATTCACGTCTCACCCACTAGACACATTTCGCAGCGCCACCATCCCAACATTCGCACATTCATCGCTAGATCTCCTAGGAGATCCTCAGGGAGGCAGCAGCTACATTACACGTCCTAAGCGCGGATCCTCCATTTCACAGTTTTCTGCAAGTGTTTGTGTCAGGCCTACAGCGTCTACTCTGCCAACCTCTGCCAGTGTCACCAGTGCCACTCATATCTGGTGGCACAGTAGATTACATGTAAAAAAAAACACAATTTTGACTGCAATAGAGAATAGCAGTTAGTTGTCTGCAAGTGTTTGTGTCAGGCCTACAGCAGGTACTCTGCCAGCCTCTGCCAGTGTCACCAGTGCCACTCATATCTGGTGGCACAGTAGATTACATGTAAAAAAAAAACACAATTTCGACTGCAATAGAGAATATCAGTTAGTTGTCTGCAGGTGTTTGTGTCAGGCCTACAGCGTCTACTCTGCCAACCTCTGCCAGTGTCACCAGTGCCAGATATCGACACTTTGAGGAGCGATGAACCCCTTGACTACTGGGTGTGCAGGCTTGACCTGTGGCCTGAGCTATCCCAATTTGCGATAGAACTTCTGGCCTGCCCCACTGCAAGTGTCCTTTCAGAAAGGACCTTCAGTGCAGCAGGAGGTATTGTCACTGAGAAGAGAAGTCGCCTAGGTTAAAAAAGTCTATATTACCTCACCTTTATTAAGATGAATAAGGCATGGATCCCGAAGGGACTGACAGTGGGCGATACATTTGACTAAAAAAGGCCTAATGAGATGAGCTGCCTTGGGTCCACACGCTGCTATATTTCATCTCTGCATGCCGGATGACTTGCGTGACTTATCCGCCACCAACTAGGGTTCAAGCCGCAATGTTTTAGTGGACTTTCTGCCTGGAAAACATCAAGCTTTCTGTCCGCTGCTACAGCAGCCACTGCAACAATACCTAATTTTTCAGGCATGTGTATATGCCTAATTGTTCTGGCCTCTGGTGCAGCACTGTGGCTGCAAAAACAAAACAAAAAAAAGGCACATACATGTGTCAATTCCCCTTCGTGAACGTTACCTTGTTGTGGTGAAGGGGCTTGTGTATCACAATGAAGCGACCACTTCTATGAGTGTGTTGGCAATGGCAAAGTTGGCACACCCCAGATGATAAGGTTGTTGCTTCATTGTGAACAGACCAAAAGCGATTGGCTGGATAATTTTGCATAGAAAAAAACATTAATTTTCTTTGTGATCATCTAAGGTGATCATTAAAACCTTCTAGGCCAAGAATGGGCCCACACTGCAGAATCATTGTTTTCGGGGTCACTTAACTGTCACTGAACTACCTCAGCACGACCATAGGCTTTGAAAAAACCCCATCGCCTGCAATATCCCAAACTTGCGCACGAGCACAGCCATCACTACACCAAGATTGACGCATTGAGGAATAAAGTTTATGTCATGAGTGTGTAAGTTACAGACAGGGTTAGGGTTACAGATAGGGTTAGGGTTAGGGTTACAGACAGGGTTAGGGTTACATATATGGTTAGGGTTACAGCCAGGGTTAGGGTTAGTGTTACAGATAGGGTTAGGGTTAGGGTTACAGACAGGGTTAGGGTTAGGGTTACAGATAAGTTTAGGGTTACAGTCTCTAACCCTATCTGTAATCCTAACCCTATCTGTAACCCTAACCCTTACACTACCTGATCAATACAACATCATACCTGATGTTTTAAAGCACGTTATTCCAAACAATTTAGGAATGTTAGGTGATTTATGCCCTTTATGGATTAAAAACAGACTCTGCTTCAACTACGTAAGTTTCCATGGGAAATTTGCCATGGATCCCCCTCCGGCATGCCACAGTCCAGGTGTTAGACCCCTTGAAACAACTTTTCCATCACTATTGTGGCCAAAACGAGTCCCAGTGGGTTTTAAAATGTGCCTGCCCATTGAAGTCTATCGGTTCGCCCGTTTGCGAACATTTGCGGAAGTTCGCATTCGCCATTCGCAAACGGAAAATTTTAGGTTCGCGACATCACTACATTAGAGGTCCCCATTGCAGGTGCTGTGGTCCCAATTGCAGGTGCTGCTCCATTATATGATCTTTTTGTTCTTTTATCTTACATGTTTTCTAAAAGAACAATAAAAACTATTGAAGCAGAAAAATACATGTCCATCAAAGATTACTCTGCCCACAAGGTGGCAAGGCTTTTTGAGTGATTTCACCTCAGAGTGTTGTCACCCAGTAAAAAACAGTAGAAGCATAACAGATATACAGGTAGAGTCAGCAGGTAAAAAAACAATAACTGTGTTAATCTTGTGGAATCTTATGTAATTTGTTATGTTACATATAGTCCGACATAAAAGAGTAAACTGTTAAATTTTAGTTCAAGGACAATGAATAACACTTCACCAAAGAAACAGGAATTTTCTTGATTGAATAGCACACATTTCCAGAATAGATCAAATTGTTAGGGTGGCATGCAGTAAGACGTGACCCCTGGCTGCATAGATCCTGAGAATCCTCCTGGTTGTACCAACATCCTTGCTCGTATCTGCTCCAGGGACACCTATTTTGCTGCCACGACATCTCAGCTGGCTGGTGCCATTTTGTTGCCGAAATGTCCAGAAGAGGACAAAGCAAAGCATGGCTCTTGATCCCATTGGCCAAGATGGCACCTCTTTGCCAAAATCCAAGCTAAGGACCCTTTGCTGCTCTTTCAGGCAGAATAGATGAAATTGTTGCAGCACTATTCTTTTTATCGAAAGGTTTAATATCAGTTTGTATCGTTAGTTTTGTCATAACAGTGACATTTAAGTTGGTCATGAAGTCAGAATCAATCTATTCTGTGGTTTGGTAATAAACTCCATCTGGTTTATTTATTTTCCACCCATACAGGCTATTCATACCTGATCCTGCTTCCTTTGGCGATCCACTCCACACTGTGCAAGGAATGACACACCAGGCTGACTTTTAGAAATGAATAGCCCATATTTCTGAAAGGCTTGAGAATCAAGGCAGCTCCTAGAAACACATAAAAACACAGAAATATTGTATAACTGGGAATTGTATATCTTCAGCCCAGATACGTTCATTGTATATTACCATCTGCTGTGTAAATAGCCCAGTGATGTAAGGCTAATAATGAATTGCAAGGGTATAAATGTAAATACGCATGGTGGTATCTTGGTTATCCACTGAAGCCACCACAGGTCTCTGAATTGTAAAAATTCTCTCTTGGGCTGTATGCTGTATGTGAAGACACTGAAAGTGTGTAACAAAGGTGCTAATAAAGAAAAAAAGGCCTAAAACGAATGCAGCCACCACATCTAAGAACTGGTAAGCTACAATATATTCATTTTGTCTGTTTGGATTGGATACATTTTATTATATAGAAATTTTTGTAATGATAATATGAATTGTAGTTTTGCTGATGAGGTTTGCTATAGTTGGCTACTTTAATATACGTTTGTTACTCATTTATAATATTTACCTGTTACTGTTCAATTTCTTCTAATTTAATTAGGCAAATAATACGATATATTTTGTTAAGAGCCATATTTAGAAGACTGATCTTTTTTCAGTAAATTATTTCCTAGATAAAATAATTTTCATAACTGATGTTATATATTATGTACTTTATTTGCATTCTGCATGTTTATGAAATTCAATTAAAGATGAAAGTTGCCAAGATCAATGTGTATAAATTTACTTACACCATTTTGAAAGTGGCCAATGATTCTTTTAAGTTGAAACAATAATATGCAAAAATGGCCAGTCAATGTACAAAGGTGATTTCTGTTCAATAAAGTTCCGGCCTAAGGTTTGCAAAAATTACCATAATATATAAGTTCTACAGGGAGTAAATTGTAACACTTCAATGCATACTCTTCAGGCAATAAGTTCTATATTGCATTTTAAGGCTAAAGAAATGTTAATTGTTCACCCTGTTTGTTGACGGTAAATACCAATAAAATCTGAACTCTTTTATTTTAAAAAAATGCTCAGGGGGCATGGTCTACCTGATGGATGTATCTGATTTTCACCCTGGCATTCATGTTGTGCATCAGCCTTCCATGCTACCTAAATCACTATAGTTATTGATATCCTTATTTCCTGAACATGACTCTGGGCCTGAAAAAGGTCAAGACTTCACTGGTTCAAGCCTTACTGCCTGGCTAACCCATTATGGCCTGTCCCACACAGGATTGACCTTTAAAAGTTGCACAGCACTGAATCATCCAGGTGGAGGTGGCATTTCCACCTAAAAGCCATTTGAAATGGGAAATAATAGAATTGGGTTAAATTGTCATTATACTTAAAATTCCACTTCCCAGCCTGCTTATACTTACCTGGTCGATAAGTAGGCTTGGTTTTTCCCTGGGCATTCCCCATGTTTTTGTTGTTATCTGCTTTAGTCTTCCAATGCTACTTACTGCCATGACCAGCTATATATGGGGACGGTGGACATGTTTATGCTTCACCTGTGGTGTTTAGATTGGTCCAGCAGTGCACCAACACCTTTGCAGCCATTGTGCTACATGCTGGGTGTTTGGTATGCTCCTGTACTTTTAAGGAGGGGTGGCTCCCCCTCAGTCCACCTGCCCTTTTTTATCCATAAAAATGCATGTGCCTACACTGTGGGGACGCCCATTGTTTAGTGTTAGGACCACAGATTACAGGGTGCATTGGCGCGGCTCTGTGGCTCACGCATGTGTTTGCAAATACGCGCAGACAAAATGTTTTTAACGCATAGTGTTAGACAGGTTAATTGGTTGTCATGCAAGCTGGTCGGTAAGTAGGCTTGGTTTTTCCCTGGGCATTCCCCAGGTTTTTGTTATACTTACCTGTGCCATGCTCTCCTGTGTCTCCCCAGTAGGCAAAGTGTTTCTCTTTAAAGTGATATTAAAGGTTCACATTTATTTTTAAATAACAAACATGTTACTCTTACCTGCTCTGAGTAATGGTTTTGCACAGATCAGCCCCGTTCCTCTTCTTCTTGGGTCGCCCGCCAGTGCTTTTGGTTGTTTCCCTCTCCAAGTGCCCCCCAGAAAGCTGATTGGTAAGGAGGGTACTCATGTGGGCTTGATCCTGAGCCAGAATGTGTGGGACTATTAACACAAATCGTGTGGCTTGGGCCCACCCACACTCCCTCATCACTGGATTTGATTGCCAGCTGTGTGAGCCAATGGCTTTTGCTACTCTCACATAGCCCAGTGAGGAGGAAAAGAGGGAGCACAGAGCTGGACTGAAATTGGGCTCAGATAAGAATTGGGGGGGGGGGGGGCAGCTGTAGGTAAAAGGTTTTACATTTTTTTTTTTTTTTTTTTTTTTAGAACCACTGTAAGATAAACTGAATGACTAATGTTAACACCATGGCATTTCTCTAACTGGGCTGTTCTTAAAGACAATATAGGGAAAATAATTACCAGAGGATGTATTCTTCCATTCCTGATTTTAGTTAATGACATATATTGTAAATAGTTTTCTATAAAAAGGGAAAAAACATGTGGGGTAACAGTTGGCCTTTGTGTGTTGGATACTTTGGAGTTCTGTGGTTCCTCCTCAGAAGCAAGCATGTACATGCTATCATGAAGTGCTGGAATGCATATGCAATCTAATGCCAGCTTTAGAATATACTATGGAAACAGGAAAGAGAGAGTAATGCCCCGTACACACGATCACTTTATGTGATGAAAAAAAACGACGTTTTCTGTGAAGTAAAAAACAACGTTTTTGAAACCTCACTTTTCAAAGATGATGTTGCCTACACACCATCGTTTTTTCACAAAAAGCGAGGTTACGTTCACCACTTTTTCCATTGAAGCTCGCTTCATAACTAGCTTCTGGGCATGCGCGGGTTGAAAATTGTCGTTCTAAACGACGTTTTTTGCTACACACGGTGACTTTTTGTGAAACAAAAAACAATGTTTTGAAAAACGACACATAAAATTAAAGCATGCTTCAATTTTTTTTGTCGTTTTTTACAAAACATAAAACAACGTTTTCCCCTACACACGGTCAATGAAATTGACGTTTTTAAAAACGTCATTTTTTTTCATCACATAAAGTGATCGTGTGTACGCGGCATTAGAAAGAGTATGCTGGAGAGCAACAGATAGCTGGAAAGGAGCGAAAGAGGAAAACAGAGGGCCACCAGACCAAATTTTAGGACAGAAAGATGGATCGAGTGAAAATGTTGCTTTGACATGTGAACTGTAACCTCTCAACGTAGAACTATTCAAAATGACTTTCCTCATTATAGTCTTCCAATTGGCACAGGGCTGACTATCACTAAAACAACAAGGTTAAGAATAAATATTGTTATTTACTGTTCAGTTACAGATTTTGACATGTAGCTATAGCTAGTCATCATAGTCATCAAAAACTAAACAAAGAATAAAATACTTCTCTGGAATTAAATTCTCATACAGAGGTTGAATGTTTCTGTTTGATATTGATGTGGAATTTTTTTTCTATGCTTCATTAGTCGATGAGAGAGGCAATACGGTTCTTTATTGGTCAAAAAGTTGATTGACTAATTGGAAACAAAACAATATCTAACTGGCTCTACAATACCCAGTCAAAGAATCCAAGCTACTGAGCAATAGCTTCCTAAATGTGGGATGTTTGCAGGCTGAATTACTAAAGGAGCACAGGTGCATATGGCGTGTTTACTGTATGAAATAAACAAATGTATTTACTGCGCTATCTGTAATAATGTGAAAACAAAATATTCAATAAAATAATAGTGAAGTCCAAATTAAAAAAATGTATAGTCCAATATGTATAAAAATAAATGTCCAAATATTGTGACAGCCCAATAGTATGCGGAATTACTGTACTATTAAAAATATTGTGTTAAATAAAAAAATTGTGGCCATCACCACAATTAGAAATGGACTCTTACCGGAATAGATAGACCCTATTATAGAGTCAAATCATCCTGTAAATGACAATCCCATCATAGAGGGGTTCAACACACACCACTTGGCTAAAATACTGTAGTATCTCCCAGTCTCCAATATATACAGTATTCATATGCCCCTGTTGAAGGCTTCTGTGGCCGAAACGCGTCGGGTACTGCCATTGAGCACCCCATATTGCTATATCACGAGATCTCTTCTTTTATGTCATTATTTTAAATGTATGATTTTTACTGAATAAACCCTATCCTGGTTTTATTGACCTGCGCTATTGGAGCCCTCTTTTTTCTATTTTTTCAATTTCATCCCATGGTCTAATTTGAGCTCCAGCTAAGTCCATTTTAGCACTGCTTGGACAAACGGCTTAAGGATTCCACCCGGAAGTGGCTGCAGTCGCACAGCACGCTGTTTGAACATCGCTGGTTCCTGGTGCCCATACCAGTTGGAGTCTCAACTACAACTCTCATCCTCCACCCGGTTGCAGTGATCCCGGTTTCCAAATGACCACAACGCCTTTTTGACTCTTTTGCTGTACAGTATCAGAGTCCAACCTATCCGGTAAGAGTATTTACACCTACCATATATCTGATGTGATTGTGATTTCTACAGATTTCTGCAGACAACCTGAGCACCTGTTTCCTTTTAATCACTGGACATCCGTCCACTCCACACCCCTCACCAATTGTTCAATTGATGTTCACTTCAAGTTCTCATTACAGACTTGGTTATGTTCTTCATCACATGGAACTTTATTTTGTGACTACCTAAATGTTTTTCGGTAGTTTAAATATGTGCACATGCACCATCTAATGTTGTTGCCATATCTGGTATCTTACATTTTAGCGCTACATTTTTTTGTTCAATATACAGTATTAGGCCAGGGTCATTCATATATTTCAAAAAATCTCCTCCGAAGGTTAGAAATCACTTCCAAGCTGGTGAATTTTAGTTTTCAGTCAAGGCACTTTGTTGATGATGAGGGGTTTCATCATCAGATGGTAAAACAGAACGAGATGCGCCAATCTAAGTGCAGTAAGCAAGGATTTGTTAGATAATATGTCACAGACAGTAAATTGGTTACTCACAAACATGAGTGGGTACACTGCCAAATGGATAGTGATGCAGGCCCGGTGTCACTGTAGGTCATCAGCGATTCCTAGGGTTCCAATCCGCAATCCTCAGCAGCAAAGCGCTGGATGTAATGAGACTCCAGTGTCTCAGGAGCCTCGGAGAACAAGGAGTCGGGAGAACCGCTTCAAAGCGGCGTGCGTTCCAGCGTGGAGCGCAAACTGCCGTTGTCGCACCGGAAGTGACGTGGGGAGCCGGCCAGCCTGTGCAGGAAGATGTTATATTCATGACAGCTTCCCAGGACAAAAATGCCATGCATTTGTGGGGCAGTTTTAAGGATCTACATCATAGAGGCTGCATTTTTGTAAGCAGTGAGTAAGGGGCAGTTGACATCCAATCCCAATCCAGCAGGATAGACCTTAAGCCATTAAAAATACCGAAGGTGAAGAAATGATCTGCTGTTCTGTTATATATTTGGAAAATTACTGTTGGTGTGAAGAACTACTTGTTGAGGTACTGACAAGTACTGATATTACTTGCTAATAAAATACAGCGGAGTGCACCATAAGGGCTTTGGCAGTACACCGCTAAATTTACCTTGCGCCAGGAAAAGTCAATTAAAAGCTCACAATTTTTCAGTCTTGACCCTGTTTGAGGACATGATGGGCTGGGAGCATGAGGGTGTGGCTATGCTGGAGAAGCAGTCACAGAAAAGTGTGCAAAAGATCTGGTCCTAAACTGTATGAGTGGATCTAAGAACATCATAAAGTGGTGTATATTGTAGCCAAATAATAAAAAAAAAACAATTGAAATACATACAGTATATGCCAACACTGCATTATAAATTTACACACACTAGCGACACTGCAAAGCCAAAATGGTTAAACTCATATTTGCTATTAAAGCTTTGCAGTTTTCTTTGCCAGCTTTTTCACTGGGATATTAAGGAACATTATAAAATTGCTGAGAACCTCCCTTCTTCTAACAGCTTTTCTGCAAACTGCCTAAAGACCTCCCTGTCCAAATTTGGATACCTAAATACAGTATCTGTTATATAAATAGGACCGACACTGGATTGTAGAGTCTGCTGGGAACAGGGTCAGAGAGGTGATTATTGCTAGTAGGGTTGTCCCCATACCACTTTTTAAGACCGAGTACAAGTACTGATACTTTTTTTCAAGTACTCGCCGATACCGATACTTTTTTTATGTCATGTGTCAGTATTTTTTTTTATTTTACAATTTAAAATGTTCACTATTTTTGTTGATTTTTACAATGCTTTCTTAGGGTCTGGGGGGGGGGGGGGGGGGGGGTGGATGGTGTCAGTGTGTTTTTTTTTATTTTAATATGTATTCTTTTTTACAATTAATTATTTTTATTATTTATTGCTATATTTTTTTCTTAGCCCTGTTGGGGGGCTTTGGTGAGATATCAGGGGTCTTAACAGACCTCTGACATCTCCCCTTTGAGACAGAGAAAGGAGGAATACAGACACTATGTACAAGGTATAATCACAACATCTGGCATCCCAATCGCTGGAGAGGTTATTAATTATTTTTAGAGCCTGATTTCATCGGTCAACCACAGCTGGGAATAATCGGTGTTGTACAGCTAGACCAAGGTAGTCATGTCACTTATACGGATATCCTGTTAAGGAGCGGGTCAGAGGAGGAGTAATGAAGCCAGATGTATCACAATTTGGTGTGTTTGTCCCAAGTATCTCCCTACTTCACTTGCAGCTCATCCATAAGCATGGTGTTGTTAATGAGGTCTATCCATTTATGAAGGGGGGGGGTAGCCTCTAATTTCCAAAACAGTGTGATGACATGATGAGAAGCTGACAAAAAATATATAAGGAAGCTGTTTTTTGTGACTTAGTTGGGCCAGGTAAGATGGATAGCAGAGCCACCTTAGGGGAGGGAATGAGAGAATCCTTATACATGTCATTGTAGATTATAAAAATCTGGTTCCAAAAAGAGCGAACTCGACCACATTCTCACCAGACATGGAGGTAGGTACCTTTTCCTCTGTGACAGTGCCAGCAGATGTCCATAGTATTTCGGAACATCTTGTGAACTGTGACTGGATCCCTGTATCACTGAGATAGGAGTTTGTAGTTCTTCTCCCGTGTGAACCCAGAGATGGATGATTTGTGAGTGAGTGTAAATGAGGTGTGCCATTGTCCCAGGGATATTTAAATCCCCAAATCCCTGGACCACTTCTGCGTGTAGTCAGGGATGTCTTTTCACATGGACACGCTGGGAAGTTGCCCGGGGGCCCCACTTGTTGCAGGACGGGCGGGTTGAGAGAGCGGGTCACCTGATTCGCAACATGTGGCAGGTGACAATCTGCATCTGGTGGCAAGGAAGTGACAATCCACAATGTGTGGCAGGCGAGGTGGCAAGTGGCACGCTCAGGGCTCCCACTGATTCTGCATTATGATGAGTTGAACCATTTAATTTTATATTACAATGTAATAATAAAAATAATGCGCTTCAATCATCCTGACACCATAAAAACCGTGGTGCTGGGATGATTGAAATGCCAACACCAGCCATTTGTTGGAACAACCAATAAATATAGCCTTATTGTTAATTAGCATTTTTATTCTTGTGCGAAAAGCTATTTCATACAGGCAATACAACTTAAGTCTAAGGCCGCGTACACACGATCGGTTTTGTCCGATGAAACTGGCCTTAAGGCCAGTTTGATCGGTCCAAACCGAGCGTGTGTACGGCCCATTGGACTGTCGTCCATCGGACCAAAGTTTTAAAACTTGCTTTAACCACTTGCTTACTGGGCACTTATACCCCCCTCCTGCCCAGGTGATATTTCAGCTTCCGGCACTGCGTCGCTTTAACTGACAATTGCGCGGTCGTGCGACGTGGCTCCCAAACAAAATTGACGTCCTTTTTTCCCCACAAGTAGAGCTTTCTTTTGGTGGTATTTGATCACCTCTGCGGTTTTTATTTTTTGCGCTATAAACAAAAAAGAGCGACAATTTTGAAAAAAATACAATATTTTTTACTTGTTGCTATAATAAATATCCCAATTAAAAAAAAAAAAAACTTTTTTTTTCTCAGTTTAGGGCGATGCGTATTCTTCTACATATTTTTGGTAAAAAAAAAAAAAAAAATCGCAATAAGCGTCTGGTTTGCGCAAAATTTATAGTGCCTACAAAATAGGGGACAGAATTATTATTTTTTATTATTTTATTTTTACTAGAAATGGCGGCGATCTGCGATTTTTATTGTGACTGCGACGTTATGGCGGACACATCGGACACTTTTGACACATTTTTGGCGTCATTCACATTTATACTGCGATTGGTGCTATAAATATGCACTAATTACAGTATAAATGTGACTGGCATTGAAGGGGTTAACACTAGGGGGTGAGGAAGGGGTTAAATGTATTCCCTGCATAGTGTTCTAACTGTAGGTGGAGGGGGGGTGACTGGGGAGGTGACCGATCTGTGTCTCTATGTACAAGAGACACAGATCCGTCTCCTGCTCTCCAGAGACAGAACGCTGTCTCTATGTAAAACGGCAATGAGAGATGATCTATGAGATCATCTCTCATTGGCCGCACAGATCACATTGCAAACGGCCACTCTGATTGGCCGTTCGCGGCGATCTGTGATTGGCTGTGTCCAAGGGACACGGCCAACACAGTGTTTCCCCGCAGCGCGCTCTGGAGCGCGCGCCGGGAAACAGCTAGTGACAAGCCGTCAATTGACGGCTTGTTGACAAATTAGATTCGCGCTAGAGCCGTCATTCGGCTGTAGCGCGGATCTCAAGTAGTTAAAATCGGATGGACGCCTGACCATCGGACCAAACCGATGATTAGTTTCGCAAAAGCATCGGAAGCTGTTTTTTGTGACTTAGTTGGGCCAGGTAAGATGGATAGCAGAGCCACCTTAGGGGAGGGAATGAGAGAATCCTTATACATGTCATTGTAGATTATAAAAATCTGGTTCCAAAAAGAGCGAACTCGACCACATTCTCACCAGACATGGAGGTAGGTACCTTTTCCTCTGTGACAGTGCCAGCAGATGTCCATAGTATTTCGGAACATCTTGTGAACTGTGACTGGATCCCTGTATCACTGAGATAGGAGTTTGTAGTTCTTCTCCCGTGTGAACCCAGAGATGGACGATTTGTGAGTGAGTGTAAATGAGGTGTGCCATTGTCCCAGGGATATTTAAATCCCCAAATCCCTGGACCACTTCTGCGTGTAGTCAGGGATGTCTTTTCACATGGACACGCTGGGAAGTTGCCCGGGGGCCCCACTTGTTGCAGGACGGGCGGGTTGAGAGAGCGGGTCACCTGATTCGCAACATGTGGCAGGTGACAATCTGCATCTGGTGGCAAGGAAGTGACAATCCACAATGTGTGGCAGGCGAGGTGGCAAGTGGCACGCTCAGGGCTCCCACTGATTCTGCATTATGATGAGTTGAACCATTTAATTTTATATTACAATGTAATAATAAAAATAATGCGCTTCAATCATCCTGACACCATAAAAACCGTGGTGCTGGGATGATTGAAATGCCAACACCAGCCATTTGTTGGAACAACCAATAAATATAGCCTTATTGTTAATTAGCATTTTTATTCTTGTGCGAAAAGCTATTTCATACAGGCAATACAACTTAAGTCTAAGGCCGCGTACACACGATCGGTTTTGTCCGATGAAACTGGCCTTAAGGCCAGTTTGATCGGTCCAAACCGAGCGTGTGTACGGCCCATTGGACTGTCGTCCATCGGACCAAAGTTTTAAAACTTGCTTTAAAATCGGATGGACGCCTGACCATCGGACCAAACCGATGATTAGTTTCGCAAAAGCATCGGACCAAAAACCCACGCATGCTCAGAATCGAGTCGACGCATGCTTGAAAGCATTGAACTTCGTTTTTTCAGCATGTCGTTGTGTTCTACGTCACCGCGTTCTGACCCGATCGGATTTTGGACTGATGGTGTGTACCGGGCTGGACCGATCGTGTGTACGCGGCCTAAAGGGGATATATACTATAAGATATTCTAGTTAGTCATTAAAGTGGTTGTAAAGCCTAGCATTTTTTTCATGTTACATGTTCTACTTACCTGCTCTGTGCAATGATATTGCACAGAGCGGCCACAAACCTCCACTTCTTGGGTCCCCTGCCAGCACTCCCAACTCCTCCTCTTCTATACCTACAACTATAGTAAAAGATTACTATGGGGGCAGATGTGTGGGCTAGGTCCTGAGCCAGGCTGTGTGCATCCATAAACACACACAGCACTGCTTGACTCTGCCCCCACTCCCTCCTGACAGGATTTGACAGACAGCAGCAGGAGCCAACAACTCTTGCTGCTGTCTCTGTGTCTGTGAGGAGAGGAAGAGAGGAGAGAATTTCTGTAGACAGGCACAGCACTGGATTGAGGTAGGACTCAGGTATATAGGGGGTGAGGGGGGTGATACTACAACTGGGGCATTTTTTACCTTAATGCAGCAAAAGCATTAAAGTAAAACATGTATAGCCTTTAGAACCACTCTAAAACCATTACAAATGTGGCATGCCATTCAGAAAAGACTACAGCAGTGTGAAAGTCAGGAACCCCCTCAATTTACCCTAATCCTATAAATCCTATGCAAACCTCAGCAGATAGTTCAAACAGTTCAGATAGTTTTTCATATGTGAGATAGCTGGGTCTGCTTGTGTTGTGTAACTTTCTTCCCCCTGACATATCACTAGAATCAGCCTTTCAAGGTAGGCTTTAAGGAGTTCTCAAACCTCAGCTTTTCTGCATGTGAGAAACAGCAAGAACCATATAGTGGCTTTTCTTACCTCTCTTGCATTTTCGGTTTGTGGTGTTCTGATACAATTAAATTCCAATTTAATGTTGAGCAAACTAATTGGATTGATTACCTGGGCCCAAAAATGTTCACAGTTCAAAATAAAAAATTAGCTTTGAAGGTCCTAATATTATATAGTCAGCCTTGAGAATTATACCCTCTACTTGTACAATTGAACCAGGAAGAACTATTAACCCCTTCCATACAGGGCATTTTCACCCCCTTCCTGCCCAGACAAATTTTTAGTTTTCAGCGCTGTTGCATTTTGAATGACAATTGCGCGGTCATGCAACACTGTACCCAAATTAAATCGTTATGTTTTTTTCCCCCACACAAATAGAGCTTTCTTTTTAAAAAAAAAACACAATATTTTTTACTTTTTTATTTAATACATATCACAATTAAAAAAAAAAAAAAAAACGTTTTCTTCCTCAGTTTAGACCGATACGTATTCTTTGGTAAAAAAAATGCAATAATCGTATATTGATTGGTTTGCGCAAAAGTTATAGCGTCTACAAAATAGGTAATAGATTTATGGAATTTTTATTTTATTTTTTTTACTAGTAATGGCGGTGATCTGATCTGCGTTTTTTTTTGTGCCCGTGACATTGCGGCGGACATATCGGACACTTTTGACACGTTTTTGGGACCATTCACATTTACACAGCGATTAGTGCCCTATGGCCCGGTAAGGAAGTGGTTAATAATCTCTTAATACTAGTAAAAAAAAAAATAATCACCTAAACTGACCAAACCTGATTTAATACAAAAATCAACTGAGCATTGTGAATTATTTAATGGTTTCTTTAAAAAAAAAATACCTTTTTTTTTTTTTAAATAAATATGTAATTTCTATATTTATCCTCCCTTTCCCTAAAGGTTTTGAAATGCCACTCAAAAGTTTTTTTTCTAGTTCATCGTTCTCCACAGAGACCTGTCAAAAATTATGGGCAAATCATATATTGTACGTGAGCTGTGATGGAAAATAGTGTGATTTGGGTTGTTCATGACCTGGTAGGTTACAGCTTTTGTTATGATGTTCACATTCTCATGCATATACAAAAGCCAAACTTATATGATTGTCCACTATTTTATCATTTTTTTACTAGCAATGTGTGATGAAAATATATAGTGTAGATAAAGTTAGTCAAGTTGAAATTTTGTAAGTTATTATGATTATTATTGTTCTCATTGCTTTCTGTGGTACTAAAATATTCCATATTGCTGCATGAAGAAAAACTTCACAAACAGCAGTTTGATCAGAAAGTGATTGTAAACCCTAGTTATAAAAAAAAAATAACAAACATATCATACTTACCTCCACTGTGCAGTTCGTTTTGCACAATGTGGCCCCAATCAGGGTCTTCCAGGGTCCCCCCGGTGAAAATTACGGCTCCTCTTCGCATCAGTAAACCCCCTGGAAGAATCACTCTACCTAGGCATTACCTTGCGGGTGCAGCATTTGCGTGCATAGACACAGAATGCCGGGCTCGGACCCCCCCTTCCAGCGCCTGCGTCATTGGATTTTATTGACAGCAGCAGAAGCCAATGGCTGCGCTGCTATCAATCTATCCAATCAAGAGCTGAGAACCCCAGGCAGAGAGGAAGAGCGCATCTCCGCCGAGGGAACAAAGGGCTCAGCTGAGTAAAACAGGGGTGTGTGGCCGGCCTTAAAGTAGAATTTCAGGATAAAGCTAACTCATTTTAAAACTGCTCCCTCCCCACTGTAAACACCTACTCTGACTAACCTGTGTAAGAAATATCTTTTTACACACCTATTTTCAAGACACTCTGGTCTGGTAACATGATCTGCCTTGTGTCAGCAAGCACTGGCTGCTGGGGACAGGAGAGAGCACTCAACAACGACTGACAATGCCTGGGAGTGGTGACATCACCCATAGGCTTATTATGGCCCATCATCACTTCCTCCTCTAGGTTTATAAGGTTAATCAGAACAGGTGTTAAGAAGGGGGAGACAGCATTTTTAAGAATAGTTAGCTTTTTCCTGGAATTCCACTTTAAGGTAGAAATAAAGACAAAACTTATTTTGTCATTTAGTTCATTGGAACATCTCCCCTCATTTACTGTTCTGGTGACAACACAAAATTTGGAATAGGTTCTAATCCTTTTCCAGTCTATCCAATACTAGAATTCACATTTTAATACAGGGTTACCGTAAGTCAGGTGGATACCTTTCATCAGAATTCCGGAAGTACAGATTGACTTGCACATACAATGAGATCAAACTATACTCCCGGATTCCAGTGATAGGTATCCAGCATTCGGGTTTGTTCCCTTAGTTACCCTACACTATTCAACAACTTCTGGTTCCTCACTGCGCTCAGTGGTTTGATCCACATGGGCCCCTAAATCTTACTTCTGACCTATAGTACCAATGTCTGGCGACAGTACCCAAAGTCCATATAAATCAATACTCTTGAAAGTGTTGGCTTCTTCAGGATCTTCTGTTAGTGGTTTCTTGTGGGCAACAGGAGAGTTTTCAGTATCTTTGCAGGGAACCAATACCTTGTTTTTTTAGCCAGATTTTTCTTTTCTTTTTTTTTTTTCATTAAATGAAACTATGCATCACTATATAAAATAACGTATAAAAATCAGACATGCACCTAAACTATTTCTACTGTGCCCTTTGCTGTTATATTCTGTTGCTTGTTCCTCATGCAACATTATTATTACTTTATTTACTCTGAAAACCATTAGGTATTTTACTCCAGCGTGTTTGATCCCACTCAGCTATATAATTAAGTTACTAATAAAAATGTAAAGTAAGTAATGGGGATATATGTGAATGGGGAAATCTTACCTCCTCAAAGACTATAAAATGTTACAGTATGTGCCTAATGGTGGATGAAAATGAAACATCCTGCGCTGTCAACTATATCAGTAGAGACTTGTGCTCTATGCTTTATAAAGTGTTAGAAATGCTGCCCCATAGGATCAAACCAGTAGAATAATGGAATCCAAAATTCTTCAGATAATTGAATGCCTCCCCTGGAGTTTGCCATACAGTAGGTCATAGTCACCTCATTTGTACCTATATTGTCTCTGTTTGTGTCTGTGAGGTCTGTCATTTTGCCTGCATTCTGTCTATCCATCTGCTGCTGCTATTAATGACAGTACGCTGAATGTAACAAAACACTTTTATCCTCCCCCCCTGTAATTTTGTATGGCTTTCATTAGTTGTAATATTATTGCAGCCCAATGCCATAGTCTTGTAATATGAGTTATCCAACTAAGGAGTTATCCTTATTCACTGTAACACACACAAGAACAATATAGATTCAGGAAAAATGTTTATTATGACTGACGTTTAACGGAGGTGTATCCTCAATCACTAAAATTTCATAGAAGCCTTAACATGATAATAGAATTTTAAAATATATTTGTAATATTCTGAAAATGTGCAGCTTTAATTAAATAAATACCTTGTATTTCTGCCTTATTCCAGTTAAAGTGTGGCAACACTGTCTCCCTGTCTCTCAGTTGTGCTCCTGCTTCATCACTCTGTCACATGGAATTCCGGTGGTCGGTGGAGACTACAAATGGCCATATAAACACACAGCAGGTATGGTCCACTGTTGTCACCCGCGGGGAACCCACCTTAACAAATACCACACAAGCTTCTGTATAGAGGCAACGTTTTGAAACAGAATTGCTGTACATATCTAGAAGAAATACACAAAGATCACAGAGATTCAAGTAAAGCCGGATTTATACTCCTGGTTTATTTATTTTTTATTCAGCTGGTGGGCTGAAAGAAAAGAAACAAACAAACAGGCTTCCCCATCCACAGAAGCAAGGTGGATGGAGGAATCCTCCCCACTGCAACATTGAATTCTGACAGCAGGGATTATAGCTGTCAAAATACACTTATCAGTGCCTGCAGCCAATTGGCCAGTCGATGATGGACGAAAGCTTTTCAGCATGGCCATTCAACAGATGTTGATCTATTGACCGACTTTTGTCACACAGGGTGGGCCTACTAAACTGGCTAAATTTTAATCCACATGTACCCACCTTTAGGATACACATGACTCTTGTTTTTAGACAGTATTTGCTAATCCCAGAGTTTAGCTTTAACCACTTGCGGACCGCCGCATGTACATATACTTCGGCAGAATGGCACGTACAGGCACATTGGCGTACCTGTACGTCCCTGCCTAGACGTGGGTCGGGGGTCCAATCGGGACCACACCCGGTACCTGCGGCGGTCCCCGTGGCTGTCCGAGCGATCCGGGATGAGGGGGGCTGCTGTTCGTTTTTGTCCGCCCCCCCCCCCCCCGAATCGCTCCCAGCCAATCCGCGCGCTCCCCCTGCGTGTCACTTCCTCCTCCTGTGTAAACACAGGAAGGGGGAAGTGATATAATTTCTCCTCTCAGTGGTATTTTCAACCGCCGCTGAGGAGAGAAGACATCACACAGTGAGTCTGCACAACACTACACTGACACCAGTACACACAGGCACATTAACCCCCCCCATCCCCCTGTCACAGTGTCACTGAATGCAGTGATCATATATGTACTGATCACTGCATTTAGTGTCAGTGTGACAGGCAGTGTGACAGGCAGTTAGTGTTAGGTTCAGGGTACCCCCATACCCCCCTAATAAAGTTTGGTAAAAATAACTCAAATCACTGTATCCTATTTAGTCTGTGTGAAATTTATAGGGTCTACAATCTATGGTATATATTTGAAAATTCATCAATTCTCTGTACTGATTGCAATCTAATATCTTGAGGCCCTAAAATGACTGGACAGTAAAAAATATGCCTTAAATAACCCATTTTGGCAAGTAGACTCTCCAAGGTATTTAGTAAGAGGCAGGGTGAGTTTTTTGAAGTTGTAGTTTTTGTCACAATTGTTTTAGTAAAGTAAGAAAGTAAATATTTTTTTTCACAAGATTGGCATTTTACCAAGTTATCTCACACCTAGCATAGGCATACTTCGAACTACACCCCAAAACACATTCTGCTATGCCTCCCAATTATGAGGATACCACTAGTGTGCCTAAATGCATAGAATGACCCAAATACAAGTAGCACCTTTGGGTTTTCAAGGACCAAGAATTACCCATCTGATTTTTTTTACTGCCTATCACATTGTCTGGAGGCCCTGGAGCACCAAGACAGAAATGCAAAGGGAGGAACGAAATTAGTGTAGGGCATACATGACAGGGTGAGAAGGGGAACCGGGCTGTTAAGGGGTTAATAATTTTAAAATTAATATGGTCAGTTTAGGTCGTACCTGATTGGTTTAGAAGAGGGTGTGACAGGGAGGGTCCAGGAGTTATAGATTCCAGAAGGGATGGCCCAGGCACACTTGCTAGATAGGAATTGAGGGTAAATCATCCCTCCCACCCACCCTGCTATAAGAGTTTTTTCCAGGGGGTGATGTTTGAGTGTTTGGCGGTTGGGGTCCTTGACGGCGGTCTCTTTACGGTTATTGGGAAAATGGTGGGGATCGATCTGAGGTATGGAGTCCTCGAGTGTGTTTGGTAAAATACAGATAGTTTAAGACCGGGGTGTCTGAGGTCAGCTGGTTTAGGCTCCGAGCCGGTGTTTGTGGCAGATCAGCTATCTGGTGCCTCTGACACAATATAGAAAATTGGGCAAGGTGGCACCAGCAGGGACCTCAAAATCTTGAGCTAATAGGTTAGGTATGTTTATGTTGCGTTTATATGAAATAAAATGTATGTTTTAATAAAGGCCGTTTTCTGCCATTTTAACTCCAAGTACATTTCTGGTGTTTTTCTTTAAGGTAGAGGGGCAGGCAAAAGAGGGGTTGACACAGGTAAGGGGGTTGCAGGTGAGCTCTTATCTACCCTAGTCAAGTGGAAACAACCCCATTTTGGAAAGCAAACACTCCATGGTATTTTCTAATAGGCATAGTGAGTCTTCTGATGTGAAGACCTAATTCTTTGCCACAAGTGTTTCACAAATTCTGCTACTCCTCTTGAGTATGGGGATACCACATGTGTGAGACCTTTTCACAGCCTAGCCACAAAGAGGGCCCCAAATACCACAGAGCATCTTTAGGCTTTCTAGTGGCATAAATTACGCATCTAATTTCCTGAACACCTATCACATTTTTGGAGGCTCTGTAGCACCAAATAAATGAAAACACCTAAAAAATTGGGCTGGGACTGGTGTATTGCAGGAATGTAGTCAGCAGGATGAGCACATGATCCGGTCAATTTAGCTGCAGGCAGATAAATTATCAGAAAACAGGGAAGGGATTGGTAATGTCAACAGGCAGAAATATGGTCAATAAACAAGTCAGGGATAGTACATGCCATGGCTGCAATGCTTTGCTTCACAGCTGTGGCAGATAATATGCCACCTTTACTCCGGCTGATCGGGACCTTTCTTAACCACTTTCCCACCGCGCCATAGGCATTTTACTGCTACGGTGCGGTGGAGTTATCTTGGGACGACGTCCCTGGGATGTCGTCCTTCACTTCCGCGATTGCGCATCCCCTGGGACGCGCTCGCCAAAGTGTCCGTGCTCGCCGGGTCTAGAAGACCCGGCGCATCACGGATCACGGTAAATTGCCGCTGATAGCGGCTGTTTACCATGTGATCGCGCCGTCGAATGATGGCGCGATCACTTGTAAACAAACCGGCGTCATTTGATGACACCGGTTCCTCCCTCTCCTGCGTCTCCTCTCTGTACCGTTCGGTACAGTGTGCGAGGAGAGGGGGGGGGAGCGGGGTGTCAGCAGCTGAGCTGTGGCTGGATCTGTGACAAATGCAGTCACAGATCCAGCCATCCCTCAATCCATCCCAGCTCTGCAATCCCCAGTACCCAGCAATCCCCCAGTACCCAGCAATCCCCCAGTACCCAACAATCCCCCAGTACCCAACAATACCCCAGTACCCGGCAATACCCCAGTACCCGGCAATACCCCAGTACCCGGCAATACCCCAGTACTCGGCAATACCCCAATACTCGGCAATACCCCAATACCCTGCATGATACTTTGCAATACCCCAATACTCTGCAATACCGCCTATGGGGATTTTTAAGTAGCGAAGTTTGGCGCCATTCCACGAGTGTGCGCAATTTTGAAGTGTGACATGTTGGGTATCTATTTACTCGGCGTAACTTCATCTTTCACATTATGAAAAAAAAATGGGCTAACTTTACTGTTTTGTTTTGTTTTAAGCACAAAACAGTTTTTTTTTAAAAACATGCGTTCAATAAATTTCTGCGAAAATACCGTGCGAGATAAAAAGTTGTAACGGCCGCCATTGTATTCTCTAGGGTCTTTGCTAAAAAGCATATATAATGTTTTGGGGTTCTATGTAATTTTCTAGCAAATAAATGATGATTTTTCCATGTAGGAGAGAAATGTCAGAATTGGTCTGGGTGTTCCAGAACGCCTGATGGCGTTCCCTGCATGTTGGGACTCTGTATGTGGCCACGCTGTGTAAAAGTCTCTCGCCATACTCGGGAGGAATAGCAGAATGTGTTTTGGGGTGTAATTTGTGGTATGCGTATGCTGTGTGTGAGAAATAACCTGCTAATATGACAGAAACAAGTTTTTTTTTTTTTTTTTTTTTTTACAGAATTTTCAGTCGTTTTTCTTTTATAGCGCAAAAAATAAAAAACCCAGAGGTGATCAAATACCACCAAAAGAAAGCTCTGTTTGTGTGAAAAAAAGGACAAAAATTTCAAATGGGTACAATGTTGTATGACTGAGTAATTGTCATTCAAATTGTGAGAGCACCGAAAGCTGAAAATTGGTCTGGTTAGGAAGGGGGTTTAAGTGCCCAGTGGTCAAGTGGTTAAGTTAAAGGGGTTGCTTGTGCAGGACTCGAATGAGATCAAAGCAGGTGGTAAGGAAGAAATACAATGCTTCCCCCTGCCTGTCAGATGTTCTCTGAAGAGCGATCTGAATATGAATGGGTCTTCAGAGAGCATCACACATGTAAACAAGTCCCTATAGTGACACTGTGACTGCTGTGGTGGTGATCAGCAACAGTGTAACTAATGTAGAGGTGATCAAGGACACTATAAGACCCATTTCACACAGCCGGGGTGCTGTAGCCACTAAATTACTGCAGCACAATTCTGTGGATTCTTGGTGCTAGAATAACGGAGTTATGCGATCAGCAGTGGCATCCAGGCTCAGGCATTGCATGGCCCATTTATTCCAGCAGCAAGAATCCACAGAACTGATGTGGCAGTGATCAAGGACACTGCGACTGGTGCTACCGTGATTAGGGACACTAAGTGTGTGACGATGATTAGGGACACTAAATGATGACAGTATGTTCAAAAAAAATTATTATATATACACACACACAAACAGCATATGTACTATATATATTGTTACAGGAAGTCAGGTAAATCTGTGGGTGTTGTCACAGACGGGAGATACATTTCTGCCTTGTTTAGACAATACACCAATTACTACCAGCTGTCGGCTGCAGAAGTAGCCAGAAAGGTTTAGGGCGTTGGAAAACTTCAGCTGTTCAGAATGAGGCAATTAAGGCCTCTATAAGTCATCCAGAGGATGACTACTGATTGCTGCATCCTGAGGCTTTTTGAGTTAAGGAGAGCACTGAGAAAGACTTCTGAAGAGGTGAGGTGGTTGTTGATTTTTCTGTGTGATAAAAATCAAAAAGACTATTGTTTCTCTGCTGTATGACCAGCAGTGTCTGCCCAGCAGTAGGCGGTGCCAGACTCCATAGATAGGTTCCTGTGTGGTGAAGGTAGACGCCCCAAGTGGCCAGAGTTTATTTTATGTTTTGTTTTGTGTATGCTGTTTGGATGCTTGCACTTGTTTCCAGAATTATGGAAGAATAAACCAAACTCTTTGTTTTCAACCGTCTTCGGCTGCCTCTCTGTATAGTTCATTGTGTAGTGAACCCATCCAGGGGGTCACACACCCCCGCTACCTAACAAACCCCTTACAATATATATATATATATATATATATATATATATATATATATATATATATATATATATATATATATATATATATATATAAAATCAATTTTCAATCAATATTATTTTTTTTCCTTACAATTTCTTTTATTTATTTATTTATTTACAATTTAAAAATTACTACAATGTCACTATAGTTACAGTGTACTACTCTGGGAAGGTGTATAGGATTTTTTTTTTTACACTGTGATTGCTTGTACAGTGATTATCACTGTAACAGTAATCATTCTAACTGTCATTAATAGCTTTCATTCTTCACTCTTGTTTTTTGTTGTTATGGTGTGATTGGTCACAGCTATCACATTGTACAGGGTTTTCTGTGATTGGCTATGTACACCATGTGATCACTGTGACCAACCACAGCATCACAATAGTAAATATTGAGTCATGAATGGCTATCATTCATGACAATTATATACATTGTGAGCATGTGATTGTTGTGATTGGTCACAGCAATCTCATGGTACATGGGATGATCACAGTGTCCCCATACCGATCTCTTAGTTCTCCAGGGGCACTGCCTGAAGGACATGATATGACATCCACCCAGTGATAGGAAAGCTCCTGCCTTGCTGTCATCTTACTATAGGCCATGTGGAAACTGGTTAGGCACAGACTGTATTTCATATGTCTTAGCAAACTGACCCTGTTATGTACAAATAGTAGAAAATATTAGAGAACACTAGTCTACTTTGTCATTGTCATGGTTTGTACTTTTTTTTAACAATCTCTGAGTGCTAGGAGGGTTGAAGGTTTTGCTCAGTGCACAGTGTGCCACATGTATGCAAAATTGGAGCAACAGCTCTAGGATGGATACCGCTGTGACAGATGTGAGAAGGTTGCCCTTCTGAAAGCTCACATTGGAGATCTGGAGGAGCAAGTTGCAACACTGGGCAGAAAGGTCAACCTGAGCAGGTGGTCAGTATGGTTGATGTGGAGGGTGGAGGAGCAAGTCAGGATTATCAGGTAGAAAGATGGGTTAATGTAGTTAGAGGGAGTGGAAGGGGCTCACAGAAAAGAAGGCCAGTCCTGTATTTGTGCATCAAAACAAGTTGCCAAGTTGAGTAAAGATGTGGAGGTGGCAAACACAGAGGTGGCAGCCCTGGATGTCACTGCTACCCCTACCAGCCGGGAGAGCAGCCCATCTAGGCAGGTAGGCCTAGACAGTTGGTAGTAATAGGGGATTCTATAATCAGAAGGACTGATAGAATAATTTTCTTTCTCGTACATCACGGGACACAGAGCGGCATATTCATTACTATATGGGTTATATGGAGTACCTTCAGGTGTGGACACTGGCAATCTCAAACAGGAAGTCCCCTCCCTATATAACCCCCTCCCCTAGAGGGAGTCCCTCAGTTTTTTCGCCAGTGTCTTAGGTGTTGGTCACGGAATAGCTTTGCTCCACATCCTTGGGATTAAGGGCGGGCTAACCGGATCTGTCCAAGGAGCCTCAGTGCCAAAGTGGACAGTACCCGGGCCCCAAACCGTGGGGTTTTGCCTATAATGCTCCTCTTTGGAGGGCTGGACCCTGGGCCCAGGACTTGGAGTTCGTAAAGACCATAAGTTCCTGTTTGCCAGGGTGCTATATAGGTCCAGGACAGTGGGTACCTTCATAGGACCCCAGGCCCTGAAGGTCTATTACGCTACCCACGGAGATGGGAGAAGATTGGATCGTTTTGCTAGACAAACATCCTGCAGCATGGAGCAGGTAAGAGGGGAGCCTGCGGGACTTGGTTCGACAGCGGGCTCTCCAAGGTAACCTAAAAGGGGGGTAGCCTAAGTATGCTCTGCATTGGCAACCTTGCTCACTATGTCTGAGAAGACAGGATGATCTCATTCCCCCAGCACTAGGTTCCCCTGTCTAAGAAACAATTGTGTTTGCTAGCTACCTGCTGCTTTCTTCCCAGGGCTAGTAAGGACCCCTATGGGGCCTTTTGGAGAGTCCTACCTGGCCGGGGGTTTGATTCTGCCGCCTGGTACTGCAGTCCTGGGTCTCCAGCAGCGCGGCTCCTCCATGTGCTTCCTTTTCCGGCATACGCGCGCGCGCGTGCGCGCGCACGTCTTATAGACGTTTTTCCCGCCGTTCGGAGGGGAGGGCGGGGGGGGTGTGCCTGCAGCGTCATCAGGGGCGCGCCTTATGTGCTGTTATAAGTCAGCAGGCTATAGTCAGCTCAGTCTGAGGCTGATCTGAAAGGGAGATGACGCAGAGCAGCAGAACAGTGACTCCCGGTGGCGGAAGAGGGGTAGTACATGCTGGACTTGGTTCCAATGCTTTTCTGTTAAGCCAAAAAATCCCCCTTTTTGCAACAGGTTGGAGGCTGGCAAACTAAGTTTGGGGACGCTGTATGTTTTAAAAAAAAAAAAAAGAAAAAGAGACATACGGGGCCCCATCAGTTTTTGGGCATTAGTGATCTATTGTCCCCTAAACCCTAGTGTACTCCTGGCCACTACAGTCTGCTGTTGTAGGCGGAGTCCCTCGATTTTGTATTATGGCTTCCAAAAGTTCGGGGTCAAAGGGTACAAAAAAGACCAAAAAACAAAGGGGTTCCCCCTCTGATTCTGATGATATGCCGATACTTTCCCCGCAGCTTATTCCCATGAAGGTCGCCTTGGATGAGCCATTGGGGGGGTCTGGTGCTGAGGCTGGCCCAGATCAGCCCAGCCCTGTGTTTATCACAGAGGAGATGCTAGCTGTATCCCTAGGGGGGCTAGAAGAAAGATTAGCAGCGTTGATCGCTAGATCTATTCCTGGCAAGAAACGGGCTAGATCCCCATCACCAAAAGGTGTATCCTCAGATGCTGAAATTCTCTCTCCGGAGGAATTGGAATCGCAGGAGGATCAACTAGACCTGAACCAAGAGGGTTCAGGGATTGAGGGATCTACCTCTGAGGAACCATTTTCAGACTCCCAGACAGAGAGACTGTGGGTGCAGTCTTTGACGGACATGGTCCGCTCGGCATTTAATTTACCATTGCCAGAGCCTCAGGTTCCTGCGGTATCCTCTCTGGGCTCTTTGAAAGCTCCGTTGAGCAACGCGGTTTTTCCGGTCCATCCTCTCTTGGAGGAATTGATCTTTCAGGATTGGGTACGACCGGACAGGATTTTTCTACCGCCGAAGAGATTTGCGGTCATTTACCCTATGGAGGAAAAATTCTCGAAGAGGTGGAAGCTCCCAGTGGTGGATGCAGCCATCTCATGTGTGAATAAATCACTAACTTGCCCGGTGGAAAACATACAAATGTTTAAAGATCCGGTTGATAAACGGTTAGAGACACTTTTAAAAGCATCCTTTGCTACGGCAGGAGCAGTGGTACAGCCAGCTGTGGCTGCAATTGGAGTTTGTCAGGCGTTAAAGGACCAGACAAAAGAAATGCTAAAAGACATGCCTACCCAACAGGCAAAAGAGTTTTCTGACATTCCCAGAGCTCTGTGTTTTGCGGTAGATGCTATAAAGGATTCCATCCAGCAGGCCTCTCGTTTATCACTATTTTTGGTGCACATGAGAAGGCTCTTATGGTTGAAGAACTGGGCGGCGGAGCCCCCATGCAAAAAGCTTCTGGCAGGGTTTCCCTTCCATGGAGGACGACTCTTCGGAGAGGATCTGGATAAATACATTCAGACTATTTCAAGTGGCAAAAGTACCCTTTTACCAGTCAAAAAGACATTCCGGGGTCCTACATTTAAAAGGCAGCTCTTTCCTGTCTCAGGGCCCTCAAATTCCAGGCAGTATCGACGGCCGCCTGCGCGATCCAACTTTAACAGTAGATCGCAGGGACAGGCCCCTGGGGGTAAGAGACCATGGTATCGCAAGCCGACTGTCAGTGATTGGAAATAGACCAGTACTGTGTGATTGCAAAAGAGGAATCCAAACAGATATAGGAAAAAGGGTGATTTATTTAAGAAGAGGGGGTAACACCCCACCACCTTCAACAAGCACAGTGCAACAAACAAAAGATCCACAGTGACACAAATAACACTAAAGACAATATGTATAGCAAGGGAAATACCGGAATCATAAACAGGCCAGGCCGAGGTCATACACGGGGAATCAGGAAGTAGCTGCGGACGGGGAATGAATAGGAAGGGAAAGTCCAGGAGAGGGATCAGGTCAGGATGGATCAGGACGGATCAGGATGGATCAGGATGGATCAGGACGGATCAGGATGGATCAGGACGGATCAGGACGGATCAGGAGGGATCAGGAGGGATCAGGAGTCCAGGAGGGAGACAGCAGGTACAGGGTCCAGATAACAGGTACAGGGTCCAGATAACAGGCACAGGGTCCAGATAACAGGCACAGGGTCGGGTTGATAGACGGATACCAAGGCAAGTTCTGTTTGAACCTGCCGGGTATATATAGGGCGTGTTAATTGTGTTCAGGTCACACCTGAACGTAGCAAGGGCCAGGTGCTCCACACTGCCAGGGTCCATCCGCTGGTGGAGGTCAGTACTGCGTCCCAAAGGTGATATACCAGCAGGGGGAAGTTCCCCTGACAGCTCTGAACTGCCAGGAGACCCCTGCTGGTGGGACGCAGCACTACAAGAAAGAATATAAATAGCACCAGCGGATGGAACCTTTCCTGACAGTACCCCCCCTCAAAGGAGCGGCCTCCGGACGCTCTAACTATCCGTTGCCGGGAAGAGTCCAGGGTGACTAACTGGGCAATGGGAGGCTCCGGGTCATCGAGCTGGGCAGCAGGCTCCGGGTCATCGAGCTGGGCGACAGGCTCCGGGTCATCGAGCTGGGCAGCAGGCTCCGGGTCATCGAGCTGGGCAGCAGGCTCCGGGTCATCGAGCTGGGCAGCAGGCTCCGGGTCATCGAGCTGGGCAGCAGGCTCCGGGTCATCGAGCTGGGCAGCAGGCTCCGGGTCATCGAGCTGGGCAGCAGGCTCCGGGTCATCGAGCTGGGCAGCAGGCTCCGGGTCATCGAGCTGGGCAGCAGGCTCCGGGTCATCGAGCTGGGCAGCAGGCTCATTGAGCTGGGCAGCAGGCTCCGGGTCATCGAGCTGGGCAGCAGGCTCCGGGTCATCGAGCTGGGCAGCAGACTGGAAGTCATCAACCTGGAAGTCATCAACCTGGGCGGCAGACTGGAAGTCATCAACCTGAGCGGCAGACTGGAAGTCATCAACCTGGGCAGCAGACTGGAAGTCATCAACCTGGGCAGCAGACTGGAAGTCATCAACCTGGGCAGCAGACTGGAAGTCATCAACCTGGGCAGCAGACTGGAAGTCATCAACCTGGGCAGCAGACGGGAAGTCATCAACCTGGGCAGCAGACTGGAAGTCATCAACCTGGGCAGCAGACTGGAAGTCATCAACCTGGGCAGCAGACTGGAAGTCATCAACCTGGGCAGCAGACTGGAAGTCATCAACCTGGGCAGCAGACTGGAAGTCATCAACCTGGGCAGCAGACGGGAAGTCATCAACCTGGGCAGCAGACTGGAAGTCATCAAGCTGGGCAGCAGACTGGAAGTCATCAACCTGGGCAGCAGACTGGAAGTCATCAACCTGGGCAGCAGACTGGAAGTCATCAACCTGGGCAGCAGACTGGAAGTCATCAACCTGGGCGGCAGACTGGAAGTCATCAACCTGGGCGGCAGACTGAAAGTCATCAACATGGGCGGCAGACTGGAAGTCATCAACATGGGCGGCAAACTGGAAGTCATCAAGCTGGGCAGCAGACTGGAAGACATCAACCTGGAAGTCATCGACCTGGGCGGTATCAACCTGGAAGTCATCAACCTGGAAGTCATCAACCTGGAAGTCATCAACCTGGAAGTCATCAACCTGGGCGGCGGACTGGAAGTCATCAAGCTGGGCAGCGGACTGGAAGTCATCAAGCTGGGCAGCGGACTGGAAGTCATCAGGCTGGGCAGCGGACTGGAAGTCATCAGGCTGGGCAGCGGACTGGAAGTCATCAAGCTGGGCAGCGGACTGGAAGTCATCAGGCTGGGCAGCGGACTGGAAGTCATCAGGCTGGGCAGCGGACTGGAAGTCATCAGGCTGGGCAGCGGACTGGAAGTCATCAGGCTGGGCAGCGGACTGGAAGTCACCAAGCTGGGCAGCGGACTGGAAGTCATCAGGCTGGGCAGCGGACTGGAAGTCATCAGGCTGGGCAGCGGACTGGAAGTCATCAGGCTGGGCAGCGGACTGGAAGTCATCAGGCTGGGCAGCGGACTGGAAGTCATCAGGCTGGGCAGCGGACTGGAAGTCATCAGGCTGGGCAGCGGACTGGAAGTCATCAGGCTGGGCAGCGGACTGGAAGTCATCAGGCTGGGCAGCGGACTGGAAGTCATCAGGCTGGGCAGCGGACTGGAAGTCATCAGGCTGGGCAGCGGACTGGAAGTCATCAGGCTGGGCAGCGGACTGGAAGTCATCAGGCTGGGCAGCGGACTGGAAGTCATCGGACTGGCAAGCTGGCACAGGAACATCAGGTTGGGAGGCTGGCACAGGAACATCAGGTTGGCAGGCTGGCACAGGAACATCAGGTTGGCAGGCTGGCACAGGATCAGGTTGGCAGGCTGGCACAGGAACATCAGGGTGGCAGGCTGGCACAGGAACACCAGGGTGGCAGGCTGGCACAGGAACACCAGGGTGGCAAGCTGGCACAGGAACACCAGGGTGGCAAGCTGGCACTGGAACTGGTAGAACAGCTGGCACAGGAACAAGCTGGGAGACTGGCACTGGAACAGGTGGCACTGGAACAGATGGCACTGGAACAGGTTGAGCAGAGGGCACTGGGACAGGCTGGGTAACTGGCACGATGGTATGGGTTGGGAAGTACTTCCGTTTCTTTTTAGATTTAGACACTGCAGGTTTGCTAACAGAAGTGATGTATGAAGAGGATGGAATAAAGTAGGAGGAAGGATTGGAATATGGCAGAGACACAGGGATGGTGACTGGAGGAGGTTTTGGTGGAGGAGTTACAGGTGGATTAAAGGCAGGGTAGGTACAATTAGTAGAAACTGGGTAGTAATATTTGGTAGGATGTGGAATTATCTGGGCTGGAGTTGCCATTGGTGATGGACAGATGGGTCCTTGGGAAGGCAAGTGGTTAATGGTAGGACTGGAACGGACAGGTGGATTAAAGGCAGGGTAGGTACAAGTAGAAACTGGGTAGTAATACTTGGTAGGAAGCGGAATTAACTGGGCTATAGCTGAGGTTGTCATTGGCAATGGACGGCTAGATCCTTGGGAAGGTAAATGGTTAATGGCAGGGCTGGGATGCAGTGGCTTGGCTGGGATCAGGAGATCTGACCATGCCTGCAGCACAGGTTGAACAAAGGCTGGTTCACACACACCTTGTTTAATCAAGGACTGCACTGAACTAATGCAGTCAGACAACTTCTGCTGGGAACAAGAGCAATAGTGTTCATCAAAGGAGGCTGGATCATCCTCCATCAACCATACCAGGGATTCAACTTGGTCAGGACTGAAGGGGGGAGAGAAGTCGTCACCACCATCAGGAATAACAGACGGAGCCAATTCAACACATAACTGAATCAGTGAGTGAATATCGTCAAAAGACATATAACCCCGATCCACCAAAGAATGAGCTGATCGGATGGTTTCCATCAGCTGATCCCTTGTCCACCCCTCAAAAACCTGGCGACAAAACTCCCCATCCTCCTCAGCCAGTAGGGAATAGTAATAGATTTCATTGAAATCCATGCTTCAGAAAAACGCACAACAACAGGGTGGTTCCTTAATGCAAGCACGTCTGGTCTAGGATGTCCTTGGTATACTGTCAGTGATTGGAAATAGACCAGTACTGTGTGATTGCAAAAGAGGAATCCAAACAGATATAGGAAAAAGGGTGATTTATTTAAGAAGAGGGGGTAACACCCCACCACCTTCAACAAGCACAGTGCAACAAACAAAAGATCCACAGTGACACAAATAACACTAAAGACAATATGTATAGCAAGGGAAATACCGGAATCATAAACAGGCCAGGCCGAGGTCATACACGGGGAATCAGGAAGTAGCTGCGGACGGGGAATGAATAGGAAGGGAAAGTCCAGGAGAGGGATCAGGTCAGGATGGATCAGGACGGATCAGGATGGATCAGGATGGATCAGGACGGATCAGGATGGATCAGGACGGATCAGGACGGATCAGGAGGGATCAGGAGGGATCAGGAGTCCAGGAGGGAGACAGCAGGTACAGGGTCCAGATAACAGGTACAGGGTCCAGATAACAGGCACAGGGTCCAGATAACAGGCACAGGGTCGGGTTGATAGACGGATACCAAGGCAAGTTCTGTTTGAACCTGCCGGGTATATATAGGGCGTGTTAATTGTGTTCAGGTCACACCTGAACGTAGCAAGGGCCAGGTGCTCCACACTGCCAGGGTCCATCCGCTGGTGGAGGTCAGTACTGCGTCCCAAAGGTGATATACCAGCAGGGGGAAGTTCCCCTGACAGCTCTGAACTGCCAGGAGACCCCTGCTGGTGGGACGCAGCACTACAAGAAAGAATATAAATAGCACCAGCGGATGGAACCTTTCCTGACACCGACAAAACCAGCCCCTAAGTCTGCCTTATGAAGGGGCGCCCCCACTCTTGCGGGTGGGGGGAAGGCTTCGTTTCTTCTCAGAAGTTTGGGAAGCCAAGATCCCCGACAAATGGGTCCGGGCGTCTGTAACCACAGGCTACAGACTGGAGTTTCTAGAGTTTCCTCCGCCTCATTTTCAAGAGTCAAGGCTACCAAAGGATCCAGCAAAGAAGGCCTCGATGCTGGCAGCTTTGGATCACCTGCTTTGCCAGGGCGTGATAATAGAGGTGCCAGCCCAAGAGCAGGGGCTAGGTTTCTATTCCAATCTCTTTGTCATACCAAAGCCCAACTGCAATGTCAGGCCAATCTTGGACCTAAAGAGTTTAAACGTTTACCTAAGGGTTCGTTCCTTCCGGATGGAATCCATCCAGTCAGCAGTCGCCACGCTCCAGAGGGACGATTTTCTGGCTTCCATAGACATAAAGGATGCTTACCTTCATGTACCAATCTTTCAGTCGCATCAAAGATTTTTACGCTTCGCAGTGGGGCAGCGACACTTCCAATTCAGGGCGCTCCCCTTCGGGCTAGCCACGGCTCCCCGGGTATTCACGAAGATCCTAGCCCCAGTTCTGGCCAATCTAAGGATCCAAGGGGTCACAGTCCTAGCATACTTGGACGACCTTTTAATCATAGATCACTCACGGCCGTGTCTGCAACAGGCGGTAAACCTCACGGTTCAGTACCTCGAAAGGTTCGGCTGGGTCCTAAACCGGGAAAAGTCAGCGTTCCATCCTACAAAGCAGTTGGAATACCTCGGCATGAGGTTAGACACAGAACAGCAAAGGGTGTTCCTGCCCCTTGTAAAGGTCGAGGCTATCAAGGGGTTGGTTCAGTTGGTTCTAAGCAAGAAAAAACCAACTATTCGCCTGTGTATGCGATTACTAGGCAAGCTAGTGGCCACGTTCGAGGCAGTACCATACGCTCAGATCCACACTCGCGTCCTACAGGCAGCCATTCTAGCAGCCTGGGGCAAGAGAGCACATGCCTTGGAGTCCCCTTTGACGCTATCGTCAAAGGTCCGACAAAGCCTGGCCTGGTGGTTAAACCCTCAGAATCTTCTAAAGGGAAGGTCCTTCAGCCCCGTTGTCTGGAAGGTAGTTACCACAGACGCCAGCCTGGCAGGCTGGGGGGCGGTCTTGGAGGGGTTCTCTCGCCAGGGAACTTGGGCGGAAGCAGAGAGGCAGCTACCCATCAATGTCTTGGAGATCAGAGCTGCTCGCCTAGCCCTCCTGGCATGGACTTCCAGATTACAGGGGTCCCCGGTGAGAATCCAGTCAGACAATGCCACGGCGGTGGCATACATAAACCACCAAGGGGGAACCAGGAGTCAGGCCGCTCAGAGGGAGGTGAGCTTGATTTTTCAGTGGGCAGAGGTTTATGTACCCTGCATTTCGGCGATATTCATTCCCGGAGTGGACAACCTGCAGGCAGACTTCTTAAGTCGCCAGATTCTGTCGCCGGGGGAGTGGTCTCTGCATCCCCAGGTCTTTCAGACAATCTGCCAGAAGTGGGGAATGCCAGACATAGATATAATGGCATCCAGGTTCAACAAGAAACTAGACAGGTTCGTGTCTCGAGCGAGGGACCCTATGGCCTGTGGAACCGATGCGTTGGTTTGCCCTTGGCATCAATTCAAACTTCTATATGCATTCCCTCCGCTACAGTTACTTCCTCGCCTGTTGCGCAGGATCAGAGTGGAGCACAAGCCAGTCATTCTAGTAGCTCCAGCTTGGCCCCGGAGGACATGGTACTCACTAGTCCTGAAGATGGCAGTGGGAGACCCTTGGACTCTTCCTCTACGACCAGACCTACTCTCACAAGGCCCGATCCTCCACCCTACATTACAGCGTCTAAATTTGACGGCCTGGAGGCTGAATCCCTGATTCTCAGGGGTAGAGGTCTGTCTAGGCAGGTAATTCCTACCCTGATTAGGGCTAGAAAGCCGGCCTCCAGGGTGATTTATTACAGGGTGTGGAGGAACTACGTAGGCTGGTGTGAATCCAAAAGATGGAATTCCCGTAAATATACCATTGATAGGGTGTTAAGTTTTCTCCAGCTAGGAGTGGATAAAGGCCTGGCATTAAGCACAATCAAGGGACAGATTTCAGCTCTGTCAGTGTGGTTTCAGAGGCCGCTGGCCACCCACTCGCTGGTAAAGACCTTCATACAGGGGGTCTTGCGTATTAATCCTCCTGTCAAGTCACCAATTTGTCCATGGGACTTAAATCTTGTCCTGTCCACTCTACAGAAACAACCCTTTGAGCCGTTGGCTGAGATTCCTTTAGTTTTACTGACAAGAAAGTTGGTATTCTTGGTCGCCATAGTTTCGGCCAGGAGAGTGTCAGAGTTGGCAGCCTTATCGTGTAAGGAACCATATCTCGTTCTACATAAGGACAGGGCAGTTCTCCGGCCCCATCCTTCCTTTCTACCAAAGGTTATATCCAATTTTCACTTGAACCAGGATTTGGTACTTCCATCCTTCTTTCCGAAACCCACATCTAGAAAGGAGGGGTTGGATATTGTCCGAGCCATGAAGGCCTATCTTAAAGCTACAGAAAAGATCCGGAAAACAGATGTGTTGTTCGTTCTACCAGATGGCCCCAAGAAGGGGCAGGCAGCTGCAAAATCCACCATCTCGAGATGGATTAGACAATTAATCATTCAGGCCAACGGTTTGAAGAGGTTGCCTCCTCCTTTGTCGGTAAAAGCCCATTCTACCAGGGCCATGGGCACCTCCTGGGCAGCACACCATCAGATCTCTATGGCTCAGATATGCAAGGCGGCAACGTGGTCATCAGTCCACACGTTTACAAGGTTTTATCAACTAGACGTGAGAAGGAATGCGGATTCAGCCTTTGGGCAGGCAGTACTACAGGCTGCGGTTTAAGATCCTCAGGATCAGGGGCACCCTTGGTTGTAAAAGAAAAAAAAAAGTTTTTTTTTTCTTGACTAAGTTGGATTTATTATTATTATTTGAGTATACCTCTAAATTAAATCTCTTTTGAGAAGATGTCTCCCTCCCCTCATTAAAGCATTGCTTTCGGACATCCCATATAGTAATGAATATGCCGCTTTGTGTCCCGTGATGTACGAGAAAGAAAAAGGGATTTTTAAATACAGCTTACCTGTAAAATCCTTTTCTTGGAGTACATCACGGGACACAGAGCTCCCACCCCTCTTTTGGGGAACATTTTTGGGAGGCATACTGCTTGCTACAAAACTGAGGGACTCCCTCTAGGGGAGGGGGTTATATAGGGAGGGGACTTCCTGTTTGAGATTGCCAGTGTCCACACCTGAAGGTACTCCATATAACCCATATAGTAATGAATATGCCGCTCTGTGTCCCGTGATGTACTCCAAGAAAAGGATTGTACAGGTAAGCTGTATTTAAAAATCCCTTTTTTCGCCAGGATCACCAAATCAACCGAATGGTTTGCTGTCTCTCTGGTGCCATGGTGCAGCATGTGGTGGACCAAGTTGATGAATTACTTGGCAGGGCTGGGCATGACCCGGCTGTCTTAGTCTATGTTGGAACCAATGACAGAATACATGGAGGTTCCTTAAGAATCAATTTAAAGAACTAGGCTGAAAGTTGAAGGGAAGGACCTCGAAGGTGATATTCTCTGAAATATTACTGGTGCCATGCAACACAGGAAAGGCAGGGGGTGATTAGAGAGATAAATGCATGGCTTAAGATCTGGTGTAAGAAGGAGGGATTTGGGTTTCTAGAGCACTGAGCTGACTTTTCATTGGAGTGCCACCTATATGCTAAAGATGGTTTACACCTGAATGGAAAGGAGTGCTGTGGGAGATGTTTATGGGAAGGATGGAGGAGTATTTAAACTAGGATTGAGGGGGAGGGAAAGCTAGAATTCAATCGGGCAGACAGGTCAGTTGGGGGTCAGACATTTATGCAGGGTGGAGTGGGGATAAATGGGGGAGGGTTATGGCTTGTGACAAGAAAGTTCCCATGTTGCAAACAACCATAGAAAATTATAGTGCTATTTGTACTACTAAAAAAGATATGCAAAACTCCAGAACACAATGTAATAATGCATTAAAGTGTTTGTTTACCAATGCCAGAAAAACCTGCAATAGAACAAGAAAACCGTGCATAGACACATAGAGATTGATTTACTAAAACTGGAGAGTGCAAAATCTGGTGCATCTCTGCATAGAAACCATCAGCTTCAAAGTTTTTTGTCAAAGCTTAATTGAACAAGTTGAAGTTAGAAGCTGATTGGCTACCATGCACAGCTGCACCAGATTTTGCTCTCTGCAGTTTTAGTAAATCAACCCCCTAGGTTGTTTATTGAGGTGCATTCAAAAAATACAAAAAAGCCCCAAAAATGTGTGTGCACAAGGCCTCAAAGTTTGCACATGGATGAATATCACCACTTCAAACTTACTTTAAAAAAATAAAAAAAATGCAACTAAAAAATAAAAACATTAAGTTAAGATATAAGGAATTTTGTGATTGCTAGTTTTACAGTAGCTTTTTACATAATGTAATCTCTTAATTTATGTGTAGCATTCCTTTTATTTTTTCTTCAATCGCTGGTGTTATAGTAAAAGTTTTATACTCCTTATAGAAAAGTATTATTACTGTATTTAGGGCCAGTTCACACAAGAACACAGTTCAGAAAACCTGCATATAATGCACGTTTCCCTCAATGTGTTTAAAATATACTGCACTTGCGATCTGCAGAAGGTATCAGTGCAATGCTATTGACCCCCCAAACCCAGGTCACAAACACAGTGTGTTGCCTGTACCAGATCGCATGGTACAGAAGTACCATGTGATCTGGTTGCAGTGGGTTTCTTAAAGTAGTGCATGCACTACTTTGGCTGCACTTCGGTGTGATTTCAACCCATTTAAATAAATGGGCTGAAATCGCGCTGCACCCAGATCGCATGTGAATTAGACATGAACGCACAGCACGTTTCTGTGTGATTGATTGTGCGAACTGGCCCTCACTGTAGGTTCTACACTAAGCATTTATTGTTTTCTGCCAAAAAAGCTTTTTCACGAAATCTAAACTTAATTTCTGAAACTGAAGTCTGAACCAATAACAACTTTAAAACTGCATTTACATGAAACAGCCACTAGAGGTCCAAAGTGAAGCACAAGTTCTGTAAAATGTTTCATCAAAAACAAACACCTGAAAATTGTTCCTTTGCCCTTATAGGATAAAGGTAAATGGTGGGGTATTTTCAAGTTATCCTCTCTTCAGCCATATTTCTACTGATTTTGGGATGCAAAAAATAAATAAAATTAAAATACAGAGCAACTACGAAAATACACAAATTCTTTAAATAACATACTTGGGGATGCCCTAAAGCTGTATATGCTGTTAGTTAACAATACCATTTTTATGGACAGTCTCAGCCATAGTATAGATATATTGGCATTACATATTTGCCTGTTTTTTTTTGTTTGTTTTTTCACCTAGCTTGGCTTACATGCAGCAGCTAGAATTTGATTGCTTTGTCCTTGGGTGGCAATCAACACTCTAAGTAAATACAGTATAGTGCCACATCCTTAGTTAATGTTTAAAAGATATGGTTGAAAAGATGGACTTTGTAGGCACTACTTAGAAATGTAAAACATTTTTTATTATATATAATATTTTTAATAATCTATAAGTATAGTACAAATCTAAAATTACATGCAGCAGCACCCCAGTCTGATTCATTTTACAGTGGGCAACAAAAAAGCCCTGTACACACGATCGGTCCATCCGATGAGAGCGGTCCGATGGACCATTTTCATCGGTTCACCGATGAAGCTGACTAATGGTCTGATATGCCTTCACACCATCGGTTCATGAACCGATCGTGTCAGAACGCGGTGACGTAAAACACAACAACAACGTGATGAAAAAAATGAAGTTGAATGCTTCCAAGGATGCGTCAACTTTATTCTGAGCATGCGTGGATTTTTAACCGATGCTCGTGCGTACGAATGATCGGTTTTGACCTATCGGTTAGCCGTCCAACGGTTGAATTTTAAAGCAAGCCATCTGTTTTTGGACCGAAGGGGCCTACACACGATCCGTTTGGACCGATAAAAACGAACCTCAGTCTGTTTTCATCGGTTTGAACCGATCGTGTGTACGAGGCTTAAGAGTTTACAGGTAGTCTTAGCAGCAAATCATGATTTTTCATCAAAACACCACACCACCACACCACTTATCTGCGTTCAATGCAGGGTGGTGGCAGGAAAGCCCTGTGCACTAGAATGGCATGTGTTCAGCAGTGCTACTGCACTCCAAAAACATGGGGTATAATGTTTGTGCAGTGGTGAAGAAAAGCATCACTGTCATGGCATGTGTACAATCCCCTCCTGCTGCTTTTATAGTGAGGGGGCTGGCTTATCCAAAAGCGCTCTTATTTGCACTTTAAACCTGCTGGCCTTAGTTGAAAAGCTACCAATGCATCAATGGTTTTAAAAAAAAGTCTCTACTTTGCACACATATGTACCGGGACTACAAATCTCAAAGCCGCAGGATTTGCCCAGAATCTATGGGAAAAGTGAACCCAAACCTAATCCCCAATAAAGTGCTACCTGCACTTATTTTGGCTTACACGCCCGCATTACCTTCATTTACTTTACTAACCATCACCTGATTGAGCTCCTGTTAGTACATACACTATATTACCAAGAGTTTTGTGACGCCTGCCTTTGCACGCACATTAAATTTAATGGCATCCCGGTCTTAGGGTTCAGTATTGAGTTGGCCCACCCTTTGCAGCTATAACAGCTTCAACTGTTCTGGGAAGGCTGTCCACAAGGTTTAGGAGTGTGTTTGACCATTCTTCCAGAAGTGCATTTGTGAGATCAGGCACTGATGTTGGACAAGAAAGGCCTGGCTCACAATCTCTGCTCTAATTTATCCCAAAGGTGTTTTATTTGGTTGAGATCAGGACTGTGCAGGCCAATCAAGTTCCTCCACCCCAAACTTTCTTATCCATGTCCTTATGGACCTTGCTTTATGCACTGGTGCACAGTCATGTTGGAACAGGAAGGGGCCATCCGCAAACTGTTCCCACAAAGTTGAGAGCATGAAATTGTCCAAAATGTCTTGGTATGCTGATGCTCTAAAGCCCTGTACACACGATCGGTTTGTCCGCTGAAAAAACGACCGACGGACTGTTTTCATCGGACAAACCGATCGTGTGTACAGGGCCCCATCGGTTTTATTTTCATTGCTGTAAAAAAATAGAACCTATTTAAAAATTTTCCTATGGATAGAAAACGTTAGAAAAATCTGATCGTCTGTATGGAACTCCATCGGTCAAAAATCCACGCATGCCCAGAATCAAGTCGACGCATGCTTGGAAGCATTGAGCGGCATTTTTTTTGGCTCGTCGTCGTGTTGTTTTACGTCACGATCTGATTTTTGACTGATGGTGTGTAGGCAAAACTGATGAAAGTCAGCTTCATCGAATATCCGTTGAAAAAATACATCAGATTAGATTCCATCACATATCCGATTGTGTGTACAGGGCTTGAGAGTTCCCTTCACTGGGACTAAGGGCCCAAGCTCAACCCCTAAAAAACAACCCCACACCCAGGGGCGGACTGACCATTCGGTCAGTCGGGCACTGCCTGAGGGCCCGTGGTGGGGGGGCGGGTCGGCTCAGTTCGCCCCTGGAGGTGCCCCACCTGAAAATTTTACTGCAGTCTCGACCAAGTCTCTCTCTCACATCGGTATAATCAGCGGCGGTGAGAGAGAGACTTACGCCGCGCTGGAGGGAGGAGGTGGGTGGAGCTGTGTCGCTAGCTAGTCTTCCCCTGCCCTGGTTGCTAACGCCTGTGCCGCTTGGCATGTAGCAACCGGTGACATCAGTCAAGTCAGAGGCTGGAGCCACTGCTGATGAGGAGGCGAGCCCCAGGACGGACGAGAAGAGAGGAGGAGCCGGAAAGGAGCAGCGCGCTGTAAGAGGTATGATCACAGCCGCGTCCCGTTTGAATCTGTTAGTCTGCACCCACCGTGTCCCCTTTTGCCTTACACCCCCACAGTGTCTCCTTGTGCCTTACACCCCTCACAGTGTCCCCCTGTGTCCTCCACCCCCCCCCACAGTGTCCCCTTGTGCCTAACACCCCTCACAGTGTGCCCCTGTGTCCTCCTCCATCCACAGTGTCCCCTTGTGCCTTACACCCCTCACAGTGTCCCCCTGTGTCCACCTCCACCCACAATGTCCCCCTGTGCCTTACACCCCCCCCACAGTGTCCTTCTCCACCCACCGTGCCCCCTGTGCCTTACATCCCCCCCATCATGTCCCCTTGTGCCTTACACCCCCCAGTGTCCCCCTGTGTCCTCCACCCCCCCACCGTGTCCCCTTGTGCCTTACACCCCCCAAAGTGTCCTTCCCCACCGTGTCCCCCTGTGCCTTACACCCTGCCCCACAGTGTCCCCCTGTGTCCTCCTCCACCCACCATGTCGCCCTGTGCCTTACACCCCTCACAGTGTCCCATTCTGCCTTACACCCCCCCACAGTGTCCTTCCCCACCCACCATGTCCCCCTGTGCCTTACATCCCCCCCACCGTGTCCCCCTGTGCCTTACATCCCCCCCACCGTTTCCCCCTGTGCCTTACATTCCCCCACTGTGTCCCCCTGTGCCTTATACCCTGCCCCACAGTGTCCCCCTGTGTCCTCCTCCACGCCCCTGTCCCCCTATGTCCCCCTGTGCCTTACACCCCTCACAGTGTCCCCCTGTGTCCTCTTCCACCCACCATGTCCCCCTGTGCCTTACACCCCCCCACAGTGTCCCCCTTGTGCCTTACACCCCACACAGTGTCCTTCCCCCCCACCATGTCCCCCTGTGCCTTACATCCCCCCACCATGTACCCCTGTGCCTTACATCCCCCCACCATGTCCCCCTGTGCCTTGCATCCCCCCACCGTGTCCCCTGTGCCTTACACCCTGCCCCACAGTGTCCCCCTGTGTCGTCCTCCACCCACCATGTCCCCTTGTGCCTTACACCCCCCCACAGTGTCCTTTCCCACCCACCGTGTCCCCCTGTGCCTTACATCCCCCCATCGTGTCCCCCTGTGCCTTACATCCCCCACCGTGTCCCCCTGTGCCTTATATCCCCCCCACCGTGTCCCCCTGTGCCTTACATTCCCCCCACCGTGTCCCCCTGTGCCTTACACCCTGCCCCACAATGTCCCCCTGTGTCCTCCTCCACTCACCATGTCCCCCTGTGCCTTACACCCCTCACAGTGTCCCCTTGTGCCTTACACCCCCCCACCGTGTCCCCCTGTGCCTTACATCCCCCCTGTGCCTTACATCCCCCCACCGTGTCCCCCTGTGCCTTACACCCTGCCCCCATGTGCCTTACACCCTGCACCACAGTGTCCCCCTGTGTCCTCCTCCACCCACCATGTCCCCCTGTGCCTTACACCCCCCCAGAGTATCCTTCCCCCCACGTGTCCCCTTGTGCCTTACACCCCCCCCCCACCGTGTCCCCCTGTGCCTTACATCCCCCACCATGTCCCCCTGTGCCTTACACCCTGCCCCACAGTGTCCCCCTGTGCCTTACACCCCTCCACACTGTCCATCTGTGCCTTACACCCCCACACTGTCCCCCTGTGCCTTACACCCCCACACTGTCCCCCTGTGACTTACACCCCCACACTGTCCCCCTGTGCCTTACACCCCCCACACTGTATCCCCCTGTGTCCTCCTCCACCCACCGTGTCCCCTTGTGTCCTTACACCCCCCACAGTGTCCCCCTTTGTCCCCCCCCCCCCCACAGTGTCCCCCTGTGTTCTCCTTCACCCACTGTGTCCCCCTGTGCCTTACACTCCCCCACCATCCCCCCCGTGCCTTACACCCCCCCAGTGTCCTCCACCCACCGTGTCCCCCTGTGCCTTAACCCCCCCCCCTACAGTGTCCCCTTGTGCCTTCCCCCCCACGGCTGCCCTGAGAGACACTGTGCTGTGTCTGGAGGATCCCAGTGCTCTGCTGTGTGCCCTGTGTTTTGGTTGTGTGCCCTGCTATTTGCCATACTGCGTGCCCCATGGCCTATAATGTGCCCTTCTGTGTACTCCCCGGATGTGCCATACTGTGTGCCACATGCCCTGTGATGTGTCCTTTGCCCTTTTATGTGCCCCATGCCCTGCTGTGTACCGCCTGATGTGACTTACTGTGTGCCCTGTGATGTGCTCTACTGTGGTGATGTGCTGTGTACTCCTTGATGTGCCCTACTGTGTGGCTTGTGCCCTGTTGTGTACTGCCTAATGTGCCCTGTGACCCATGATGTTCCCTACTGTGTACCCTGTTATGTGACCTAATGTGTGCCCCATGCCCTGTGCTCTGTGCCCTGTTGTGTACTTCCTGATGTTCCCTGTGCTTTGTTCTTTACCCCCTGATGTACCCTATTGTGTGCCCCATGCCCTGTGATGTGTTCTTTGCTCTGCTATGTGCCCCATGCCCTGCTGTGTACCGCCTGATGTGACTTACTGTGTGCCCCATGCCCTGTGATGTGCTGTGTACTCCCTGATGTGCCCTACTGTGTGCCCCATGGTCTTCTATTGCCCGGGAGCCCCATGGTCTTTTATTGCCGGGGGCCCCATGAGTTGTCAGTCCGCCCCTGCCCACACCATAATCATCCTCTACCAAATGATTTGGACCACTGCACAAAACAAGGCCTATAAATACATGGATGAGCGAATTTGGGGTAAAGGAATTTGACTGGCCTGCAAAAAGTCCTGACATCAACCTGATAGAACGCCTTTGGGATGAATTAGCGGTGACTGTGGGCCAGGCCTTTTCATCCAACATCAGTGCCTTACCCACAAATGCGGTTCTGGAAGAATGGTCAAACATTCCCATAGACTCCTGAACCCTGTGGACAGCCTTCCCAGAAGAGTTGAAGCTGTTATAGCTGCAAACGGTGGGCCAACTCAATATTGAACCCTACAGACTAAGACTGGGATGCCATTAGTTCATGTGTGTGTAAAGGCATGTGTCCCAATACTTTTGGTAATATTGTGTATGTTAGGCTAGGGCCATATTGGAAATGAATTATTGATTATTCACCATAAGGAGCAGTCAATCGCTACACAAATGTAACAAATGGATAATGAAAACTACACAAGCATCATGTAGTAGCGATTAATCTTGCATTATAACAAGTTGCTCCAATAGTGCTCAACTGACTGATATTGCAAGCTACTATGTGCTACTTGTGCAGCTTAAACTACAATGACCTAATAGTTCCATCTGTTCAGGGATCAATTGCTCCTCTTAGCATTTAATCACCAGCAAATTAAGTAGCTTGATCGAGCTATTAAAAATCTCCCTTGTAGCTCTAGCCACAGACTAAAATACCTAATCTGGTTATACACCAGCATGCTGAAGGAAAAAAAAACAAACAACAGATTTCCCCATTCACACAAGTGAGGTGCATTGGAACACAGTGTGACATTGTATTCTGACAAAGGAACTCTGCTGCTAGAATACAATGATTGGTCAATGAATGATAAGGCTCTGTTCACACCTATGCGTTTTTCGTTTTTTTGCCATGATTTTGTACAGATCAAAAGGTCACCAGTGTAAAAAGCACAAAACGCCTGTAATCTACCAAGAAAGAAGCACCTGTACTAAAGCCTCGTACACACGATCGGATTTTCCGCAGACAAAGCCTCGGACTTTTATCCGAAGGGCGTTGGCCAAAAAAGTTTCTTGCATACAAACGGCACACAAACGTAGTTAGGTACTAGGTAGTTTCCGAGCATGCATGTTTGTACTTTAGACTTTTGTCCGACTGACTTGTGTACACAGGATCAGAAAATCAGACAACAGACCGTTGTTGGCGGAAAATTTTAAAGCCCAGCCATCCAACATTTGTCTGTGGAAAATCCGATAACAATTGTCAGATGGAGCATACAAACGGTCGGATTTTCTGCCAACAGCCTGTCATTACACAATCCCTGTCGGAAAATCCAATCGTGTGTACGAGGCTTAAAAGTTTTCCAGCAGGGCCATTCAACAGAAGTCAATATATTGATTGAGTTCTGTCTAACAAGGGGGGCCATACACAATTAGAAATTTGAGTGACCCCTGCTGTACCCACACTTAGATGGAGCATTTGTACTTAAAATGTAACTTTAGGCTACCAAATGAAAACAAGCAATTAGGCAGGATTTTTAATGCAGAAAATACATGCTTTGTCTCTTCTACATTTAAAGGGGTTGTAAACCCTCGTGTTTTTTCTCCTTGTAATGACACCCCGAGTATGAAAGGGGTTAAAGTTGTTTAGGACATTCCATTCCCAAACACAAAAGCAGCTACCGAACACTCCACCCAGCCGAACAAGAAACCCATACAAATAATTCTCCCCAAAATACGAGGCAAAGATCTGTCTTGAGGGTCAAGCAGGAATACAAGTTTTATACACACTCAAAAGAGTGCATACCTCCTGCTAATATTACTCTGGAAATACACCTGTGACCAGAAACCTAATTAACATGAGCTCATTAACTAATCCCTTTTGACAGCCTAGATCAGTGTTTTTCAACTCCAGTCCTCAAGGCACACCAACAGGTCATGTTTTCAGGCTTTCCATTATTTTGCACAGGTGATTTGATCAGTTTCACTGCCTTAGTAATCACCACAGCTGTTTCATCTGAGGGAAATCCTAAAAACATGACCTGTTGGTGTGCCTTGAGGACTGGAGTCAGGGGAGGGCTGGCAGGGGGGGCAGGGTGGAAATCTCCCCCCTGGCTGGTGACACTATGCACAGCCACCAGCCGCCACTACCAAATGCTGTTTTTGCAGAGCAAGAATATGCCTGCTGGAGCTCTGTTAACACAAGTCAAGGCCGCTGCTCACCTCCCACTGTGCAGCCGTGTCTGTGTCAGCTCGAGGTAGATGGCTGTAGAGCTAAGCTATGTCTTGTCTCACACATAGCTCAGCCTCAGCGCATACCAGCGCTGACATCCCCTTCTCTCTCTGCACAGACACAAGGAGAGATAGAGCTCATCTGCTCCTCCTCCTACTCCCTGGGCATGTGTGGGCACAGGACAGGAAGTTTGAACCCAAAAAAAGCATCAGACAGCCTGCCTGCGCCTCAGCCTCCATCCTGGTAAGCTCACCCTCTCTAGTCTCTACTGCTTCCCAGTGTATAAAAAGAGGTGCTCTGTGGACTTTGTTAAAGGGGGGGGCAGGCTTTGGTGAGCAGAGACCCTCTTTACACAATAGTCCACAGCATGCACCCTTAAATCAAGTTTCCCAGAACACCCCTTACATTAGATCTGATGTATATGGGGTCTGTGCGGACTCTGATGTAAGGGGGGTCTCTGTGCGAACTCCGATGTAAGGGAAGGCTCTGTGCGGACTCTTGTGATCATGAAACATCTTAGACTGTTTTCCTCGATCCATCACTTTTCCACGCTCTATGGGCCACTTGACTGGACCGTCCCCCAGGCCTAAGGCTGCCAGCCCTCCCTGACTGGAGTTTAAAAACACTGGCCTAGATGACTCAGAGACATGACCTTTAGGCCAGACTTGCCGTCTTGTAGCTCAGAAGACACAATCAACATTATCACAAATCAACACAGAACTCCTTCACACAACAGCAGTGTTAATTAGCCCAGACTACAATGGCTGAAAGATAAGCCATACTGGACTCATTTACATTTTAATAGACAACAGACAGACAGCCAGACAGGTCACTGGAGTTGACATCAGCACCTCCTAACAGTATGAATCCTTCAGTCTTTCTAATATGGCATATACAGGGTTCCATTTTAGGTAACCCAAGCCACATTCTTAATGTTCATTATTTTCTTGCTCACCCTGTGCCCAAAAATGACTCCCGTTACACACCTTAATGCATCCTATGCATTAAGGTGAAAAAACACCTTGCTGTGCTTGGCCCCTCAGTACCCTGTTTTATTTACCAGAGCCCCGAATTTCCGTGGGCACGATCCTGCCTCCTCTCCCCACCACGTCTCTATTCTCCATTGGATAGATTGATAGCAGCGCAGCCATTGGCTCTCGCTGCTGTCAAACAAATCCAATAACGTGGCTGCCAGGGACGGGGCGGAGTCATACACTCGGCGGCAATGGACACTGAGTGTATGACAAAGGAGCATGCTGCAAGGTAACCCCCTTCGAGATAGAGTTTCCCAGAGTGAGTTATCTATTGCGGGGAGGAGCCGCGAGAGCCACCGTGGGACCTCAGAACAAGAGGATCTGGGCCACTCTGTGCAAAACGAACTGCACAGTGGAGGTAAGTATGACATGTTTGTTATTTAAAAAAAAAATGATCCCATAGTATCACTTTAAGTTACTTACCTGCTTGTTCACCCCTGTATAGCGAGCTGCGCACACGCAGCTCAGTGGACACATTTCTCAATGTTGAAGTTGCATCTACGGTAGTGACCCCATCTCGGTCTGACCAATGGAAGTGGCCGGTGAATCAGAACCTGGAAGCCAGCTGTCTGAAGATGTTAGCTCCAGAACATCGCATTGCTAGATCCAAAGTGAGTATAGTTTTGCTTTAAAGGGAATAAACTATACACTTTTCTCCCCTCTCTAATCATTTTGCCATTCAAAACAGAAACAGTTTTGTTCAGTTAAGCTATGCAATGGTCAATAGGAAGGAGTAAATTGCACTAAAACCAATGCTATCCAATGATATTGTTGATTGCTGTGGTTTATCACAATAGATATTTCCTTCACTAATTAAGTCTGTATAGGTTCTCATTAGTTCTCTGAAGTGGTCACCACTGATCATCACCTTGACTCTAGAAAATGTCAATTAGAAAAAGCTAGGCAGGGTGCTGAAAACGATATCTGAAATATAAATAAACGTAACCTGTTGTATCGTGCTCCAGTCAAAAACGAATGGACCGTCTCTTCTAGAGACATCGCTTGAAGCCTGGGGAAAAGAAAATGGAAAAAAGAGCACATTAAAGTGGGTCTAGATTTGCCTAGGAATGACAGCTGCATATTAATCGAAAAGAATTCTGAACAATCAAAAAGCCATTTTTCTGCAAAATGTACCCCTAGAGTCCTCATCACAAAGCCAGGGAATACACTTGAAAAAGGATTGATTTAATCTTAAAGGGGTGGTTTCTTTGAAAGGCTACCAACTGCAGTTGTCTTATTTGGTTTTCAAAATTACAACAAAATTGTGCCATATTGTGTCAAAAAAGAGATAATATAACAGCTTTTAAACAAATTTAGTAATTAAAGGATCAATGGAAAACAAATTAAATTCTTATGCATATGGTAAGGAACGGCATGGAATACAGAGTAGCTATCAGTAATATCTTTATATCAAACATGGCTGCGCTTCCTGGAAAAAAAAAAATTGTATTACTGCGTACAGGCAATTACAAAGAAAATAATATTTTCTCACCACTAGTAAAAGACTTAATTTAGAATAATTCATTTAATCCAAACCTGTTCTTCCTTGTAATAACCGTTTGTTCTGATTGGCTCTGGCAACGAAATGGTATAAATCCCTTTTGGGCATTTTCTGAGAAGTCCTGTCACTTCATTAGAAGACAGATAACATCTGACACTGAAGAAGTTACTTGTACACTTGTAATCAATGTTACTTTGATGGAATATTAATGCGGTAGCTCCGATTTCAGAGTCCATTGTGTTCAATAATCCACATGATATGCAAGATATTAAGGGGCATTTCTCTTCAACCTAAGTTTTCAGCTTCCGACCCACTAGGTGAGGTTTTAATCTGTCCAAGTGGTGCTATTACCAACTTAGCAACAGTCACAAATCCCTCCAATTGCGATTTTTACGAGGTTATAAAGATGATGAACCTATATAAACATGTGAAGTTCCACGCTAGATTTATAAATTGTGTTGGAGTAAAAAAAGACAGCTGCTACCACAGGTTAACAGATACAAACCTTCTACAAATTAGTATAAAGATGAAGACTAAAAAACTATATATTCTGTATGGCAGCTTAGCATTCCTTAGATGTGGTGAGTGTTTTTTTTTTTTTTTTTTTTTTAGGGATTATTTTCCTATATTTTTAACCACTTACAGACCGGAAGATTTTCCCCCTTAATGACGAGGCCCTTTTTATGCAATACGGCACTGCGTCGCTTTAACTCACAATTGTGCGGTTGTACAAAGCTGTAGCCAAACAAAATTTGATGCCTTTTTTTCCCCCACAAATAGAGCTTTCTTTTGGTGGTATTTGATCACCTCTGCGTTTTTTTTGTGTGCTATAAACAAAAAAAAGAGCATCAATTTTGGAAAAAAAAATTTGCTATAATAAATATCCCCAAAAAAATGTCTTCATCAATTTAGGCCAATATGTATTCTTCTACATTTTTTTGGTAAAAAAATTGCAATAAGCATATACTGATTGGTTTGGCACAAAAGCTAAATCGTCTACAAAATAGGGGATACATTTATGGCATTCATTTTTTTTCTTTACTAGTAATGGGGGCAATCTGCAATTTTTAGCAGGACTGCGACGTTGCAGCGGACAGATCGGACACTTTTAACACATTTTTGGGACCAACAGATCTCTCTCTCCTCCCTGTCAGAGCAGGGATTTGTCTGTTTACATTGACAGATCCCCATTATGGCTCTTTTCGCTCTCTTTCCCACGATCGGCTGGCGGACAATGGTGGCAGCCAGCCACGCGCATTGGGTCCCCCATTTTGCAATGAAGAATGGGCAAAAATTTCAATATCTAGATGTGCAAAGCTGGTAGAGACATACTCAAAAAGACTTGCAGCTGTAATTGCAGCGAACGGTGATTCTACAAAGTATTGACTCCGGGGGGCTAAATACAAATTTGTAAAAAATTAAAACCATTTATCATTTTCCTTCCACTTCACAATTATGTTCACCTTTGTGTTGGTCTATCACATAAAATCCCAATAAAATACATTCACGCTTTTAGTTTGTAACATGACAAAAAGTGGAAAATTTCAAGGGGTATGAATACTTTTTCAAGGCACTGTATTTGTGTGTGTGTGTGTGTCTAAAATGTGCACTTTTAAGTTCTGTGACAGTTGAATTTCACTGTAAAATCAGCACAACTGGGAAAATAGGTGTGAAGTTTCTAAGTGACCACACAACCATGGAGAACTTTGTCACTTTGGTCACAAAACAGACCTAAGAATTAATATAGACATTTTGTGCTTGCAAACTGCACTATAATTAATAATCAACTGCTTTAACAAATATCCCCCATTGTCTGCACGTTCTTACCATGTTTACACAAGGGTTGATTTACTAAAGGCAAATAGACTTTCCATATTTTCAGGGAAAGTTGCACTCTGCAGGGGAATTTCATCAGAGATTAGTGAATGAGGGGAAGCTCTGCTGCCATTTACAATCCAATCATGTGCAAGCAAAAATACCGGTTTTCCCTTTTGCATATGATAAAGTTTTCTTTGATAGTGAAATTTAACCACATTCATTAACCACTTAAGACCCGGACCAATATGCTGCCAAATGACCAAAGGGGTTTTTGCGATTCGGCACTGCGTCGCTTTAACAGACAATTGCGCGGTCGTGCGACGTGGCTCCCAAACAAAATTTGCGTCCTTTTCTTCCCACAAATCGAGCTTTCTTTTGGTGGTATTTGATCGCCTCTGCGATTTTTTTTTTTGCGCTATATACAAAAATAGTGCGACCATTTTTGAAAAAAAAAACAATATTTTTTACTTTTTGTTATAAGAAAAATCAATAAACTAAATTTTAGTCAAACATTTAGGCTAAAATTTATTCAGCCACATGTCTTTAGTAAAAAAAAATCGCAATAAAAAAGAATTAGCTACCTAGCGGGAACAGCGACACTAATACAGCGATCAGAAAAATGATCGCTTAGTGACGCTGGCAATAGGGAGTGAAAGGGTTAAGTAGGGCAGTGATCAAGGGGTTAAAACTTTATTAGGGGGGGTACAGGGCTACCCTGAACCTAACACTAACTGACTTTTACACTGCCTGTCACACTGACACTAAATACAGTATACTGCATTCAGTGACACTGTGACAGGGGGAGGGGGGGCGATCGCGGGGGTTAAATGTGTTTATGTGAAGTGTTAGTGTAGTGTAGTGTTAGTGCAGACTTACTGTGTTGTGATCTCTCCTCAGCGGTGGTTGAAAAAACCGCCGAGGGAGAGATCACGTCGCTTCCTCCTTCCTGTGGTGTTTACACAGGAGGAGGAAGTGACAGGGTGGGCGGGCGCGCGCATTGGCTGAGAGCGATCCGGAGGGGGCGGACAAAAACGAATAGCCGCCCCCTCTTGTCGGATCGCTCCTGCAGCCGCACGGACCGCCGCATGTACGGGGGGGGGGATCCGATCAGACCCCCGATCCCCCCCAAGGCACCAACGTATATATACGTTGATGTGCCTGTCGGTGCCATTCTGCCGACGTAAATGTACATGCGGCGGTCCTTAAGTGGTTAATATCTGAGGAAAATGCCCTTGCAAAGTGAACAGCCTATTTGCCTTTAGTATATCACCCCCATGGTATTATTGGCAGTATACAACTATAGATATTAAGACAAAATAATGAATAAAAATAGCAATCCATGCTGACAGTGTTTGATTCTACCTAGATGTGTGTTTATTTTCAATGTTTTAATTATTTTATTTTTTGGAGTATCCATCCTATAAAAGTTCCATGGGACCAACATGTCTTCACGTCCTGACTAATTTTAAAGATTGATGTAGCAAGCATTTAATCAATTATAGCTTAGTGGTATGCACTTCAAAGTTAGTTGTTTAACTCCATGTTAATTACACATGTCCTAAACTTTGTCATGACCCGGCGCCCTCGTAAAAAGCGGCATGACAGCAACTTTGTAGACAATTTTATTTACAATATCCTCATTTTTTTTTAAACAGTGACTTTTTCATTAGGCTCTGCAAACAATTCAAATCAAAGAGGAACTGAAAGCATGCACTTCACAGTCTTTGACTAAACTTTCATAATTGTGCTAATTTGGGTTATTTAGTGGCGCTACCATAAAAGGTTCACACTGCGGTCTGTTCAAACAAACAGCCCTCCACACGCACATCCCAAGACCAGAATAAACCAGCGGAGGGGCCGGAGTGCCAACTATGGTCATTTGAAATGTATACAAAATTTATTGGTTGAAGTGCCAAGAAAAACATTCTAATCAGTCAGTTTCCTCTCATTAAATGTTAATTAGTTTGACATAAGCTTCCTGCAGAGGAAAGTACTGGGTACTTACACATCATTAAGGGAGAGATGAATTGCAAATGCGTAGAGGACAAAAAAGAAAAAAAAAAAAGATAGGCAAAGGAAAGAAAAATAAAGTCTGCATTTGGAGAAAGGCCTACCCTTTTTGCTTGGAAGTTCTTCCTGAACAAGCCTCAGAAGATGCTGAAACACAAACAAGGTTACAATGGATTACCTCATATGATCGGACTCTCTTCTCAAAGCAAATGAAACAATAGTGGAAACCAATTAAATAATTCCCTCCTCATTGTATATTGCTTGAATTATTTCCAATATATTACAATACCCTTTTACAACTAGAAAACAACCATATTAACCTTTGGTCTGCGCCACACCTGCAGCGTTTTTGTGTACAAAGGGTCACTGACATGGAAGCAATTACTGCATGCGCAAAGGGCGTTTAGCTATGCAAAGACTGCATCGCCTTCTATTTTTATTCTACGTAGCCACTGTAGTCTGCTTAATTAAACAATAATATAAAAACAATAGCACTGAGTTTCATTAACAAAACAGGATAATTTATTCCTCCTTCTGGACATTTTTGGGAGAGCTGAGAACTGATAAAAGTGATAAAATGACTTAATTAATGTCATGGTCACACTGTTTCAGTTTGTGGAGGGAAAGGTCTTTGTAGTAGGAATGAGTTTAAGTAATACAAGGTTTTAATTGGTTGATAAAGCAGAACCCTGGCCCAAACATTAATTTTTGTGTTTTTAAACCTTTAAGAGGTTTAGTACCTTAATCATGGTTTTATCACAGTTTGTTTGGAAGATTTTCCACAGTTTCATGTGCTGGTAACACAACAGGAAGTAAAGGTTTCTTCCTAAAGTAGCACTTAAGGGCAATTTTTCTTCATTTCGGATCGCGTAAGGGAGGGTTCTAACCCCTGTCAGTTTTTTTGCCTTTTCTCTTCACGTTCTGTTCTATAACCAAAACAGGAAATGCTAAAAAAAAATCCCTCAAAAGCTTGGGAATCCCTGGTTGTGACCAGGCTCACCAGAACAAGTGTTATTATTGGAAGATTTCTCCACTATGCCTGTTCTGGGGACAACCCTAAATTAGAAATTTACTTTCACTTTCAATGATAATGGTAAACATGATAAATACAGGCGGTGAATTTCCCTAATGAGTCACAATTCTTTTCCTCAGTTTAGGCCGATATGTATTCTTCTACATATTTTTGGCATAAGCGTATATTGATAGTTTTGCGAAAAAGTTATAGCGTCTACAAAAAAGGGGATAGATTTAAAGGCATTTTTATTATTATTATTATTATTTTTACTAGTAATGGAGGTGATCTGCAATTTTTATCATGACTGCGATATTGCGGCGGACTTATAGGACACTTTTGACACATTTTTGGGACCATTTACATTTATACAGTGATCTGTGCTATAAAAATGCACTGATTGACCGATGACTGTATAAATGTGACTTGCAGGGAAGGGGTTAACACACGGGGGTGATCAAGGGGTTAAATATGTTCACTAGGGAGTGATTCTAACTTTAGGGGTGGGGACTCACAAGGGGAGGAGACCGATCGGTGTTCCTCTGTACAAGGAACACACCATCGGTCTCCTCTCATCTGGTGGGCCAGTAAGGCGAGGACATCATATGACGCCTGCCCAGAACAAGAGCCGCACCATCCAGCCGTCATTTGATGACCGGCGGGTGGCAATCGGTTAAGGAGTATAAAGGAAGCAACAATACCTGACAGAGAGTACAGAATAACTGAACATTTACATGTATAAGACAAATGCAACATACGTTATAAAGTGCAATGTTTCATTGGTTTGGCAGATCTAAGGTTGGGTTATGGATGGACAGATTTTAAAGAACATTCAGTTACCCAGCTCTGTAATGGTTTCCAAGTGCTGGATTCTAGCACTTTTGAATGTGGCACCAATGTGTGCGCTGTGAAAATGTTCCCCTTCTTGTAGAAAAAGTAATGACTGATTGCACAGTTTTTACAAAAAGCTGGGATGATTTGACAAACAACTAAACTTTCTAATTGTTTTATCTGTTTTCCAAATTATTACTATTAACTTAAAGACTAAGTTCACCTTTAAGTAAAAAAAAAATAAAATAAATGCACATATTTTTACAAGAAAACGTAGTCAGAAAACCACTGTACTGCTGATCAAAATCAGGCTCCTGCACACTCTTCCACCAGCTTACTGCCCATTCCTCTGCATGGGCTTTCATTTATAAAGCTAAGGGAAGAAAGAAGGAGAGGCTGGGTGTATTTTAAGTGGTTCTAAAGGCTAAAAGGTCAGCCTCAGCTCTCCGGGGACTCGCCCTCCTCATTGGCTAAAACAGCAGTGGAAGTCAGTGAACCAATGAGAGAGAGGGGGCAGGGCCAAGTCTAATGGACACACTTAACAGCAGCTTGGGATCAAGCCTGCTCTGCTGCCCCCATAGTAAGCTGTTTGCTATGAGGCACTTAGTAGGAGGTAGTGGCCAGGAGCTCCGGCGGGGGACATTGAGAAAAGGAGGATCGGGGCTGCCATGTGCAAAACCATTACACAGAGCAGGTAAGTATAACATGTTTGTTATTTTAAAAACAAAAGAAAACTTTAAATACAGCCAGTGTTTTCACATTTGATTGCTGGCATTGCTTTACAGCACCTGGCACATGCACATGCTCTAATAGAAAGGACATTTTTAAACATCCACATATATTACTGCTTGTCTGGACCAGACATTTTCATAGCAATGACTGGTTGTTAAAAAAAAAAAAAAAAAATTCTTGCATTGGGCTATAACCACATGTGGTTACTATATTACAGTAGTTTGCACTATAGTGGTACTTTAATGTGAATCACAGTAAAATACAGACTTCATACAGCCCTATTACAGTCTCTGTTACATAACATAGTTGCTAAGGTTGAATAAAGGCATCAGTCCATCCAGTTCGGCCTGTGTTAATATTAAATGGATTGGAAGAGCCATTTCAGAAGTAAAATGTATTTGGGTAATAATTGAACGTTGAAGGCCTTAAATGGGCAATTGACCGCATTCTTTACCACCTATCCCCTCCTAGATAGCAAGCAATTGTGCTGAATATTTTGAAAATCACTTGCTAACCCAGATAGCAAGCAATTGGGCTGCAGGTTTGAAAATTACTTGCTAAGCTACTGCTAGACTTACCAAGCTTCACAAGTTTGTTGCACAATTGCAGCAAGTCCGCATTGCATGACTCCAGATCAACCTTCTTTGTAAACAATTGGAAAGTCTGCTGCAAGTTCTGGTTAAGTTATGTTGTGCAATAGTTATCCCACCACAGGGGGTCACTGTGACCTGCATAGCTCTTGCTGTAGTCTAACCACTGCAACTTTGTTCTTGCTAGAGACTTGCCACACAAATTTGCTAAACATTGGAACTTGTGCTTCAAGTGCTCTGCAAGTGTACAACTTGCCAGTGAAAATGTGTAGCAAGTTAACAAGACTTACAATTCAACACTGTCACTAGGGATGAGCTCCGCGTCTGTTCTACCGTTCGTCGAAATTCGAACGTTATGGGCCATTCGTGCAAAATACGAGTGTCGCGTCACGGCCCATAATTCACTGCGGCATTGCGCGCTGATCATTGGCCAAGCATGCACTATGACCCGCATGCTTGGCCAATCACAGCGCGCAAAAAAACGTAGAGCCATAATTGGCCAAAGTCAAAGGACAGTGTATGTTTGGTTATGGCCTGTGCACACTGTTCAGTAATTTATTTGGCACAATGATCTGTATTTTGTCATTCAAATTAGTTAAAGCAGGGTTTAAAAAAAACACAACACATTTAAAATGCATTTTGGTACAATGCGTACTAACATATGCATGTGTGGGGTAAGCCCAGCTAAATGTCTCACCATGGTTTTTGTTCATGTTGTTCTGCATGATTTTTGGAATTCTCCTTGCACACCCTGATGGTGTTTAGCAGGCAATGCCTTACAGATGCGTCAAGAAAGAGGCAGTAAGGGGTAGACAAAATAAATGCCATTGAAACACTTAACCTTTGCCAGATTTCACAACTAGCTATGACATTACAACTTTGCTAAAATTACAAATGGAACTGTTAATCCTTTGAGGTTGATGGAAGCAGCTTCGGTATCTGCTGTTTTTTTGCACACATCTGTCCCGCTTTATAGAATTTCCTTCTCTTAATGCACAGTGAAGTTTGAATAGCCATGTTTATCCAAGGAAAATGTCAGTTTGTTTTTTCTTCAAATAACAAAATGATTCCTGACCTTTATCCCACTTATGTAGCTGCTTGTTAATGGTGCATTATAACACACAGCTAAAGTAAAACAAACATAAGCATTTATTATATATTACTGTATGTTAACGAATAGGAAATGGAACAAGACAGGAAGATGAAGTACGTAGGAAATTGGACACAATATAAAACTGACACACAATCTTAGGAAGTGGTATCAGGTTACAAGTATATGGAATCCCTTCAGATAAATAATTCAAAGGAGACCCATATTAGTAAGAAACACAGGAACTGGGCAACTCCGCTAGGCACTGTGTCTGTAATTAAGAATTACATTGTAAGCAAGCCAGCGTGTTAATCCTATTCATTTCTGGAGGAGGTGGCTGCAGTTACTACTATCGCCATTGTCCTTGGCACTTTCCATTTGTCTTCTCAAAGAGCAGGAATCCTGCTAATTATAATAATAATGATATTCGTGTTTTTCTTATGAAATGGATTATCCCATCTCAAGATGTTTACATGTGTATCTCACTTGTGCTGAGATACAAGGAATCTTAGTTGTGCTACACTATTAGCATTATCATGCTGCTTTAATCCAGTACAATTGTTGACAACTACAGAGATGCTATAGTCTTATCTTTATCTTTCCTTACCCAAAGTGATATTCACTTTGGGTATTGATGTGAATGTTGGGACTAACAATCTGCAAGGAAAAGAGGCTCCAGAGACAAATAGGAAAAGAAAACATTCTAAGCTGGCTAAACACAATAGATGGCAATGGCAGTATGGAAAATTGTGTAAATTAGTTGATCCATTGGTGCTGGCATTGTGATTCAATCGGCTGTCCTTCAGATAGAAGACTTCTGTCATGACAGCATATATTCACCATTTCAGAGGCCATCAGTACAGGTTACCATGCCGAACTATATTTGCCTTACATGGGAGAATGTACATACTATGGCACATTCATGCATTTATTTTTGCGACATGTCTTTATGGTGATATTTAATACATTGTTTTATATTTTATACTTTAAGTAGTTTTCCTTCCCCATTGGGATTACAGTGGCAGCCTTAAAAGTCAGTTTTCAAAATTTTCTTCCCCAGTTAGGAGAATATTTAAGTTACTACAGCCAGCTGTAGACATTAGAGTGCCATCAGATAAACAATCCCCGTTTTATCACATGCTTAATATTATACAACAAACTGAAAACTGAAATGTTGAAAAAACAATATAAACATCGCTTACAAAACGTGAATGAATACAATTAATACACCATAATATACATGATTCGCATTAATAACTCTGTAAATAAAGTGCTAAGTGCTCAAAAAGGTGCTCAAAAAGTGCATACATGCTTCAATGTTATTGGGGGTGCTCCAAAATAAAACAGTGTGGTGTGCTACACTCCCCTGTTGTGACCCCCTCACCAAATGACAAGGACCCACAGCTTTGCAGTCTGGGGTCAGAAAGGCTTGGATCTAATCGGATCAATTAGGAGACAATCATTTTCTCTGGAGTCTCTGACTTCCATAAGTATTTAAATGTTCTCGATCATAATCATGTGGGAGACAGAGAAGGAACAGATAGTGAAGTACTGTACTGAAAGGTAAAATTTGTGCTAAGCACTACTTACAAGAGACCAGAACACAACAGGCATCAGCATTGAGCTCGGTGTGGGCTGCTGGTCGGCGGAGGGCGGAAGTGATGTGGGTCTCTTCCGGTCTCCTGAACCACTGACATCACTTTCACCTTCCGTGGAATGTACACCGACCAGAGGCGCACCCCGAGCTCCAAGCTGATGCATTTTGTGTTTTTGTCTCTTGTAAGTAGTGCCTGGCCAGCGCACATTTTACCTTTCAATACAGTACTTCACTATCGGTTTCTTCTCTGTCTCCCACATGATTTAGATCGAGAACATTTGAATACTTATGGAAATCAGCACAGTCAGAGACTCCAGAGAAAACGTTTGTCTCCTGAATTGATCTGATTGGATCCAAGCCTTTCTGACCCTAGACTGCAAAGCTGTGGGTCCTTGCCATTTGGTGAGGGGGTCACAATAGTGGAGTGTGGCACACGGCACACAGAGACCCCCAAAGTATGATTCCAGTTTTGGGGAAGTCACTCTCCTAAGGACGGAGGAACTGACAGACATAGTACTGATTTACAAGCCAAAGCCGGCCAATTGCAGGACATTTTCAGCCACTATTAACCAACTCTTTGCAAAAGTGACCAAGCACAAATCAACACCATTAACTGTTTTGATCATATCACAATGTCAATTCATTATTTTTTATGGAGCATTACATTAGTCTGTTCAGATGTTTCTGAGACTGAAATCTAGTTGAAAGCATTTTCAATTTCCTGCCAACATATTTCTTTAGCAAAGCGTGTCATAATAGCTATTTTAAAGGGAAACTGTCATACAAAAAATAGATTGTACTAGTGTACTATAAGGATCAGAATGACATGGCACTTTTATAGACAGCGATTCGTTGTTTAAGGTGCCATGCTATGGACATTCCAAAACTTGTATATTCCTAACAAGCAGAAAAAAGATTTTAGACTGGGTTCAGACATATTCACTACATTACTACATGCCTTATGTTATTTCAAGTGACAATTGCTGCAAAACACACCTTTAAAAATCGCATGAAGCTTGTCAGTCAAAAAAGAGCAGGAGATTATTTTGGGACGACAAATGCATATAGAGCAGCCCCTTGAAAATCTTGGGAGTTCCTTCTACGTGAGGTGCGAATGGGGCCATAATGTGGGTTAACATAAAAAATCCTATTCATTTTGGACTGCCAACTCACAGAAGGGGTACAACTGTGTTTTGTAGTGTGCTAAAATGCAGAATTGCTGTGGTGTGTTGTGGCAATTCAAAGTAATACTTGCTGTAAACAAATCCTTATTTTCATTTTAGCTACAGTATTCAGCTCACCTTGCTTCCCCCTTGCAGCAATGACTTGGCAACTGCTTAGCCTTTTAACCACTTCACCCCAGAAGGATTTGACTCCTTAATGACCAGCCTACAAATAGAGCTTTCTTTTGGTGGTATTTGACCACCTCTGCGGTTTTTATTTTTTGCTCTATAAACAAAAAAAGAGTGACAAGTTTTTGCTATAATAAATATCCCCCCTAAAAAAAAGAATCAGATTAGGCCGATATGTATTCTGCTACATATTTTTGGTAAACAAAAAATTCAATAAGCGTATATTGATTGGTTTGCACAAAAGTTATAGCATCTACAAAATAGGGAATAGATTTATGACATTTAAAAAAAAAAATAACAATTTTACTATCAATGGCTGCGATCTGCGATTTTTAGCGGGACTGCAACATTGCGCAGGGCAGATCAGACATTTTTGACACTTTTTTGGAACCGTTGACATTAATCCAGCGAACAGAGCTAAAAAATAGTTACTGATTACTGTATAAATGTAATTGGCAGGGAAGGGGTTAATACTAGGGGCGATCAATGGGTTAAATGTGTGCCCTAGGGAGTGTTTCTAACTGTGGGGGGTGGTGGGACTGCCTGGAGGAAGAGACTGATCACTGTTCATAATCAGTATGAACAGCAGAGCTGTCTCCTCTCCTCTGACGGAACGGAGATCTGTCTGTTTACATTGACAGACCTCCGTTCTGTCTCTTTGTCACGTGCGATCGTGGGTGCCCAGCGGACATCGCGGCTGCCGAGCACATGCTTCAGTTCCTACATCACGTGGCAGGCCTCCTATACCCCTTAAAGCAATCGCCGTACAGCTACGGCAATTTGAGCAGGGGAGCCAACCTGCCGCCTTATAACGATGGCGGCTAGTCAACAACTGCTCAATCTCTAATCTAAATCAAGAGGGTGAACAGGAAAAAGGGGAGAGCAAAGTTCTGAGGCCCAGCTTGAAACACTTCAATGTTTCTATTGTAAATATGATGAATTTGATTAATTACTCCACAGTGTCTGCAACTACAGTGAGAGCTTGTTCTAAATTGTGTAATTTGATGGCGCTACAAAAGTTCCTGAAATACATAAATCAATTATTTAAAAAATACAAAGTTTCAGTATTGTTGTTTTCACACAATTTAATGTTTGAGTTTATATGCTAACAAGACACATAAAACCTTTTGGATGCTATGAATTTTTCATTCTGATTTTGGCTGTTGTAGTCATCAAATTTTAAATAAATGAATTATAAAGTATTGCCATCAAATGGATTAAAAATATGTCTTGAATGCCATTGAAATACTTAGTATTTTTCTGGTTAGAATTATAACAGGGTTATGTACAGTAGGTTACCCAACAATTTTGGACCCAGTGTAGAGTGTAGACTGTGTAGTGTACATTTCTTTTTTTTTTTCCATAATGACTTTTATTGGTGAATAGAAAAAGGTTTACAATACAGTTGAATAAGGAGTCTGATATAGAACATTAGGTTGTACAGCAATGATGATCAGAACTAGCATGCAGTCAAGATTGCAACAAAAACAACAACATAAGAATAGATCAAAAATACATAGCATTTTTCCCTTTTTGTTTGACATAATGAACAATATCTAAGAGGTAAGTAAGATTCATGGCTAACTTGTTGCATATCTATGCTTCTATGGCAATCTTGTGACTGTCCAGGGTTAGATTAAAGATAGGGGAGAATTACATATGGATGTGGATGGGGTTTGCTAGTTCATGTAGCACTGACCAGCTTTGAATAGACATTTCATCATAAAATATCTGCCGCTGGAGCTGTTCAGCTGTCGATATTAGAAAATAAGGGCTGTAACTGGAGAAGGGACTGGATCTGTGCGTAGACTCTACACGAAGAGGGGGAGGGAGGAACAGGCACAGGAGGGGGAGGATAGGGTGGAAAAGAGGGGAGGAGAGAGGAGGAGCTTTACAAAGCTAAGGAGAAAGATAGAAAGAGAAGAATAAGGTGAGGTAAAATAGAGTAGAAAAAGCAAAAAAAAACAACAATAATAATAAGAATTTCACAGGTAGAGAGCGATAGGGTGCATGGGTATCGATACAGAGAGTCAAGGAGAGGGGGAGGGTGAGCGGAGGGGGGCCGGTTTGGGGGGACCTCACAGTCTCCGCCGTCAGGCCTTAGGTAGAGGAGTATGGAGAGTATCAAGGATATTTGAATCAGCGATAGTTGAACGTATGTCTAATAGAGTGAAGTGAGAGATGACCACCCTCTATCTTCCCTTATGTAGGGGAGGGAAGTTCGGTATAACGTGTTGTAAGTCAGTTAGATCATAAATGTAGCGTTATTTTTTTTTTTTTTTTTTTTTTGTTTTTTTTTTTAAAGTGTATTTTTGTGCGTGAACTCGAGAGAGAGGAGCCGGACTGCAGGAGTTGGGAGTAGGCAGACCCTCCCCCCGGAGGCAATCGCCATCCTTCTCCATGCCCCTGGTGGCAATGGCGGGTGTGAAGGGGGGCCTCCCACTCACCCCGCCCTACCTGCTCCTCTTGGGAGCCCAACTGGGGCCCAACGGGACCCCAATGGGGCAGAGGGACTCCCCCTATGAGGGAGTGAGGGGGCCTAGCCCACCCAGCCAGCCCCGTAGGTCCTTCGCCTCTCTTTATTTTAAGAGACCGCATGGCCAAAGTGCATGTGTTTTTTAAACCAATTTTGTGTGCGTGCAAGTGTGGTGGTTTTTTGTGGGGGGGGGGGGGGGGTGGGCGTACTAAGCACAGGCGTACCTTGCATAGCACACCCACCGGGAGCCGGGCTGAGACCACCAAACTCAATTCAAATGTAGCGTTATAGTTATCAAGGGTTTCAATCGTCTGGAGGTGGATGATCCCCAGAAGTTTGGTCCATCAATAGTTTATAATTGGCAGTGGTACAGAAGTGGGTCCAACAGGCCCATGTGTGGGAGAATTTAGTTGGACAATCTTTAGCTATAGATATTAATTCTTCCATCTCTGCAATTTTTTCAACGCGTTTGATCCATTCAGGGATTGTTGGGATACGTGATGTTCCCCAGTGTATCAGGATGCATTGCTTGGCTGCATTTATTAGGGGTGGTACTAGCGTCTTACAGTAATGATGAGCTGGCATGTCAGAATAGTGCAGGAGAAGTTGTGCCGCGGTGTGTTCTAAAGCGTATGTAGAAATTTGTGACGTCAGTTCCCGGATTTGGGTCCAGAATGGCTGGATTAGGGGGCAGGACCACCAAATGTGTTCTAGAGTACCTGTGCCATCTGAACATCTCCAGCATTTGTCCGAGAGGGCTGGATTGTATTTGCTGAGGATAGCCGGGGTTCTGTACCAGCGCAGTAAGACTTTGTAATTATTTTCCTGTATCGAGACATTGAGGGAGCTTTTATGTGCTATAGTAGATATGCGTTCCCATTGTGCCTCCGTCAAATCTATCTGTAGGTCTCTTTCCCAATTTGAGCAAGCTTTGGTAGCCTTCATTAAGCTATCTGAGGAGAGTATGTTGTGAATGATAGATATCAAGTGTTGTTGCGGTGTAGAGTGAGAGCAAAGTTGTTCAAATGTTGTGAGACGGCGAGAGACAGAGGACGTTCGGTCTGCTTGTTTTAGGAAATGTCTGATCTGGAAGTATATCCAGAGAGGAAAAGTGGTGCTTTCTGCGGTGACTGGTAGAGAAGAGCGTTCTAGAAGAGAACCTGAGTGAAAGAAGTGATGTGCCAAGACTTCTGAGTGTTGCCAAGTATCTGTTAGAAAATTCATGGACATGCCAGGTGGGAAATCCGGGTTGAGCTTTACCGAGGTAAGGGGTCCAGGGATCGAGGAAACGTGTAACTTTCGGCAGGTTTCCTTGAAACAGTTTAGAGTCGGCGCAATGAGAGGATGGTCTTTTAGGGGTCTCGGGATGTGTTTGTGTGAGGTCCAAGGTATGGACCGCAATGGCAGAAGGGAAAAGGAGTGTTCAAGAGCGACCCAATCTTTACTGTGGCTGTGAATTGGCCAATCCACAATCCTAGCAAGGTGGCAGGCCCAATAATATTTCTTAAGGTCTGGTAGCCCAATGCCCCCTTTTGTCTTTGGTCTTGTTAGCTGTTCATATGCTATTCTAGGTCGTTTCTGTCTCCATAGAAATTTAGTACAAAGACGTTTGTAAGCTTGAAAGAAGGACGGAGGGAGTTTGATGGGCAAAGTTTGTAGGATGAATAAAATTCGGGGGAGTACATTCATCTTTAGAATTGCTGCCCTTCCAAACCAAGAGAAGTGTGGTTTATTCCATTTATTTAGGTCACTTGTGATGGTTTTAACCACTTCAGCCCCGGACCATATTGCTGTCCAAAGACCAGAGCACTTTTTGAGATTCGGCACTGCGTCGCTTTAACTGACAATTGCGCGGTCGTGCGACGTGGCTCCCAAACAAAATTGGCGTCCTTTTTTTCCCACAAATAGAGCTTTCTTTTGGTGGTATTTGATCATCTCTGCGGTTTTTATTTTTTGCGCTATAAACAAAAACAGAGCGACTATTTTGAAAAAAATGCAATATTTTTTACTTTTTTCTATAATAAATATCCCCAAAAATATATAAAAAAAAAATATTTTTTCCTCAGTTTAGGCCGATACGTATTCTTCTACATATTTTTCGTAAAAAAAATCGCAATTAGCGTTTATTGATTGGTTTGCGCAAAAGTTATAGCGTTTACAAAATAGGGGGTAGTTTTATGGCATTTTTATTATTATTTTTTTTTTACTAGTAATGGCGGCGATCAGCGTTTTTTTTTTCGGTACTGCGATATTATGGCGGACACTTCGGACACTTTTGACACATTTTTGGGACCATTGGCATTTTTTTAGCGATCAATGCTATAAAAATGCATTGGATTACTATAAAAATGCCATTGGCAGTGAAGGGGTTAACACTAGGGGGCGGGGAAGGGGTTAAGTGTGTTCCTATTTGTGTTCTAACTGTATGGGGGGGTGGACTCACTAGGGGGAATCACTGATCTTCTGTTCATACATTGTATGAACAGAAAATCAGCGTTTCCCCCGCTGACAGGAACGAGCGCTGTGTGTTTACACACACAGCTCCCGTTCCCCGCTCTGTAACGAGCGATCGCGTGTGCCCGGCGGCGATCGCGCCCGCCGGGCACACGCACGGGACTCGGGGGCGAGCGGGGGGCGCGCGCGCGGGCCGCCGGCGGCGCGCACGCGCCCCCTAGTGGCCGCGAAAGGCGCGACGTAGAGCTATGGGCTCTCGCGCACCCGTGCCGACCTGCCGCCGTATAACTGCGGCGGCTGGTCGGCAAGTCGTTAAGGATGGGTATGTGATTTTGGGAGAATAAGTCTACGAGTTTGGCCGTTAGGTTTATCCCTAGATACTTAATATGGTCGTGCTTCCATTTAAAGGGGAAGTTGTGTTTACAGCGTGATACCACTTCCTGTGGGAGGGAGATATTCAGGGCTTGGGATTTGTCAAAATTGATCTTAAAATTGGAAATATCACGGAAGAGTTTCAATTCTTTTAAGAGATTTGGGATTGATATGTGGGGATCCTTCAGAAATAGCAGTACGTCATCGGCGAAGGCCGCAATTTTATAGGTGCGATCTGCTATGTGAATGCCTTTGATACTATCATTAGTACCAAGGCTTTGGAGAAAAGGTTCAAGGGTCAGGACGAATAGAATAGGGGAAAGTGGGCATCCCTGTCTGGTCCCGTTGCTGATAGTGAAGGCGTTTGACAGGTGGCCATTAACACGGACTCTGGCAGTTGGTGCAGTATAGAGGGACATGATGGCCCTAAGCAGTCTATCCGGGATACCAACGTGTTTCAGAACTGCTTCCAAGTAGTCCCATGCCAGCCTGTCAAACGCCTTCTCTGCGTCTAATGACAGAAAGAATCCTTCCTGTTCGTGCGTTGTAATCCAGTGATGTATGTTTAGGGCTTTGATTGTGTTATCCCTGGCTTCCCTACCAGGGACAAATCCCACTTGGTCTTTCCCTATCAGGGAGGGCAGAAAGGGTGCGAGACGCGAGGCCAGGATCTTAGCGTACAACTTTATGTCCACATTTAATAAGGATATCGGCCTATAGTTTCCAACCAATGTGGGGTCCTTCTCCTCTTTTGGGATTACAGCGACGTGGGCTTCTAGTAGTCTATTGAAGGGGATGGCGGGGGCTGATAGGGAATTGAAAGTCTTAATGATGTGTGGGGATAAAGTATCCGTGAAGGCCTTGTAATAGGTAGCTGTGAGTCCATCTGGGCCTGGGCTTTTTCCATTTTTAAGTAATTTGATTGCCGTTTTTAGTTCCTCCTCTGAGATGGGGAGATCTAAATTGAGGGCATCGTCTCTGTTTATGAGTTTGGGACAGTGTTTGTCAAGGAAAGAATTGATTAATGTGTGACGGGCTTCAAGAGACGTACTGTTCGCCGCCTGCTTGGGAAGATTGTATAGATTGGAGTAGTAGGTCTCGAATTGTGCTGCTATATCTGTCGGATTAATGTAGGATTTTCCCTGTGAGTCTTTAATCGTGTGAACAGTGGTCTGCGCTTTTTTGGTCTGGAGAGCCCTTGCTAGGTATTTGCCACATTTATTGCCGAATTCGTAAAAAAGTTTTTGGTGGAGGACAAATTTGCGTCGCGTTTTGTGGTTCAATTCTTCACGCAAAAGTTTTCTGCTTTGGGTAAGTTCATGGTAAGTGTGTAATGCTTGGGATTGTTTGTGGGAGCGTTCAAGGGTCTTAATCTTGTCGAGTAGGTCTGAAATTGTACGTTGATGAGCTTTTCTGCGGGCTGCCTTGAGGGAAACAAATTTCCCCTAACTACACATTTGTGGGCTTCCCATTGGGTGAGTGGGGCTACGTCAGGTGTGTTATTTTCTAGGAAAAATGTACGGATGCAGTTGCGAACATCTTCAATCGCCTCTTCTGAGGTAAGTAAAGTCGAGTCAAGGCGCCAGATATATTTGGAAGTGTGTTCACCGGGGAAGTTCAGGGTCATTGTAATTGGGTGGTGGTCCGACAGCAACATCGGTTCAATAGTCGCAGTGGCGAGAAGTACATTTCATGCATATTAAGAGATACTGTACCTTGCTTTTTTACATTCGTATTATGATGCATGTTACACTCCAAAAAGGATAACACATAAATCTTGGAAATGTATTAATGTTTTTATAACAACATATGCTTCTACCATGCATATCCTTTTTATTTTTTTAAATGTAAATGTCCACACTGTTCATAATTATTTGCTACAACATAGGCTTTTACTTTCAATAAAGCTTAATGAGCAGTTTCCGTTCAGTTAATGATCACATTTACAAATCTACAATCAATTAGCTGGTCTATGCAAGAAGTATTGGGTTTACTTCCTTTAAAAAATAAATGACCCATGGCTCTTCATAGTCTGTTTGTTATAATTAGCATACTGTCTTTTAAAGAGGACAGTGTGTTTTCTGTTCATTAACAGTAATACTACCTTGGCATACAATCAGTCCCCATGATCTAAAAGCACCAAGGACGCCAAATTATCCTCTCTACTAGGACAAAATCAATTAACACCACTAGGGATGTCATTATTGTCACATTAAGTCACCTGATAGTCACACGGGAAAACAAAATGATTTCTGGAATTTGTAATGTTAGAGGTCTAAAACCAGACACGAGCAGTTAAATAGAATCCTGGAGCCGCTTTAAATATTACAAGCAGGCAAGTCGAAAATATTTTTTAAATAGAATTTGTTTATATGCTTCCATTAACTTGGCACTTATACAAGTTATTGATTATCATGCTGTGGTATGCAAAAGCATCAGTATAGTTAGCATACAGTAAAGCAAAAGGAAAACAAAGTCCATTGGGAAGTAAAGGCAATGCTGATAAAATTAAAAATACAAAATTGGAAAAAAAAAATCTTGGATTTTAAGCTTTTACATTTACTTCATTGTGCACTGATTTACATCTCTGATCAAAGGCCAAGATGCTTGTGTAATAGCCAAAACCTATTCTCCAGTGCAACAAAGAATTTCAAATCACACAATCGATTACCACTGATGAAGTTGTGGTTGTCTGTGGGCTAGGTTGTATAAAAGTTGTTGCTTTAGACCCCTTTCACACTGGGGCACTTTTAGGGCGTTTTAGTGCTAAAAATAGCGCCTGTAAAGTGACTGAAAAGTGCCTCTCAAGCCACCCCAGTGTGAAAGCCTGAGTGCTTTCACACTGGGGCGGTGCACTTGCAGGATGGGGAAAAAAGTCCTGCAAGCAGCACCTTTGGGTCATTGCGGGAGCGGTGTATACATTGCTTTTCCACTGCCCCTTCCCATTGAAATGAATGGGCAGCGCTGCCGAAGCGCTTGAAAATTACTTCGCTAGCACCGCAACGTGGGCGGTATTCTTCGGACGCTAGCGGGGGGTTAAAAGTGCCCCACTAGTGGCTGAAAAGCGTCTCTATAGCAGCAGTAAAGCACCGCTAAAACTAGCGGCTCTTTAATGCTAATGCCCGGACCGCCCCAGTGTGAAAGGGGTCTTACAACTGTGGTTTCCTACTATCTGGGATCCCACCATTTAGAAAGACACCCAGTTTATAGACATGCACTTATGCCATTTAGGCTGGGTTTACATATATGCAAATCAGATGCGTTTTTGACCTGCTCTCAATGGAGTCCTGTCACACATGTGCAGGACGGCCGCAGTGCGGTTTTGAAAAGGGTCCTGTGCGTTTTTGGGTCTGGTTCAGGTGCGAATTCAGGCAAAAAGCCGCACCTGAACTGGTGAAGAGAAACACACCAGATATGTGTGAACCCAGCCTTAAGCCATGTACACACGCTCAGTTTTCTCGGCGGTAAAAAGTCCGCTGAGAAAACCGAGGGGAAAGCTGAGAACCCAGCAGGAAAACTGCCATGGAGCTTTGACCGGGAATATCGGCTGTATGTATGCTCCATCAGGACTGCCTCGCAGTGGTTCCCATAGGTAAGTAGTAGATCTGGCGAAAAAAAAAAAGCCGGGAATCCCGACGGGAAAATAGAGAGCAGGTTCTCTATTTCCTGACAGGAAAACTGCGAGGAAGCACACACACGTCCGGTTTTCCTGGCCAAAAGCTCTCCTGGCAGTTTTCTTGCTGGGAAAACCGGTCGTGTGTACGAGGCTTGAGTCTACATTAAGAGTGCAGCACTTCTTTTGACACAAATACGCTCAGTGCACTGGGATAGTTCCTAGCAAGGAGTCTCTTGTTCTCTTGAATCACTTCTATGTTTGATTTTTGAATTCTTGCTTTGTACTGTGGGGTAAACTTGAGCACTATTAACTGGAAAAATCATAAAACCAAACCCTTAATGCTTGAACCTGGGTACTAGGGCTAGCAACAATGATGGCAGCTGTCATTTTTCCATCTTGCATACCCGCATTCTCAGTGTGACCCTACAAAAAAATCCAGAAAATACCGCACCTATTTACTGTTGCAGTGTTACTGATTGGCTGTAGGAAAAGCGTCATGATTTAATAAAGTTTTAGATGATTTTGTAAAAATACAAGCCAAACTCCTCTGTTTTATATTCAGAATAGCCCAACGCAAATGATATGCATGACTCAAAGACTATATCCATGTAACATAGTAACAATTCAATTACAATATTTCCTGCAACATCCGTAAACAATGATTTGGAAGGCTGTTGTGTAAGAAGACACAGTCATTTAAACTGCGCTGCTAAACAATGCTCAAATCTGTTGTACTGTAAGCCAAAACTACATATGACTTTTATAATTTTTTGTCCTACTTCAGGGGGTATTTAATTAAGTCTATCCTGTCTAACATGATCTGATGTCATTGAACAAGGATATGTTCTTTGTTAGCGGAGCTCTTACTTTCAGTCTCCTCTGTGTATTTGATACCATGGTAACAGAACAGTAAGCTAAAGCCAATGAGATAATGAGATATTCTCGTTGTAATTGTGCTTCATGAGGGCACCAGTTCCCAAGGGTGCTATGTGACAGCCTTACAACTACTAATAGAATTTACAAAACACACAAATATTAGTAGGAAGCCAATTGCAACAAAAAACATGCAAACATGTGTGATGTGTTGGATCTTCTCTGCTCTGTAAATTAAGTTGGGCACATGTATGCATCGCTCACTCGGAAGCATTATTTTAATGACTATCATTACATCTGAATCATAAAAACTTCAAGGAACTTCAGGTTTGAAACGAACTAACCAGCCCGTGAGCTGCATTATAATTATGTCTACATGCTACAGGCAGAGCTGTATAGTGATCGGCAGAGCCGAGCTCTTGAATATTTTATTTAGAGAATAGCCTGTAAATATAGATAGATTGATCACATTGTACCTGTCAGTGTTACAGGTTCTGCACAGATGGTTGTTAAGACTGGATGCCAGGTGCACATTCCCTGCGCCTGCCAAGCACTCCTCAAAAGTCAAAAGGGGTGCTTTGAGCTGGCACACGCCTTGCATTCCATCATGGCAGTATAAACCCTTCATAAAACATCTCCAAGCTGTAATGGTGCATCATTCATTCATTCATTTTGCTTGCTTATCTTTATTTGCCCCTAAATCAGAACTTCATTCAGTACTAAAATATAACAATAATGGGTCTATACGCATATAAACTATACTACCAAAAGTATTGGGACACCTGCCTTTACACACAATTGAACTTCAATGGCATCCCAGTCTTAGTCTGTAGGGTTCAATATTGAGTTGGCCCACCTTTTGCAGCTACAGTACCTGTCACCGAGAATGTGTTTTTTCAGCAAGACAGCATAGCGCTGATTCTCGGCGACAGGGTGCTGACATCTCGCACTCGCTGGAATAGAAAAAGCACATTCCAGCGAGCACGTCAAGCGATGGGGATCCGACTTGGATTCCCGCCAATTATACATGCGGCGTTTGTTATGAATCATGAGGGGGAACTCCACGCCAACATTTTAAATAAAAATCTGGCATGGGTTCGCCCCAGGAGGCATACCAGGCCCTTAGGTCTGCTATGGATTGTAAGGAGAACCCCCCCCCCACAATCCATACCAGACCCGTATTCAAAGCACCCCGCCCGGCCAGTCAGGAAAGGAGTGAGGACGAGTGAGCACCCCGCTCCTGAGCCGTACCAGGCCACATGCCCTCAACATGGGGGGGTTGGGCCCCCCACCCCAAAGTACCCTGTCCCCATGTTGATAAGGACAGGGCCTCTTCCCGACAACCCTGGCCGTTGGTTGTTGGGCTTCTGCGGGTGGGGGGCTTATCGGAATCTGGGAGCCCCCTTTAATAAGGGGGGCCCCCAGATACCGGCCAGCCACCCTAGGTGAATGAATATGGGGTACATCGTACCCCTACCCATTCACCTGGAGGCAAAGTGTTAACAAAAACAACACAACACAGGGTTTTAAAATATTTTATTAGTCAGCTCCGGGCCCCCCTCTCTTCTTTTAGCTCTTTTATGAGGGGGGCTTGCTTCTTCTCTGCTCTCTAGAGGTTTTCTCTGCTATCTGAGTGTCTTCTCGGCTCTCTGGGGGTCTTCTTCCGTCTTCTGCACCTCACCGCTGTTGTCTCGGCGCTCCCCGGTTCTTCTCGCGCTTGCTCTCCGGTGCCTTCTTCTTCAGGGCTGGCCGCCGCTATCTTCATGTTAGCTCAATTACTAGCGGTGGCCAGCCCGCTCTTTTAGCTTCTTCTCTTCTTCCAATGTTGACGCGACGCTCCTTCCCGCTGTAATGGATCGCGCCGATCTATATAGGCCTCCTACAATGTCACAGTCCCATCATGCTCCGGTACTGACCCACGGTAAAAAGCAAGTGACATTTTCAGATGACATTTATTCATTCATCAATTGTAGAAAGAATTTTCATACAAATATGTTTGTACGAAAATTATTATGTGTATTGATATGTGTATTGGGAGCTTAAGACATTATCTGCTTTTTATTATCACCTGTCATGATGGGGTTAAATTTGCCCTGTATAGTACAAAAACAGCAGATAATCACTACTATGTAGGGGTTGTTAACACTCGCCTGAAAACATGGCTTTGGACACAAAGCTTTTTTGTTTAAGCTCTCTGAATGCCAGTCAAAGTGCCTGTCACTAAATAAAATGGTTAGCTTACAGTTCTGTTTACACTTGCTTCAAAACATGATTTTGGACACGCTTTGTTAAAGCTCTCTGAACGCCAATCAAAGCTCCTGTCACAAAATAAAATGATTAGCTTACAGTCCTGTTACACCTTGCATTTACTTTGCTTTGGCTTTGCTTCAAAAATGATACCCCATGTTGATTTAGTGGTGCTTCAAAGTGTTTTCAAAGCCTTCATAGAAGTCTATGGCAGAGCTTGATTGAAGCACCTGCAGCTTTTCGATAGGCATTAATTCAGCTTTAGCTTTGCTTTTTTTGGAGAAATTGCAAACATGAATTATCAACACACACAGGGTATCTGCCAAGCTTCATTAAAGCTTCAAAAAAGTACCACCAAAGCATTATCAAAGCATCACCAAAGCATTATCAAAGCACCACAAAAGCATCATCAAAGCATCACCGAAACATAACAGAAGCATAGTATATACTGTATATAAAATGAATATACCCAGAAGTAAGATAGACAGGGTATTTTAACGGGGAGTCAGACATGAAGCTATATGAAGGGGGGTGGTGGCAATATAAATATATCTTTTTTTAAAGTAGTACTAAAGATTGAGGGCCAGATTCACGTACATCTGCGCATTATTGGACCGGCGTAGCGCACCGCCTTTACGTTAGACTGGCGCAATGTAAAGGCGCAATCACCATATTCTCATAGGTTTTACGCAGAAATTTGCGCCTGCGCAACGTTATTTCTGAGGCGCAAGGCGGAGTAATACAAATTGGGAAGGACGTGGGCGTGTTACATTGAAATGAGCCGTGACCCCATGCAAATGAAGGGCCGGCCGGCTCGCGCATGCGCGCTTGAAGCAGACCATGGTCAGCACCTCTGTGCGCATGCTCACAACTCAGGAACGGCGCAATCAGTGAAATTGGAAGTGGACTAGGGCAAAATAGTGAACTACGCAGACAGCATAAATAGACAGACAGAAACGCACTTCCTTTGCAAAAGTACATCCCTTTGTATCCCTCCCTATACAGCAAGGTGCTTTTGTTCTGTTGTTAGTTGCGTTGTGGTTTGTCTTTGTGATATTTGTGGACTGTGTGATCTAGTGTTTGTTAGAAGATATTTGAAAGTGATTTTTGGTGACTGCTTGTGAGTTTTTGGTTGATAGTTTTTTGTTTGTTTGTTTTCTTACTTGATTTTTCCTGCTTGTTTTTGTGAGTGATTTTTCCTGCTTGTTTTCGTGAGTGATTTTTTGGGAGAGAGTTTTTGTGTGAGTATGACTGAGAGAAAGAGGAAGTTAAATTTTACTTTGGGGGAGAAACAAATTCTTGCCCGGGCCATTTCCCAATATGGGCGTTTCCTCCACGGCCCGGAGAGTGCCAACACCACCCCGGCCAGGAGGCGTGATATCTTGAAGAACATTACTGACGAGGTGAATGCATCGGGGGGGGAGACCTGGACACGGTCGGGGATTGAAAAGAAGATCAATGACCTCCGGCGTCTGGTCAGAAAGAAGCTGGCCAAAATGGTAGCCCATGCCAGGGCCACAGGAGGGGGCCCACCATGCCCTGTTAGGCTGACAGCGGAGGAGCGTGCGGTGGCCCAGACCTTTCATAGACAACAGGTGGAGGGCCTGCCCGGCTATGACTCAAGTCATGAAGGCGTGATGCCAGGTAAGGTTTTTTTTTTCCCTATCAGGTGTGTAGCATGTGTGGGGGAGGGGGTGAAAGGGAATTTGTGGCAAGTGTGTGGATCCTCCAACCTGTGAATGTTTTGTGTCATCCACAGATGAGCAGGAGGGTGCTGGGCCATCTGGGCTGACCGCACCATCCCAGCCTGATGAGGACCCCCCGACAAGGCCGGAGTCCTCGGAGGAGGTTGAAGAGGAGGAGGTTGAGGAGGAGGAGTTTGAGGAGGAGGAGGATGTCATGTCAGCCAGTGGATTGTTATTTTTGGAGGAGTCTTCCTCTCTGGCTGGCAGCAGCCAGCCCTCCATAAGGGCTAGCCCCTCCCACTCCTCCCCCAACAGGGCTCCTCTCCCAAGGGCCTCCCCTTCTCCCCGGCCACAAGCCTCAGCTGGAGGCAGGAAGTCGTCCCAGAAGACCAGGGGGGTGGCCGAACTTCTGCCAGCCAATCTGAGAAGGGACCAGGCCCTTCAGACCCGCCATCTGGGACAGGTCAGCCAGACTTTGGGGCGGATGGAGGAGAGCCTGTCCTCCATAAAGGATACGCTTGGGGACCTGGACTGCCACTCCCGGGCTCTTACAAACTGCCTAAACGCACTGCAGACTACAACAGCAGACGTTGGGCAGGATGTGAGGGCCCTCACCCAGGCTATCCAGGCCAACACGGCATCACTAAGTGCTGGCCAGAAAAGAATTGCCGTGGCCTTGGAGGGCAGGCCGCCAGGTGGGCAGAGACCAGGGGCTGCTCCTCCTTCCCCGGATTACCCCCCCTCCCCATGAGTCTCCCCTGAGGACCTGGGGCCGTGGCCGTGGGCGCCCCAGGCATGGCTCACGCCAACGGCATTAATTTTGTTTTTCCCACTTTTTTTTTTTCTTTTTTTGCTGGATTTTTTTGCTGGACATTTTTTTTTTTTTGTGATGTGAATGTTTTTGGAATGTGGGGGTGATATTCCTGCCGGCAAAGGGGTGTCACCCTCAGTTTTGGTGGAGAAGGGTTCCCCAGGACCAGGGAGAAGTGATTCCCAGGTCCGTGTGAATGGTGTATGAATGTACAGTGACATAATTGGAGCCGTGGCATGGCGTTGCTGCTCACAAGCCCAGCATGGTGGGCTTGTGCTAATCCAATTAGATGAGGATGTGATGTGTCTGTGCTAGGGACCACAGTGGTGTGCATGCATGCATTCTCATTGTGCCATGATTAATGTGTGTGTTTAACGTGCAAAGATGCCTAATGTGAGCTGTCTCCTGGCTGCTCTTCCCTCAGAAGACGGGGTAACCTCGGTTAGGGGGGGATTGTCTGGTTCAGGGGTCAGATCATCACGTAGGTCAATCTGCAGGCCCTTTCTCACTGCGAAGTTGTGCAGAATGTAACATGCACCAATGATCTGGCACACAAAGTTGGGGGAATACAACAGGGTCCCCCCAGACTTATCCAGGCATCGGAAATGTGACTTCAGGAGGCCAAAGGTGCGCTCCACCACTGCACGTGTTTGGGCGTGGGCTTCATTGTATCTTTCCTCTCCTGGGGTTTGAGGGTTCCGGATAGGAGTCATGAGATGGGGTCCCAGTGCATATGCAGAGTCACCTGTAAGGAAAAACACAGGAGGATGTTAGTCATGCATGTGCCCCTTGTGATGTGTGCATCATGGGGGGGGGCAGTCATGCCTGCCACCCATGTCACTCACCAACCAGACAGCTGTCCCCATACACGTTCTGTTCGAATTCCATTGGGATGGGCCTGATTGTATATGTAGCTGTCATGGCTGGATCCAGGGTGTTTGGCACGGACATGCCATATGAGGCCTTGGGCATCGACTATCACCTGTACGTTGATCGAATGCCAATGCTTCCGATTGCGGTATATGTGCTCTGTCTCATGGGGGGGCTGGAGTGCCACATGTGTGCAATCAATGGCCCCCACGGTGCGTGGGAATCTGGCAATTCTGTAGAAATCTGTCATTGCCTTCAGCCGCAGGTCCTCAGTGGTGGGTTTGATGATTTGGTTGGCCATGCGTCTGAGGATTGCAGGGACAACCTGGTGCACACATCTGCTCACGGAGGATTGTGACATCCCAGCCACCACTCCACTTGTTCTTTGAAAAGAGCCACTGGCAAGGAAATGGAGTGTTGCCATGACCTTGACCAGTGGCTGCACTGCATGTGAGAGGTGTGTTGGGCTGGTGATGTCATCCTGCAGGGTTATGGTTAATTCCAGGATGGCATGAGGGGTGAATCTGAAGATGCGATACACCTCAGAATCACTCATGCCAAAGAGGTCTATGCGGGTGCGGTATATCCTCTCCCGTGCCCTCCTCTGTGCCCTCCTCCTTCTTTGCTCCTCTAAAGTCAGTAGTATAGCTATGAGCGAGGATGTCCCTGGCATGTTGGCATACAGATTGTTGGGCAACACGTGTGACTGCTCTGCTCCTCACTAACGGTGTTGCTTTCTCTGACATGTAGACGAATTGTCTAATTTTAGACCACCTTTTATATGGTCTAATTTTAGACAGGTCGTGCAGCTGTTGCACACAGCGCGTAGCCTGCGCTGCACCAACGTTCTTTTGTGGATCCCCGTAACTCCCTCATTAGCATATTTGAATAGCAAATCAATGGTGTGTCTAGCGCAGTTTTGCGTGGACGGATGCGTCTGTCTAACGAAATTACGATGGACAAAAAAAAGTAGATTTCTTGCGTATCTCGTTTTGGGGATGCGGAGTATCGAAACGCATGCGCAAATTTAGACTTATGCCGTGCATCTCCTGTTACGCCGGCGTAATCACTCTGTGAATCTGGCCCTGAGACTTTTGTGCATGGATATAATCACTTTAAATCATTTTAATGCACAATACTGGTAAACTTTTACTTAAAATGTAATTGTAATGTCTTATATTACCTACAGTCTAGCAGCCTCCAGGTTCTCTGGGTTCAGTTGCTGAGTTTCCCTGCACAGAGCCCTTAAAGTGATTGCAAGCATTTTAGTGGCCCTACAGTAAGCTGCAAAGTATAATATAGCGTGCTCCTAAAACAAAGTAAGAAAACTGCTGCCTTTAGAATCACTCACTTCCTTCTCCTGCCCAGGACTACATGTCCTATGAGGCTTTGCTCCTCACATATTTACATTCACAAGTTCTCAGGCACTTACTGACATGTATGGATGATCTACTAGCTACAGTATATGTGTGCTGCACTGTATTTCCTGGTATGTAAAACCGTTAGTCATGCGTGTTTTCAGCAAGACACAACTGATTTTCTAAACAGGCACATCAATATACAACAATTACCACCAAATACACTTCTAGTCACTATGGATGCAGAATCTCTGTACAGTAACATCCCTCAGAGGGATGGATTGGCTGCATGTCACAGATTCTTATCATCCTTACCAAACCATAAATACACTGCTGAGGATGTTACACAGCTCGTCAAATTCATTCTTACACACAACTACTTCACCTTCAATAATGACATCTATCTCCAGTGTATGGGTACTGCTATGGGAAGTAAAATGGCACTCCAATATGCAAACTTATTTATGGCTGACCTGAAGGACAAATTCCTGGACAGCATACAACAAAAGCCATACAGATATTATAGCTATATCGATGATATATTCATCATATGGACAGAAGGTGAAGAAAATCTAAAACCGTTTTACTCATCAATCAACACTTTTCACCCATCTATCAAACTAAAAATGAATTATTCTAACACACACGTCAACTTTCTAGACACTGCGGTATACATCAGGGATGACAAGCTTCACACTTCGAAATACGGGAAACTGACTATCTTCACAGTTCCAGTTTTCACCCCCCAACACACTAAACGGGCCATCATACACAGACAGGCCATCATATACCACTGGATATGTTCAGACCCTGAAGACAGAGATAAAAAATCGCAGAACACTAGCAGACTCCATTCATAAGAAAGGTTATAAAGACAAAACCATTAACAATGCCATGAAAACCCGAAGAGAAAATCTCTTCCAATACAAAGAGAAAAAACTAATAACAATGTACTTCTAGTGACCACATATAGTTCAGCACTAGAAGGGATTAAAAAAAAAAAAAAGAAGATAATCAAAGATTTACAACCCATCATAATAGAGGATGAAACTCTGAAAGAAATATTCCAACAACCCCAAAACTTGCTTTCAGACAACCACCCAACCATAAACTAATAAACAGAAAACTCCATTCTGACTATGAAGTCACAAATAATGGAATAAAAAACACTGTAAACTGCAACCAGATCAATCTATCTAAAAGCGTCACACACCCAAAGGGACCTTCAATATCCCAGCATCATACAGCTGTACCTCCAGTAAACTTATGTACCAAATCAAATGCAAAAGATGTAGCAAAGGATCTTATGGTGGTGAAACAGGACAGAAGTTGCAAGCGAGGATGAATTTGCACAGACATACCATCAAGGAAGATGTTTCTGCACACCTATGGGATATCATTTCTCACAACCAGACTACACTATAGAAAACCTCAATGTTTTGGTTCTTAAAGGGAATTTCAGAATTATCCAGGAAAGGAAAACTTTTGAACTAAGGATGATACTTCTATTTGACATGCTATCTCACAAACTATGCTAGTTTTATTACCATTGCCACGTACATTTGTTTGTTTTAGTTTTCTTTTTTTTTTCCTTTCCCTCAAAGATTGTGTTTTTTAAACATTCTACTAAAACTTTTGTGAATCATTACTGCTTGGATCTTAAAGAAAGGGACATACCCCGAAAGCTTGTCCTGAAAAATTGTATGTTAGTGCCAGGGCTTTTTTTCTGGGGGAACTTGGGGGAACTCAGTTCCACCACCTTTGGCTCAGACCCTTTGGTGCCTGCTCATCACAATCACTTGTAAACACAGAAGTCTGGTTTCTGTGTTTACAAGTGCCAGCTCTGCACTCTGTGTGTAACCCCCCTGAACTCTGCACATTGTATGTAGTGCAATTCTGGTATTTAATGCCTCTTTAAGACCCTTCTACTGTTTGTGAAATCTGAACGGGGTCGTGGTTGAGTTCCTGCACCTATTTTCTGAGAAAAAAAGCTCTGGTTAGTGCAAATAAAAAAGTATCACTGATAGTACTCAATTGTCTCTGGTATGTAAATAAATAATGCATTCTGTATGCAGGCTAACTAATCGGCTGACCAGCTAATTGATTATGGAAATAGTTGGCAACTATTTTCATAACCGATCATAATCGATTATATTGATTAATAGTTACACAGCCCTGCTGTGCTACTTATCTCTAGTACAATTAGGCCTAGCTTTTCTATTTAAAATTGCACTGCTGTTTACACTGCTAGCTCATCTTAATTCAGGCAGTAAAATACCTGACATACTCTTTTTCTGTAGTAGGTTTTGGTCAATTCTCTTTAATTATAATGCCCTGTCGATGGCTACTTTTACATTGCTGGATCGTCTATGGACTGATCTATATCTGTTGGTCAAGCACATCTATTATCCTTTGATGAGTAAGCATGCATCTCTGCTAAAGTTACCTTAAATAGCCTTTTATTTACTGAAATTAATCAGATTGGGGAGCTGCTTCTGTATCTACTCAAGTTAATTGTAAAAAGAAAATCAATTCCACAGCAAAATATGCACTGCCAGTGTCGAACCTTCCCCACTTTATGAGATGGGAAAGAGGGACACCTATTAACAAAAGTATGTAGGCATAGAACACTCCCCCTGGCAAGCCCCCTTAAATTAGAATATCACAAAAAAATACTATTCCTTTATATTGGCTTTTGAAATGTTAAATGCTGCAATTTAGCTTTTTAATGAAAGTTTTAGGACCGGAAAACACTATTTGAAAGATAAATGGTGCATTTTATATACAACTATATAGATTAGACCAAAAATGAGGTCCACCTCATCTGATCAGAGAATGTCTTGTGCTTTAAAAAAAAAAAATGCAAAAACCAAGCGACTCTCTCTTTTTAGTGTACAGAGCAGAGTGGCACCCAGAGGATCGTGGCCATCACTGTATGTAGTGAGGACTACTACAGTGGTTTCAACATCCCCACTAGCCGTCTGGATATCATACTGCATATGGATACCTACATTGAGTCAAGTTAGACCTACAGTATCTATGTTTGCAACAAAAAATTATAATTCCTGGAGCTTCACTTTAGGGCATTCCCCAAGCATGTTAATTAACCCTTTCTCTGCCACAACTATTTGCAACAACTGCAGCACTGGCATGTAAACAAACTGCTGCCTGCTATAGCATTTACATGGCCCCCATGACATTGCCCAGCTTCCCATTTTTTTGTTTTTTTTATAGTTTCCTTATAAGTCCTAAAACATTTCAGATTCAAACAAGATTTTCTCTATTATCTTCCTTAGGATTCACCTGTTCTTGGAGAATCAAATCCAGGTTAATATGTCTATCAGTATTATAGTATTCCTATGGTGTGCTTGTGTTAGTCTTTAAAGTGCTACCTTTGTGCCTCTGGAGTCACCATTGGATATTGACCCTTGTATAAATGGGGCTTCAACTTATACCAAAGTCAAGATTAAGCCTCTCTCCTTCAATGATTGAACTCTGTGCCTGCCAGGGAGTGGGGCTGAAGCCTCGTACACACGACCCTTTTTTTCGGCAAAAACCAGCAAGAAAACTGCTTCTTGCCAAGATTCCCGTTCGTGTGTACGAGGCTTTCAGGTTTCTGGTCAGTAAATCTGGCCAGAATTTCGACGAGATTCGTGTCGGCCTGTTTCCCGACGAAAAACCTGAGAGTGTGTATACTGACCTGTCACCGTGGAAACCCACACATGCTCGAAATGACTTTGACGCATGGGCGGTAGCTTCCATGGCATAGGTAGGGTGAAGCAAGATGGTGGCGACGGCATCGAATGTGACAAGCGCATGCTTGTCGTACGCGATGACATCACCGCGTTCTTTCCTTTCAAGAGAACCGTGGTTCTTTTGAAACGAAAGTCTGTACACTCAGGCGGCAATAAAACTCTTGCCAAGAATCTCGTCAGGGAAAACAACAGTTTTTTCCTGATGAGATTTTTGGTCGTGTGTACGAGGCCTTAGTGATAGGATCTTGTTTTGGGAATATTTAGATCCTTTGTAAAGCCTGGGTTGGAACTGGTATCCAGGCTTTTTTTTTACAGAGCTACAGTAATGAATTTGAAGACTGTTCAGGTACCACAAAGTCTCCACACTCTTTTGTTACCTAAGAATTGATTTAGGCCAGGTCAGTTTCACTTTAACGTGTAACAAAACAGTGATTCAGGAGGTTACTAAGGTAGCTATGCAACAAATGTGATCATTATTAGCGATAATCAGTGTATAGGATGGAGTCTCGTGGAGGAATTTTGGTGGCTATTGGGAGAATCTTTGGCGTGCTACAATATCTCTTTCAAGGATATTTTTTATCATAAAGTATAGCGCTGACAAATTCTACAGAGATTTACAAAACAAATTCAACCATTTATATTAGTGACCTAAAAGAACAAAAACATGTCTTACAAACATACTATACTAGGACCAATACCGCCAGCAGCAAATCAACCAATATATTTTGGTTGGATGGTGGAAAATTAGAGACCTGTGAAAACCCATATACATACATGCAAAATCCATTCAGAGAATATTTACTCAAGGCCCCAGATCTGCAAAACCATAAAACAACTACTAAGCCACTATTAATGAATGAATGAATGAATGAAAACTTATATAGCGCAGCTCATGCGAACTTTATCGCCTCTGGGCGCTTGTTGTTCCTGTCTCCTTTGGTATCAAAAGAGATGAGTCTTGATCTTTCTCCTGAACGCTAAGTGATTCTCCTCCAACCGAATGCTGGTTGGTAGAGCGTTCCATAGTCTGGGACCTTGGTCCGCGAATCTTCTTTCTCCTTTGGACTTGTAATTGGCTTTCGGTATCTGTAGCAGATTTTGATTGGTGGATCGCAGAACGCGATTGGGGTTATGAGCTTTTATTTTTTCGCATAGATAATGGGGAGCATTCCCATGAATACATCTATGCGTTAGACAGAGTGCTTTAAAAGTGATTCTGTCTTTTACTGGCAACCAGTGAAGGGCTCTCAGTGAAGGTGAGATTGATTCCCAAGGTTTTTTTCCAGTCACAAGTCTAGCGGCCGTATTTTGAACGACTTGTAGATGAGCGATTTGGTACTTGGGGAATCCGAGGTAAAGGGCATTTGCATAGTCCAATCTTGAGTTTACAATTGCTCTCACCACGACCGCCAAGTCTTCCTTGGGAATAAAAGGAGTAAGTCTATGTAGTAGTCATCTACAAAATTCTGTCTGGTAATGTGTACACTTACACTGTGAACTGCTATGAAAATGATGGGTCTAGATAAAATAATAGTAACAAAATTGCAGACTTGCCTAGTTATTGATTTAGGATAGCACCGTGTACAAGATGAATCATAAAATATATCAATACAACAAACGCGAAAAGTTGTATACCATTGACTGTTTATCAGTATGTCATGCATTAGATTATCAGTATGCAACATATTGTATTGGATTTATCTCTTTATTATGGTAGCAGGGGTTACATTAACCTTTCCCCTGTATATGCCACCCATACACTAATTTCTTTATACTATGTTATTGTATCAGTTTAGTCTAATAAAAGTGTATGTTGCTGGCATTTAAAGTGGTACAGGAAATATAGTACTAAAGTAGATTAACATTTACAATTGACATACTGTATTTTCATATATTCTTGGAGCGATGGCTACAAGAGTAAAGCATTGTTTATTTAGTATAAACAGTCAGCTGTGCAGACTTTATGCATAATGTAGGGATGAGATTTACATGCAGACATTAAATCCATTTATATCATTTACAGGCAACCTCTGATGTTGAAAGGAGAAAAGAGCAAATACAAATTTATCCTAATAGAACAAATGGTAACTATTTTCAGATGCCTGCATCAACAAGATGCACAGGTTAGTGTGAAGTGTGATAAAAGGGATGTAGCAGAGAACTGTTGTGCAAATGCAAGTCTAATGACATTAAAGAGAGTGGAAAAGCTTGATTTCATTTGGAGTGACATGGAACGTACACAAATGAAAAGTCTTAGGAATTCACTTACTTTTCCGTAGCCTGTGCTCCACTGGAATGCTTCTACTTATACATGCAGATTGATGTGCAGACCGTAAAAGACTGCAAATGAAAACAAGATGAAAAGATGAAGACTTAACATAATCTTGAATTTATGGATAAAATAATCAAGGTTCGTGATTAATGTTAGAACTGCGTATACATAGACTTGACTTACTTGTATATTACTTTATATAAATAATATAGATCAGATGAGATAGTGACCATAGCTCAAGCATTATATGTAAATCATATTAAATGGCAACTCCAATCAAAACAAGTCAATAGTTAATCTCCTCCTAAACTGATACAGATCCCATACCCCCACTAGGGAGATCTTCCCTACAATGACAATGTTTTTGTAGACCGCTCTATATATATGTTGAATAAACCACCCAAAATACATTCTACATATAATTCTTTAGATGACCGAGAAGCGCACATTAACTGCATGACTGTTATTCCTCACTCCACATCTGGCTGTGTTCTCCATGGCATTGATGCTCAATTAGAAATCTGTGTTCTACATGGGAGCCCTCAGTGCTTCTCCTGTGCTTGAGTGCTAATCATTTATAGGATTCCTGTGCTGAGAGAAATATAGAGCTTGCCATTACTGACCTCGTTTTGATAATTCTAGATATCTGACGGTGTCTGGTTTATATTTTCTAACACTAACTCAGAACAAGCATGTACTATAGTTTAGAAAGTGAAATTAGAACTCTTGGTCTTCATGCTTGTTACAGTATGGCATTTCCGAAGGTTCTGAAGATAATTGATCAGCATGACAGCTAGTAGGAGGGTGGATAGGAATAGCAACCTTAGCAAAAGTTGCCTTTAACCACTTGCTTACTGGGCATTTATACCCCTTTCCTGCCCAGGCCAATTTCCAGCTTTCAGCGCCCCCACATTTTGATTGACAATTGCACGGTCATGCAACTCTATACCCAAATGAAAGTTTTATTATTTTTTTCAAACAAATAGAGCTTGCGGTTTTTATTTTTTGCTAAACAAAAAAAAGACAGAGTAAAAAAAAAAAAATTGCATGGAATTTAGCAAACAGGTGATTTTTCTTCACTGATGGGCACTGATGAGGTGGCACTGATGGGCACTGATAGGCAGCACTGATGGGCACTGATAGGTGGCACTGATGGGCACTGATTAGGAGGCACTGGTGGGCACTGATCAGGAAGCACTGACGAGGCTGCACTGATGGGTGTCACTGATGGGCACTGATAGGTGGCACTAATGGGCACTGATAGGTTGCACTGATTGGCACTGATCAGGAGACAGGGTGGGCACTGATCAGGAAGCACTGACGAGGCTGCACTGATAGGTGTCACTGATGGGCACTGGTGGGCACTGATAGGTGGCACTAATGGGCACTGATAGGTGGCACTGATTGGCACTGATCAGGAGGCACTGGTGGGCACTGATCAGGAGGCACTGGTGGGCACTGATCAGGAAGCACTGAAGAGGCTGCACTGATGGGCACTGATAGATGGCACGGAGAATGGGCACTGATAGGTGGTACTGGTGGGCACTGATCAGGAGGCACTAATGGGCACCGATTGTCAGCACTGATGGGCACTGATAGGTGACACTGGTGGCCACTGAGTAGCAATAATGAGAGTCACTGAAAGATGCCACTGGTGGAAATGGATTTAAAGCACTAAAGGGCGCTGATTAGCAGCACTGGTTGTTACTTAGGGGACTGATGTCCCTCTAACAGAAGCCGGTTAACGGCTTTATTCTTTTCTTCACACTAACAGCTTAAAGAAAACAAAATACGATAACTGCCATCTGTTTACTTCCGTAAGAACTCAGTGGTCACAGAGCGCATGGGCGGCGTGAGAACGGGAGGACGTACATGGATGCCCTTCTGGCATTTGAGGTCTTCGATGTAGCTTTCAGGTATAGTGCGGACATCAAAATGGTTAAATCTTTAAAAATGCTTTAGGGCCGGTTCACACCATATAGGTACATCTGAGCATTATGCCGTGTATACACGATTGGAAATTCCGACAAGAAAACTGTGGATTTTTTCTGACGTAATAACACACGGTCACACAAATGTTGTCGGAAATTCTGACCGTCAAGAACGCAGTGACGTACAAGACGTACAATGAGCCGAGATCAATGAAGTTCAATAGGTTCAATTGCTCTCAATCTTTTGTTGGCGGAAATTCCGACAGCAAAAGTCGCATACACACGGTCGGAAATTCCAACCAAAATCTCACATCGTATTTTTATTGTCGGAACTTCCAATTGTGTGTGCATTAGAGGTTTTCGTGTGGTTCCCCTTGTATTTCCAGCAGACCAATTAAATTCAATGAGCTGCCAAACATACAGGAATGTGCAAAGAAAGTATGGCAGGCATGATTTTTAAAATTGCCTTGCAGGGGGGCATTTCAGCACAAGTCTGATCATTGGAGGACATGTAGTCTGTTCTCTCAGAAAAGAAAACTGACCACATGGTGATGGATGTGCTCTCATGCCTAGCAGGGTCAGTTTGAAATAGAAAATTAGGGGAACTTATAGAAACACAGGTATTTCACACAAAGGAAGAAATACAAAGAGGAAAGAATATGTTTTGACACAAGTACATGGTCCAACAGACCTATATCAGGAATATGAAATTTAGGGGGAACATACACTTTAAGCTAAGGTAAACTTTACTTGCAACATACGATATAAACAAGACCAAGGATAAATCCAAGGAAGGATCCAAGCTTTGGAAAAATATATGAACCCACGCTACGGATAATTAAATGTGAATAAAACTAAGATAATGTGATGTATACGTTGGTGGCTGCCCCTGCATGTGAGCTTCACCTAAATGGAGTAAGTGTAAGTGAGCTTGAAAAAGCAGGTGATGGCGCCTCCTCAAGTGTAGGAAAATTAAAGTAAAAATATGGGATATAGTAAAGTGATAGTACTCAAATAATATTGTAATCAATTAAATAAAGCATAAGTACATCCGCAAAAAGTACCCAACTTAATGGATAATAAAGTGCTAGTGCTCAAATAGTGTAAATCTTATAGTCAGTTAAATAATCGTAAATGTATCCACAAATAGCAAAAATAAGTCAAAATGTCCAATTTCCAAAGAATATTAGTCTGATTTCATGCAAAGAAAGTGCTGCGTGCTCTGTGCAGGAAAAACTGTATTGTGAGCCTTCAGTGAATCACTCAGTGCTCTCTCCCAATGGTCCCGCACTGTCTTCTCCCAGCGGCGATAGCTTCCCCCACCTGCTCCCTTTGGGAAAGGATAATGACATGGGGAGGGATCCCCATGTCAACACTGTCTGCCTATGGCCTGCCTGAGTCTACTTATCCATTTAGCACAACCCTCTCCAGGCAATGCTACTGTCCTAGTGTGTCTTTGTTGCTCCTCCATAGATAAAGTGTGTATCCGGCTTAAGGGTGACTCTTCTAAGTTTTTTTCCTGTGGGTTCGAATGGGAAAAAACTGTCAGCTCTGGTCGGAGCCACTGTACTAACTATGTTAGGTTAGTTCAGCAAGCTTGCCCGCTAAGCTGTTGTGTTCTGACAGGGGGATGGCTCCTCTCACCAGAACACTCCAATCAGCGCTCTCTGCCATTTGCTGAGAGCGCTGATTGGGAGTCAGTCGAATGCGAGTTTTCCAGCATGCGCATCCGACAGAAGCCCGGCTGAATATCGGACGTTTTTTCTTTTTTTTTTTAACCGGCCATTGTCTACCAACATTTAGTCAGTGTGTACCTGGCTTAAGACAGAAAGTGTTTTATTGGCTGGATCATCAGGTGAAAATAAAGGATAAGCTAAAAACAAAAACATAAGCAGCAACAACTTCCAAGGATCAGTAATCTGCAATGTAATATGTTTTTAAGTTTAAATATAGTTTAAGAATTAGGTTTAGGGACTAGGTTAAGGCATGGGCTCACATTAAGAGTTGAGTTTAGGGAAAAACCAAGGGGACCTAAGGAATCCACGCAACCCCGAACTTCCCCAAGATTTGTTCCAATGGTGGTGTAAAGTAAAGTAGATTTCAGATCAAGTTATGATAACTTAATTTTATAGTCTGATAAATTTCTTTCTACTGAAACTGTCAAACGTGAATTTACTAAAAACAAACATACTTCCAGGAGAGAGTCAGGCCCCGTACACACGGCAGAGAACCTCGACGGGCGGAACATCCTTACCGGCACATCCTTACCCGGCGCTGTGTTATCAAGGCCCTGGCTGGGGTTGTAGCCGCAAGCTTGTTATGCTTGCCTTCTGGTAAGCCTCCAATTTATAAGTTTTGGTGGTGGTGGCATTTGAATCTGCACTATCTGTTGGACTTCACCTTTTTAGGATCATTGCCAATATTATTATTCACATTTTTGGACTTGTTTACAGCCTACTGAACTTTGTTCCAAATTGTAGTTACACTCTATTTGTGCATGATTTTTAAAATTGCCTTGCAGGGGGGCATTTCAGCACAAGTCTGATCATTGGAGGACATGTAGTCTGTTCTCTCAGAAAAGAAAACTGACCACATGGTGATGGATGTGCTCTCATGCCTAGCAGGGTCAGTTTGAAATAGAAAATTAGGGGAACTTATAGAAACACAGGTATTTCACACAAAGGAAGAAATACAAAGAGGAAAGAATATGTTTTGACACAAGTACATGGTCCAACAGACCTATATCAGGAATATGAAATTTAGGGGGAACATACACTTTTAGCTAAGGTAAACTTTACTTGCAACATACGATATAAACAAGACCAAGGATAAATCCAAGGAAGGATCCAAGCTTTGGAAAAATATATGAACCCACACTACGGATAATTAAATGTGAATAAAACTAAGATAATGTGATGTATACGTTGGTGGCTGCCCCTGCATGTGAGCTTCACCTAAATGGAGTAAGTGTAAGTGAGCTTGAAAAAGCAGGTGATGGCGCCTCCTCAAGTGTAGGAAAATTAAAGTAAAAATATGGGATATAGTAAAGTGATAGTACTCAAATAATATTGTAATCAATTAAATAAAGCATAAGTACATCCGCAAAAAGTACCCAACTTAATGGATAATAAAGTGCTAGTGCTCAAATAGTGTAAATCTTATAGTCAGTTAAATAATCGTAAATGTATCCACAAATAGCAAAAATAAGTCAAAATGTCCAATTTACAAAGAATATTAGTCTGATTTCATGCAAAGAAAGTGCTGCGTGCTCTGTGCAGGAAAAACTGTATTGTGAGCCTTCAGTGAATCACTCAGTGCTCTCTCCCAATGGTCCCGCACTGTCTTCTCCCAGCGGCGATAGCTTCCCCCACCTGCTCCCTTTGGGAAAGGATAATGACATGGGGAGGGATCCCCATGTCAACACTGTCTGCCTATGGCCTGCCTAAGTCTACTTATCCATTTAGCACAACCCTCTCCAGGCAATGCTACTGTCCTAGTGTGTCTTTGTTGCTCCTCCATAGATAAAGTGTGTATCCGGCTTAAGGGTGACTCTTCTAAGTTTTTTTCCTGTGGGTTCGAATGGGAAAAAACTGTCAGCTCTGGTCGGAGCCACTGTACTAACTATGTTAGGTTAGTTCAGCAAGCTTGCCCGCTAAGCTGTTGTGTTCTGACAGGGGGATGGCTCCTCTCACCAGAACACTCCAATCAGCGCTCTCTGCCATTTGCTGAGAGCGCTGATTGGGAGTCAGTCGAATGCGAGTTTTCCAGCATGCGCATCCGACAGAAGCCTGGCTGAATATCGGACGTTTTTTCTTTTTTTTTTTAACCGGCCATTGTCTACCAACATTTAGTCAGTGTGTACCTGGCTTAAGACAGAAAGTGTTTTATTGGCTGGATCATCAGGTGAAAATAAAGGATAAGCTAAAAACAAAAACATAAGCAGCAACAACTTCCAAGGATCAGTAATCTGCAATGTAATATGTTTTTAAGTTTAAATATAGTTTAAGAATTAGGTTTAGGGACTAGGTTAAGGCATGGGCTCACATTAAGAGTTGAGTTTAGGGAAAAACCAAGGGGACCTAAGGAATCCACGCAACCCCGAACTTCCCCAAGATTTGTTCCAATGGTGGTGTAAAGTAAAGTAGATTTCAGATCAAGTTATGATAACTTAATTTTATAGTCTGATAAATTTCTTTCTACTGAAACTGTCAAACGTGAATTTACTAAAAACAAACATACTTCCAGGAGAGAGTCAGGCCCCGTACACACGGCAGAGAACCTCGACGGGCGGAACATCCTTACCGGCACATCCTTACCCGGCGCTGTGTTATCAAGGCCCTGGCTGGGGTTGTAGCCGCAAGCTTGTTATGCTTGCCTTCTGGTAAGCCTCCAATTTATAAGTTTTGGTGGTGGTGGCATTTGAATCTGCACTATCTGTTGGACTTCACCTTTTTAGGATCATTGCCAATATTATTATTCACATTTTTGGACTTGTTTACAGCCTACTGAACTTTGTTCCAAATTGTAGTTACACTCTATTTGTACATACATTTATGTTATTTAGTTTTTATTATTTTTCTCACAGCGCAACTTTAGCTTCTTCTTGTACTTTTGGTGTGTATAACACTTGTTGTTGCAGCTCACATTGTTTAGGTTTATTTTTGTATTCCTAGCGCGGTAACCCTCTTTCTTTTTACAAGTTGCCTAGAAGTTGCCTTGAAGTAGTACAGGAACCTTTTCTGAAGTCAAAGCGACTTCAGTAGTGTACATTAAGACGTCTCTCATTAACTTCAATGGAATTTCTCATGTCGCGTGACTTGGGGCGACACAAGTCGGATCCCATGTCACTGTAGTGTGAACCAGCACTTAGAGAGTGTTTGCTGGCATGCATAGGTGAGCCACATACAATTTTCATACAGAGAACATAAACCAGACATATATGCTTTACCTTTTTATTTGCTATCTGTGTACCATTAGAGAAAATACCCTCTACTTTCTGTCCCAGAGACGCAAAAATACTGTAAGTTAGTGGAACCGTCCAACCTGAGAGGAATTAGACAGTTGTTCCCACCAGAACATTTTCCCTCACCTCTTGTTCTGAGGGACTACTATTTAGCATTTCTCTTTCACTTTTTTTCCCTGTGACAGTTGTCACCACCAGTACAAAAAAAAGGGGCGAATCTCCCAAAAGGGGACATAGAAAGCAATAAGAACATAAAGTCTAACACTTTCCCGCTCTATCCAAGTCCAAAAAAGGTTTTGCCTAGAGATACATTTTGAGCTAAACACTTAAAATAGCCTGACAAAAATCAGTACTACAGTTGTGTTTCAATGACAGATACTGTATATTCAACACAATTAGTATATGTCAAAATTAACAGCTTTGCAAGTACAATTGCTAACAACCAGCATTTACCAGCAATAACACATTTACTATATATTTCATATAATATATATTATATTATTATTCATATACCAGTATACTCAATAAGGTTGGTACTTTGCACTTTCGCTTAATGAATGAGGCAACGTTCTGCTGTCTTCCATAATCCAATCATATGCAAGATTTTTTTTTTTTTTTTTTTACTTGCTTGTGATTGGGTTTTCTTTACAAAGTGATTGTTTACCACATTCCCTAAGCTAAGGGAAATATCTCTTGCAAAGTCAACAGCCGTTAGTAAATCAAGCCCAATGTGTTAGCAAGATGATACTAATGTGCCTAATGGCTTTAAGATGCCCCCCTGTATCACTTACCTTAGAATGTTGATTCCGTGGGGCACCTCCAAAGTTGGCAAGCACACCTCTCAATGGCTGATGCATAATCCTACTTCTAACTACATGACCCAGGGAGTTAATTATCCGTCACATGCCAGGCTCTAATATTATTTTTCCCTCAATTTTAAAAATAAAATCCTAGCGCCAGTGACATGGCAGTTGTCCTCATAAATCTCTGTTTTAGAGAGATAGATACATAGATAGATAGATAGATATTGTTTGAATTACAGATTTGAAATTCTAATTAATTAGAATTAATGAGTGCAAGCTGGAAGTATGTACCTAGCTTACTCTGTGGCAGAGAGGACTCCTGTAGAGACAGCCAAGTGCACCTCTAGCATGCTCAGTATGTTTTTTTCTTTAAAAGAAATGCTGATTGCGGTGAAGCCTTGAGATGTGGCAGCTAAGCAAAAACATTGGATGATAGTTCTTTAGTTGGAAACCTTATTCTACAAAATAATGCTGAAGTAAGCACTATTTGTATACCACTAGAATGTGCAACTGTGCATATTTGAAACAATGAAACATAGGACAAGGTCTACGGAATAGATGGTTTCTGTCTATGCTACAAATGTAATTTTTTTCCCACGCCATGGCACTCTTCTGCAAGCAGTATTAAACCCAAAAGCAAACATTTGTTATATTGCAGCTTACCAATTCTTAGATTTGATGACTGTATTTGTTTCCTTTTTAGGCTTTCTTTTTTTTTTTGGTGACCCAGGCAGAAAGTATGTTGTTCACAAGATCTAGCTCTCCAGCAGAATGTATCAGTTTATACATGCAAAACTTTTATCTCAAAAGATAAAATACTGCCTGCTGTAACTGATTATAATGTTTAAACTGGATCTTGGCTTCCATTTCTTATACCCTGTACACATGATCGGTCAATCCGATGAGAACGGTCTGATGGATTTTTCCATCAGTTATCCGATGAACCTGACTGATGGTCAGTCGTGCCTACACACCATGGGTTAAAAAAAGTGTCAGAACGCGGTGACGTAAAACACAACAACGTGCTGAAGAAAATGAAGTTCAATGATTCCAAGCATATGTCGACTTGATTCTGAGCATGTATTGATTTTTAACCAATGGACGTTCCTACAGACGATGTTTTTTTTTTTTCTATCGGTTAGGTATCCATCGATTAATTTTAAAACAAGTTTCATTTTTTTTTTTATAAACAATTTTTATTGAAAGAGAATGAAACAGTGTAATATACAGACATGGAAATTAGATAGATAGATATTTATGCGAGTGTACATGGCCTATTAATGTAGCAACAGTGTGTCAGGGTCATCATGTCTGACAAGATTCCAATCCCATCATCTGGGACTGTTAAGCTGTCGCAATATGGCCGATAATCAAATCACAACAGAATATGATCTGAGAAAAGGGGGGAGAGAAGGAGAAGAGAGGAGAGAAAGAGAAGAGGGAGGAAGGAAGGAAGGAAGGAGAGAGAAAGAGAGAAGAAGAGGAGAGAAAAAAAAGGGGGGGGGAGGACCATCGACAGGGAATCATCGGTGTCTGCGATCCTCCGCCAGGGCAGCCATGCCATATGGACAAAGCAACGCTAACTCAATAGGGGTAGGCCCACAGCTATTACAGTCTAAGAACCATGGGTCTGGAAACGCTGGGTCGTTTTGAAGTGGGTCCACATGCCCAGGTGTTTGTAAATGTCGTGATGCGCTCTTGGGAGATATGAACAGAAGGGGAAAGAGTTGGATGGAGATTCAGACACCAGATCTGCGTAGGAGCGAGGGGATCCGTGAGAGAAAAAATGACGTGCTTGAACCCGGTCATGTGGCCAGTCTCGTTGCAGGAATGAGGAGGATAGACCTGGCAAAAATTCAGGGTTCCCCCTAAGTGAGGTTAGAGACCCCGGAACCGAGGAAAATTATGGAGTTTTCGTAGCACGCCCAAAGGCTCTGAGAGAAGGGTTGAGAAGCGGATGCATTTTAGATTCAGGAGGCCAGTGTCGAGATGATATCCAAGGGAGCGAATCAAGAGGGAACCAGTTTCATTTTTTTTAACCGATGAATAATTAACCGATGGGGCCCACACACGATCGGTTTGGTATGATGAAAACGGTTCATCAGACCATTCTCATCAGACAAACCGATTGTGTGTATGAGGCATTAGTATATCTAAATCCGCTAATACATTTTACACTCCCCTCCATTCAGACTAGTAATGCTGCTGTCAGACACCCTTTCTCACTACTCTCAGACACCCCGCCCATCAAAACAAACAAATAAACTAATTAAAATAATTCATGTACTTATTTGTACACTATGACGTTCAATGTTGGATATGTAGTGCATAAAATATAACATTTAATTATTACCCATCACATATACCAACTAATTGCCCTAATATATCACAGGCCCCAGGATTCCCATCCCTCTAGCATGATCATGCCTTTTTTTTGGACAGAACTACAATTAATACTTATCCGCCATTTGAAAATAAATAGATTATATTCTGCTTTTTGCTTTATTTTGTTAGCATGTCACATATGTATAGGAGCTCCTTCCTTCACCTAATACTAGGACTATATTATTATTTTGGTACTGTATTATGACACTGTACTATATTCTGCTTCATATTTGTATATCATTTTAATCTAATTGGCTCTATGTTTATATTCCAGTTCCGCAGTCATTCCTGCAATTTGGTTTCCATCCACTGGGGGGTGTCCAGCTCTACATCACCACTTCCCCCTTGGTGAGCGGTGGCCTTTCAGTGAGGAGGGGGAGACACTTAGAGTGATCTCTATATTCTCCACTAGAGGGCGGGCGGGTCCCGTCCCATGTGGATGTTTCCCTCCTCACTGACGGCATCAATGGCCATTCCCAAGGCTGGACACGTCTCGCGCGCGCACACGTGCACGGCGCGCGCGACTGACGTCACCAGCGCGACTCGCAATGTGCGGCAGACGCCGAGGTTCTCCTCCACTGACGCCGAGGGACCCACATATGTTTGGCGCTGTGGGTTCCCAACTCCCAGCCCCCCGACCACACCTGCTGGGATGGGAAACTCAGGGGGGAGGAGGATGTGGGTGGGCCGTCACCAATTGAAGCAATCACCTTACACAGGTACACCTGGCATGCTCCTATTTAGTCTGCATCACAGGCTACATCCCTGGCAGACCTGTCTTCCTTCCACCTATGTAGGATTGATTCCGCATTGACTGGGTAAGATTATTCTCAACCTTTACATTTTACACTTTCCAACATATCAACAACTTTGTCACCAATCCATTTTCTATTTCCCTTTGCTCCCTAGATTGAGGCGCTACGATTTTACCACTTGGGATCTTGGCTATCCCCTTAACATTTTATCTATATTCAGGTATCTTTTCATATTCCTTCACCTTCACTTTCCACTTCCCCTTACATCTTCTTTCTCACCATTATATTACCACCACACTCCTTTGTTTTCTCTCATCACCTATTCACTTCCTTACTCCATCCGCTCACCCATTTCACCTTCTCCCTTTCACCCACCACACCACATTTTAGTTCACCCATACCCCCCACATCAGTCACCCCTCATCTCTGGCATGTTATCAATCAATTCTTTATATTCATATACTATTATACTATGATCTTCCCACTCAATGTGAAACCTGGGGATGCCACTTGGTGTACCTGCTGCCTTTCTACCCTAAGTTACATACTATATTATACTTCATTACTATTTACATTAACTGATTTTTTCACATATATATTGCCTTATTAGTAGTGTTGAGCAGAATACGCCATATTCGCTTTCGCAATATTTCGCGAATATATAGGAGAATATTCGAGAAATATTCGTAAATTTCGAATATTCGTGATATTTCATCCAAAAAAAAAATTGCGAAATTTCGCTAACGTGAAATTTCGCAAATGCGAAATTTATTGCGAAATTCTCGACCGCGCATGCGCGCGGACAACACGCGGTCGCGAAAACGGCGATCATTTCCTGGATTCTTTGCCAGTGTATATTCGGATTGCTATTTAGTGCTGCCCTGCGAATCTACTGCTGCCCTGCGAAGCGAAGATGGTGGGGAGTAACTTTTCATCCAGTGAGGAAAAACTGCTGATTACTGTAAGTAATTTCACCACTTGTTATTTCATTATCTTTAACTGCATTTTAGACTAGTTAAAAAGTTAGGATGCAAGATCAGATATTAGTATTTCCCAAACAGTGTGTTTCCAGCGGTTGCAAAACTACAACTCCCAGCATGCCCAGGGTTGCCACCTTTTGTTCATTTCAAACCCGAACACTTCAGCGTCGCACAGCAATTTTTTGTCTTAGTTTGCATAGATGTCGCTATTAAATAACATTTCTAACCATATGAAATTAATCATAAAAGTTCCTCTTTACATCAGAGTCCACAGACTTCCCCTTTTACATCAGAGTCCACAGACTTCCCCTTTTACATCAGAGTCCACAGAGTTCTCCCTTTACATTAGAGTTCACAGAGTTCTCCCTTTACATCAGTGTCCACAGAGTTCTCCCTTTACATCAGAGTCCACAGAGTTCTCCCTTTACATCAGAGTCCACAGAGTTCTCCTTTACATCAGAGTCCACAGAGTTCTCCCTTTACATCAGAGTCCACAGACTTCCCTTTTACATCAGGATCCACAGACTTCCCCTTTTAGATCAGTGTCCACAGAGTTCTCCCTTTACATCAGAGTCCACAGAGTTCTCCCTTTACATCAGAGTCCACAGAGTTCTCCCTTTACAACAGAGTCCACAGAGTTCTCCCTTTACATCAGTGTCCACAGAGTTCTCCTTTACATCAGTGTCCACAGAGTTCTCCCTTTACATCAGAGTCCACACAGTTCTCCCCTTTACATCAGAGTCCACAGAGTTCTACCTTTTACATTAGAGTCCACAGAGTTCTACCTTTTACATTAGAGTCCACAGAGTTCCCCTTTTACATTAGAGTCCACAGAGTTCCCCTTTTACATTAGAGTCCACAGAGTTCTCCCTTAACATTAGAGTCCACAGAGTTCCCCTTTTAAATTAGAGTCCACTGAGTTCCCCTTTTACATTAGAGTCCACAGAGTTCTCCCTTAACATCAGAGTCCACAGAGTTCTCCTTAACATCACAGTCCACAGAGTTCTACCTTAACATCAGAGTCCACAGAGTTTTCCCTTTACATCAGAGTCCACAGAGTTCTCCCTTTTACATCAGAGTCCACAGAGTTCTCCCTTTTCATCAAAAAGTGAAAAGAAACAAACATATTATTTTTCATATGTAAAGATAGGGATTAAAAAAAATAATCTATTGTACAGGGCCAGTGTAAGGCTCAAAAAATTATTATAGTGGTCAGATGAATAGCAACTCATTTCTCCCCTATACGTCTATCCTGTGATGTTACTCATATATACATAATTATGCAAATGATAATGGCTGCTATATTTATTCCAAAAAGCTGGTGACCAAAATGGCAACATATAAAATCTGTCATGTTACCACTGTCAGTGATTAATAAGGCGAGAATGCTTCCAATTATTGAATACCATACATTTACGTCATATATCCATAAGGGTTTAAACAAAAGTATTATAATATACTTTGTTCTTCATCTTGCAGAGGTTCCTGCAACATGGTTACGACCTAATGAGGTGCCAGCAGGATAAACAAAAATCGTCCAGTCCGTATTGGAGGAATTACATGAGTTTCATGGCGGGTCACATGACCACATGGCCATTCTCAAAAAATGGTCAGACTTGAAGAGGCGCCACATGGACCGGGTCACACAGATCCGCGATGAATTTCATCCAGGTAAGTTATTGGTGACAGTCATGTAAGGTGATATGTAATTAACCTTAGGGCAGATGTTGTTAACCCAGACGCCATGTTGTGGTAACATATATCACCACCGAAGGTATTCATAGTACTGTTGAAAAAAGACATTATTCCATCAAGTTAAACCATGGAATTAAAGTGGTGGTGTGGTGGGTTTCAAGGGGAAAGGGTGGTATTTTATAACTCAATTACCACTAAATTCCTGTGCTAGGCGTGGGGTTATCATAGTAATCACGTGTACTCCATCAGGCCCTTTTTTAACATGAGATCTTCAGAATAATACAAAGGAAACACAAACAGCTAATTTTACCATGGTGGCAGCCCAGCTCACACTCAGTCCCCTGTAGTGCCAGCAAGACCCTTTAGTATAACATTATCCCATTGGTTAACTGTCTATATAAATAAATGTGTATTCATATACAATACAGCAGAGTACACAGAATGTGCATATGTTATTAGAAATCATTTTTACATATATAAACATTGTGTTATTATAGGATCTCCTCTACCATCTGTGCGCCCCAAGCGCACAAGGCGACAGGCCGCAGAGGAGGAGGAGGAAGAAGAGGAGGATGAAGAGGAGGATGCAGAGGAGGAGAGGGATAAGGAGCAGCCAGGGCCCTCCGACTTACCACCCCCAGCTCCTGAGGAGCTGCAACTTCCCCCCACCCAACCTCCTGGTGAATGCCATGATGCAGAAGAGGAGCAGGAGGATGACACAGCGCCTGTGATGACCATCAGTCAGGAGGGTAAATATGTGCACAACGATTAATGACATTTCAACAATAAGATGTAGATATAAAAAAGTACAGTATTTAATCCTAATTTTTTTTTTCTTATATCCTAACAGTTTTGAAAGAGATTCAGGAGAAATCCTATGTCATGGAGAGGACCAATCAAAAAGTCCTGTCCAATCGGCGCAAAATAAAAAAATTGGACCTCGAGAATGAACAGCTGTTACAACAGCAGAGAAAAAATTTCAAGGAGCTGGCTGAGATTTACAAGCGCTTGAAAAAATCCATGTAAATATTTATATTTTTGGTTATTAAACCTGTTATTCTTTTCAAATGTTTCCTTTCTTATTGAGATTCTTAGGTCTTTCAACACATCTAACTTCACATCTAACACATCAACATCAACACATCTAACTTCATAATAACCTAAAAACATTTCATACTATTATTTTATTTAACACAAATCTAATAAAAAACAAAATACACGGACACAGACACTACTAACACAAACTAAACTGTTGAAAAATTACTATAACAAAAGCTACAATATATACATATATACATATATATATATATATATATAATATATATATATATATATATATAGATATAGATATAGAGAGAGAGCGAGAAAGAGAAAGAGAGTGCTGATTTGCTCTTGCAGATAGGCTAAAAGTTGCAGTAAAAAGGCCACAAACCAGGTTTAACATAACGTTCAGTCATTTAGTCACACTTGCTGTTTGTTACGATCCGGTCTGGTAGCTTTTAGCGGATGCTGTTTGTGGATCCGCTGTGACAGAGAGGTCATGAAGCATTACTCAGCATGAAGGCAGCAGCAGTAGTATTCAAATATAAAGTAATTATCACACACACAACATTTACAAGCAGTAGTGGTAATAGTACTAGACAGCATCTAAACACTTGGGCAAGACTTGACAGCAGCAGTAGTGGTAATTGCAGCATATAGTGCCAAAGAACTTGTCACATAGGTATCTGAGCACTGGCAGCAGCAGTATAGTAGTAACAGTACCCAATAAAGTGTTGTATCACTTGTGGAAGAGGTGGCAGCAGCACAGCAGCAGCATTGGTAATTGTAGCATATAGTGCCAAAGAACTTGTCACATAGGTATCTGAGCACTGGCAGCAGCAGTATAGTAGTAACAGTACACAATAAAGTGTTTTATCACTTGTGGAAGAGGTGGCAGCAGCACAGCAGCAGCATTGGTAATTGCAGCATATAGTGCCAAAGAACTTGTCACATAGGTATCTGAGCACTGGCAGCAGCAGTATAGTAGTAACAGTACACAATAAAGTGTTGTATCACTTGTGGAAGAGGTGTGCAGCAGCACAGCAGCAGCATTTGAAATTGTAGCATATAGTGTCAAAGAACTTGTCACATAGGTATCACTGAGCACTGGCAGCAGCAGTATAGTAGTAACAGTACACAATAAAGTGTTGTATCACTTGTGGAAGAGGTGGCAGCAGCACAGCAGCAGCATTTGAAATTGTAAGCATATAGTGTCAAAGAACTTGTCACATAGGTATCTGAGCACTGGCAGCAGCAGTCTAGTAGTAACAGTACAGCAATAAAGTGTTGTAATCACCTTGTGTGAAGAGGTGGCAGCAGCACAGCAGCAGCATTTGAAATTGTAGCATATAGTGTCAAAGAACTTGTCACATAGGTATCTGAGCACTGGCAGCAGCAGTATAGTAGTAACAGTACACAATAAAGTGTTTTATCACTTGTGGAAGAGGTGGCAGCAGCACAGCAGCAGCATTGGTAATTGTAGCATATAGTGCCAAAGAACTTGTCACATAGGTATCTGAGCACTGGCAGCAGCAGTATAGTAGTAACAGTACACAATAAAGTGTTGTATCACTTGTGGAAGAGGTCACATAGGCAGCAGCACAGCAGCAGCATTGGTAATTGTAGCATATAGTGCCAAAGAACTTGTCACATAGGTATCTGAGCACTGGCAGCAGCAGTATAGTATTAACAGTACACAATAAAGTGTTGTATCACTTGTGGAAGAGGTGGCAGCAGCACAGCAGCAGCATTGGTAATTGTAGCATATAGTGCCAAAGAACTTGTCACATAGGTATCTGAGCACTGGCAGCAGCAGTATATAGTAGTAACAGTACACAATAAAGTGTTGTGTTGTTTGTGGTGTCAAAGAAGAGGTGGCAGCAGCAGCAGCAGCAGCATTGGTAATTGTAGCATATAGTGCCAAAGAACTTGTCACATAGGTATCTGAGCACTGGCAGCAGCAGTATAGTAGTAACAGTACACAATAAAGTGTTGTATCACTTGTGGAAGAGGTGGCAGCAGCATAGCAGCAGCATTTGAAATGTAATTGTAGCATATAGTGCCAAAGAACTTGTCACATAGGTAAGTGAGCACTGTGCAGCAGCAGCAGTGTAGTAGTACCAGTACAACTAAGTGTTTTTTTCACTCGTGGTCGTGGAAGAGGTGGCAGCAGCATAGGAGCAGCAGCATTGATAATTGTAGCATATAGTGCCAAAGACTTCACACATAAGATCTGAGCACTGGCAGCAGCAGCAGCATAGTAGTACCAGTACACAATTAAGTGTTTTTTTCACTCGTGGTCGTGGAAGAGGTGGCAGCAGGATAGCAGCAGCGTTGATAATTGTAGCATATAGTGCCAAAGAACTTGTCACATAGGTATCTGACACTGGCAGCAGCAGCAGTGTAGTTACAACACAATAAGTGTTTTTTTCACCAGTACAGCCAACAGTAGTACAGTATAAGTGTTTTCACTCGTGGTCGTGGAAGAGGTGGCAGCAGCATAGGAGCAGCAGCATTGATAATTGTAGCATATAGTGCCAAAGAACTTCACACATAAGTATCTGAGCACTGGCAGAAGCAGCAGCATAGTAGTACCAGTACACAACTAAGTGTTTTTTTCACTCGTGGTCGTGGAAGAGGTGGCAGCAGCATAGGAGCAGCAGCATTGATAATTGTAGCATATAGTGCCAAATAACTTGACACATAAGTATATGAGCACTGGCAGCAGCAGCAGTGTAGTAGTACCAGTACACAATTAAGTGTTTTTTTCACTCGTGGTCGTGGAAGAGGTGGCAGCAGGATAGCAGCAGCGTTGATAATTGTAGCATATAGTGCCAAAGAACTTGTCACATAGGTAAGTGAGCACTGGCAGCAGCAGCAGTGTAGTAGTACCAGTACACAACTAAGTGTTTTTTTCACTCGTGGTCGTGGAAGAGGTGGCAGCAGCATAGGAGCAGCAGCATTGATAATTGTAGCATATAGTGCCAAAGAACTTCACACATAAGTATCTGAGCACTGGCAGAAGCAGCAGCATAGTAGTACCAGTACACAACTAAGTGTTTCTTTCACTCGTGGTCGTGGAAGAGGTGGCAGCAGCATAGGAGCAGCAGCATTGATAATTGTAGCATATAGTGCCAAAGAACTTGACACATAAGTATCTGAGCACTGGCAGAAGCAGCAGCATAGTAGTACCAGTACACAACTAAGTGTTTCTTTCACTCGTGGTCGTGGAAGAGGTGGCAGCAGCATAGGAGCAGCAGCATTGATAATTGTAGCATATAGTGCCAAAGAACTTGACACATAAGTATCTGAGCACTGGCAGAAGCAGCAGCATAGTAGTACCAGTACACAATTAAGTGTTTTTTTCACTCGTGGTCGTGGAAGAGGTGGCAGCAGGATAGCAGCAGCGTTGATAATTGTAGCATATAGTGCCAAAGAACTTGTCACATAGGTAAGTGAGCACTGGCAGCAGCAGCAGTGTAGTAGTACCAGTACACAATAAAGTGTTTTTTTTCACTCGTGGTCGTGGAAGAGGTGGCAGCAGGATAGCAGCAGCGTTGATAATTGTAGCATATAGTGCCAAAGGAACTTGTCACATAAGTATCTGAGCACTGGCAGAAGCAGCAGCATAGTAGTACCAGTACACAATTAAGTGTTTTTTTCACTCGTGGTCGTGGAAGAGGTGGCAGCAGCACCAGCAGTAGTAAGAAAGTGGCAAATCTCACAGACAAAAGGTAACAGCACCAGTATGAGTAATATATCGGTACATAATCACTCAGCCTTTTGGCATTAGCAGTAGGAGCCCATATAGTGCCAAAATTACAAAAGCTTGAAATTGCATTAGCATGGTGATTACATTTGAAAAGCAGAATGACACAGGCCTTAAGTAGCTGTGGCACCGGGTGGAGTTTTTGGGTTGTGTTTTGCACGCCACAGGCTTTTCAAAAAAACAAAAAAATATCCACCTTCTTCCCAGCAGCAGCATAAGGAAAGGGAGATGCACTGTGATGTAAGGGAGAGGGGGAACTCCACTTCTGATGGTGGGGTAGGATGGTGGGGTGGCCTTTGACATCGAATGTAAGGGGAGGGGATGCGCTGGACATATAATATTACAGATATAACCGGCCCTTTTGAGGGCAACCATAATGCTGATGCGGACCACGATGAAATTGAGTTTGACACCCCTGGTATAAAGAGATAGGAGAGGTATTGGTAACTGACAAGGGACCATTCAGCGCCCTGAAGCGACGGCGGGTGCCAGAAAGTCACCGCCGATCCAGGACTCATTCATTTTGATGAATGTGAGTCTGTCCACGGAGTCTGTGGACAGACGGGTCCTCTTGTCCGTGACCACCCCACCTGCCGCGCTGAATGTCCGCTCAGATAGTACGCTGGAGGGGGGGCAAGACAATAACTCCAGCGCATACTGAGCGAGCTCGCGGCAGGTGTCCAATCTGGCAACCCAGTACTCCATGGGGTCGTCGGTGCTCATACTGTCAGAAGCACTGACGGACCCCATGTAGTCTGCCACCATGTGGGCCAGCCGCTGGTGGTGATGGCTGCTGCTGCTGCTGCTGCTGCTGGTACTGGGTCGCTCAGTTTGCATGAACATCCTCATCTCACCCATTAGGTCCCCTGCTCGGCTGCTGATGTTGCTGCTGGGTGCAGCCACCTGCTGGGTGAGATGAGGGGGGACAACTGGAGGCCGGGGACTTGCCTGCTCCAAACGGCTGACTAGGCATGCCTGCAGTTCCTCCATCCGGGGCTGCCTCCGTCTGGCTGGGAGGAACTGCTCCAGTTTCCCCTTAAATCTGGGATCTACAAGGGTGGCCAGCCAAAACTCGTCCCTCTCCTTGATGGCTTTAACCCGGGGGTCCCTCCTGAGGCATCTCAGCATGTGGGCAGCCATGGGGAAGAGCACAGCCCGCTGTGACTCCTCATGGCTGCCTGGGTCCATGACGTCCGCTTCCTCGTCATGGAGGCGCTGCTGTTCGCGGTCAGTCATGCCAAACCCCCGGACTATCGGTGCCCCCAACACCGGCTCTCCCTCCTGACCAGGCCCTGACTCCAGGACGCCACCAGTCACCTCCTGATCATCATCATGATCCTCCTCCTCCTCCTCGTCCTGGGCCTGGTCTTGGTGGAGCAGTGTTGCCTCCTCCTGCTCCACCAAGGCACTCTCCCCAGCTCCGAGCAGGCGATCTAGTGCCCTGTCCAGCAGGAACACTATAGGGAGCACGTCGTTGAGGCCGACATGCTCCCTGCTCACCATCTTGGTCGCCTGCTCAAAAGGGGCCAACACATGGCAGACCTGGTGTATCTGCCCCCACTCCAGACTGGTGATGTACGGGAGTGTGTGTTGTGATGGCCCGCCAGTGCCTTGCTCCAGCAGGTACTCCTTCACCGCCCTTCGCTGCTCCCACAACCTCTCCAGCATGTAGAGGCTGGAGTTCCACCGCGTCACACTGTCCACAATCAGCCTGTGAAGGGGCAGGCTGTTGTCCCGCTGCAACTTTGACAGGGACGCGGTAGCGGTTGGGGAGCGCCTGAAGTGGCTGGCAATCCTGCGTACCCTTAGCACTATGTCACTCAACCCGGGATAGGTGCGCAGGAACTTCTGCACCACTAGGTTGAGGACATGTGCCAGACAGGGCACGTGTGTCAGACTGCCAGCCTGGAGGGCGGAGAGGAGGTTGCTGCCATTGTCACAGACAACCAGACCTGCTTGGAGCCTTCGGGGTGTCAGCCACTTCTGGACCTGAGCCTGAAGTGCGCTCAGCACTTCTCGTCCAGTGTGTCTCCGTTCCCCTAAACTAACAAGCTGGAGCACGGCCTGACAGCGCACGTGCCCCACACTTGAATAGCTACGGGGGCGCTTGCTGGGAGGCTCAGCAGCTGCGGAGACAGTGGCTTGAGGGAGACCAGCACTTCTCCCCTGGACACCCCGGGGCGGCACCACAAAATCAGATGCCGCCAATCCCTCCCCGGCGCCTCGGAGGGAAACCCAATGGGCCGTGAAGCTTATGTAGCGCCCCTGCCCATGCCTGCTGGTCCAGCCATCCATTGTCAGATGCACCCTGTTGCTGACAGCATGATCCAGCGACAGGGTTACATTCTGCACAATGTGCTGGTGTAGGGCAGGGACACCAGTCCTGGCAAAGAAATGGCGGCTGGGGACACGCCATTGGGGTTGGGCCTGCTCCAACATCTGCCTGAAGGGGTTGCAGTCCACTATGTTAAAGGGAAGCAGATGTTGGGCAATAACCCTTGCCAGGAGCCCATTGAGGGAACGCACACGTCGGTCTGAAGGGGGGAAGGGAGTGTTGCGTTCAAAGGCGTCAGAAAGAGACGCCTGGCGCCGGACGGCAGTGCGGGACACCGAAGAGGAGGGTGATGATGTGGAGGTCTGGCTGTCGGTAGCAGTACCTCTACTAGAGGGAGCGGGGGGGCATGACCTGCTGGTAGCCGATGAAGCTGTGGCAGGGGCTGCTGTACCCTGCACACTTGTGGTGGTGGCGCTGCTACCACCAGCACGCTTCATCTGGTCATGCTCCTGCCAGTGATTAATCCGCAGGTGCTGGTTGAGTGCCGTGGTACCCACCCGAGCCAAACACTTCCCTCTCTTCACCTTGGCACGACAGAGCTGGCAGATGGCTACTGTCGGGTTATCTGCTACCAAGGTGAAGTAGGCCCAGAGAGGTGACTTCAGCGTCGCCCTCCTGTCAGATGGGGTGACGCTGACTTCCACCTGCTGGGACTCGGTGCGCACAGGTGGAGCTGCCTGCTGCTGCTGCTGCTGCTGCTGCTGCTGCTGACACCTCCTGCTGCCATCACCAGTGGAGACCCTGACGTTGGTCTCCCTGGTGACCTGGCGCACCGTTTCCCCAGGGTGCCTACCTTCCTCGTCGTCACTGATGCTGTGAACCGACGAGGCAGGTGGCACCCATGTTGGGTCACCCTCCTCTTCGCCCCCAGATATGTCAGACCCAGGGCTGACATGTGGTGGTCTGAAGGAGACATCTGACATGGAGCCGCTAGCCTGGCTCCGATGTCCCCTCACAGACGCATGGGTCTGACTAGGTGCTGGTGTTTCCTGCAGAAAACCACCAGCACCACCATGAAGGGAGGTCTCTGGGCTACTGACAGCCAGTACCCCATCCTCCTCCTCCTCCATTAACCCTTCAAAAAGGTCCTGACCATCAGCACATAAATCAATGTCTGCATGATCGAGGGCCTCCCCCAAGATATCCATGTCACTTTCACCATCAAACAGCATGAGGCTGGACTCGCTGGGGCTGGGTACTAAAGGCACCGGTGTACTGATGGTGGTGGTGCTACTTGGTGATGACTGAGTGGCACTGCTGTGCCCATGTACTCCACCACTGCTGGAGCCTGTGAAGGCAATATCGGGCGGCTGCCCGAAGTAAAAAACTCCCGGATGAGGCGGACTCCCCTTCCACCCGATCCTCTACCAGTAGTAGGGGCGCGAGAGGTACCCCGTGCTGGCAGCGACCCAGCACTGGGAGTAACTCCCCTACCCCTGCTGCCACGACCACGGATGCTGCTCATGCTGATATGGGGGGGTGGGTAAACTTTATTGGGGGGGGGGGTAAATGTGATAATAGAAAAAACAGGCGCGCAGACAAACAACTAGTAGCTATGCCACTAAACAACAATTAAACGAAAGGTAAATTTTTTTAAATTTTTTTTTTTTTTTAAACTAACTAACTGACTGACAGACAACAGACAAAAACTGACTGGGCAACGAATAAGAGCAATAAAGAAACTAATATAGATAGAACAGTGACTCTGCTAACACAGCAGAGCCAGAGATCTGAATAAACTAAAAATAACTTTTTTTTTTTTTTTTTTTTTTATAAAACAGATAACTATCTAACTAAATAAACACACTAAACTAAGCTAGCTAGCTTACAGAGGTGTACAAGTACACTCAAACCTATCTATCTAACACTAAATGAAACTGGAACACAAACACACAAATAGTAGCTTTAAAAAAAGCTGTTTGGTCTCTTCTTGCTTTTAAAAAAGCAGTTTAGAAATATAAGCACTAGCAGCTGCTAATACTCAAATGAACTGAACACTGAACAGGAGCACAGAACTGAAAGGCACTGCAATGCTGATGCAATATAACACAGAGCACAGAAACACTTCTCCCTCTATATCCACCTTGTGAATCTGCAATGAGCACATGCTGGCACTTAGTTTATATAATGGTCGTGAGGCAGCTTCCTATTGGTTGATGTGGAGGTTGCTAACCTCTGACACCTGTGGAAATGGAACTCTGATTGGCTGTGATGTGAATGAAGGGCGGGGAAAAAAATCGCGCGATATTGCTATTGCCGAATATTCGCATTGCGAATATTCGGCAGCATAAAAGGATCACATGCGCTACTCGGCCCAGGGTCCCTCTAATCATACCACCATTGCTTTTACACGTCGATGGAGATCACTAGCATGTGATCTGTGTTAAAAAAAATTTGAGAAAAATCCGAATATTCGACATTGCGAATATTCGGCACAATATTCGAGATATTGCGCGATTTCTCGAATATGCAATATTCGAGCCGAATATTCGCAATTCGAATATTCGTGAGCAACACTACTTATTAGGTGCCGATTTGGTGACTGCCCTCCACCTCGGTCCCCTTCAGCTTCCCCTCCAGGGTGCCTTCCTCTCTCCCCCCCCCCTTTCCCCTCAGTGGGAACCCACCTTGCTCCACCTACAACTGTGAGTCCTTGTAGGCCCCCCCTCCACGTGCCTCGGAGGGATTTGGCGGAGAGCTGGCCCCCCCAGTCTCGGTGGTACCCACTCAGGAACTTGTCTGTGGACTAATTCTGGCTCTGTATACCAACTAAACAGCACACTGCGAATGGGTAACTATAATTGGATGAAGATATATATACAATAATGTGAAAAATAGATTATTATTATGCCTTACTGCTATAATTGTTGTTACAGTTGCACCTTATTCTCTGAAGAAGACCCATTGAAGGGTTGAAACGCGTCAGAATACACCTGACCCACCAGTTAACCATTCATGTTAATTGTTTGTCATGTTCATTTGGTGCATACCCCATGTGCAGTTGCTTTCCATGTACACAATACCAGAGCCAATTTGTATTTTATAAATTTTATTCATTAAATATTTTTTTCTACTCATATATTACTTTGTTGAGCACTTCATTACCCGTTCCCATCCCTATGATATGACCACCTGATTGCTGCCTAAAAACCCCAACGGGGAACTCCCTTCTCTTTTTCTCTCATTCCAGGGGTGAGCAGCACTTTCCCCACCCCCACTGTGTCTTATCAAAAATTTTTTCAAAAAAAATTTTTTTCTGCTGCTGTCTGCTGTGCCTCCTATGTTCATTCCTCCAGAGTTGTGTCTCAATAATACAGAAGATGCGTTACTGGCCAGATCACAAGGTGAAAACAGAGAGAAAAAAAGGCCAAAGAAAAGAAAATAGATGCAGCCACCACATGTAATGACTGTTAAGCTGCAATATAATACATTTTTGGCTTGAGGGTTTAATACCTCTTTCAGTTTTGCTCCTAAAACATACTAGTAGAATAATTCACTTGCACTCAAACTGGCCCTACTGGTTTGTCTGTAAGTGGTAGTAATATTAGACTCTAAGTTCCTTTGGGACACGAAATGATGCAAATTATCTGTGTACTTTGTAAAGCACTGAATAGTCGTTGGCATTGTTCTTCATAATTAGAATAAATATAGTTATTAAAGGATAGATTTACCTGGCTGTAACTCATTGCAGCATTACAGCCGGCTTCCCACTGCACATGTGTAGGCTGCACTGTACAATCCGAATGCTCCCACAGTCTCATGGGACCTGTGACATGTCCTAAGAAGGTGCAGACAGGGGACGAACTTCCAGTGGAATCGCCTAGGCCAGTGATGGCAAACCTTGGCACCCCTAATGTTTTGGAACTATATTTCCCATGATGCTCAATTACACTACAGAGTCTATAAGCATCACGGAAGATGTAGTTCCAAAACATCTGGGATGCCAAGGTACGTCATCACTTGCCTAGGCTATCAGATCGGAAGTGGGAAAGGGTACCTACCAAAACTAGGTACTCGCCCCCCCCCCACAACAAAATGTCCAAAATTGTTAGAGGAGGGGGGAGGGGGGACACAAAGCAGAACTTCCCACTTAGAGTGAAGTACTACTGTAAGTATAAAGAGGAAACGATACAGACACCTAGTGATGTAATATGTAAATAGTCTTACTTCCAAATACAGCAAAGTGGGAATACCTTGTGTATCTTAACCCAATATTTTTTTTCCATTATGTGACCTTTCATTAGATAACTGGACAGGTCCATATCTCCTTCCTATATAACTGCTGCTGAGGATGTTCATGCAGGTAAACAAAATCATACGTGGGTGGGACTTTACTGTATATATACAGTAGCTTTAAATATTATTTTAGTAGCAGCATTATTTTTTCCTATACTTATGTCTTCTATACCTAACTTATGTCATATATAAAATAACTAAATTAAGCTTTTATGATGTAGCTTCTCTGAAATACTTATAATCATACTTTTTTTTTACTACATATTTACTAAGCAAATTTACACGCCCAAGAATACTCAAACAAATACTAAATAACAGCAATCCTATAAAAGAACACTGAACTAGCAAGAAGCTCCATGAAAAGATTACAAATACAGAAATTGATGTAATATAAATCCCCTCCTCACAATGTGATCAGAATTACTATGCTTGCTTCGTGTTTTCCATCAAACATCTAGGTTTTCAGAATATCTGAGTTGCATTCAAGAGAACACTAAAGTTGTCAGTCACAAAAACTTCTGAAGCTTGAGAACTTTCCATTGAAGAATTTTTTTTCTTTATAACATTTCCATTTTCTTTCTCTTGAAGTTTATGTCGGTTTGGGCCATTTAGGACAACTTTACTGGGTGGCATGACCATAAAATGGAGAACAAAGGGAAGCGTAATGACAAACTTTCATGTCTCTCGTTCATCTGGAATAGTATGGTTTGGGTTCCCTCTTGGAAAACGTCCATCTCCCTTGAAAAACCCCTTCTAAAACTCCGTCATGCTCTTAAAAGGTTTCCAATATTAAAGTAGCTTCATCACGTTGATTGCTAGTTGGTTAGAAAAGTAATCACGTAGTTCGCTGTCTACATCTGCTATTGATGATATAGATTGCTTTACGTATGCATTAAAATCAGATGACATAGTTTGTCTGAAAGCCGATTAAGTTATGGAAGCTACATAAAAAGTTCATATTTTATTTCTTTGTTGCTAGAAAATAGTAAAAACACATGTCATCTTAAAGGAGATACACATTTGACATTTGTCAAATGTCATTTAATGATACATGTCAAATTATGAAATATGAGAGGGTATCTATTTGGCTTGTCTTATGTTTGACTGCATGTTGCACGAGATATGTGCATGGCTATGCATAAAAGTCCTCTTCTCCTTATGTTAATTTCATAGTTTATATTTACCTGTCACATAGTTGCCCTAACTAATAAGTCTTGAAGTGTAAGAAAAGTCAAAACTTTGTTTTTTTGGTTTTGGGTAAATATTGTAGGGTTAGAAGCTATGTCAAGTTTTTATTGTTGTCTGTGTCCCTGCTGCAAATATTCAACCATTTTATTAATCATGGTGACCATTGCTTTTAGTACAGAAAGTGATGCAAAATTCACCTTTTTTGAGTTGTTGAGCTGTTACAGGAACAGGAGTTCAGAAAAAAATCTTCCAATATGGAAACCTGTTATGACCAGAACTGTCTAATGCCCTGTACACGCGATTGGACCTTTGTCCGACCAAATCCACATCAGGAAAATATATGTCCCCCAAAAATATATAAAAAAAATAAAAATAATTCCCTCAGTTTAGACTGATACATATTATTCTATATATTATTGTTAAAAAAAATTGCAACAAGCGTTTATTGATTGGTTTGCGCAAACGTTATAGCGTCTACAAAATAGATATTTTTTTTTTACTAGTAATGGCGGCAATCAGTGATTTTAATCGTGACTGCGACATTATGGCCGACACATCGGACACTTTTGACACATTTTTGGGACCATTGTCATTTTTACAACGCTATAAAAATGCACTGTTACTGTTAAAATGACACTGGCAGTGAAGGGGTTACCCACTAGGTGGCGCTGTAGGGATTAAGTGTGCCTAGGGATGTGTTCTAACTGTAGGGGGGATGGGCTATGTGTGACAAGACAGTGATCACCGCTTCCGATTACAGGAAGCGGTGTACACTGTCCTGTCACTAGGAAGACTGGGGAAATGCTAGTTTACCTAAGCATTTCACCTTTCTTCCTCACCGTGACACGATTGTCGGTATGCCGTCGGACAACGAGACCGTGGGACCAGAGGTCAGAGTCACCACGCTTGCGACGACGTGAGCGCGTCGACGTTGCCGCTTCTTAAAGGGGATGTATATATACGTCCTTGTGCCTGCCCGTGCCATTCTGCCGACATATATATGCGTGCGGCGGTCGGCATGTGGGTAAATATGTGATAAATATTGCCAATTACTTTGCATCCAGGTCTGTAATGTTGTCTTTAGGCTGGCCATAAATGGATCGAGAAAAAGGTTTTAAATGTATATATATTTTAAATAGACCTTTATATGCCAGCAAGGTGTAATGCATGGGGGGGGTTGAATATCATATAGTTCAACCGATAGTTTTTTTTTTTTTAATCATTGTGATTAATTGTTGATTGGTTTTAAATAGGTCTTTTCACAGTATGCTTATCATTTTCTCTATATTAAAATAAACGTTGAATGTTAACAAAATGTGAATGACATCAAACTATTAGCTTATCAGCATTGCTTGTGGTTTTTGCTGTACCTTGATCGTGTTGGCCTGCCAAAAAGGACAGTGTAAGTAGTAACCTGTGGTTTTCGATCGATGGAGGGGTCACTTAAGGATGACTCAGACACAGTGGCCATCAGATATCTGTGAGATTGTGTTCGTCTGCAGAATAGCTCTTCCTCTCTCCCAGCTTTTGATGCCTTCGGGCTGTAGAGTGAGGACTGACCTGACAGCTGTTCATCCTGTGGGAGTCATAGAAGATACACATGAATCTCTCTAGCCCTATGCTTTTACAACATTTTATCTGAAAGATGAACAATAAAAGTTATATATTTCTGGTGTTACAATGGGAAAAAATATACTTTAAGATAGCAAAGCAAAATGTCCACCCCACAGGCTATAGGGAAAGCCAAATATTGCCAAAGGCTAACTCAAAGAGGTACCCGCACAAACACTAAAGTCATGTTATTCTAAACACAAACTTATAGCATCTGTTTTACATGAAGATTGTATTCAGATGGCAATCCAGATATCTCAGTGTAAAGATCAGGCTTTTTTTTTTTTTTTCCTGTCCACATCAATTGTATTAAACCCAGTCTTACATTTACAGGCAAGAACAAAACAAAAGCAAAACAAAATCTATTTTAGAAATTTCTAGCAAAGAATGTCATCTAAACAGTTACACAAAACACATGCAAGGAAAAAAAAAATCATAGAAACAGCACTGATAAAAAGAGATGAAGAAAAAAAAAAAAACAATAGTCTGATGTAAATTATAGCTACAAAAATAATGTTTTCAGAGTTTGGGAAATGGTTGAAAATTATAAATGACCTTTTAAATTCAGCCAATTAACACAGAAAAGCCAGCATATGAATCATGCGTTGAAAAAAAGAGTTGTAACTTCTATTTGAAGGCTTACCAATAACAATAAACATTGCTTTGTAAAAAAATAAAAATGTTATTCTAGGCAAATGGTGATAATTCATCTTCTGTAAGAAAAACTGAGCTAATTGAAACAAACTTTGTAGCCTCTATTAATGCCATTTGTATATATGCCACTAGTTATAAAATGACGTTGAAAGCCGACGCTGTTCTCAACAACACCACAGTTTCCCAGTTTTATGTACTTTTTAATTTCCTCTTTGGAAAATCTGTTCTTCATAAAAAAGCACTGCTAAAGAAAATGTGGAAAAAGTTGATTCATTCCATATTTACATTCCTGCTAGTACCTGGAAATGAACCAGTTAGAGCTGAGAGCCAGACCAGGAATGGTATCAGGGCTCATCTTCCTATAGGCAATGCTGACTAGACAGATGGGTTATTTTTTAACCCATTCAGCCCGGAGAAGTTTGGCTGCCAAATGACTGGGCCATTTTCTGCGATTCGGCTCTGAGTCGCTTTAACTAAAAAAGGCGATGTCAAGCGACATGGCTCCCAAACAAGATTGACGTCCTTTTTTTCACAGAAATAGAGTTTTCTTTTGGTGGCATTTGATCACCTCTGCGGTTTTTATTTTTTGCATTATAAACAAAAAAACTAGCGACAATTTTGAAAAAAAAAAAAGCAATATTTTTTACTTTTTGCTATAATAAAATATCCCCAAAATATATATATATAACAAATGTTTTTCCTCAGTTTAGGCCTATATGTATTCTTCTACATTTTTTTGGTAAAAAAAAATGCAATAAGTGTATATTGATTGGTTTGCACAAAAGTTAAAGGCCCAGATTCACAGAGCAATTACGCCTGTCTAACTGGTGTTAGACAGGAGTAATTTCAAATTCCGCGCGCCGTATCACTAGTTTGAATCCTCAAACCATGATACGGCGGCTTCGGGCTTCGATCCGAGATCCGGGCTTCGGATCTACGCTGCGATATTTTTGCGGCCGCTGGGAGGAGTTTGCGTCGTTTTCATGCGTCGGGATATGCAAATGAGTTTTTACGGCGATCCACGAAGATACGAGCGGTCTTCGCAATCGCTTTCGTCTATTTTTTCTACATACTGTTAGACCAGCTTTTTGCTGGTCTAACGGTGCGTAGCCCATGTTAAGTATGGCCGTCGTTCCCGCGTCGAATTTAAAAATTTTTTTTTTTTTTTTACGTAACTCGTTCGGGAATAGGAATGTCCGTAAACGACGCTACTCAAGAAAAAATGACGTAACGACGTGATTTCGCGCAATGCACGGCGGGAAATTTCTGAACGGAGCATGCGCAGTTCGATCGCCGCGGGAACGCGCCTATTTTAAATGCTTCACGCCCCCTACTCGCGTAGATGGATTGCGCCGCGAGAAATACACTACGCCGTCGTTTACTGGACAAAATCTACCTGGATTCCGCGTAGAGCCAGGTAAAATACGGCGGCGTAGTGTATTTGGGAAACGCTACGATAATCTAATTCTATGTGAATCTGGCCCATAGAGTCTACAAAATATGGAATAGTTCTTATGGCATTTTTATTAATATTTTTTTTTTAATGGTTATGGCGGCGATCTGCAATTTTTATCGTGACTGCGACATTATGGCACCATTTTGGAACCATGGTCATTTATACAGCGATCAGTGCTAAAAAAATGCACTGATCGCTGTGTGAATGACACTGGCAGGGAAGGGGTTAACCACTAAAGGGCGAGGAAGGGGTTAAGTGTGTCCTAGGTAGTGCTTCAAACTGTGTGGGGGCTGGGCTACATGTGACACACTATTGATCACTGCTCCTCATGACAGGGAGCAGAACATCAGTGCCCTGTCACAAGGCAGAACAGAGAGATGCCTCGTTTACACTGGCATTCCCCCGTTCTGCAGCTCCGTGACAGGATTGCGGGACACCGGCGGACATCAAGCTTGCGGCATGGTGGTAATTTCAAAGCAACATACCCATACGTTGCTTTGCGCATACCAGCCATTCTGCTTGGCTGGTGGCAGTCGGCAAGTGGTTAAACTGTGTATAATGTTTCCATCATCCATTTAATACCAGCTATAGCTTTAAAGGATAAGTTCACCTTTGTAAAAAAATAAAAATAAATGTGCATCTTTTTGCAGGTAAGAAAACTTTGGGCCAGATTCTCGTACAATCCGCGGTGGCGTAGCGTAAGCCATTTACACTACGCCGCCGCAACTTACTGGAGCAAGTGCCGTATTCTCAAAGCACTTGCTCCGTAATTTGCGGCGGCGTAGTGTAAATGGCCCGTCGTAAGGACGCGTAATTCAAAGGGGCGGCTTGTATTTAAATTAAGCGCGCCTCCGCGCCGATCGAACTGCGCATGCGCCAGCCGTAAAAATAGCCCAGTGCGCATTCTTCAGCTCACGTCGGAAAACGTCAATGAAGCTGACGTGAGCGTCATTTACGTAAAGCCCTATTCGCAAACTACTTAGTAAAACGACGTCAACGACGGAAAAAGACGACGCTGTCCCGACGCCATACTTAACATGGCATACGACGTACCTTCGTAAAATTACCCCACATATAGCAGGGGTAAGTTTACGCTTACGGAAACAACGTAAACGACGACGAGGCGGCGCAAAATCGTTCGGGAATCGGCGTATCAGGCTCATTTGCATAGTCAAATGAGAAATTGACGTAAACGCCACCTAGTGGCCGGCGTAACATTACATTTAAGATCCGACGGTGTAAGATTATTACGCCAGTCGGATCTTAGTGTAATTCCGGCGTATCTTGTTTTCTGGATAGAAAACAATGATACGCCGGTGGGAAATTCGAATTACGCCGATGTATCTGTAGATACAACAGCGTAATTCTTTTGAGAATCTGGCCCTTTATGTTTTTCTAACTAGAAGCCTGCAAAGCATTGCATCCATGATCAGAAGATTGCAGGTGCACTGTCAGTGTAAGCTATTACACAATGGGGTTTATTTACTAAAAGCAAATCCACTTTGCACTGCAAGTGCACTTGGAAGTGCAGTCGCCGTAGATCTGACGGGGACATGCAAGGAAAATAAAAAACAGCATTTTTGCTTGCACATGATTGGATGATAAAATCAGCAGAGCTTCCCCTCAGATCTAAAGCCATCTACAGTGACTGCACTCGCAATGCACTTGTAGTGCAGCGTGGATTTGCCTTTACTCAACCCCAAGGTAAATCAACCCCAATGTGACAGGAAGAAACAATTAATTATTTAGAGCACTTAACAGCGCTCTAGTAGTTCATTGAGAACTACAGGCCCGACAGCCGCAAAGGCTGAAGTACTTGTAGTTCTCCCATTCACAGAACTCTGTGAATATATTACATGGTAATGTGCGCAGAGCCCCACATGGCCGTGTTTTTATTTTAATTGTGACAGCGAGTTTGGGGAGACGCCCCCTGGCTTGCAGTCACTAGAGGCAACGGGTCGGGGAGAGGCTGCAGCAGTGGGAACATGTTACAAAGATGAGCAAGCCATGCTCTCAAATGAACTGTGAAGCCATCAAATGGTTGGTGTCATAACTGATCATGTGCAGCAACATAGTAAATACTGATCAAACAGAAGCTAAGATGGCAGATTCCATGGCTGTAAAAAAATAGGAGGGTTTAGTTCCACTTTAAGCTGGCCTATGGACTGAACAGAAGAAATCTAACAAATACCTTCATTCACACTAAAATTCACAGATGGACAAACCTCCCACTGCAGCTATTGTATATGTAATCTGTACAAGTATATATGTATACTGTATATGGTATGTATTGTATTGAAACCCAAACAGTGCCTGCATCTGATTGGATGTAGGCACTAATTGGCTCAAAATTTTTCACTCAACTATTTTAATTTTCCATTGCATGATATCGGGCAAAGTGATGCCAACAAGGACACCCACTGATTGCATTAAAACTGATTCATTAGGAATATTGACCAGCTTTACAATAGATGCTGCTCCTAGATGTTCTAAAGTTTTAGACCCCTTGCACACTGGGGTGTTTTTCAATGCTTCCCCTGGAGCCCCAGTGTGAGAGCTCGAGTGCTTTCACACTGGGGCGGTGTGCTCACAGGACGTTAGAAAAAGTCCTGCAAGCAGCATCTTTCTGCGAATACACCGCCCCTTCACCGCCCCTGCCATTGGAATCAATAGCGCCTGCAATTTGCCTGCAAAGAGCAGGGGTGCTTTGCGGGCACTATTAACCCTTTATTTGGCTGTTAGCGGGGGTTTAAAGCACTGCTAAAATTAGCGGCGCTTTACCGATAGTGCCCACCCCCTGCTTCAGTGTTAAAGTAGCTTTAGATTGCAGCAGAATCAGCAGGTCCTCTGAAAACTGCCCCTTAAATCCAGATTTAGGGCACTTTCACACTGGGGCGGGGTGGGGGTTCCTCGGCTAGTTTTTCAGGTGCTTTACAGACGCTATTTTTAGCCCAAAAGTGCCTGAAAAAAGCCCCAGTGTGAAAGTGGGATTTAGAAGAAGAGTGAATACCCTGCGCTGCCAGATAAGTATGAATGATAGCAGCTAACACAACTTTTTCAAAAAAGCAAAAAACAAAGGAATACAAAAGTGTAGCGCTGAAATGACTAGGTGAAAATCAATACCATACAATATATGTTACAACATGTAAACAGTGAAAAATAAATGTGCATATAAGTCCTTCTAATGAAAGAAACAGCTATTGTGCCTGTCTGGCACGTAGTGCAAGTGGACAATTGCACCAGAAAATCCTGGTAGTCCTAAAAAAGTTTGTCTGGTGATTGAATCAAGTGAGTGAGTAACTGAACGTGAAAATTTGTGACTTCTTCAACGTGATGATCCCACCACCTAAAGAATTGCAGGCTTACCAGAACGTGTGGACCAATGGTGACATATGCCACAAGAGGTCAAACAAGGCTTTGAATGACGAATGTCATGAACAGTCCTCAGCAGGAAACATGCGCCCAATCAGTCAGGATGTCTTGCAATGGGATAGGATAGGCTGGAAACTGTACTTATTTTGAAATCACCATTGGTAGGCTCGATACGTTAAAAGTGCATGTAGAAAAGAAAAGAGGGTGGCCACATAGCGTAATTCCGTTTAACTAAAATTAGGTATTTATTCACAGCTAACAAACTCAAACTTTGACTGGATTGAAAAGGTCCTTGCAAGTAAAATTAGGCGACAGTGGAGTCCTCCCGATGCGTTTCGTGGTCAAAGCACATCGTCTGGGGTCAATATAAGTACAGTTTCCAGCCTATCCTATCCCATTGCAAGACATCCTGACTGATCGGGCACATGTTTCCTGCTGAGGACTGTTCATGACATCCGTCATTCAAAGCCTTGTTTGACCTCTTGTGGCATATGTCACCATTGGTCAACACGTTCTGGTAAGCCTGCAATTCTTTAGGTGGTGGGATCGTCACATTGAAGAAGTCACAAATTTTCACGTTCAGTTACTCACTCACTTGATTCAATCACCAGACAAACTTTTTTAGGACTACCAGGATTTTCTGGTGCAATTGTCCACTTGCACTACGTGCCAGACAGGCACAATAGCTGTTTCTTTCATTAGAAGGACTTATATGCACATTTATTTTTCACTGTTTACATGTTGTAACATATATTGTATGGTATTGATTTTCACCTAGTCATTTCAGCGCTACACTTTTGTATTCCTTTGAAAGTGGGATTTAACATGGCATTTTTTCCCTTTTCATTTTCCTTTGCAGGGTCCCCGTTGAGCCCCATCAGAGCCATTATTTTATGCAGGCTACTGACCAATGTGTGGATACTGTCTATACGGACACATAAAAGTGAGGCGATTAACAGTGAAAATGGGAAATATATATATATATATATATATATATATATATATTGCCAGTGTGACAGTGCTAACAGGGGTGCATCTCAGCGCAGGCAGGGCTCTTAGATCTGCAAAATGTTCTGAACGACCATGCACTTTGCTGGTGCAGTCACTTGGACATGTAGACCCAATGAATATATTCTGCTGAATGGAAGTTCCGGGAAGCAGTGCACAGGAAGAGGGAGGTTGCAGTTGCATGATGGCAGAAAATACATTTTTATGAATGGTTTATGAGGACATTTTTTACCATACTGTAATAAGCAAATGATTACTGATGTGTTGATGTTTAAACAAAAGAGGCTTTAGTACTACTTAAATTGAACTTTCCAAAACACAGCTGTGGTGCTTTCTAGATAGTATTACTAGCTAACTGATTACACTTGTTTCCTGGAATTTTCTTTAAAGTGACAGCCATCATTAGTAATTTAGCATTAAAATCTGTATTCTAAACACTGGAGCTCAAGGGTTCCTTAAAGGCTGTATGTAAGAAGGTCTCTGCTTTTTAAATGATTTTGTAAATGATTTTTGAATGCAACCCTCTTCAAAGGAGTGCTTTCAGCAAAGATTAAAAATGCTGTTGAAATGCTTTGTAAATGCTTGTGGAACGCAATTTACTTCAGGGTAATGTTTTAAGTCAAGATTTAAAAATGCTGTGTGTACGAGACCTAAAGCAATAAGCAATAATGCTTATTCCATTCATATTACTAAATATAAATGGTTACGTATGATAAAAATCACTTTAAAATAACATTCGTACAGTAATAAGACCTCTACCAATGCAGGAATAAAAATCTAAACATTTTAGATATCAAACATTCTTACAATTGGGGAGGTTTATTAAAAGAATATTTTTTATAGTTGGGCTAGGAACATTGTGTGTACTTGGTGCTTCCCGCCTCCTGGGATACTTACATTAAATAGCCGAGTAGGGCCGGTGGTTCTATGCATCACCTGTGATAGTTGCCTGTACTTGGAAGAGGTAGCCAGATGAGAAAGACCAAGGTGGCTGTGCGGGACCTGCTGTATGGCACCCAAACAGAGGATCATAGATGGATTAGCTGTAGGGGTGAGCATGTGTTTTGAAGAGAGCAAAACACTACAGGTTGGAGGGAAAAAAACACGTGTGGAGGTAGATAAGTATCTCTTTAACCTTAATATTAAAAATATAATACCGTATATTGCAGCTTACAATCCTTAAATCTGTTGGCTGCATTTGTTTTCTTTTTTTAGAACTAATTACATTTTCTGCAAGTACCTATTGATCGTGTCAGTAATCTTATGTCCTTCCCATACACTGAACTGGAATTTTAAAGAAATGTAGGCTTTCTCAGCTAGCTTCTGTGAACTACAAAGCAGTGCCCTTTCGTGTAATGGAGAGTAGTAGACAGGGAGTGCTTGCAATCCAAATGAGGAGCGCTGCTAAGGACGGCAACTCTACTCCTCCAAAGATATAATTCAGTATGTGAATGTTGTCACTCTAGGACACGATCTGTGTTATTGGCAGAAACACCAGTTGATAAAGTATAGAAGACAGGAACATTCAAGGAAGTAGCTTTTTTAGAAGGAGGTCAGCAATGGTAGCCCCTATATTTCTATCTATTTTTTTTTCACTATATCATATGTTAGGACATCATAAAAAAAGAAACTTACAAAAATAAAATGTTGCTTCCCCTTGGTACATTAGTGGAAAACAACAAAAATGCGGAAAATCATTTCATGAACCTATCATGCTGCTCATTCAGAGCAAATTAACAGGTTTTCCTGATAGCTAGCCCTTATCCCATTGATGTTTACCTTCCCCCCACTGTAGGAACCCTGGGTAGAAAATTCTGCATGGGGCTAATGACCTTCTCTTTCTCCCCACATAACAACACTCAGGCTTGGTCATTGGTTGTTCAGGCAGCATGCATTGCACTGTAATAGGAAAGGGAGAAGGTCACATGCACCTTATATCTAGAAGAACACGGTATCCGCAAATTCTGCAGTGTGTGTGTGTGTTTATGTGGACAGGTTGGGGGCAGAGGAGGTTTGTTATTAAAGTAACCTGTCAATTAGCCCATTCAGGATTTATTTAAATGAGAAGTATGGCCAAACCTTTTTTTGCTGTACCCTTTGAGTTACAGGGGTACATTTACTATTGTACTCCTGTGACATAGAGTCAGATGACACCATGCTATTGCCCACTATCAACTGACAGGGCATAGCCATGCCAGGCTCAGCAAGGATCCTGACCATTATTTCTTTCTCGTACATCACGGGACACAGAGCGGCATATTCATTACTATATGGGTTATATGGAGTACCTTCAGGTGTGGACACTGGCAATCTCAAACAGGAAGTCCCCTCCCTATATAACCCCCTCCCCTAGAGGGAGTCCCTCAGTTTTTTCGCCAGTGTCTTAGGTGTTGGTCACGGAATAGCTTTGCTCCACATCCTTGGGATTAAGGGCGGGCTAACCGGATCTGTCCAAGGAGCCTCAGTGCCAAAGTGGACAGTACCCGGGCCCCAAGCCGTGGGGTTTTGCCTATAATGCTCCTCTTTGGAGGGCTGGACCCTGGGCCCAGGACTTGGAGTTTGTAAAAACCATAAGTTCCTGCTTGCCAGGGTGCTATATAGGTCCAGGACAGTGGGTACCTTCATAGGACCCCAGGGCCTGAAGATCTACTACGCTACCCACGGAGATGGGAGAAGATTGGATCAGTTTGCTGGACAAACATCCTGCTGCATGGAGCAGGTAAGGGGGAGCCTGCGGGACTTGGTTCGACAGCAGGCTCTCCGGGGTAACCTAAAAGGGGGGATAGCCTAAGTATGCTCTGCATGGGCAACCTTGTTCACTATGTCTGAGAGAGACAGGATGACACCCTTTCTCCCCCATCACTAGGTTCCCCTGTCTAAAAAAGGTGTTGCTAGCTAAACCTGCTGTTTTCTTCCTAGGGCTAGTAAGGATCCCTAGGGGCCTTTGGAGAGTCCTACCTGGCCGGGGGGTTGAATCTGCCGCCTGTTTCTGCGTTCCTGGATCTCCAGCAGCGCGGCTCCTCCATGTTCCTCCTGTTTCCGGCATACGCGCGCGCGCGTGCGCGCGCACGTCTTATAGGCGCCGTTCAGACAGGAGGGCGGGGGGGGGCGTGCCTGCGGCGTCATACAGGAGGCGCGCCTTTGTGCTGTTATAGACAACAGGCATTGTCAGTGCTCAGTCTGAGGCTGATTTTCAGAAGGAGAGGACGCAGAGCGGCAGAACAGTGACTCCCGGTGGCGGAAGAGGGGTAGTTCATGCTGGACTTTGTTCCAATGCCTTTTTTGTTAAGCCAAAAAATTCCCCTTTTTGCAGCAGGTTGGAGGCTGGCAAACTAAGTTTGGGGTCACTGTATGTTGTAAAAAGAAAATATATAATATATATTTAAAAAAAACAAAAAAAAAAAACAACATACGGGATCCCATCAGTTTTTGGGCATTAGTGATCTATTGTCCCCTAAACTCTGGTTTTGTACTCCTGGCCACTACAGTCTGTTGTGTGGGCGGAGTCCCTCGATTTTGTATTATGGCTTCCAAAGGTTCGGGGTCAAAGGGTACAAAAAAGACCAAAAAACAAAAGGGTTCCCTTTCTGATTCTGATGATATGCCGAAGACTCCCAGACAGAAAGACTGTGAGTACAGTCTTTGACGGACATGGTCCGCTCGGCATTTAGTTTACCATTGCCAGAGCCTCAGGTTCCTCCGGTATCCTCTCTGGGCTCTTTGAAAGCTCCGTTAAGCAACGCAGTTTTTCCGGTCCATCCTCTTTTAGAGGAATTGATCTTTCGGGATTGGGTACGGCCGGACAGGATTTTTCTGCCACCGAAAAGATTTGCGGTCATTTACCCCATGGAGGAAAAATTCTCCAAGAGGTGGAGGCTCCCAGTAGTGGATGCAGCCATCTCATGTGTGAATAAATCACTAACTTGCCCGGTGGAAAACATACATATGTTTAAAGATCCGGTTGATAAAAGATTAGAGACACTTTTAAAAGCATCCTTTGCTACGGCAGGAGCAGTGGTGCAGCCAGCGGTGGCTGCGATTGGTGTTTGTCAGGCGTTAAAAGACCAGACAAAGGAAATGTTAAAGGACATGCCTACCCATCAAGCAGAAGAGTTTTCTGACATTCCCAGAGCTCTGTGTTTTGCTGTAGAGGCTATAAAAGATTCCATCCAGCAGGCCTCTCGTTTATCACTATTTTTGGTGCACATGAGAAGGCTCTTATGGTTGAAGAACTGGGCGGCGGAGCCCCCATGCAAAAAGCTTCTGGCAGGGTTTCCCTTCCATGGAGGACGACTCTTCGGAGAGGATCTGGATAAATATATTCAGACTATTTCAAATGGCAAGAGTACCCTTTTACCGGTCAAAAAGACATTCCGGGCTCCTACATTTAAAAGGCAGCTCTTTCCTGTCTCGGGGCCCTCAAATTCCAGGCAGTATCGACGGCCGCCTGCACGATCCAACGTTAACAGTAGATCGCAGGGACAGGCCCCTGGGGGTAAGAGGCCATGGTATCGCAAGCCAACAAAGACAGCCCCTAAGTCTGCCTTATGAAGGGGCGCCCCCACTCTCGCGGGTGGGGGGAAGGCTTCGTTTCTTCTCAGAAGTTTGGGAAGCCAAGATCCCCGACAAATGGGTCCGGGCATCGGTAACCACAGGTTACAGACTGGAGTTTCTAAAATATCCTCCGCCTCATTTTCAAGTATCAAGGCTACCAACGGATCCAGCAAGGAAGGCCTCAATGCTGGCAGCTTTGGATCACCTGCTTTGCCAGGACGTAATTATAGAAGTGCCAGCCCAAGAGCAAGGGCTAGGTTTCTATTCCAATCTCTTTGTCATACCAAAGCCCAACGGCGATGTCAGGCCAATCTTGGACCTAAAGAGGTTAAACGGTTACCTAAGGGTTCGTTCCTTCCGGATGGAATCCATCCGGTCAGCAGCCGCCGCGCTTCAGAAGGACGATTTTCTGGCCTCCATAGACATAAAGGATGCTTACCTTCATGTACCAATCTTTCAGTTGCATCAAAGATTTTTACGCTTCGCGGTGGGGCAGCGACACTTCCAATTCAGGGCGCTCCCCTTCGGGCTGGCCACGGCCCCCCGGGTATTCACGAAGATCCTAGCCCCAGTTCTGGCCAATTTAAGGATCCAGGGGGTCACAGTCCTAGCATACTTGGACGACCTTTTAATCATAGATCACTCACGGCCGGGTCTGCAAAGGGCAGTAAACCTCACGGTTCGGTACCTCGAAGAATTCAGCTGGGTCCTAAACCGGGAAAGTCAGCATTCCAGCCTACAAAGCAGTTGGAATACCTCGGCATGAGGTTAGACACAGAACAGCAAAGAGTGTTCCTGCCCCTGGTAAAGATCGAGGCTATCAAGGGGCTGGTTCAGTTGGTTCTAAACAAGAAAAAAACCAACTATTCGCCTGTGTATGCGATTACTAGGCAAGCTAGTGGCCACGTTCGAGGCAGTACCATACGCTCAGATCCACACTCGCGTCCTACAGGCAGCCATTCTAGCAGCCTGGGGCAAGAGGGCACATGCCTTAGAGTCCCCTTTGACGCTATCATCAAGGGTCCGACAAAGCCTGGCCTGGTGGTTGAACCCCCAGAATCTTCTAAAGGGAAAATCCTTCAGCCCTGTTGTCTGGAAGGTAGTTACCACAGACGCCAGCCTGGCAGGCTGGGGGGGCGGTCTTCGAGGGGTCCTCTCGCCAGGGAACTTGGGTGAAAGCAGAGAGGCAGCTCCCCATCAATATCTTGGAGATCAGAGCTGCTCGCCTAGCCCTTCTGGCATGGACCTCCAGATTAAAGGGGTTCCCGGTGAGAATCCAGTCAGACAATGCCACGGCGGTGGCATACATAAACCACCAAAGGGGGAACCAGGAGTCGGGCCGCTCAGAGGGAGGTAAGCTTGATTTTTCAGTGGGCAGAGGTTCATGTACCCTGCATTTCGGCGATATTCATTCCCGGAGTGGACAACCTGCAGGCAGACTTCTTAAGTCGCCAGAGTCTGTCGCCAGGGGAGTGGTCTCTGCATCCCCAGGTCTTTCAGACAATCTGCCAGAGGTGGGGAATGCCAGACGTAGATATAATGGCATCCAGGTTCAACAAGAAACTAGACAGGTTCGTGTCTCGAACGAGGGATCCTATGGCCTGCGGAACCGATGCGTTGGTTGGCCCTTGGCATCAATTCAAACTTCTATATGCATTCCCTCCGCTACAGTTACTCCCTCGCCTGTTGCGCAGGATCAGAGTGGAGCACAAGCCAGTCATTCTAGTAGCTCCGGCTTGGCCCCGGAGGGCTTGGTACTCACTAGTCCTGAAGATGGCAGTGGGAGACCCTTGGACTCTTCCTCTACAACCAGACCTACTCTCACAAGGCCGATCCTCCACCCTACATTACGGCGTCTAAATTTGACGGCCTGGAGGCTGAATCCCTGATTCTCAGGGGTAGAGGTCTGTCTAGGCAGGTAATCCCTACCCTGATTAGGGCTAGAAAGCCGGTCTCCAGGGTGATTTATTACAGGGTGTGGAGGAACTACGTAGGCTGGTGTGAATCCAAAAGATGGAATTCCCGCAAATATACTATTGATAGGGTGTTAAGGTTTCTCCAGCTAGGAGTGGATAAAGGCCTGGCACTAAGCACAATCAAGGGACAGATCTCAGTTCTGTCAGTGTGCTTTCTGAGGCCGCTGGCCACCCACTCGCTGGTAAAGACCTTCTTACAGGGGGTCTTGCGTTTTAATCCTCCTGTCAAGTCACCACTTTGTCCATGGGACTTAAATCTTGTTCTGTCATCCCTACAGAAACAACCTCTTGAGCCGTTGGCTGAGGTACCTTGATTTTACTGACTAGAAAGTCGGTATTTCTGATCACCATAGTTTCGGCCAGGAGAGTATCGGAATTGGCAGCCTTATCTGGTAAGGAACCATATCTCATTTTGCATAAGGATAGGGCGGGGTTCCGTCCTCATCCTTCCTTTCTACCAAAGGTTATATCCAGTTTCCACCTGAACCAGGATGTGGTACTTCCATCCTTCTTCCAAAACCCACCTCTAGAAAAGAGGGGTTGCTGCATACGTTGGATATTGTCAGGGCCGTAAGGGCCTATCTTAAAGCTACAGAGAAGGTTCGGAAAACAGATGTGGTGTTCGTTTTACCGGAAGGGCCCAAGATGGGTCAGGCAGCCGCTTGATCCACCATCGCAAGATGGATTAAACAATTAATTGTTCGGGCCTGCGGTTTGAAGAGGTGCCTCCTCCTTTGTCGGTAAAGGCCCATTCTACCAGGGCCAGGGGCACCTCCTGGGCAGCACATCATCAGATCTCTATGGCTCGAATATGCAAGGCAGCAACGTAGTCATCAGTCCACACGTTTACAAAATTTTATCAAGTGGACGTAGGAAGGAATGCGGATACAGCCTTTGGGCAGTCAGTACTACAGGTCGCGATTCAAGCTCCTCAGGATCTGAGGGGGCTCCCTTGATTTGATTTGAGATTTACATTTCTCGTTTAAGTTGGATTTACTAGTATCTGAGTATACCTCTAAAATTAAATCCTTCTTTGGAAGATGTCTCCCTCCCCTCATTAAAGCATTGCTTTCGGACATCCCATATAGTAATGAATATGCCGCTCTGTGTCCCGTGATGTACGAGAAAGAAAAAGGGATTTTTAAATACAGCTTACCTGTAAAATCCTTTTCTTGGAGTACATCACGGGACACAGAGCTCCCACCCCTCTTTTGGGTGACCATTTTGGGAGGCATACTGCTTGCTACAAAACTGAGGGACTCCCTCTAGGGGAGGGGGTTATATAGGGAGGGGACTTCCTGTTTGAGATTGCCAGTGTCCACACCTGAAGGTACTCCATATAACCCATATAGTAATGAATATGCCGCTTTGTGTCCCGTGATGTACTCCAAGAAAAGGATTTTACAGGTAAGCTGTATTTAAAAATCCCTTTTTTGCAATACACTGGGTTGCCTGATTGAAGACTGGCTTTACTTTTCAGTACATAGCCAGAACTAGACATCCCAGCTAATTTTCCAGCCTGCAATGAGCACTAGAGGAGCAGAGCAGAGAGTGGTGACTGACAATCACTGTTCTGCACTTCTAGCAGACTCAGCGGTGACTGATTAGTGGGCAGCTTTTCTGGCAATTGCTTTCCATCAGGATGGATTGTAAAAAGTGGTAATTTGGTATCCACTATATTACCAAAAGTATTGGGATGTCTGCCTTTACAAGCACATGCATTTTAATGGCATCCCAGTCTTAGTCTATAGGGTTCAATATTAAGTTGGCCCACCCTTTGCAGCTATAACCGCTTCAACTCGCGCAGAGGCGATTTGGTTCGCATGTGCCGCGCTATATAAGTTTTTCATTCATTCATTCATTCATTCATTCAATCATTCATTTGTGAGGTCAAACACTGATGTGGACAATAAGGCCTGGCTCGCAAACTGAAAGAATGGTCAAACATTCCTAAATCTTGTGGACAGCCTTCCCAGAAGAGTTTAACCACTTCCCGCCGAAGGACGTCATATGACGTCCTGGACTTTCAGTGGGGATATCTGAAAGATACCTGCAGGTACAGGCATCATTCAGATATCCATCTCTTCAGCTGGCAATGCTGTGCACCATAAGAAGGTTAATAGCAGCAGTTCCGCCACTTGATCGTTCTTTTAGGCGACGGGAGAGGACGTCCCTCCCCTCCCGCCACCATCCGGTGCTTCTCCGGGCTCTCCCGTGCCATCAGAGACCCGGAGAAACCATCTGCTGGCGCCGGATGGGAGGCCTATAGATGACTGGTAACCAGATGGTCACCAGTCATCTCTATGATCGTTGGAGGCCCGGGCGCGATGTTATGACGTCACGTACGGGTAACGGAATGTAAACAAAGCCTCAATCGTGGCTGTAAGCATGAGATTTTTTTTTCACAATCTCATGCATTCCAGCCTGGAGGAGAGATGTGGGGTCTCATTGACCCCGCATCCTTTCATAAAGAGTATCTGTCACAAACAATTCATATTAAAAGGGATGTTTACATTCCTTGTAATAGGAATAAAAGTGATAAAAAAAAAGTAAAAAAAAGTGTAAAAATAAAATAAATAAGGTAAAAAAAAAAATATGTAAACGACGTTCAAACCACACATGTGAGGTATCAACACGTGCGGTAGAGCGCCAGCAACAATTCTAGCAATAGACCTCCTCTGTAACTCTAAACTGGTAACCTGTAAAAAAAACAAAAAAACAACACCTATGGAGATTTTTAAGTACTGACGTTTGGCGCCATTCCATGAGTGTGCACAGTTTTAAAGCATGACATGTTAGGTATCTATTTACTCTGCGTAACTTCATCTTTCACATTATACAAAGAAATTGGGCCAACTTTACTGTTTTGTTATTTTTTAATTCATGAACCCGTTTTTCCCCCAAAAAAAGCGTTTGAAAATTGATTGCGCAAATACCGTGCGAGATAAAAAGTTGCAATGACCGCCATTTTATTCCATAGGGTGTCTTCTAAAAAACATATGTATATATATATATATAGTGTTTAGGGGTTCTGAGTAATTTTCTAGCAAAAAAATTATGATTTTTGAATGTAGGAGAGAAGTGCCAAAATAGGCCCGGTATGGAAGTGGTTAAGTTATTATAGCTGCAAAGGGTAGGCCAACTCAATATTGAACCCTATGGACTAAGACTGGGATGCCATTAAAGTTCATATGCGTGTAAAGGCAGGTGCAGTGGGGGAACTACCAGGGTCGCAGCAGTCACAGCTCCGTGGTGCCAACGGGATCTTCTTGGGGCTAGTTGTTCTCTTCCCGAGTGTATAAAGTGGAGAGGGGAGGGGCCTCTGACCTGGGCATTTATCAGCAAGAGTGTACAAGCATAGCAACTCACTTGTACACTAAAGAGTGAAGCTGATACATGCCGGGTCAGAGGCCCCACCCCTCTCCACTGTATACACTCAGGAAGATAACTACTAGCCCCAAGGAGATCACTTAGGCACCGCAGGGCAGCCCATTGCCCCCTACTACCACTGCATACTAAACTGAGGTGCAGGGGGGATGCTGCCCACAGACCATTAACATTCGGGTGAGTGACCATGGGGTGAAAGGGGTGGGTATAGAGATGGGGGTTGGAGGTACACAGCAGAGACCAGCCAGGTACACAGGGAACCTCTGGAAGGGGGACCCTAAAGTAAGAAAGAGGTTTTCTGGGGACCCTGATGTAAGGACGGGCTCTCTGGGGACACTGATGTAATGAGGGAAACTCTCTGGGGACCCTGATTTAAAGAAGGGACTCTCTGAGGGCCCTGATGTAAGTAGGGAGGCTCTCTGGGGACCCTGATATAATGAGGGGGGCTCTCTGGGGACAGGTAAGGAAGGGGCTCTCTGGGGACCCTGATGTAAGGAAGGGGCTTTCTGGGGACCAAGATGTAAGAAGGGGCTCTCTGGAGACCCTAATGTAAGGAGGGGCTCTCTGGGGACCAAGGTCTTTTGTAGACCTAGCGACGCCCCTTCATGTTTTCTTGCACCAAGGCCCTAATGATTCTAGTTTCAGGGGTCCCAATACTTTTGGTAATATAGTGTATATTAACCACTTAAGGACCGCCTCCTGCAGATTTACGTCGGCAGAATGGCACGGCTGGGCACATCAACGTATATATACGTTGGTTATAGTACCCAGCCGTGGGTCGCGGGCACGCGCCCGCGGGCGCGCGCCCGCGACCCGGTCCAAAGCTCCAGGACCGGGACCGCGGGATTCGCGGACCCGATCGCCGCTGCAGTGCGGCGATCCGTCCCTGGAGCGGAAGAACGGGGAGAGCCGTGTGTACACACGGCTTCCCCGTGCTTCTCTGTGGCCGGAGCATCGATCGCGTCATCCCTGTAATAGGGGGACGCGATCGATGACGTCACACCTACAGCCACACCCCCCTACAGTAGTAAACACACACATTAGGTACACATTCCCTACAGCGCCACCTGTGGTTAACTCCCAAACTGCAACTGTCATTTCCACAGTAAACAATGCAATTTAAATGCATTTTTTGCTGTGAAAATGACAATTTTCCAAAAATGTGTAAAAATTGTCCGAAGTGTCCGCCATAATGTCGCAGTCACGAAAAAAATCGCTGATCGCCGCTATTAGTAGTAAAAAAAAAAAAAATTAATAAAAATGCAATAAAACTATCCCTTATTTTGTAAACGCTATAAATTTTGCGAAAACCAACCGATAAACGCTTATTGCGATTTTTTTTACCAAAAATATGTAGAAGAATACGTATCGGCCAAAACTGAGGAAAAAAAATGTTTTTTTATATATTTTTGGGGGATATTTATTATAGCAAAAAGTAAAAAATATTGCATTTTTTTTTAAATTGTCGCTCTATTTTTGTTTATAGCGCAAAAAATAAAAACCGCAGAGGTGATCAAATACCACCAAAAGAAAGCTCTATTTGTGGATTTGTGGGAAAAAAAGGACGCAAATTTTGTTTGGGAGCCACGTCGCACGACCGCGCAATTGTCTGTTAAAGCGACGCAGTGCCGAATCGCAAAAACCCCTTGGGTCATTTGCCAGCGTATTGGTCCGGGTCTTAAGTGGTTAATGATCGATATTTTCAAGAAATAATTTGTCACTAAGATTTAGAATTTATTAAAAACTAAGAGTTAAAAGTAATGGTAATAAGTTGACAAAATCACCAGTAGCAGTGTGACAACAGCAACACAACATAACTTGGCTTATGTTTAACTAAAATGATCAGAGCTAACAGTGGTAACAATGAATAAAATCACAGTCTTGAGTGCAGTGCACATGTCCCGATGAAGACACTTAGCAAGGCCTGACCACAGCATGCCATTGTTCTGATCTAAGTGAGAGAAATTCTAAAATATTCTCACTGTGTTGCTACAAACACATTATTCCCATAACTCCATTATTACAAATCACCATGGAGAAAAACTGGCTCACTATTGCCAGCCTGTATTGGGTATGGCAGATTATTCAAAACCAAATCTCGTAAAAAAACAAATTCTCTGAGTCACCATCATAACAGGTATTGTCTGTGAGTCTAGAAAGAGAACAAGATTGATAAATGAGTCTGCAGCAGCTCTGATTTAAATCACTTCCCTGACTGCTTCATATAATAGTCCTAGAGAAAAAGAGACTAGAAAATGGGAATTTTTCACACAGGCTTTTAGAAGGTGTTTTTGTCATGCTAAAAGACAGAGGAAAACTGCTCCTTGCCAAATTTCCACAGACAATTCATCCCTGTTTGGCCCTATACAAACCTCTTTGAATACTGTATACCAAGGTACAAATGTTAGAGTTAAAGGAAATGTTTTTCTAAGGCATTGTGGTGATCACACTTGTTAATTCCTTTTTTTGGGGTTCAAGAATTGTGGTCTTGTTGACCCTGGACATAGAAAGAGCCAGCAGCACTGGGTTCTGCACAAGCTAGAGTAAGTAGGAAAACCAACCATATAGAAAATGAAAGAATTTTGTATATATTTTTTCCAAGTGTCTTTGGTACAGTTGTGTGGGCACATCATGAATGCTGCAGAGAGCAGTGTCTTGTAATGACATTGTGCCTCTCTGCAGCATTCCCATGTGGGTCTGAGGTGGGGGGTAGGACTTTAACGAATGGGCCAGTCTGCAGGGGACAGTGACGGGGATCAGGTAAGAAGAAGCAACCTGTGCTGATCTTTTTTTATTTTTCATAACATACTGGGGTAACAGCTAGGCCGCTCTGAGCAACTTCCTGGGAGTTTCAAGTCAGACTTTTTGAGGTATGTAAATGGCCTACACCTACAGCAAGGACATTATTAAATTTTGGTCAAAACTGCACAGTTTGTTTTTATCTACTGACACCCTGGTTTATATCTGTTTTTATTTGCTGACACCCATTGAATCATATGGCACATCATTCAACCCAAAAGAGGAGCAACACAGCATTAATGGATGGGTGAGTGTGAAGTGGAGAAGTAAGTCGTGGATCAGGTAAGTATAGGTCGTGGATCAGGTAAGTATAGAAGCCAGAGCTGCAAGCTGAAAATACAGCTATCCATGGGCGTAGCATAAGGGGTTGCAGGAGTCACAATGGCATCCCTGCCCTAGCTCCAGGGGGCCCCTGCAGCCTCCCTGTCATATTATTATATCCTTCACAAAGTCCAGCTCCGATCTGTCCTAGGGCCCCACAGCCACGCTCCAGTACTGGGCTTCCACTTTGCCTTCCACAGTCCACACCCCTACAGTGTTGTCCTGTAGCCATAATGGGACTGATGTCACTGGTGAGGTAAGACACCACTCAGTGTCTCCTAGTCACCAGCTGGGATTCTCTGTACTCCCCACCGGGGGATGTACGCTTACCCCACTTCCCTGACAACTGAGGAAAAGACTAACACCTCTGGGATGGGACCTTCCCCAACACCTGCCAACACTAACAGAGAAACCTTCAGAAATTGCTAAAACAAATCCCTTAACACCTCCTGAGGGGCCCCTGAGGAGCTACAGGCTCCATATTTTGTGTCACAAGGCTTTACCCCCTAGATCTAAGTTGCCCCCCCCCAAATCCTCCTGACCAGCCCCTCTTCCCTGGATGCTGAGCTCCTTTCCCATTACAGCACTCTATACTGTTCCTCCTCCGCAGGCTAAAACCACATTCTTTTAGAACACGGCTAGTCAACCACGATCTGCACAGGGTGTACCTGCCTACTGCAACTACACTGCCATTTCGAACAGAGAATTTCACTGGTCAGAATGGCAAAATAAAAGCCAGATACACCCTGTGATGGCTGACAGACTGTGTGTAAAGAAATGTGATTTCAGCCCTGTGTAGTGTGGTGGTGAGCTGTATACAGTGCTGGGATAGGAAAGGAGCTCTGCCAAGTAGGGATGAGCCGAACATACTCGTGTTCGGTTCGCACCAGAACGTTCGAACAGACCGCGGGCTCGCGCAAACATTTAGAACCCCATTGAAGTCTATGGGACTCGAACGTTCGAATTCAGAAACAATCATCTTAAAGACCAATATTAAATTTAATGTTGGAAAACGTCTTTCAGAACCTGGGTCTTGCCCAAGGGAACATGTATCAATGGAAAAAAAAGTTTTAAAAACAGTAGTTTTTTCTGGAGCAGCGATTTTAATGATGCTTAAAGTGAAAAAAAAAAAAGAAAAATTCCTTTAAATATCATAACTGCTGGGTGTCTATAGTAGTGGCACGTGTTTATAAATGTCCCTGCACAACATGAGATTACTCTCAGAAAAAAGTAATTTAATACTGCTTGCGGCATTAATGTAATGTTTGGTCCCTGCAATATGGATACACATCATTGAAAAAAATAGCATGAGTTTCCCCGCCATCACTCCCCCAGGTCATTACAAGACCCAGTGCCGATCTAAGCAAAATGACATGGCACATTAAAAATGAGAAGCGGGGGGCACTGACGACAGTGACATGCGACATGTGACATGTGACAGCTAATGCGTTTAGGTGCTATCAAACAGCAAACGTGCAGTTACACCAACTGTGTTTAGGTGCTATTAAACAGCAAACGTGCAGTAACAGTTATGCGTTTAGGTGCTATTAACCACTTAAGACCCGGACCAATACGCTGGTAAATGACCCAAGGTGTTTTTGCGATTCGGCACTGCGTCGCTTTAACAGACAATTGCGCGGTCGTGCGACGTGGCTCCCAAACAAAATTTGCGTCCTTTTCTTCCCACAAATAGAGCTTTCTTTTGGTGGTATTTGATCACCTCTGCGATTTTTATTTTTTGCGCTATATACAAAAATAGAGCGACATTTTTGAAAAAAAAACACTATTTTTTACTTTTTGTTAAAAAAAAATCAAATAAACTAAATTTTAGTCAAACATTTAGGCCAAAATGTATTTAGCCACATGTCTTTAGTAAAAAAAAAAAATCGCAATAAAAAAAAATAGCTACCTAGCGGGAACAGCGACACTAATACAGCGATCAGAAAAATGATCGCTTAGTGACGCTGGCAATAGGGAGTGAAAGGGTTAACTAGGGCGTGATCAGGGGGTTAAAACTTTATTAGGGGGGGTGGGGGGGCTATCCTGAACCTAACACTAACTGTTTTTTACAGTGCCTGTCACACTGACACTAAATGCAGTGATTAAATCACTGCATTCAGTAACACTGTGACAGGGGGGTGGGGGGGGCGATCACAAGGGGTTAATATGCCTATGTGAGTGTGTGTCAGTGTTGTGTTGGTGCACACTTACTTGTGATGTCTTCTCTCATCAGCAGCGCTGGGAAACAGCGCTGCGATGAGAGAATACATCATTTCCTCCTTCCTGTGTAAACACAGGAGGAGGAAGTGACAGGCTGGGAGCGCGCTCCCATTGGCTGGGAGCGATCGCGGGGGGGGCGGATATCACGGACATCCGCCCGCAGATCCCGGATCGCTCCCAGAGGTAGGGAGACCCCCGCACGCCGCGGAGGGGGTCCCGATGGGACCCCCGAACCGCACTCAGGCGGGGACGTAAATTTACGCCCTTGTGCCTGTACGAGCCATGTTGTGGCCGTATATGTGCGTGCGGGGGTCTTTAAGTGGTTAAACAGCAAACGTGCAGTAACAGCTAATGTGTTTAGGCGCTATTAAACAGCAAACGTGCAGTTACACAACTGCGTTTAGGTGCTATTAAACAGCACACGCGCAGTTACAGCAAATGTGAATTTCGGTGCTATTAAACAGTACATGCGCAGTTACAGCAAATGCGTTTAGTTGCTATTAAACAGCAAACGTGCACTAACAGCAACTGCGTTTATGGGCAAAAACACAGCAAACGTGCAGTAAGAGCGACTGCGTTTATGGGCTAAAAAGCAGCACGTGTGCAGTAAGAGCGACTGTGTTTATGTGCAATTAAATAGCCCACGTGCATTAACAGCGACTGCGTTTATGTGCAAATAAATGGCACACGTGCAGTACCAGCTAATGCGTGTATGTGCAATTAAATAGCACACGTCCACTAACACTGAGTACTATGTTTAGGTGTAAACTAAACACTATGGCCCAGATTCATAGAGCGATTACGCCTGTCTAACTGGTGTTAGACAGGAGTAATTTCAAATTTCGCACGCCGTATCACTAGTTTGAATCCTCAAACCATGATACGGTGGCTTCGGGCTTCGATCCGAGAGGCTTACGTCCTCGTAAGCCCTCGGATCTACGTTGCGAAATTTTTGCGGCCGCTGGGTGGAGTCCGCGTCGTTTTCACCGTCGGGGTATGCAAATTAGTTTTTACGATGATCCACGAAGGTACGAGTGTCCCTCGCAATCGCCTACGTCATTTTTTGGCTACGTAATGTTAGAGGAGCTTTTTGCTGGTCTAACAGTGCGTAACCCATGTAAAGTATGGCCGTCGTTCCCGCGTCGATTTGAATTTTTTTTTTTTTTTTACGTAACTCGTTCGGGAATAGGAATGTACGTAAACGACGCTACTACGACGTGATTTCGCGCAATGCACGGCGGGAAATTTGCGAACGGAGCATGCGCAGTTCGATCGCCACGGGAACGTGCCTATTTTAAATGCTTCACGCCCCCTACTCGCGCAGATGGATTGCGACGGGAGAAATACACTACGCCGCCGTCGTTTACTGGACAAAATCTACCTGGATTCCACGTAGAGCCAGGTAAAAAACGGCGGCGTGGTGTATTTCTCATACTCTACGATAATCTAATTCTCTCTGAATCTGGGCCTATGCATCTAGCACAATCTACTGCCTAACAATAGGAATAGCTGATCTAGCTAAGCTATACAGTGTATAAATATATGTACAACTCCTAGGGATGTATATATATTCTCTACACACTGTAAATTTAACTAAAATGACTAGCTTTCCTGCTCTATCTATCTATCTATCTATCTATCTGGTAGAAAAGACACTGTGGGCCAGATTCACAGAGCGATTACGCCGGCGTTACAGGAGATGCGCGGCGTAAGTCTAAATTTGCGCATGCGTTTCGATGCTCCGCATCCCCAAAACGAGATACGCAAGAAATCTACTTTTTTTTGTCCAGCGTAATTTCGATAGACAGGCGCATCCGTCCGCGCAAAACTGCGCTAGACACACCATTGATTTGCTATTCAAATATGCTAATGAGGGAGTTACGGGGATCCACAAAAGAACGTTGGTGCAGCGCAGGCTACGCGCTCTGCGCAACAGCTGCACAGCCTGTCTAAAATTAGACCATATAAAAGGTGGTATAAAATTAGACAATTCGTCTACATGTCAGAGAAAGCCACACTGTTAGTGAGGAGCTGAGCAGTCACACGTGTTGCACAACAATCTGTATGCCAACATGCCAGGGACATCCTCGCTCATAGCTATACTACTGACTTTAGAGGAGCAAAGAAGGATGAGGGCATGGAGGAGGGCACGGAGGAGTGCACGGGAGAGGATATACCGCACACGCATAGACCTCTTTGGCATGAGTGATTCTGAGGTGTATCGCATCTTCAGATTCACTCCTCATGCCATCCTGGAATTAACCATAACCCTGCAGGATGACATCACCAGCCCAACACACCGCTCACATGCAGTGCAGCCACTGGTCAAGGTCATGGCAACACTCCATTTCCTTGCCAGTGGCTCTTTTCAAAGAACAAGTGGAGTGGTGGCTGGGATGTCACAATCCTCCATGAGCAGATGTGTGCACCAGGTTATCCCTGCAATCCTCAGACGCATGGCCAACCAAATCATCAAACCCACCACTGAGGATCTGCGGCTGAAGGCAATAACAGATTTCTACAGAATTGCCAGATTCCCACGCACCGTGGGGGCCATTGATTGCACACATGTGGCACTCCAGCCCCCCAATGAGACAGAGCACATATACCGCAATCTGAAGCATTGGCATTCCATCAACGTGATAGTCAATGCCCAAGGCTTCATATGGCACGTCCGTGCCAAACACCCCGGATCCAGCCATGACAGCTACATATACAATCAGAGCCCCATCCGAATGGAATTCGAACAGAACGTGTATGGGGACACCTGGCTGGTTGGTGAGTGACATGGGTGGCAGGCATGACTGTCCCCCCAATGATGCACATATCACAAGGGGCACATGCACGACTAACATCCTCCTGTGTTTTTCCTTACAGGTGACTCTGCATATGCACTGGGACCCCATCTCATGACTCCTATCCGGAACCCCCAAACCCCAGGAGAGGAAAGATACAATGAAGCCCACGTCCAAACACGTGCAGTGGTGGAGCGCACCTTTGGCCTCCTGAAGTCACGTTTCCGATGCCTGGATAAGTCTGGGGGGACACTGTTGTATTCCCCAAACTTTGTGTGCCAAATCATCGGTGCATGTTGCATTCTGCACAACTTCGCAGTGAGAAAGGGCCTGCAGATTGACTTACGTGATGACCTGACCCCTGAACTAGACAATCCCCCCCTAACCGAGGTTACCCCGTCTTCTGAGGGAAGAGCAGCCAGGAGACAGCTCACATTAGGCATCTTTGCACGTTAAACACACACATTAATCATGGCACAATGAGAATGCATGCATGCACACCACTGTGGTCCCTAGCACTAACACATCACATCCTCATCTAATTGGATTAGCACAAGCCCACCATGCTGGACTTGTGAGCAGCAACGCCACGGCTCCAATTATGTCACTGTACATTCATACACCATTCACACGGACCTGGGAATCACTTCTCCCTGGTCCTGGGGAACCCTTCTCCACCAAAACTGAGGGTGACACCCCTTTGCCGGCAGGAATATCACCCCCACATTCCAAAAACATTCACATCACAAAAAAAAAAATGTCCAGCAAAAAAAAAAAATTTCCAGCAAAAAAAAAAAGGGGAAAACAAATTAATGCCTTTGGCGTGAGCCACGCCTGGGGCGCCCACGGCCACGGCCCTGGCTCCTCAGGGGAGACTCATGGGGAGGGGGGGGGAATCCGGGGAAGGAGTAGCAGCCCCTGGTATCTGCCCACCTGGCGGCCTGCCCTCCAAGGCCACGGCAATTCTGTTCAGGCCAGCACCTAGTGTTGCCGTGTTGGCCTGGATAGCCTGGGTGAGGGCCCTCACATCCTGCCCAACGTCTGCTGTTGTAGTCTGCAGTACGTTTAGGCAGTTTGTAAGAGCCCGGGAGTGGCAGTCCAGGTCCCCAAGCGTATTCTTTATGGAGGACAGGCTCTCCTCCATCCGCCCCAAAGTCTGGCTGACCTGTCCTAGATGGCGGGTCTGAAGGGCCTGGTCCCTTCTCAGATTGGTGGGCAGAAGCGCTGCCACCCCCCTGGTCTTCTGGGATGACTTCCTGCCTCCAGCTGAGGCTTGTGGCTGGGGAGAAGGGGAGGCCCTTGGGAGAGGAGCCCTGTTGGGGGAGGAGTGGGAGGGGCTAGCCCTTATGGAGGGCTGGCTGCTGCCAGCCAGAGAGGAAGACTCCTCCAAAAACATCCACTGGCTGACATGACATCCTCCTCCTCCTCAAACTCCTCCTCCTCAACCTCCTCCCCTTCAACCTCCTCCGAGGACTCCTGCCTTGTCCAGGGGTCCTCATCAGGCTGTTGTCCCTGGGATGGTGCGGTCAGCCCAGATGGCCCAGCACCGTCCTGCTCATCTGTGGATGACACAAAACCTTCACAGGTTGGAGGATCCACACACTTGCCACATATTCCCTTTCACCCCCTCCCCCACACATGCTACACACCTGATAGGGAAAAAAACCTTACCTGGCATCACGCCTTCATGACTGGAGTCATAGCCAGGCAGGCCCTCCACCTGTTGTCTATGAAAGGTGTGGGCCACCACACGCTCCTCCGCTGTCAGCCGAACAGGGCATGGTGGGCCCCCTCCTGTGGCCCTGGCATGGGCTGCCATTTTGGCCAGCTTCTTTCTGACCAGACGCCGGAGGTCATTGATCTTCTTTTCAATCCCCGACCGTGTCCGGGTCTCTCCCCCCCCCGATGCATTCACCTCGTCAGTAATGTTCTGCAAGATCTCTTCCTCTCAGTCATACTCATACAAAAACTCTCTCCTAAACAGTCAGCAAAAATCACTCACAAAAACAAGCAGGAAAAATCAAGCAAGAAAACAAACAAACAAAAATCTATCAACCAAAAAGTCTCACAAGCAGTCACCAAAAATCACTTTCAAATATCTTCTACAAAACACTAGATCAAACAGTCCACAAATATCACAAAGACAAGTCACAACGCAACAAACAACAGAACAAAAGCACCTTGCTGTATAGGGAGGGATACAAAGGGATGTACTTTTGCAAAGGAAGTGCGTTTGTGTCTGTCTATTTATCCTGTCTGCGTAGTTCACTAAGTTGCCTTAGTCCACTTCCAATTTTACCTATTGCGCTGTTCCCGAGTTGTGAGCATGCGCACAGAGGTGCTGACCATGGTCTGCTTCATGTGCGCATGCGCGAGCCGGCCGGCCCTTCATTTGCATGGGGTCACGGCTCATTTCAATGGAACACGCCCACGTCCTTCTCAATTTGAATTACTCCGCCTTACGCCTCTGAAATTACGTTGCACAGGCGCTATTTTCTGCGCAAAACAATCGAGAATACGGTGATTGCGCCGCTACATTGCGGCAGGATAACGTAAAGGAGGTGCGCTACGCCAGTCAAAAAATGCGCCGATGTACGTGAATCTGGCCCTGTGTCTCTATCTATCTCTCTCTCTCTAACTGTCTGACTGATCTTCTCTTTAACAAAGCCAGAACACACTACACAAGGCCGCCTTGCAGGCAGCCTTTTATAGTGTGGGGCGTGTACTAAACCCCCTGAGCCATAATTGGCCAAAGCCACCCTGGCTTTGGCCAATTATTGTTCTTCGTTTTTTGCGCGTTGTGATTGGCCAAGCATGCAGGGTCATGGTGCATGCTTGACCAATCATCAGCGTGCAATGCCGCAGTGAATTATGGGCGGACGGCATCACTCGAATTTGGCGCGAATGCGGACCTCATCCCTACTGCCAAGTGATCTGCCAGGGGTCCCTGTCCTCTGATTCTCCAGTTGTGATCCATGTCCTCTGATTCTCCAGCAGTGATTCCTATCCTCTGATGTAAAGAGGAACTCTGGGAACTCAAAACTCTTAAGCCACTTTGAGTATCTTGGCATGCAGTGGATGTTTCTGCACACACGGTGGAAGTGGAGGGTGGTAGTGGGGGGCCCAAGCCAACTTTTGCATCGGGGCCCACAAGCTTAAGGCTACACCTCTGCAGCTATATAAACGGAAAGGAGGGGCAGATAAACAATGGTAACTCTTCTGTGTATGAGAGCTGTGGCTCTCGTAACAGTTACAGCCAGAAGGATAGAGCTGAATGAATGAATTATATAGTAAACAGGAACAATCTGCACATTTAACACACCTGATAGGAGTGCAGCTTTAAGCCTTGGTTCACACTGGAGCGATTTGTCATGCGATTTGAGAGATCAAATCGCATGACAAGTCGCAGCCTATTGGCGGCAATGGCACTGTTCCAATCGGTGCGACACTGATTTTGTGGCGCCGCACCAATTTGCAAAAGTAGTTCCTGCACTACTTTTGCCGATTTCATGTGCGATTTCTATTAACATCTGTGTATAAAGCCACACAAATGTCTATCAAGTAGCACCTGAAATCGCGCTGACCTTGCTACTTCAAGTATAGTAGCACGATTTCAAAGTAGCATCAGTGTGAACCAGGGCTAAATGTAAATATAAAGATGTGCTAGTAAATGGTTCAGAATAGCCTCACATATGTACTATACTGTATATCTTCCTTATGCTTCAGGAACTGTGACCAACTAAGCAATGTCCCACTTTCAGTGAACATGCCAGATGATTTTTAGGATTTATATACAAATTGGTAACCTCTGTACATTTGAAAAAATCCTCATTAGAGGCTTTGCTCTGCAAACCATTTGAGGACAGGCTGAATGTGCAACAGAATCTGAATTCTAAAATCTTCTTGGCAGCACATATCATGATCACTAGGAAAGCATTCTTCCCTAGTGATTAACTAATATCATAGACTAGTTATTATTAGATCATACAAATTATCTAGGATTCGCTAAAATAAACCTAATCTTTATCTGATTTTGTGCCATAAACCAGATGCAGACAATAATAGCATTTTCCAGAGAAAGGAAATCTAAGCATGTTTCTCCTCCACTTTTAGATGTGTATATAAAAGTTCTCCTAATCAGTTTGTTTAAATAATATAATTTTGGGTTTCCTTTATTTGAGCTTTGTAAAGTCTGCTACTGTTTGAAATATATGAAACATCATTAAAATGTTTATTCAAAGAGTACAAAAGAACAAATATACAAAATCTAAACTACACATAATATCTTACTATTTAATTTACATGAAAAAAACGTGGGAGACTGTGAGACAATTGAATTAATACAGTTACTGAAATAGGCGGTTCAAGTCTGCGTACAGAAGATTGGTGATTATACCGTAATTACGTACAGTTCCAGCCTGAACATGCCTTTAGTTCATTAGGAACCCATAAAACTCAGGTCAATTCAATATGCAAATAAATTCAGCTCCAACCTACATGTGCACTGCCCATACAGAGGACCCAACCTGTCAGTTTAAAACCTGGGCAACAACAATCCTCCATCACTGCTGCAGTGCCAATGCCAGCGCCACATGCCAAGCTGTTACCAAAGTTTGCTACCATGCTTTGGCTTCCAATTGGTTAATTAATAAAATAAAAAATACTATAAAAGTAATTTCTAAGTATGATAGCATTTAACTGCATGCATTGCATTAATCAACTACACAAACTATACTTTAATTGGATTCTAATTATGTTATAGAGTCTGAGTAGCATACAACAAATTCTCTTAATGGGAATTTGTCATATGGCATATCCATTTCACATTAATGCAGGCACAGTACTATCTTGCAGCTTGCTGATAAGTTGTGTTCTGGGGCCAGTGTTCCGAGTGTGTGAAGGAAGACAAGATAGGAATATGATGGGAAGAGTGGAATTTTCTGGGACTGACAAGTCAGAGTGTTTATGAGGAAGGGAGGACATAATGGCCTACAGATAGACAGAGCATTGGTGAACAGCATCTTTGAATACATAATGACAAACAGAATATTTTATTTCCATTAGGAATTAATTGTATGCAACATACAAGTAAGATTTGGTTACTGAAAATCATCAATTTATTCCCATATATACTTATTATTTGTCAAGTGTTCAGTGTTTCATTAAAACCTGAAATACATTAGAAAAATGTATTGTCATTTAAACCTATAAAAAAATATCAAAAATACATTAATACATACCGTCATTATTTTCTTTAATAAACTGGAATATAAGGATTAAAAAAATCAGCAGCAATCCCTTATAATTTTACCTCAACAAGCAGTAAATGCCATCCCATCCCTTTTTTAAATAAATCCTGTGTCTTCCCTAGTCTATGATTTCATGGAGTAAACCAATTATAGCAAAAGTAATGCCCTGTACACATGATCGGTTCGTCTGATGAAAACAGACCGATGGACCGTTTTCATCGGAGCAACTGATCGCGTGTGGACCCCATCAGTTTTTTTCCCATCGGTGAAAAAAAATAGAACCTGTTTTAAATTTTCGTATGGTTAAAAAAACTATAGAAAAAAACGATTGTCTGTGGGGAAATCCATCGGTCAAAAATCCACGCATGCTCAGAATCAAATCCACGCATGCTCAGAATCAAGTCGACGCAGGCTCGGAAGCATTACACTTCATTTTTTTCTGCACGCCGTTGTGTTTTACGTCACTGCATTGGACACGATCGGATTTTTAACCAATGGTGTGTAGGCAAGACTGATGAAAGTCAGCTTCATCGGATATCTGATGAAAAAATCCATCGGTTCGTTTTCATCATATGAAAACATCAAAATACTGTTTAAATACATTTGAGTAGCTGTACCCACAAATTTCTACTTCTGCTCTGCTGGCCTTTGTGAGCCAAACAACCCTACCAGACAGAACAGCCAGTCTGTGTGGATTTATGTCTGGGACAGCACCTCCAATACTCGTGCTAATACTCACAGTGGTTGGTTTACTAAAGGCAAATAGACTGTGGTCTTTGCAAGTGCAGTTGAAGCTCTGCCAGTGCAGTTGCTCTAGAGGTTAGTAAATGAGTGGAAGCTCTGCTGACTTCCATAATCTAATAATGTGCAAGCAAAAGCACTGCTTTTTTATTTGCTTGCATGTGATTAGGTATTCTTTGTACAGTGAAGCTTTACCTCATTTACTAAGACTAAGCTCTGGAGCAATTGCACCTGCAGAGTGCCACTCCGCTTGCAAATTGCACAGTCTATTTTCCTTAAGTAAATTACCCACATAGTCTATCGTTAACTGAGCCTCCACTGACTTGGCTGAGTGCACTGCTAAAACTGGCAACGCATGTTACAATCTGGTTGGTCACTTTAATGTAGCCCACTACGTGCACATATACTTACTTTCCTTTTGTTCCCCTATCCCTCTATTCTATTCTGCTGGAAGGGAAAGCAAGGCCCTGTGTAACCTACAAGTAATCCTAGTCGTAGTTTTGAGTTGGCTATGGACTCCTTGTGCTAATTGGTTGAGTGCTGTGGCATAGAGTGAGTCCCACATTCCTTCTTGCCCAAAAAGTAGTGGCCTGCCGTGGTCAGTGAGTGTCAGGATAGAGAAAGAAAGGTTAGTACATGTTGGGCAGTGTTGGGATATTAAAGTAAACCTGTTGATTTTCTTTGAATGAGCAAAGTACAGATTTTCTTTAGATGTTTTATTATGCTATAAATAAAATATATATTGTGTTTTTCCACTCAAAAGAAACCTAGTACTTGCATTATACGTTTCTTAAATTTTGAATGTTGCCTTTAATATTCTGTTTAACAGGCAGCACACTCTTTAATGTAATAAAGACACCATTACAGGTTTTATGTGCATTATTGGTCTGTTATATCATGTGGGCCCAACTCAGTTGGGGACAAAATAGCTGCATGCACCTGTTTAAGATAGTCCATTGAATAAAAAGAGCTGCAGAAAAAGCACAACCTTTTCTGATTGTAATAAATAATACCATATGTGTTTCTGAAAATCTGGAATTACTTCAGTTCTAGTTGGGAAACCTTCACTAAAAAAATCTAACTTGCATAACACAAGCTATTTTGTAATGTAATACTATTAAAAAATGACCTTTTCATTTCAATCCACACCCAGTCCTGATTTTCAAAATACTGATTAATTAAATGTCACTTCTTTATAGTCATTACGACACTAGGGTCTGATTATAAAGCAGAGAATGTGACATTCATATACATTCTCTTGAGGAAAATCATCCAATTCCATGTGTTTTAAATGGGAGTGACTGATTCTCTACCAGTAAATGTTTTTGAAAGTCAAAGTTGCTGATTTAGAAATAGACCTCTAGGAGTTTTCTATGTGAACAAAATTCCCCCAAATTTCTGATTTGCTCGCTGCTTTTTCTAACGTTTTTTTGTTATTTTTTTTCTTCCATTTGTTATTTTTTTTCAACTTTTTTATTTTTTAGGACACAAATATAATGTTTTAAAATAACTATATTTGCTATTTACCTATTTCCAGGCAAGGGGTGGGGTATTAGGCTCTATTTCCAATGGTAAAATGGCAACATTAAGGCTTTGTTTAAAAAATCCTGTAGCTTCCAAATTTTGAGGTGGCGGAGACTCTCAAATTTGGTTTTAGCACTGCTTACGTGAATTTTTAAAAAAAATAAATCATGCTTTTCTTTATTTAGAGTGTGTGGTTTTGGGTGGGGGAAGTTTGTAGGGTAATTTTGTATATTTTACTAAGTGTCCTTTGTATTTTGCTTCTTAATTTTTATATGCGATATTTTTGTGTATATCATTGCTTTAAATGTTTTAGTTTACTTTTATTTATGTATTTATTTATTTCTGTGAAAAATATTGAATCTAATGAGGGACAATATTTTAGCAAATGAATAGGTCCAGGTTAAGCAAAATAAACTTCCATAACCCTTATTGTACCCAATAAAACCATCACATTTTGCTCATCCCTAACTCATTTAGGAAGAGACAGTCTAAAAGCAAACAGCTTTTGCTGCATTTTCACATTAGAAAAGCCATAATAGGGGACCCTTTTATTAAACTTTGATTTGTAAAATTAGGATTTTTTATCTAAATAATAAAAACACAAATATAAAACATTAATTTAGAAGCATATACATGAAAAAATAAAATACATTTGACCCAAAATATTTTATTTTATAGTTTCACAATTAAAGTAATTAAAAAAAAAATACATATGAATTCAACAAATGGTATTGGGTTTGGGCCACCTGGATTAATTATGTTAATGAGGCCCAGAGAGACAGGCAACCACTGGGTACCAGTTCTGTGTGAGCAGTCAGAAGTGTTTTAGACTTATCTTGATCCTCTGAAATGTTTGATATATGAATGCTCATACGTCACAGTAGAGTGCTTCTGTTCCTTTTATTATTTTTGTTCTCATATTTTATATTCCCTTTGTCTGCCCTTCGGACTCTAGTTTTCTGCTTACATTTGTGGTGTTTGCTCTTCATTAACACTAAGTTTGGTAGCAGGGCGAGAGACAAACTATTGTTGATATCGTTTATATGCTTCCACGACCACTAAGTAGACGCCTCCGTCTCTAGCACCCTCTATGTTGGATGGCCATTTGGGCCTTATGCTATGCACACTGACCAACACCCAATTGGGCTGTTTGCTTTTCCTTTGGCTTGATGTCTGTTTACTTTGTTGCTATCGTCTTTTTGATTGTTTTGTCAAATTCTCAAACATAAATAAAAAATTATATAAAAAAAATATACATTGGGCACTTTCTAGGATTCATGTGAGGTTGACATTTCTACTCATACGTGAAAAGGGTAAAACACACATAATGATACAGAACCAGTTGTGTTTTTAAAAAAAATGAAAGAAAAATAACATGTGGGTTTGTAAAAAAACAACTATGTTGTCAAATGCCTCAATCCACCACCTGGATTTTCCATGCCAAGCCTCTCTCTTCACTGGACATTTCTATTTCACTGAGTTTTAGTCCTAATACACAATTTGTATGTCATAATGAAAGCTTGATTTCTAGATTTAGCATAAAGGCGGACATAGTAAAAGGAGGAAGGATCTCAAGTTTATAGAATTTCCTATTGGAGCCTTAAAGGTTTGCTTTATCATGTGGACTGACAGCCAATAATGAATATTTGGTGTTGAGTGGACATTCCCTTTAACTTGTCCCCTGTAAAGCAATTGAAAACCCCTGGGAAACATGCTCTATTAATTCCAATATATCTGTCCTCACTAAACCTTTTGTCTGCACTCTACTTTTTACATCGGATCATAACTGTTCTGATAAATAATGCACTGCTGTATCACTAATGGCTTCAGCATATGTCAAGATAAGAACCTTCCCAAAAAGGATGACTCCACAAATACAGTGTGCCAAAAGCAATTAGTGTAGCACATGGCCCACTGGCCTGAGATTGTCATACACGTCACATTACATGCTGTTAAAATAATATATAGATAACCCTGCATTTAGCAAAATCTCAACTGACATTACATATAAATGTAAATCACACATTCTCCTTTATCACTCTCTGTTAAATGAATAATGTCCGCCTGGGTGGCCAGAACACGCCAGAGAGGCTTTATTTATTTATCTTCTTTCTTCCAGGAATGCAACAAAAAAATGTGTGTTGTTTATGCAGAGTTTCTATATATACATATTAAGATTTATTGCAGTCTTATGTACCTTTTGTATTACACAAAAAAACAAGCAATACAAGTAGCACCTAGAAAATATCTTGGATAATATACGATTAATCAAAGATTGCTTGTCATGTTTTTTTTATGGCTTTGATCAACAAGCGTGCTATCTTCGTTTTAGGTAGTCTAGCCCAACATTGTATGCTTCCTACCTAAGGTATGAAATCATAATATCACTAGATCTACAAACAATGTATAATCAATATATTTTAGAAGGATAAGATTAGTTGAAACAGTAAATCAAACCAACTAACAAGATTGCATCTTTTATCATTTGAAAATTGGAGGTCAGTCAGTTGCACAGGGTGTCTTAATTTTACTTCCTGTGTTTTGCTTTAATAAGACAGCGCATGTTAATGTGCTGCAATGCACAAATGAATGCACGCCGATTGAAGGCAATGTACAGTACATCCATTTTTTGAGCACCTTCATGAATTTTAGACCGTTAAAGTGTTGGCTACCTCCAGTAAAAATTATGCAAATTCCTGATTCTCAACCACATTCACGAAGCTTTAAAACACTTATTAACATACCACAGAGCAAGCAATGATGTCTCTAACAACTAGTATATTTATACTCCATAATTTGCCTGCCTTTATGTGAATAGTTCTAACAGTTGTTATGAGAAAATATTCTTCCTTACACAGTAAAGTATTCATTACACAGTCACTATGTGCTACACCTCTGCCCAATAGTGGTTGCCTTTACCACAAACTAGCTAATGAGTGCCCATAACAAACTAAAAATATCATATTGCTCTACTGAGACCACATGTGACACTATAGTATATCCTGGCAGTCTAATGGCATTTTCGAATACTGCATAATCCTTGCACAAAACAGATGAAGATGCCCAGTGGGAGGGAGAAATGCATTAGTTGGGAACTTCCGGGGACATCACAATTAGCGTTTGGCACGCACGCAACTCTGCTGATTCTGTACCTGCATTACATGCTTATTTGCACAGAAAAATTGTGAGCAGGAAACCTGTATGTTTTAAATCTTTTTAACAATAAAACAGAATTACACTATGGAGATTTCTCGACCTCTTTATGTGATCATTACCCTGCCATCCTATTGAGAGAAGTGGGGGATCTCGAGAAATGGAATCTGAGCATCCACCTACTGTATGATAGGTGTATTCACATTCAGGCCAAATTCACACTGGTACGACATGACAGTCGTACAACTGTGGATCCGACTTTGCCCTGCGACTTGAAGTCTGACATCCATCCGACCTCAATGGACAGCGTTCCGTTTTTGATCCCCGACAATACCAGGCATTGTGTCTGTCTGGTATGAATCTTTAGGGGGAACACCCCGTCAAATAAAAAAAAATGGCATGGGTTTTCCTACAAGACCATACCAGGCCCTTCGGTCTGGCCTGAATTTTTAGGGGAACCACCCACGCCGAAAAAACTGCAAAATCCATACCAGACCCTTATCCGAGCACTCAGCTCGGCAGGTCAGGAAAAGGGGTGGGGACGTACAAGGCCACATTGTCAGAAACGATGAATCAGACCGAGACAGGGAATACAGTTAAATCACACTTGTTTAATAATAATATTAAAATGATAGACAGAGTTAGTGTAGTCAAAACATTGCCAGAGTTCAGGAAATGGATCAGATAGTCAGCCAAGCCAAATGTCAAAGAGCCAGAGAAGAATGTGTAGAACAGCAAGCAGGATCAGGAGCCAGAAGGGATGTCAGCCAAGCAAGTCTTCAACAGGAACAAAGGAGATAGTCTCTGTGATATTGACCAAGGGACAGGCAGAGAGCAACTGAACTGGAAGGCTTAAGTAGGCGGGACTGACGAGCAGGATAATCAACAGGTGAGTCACTGTGGAGAGATAGGAGCTGGCAATTAGCCGATAGCTGAGCTGCCAGCTCAAAGAAAGAGGGTCTGAGCCCAGCCCTGACACGCATGCCCTCAACATGAGAGGTTGGTTCTTTAGGGCAGGGGGCCCTGTGCCAACCCCAAAGCACCTTGCCCCCATGTTGATGGGGACAAGGGCCTCTACCCGACAACCCTGGCTTTTGGTTGGTGTCCAAAATAAAACTCAGTACACAGGTTTTTAAAGTTATTCATTAAGGCACTTCTGCCTCCTCCGTTGATGTCTTCTGCCAGTTTGTCTCCGGGTTCTACAATGTACCTGACACTCATTTACATAGGGTGGGGGTCGGAATCTGGGGCCCTCTTGTTTAAGGGGGCTTCCAGATTCCAGATTCCAGATTCCGATAAGCACCCCGCAAGCAGGCCCTGACAACCGACAGCCAGGGTTGTCAACATCAATGTGGGGGCAAGGTACTTTGGGGTGGGGGTCACAGGGCCTGGTATGGTTTAGGAGAGGGGTGCTCACTCATCCCTACCCCCTTTCCTAACCTTCCAGATTTTTCGGTGTGGGGGTTCCCCTAAAAATCCATGCCAGACCGAAGGGCTTGGTATGGTCTTGCAGTGGGAACCCTTGCTGTTTTAAAAAAAAATGTTAGCATTTTCAAAGTCAGACCGACTTGTGTCGGACCAGTTAAGATGGCTCTCATAGGGAAACATTGATTTTCACACGTCATGCGAAATGAGCTCCCAATGTCGGAACTTTTGTCGTACCAGTGTGAACCCAGTGGCCTCATAATTTGTGGAGGAGCTGGAGAAATTACATTTGAGTATTCATCTGTGACAGGCACATTTACACTCATAAATTGGTGGGTACAAAAGGGAAGCAAGGCACTTTATCACACATAAGATTTGGAGCACTATTGCGCTTTGTTGGGAGGACTTTTATGATTTTTTGCACAATTGAATTGAATGAACTAATACTTTTTTTTATGATTTATGGTGTATATTTTTGAATTGTATAATTTAAGCGGACAGCAATGGGGATCTTCATATATATAATTTCAAGGGACCATGCACCGTTTTTTTTACAGCAGCAGTCCATGCACTAGTTTGCAGCACTTTATTGTTATTATTATTTAATATTCACCTCACAGGCATACCAATAGCTTGCAAAAAAAACTTGTTTTATATTGGAAGCCATCAACTTATGGAATAGTTTTTGTCCAACATGTATGATGTCTCAGAGCAGGGCTAAATTACATTTTTGGAGAACACTACCACTTCTCAAATGTAGGTATCCACCCCTTGGCCACCTATATGTATATTTACAGTACAACCAAATGCTCCTTTATGACTAAACAAGTACCTAAACATTATGTGAAACACAAACGTTGTAAAGTAAATTAAAAACTTTGTTTACCTTTCCTACCTGAGCCAAATCCTCCTTCATTTGTGCCTCACATGCTTTCTCTCCCAGGCACTGTACCTCGCAGTGGGAGAGTTTCAGCAAAAAAAGCAATACTGTCAATCCAGTAAGCAGTGGGTAAGATTTAGTGCGGACAGGTGCTACAGATTTGTGAATCAGTAGTATCAATGCTGATAACCATGTCCCCGCAACATTTTAAATTTAAGAGCATTGCACCAACACAGACAGCTGCATTAGGTAGACTTAACTGACAAGTTCAATGGTTTTTAGGACTTTGCAAGGAGACTAATGACGCATACACGTGATCAGTCCATCCGATGAGAGCGGTCTGATGGACCCTTTTTATCAGTTAACCAATGATACTGACTGATGGTCCATCACACCTACACACCATCGGTTAAAAAAACGATTGTGTCAGAACGCTGTGACGTAAAACACAACAACGTGCTGAAAAAAATGAAGTTCAATGCTTCCAAGCATGCGTCGACTTGATTCTGAGCATGCGTGGATTTTTAACTGATGGTTCGTGCCTACGAACGATCGGTTTTGACCTATTTTTTTTAACCGATGGTTAAATAACAGATCATGCCCACACACGATCGGTTTTGACCGATGAAAACGGTCCATCAGACCATTCTCATCGGTTTAACCGATCGTGTGTATGCGGCCTTAGAGAAAACTGTAAGTATAGATACACTTATAACTAAGTGCTGCAGCACTTTTAATTAGAGGCTATAGTTTCACTTTAAGAAAATGTGTTACCTACGCTTGTCAAAAACATACCTTTAATCTTTGCTGATATTATTTACAACACAACATAGGCTCAGACTCTATAACTATTAGTTGGTATCATGTAGCTATATTAAGCTTACTGCACTTACCTGCAGTTTTTCTTATTGACCTCCTTTTTTTTTTTCTTTTCTTTCAAAAGATTTTTATTTTTTCAAATAAAGGATACAGATATAGTATGACCAAAGGCTGAAATTACAACATCATAACATTCAACAAACCGGGCATAATGACAGTAACAATGACTCAATTGATTTCAAATTGCCCAACTGTGAGCTGATTAAAGGAATCCAGCGAGCTTGATAACAGAGGAAAGGGCGGAAAAAGAAGTGAATATGGTGGTCTTGCGCTCGGGGGAATCCTGCCTGTCCCGGACACCCCTAATGGGATCATTCTGTGTCCCAGCCAGGCGCCTCCCAATCTGCCTCCTCCTATAAAAGTATTTGATAGGAAATTAGTGGGTTCGAATTTAGCTTCATTGAACCTCTAGCTCATACTCACGAAATAAGTTAGGCCTATAGTGTTACCAAATTGCCCATATGAAAAACCGGACGAAGAACAAAGAACATTACCCTCTAGTCATACAACTGTCTTAAAAGAATAGAAGTAAGAAAAGAGAGAGAGAAAAGTGGGGGTAAGAAAAAGGGAAAGGAAGGGAAGCATGAGCCTAACTTGTGCTGAAGGATGCAGGTTGCGCGGGGAGTACCCCAGTCGCCAAAGGTATACCACAGTGGGACGCCCATGATCCCCACACGGCTTCAAATTTCTGTTTCGTGTTTGAAAGAATGCTGGCCAGCTTTTCCTGCACCATGATCCACGAAATCTTGCGGTTTATTTCTGCAATGGAAACCCTGGGTTGTCTCCAAGCCCTTGCGATGGTAATTTTAGCCCCGAGGAGCATAAATCGGATCAACTTCTGATTGGGCTTGGATATACCCGGAATCCGAGCATTTAGGAGAGCTACAGAAGCAGTCCTGGGGACTGAGCAACCAGTGACTGTACAAATGAGGTTAAAAATCCTCTTCCAGATTGGTCTGATTCTGGGACATTCCCACCAGACATGCACCATCGAGCCCAGGAGTTGACAACCTCTAAAGCAGCTGGGATCTGATGATGGGTAGATGGCCGCAAGCCTGGCGGGAGTCATATACCACCTCATAAGGACCTTTAAGTTTGCTTCCATCAGGGAAGTATTTAAGATGCCCTGAAAAGAATCAGAACAAGCTGCCTGCCAGGTCTCCAAGTCCCACCCTAGTTGGAGGTCTGCCTCCCAAGCCATCATATAAGAAGACTTCTCAGTCGGGCGGGTGAGTGAAGAGTAGATGACAGATATTCCTCCCCTTTGTCCCATGGTCTGCCCGCACCAGAGCTCATAATCTGTGAATTTGGGAGGTAGAGGCCTATCCGTCCATAAAGTGTGTAGGAATTGTGATATTTGTTTGAATCTGAATTTTTCAGTGTCAGGGAGGTCCAATTTAGTCACACAGTGGACTAGGGTAAGAGGGCCTTTGGTTGTGAAGAAGTGTCCTATGCGGTACAGACCCTTATCCAACCACCAACTGAAGGCCTTCCTGTCCATTCCAGGTGGGAAATCCGGATTTTGGAATACACTGGCTAGAGGTTGCCCTTTCGAAACCAGGGCTGGAAGGTGACGAAATCTATCCCAAACGGCGTAAGATTGAGAAAGGGAGGGGGACAAAATGGGTGGTCTTCTCTTTTGGGGGCACCAGAGTAAGTATTCTAGGGAGAACTGGGGCACAGCTTGCCCCTCTATGTGGACCCAGTCTGGTTTATCCAGTTTGGAGTAAACTACGGATAGTTGAGCCAGTCTGGCAGCTACGAAGTACTTATATAGATGCGGTAATCCTAGTCCTCCTCTTTTCCTATGGTTATATAGAGTGTTTTGGGGGATTCTGTAACCTGACTTGCCCCAAATGAATTTGAGTATTTTGCTTTGTAAAGTCTGCACGTGGTCTTTTCTGATGGGAATGGGATGGGAGCGGAATAGATATAAAATTCTAGGAAGCAAAGTCATCTTTATAGAGTTAATTCTGCCCAGCCAGGAAAGATCATATTTGGCCCAGTTATTCATGTCGGCTGTAAGTTTTCGGTATAGGGAAGGATAGTTATTTGTGTAAAGGGATTCTGTACGAGCTGTTAAGGAAATCCCTAGATATTTGATAGATGAGGGACACCATTCAAATTTGAATGACTGTTGGAGGAGGGATACTGTAGAAGGTGGAAGGGATACGTTCAAGGCTTGTGATTTGGCATAATTGACTTGGAGACCTGAGATTTTAGAGAATTCCGAAATTACCTTGCAAAGGTTTGGTAGGCAAGTAATAGGAGAAGTTAGAAATAGTAGTAAGTCATCGGCAAAGAGCCCACATTTATGAGTTTGGTCTCCACATGAAACGCCTTGAATGTCAGGGTTCTGTCGAATGGCTATCGCCAGGGTTTCAATTGCCATTGCAAAGATGATTGGGGAGAGGGGGCATCCCTGTCTGGTACCCCTGGCTATGTCTATTGGAGAAGAGTAGTACCCTTGGATTCGAATTTGGGCCTTTGGTTTAGCATAGAGAGCTTGTATTACCCCCATAAATCTCGGGCCAAAGCCCCATCGTTCTAGTAGGGGGAGAAGATATTGCCAGGACACAGAATCAAAGGCCTTCTGCAGATCAAGAGCTAGGAGAAAGCCTTTTTGTTTCGGACCTCCGTCCCAGTTGGATTGCAAAATTGAGACAATGTCCACTGCCCTTCTCACTTGATCTGGGCCTTGTCGACCTGGAATAAATCCGACTTGGTCCTTGTGAATATATTTATTAATGAAAGAGGAGATACGGAGAGCTAGAATTTTTGTAAGAATTTTTAGGTCATTATTTATCAGGGAAATGGGGCAATAGTTACAGACTTCTTCTGGGTTTTTATCCGGTTTTGGAATAACCGTAATGTATGCTGTATTAAGTTGTGTACCCAAAGGGGTGCCTTGAGTCTTGAAATTAAAAAAGGCTGTCATATGTGGGACTAGGGTATCTGCAAATGACTTATAATAGAGGACCGACAGGCCATCTGGGCCTGGGGCTGAACCCTTTCGGAGGCCCTTGATTACTGTCGCCACCTCTTCAACCGAAAAGGGTGCTTCCAGCCTGTCTCTATGTTCTACGTCTAAGGATGGGATGGGTAGGCTGTCCAAAAAGTCGTCAATCGAATCCCTGGGAATCTGTGGAGGGGCACTATACAGGTCAGAATAGAATGTTTTGAATGCCTCCAGGATCTTTTTAGGGTTGGATGTAGGTTCTTGACCTGCCAAGCGTATCTTGGGCAAGGAGTGAAACCTTGTTTTAGGGGACAATTTGGTCGCTAACATCTGGCCTATTTTTCCTTTTTGGGTGTAAAACTTATTGCCACTCCAGCGGAGAGATCTCTCCGCTTTCGTTGTGAGAGCTAAATTAAGTTCTAGTCTCAGCTTGTCAATATTCTCTAGTAAGGCTAAAGATGGTTTCTTTTTGTGTTGTGTAAGACTTCTCCAGACGTACAATTTCTGCTTCGTGTTCTCTTTTGATTCGCGTGGAGATCTGAATAATCTTACCTCTAATACAAGCTTTATGGGCTGCCCATAGGGTCTCCGCAGAGATATCCTCAACATTGTTAGTTGTGAAATATTCTTGAAGGGCTTTATTAATTTCCGTTATTGTGGTTGGATTGGAGAGAATGGACTCGTTTAGCCGCCAATGTCCGTTCCTTGCCATACCGGCTAAAGAGCGGATGGACATGATGACCATAGAATGGTCAGATAGGACTGTGTCTCTGATTTGGGCCTTGGTCACTGCCGGAAGTACAAATGAAGGAATTAAAATATGATCGATCCTGGCATAGGTATTATGCGGGTGAGAGTAACGAGTATAGTCTCTCTTTGAAGGATTAGACTCCCGCCAGACATCCGTCAACCCCCTGTCATGGAGTAGTTTGGCAATTTTCAGGCTGACCCTAGTGGGTCTAGTAAGTTGGGCGGACGGAGGTCTGGATTTGTCCAAACCCTGGTCAAAAGCCACATTGGAATCCCCCCCCCCCCCAAATGACTGTGCATTCCAGAAGTGGGGTTAAAGTATCCAAGATTAATTGGAAAAACTTGTCTTGCCCTTTGTTGGGAGAATAGTATGAGACCAGGGAGTATAGATGACCCTCAATTTTACCCTTAACCAGTATAAATCGTCCCTCCGGGTCTTTGAAGTCAGAGAGATACTCAAAGTTACAGGATTTGGAGAAAAAGATTGCGACCCCCTTGGTCTTGTTCTCGGCATTAGCCAAGTAGAAGAGGGGAAAATGAGAGTGGACAAATTTGGGACTGTACCGCCCAGGAAAGTGGGTCTCTTGGATCATGAGAATGTCAAGCCTGAGTGTTTTGTAACTATCAAAGATCTTTCGCCTTTTGACAGGGGAGTTCAGGCCTTGAACGTTGTGTGTGGCTATATTGAGGGAGCTCTGTACGTGATCAGCCATGGGGATCCGAAAAGTAACTATGTCTGTCTCTACCTCCACTCACCCTTAGATGTTTTCTGTCCCCCCAATCTTGCCATTTGTCAGGATGGACGTCCGGCAGCCTGGTGGACACTCCTCGTTCGTAGGTACCGCAAGCTGAAAAATAATAAAAGGTTAGGCTCATGTGGGAAAGATGGGGAATAGAAAAGGAAAGGACAGATTTGAAAGAGAGAAAGAGATGGTGTAGAGGACTCCCAATCCAACTAAAGAAAAAGAGAAAAAATAAGAAAAAATACATTCTCGGGGAGGGGAGATGCCCCTCGAGAACTTCTATCAAGGTAGATCAAAAAAGGGCTTGCTCCAAATGAGAACAAGCGACCTCGCCCCCAGATACCTTCTGGAGTCTGAGGGAGAGGTGGAGGTACATGGGGCCCACCCCAGCCAGGGCGCCCCTGAAAAAATGGTTACAGCAATTATCAAAACCGAAACCGGAAGGGATTGAGTAAATCTAAACCCAGTTTGGTCGGATCTAAGTCCGATCCGGAAGTCCCCCCGTCCTCCCCCCAAAGGGGACCGAGGAGGAGGGGACCCCAGAAGCAAAGTGGGGACATCCCCCTGCAAAAAATAGAATAGATAAAGAGATCTTTTTAGCAGGAGAAATACTGTTGAAATATCAATTGTCAAAAAAGTTTATTCGCTGATCAGAGAAAGTCTAATTCTCAGGCATAGGACCGACCAAGAACCTTGAAAGTTCAAGGAGTATATGACCAATGTGTCAGCCGAGATCTGGGTAAGTGGGTCCGCTGTCTCTAGATTTCTTGGACCTCGACCTGGTCCAGAGTAGGGATTTAGGACTGGTGGGGGTCGGTCTCTTGGAGGTGTTTGGGATGCTATGAGAAGTGTCCATGGCGGGTTCTTGCGAGATGAGCTTAAGGCGCATTAGTAATCTTTCTTCATCAGGAAAGGTTGAGAAGGAGTAGTTTTTCCCTTTATCCGAGAACTTGACCGCAAAGGGGAATGCCCATTTATATTTTATATCCTTTTGGACCAGGACTAGGAGTAACAGCTTTAATGACCGTCTTCGCTGCATTGTGGAGGGAGAAAGTTCTGCGTATATTTGGACGGGATGACCTTGGCACAAAACATTGGGCACAGAACGTGCTAGTCTCATGACTTCATCCTTTACTGCGTAAAAGTGGGGTTTGGCGATGATGTCCCGCAGTGAGCCGTCCTTTCTGGGTGGCCCCAGGGCTCTGTGGGCTCTGTCAAGCTCTAGGCGGTCTTGAGGAATGTTTGGGATCAAGTTCTGGATCAAATTTTGTACCGCTGCTGGAATGTCAGTGATGGATTCGGGCAGCCCCCTGATCCGGAAATTGTATCTCCTGGATCTGTTCTCCAACTTGTCGATCCTGGAAAGGGCCACATCCAATTGCTCCTGTACTGTATGAATATGTTCTGAGTTCTGGTCTGTGGCTGCCACCGTTTTACCAAGCTTGTCTTCTATCGCTTCAATTCTGGTGCCCAAATTCTGGAAATCTGCTTTCAAATCTCCTGTTATTTTGGTAGCAGTCTGAGCGAGTCCCCTATCCAGGAGTTCAGCCAGTGCCTGATATAAGTCAGTCACAGAGAATGTAGATGCTGCTGACAGGGTGCTGACAGAGAATTGAGCAGCCTGGCTCCCTATGTTAGGTCCTATGAGGGGTAGCGCAGAGCCCTCCATGTTACTGCCTACCAGGGGTTCTGTGGGAGTTGTTGAGGGGGGCATGTCCTGCTGGTAACTTACTTGGACCATGGGGGTAAAAGGCAGGGGTACCATATTTGGAAAAATCCTTCCCTCAGGCATCTCCTCAGCTCCGTTCTTGTGAGGTGCAGCAGCGGCGGCCATCTTGGATTGTTGCCGTTTTTTTAAATGAGCAAAAAGCGGCTTTAAAGTGTCCCTTTAAAAAAAATAGATGAATGGGGGGGTGCCCTGGTGTCTGTGGGTGCCGTGTGTGGTGAAAGCACCACTTCCAGCCCGTTTTTGGCTGACTTATGGGCGCCGCTGGTCTGGGGTGATGAGGAGCTCCCGGCTCAAGCAGCCATCCTCAGAGCTCCGCGCATGCGCCTCCCCTTATTGACCTCCTTTATGACCCTATCTTTGACTGTTTTGAACAGGCAAAGCTTAGAAATTTTATGGTAGTAGCCCACCCCATCCACCTCACACATTAATATGTTTTGGCCAACAAAGCAGCCTATTATAGTACTGAAACAATCTAAATATGTATGGGTGTATGTGGGTCTGTGTATGGTGTGTGTGGGGATTTGGAGTGGACAAACTATAGGTGTGTAGCAGGGCTGGCCCTATGATGGGACCGGGTGGTACCATGGGTACCAGGCGGCACTTTTAGGGAGACGGCATACTGACGCCCGCCAGCCCGTTCCGTGGGCTGTGAGGAGCGTGGTGCCGGGCTGCCTGAGTGGACACTAGGGGGGGAGCAGTTAGCGAGTGAGCGGCGCCGCTGCCTGTGAGGAGCCCGTTGCCGCTGCTCGCTGTTATTGGTGACAGGTGCGGGCAGAGAGGACATTGAGAATGGTGGGGGAGCAGTCAGCGAGAGAGCGGCGCTGCTGCCTGTGAGGAGCCCGGCGCCGCTCCTCGCTATTGGTGGTGAAAGAAACGGGCGGAGAGGACACTGCCGGGGCTGCCTGAGTGGACACTAGCGGGGGGGTCTAGGGGGGAGCAGTCAGCGAGTGAGCGGCACCGCTGCCTGTGAGGAGCCTGGCGCCCCTGCTCGCTGTTAGTGGCACTGGTGACAGGAGGGGGGGTGTCAATCAGCGAGTGAGAGGCAGGGGAGCAGAGAGATGATGTCATCTCTCACTGCCCGCCCTGCATCACGACAGTTCTGCCCTCACTTTGCACTGCAATCCACAACGTGTGGCAGGTGGCAATCCGCAACGTGTGGCAGGTGGCAATCCGCAACGTGTGGCAGGTGGCAATCCGCAACGTGTGGCAGGTGGCAATCCGCAACGTGTGGCAGGTGGCAATCCGCAGCGTGTGGCAGGTGGCAATCCGCAACGTGTGGCAGGTGACAATCCGCAACGTGTGGCAGGTGACAACCCGCATCTGGTGGTGGAGTCTGAAGCAAAACTGTAAGTACAAACACACATCACAAGTTGTATGAGACATGAGAGCCTGAGAGGGACTTTCCTTTATACATGTATAGAGCCATGACGGGTCCCCTTCAGTTATCATATAAAATAATGGATGTAGGGGCCTTTTGGTTGGCGTGATTTTTTTTGGGGGGGGGGGGGGCAGCATTTAATTCTTGGTCCCAGGCGGCACAATGTCTTGGGCCGGCACTGGTGTGTAGACTTTATAAAAACTAACGTCTTTCTTTTTTTTTAAGTGGCTTAAAGTAATGCCAAAATCAGTCATACATGTACAAAAGGCATTAACCCAATACAACCAATCAGATTTCACCTTTCATCAATTTAGAGCTGTCAGAACAATGAAAGATGATTGCTAATTGAGGTTGGTTAATGTGGGTCAGTGCTCTTTATGTTTTCAATTAGGCCTGATTGTAACCAGCTTATAGTATTTTTAATTGGAAAGAATTTTTCTAGGCTTGATTTGAACACAATGACAAACCTTTAATGTTCACATGGAGCCTGTAAGAACTACTGCGTATACTTATTTTAATTTCTCTAAATGACTTGCTGTCTTCCAGTGACCCGCTCCTCGGAGACGATTCTTTCATGTATTTTTTAGAAGCTCAGAATGCACACAGCGCTCCTGACACAACAAGGAGTCTGTTCTGGCGGAGAATAATTCACTTCCCTAATACAGCATTAGTCAAGAGAATAACCTGCATATCAGTTGCTGTTAATTTTGTTTGTAACAGTTTGTCTTTGTAGTTGCCAGGAGCAAGGAGCCTTCTAGAAAGTAATCTTAAAATTACTCGCTACAGGGTTATTAGCAACTATTGATTTATGTCATATAGAAACATGGATCAACCTGCTTAACACTGGGCATGTGTACTCGGGAAACAGTAAACATGTATTCTTGTCAAAGTCTTTCAGCTTCAGGCAAAAATCCCTATTAATGACGATGGGGAGTTTTGGGCAAAGCCGCAGATCAAGCATCGCAGCTTCTTGTAGAATATGCCTCTTAATTAAATAAGGGATAGCATTTACCTTATTAAACCTATACCATCAACATCATTGCTGCCATGTGCTAAAGTGATGTGTTTAATGAGCCATCAGCAGTTATCTCAGTGGACTGAGCTGTCAAGTCATGGAAATTGGGTTTACTGCATAAAGCACAGTCACTTGCCAGTCTCCCGCCACTCTATAAAGGGAAGCTGGAGCTATAAATACAGCTTGATCTAATATAAGAAAAAAAAAAACTTTGTGACATTCAAAAACATGGTATTAAAAATTCAATAACATAAAAGACAGTAAAATATTTCAAAATATGTTTTCCTAATTTCAACTGAAAAAAAATGGTTTCTTCAAATAAGATTGGCTCTAAACAGTCGTTGACAACTTTTTAAACACAAAAATCTGATAAAGAGTTTATTGTGTCAAGCAGTGCTAAGAAGGGTAAGGATTTTTAAAACACTGGGCATCAGGCTTAAAAGCGAGTCATATGATGTCAGCAGAATGTATGATTTTAAGGAAAAATTTACAGTTTCTGAGTTGTGTTTACCATTTATCATTTAGCAGTTAATATGAGTTACCATCGGTTCACAATCTATTCCCTCTTATATGTAACGATGCAACAGTTTTACATTTAAACATTGCATTCCAAATCCTTAAAATATGCTCCCCTGATGGTTATTAATGAATCACATTGTAGGTCTTAAAGGTAGGATTAAACAGGAAAAACTGGTAATCCTTCTAAATGTGTCCAAACAAAATGCACAATTTAAAGTTTTTTGAATTACTTAAATATTCCAACCCAAAAATAGCACTAAATCTGTGAGAAAACAACTTTCTGATGGAGTCAAATTCAGTACACAAGCCTACATATATAATGATCCATATAAAGTAGAGCAGTGTTTCTCAACTCCAGTCCTCAAGGCGCCCCAACAGGTCATGTTTTCAGGATTTCTATCATTTTGTACAGGTGATTTAATCAGTTGCACTACCTTAGTAATTACAACAGCTGAGGGAAATCATGAAAACATGAACTGTTGGGGCGCATTAAGGACTGGAGTTGAGAAACACTGAAGTAATTTGAGACAGATCCCCTCCCCATCCTCCATCTGTCTAATTAAAATCCAAAGGTCCTGCAGACCCAAGCTGTATCCCTGTGCTAGGGGCTGAAAAAGATCTAGATCCAGATCTATACAAGCCCTACTTGGTTGAGTGATCTTCTGCCCTACAATGCCTGTAATAGTTCATAGTTCCAGCGCTGATCTCATCAGTCAACGTGAGACATGTTATCTGCCAGGTTGGCAAGTAAGCTTCTATAGAATATTAATGAGGGGAGGAGAAGCGTACCACTAACACCAATGCTGACAGTAAAGGGGGGCTGTCACACCAACACCACTGGTGAAAAGGGAGCTTCTCACAGACACCAATACTGTTCATCCAGTTTTTTGTTTTTGTTTACCATGTAAAAGGGTTCATCAGATGTAAATCATTTTGCCAGTGTATGTTAATGTTTTATAAACTCTGTTTCTACGTATAATTTATAACGATATGTATAAATTGTGTAGCCATTTAACCCATATTACACAAGCTGTTACTTGCTTTGCACAATGGTTTTGGTTTACTGTCTCTTCTCATCGTTTTAGCCAAATCTTTGAAAACAATGCACTTCGGAGGTGGCTGATATCATTTTGCCAGTGTATGTTAATGTTTTATAAACTCTGTTTCTACGTATAATTTATAACGATATGTATAAATTGTGTAGCCATTTAATCCATATTACACAAGCTGTTACTTGCTTTGCACAATGGTTTTGGTTTACTGTCTCTTCTCATCATTTTAGCCAAATCTTTGAAAACAATGCACTTCGGAGGTGGCTGATATCTAAATAGTTGATAAGAGAGAGGAAAAAAGTTTGCCAATTTGCCAAGTTTAGCCAATTAAAGTTTCCCATGATTGCTAATACATACATGCATATATTCAATAAAAAGAAAACCATAATGGTTTTGGATCAGTTTTATTTTAGTGTTTTCTTTCAATATTTACAATATATGCAGTCTTTGTTTTACAAATATTAAATACGTGACAAATGGTTACCAAAGAATTGGGGGTTATCTAAAAGGCCTTGCTTTGCTGTTTCCTTTGCCTAACGTGTTACTTGACACTCAATGAGGAATAAGCCTGCAGTGAACAATGAGCTTTCCATCAGCAAAGCTGAAAGGGATCATGCTCATGATGTGAAAAGCAGACTAGAGCACCACCTGTTGACTGAATAAGAGACTGCATAATATTAACTAGCAAATTCTCATATTTATTTGGCTAAAAAAAAACAATCCCGTGTAAAGATTTATTGAGGCTATCCCCTCACAAAGTCTGCCAACCCTCTCCTCCAATCCCTACACTGGCTCCCAATAGCCCAGTGAATTAAATTCAAAATACTAACCACTCCTCTCAAGACCTTCTACATTCAAGCTCTCTCGTCTCCTCCTCCCATGCTTGTCTCCAGTATTTTTCCAGAGCCTCTCCCATCTTCTGGAACGCACTACCTCAACCGGCTCTTGCTACCTTCAGGCAATCCCTGAAAACTCATCAGGGAAGCCTATCACCTCTCCAACTAATATTTTACCACTTTCATCAGCTCATTCCCTACAGTTACAACCTTTTGTACCACCTGTCCATCCCTATTAGATTGTAAGCTCTTCTGAGCAGGGCCCTTTTAATCTTCTTGTATTTTAATTGTATTATAACTGTATTGTCTCCCTTTTATATTGTAAAGTGCTGCGTAAACTGTTGACGCTATATAAATCCTGTATAATAATAATAATAATAATTTTTTACCCTTCCAGGTTTTTCAAATTTTACTGGTTGCTATTGTCAATCAGTATATATATATATATATATATATATATATATATATATATATATATATATATATATATATATATATATATATATATATATGTATAGATCAGTAAGGTCACAAGACTGACTCCAACCTGGTTGAAAAAATCATTTGTGCAAGGTGCCAGTCACATCACTCTCCATTCCTAATGCATTTATTTTTGCACACGACACACATTAGAATCCAAGGAAACTGGATATCAGAAGCAGTATACTGACCTTTCTTCCACTCCCTCATTGCACTGTTTAGCTTCCATTATCAGAGGAAAACCCTAGATAAACTATGAGTTAATGGGGATAAACTATGGACTATGCAAAAGCTGCGATTGGCCCACCTCTGACACATGGAGTCACATGCTTCTCCATATCTGGAAGTACTGGGTAAGTCCTTTGCCTCCCAGAACTGATCAAAGTCAAATCTGCTGGGGGGGGGGGGGTTAAAGCAAATCTGCTACTTTGCTCTAAATCAGCAAAGCGTGGGTTTGCTTTAAGGTATGCAGTATATGGAAATAAGAGGTATGAGCTCATGAGAAACACTTGTGTAAATAAATAATTTACATTTAGAATCATCAAAAATCTAAACTTCACCTGACATTGTCTGTATAAATATATTACTACAGTATATGTTTTCATGGTATTATTTACTATTCAATACAATATTTTCTTACTTGAGTGAAAAAAGTCAGTCAGTTTTCAAGATAAGTATGACATAAATGAACACATCAAGTGTAGAGATAAATGACAGCTCAGCCATTCTAATCCTGCCAAGCTGTAACTGAGACATAACATTTCATCTGGATGTAAGCGTGGCCTTGTCAGTGATATAGACTATATACTTTTTGATCTTGACATTATTTCTAAATTTACTTTTTAAAGTGGACCTGTCAACACCACATAAAACCTACACTTGTATCCTTTGATCATAAAACAAGAATTTATCTATATGGCAACATGTTAAACATTCAAATGAATATACAGTACATCTTTCTGAACCTATAATACTAGAAGCTGATTTTTTATATATATTAACATAGAATACCAATGAAAGCTTCTTACACGTTTGTATCAGTATCTAGGTCTTTGTTGGTGAAGTTTTCCCTTACTTTATGTTTGGTCACTTGGGCAAGAAGTGAGCAGAATCTCACCAATGAGGACATGGATATTAACAAAAAACACACATTTTTATTAGAATGTGGAAGGAATAGAACCCCTGCCTGCTTTAATGTGCAATGCTGTCTTGTGGAACAATATGCTAATCACTATGTTTGTAATAGCTAAACGTTGCATTCTCTAAAATTAGGATACTGGCTTCAAGGGAAACTAATGTAAAAACTCCTGAACACACTGTTGATATCATATGTGATAACTATCTAGAGTGCAACACATGTTAAAGCCCAACAGAACTTCCAGTTCAAATAAGCTAAATATATTCCAGGTGCATTAAATCAAAAAATGTGCAATGAGCAAAACAGTTAATTTTCTTTAAAAAGCAGCAACATCCTAAATAGAAATATCTGTCCTTTGCCAGCATCCTATTTTGATGGACCTCTTGTTCTCTAAGTGGAAGCAGAAGTCTCACTGGAAAGGTCCAGTATGTGCTGCTGAGTCAAAGCTACAGCTCTACAATCATCAGGGAGCATGAAGAGGACCATACAGTTAACACGTCTTGTTTTAGATATTTTAATTAATGTGATGAAATACATTTTTTGTAATCTTAATAAATACTTGTGAAAAAATGTATTTTGTATGGTTAAGCTTCCTAATTTATTTGAAGAAGAAATTAATTGTAAAAACCATGCCTACAAAGGCAAGCAGAGGGCAAATGACTAGTCACCAGTATTGTCCATATGGTCATCTTTTCCCCTTTACTGACTTATTATGCCTTATTCTGCATCATGTTTGTGTGCAGAGGTGGCCATCTTGGTAGAAGCAGGGCTTTGCTTCCTCATCCCTCTGATAACTGACAATCTGATTAGTGGTAGGGAAATATTCAAAAAGCAGCAGGAGATTTGAAGGAACCACAGATCCACAGAATGAATAAACAAGAAGCAGGGGGGTTCTTGCACTGTAGGTTGTCAGGTTGAGAGTCTAGTAGACAAAGGCAGATTGCCTTAAATGATCCCACACTGCAAATATAAAGCTATGAAGTTTAAAGCACAGAGGGACTGCTCTGTTATTTTTCAGGAAGAATGTAAGAAAAAAATCTTTGAAAGTTATCTTTAGACACAATTAACCATCTAGATGTTTCCTCGTATCAAATCTTTACTTTCTGAGTTCATGTCCATTTTAAATGTATATATCCTTGTTACCATTATCTGCTCCTTCAGAATCCATAACATTCAAATGTAAATGAATGGAAAGATGAGATTATCTTTACCCGTGTGTAATTGCTGGTTCTCCAACCGTCCAGCAATCTTTACATGGCCCTTATAAGACCTTTATTTTGTAGTCCAGTCACTCCTTTTGATCTGTAGCTTTCTTGAAGAAGTTACATAAAAATGATTGGAAGATAATAAAAACCAGCCGAAGAAGTTGAAGATAATTAAATCAGACAGTGAGTTTCCGTATCATTTGTGGGTGGCGAGTAACTCTAGATTATGTATTTCAACATTTGTCCTGTTCAGGAAGTTTATATTGTGATGATTGCGGTAGACTCAGAACACATTTGTTGATTATTTTCTATGTGGACCTGATCACAAATATAAATTAAAATAAATGCTGTTAGGCAATGTTTGTGTCTAAAATTACCACATAATCACATTATAATGTTAGAAACATTTATAACCCTTTATGTTAAAACATACTTTTTTCTCTGATGTCAATATGCTTTGTATTGCCATGTACACAGGCTTGAAATTATGCCTTCTATCTGGTACATATTTTAACTTCTGTGGGAGGCTTTATAGCAGGCTTGGTTTTACACTGGACTATCAAAGCCATGTTCATTTCAAACATTAAGGAACAATTGTATCTATTATATTCTCTAAAAGTGTAGCTTCAAAAGATATTTTAAGTATTTTTTTAATTATATTTGCAATTTTAATGCATATGATTGACCAGGTGAACTGAACGGTTTTGTTGTTGGAAATTCCAATCGTGTGTATGTGGCATTAGTTTTTTTTTTTTTTAGGAAGGAAACTATATTTGAGTTCTATATCATTTTGTTTATTTTATTTATATTTTTATTATTATTTTGAGTATTTTATTATTTTTTCCAGGGTCAGTATTATATACTTGTTGCTGACTCATCACATCTGCCCTTTGTTAGCAGCACATTACCCCGCATACTAATACAGTCCAGTCTACTGCACCAAATCACCTGATTCTGAATTGCACCAAAGCATCACATCCTTAATCCCCCCCTTTTTTTCTGGCAGTGGGAGAGTACACTGATTAGATGGTGGAGTGGATAACCAAGTCTCCATCATCCTCCTCCCTTTTCTCCCAGGCACAGGGTAGTACAGTGCTAAAAATGCACTCTGTTCTTTCCCCTCATCTTATGCCGCGTACACACGGTCGTTTTTTGTGATGAAAAAAAACGACGTTTTTTAAAACGTCATTTAAATTGATCGTGTGTGGGCAAAACGTTGTTTTTTGTCTTCAAAAAAACGACCAAAAAAAAATTCCAACATGCTTGAATTTTTTGTGTCGTTTTTCAAAACGTCGTTTTTTGTTTCACAAAAAGTCACCGTGTGTAGCAAAAACGTCGTTCAAAACGACGTTTTTCAACCCGCGCATGCCCAGAAGCTAGTTATGAAGCGAGCTTCAATGGAAAAGAGTGGTGAACGTAACCTTGCTTTTTGTGAAAAAACGATGGTGTGTATGCAAAATTGTCTTTGAAAAGTGACAATTCAAAAACATAGTTTTTTACTTCACAGAAAACGTTGTTTTTTTTCATCGCAAAAAACGACCGTGTGTACGCGGCATAAGACTAATGGCAACATTTCTGGCTTTACAGCTGCAATTGATTCACCTAGTGGAATCTGCCACCTTCAGTGAATCTGCTCCCTATGATGAACAAAATTGACAGGCATACAGCTACCATTTTTTGACATTTAGGAAATTCCTGCCCTCCATCAGCATGTGGAGAGTAGTTTCTGCTTGTCATGTCATGGCATGCAATAAGAGGTCACATGCCATAGATGTTTGGCCCAGCAAGCATTGGCAGGGATGTCATATCGCCTTGGGTAAATTTGTTGGTGCTGGCCCTTGTACTGAAACTTTGCAATAATGACAGCTTAGTCACCTCTTCCCCTTCTCCTCATTAGCCTCATCTGGTGAATCTTTAGAAATTTTAGTCCTACCCAATTGACAACACATGACCAGGAAAAAATGCTTATATGCTGTTTTTCAGCGGGTATGCCTGGGGATCAGGGGCCACACTGGGGTAAAGTGTTGAGTCAGCTCTTCAGGGACAGGCTAAGAGTTTGATGAAGGCTTTTTAGCCAAAACGCTTCAGCGTATAGCCTGTACCCGTGTACCCATGTAACCAATAAAGGGCTTTTATTCAAGAGCATCTGAGTTGCCAGCCCTTTTTGATACAGGCTAACGGTTAGCTGATCCCAAGCCATTTTGCACCAGGAAAGGTCATGTGTGACAAAAGCACCAATCGGCTGTCTGCTTGGTAGGGAATGTTCACACATGTGCCTTGCCTGGCACTTAACCTCAACCCGGTGGTACAACTTAACTACTTAAGAACCCTCGCTTCCATGATCTTCTATCACAGGCCATAAGCATGTGTGGAACCTTTAGGCAGTTATGCATAGCCAATGTTTGCAGCACTTGCATCAGAAGACCCTACTGTTGATTGAAGAAGGAGCAGTCGTGACTGTCTACTTGAGGCTTTTCAAGTCCTTCTTCACAATGCATTGCTCAGGTCTGTTGACAGCAGTTACAGGCAGCACCTAACCCATATAATCAATGATTATCTGAGACCAACAGACGACCCCCTTGACTATTGGGTGTTGAGAATGAACCTCAAACCTACTTTTACCCAGTATACATTACCCTATCCCGCCACTAATACAATCTTCTATTACCGCTGCTAACCTGCCACAATCACCATCTCTGCCACTATTGCAGTCCCACGTAGTGTTGTCAGCAGTACCATTTCTTGCTGCATTTACAGCTATAGTCCAGTGCTTTGGCAGTGTCAAGGTGCCACACCTAATATTTCTGCATTTGCTCTTTTGGCAATTTTTCTGTTTTGCATTGTCTCTCAATATTGGTGGTGTATTATGCTGGCCCGTTCACTGTCAGTTTGGCACATCTAATGTTTCCACAACTGCTTTTCAGCTGGCAAATTTGGGCAATTCTTTTGAAGGGCAGTCCTCCTTTGAGCTTCAATTTTAGTGGTGTATTATGCTGCTCTGCACTGTCAAAGTGTCACACATAATATATATGCAGTTACTCCTCAGTTGTAAAATATATAGGGCCAGATTCAGAGAAGGGTGGCGTAATTTTGTGCGGGCGTACCGTATGCTCTTTACACTACGCCTCCGCCACTGTTATGGGCAAGTGCCTTATTCAGAAAGCACTTGCTCCATAAGTTGCGGCGGCGTAGCGTAAAGTGTCCGGCGTAACGGCGCCTAATTCAAATTATTAATGTGGGGGCGTGATTCATGTAAATGAATCATGACTCCACGCAATTTACGTATTTTCTGAACGGTGCATGCGCCGTTCATGGACGTATCCCAGGTGAGATACGCTGACGTAAATACTTTCTGAATCTGGCCCATAGTGTTTAGATATTTTCTGGCTCTTGTCTCTGACACAACACACTATAACTTTTATTTGATGTTAAAACCTTAATCATCTCTGGCTCCTCAAATGTGGTTCAGTAAAGCTACTTACATGATGTGCAGCTTGTCTATGTTTCTTTCTGGCTGTTGCCTCTGACATAAAGTATGACTTTTATTTCACGTTTAATTTAAACCTGGCTTGTCTCTGCCTCTTCAAATGTGACCCAGTAAACCACTTACATAATGTTCAGCATATCTGAGCTGTATTTCTGTCTCTGATCTCTAAAACAGTGGACCATTTACATAGCAGCCTAGTAAAAAGGTGTACATGATGTACAGCATGTCTGTCCTATACTTCTCGCTTCTGTCTTTATCATAATGCACTGTTATTTGTATGTTATGGGAAAAAAAGCCTAATCTCCCCTATGTAGTGGCCTAGTAAAAAGGTTTCAATTATGTGTAATACTACACTATCATTCTTATTTCAAAAATAAACATTCATTGTCTCTTCTCTTCTTACATTGCTGCCCAAACAAGCTGGTTATGTACTTATATACTATACAGCCATTGTGTTATATGCCTGAAAATTGTCTCTGAAATAGGGCTCTGTAATTTTTATTATTTCATAACAACTGCAATGTCTCTTGAATGGGTAGCACGGTGGCTAAGTGGTTAGCACTTCTGCCTAGCAGCACTAGGGTTATTGGTTTGAATCCCAACCACAGCAATGCCTGCACAGAGTTTGCATGTTCTTCTGTGCCTGCTTGGGTTTCCTCCATGTATTCCAGTTTTTCCCACACTCCAAAGACATAAAGGTAGGGTAATTGGCTCCAGTCTAAATTGGCCATAATATAAATGTGAGTTATAGATCTTAGATCGTAACGCTTTGAAGACAGGGACTGATGTGAATGTAGAAAATATATATGGAAAGTTCTGTGTAACTTGATGGTGCTATATAAGTACCTGTAATAAATAAATATGTGGAGTTGTGGTTTTCAATTGTTTTGAAGTGACATTTATTTATTTATTATTAAACAAAATAATACAAGCTTTGGTATGAAACATGTTTGGCCACTGTTTGGCAATTGTTGCAAAGGTGAGGGATTTTGTTTTAATTATTTCAAAATATCAACCTTTCCAAAGCTTTTAATTCTACTACTTCAACTGGTCAGTTTTAGCCTATTACTTGTAGATATTACATCATATGTTGCAGTAAGTACATAATTATTTTTTTTTTAATTAATCATATAATGGCGTGACTGCTGCATGTAAACCAAGTAATGATGTAAAACTACAACAAATGCATTAAGCGTATTTTTTACCCATTTTCCTATTGACTTCCGTGGGGGATAAGACGCAATTTTCATATTTTAAGATTAGTTTAATGTGGCCCACAGTCAAACCCAAAGCATTTTGCTCATCACTATGGATAACACATGGGTCACATGTACCTATGGAATAGCTGAGTGTATATTCACTGTGAGCATACAGTTGTGCAAAAAGTGTCAATAGATGGTCAAAAAAGCACTTGCAACTACTTTTTAAGTCTCATTTGCTAAAATTAAAAGCATCTGCATATGTATGATTGCTTAAGATTTTTTTTGAGCAACATTCTGAATGCAGATATACAGAGCATTAAGGATAGTTGTCTATCATTTTTAGTGATAAGACAGTACTAAAATCTAGTCTGAAGGAACTCATAGACATACATTTCTGTTTTTATAAATTGAAATAGTAGGATTCTTAACCTCCCTTGGCCTGTTATGTCACCTTCCTCCTTCACTCACTGCATCACCATTAATGTGAACAGGAAGGTCTGCTAAAAGCGGAGTTTGGGAGCACTCCTGAGATTGGACTACTAGCAGAGCTGCTGAAGTAAAAAGGTAAAGTTTGCAGAAGAAGATATTTGCATGGCTGAGCTTAGCTATGTAATACAAAAAGAAAATATACTATACAAAGGCCAATCAATCAGAATTTGAAATACTGTATGACAACACTTTTTCATGTTTACTAAATTCACTGGGGCACTTTTCATTGAGCACCACATTCTGTTTTCTTTGTGGGAAATGTTTTCTGATTTATTTTAAACCATGATTTCCCTTCCAGAATTAACCCTTTCCATTTTCAAACCCAAAATGTTACATAGTGATAATTTAAAAAGTCTGATATACTCAAGGCCTTTACAGACATTACAAGAACACAGTGAAAGCAATGAAAACACTCATTCAATCACCACCCATTTTCCTTTGTGAAATAAATACTCTATACAGATTCCAGAAATGGTAATCAATACTATCCATGACTCTACTGCATATATTATGTAATTATGTTTTAAAAACCTAAACCAAATACCTTCTGAAAGTATTGACTCCTGTCTATCAACTGGCTCATTAGTCAATACAAAATGTTGTAGACTTCACTCAAAAATGTTTTTTATCTTGAAATAATGGGTTTGATAATGTTAATAAATTGGACAGATCATACTTTACATAAAACTACGAACAAGTTAATTAAAATGTATTTATTCCTTTTTCATTATACTGCCCCTTTAATCCCATGTAACTAACTCAGTGATGGTAAAATTTAACAAATTCATTGGGGGATAAAATTGAAAACATAGAAAAATGCGATACCCATGGATTAAAGCAAGAGCAACAGATAATGTGTTACTTTGTTTTTATTTATTTCATTCCTTAAAAGGTCAACCATGCTTTACACCAGTGGTCTTCAAACTTTGGCCCGCGGGGAGGATGCAGCCCTTGGCTTGCCTTTATCTGGCCCACGGGGAAATGTTCCTACCACTGATATGAGCCACTTTTACTCCCATTGATTGAAGTCATTATTGTATTCACTGACACCAACAATGAGGCTGACCCCAGCCGTTAGAGGGCAGCAAAGCCTGCTTTATCCCCTGGTTGTACCATTTACGGAGGTGTCTTTGCCAAGTCATCCCTATTCCATCACACTCCTGCACAGGGGGATTTAAAATCTTGTAACAAACAACGAGGCCCCAATCCTTCCACTGACACAAACAGTGGGGAACTATTCCTCTCACTGGGACACACAATTAGACATTTTTTCTTTCACTGATACCAATGATGGGGTACTATTTCCTCCACTGACAACAACAATCCTGCACTATTCCTCCCACTGAATCCAAAAATGGGGCACTTTTCCTCCCACTGATATAAATGATTGGGCACTACTCCTTCTACTGACTCCAAGAATCGGGCACTATTTCTCCAACTAAAAACAATATGGGGCACTATTCCTCCAACTAATACCAATGATGGGTCACTATTCTTCCCCCTACTGACCAAAGGCATAATGTAATTTTTTTTACTCTTGCTGAACACCAAGTCCAAGACATTGTCTCCTCCCACTGATGCTGGGGCATGTTCTACTCTCACTGCCCACAGTCCACCTAAAGTTTAAAGAACAGTGGGCTCCATTCACAGAACCAGATCATATGCGGTATGTAGGTGTCTAGATACATTTTCCCTAAATACCACATGAGATCCTGAAACTGTGAATTCACTATTCCATGCAAAATGCTGAAAACACATAAACAGGTGTTAAACAAGGAAATAAATAATTAAATGCATACAGTAATTAAGTTGGGGTTGAGGTATGCAGTATTTAAGGAACATGCACTGGTTGTTAAGGAGTAGACGGCCTCCGGTGTCCTTAACAATCAGTAACAGTCATGGTTGTTAAGAAGTGGGCAGCCACCGCTTCCTGAACAACCGATAATTCATCAGCTGTCAGTGGGGTTCCCTGCTGACAGCTGAATGTAGCAAAAAGATATCCCGGCATTAAAAAAAATGGCATGGGATCCCCCCAATCCACACCAGACCTTTTAGGTCAGGGCTTGTATGGATTTTGAGGGGAATCCCCACCCCAAAATAAAAAAAATGCCACGAGGTGCCTCCAAAATCTATATCAGACCCTTACCTGAGCATGCAGCTCGGCAGGTCAGGAAAGGGGGGTGAGCGAGCACTCCTCCTCCTGAACTATGCTAGGCCACATGCCCTCAACATGGGGGGAGTCTTTGGGGCAGAGGGAGCACTGCCCTCCTCCCAAAACACATTGGGCCAGATTCACAGAGCCCTTACTCCTGTCTAACTCGCGTTAGACTGGAGTACTTTCAAATTACGCGCGTTTTTTCACTACTCTGAAACCTCAAACCATGAAAATACGGCTGCGGGCTTCAATCCGACTGGCTTACGTGTTCATACGCCTTCGGATCTACGCTGCAATAAATTTGCGGCCGCTGGGTGGAGTTCCCGTCGCTTTCCGAGTCGGGGTATGCAAATGAGCTTTTGCCGACGATCCACGAAGTTACGAACGTCAATCGCAATCTCTTACGGCATCTTTAGTCATCTTTTTGCTGCGTAAAATTATACCAGCTTTTTGCTGGTCTAATATTAGACAGCCCATGTTAAAGGGGTAGTTCCCCCAAAAACCTTTTTTTTAACATTGATTGAGGCTCGTTTTGTCAAGGGGAATCGGGTGTTTTTTTTTTAGAAACAAAGCAGTACTTACCGTTTTAGAGATGCATTGTCTCCGACGCTTCCGGGTATGGTCATCGGGGAAGGGCGTTCCTATTTGATTGACAGGCTTCCGACGTTCGGATACATCGCGTCACGATTTTCCGAAAGTAGCCGAACGACGGTGCGCAGGCGCAGTATAGAGCCGGACCGGCGCTCGGCTTCTTTCGGCTACTCGTGACGCGATGTATGCGACCGTCGGAAGCCTGTCGGAAGCCTGTCAATCGAATAGGCACGCCCAGACCAGAAGATGATACTCGGAAGCGACGGAGACGATGCATCTCTAAAACGGTAAGTACTGCTTAGATTCTAAAACTAAAACACCCGATTCCCCTTGACATAACGAGCCTCAATCAATGTTAAAAAAAGTATGGCCGTCGTTCCCGCGTCGAATGTCAACATCTTTTTTTATTTTTTACGTAAGTCGTCCGGGAATAGGAATGTCCGTAAACGACGCTACTCAAACAACGAATGACGTAACAACGTTATTTCACGCAATGCACGGAGGGAAATTCCTGAACAGAGCATGCGCAGTTCGATCGCCGCGGTGACGCGCCTAATTTAAATGCTTCACGCCCCCTAATCGCGTATTTCGATTACGCGGCGAGAAATACACTACGCCGCCGTACAGTAAGGGACAAAATCTACCAGAATTCGGCGTATAGCCTGGTAAAATACGGCGGAGTAGTGTATCTCTGATACTCTGCGCCAATGTAATTGTATCTGAATCTGGCCCCTTGTATCCATGTTGATAAGAGAAATGCTGAAAAAAGCCTTTTGAGGGAAATATATTGATTTTTATTTTAACGTTGTATTTATAAAATGTGGCAAGAAAAGCACAAAAAAAAAGATTTAAAAGAGTCCTTAATGTGCTCCTATTTGAAGATGGTTCTCACAATACCCATAGAGCAGGGGTCTCCAAATTTTTTAAGCAAAGGGCCAGTTTACTGTCCTTCAGGCTTTAGGGGGGCGAGACTGTGACCAGTAGGAGTAGAAATATTTCAAACGTCAGTGCCCCTTTATTGATTTTAACCACTTTAGCCCCAGAAGGTTTTACCCCCTTCCAGCCCAGGTGAAATTTTAGCTTCCGGCACTACATCAATTTAACTGAGAATTGCGCGGTCATGCGACGTGGCTCCAAAACAAAATTGACATCCTTTTTTTCCCACAAATAGAGCTTTCTTTTGGTGGTATTTGATCGCCTGTGCGGTTTTTATTTTTTGTGCTACAAACAAACAAAAAGTGTAAATTTTGAAAAAAACACAATTTTTTTCACTTTTTGCTATAATAAATATCCCATTTAAAAAAAAAAAATCTCAGTTTAGGCCGATACATATTCTTCTACATATTTTTGGTAAAAAAAAAATCGCAAAAAGCGTATAGGGACTGGTCTGCGCAAAAGTTATAGCGCCTACAAAATAGGGGACATAATTATGATTTTTTTTATTATCTTTTTTTTTACTAGTAATGGCAGCGATCTGTGATTTTATGGCGGACACATCAAACACTTTTGACACATTTTTGGGACTATTCACATTTATACAGTGAACAGTGCTATAAATATGCACTGATAACTGTATAAATGTGACTGGCAGGGAAGGGGTTAACCACTAGGGGGCGGGGAAGGGGTTAAATGTGTAGCCTAGTGAATGTTCTAACTGTAGGGGGAGGGGGGTGACTGGGGGAGGTGACCGATCTGTGTCCCTATGTACAAGGGACACATCATCGGTCTTCTCTCCCTGACAGAACGTGGAGTTCTGTGTTGCCGCCGGGCTTTAAAAGACGAGGACGTCATATGACATCCTGTCAGAACAACTGAGCTACCTTGCCACCGTCAATTGATGGCGGCTGGTTGATAAGTGGTTAATGGGTGGAATAGTGGCTCATTATGGATATCAATGAGGAGAATAGTGCCCCATTAATGGTGTCAGTAGGGGGAATAGTGCTCCATCATTGATGTCAGTTGGTGGAATAGTGCTCTAAGGGCCAGATAAAGGCAAGCAAAGGGCAGCATCTGGCCCCCAGGCCACAGTTTGGAGACCACTGCCATAGAGGATACAGTATATACTGGCTCCCAGTTGATGGTGCTGGCTTACATGTGATTTTTTAAACAGAAGTGTGATTTTTAAACACAAGTGGGAAGAGTTAAAAAACAGGAGTTGAAAACAGGAATTAAGACAGGAGTCTTCTAAACTGTAAGTAACATCTTAAACTTCCTACAAGTAATTATATTGTAACTGGGAAATGTGTGCTAGCAGGGTTGAAGGTTTTGCTCAGTGCACAGTGTGTCACATGTATGCAAAATTGGTGCAACAGCTCCAGGATGGATACCGCTGTGACAGATGTGAGCAGGTTGCCCTTCTGGAAGCTTGCATTAGAGATCTGGAGGAGCAAGTTGCAACACTGGGCAGAAAGGACAACCTTGAAAGGGGTCCTCTGCTTGCTGAGCAGGTGGTCAGTAGGGTTATTGTCGAGGGTGGAGGGGCAAGTCAGAATTATCAGATAGGAAGATGGGTTAATGTAGTTAGAGGGAGTGGAAGGGGCTTGCAGACAAGGAAGGCCAATCCTGTATTTGTGCATCAAAGCAAATTTGCCAAGTTGGGTGAAGATGTGGAGGTGGCTAACACAGAGGTGGCAGCACTAGATGTTACTGCTACCCCTAACAGCCGGGAGAGCAACCCATCTAGTAGAAGTGGTGAGGGGAGTGCAGGTAGGCCTAGACAGTTGGTGGTAATAGGGGATTCTATAATCAGAAGGACTGATAGAATAATTTGTCGCCAGGATCGCCTCAACCGAATGGTTTGCTGTCTCCCTGGTGCCAGGGTTCGGCATGTGGTGGACCGGGTGGATAAATTACTGGGAGGGGCTGGGCATGACCCAGCTGTCTTGGTCCATGTTGGAACCAATGACAGTATACATGGAAGGTGGAGGCTCCTTAGGAATCAATTTAAAGAACTAGGCTGCAAGATGAAGGGAAGGACCTCCAAGGTAATATTCTCTGAAATATTGCCTGTGCCATGCGCAACACAGGAAAGGCAGGGGGAGATTAGAGAGCTGAATGCATGGCTAAAGACCTGGTGTAGGAAGGAGGGATTTGGGTTTCTAGAGCACTGGGATGACTTTTCATTGGGGTGCAACCTATATGCTAAAGATGGTTTGCACTTGAATGGAAGGGGGTCTGCTGTGCTGGGGGAGAGGTTTAGGGGAATGCTGGAGGAGTATTTAAACTAGACTTGAGGGGGGAGGGTGAACTAGACTTACATCGGGCACACAGGTCAGTTAGGGGTCAGGCATTAATGGAGAGTGGAATGTGGATAGATGGAGGTGGACTTATGGCAGGTGACAAGAAAGTTCCCACGTTGCAAACAGCCATTGGAAATTATAGTGCCATTTGCACTACTAAAAATTATATGAAAAACACCAGCGGAAAATGTAACAATACATTTAAGTGTTTTTTCACCAATGCCAGAAGCCTTCCAAGCAAAACAGGTGAGTTGGAAGCTCTGGTGCATGAGGAGAGCTATGATGTAATCGGTATTGCTGAAACTTGGCTTCAATCCTCACATGACTGGGCTATTAATATTCCTGGCTATGCTCTCTTTTGGAAAGACAGGGTAAAAAGGAAAGGTGGAGGTGTCTGTCTCTATGTGAGAAGTGACCTCAAAGCAAGCGTGAAAGAGGACCTGGTTGATGGAGAGTGTGATGAAGTTGAAGCATTATGGGTGGAACTGCATACAGATGTGCGTAGTTCAAAGTTAATCATTGGAGTTTGTTATAGACCACCCAATGTTAATGAGGAGGTGGAGACTCGGCTCCTTGCACAGATGGAAAGGGCTGCAAGGGCTGGGATGGTGATAATAATGGGGGATTTTAACTACCCAGAAATTGACTGGAATAATGAAATTTCTGGGACAGTTAAAGGACAAAAATTTAAAAACCTATTGCAGGACAATTTTATGGTCCAGTTTATTGAGGCCCCAACTAGGAATGATGCTCTGTTGGACTTGGTAATCTCAAAACATGCAGAGCTTATTACTAATGTTCAGATAAAGGAACACCTGGGTAGCAGTGATCATAACATGATTTCATTTAATATTAACTATAAGCAAGAAATACGTACAGGAAAGATAAAAACACTTAGTTTCAAGAGAGCACATTTTCAAAGCATGAGGACTGCTCTCCAGTGCTTGGACTGGCAGGGGATATTGGCACAGAACAGAAATGGGAATTCTTCAAAAAGACTCTTTGGAAGCTCACTGCAAAGTATATTCCCATGGGCAATAAGTTTAAAAGGCTAAAGATAAAACCTATGTGGCTCACGGTCAAAGTTAAAAAAGCTATAAACAATAAGAAAATAGCTTTTAAAAAATATAAAAATGAAGGAACACTAGTATCGTTTAAATGTTACAAAGAATATAATAGAATATGTAAAAAGGAAATCAAGGATGCAAAAATTCAAAATGAACGACAGATTGCAAAAGATAGTAGGACAAACCCCAAAAAATTCTTTAAATATATTAATAGTAAAAAGGTCAAGTCTGAGCATGTAGGCCCTTTACAAAATAATCTAGAGTGGGTGACTCAGGACATAGAGAAGGCACATTTATTAAATGCTTTCTTCAGCTCTGTGTATACAATGGAGTATGGTGAAGCTCATGTCCATAATGGGGGTGGGAGTGACACAGCCCCAAATCCACAATGGCTCAAAAGTGATATGGTCCAGAAATATTTAGACAGAATAAAGGTGGATAAAGCACCTGGACCAGATGGCATCCACCCACGGATCCTAAAAGAATTGAGCTCTGAAATTTCAAAGCCACTGTATCTAATATTTAGGGACTCATTAATGACAGGAATAGTACCACTGGATTTGTGAAAGGGGCTCCTGCGCTGTCGGGGAATACAGCTAGGGGGCACTGCGTGCAGATGCCTGGTAATCTGTCCCAGACCAGAAAATAAGTGATAAGTGAAAACATATTGGTGTCTGCGCTGTGCTAGGGGTATGTGCCACAATAGTGCACTTACCAGGGGGAGGGTCCTAGGAACTAGGTAAATAATGAACAAGTGTAAGCAACATGTGAAAAGTGAATACTGAAACACACAAATAAGGATAACACCATAAAACATTATGACATCCAGACATCAAATGATTTCACGGAGTGAATAATACAAGAGTGGAATAGTGACTTCTATTCTAGACTATTCACTATTCCACTCCTGTATTATTCACTCCGTGAAATCATTTGATGTCTGGATGTCATAACGTTTTATGGTGTTATCCTTATTTGTGTGTTTCAGTATTCACTTTTCACATGTTGCTTACACTTGTTCATTATTTACCTAGTTCCTAGGACCCTCCCCCTGGTTTGTGCACTATTGTGGCACATACCCCTAGCACAGCGCAGACACCAATATTTTTTCAAGTACCACTGGATTGGCGTAGAGCCAATGTGGTGCCTATATTTAAAAAGGGAACAAAGTCTTTACCAAGTAACTATAGACCTGTTAGTTTAACTTCTATAGTTGGGAAGATACTGGAACGTTTAATAAAAGACCACATGGATGAGTTATTGGTGGAAACAAAGGCCCAGATTCACAGAGCGATTACGCCTGCGCAACAGGAGATGCGCGTGCGTAAGTCTAAATGTGCGCGTGCGTTTCGTTGCGCGGCATCCCCAGAACGAGATACGCAAAAAATCGTCTTTTTTTTGCCCCGCGTAATTTCGTTAGACTGGCGCATCCGTCCGCGCAAAAGTGCGATAGACACACCATTGATTTGCTAGTCAAATATGCTAATGAGGGACTTACGGGGATCCACAAAACAACGTTGGGGCAGCGCAGGCGACGCAGTGTGCGCAACAGCAAAATGTCCTGTCTAAAATTAGAGCTGATAAAAGCTGGTCTAAAAAAAGAAAAAAAGTCTACTTGTTAGATAAAGCAACACTGTTAGTGAGGAGTTCAGCAGTCACACGTGTTACTCAACAATCTGTATGCCAACATGCCAGGGGCATCGTCGCACATAGCTATACTACTGACTTTAGATGAACAAAGAAGGAGGAGGGCACGGAGGATGGCACTAAGGAGGGCACGGGAGATGTTTTTTTTTTTTTATTTGCTTATATAAAATTTACAATTTAATCTAATCTAATACAATATTCTTATCTGATACAAGCCCCTCACTCTTCACTTGATATATCACACACGCATAGACATAGGCTCCAATTATGTCACTGTACATTCATACACCATTCACACAGACCTGGGGATCACTTCTCCACCACAAATGAGGGTGACACCCCTTTTCCCGCAGGAATATCACCCCCACATTCCAAAATCATACACAAACAGAACCAAAAAAATTAAATAAATGACGAGCAAAAAAAAAAAATGCCCAGCAAAAATATAATTTAAACAAAATAACAACAAAGAAAACACATAAAAGACAAAAATCACTCTGCAAAACAGTCCCCAAATATCTCAAAGACACGTCACAAACAAACAAAAGCACCTTGCTGTAGAGGGAGGGATACAAAGGGATGTACTTTTGCAAAGGAAGTGCATTTCTGTCTGTCTATTTATGCTGTCTGCGTATTTCACAAAGTTGCCCTAGTCCATTTCCAATTTCACTGATTGCGCCGCTCCCGAGTTGTGAGCATGCGCACAGCGGAGCTGACCATGGTCTCCTTCAAGCGCGCATGCGCGAGCCGGCCGGCCCTTCATTTGCATGGGGTCACGGCTCATTTCAATGTAACACGCTCACGTCCTTCCCAATTTGTATTACTCCTCCTTACGCCTCTGGAAAAACGTTACGTATGCGCAATTTCCTGCGCAAAAGCTACGAGAATAGGGTGATTACGCGGCAAAATTGCGCAAGTCTAACGTAAAGGCGGTGCGCTACGCTGGTCCAATAATGCGGAGATGTACGTGAATCTGGGCCAAACTATTTAAGCAGCAGACAGCATGGATTCATGAAAGACAGAAGTTGTCAGACAAACCTGATTTCCTTTTATGAAGAGGAAGTAAAACCCTGGACAGAGGCGTGGCAGTGGACGTGGTATACTTGGATTTTGCAAAAGCGTTCGATACAGTTCCCCACGCACAGCTCATGTGTAAGGTAAGGTCTACAGGATTAGATATATCAGTTTGTAAATGGATAGAAAACTATCTGAAAGACAGGATTCAGAGAGTTGTGGTTAATGATTCTTACTCTGTGTAACAGAATGGCCTGTGACACCCAGAGACGTTGGAAGGATGAGAGATACTCTTGTGCCAGCAGCACCAAAAACTCTTGGGTCAAAATCCACCCTGTGCCCTTTTGGGTATAGGGTGGCTAATAGTGAATCATAATTCATATTACATGAGATGGGACATTAATAATACTTCATATTGCAGGACTGAGATATCACAAGGAGTCATGATGACATGACCAGGTCAGCCAGTGAGTCATACCTTTTGTATAATAGGCTATTGAAATATCCTAAGGTGTTGGCTATTCAATGTAAAGACACCCACTCTCACTGCCATTGTGTGACAAAGCTGTATGGAGAACTTATTCAACTAGATGTCTGTGTTACTATTCAAGGTTAATTGAACCCTATTGATAATACGGTGCCGTCATGTCTAGCTACCAATTAAAGAATTATCCTCAGTGAGTGAATAGGGGGGTGGAGATTACATTGTCCTGTGATTAACTGCATTATGTTGTACTGGATATAAGCAAGCTAAGAACCAATAAAGTTATTCATACATTTTGGAAACTAGAGAACGGAGCGCTGTCTCGTTTATTCTGGGAAATGGAATGGATCATGTCTGCCTGGTTGTTGGTGTGTCGGATAAGCTTGTCGTGGATGGATGGAAGGTTGTAAGCGGTGGTAACCGTTACATTGGTTGGCAGCGGTGGGATGATTCCATCTTCAGAAGGACGGCTACAAGGACACAGGACAATGGAGACGCTGTATGAACGGATGAAGCTCTCTTCCCTCATGGACTTACTGGAGAGCCGGAGCAACCGTAATAAAAGGGACATTATCGCAGAACTTGTCGAAATGAATAGAGCTAAGAGGCCCAGCGTAACAGACAGGACACCCGAGGAAGAATTTTTTGATCGGGCTGTTAAACATGGACTGGCACAATATGGTCCTAATCCTCCGCCGGAGATCATAGACCGGGTTATAGTGGCTGTGGATGCCACCTTGCGACAGCGAAGAAGTGCTGCAGCAGCTGAAGAGAGAGGAGAGGTGCAGATACCAGTCTCCATGGAAGAGGAATTCCAAACGAGGTTACAAGAGATGCGGATACAGCATAGAGGACCAGTATCAGAGGAGGTCCTGTTGGGATGGTCGGATGTTATTCGGTGCCAACTCTGGAAGGAAGCGTTAGCTCAGGAGCAGCAACACCAAGGAAAGGTCCTGCCCTTCATCTATGCAAGGTACTGGCCGCAGTATGACGTACAAATGCCGTTGTTGGGGAAACAACCGAAGCAGGAGTGGATAGCGGAGTTAAGCAGGCTGATCCAGGCAGAGATGCAGCTGGATGAGAGCTACAGAGCCCTCCGGTGGTATGTAGCCCAAGAGTGCCCGTGGCCAGCAGATGACAGCCCCACAGAAGGCTATGACTATGATGGCCTGGGATTATTATATTGGAGGATGTCCAGTGATCCCGACTTTGGGGATGATCGGGAGTGGCGCTTGGAGGACATAATGGAGCACAGAGAGGAAAAATTAAATATCTCGGGAGGCCACTGGTCACAGGAAGATTTAGAATTTCTGGCCATTCGGGAATGGGTGCTGGAGGTCGCCTACAGACAGCTGCTAGACTCGGCTCAGCAGCAGGGTGGGGCTCCCATTGCCTGGGACTATGAGGAAAGTTCAGATGACAACTGTGAACTCCTGGCTGATGAATCGGCAGTGGAAAATATGGAGATTTTCATCCCTAAAGCCGAAGCGGATGGTGTGGAGTTCCAGGGAGCCGGAGCGGTTGGCCCCCCTCTCCAGAAACAAGCTGAGGTGGTAAAGCTTTTACCCCCAGCTGATTTACTGGCAACAGAGCAGGGTACCCCAAGCCTCTACTCCCTACTAGCAGAAGAGGGGGACCCTGTGGTAGTGGATGGGACTGTGGTCTCCACTCACAGCAACACAGCGGAAGAGCTGGCAACAGAGCAGAGTGTCATAGGCCTCTGCTCCTCACTAACAGAAGAGGGGGTTCCTGGGGTAGTGGATGGGACTTCAGTCTCCACTGGCACAACCCCAGAAAATGGTACAGGACTGGGACAGGAGGATGTCGGCTTTGCTTTGCAAGCACCGGGGGGTTTTCACCAAGCACCAGTGGATGGGACTTCAGTCTCCACTGGTATACCCCAGGAAGGGGGGGCAGTTGGCCCAGACCCCCAACAGCATGATGGACTGAGCCCAGCCACCCTGCCTTCTCCCCAGCGGCAGGCGTGTTCTCTGAGAGAGGCAGAGGTTGGCGGGGGGAGTAATGCTCAGTTTGGAGCCATTTATTTGGGGTACAGTATGGATACCAGCATTGGAGGATGGGAACTACTGACGGACTTTGGAGTCAACCCGTTCGGGGTTCCCTCCTGTGTCCGTCTCCCACCGAAAGGGGAGAGATGTAACAGAATGGCCCGTGACACCCAGAGACGTTGGAAAGATGAGAGATACTCTTGTGCCAGCAGCACCAAAAACTCTTGGGTCGAAATCCACCCTGTGCCCTTTTGGGTATAGGGTGGCTAATAGTGAATCATAATTCATATTACATGAGATGGGACATTAATAATACTTCATATTGCAGGACTGAGATATCACAAGGAGTCATGATGACATGACCAGGTCAGCCAGTGAGTCATACCTTTTGTATAATAGGCTATTGAAATATCCTAAGGTGTTGGCTATTCAATGTAAAGACACCCACTCTCACTGCCATTGTGTGACAAAGCTGTATAGAGAACTTATTCAACTGGATGTCTGTGTTACTATTCAAGGTTAATTGAACCCTATTGATAATACGGTGCCGTCATGTCTAGCTACCAATTAAAGAATTATCCTCAGTGAGTGAATAGGGGGGTGGAGATTACATTGTCCTGTGATTAACTGCATTATGTTGTACTGGATATAAGCAAGCTAAGAACCAATAAAATTCATTCATGCATTTTGGAAACTAGAGAACGAAGCGCTGTCTCGTTTATTCTGGGAAATGGAATGGATCATGTCTGCCTGGTTGTTGGTGTGTCGGATAAGCTTGTCGTGGATGGATGGAAGGTTGTAAGCGGTGGTAACCGTTACACTCTGAATGGTCCAAGGTTATCAGTGGTGTACCCCAAGGTTCAGTGTTGGGTCCCTTACTTTTCAATATATTTATAAATGATATTGGGTCTGAGATCCAAAGTAACATTTCTGTCTTTGCAGATGACACCAAGCTATGCAGGGGAATAACGTCCTTGCAGGATGTCTCCAATTTACAAGCCAACCTCAATGCTCTGTCTAATTGGGCGACTATGTGGCAGATGAGGTTTAATGTTGATAAATGTAAAGTTATGCACTTGGGGGCTAAGAATATGCATGCATCATACATGCTAGGGGGAGTTCAACTGGGGGGATCTGTAGTGGAGAAGGATCTGGGGGTTTTAGTTGATCATAAGCTCAATAATAGTGTTGAGTGGAATACGCCATATTCGATTTCGCGATATTTCACGAATATATAGAAGAATATTCGTGAAATATTCGTTAATATCAAATATTCGTGATATTTTATCAAAAAAAAAAATTGCGAAATTTCGCGAATGCGAAATCGATTGCGAAATTCTCGTCCGCGCATGCGCATGCACGCGAACAACACACGAAAACGGAGATCATTTCCTGGGTTACTAAACTAATATGCACTAAACACTAACTCTACTTACACAAACTTATATGACTAAACTAAAGCTAAATTTGTTTTGTTTTGTTTTTTTTACACTGACTGACAAGGACAAAGACGAGGACTACAAAAGTATTCCCGAATATTCGTAATATGAATATTCGCATTGCGAATATTGGGCAACATAAAAGGATCGCCTCAGCTACTCGGCCCAGGGTCTCTAATCATACCAGCAATGATTTTAGACGTCGATGGAGATCACTAGGATGTGATCTGTTTTAAAAATAAATTTGAAAAAATACGAATATTCACCGTGATATTCGAGTTATTCGCGAATACTCGAATATGCAATATTCGAAACGAATATTCGCAATGCGAATATTCTTGAGCAACACTACGCAATAATGGCATGCAATGCCAAGCTGCGGTTTCCAAAGCGAGCAAAGTCCGTTCTTGTATTAGGGGGGTATGGACTCCAGAGATAGAGATATAATTTTGCCCCTGTACAAATCATTAGTAAGACCTCATCTGGAATATGCAGTCCAGTTTTGGGCACCAGTTCTCAAAAAGCATATCGGAGAATTGGAGAAAGCGCAGAGAAGGGCAACTAAACTGATAAGAGGCATGGAGGAGCTCAGCTATGAGGAAAGATTAGAAAAACTGAATTTATTCACTCTTGAGAAGAGGAGAATAAGGGGGGGATATGATCAACATGTACAAATATATAAGAGGTCCATATAGTAAACTTGGTGTTGAGTTATTCACTTTAAGGTCATCACTGAGGACAAGGGAGCACTCTTTACGTCTGGTGGAAAAGAGATTTCACCTCCAAATACGGAAAGGTTTCTTCACAGTAAGAGCTGTGAAAATGTGGAACAGACTCCCTCCAGAGGTGGTTCTGGCCAGATCAGTAGATCTTGTTTTAAGAAGGGCCTGGATTCTTTCCTAAATGCACATAATATAACTGAGTACTAAGTTTTGTAGGTAAAGTTGATCCGGGGTAAATCCGATAGCCTCTTGGGGGATCAGGAAGGAATTTTTTCCCCTCCGGTAGCAAATTGGATCATGCTCTGCTGGGATTTTTTGCCTTCCTCTGGATCAACTGTGGGTATGGAGTTGGGTGTATGGGATGTACTGTGTTTTATTTTTTTATTTTTTTATGGTTGAACTTGATGGACTATATTAATAGTAAAAAGGTCAAGTCTGAGCATGTAGGCCCTTTACAAAATAATATAGAGTGGGTGACTGAGGACATAGAGAAGGCAAATTTATTAAATGCTTTCTTCAGCTCTGTGTATACAATGGAGTATGGGGGAGCTCATGTCCATAATGTGATATGGTCCAGAAATATTTAGACAGAATAAAGGTGGATAAAGCACCTGGACCAGATGGCATCCACCCACGGATCCTAAAAGAATTGAACTCTGAAATTTCAAAGCCACTGTATCTAATATATCTAATATTTAGGGACTCATTAATGACAGGAATAGTACCACTGGATTTGTGAAAGGGGCTCCTGCGCTGTCGGGGAATACAGCTAGGGGGCACTGCATGCAGATGCCTGGTAATCTGTCCTAGACCAGAAAATAAGTGATAAGTGAAAAAATATTGGTGTCTGCGCTGTGCTAGGGGTATGTGCCACAATAGTGCACGAACCAGGGGGAGGGTCCTAGGAACTAGGTAAATAATGAACAAGTGTAAGCAACATGTGAAAAGTGAATACTGAAACACACAAATAAGGATAACACCATAAAACGTTATGACATCCAGACATCAAATGATTTCACGGAGTGAATAATACAAGAGTGGAATAGTGACTTCTATTCTAGACTATTCACTATTCCACTCTTGTATTATTCACTCCGTGAAATCATTTGATGTCTGGATGTCATAATGTTTTATGGTGTTATCCTTATTTGTGTGTTTCAGTATTCACTTTTCACATGTTGCTTACACTTGTTCATTATTTACCTAGTTCCTAGGACCCTCCCCCTGGTTCGTACACTATTGTGGCACATACCCCTAGCACAGCGCAGACACCAATATTTTTTCAAGTACCACTGGATTGACGTAGAGTGTCTTTTTTCAACCTGACTAACTATGTAACTATATTATAATAATAACCGTATTAAAACTATTCAGCACTCAATATTGTTAAAAGATATTAATACATGTTATAGTATGAAGCACACGGATTCTTATTTTATTTTTTTTAGGTTTGTAAATGATGGGGAATATTTATAAAGCAGTGAATGTGACATTACCAAACATTTACTGTAATTTCAAAACACAGTGTATATCATATATTTTTTTTTTCAACGCATAAACAATCCTATTACAGTTCAATAATTCATGTATTTGTATATTTTAATACAGGTTACATTTGTGGCACTGGTGTCCCTAAAAAATCAAATTTCAGACTGCATCTCTCTATTTCAGACTACAGACTACATGGAACTGTACTGAGTGTAGATGAGTCCTTGTAACTTATTCAGCTATGCAGGTAATTAGAGTCTGAGCTGCAAAGCATTTGAAATTACCCTGGTGACAGTTAGTCTAGAGCTCCACATGTACACAGGTAAATATGAAATATTTATATGCAATTGTATCTATTTACCTATCTAAGACAATTGAATTGTTTTTATATCTTGTCATTCTAATCATAAATGCATAAAGTAATTTCAATCAAAAACACAATATTTTCCCCATAAAATAACCTTGCCACTTGAATTTTTAAAAATATAGCCCGAATAACCCGCAGAAGAAGTACTAATCTTCTCAGTGGGCAGCAAATGAAATCTTTGATCTCTTGCAGAGCTTAGAGCACCACTCTGTAGTAACAAAGCGAGGAACCACATTACTTAGTGGAGGAAACACTATACCACACACCTGGAAGTGTCAAATCACAGGAGTACTCTTAATTCTGCAAAAGGGCAAACAATTTACTGGCTGCTAATTAGAAAGGTAAGTATTCAGCTTCTTATTTTACAGGATTCTTCTAGCTGAATTTCTTTAAAAAAGCAACAAGGTGATTTCAAAGAGAATTTGTTGCCCAGAAATCACAAGTAATGCATTGGTGCAAACTAGTCCAACCTTGTGCGGACTCATTTTACAATCTTGTATTAAAGTTACTTGTAATAAGTTAGGGTTGGCATATTGAACAAGACTGCAATTTCAACACACAGAGAACTGCAGAGACTTTCGGCCTCGTACACATGATAGGTTAAACAGAAGACAACAGTCTGATGGACCGTTTTCATCAGTCAAAACCGATCGTGTGTGGGCCCCATAGGTTATTTAACCATCGGTTAAAAAAAAGCCAACTTGCTTTAAATTTACCCTATGGATTCCTAACCAATAGGTCAAAACTGATCGTTAGTAGGCACGACCATCGGTTAAAAATCTACTCATGCGCAGAATCAAGTCGACGCATGCTTGGAAGCATTGAACTTCTATTTTTTCAGCATGCCGTTGTGTTTTACGTAACCGCGTTCTGACCCGATCGAGTATTTAACCGATGGTGTGTGGGCGTGATGAACCATCAGTCAGCTTCATCGGTTAACCGATAACAACGGTCCTTCAGACCGTTCTCATCGGATGGACTGATCGTGTGTACGCGGCTTTAAAAGCTATGCGGATCTATACAGCTGCTTTCTGCAAGAGATGATTTAGAATGATCAATTTCCAAATTTGGTTCTTTAGCACCATCATCCCTATTGGGGAGTGTGGGACTTTCAGGGGGTGCTATTCACTATTCAAAATGCAGCAATTTTAATAATAATAATATTTTTTCATTTTTATTATTACATATGAAAAGAGAGAAAGAGTATACAGTAATACATTTCCTCCATACAATTATTCTACACTTAACATTCTACATGTTTCGCCTTACGGCTTCCTTAGGAACACACGTGGATATTCTTTTCTAGTGGGTAAATATGAATAAAGATACAAATACACATCTAATGCACCAAAATACAACATTTAAAAATATTTAACAATGTTATGGCTGTACCTGGATGATTGCAGAGACCTTCGAATGATGTGTATTTGTAACTTTATTCATATTCAGCCACTAGAAAATAATATCCACGCATGTTCCTGAGGAAGCCGCAAGGCGAAACATGTAGAACGTTAAGTGTGTAATAATTGTATGGAGGAAATGTATTACTGTATACTCTTTCTCTCTTTTCATATGTAATAATAAAAATAGAAAATCAAATTAAAATTGCTGTATTTTGAATCGTGAATAGCAACCTGAAAGTCCCACACCCCCAATAGGGTTTTTTCATTGCTTTCTACAAGAGTATGCAAGATTTTAAAAAAATACACCAAGACTGACAATTTTTACTGCTAATTACTTGATAATGGCAGCATGAGTTTAAAAAAAAATTAAAACCATTTCTGCAGTGTTTCAGACCTCACCACAACTCTGTGATCTATCTTGACGTGTGACAGACTTGCTTTAATCTCCAGCTCTGTAAAGCTATGACTCCATCCATCTTTAGAAGAATGTGAAGACTCATTCTCAGTAGCCTACATGTGTCAAAAGGATCCAGTGCACACAGAAACTATGATCTACTGGGGCCAAGCCTAGAAACTAACAAGTAAACATTATCCCTTTTAAATGACTAGCAAATTATGTAATGGGATGAAATATTAATTGAACAACTGTCCTAGAGGTTGCTATTATTCTGGTGTTGGTAATGCAGTTATTTAGCCCTTCTATTTTGCCTTGACCTTGCTGGAACAAGGGTATATTCCAGTCAGCATAATGCTTTATCTTTGAAAGCTACAATCAATAAGGATAATTAATGATGCCTGCTGCAATGATAGGCTCAGCAATCATTATACCACATTAATCCGTGCAGTCAGACTGAGGTCAAGGCCATTTAAATCATTTACAGTGGGGCGGGGAAATTCAAATATAACAGCAATATACATCCAGGGACATAACCTTATTCCCTATTTAAAAGGGATTTCAATAACCATTTCAATAACCATTACAAGTAGAGAAAACATAGAAAGCAATGCGTAGGTCTTTTGCAGCTTCAATGAAATCCACAGGGTTGGGGCCAGGCGTATCAACGCTTTTTTTGGATACCAAGCTCCAGAGACAGTTAATAGCACAATGTTGACATGATTACAAACTGCAGCTCAACAGGTTGTCAGAGTAAAATGAAATAATTACTTTTTTTTAAATAAATGGTATTCATAATATCTCATGAGGTTTACAAAGCTGGAAAGACTAGCTCCATGCTAGGCGTTACCATGACACCCCTCCCAACATATATAACTGTGCCACTTAACCCCCTTCCATTATCGCTGCATTTAAATCAGTGTATTTAGCCTGAGCAGTGTAAATCAAATATTATTATTCAATTTAAAAAATATATATATATATATAATATACTAAGTATATACACTATGATACCAAAAGTATTGGGACACCTGCCTATACACGCACATGAACTTTAAAGGGGTGTTCCATCCAAAAGTTTTGTTTATTAAAAGTCAGCAGCTACAAAAAAAAGCCATTGGATGCTGCTGTTGTCAATTAATCAATCCAATCCTGTGTGGAGTAAGTGGGTGGTGGGGTATAGCCATACTGTGTGTGCCTATGGATACCATATATACACTCAAGTATAAGCCAAGTTTTTCAGCCCTTTTTTAAGGCTGAAAATACCCTCCTCAGCTTATACTCGAGTCAGTGTACCTGAAATTATTGACAGGCTGCGGGCATTCATTCTTTAACAGTCACAGTCTCCTCCTGGTCCCTTCCGTGATAGGCGTTTCTCAGCAGTGTTCAGTGTTCCGCCAATCACGGATGTCTTTTCATCCTTGGACAAGAGGACATCCGTAATTGGCGGAACACCGAACACAGTGTATGCTGGGAAACTGAGTCCAAAGATGAGAGAACATCTGTGATAGGCAGAACTGTGTCTGCTGAGAAACGCCTATCACGGAAGGGACCAGGAGGAGACCGTGACTTTTAAACAATGAATGGATGGCCGCAGCCTGTCAATAATTTCAGGTACACTGACTCGGGCACAGTGAGGCTGCAATGGGCACTGTGAGGATGGGCACAGTGAGGTTGGCACAGTGAGGTTGCAATGGGCACAGTGAGGATGGGCACAGTACAGTTGGCACAGTGAGGTTGCAATGGACACAGTGAGGTTGGGCATAGTGAGGTGGGGCATAGTGAGGTTGGCACAGTGAGGTTGCAATGGACACAGTGAGGTTAGGCACAGTGAGGTTGGCACAGTGAGGTTGGGCACAGTGAAGTTGCAATGGGCACACCAAGGCGTGAAAATAGGCATAGTTACTGCATTCTAACCCTAGGCTTATACTCGAGTCAATACGTTTTCCCATTTCTTGTGGTAAAATTAGGTACCTGGGCTTATACTCGGGTCGGCTTATACACGAGTATATACGGTACATACTTCTTGGTTCAGTATCGAGCCTGCACGTCTGCCCTCATAGCAAGCACAAAAAAGGAGGAGCCAAGAGTGCCAACAGGGGGCCCCAGAAGAGGAAGTTCAGGGCTGCTCTGTGCAATGGTATAATAAGGTAAGTATACCATGTTTGTTATTTTAATAAAAAAAAAAAAAAGAAGCTGAACCTTTACAACCACTTTAAATCTAAAATATTGCTTATGTTTTATCCTGTCTTGTTATGCCTTGCCATAAAAACGGCTGTTGTTTACAGAGGTCAGTATAGCTCAAGCTGACAATTACTTTCACTGTGGAGTCTGTAGTTTCAGTCAGACAAAGTGAGCCTCAAAGCAGGGAGCTATTGCTTTTCTGTATTTTTACACATACTGTAGTTTGTTGTGCTCTAGGCATCAAGTCACATATTAAATCTTTATTTGTAAAGCAAATATTTGTTTACATACACTAAAGAAATAAAATGTCAGTCTAAGTAACTAAAATAAAACTTACCCAAAGGCACTATAATTGCCTTTAAAACATACATAATAAGTTTATAGTGTAAAATTTAATTGGCAGCACTTAAAAGTATGTTAAGACAAAATATATATGACAATATATATATATATATATATATATATAAATCCATCAACAAAATGTGTCCTTAAGAGATCTGGTGGAGGCACTGCATCTTTACATGCTGTAACCGTGATAGATTTTTTAATAAATGTCTGTGTTTGATGCTGTTTAACAGAGCACCTGATAACTGATATAGCAGGGCTCACATCTGTTCTATTATTTCCAAAAGAGCCTAGGTGAACGTAATTCTATTCACATAAAATATGCATTTGTTCTTGACTGTCAAGTACCTCTATTATTTTATTAAAAAGTCAGGCAAAAAAAAGAACATAATCAGACTTCATAATTTATGTGTGACATTTTCATTACAGAAAACTTTACGCAAAATCGAAATCTAAAATTTAATTTCCTGTGATGTTTAAATTACTTACTAGCTGGCCCACCTCCAAACATTGTCATTATTTGAGGTCCCATATGAATCCTATTAAGGATATGTTTAACGGCTGCCAAAGAGCGCCGCAGAAATCTGCTACACAATACCAAGAAAATCATATTTGTGTCCTTTGTGAGATCACTTCCATGTTCTGAGAGGTAACTTACAGAAACTGTGAATGATATTTATCTGTTTTTACAATTTCACACTGTTTTGCACTACAACTATTGACCTTAGTCATGTATTGCACAACTGCTGTTTGATTATAGAGCTTCTCCAATGTAATAAGACTTGATACTGCATATCAGATAGTGTGTGTTAACTGGTGCCAAAGTGACCAGAAGCTCAGAACTAAAGTGAATTTAAAGTCCAAATCATATTATGATAGTTGTGGATAGACTGGTGAGAGGTTAGAGCCTCTGACACGTTTTTATTGGTGCCTGTATGCCAGTTAAGGTAAAAAAAAATGTAATTGAAAATCTAAAATGTTGGATTGTCACCAGAATAGAAATGTGAGGAAACCTTCCAATGGGCACAAGTGTTCTGGTCCTAACTGTCTAAGAGGAGATTACCTTCACTTGGGAGAGATTTCCTCTCCACTCCTGTTGTGTCTACAGGTGTCTGCAAATGAAGGAAAATCTTCCCAATTGGATACAGTTATCAAAAAAAAACCTGGCAAGAGCTTTTAGCATTCCCTACGTGATTCAAAATGAAAGTTTTGCCTTTCAAAATAGTTTAAAGTGGACATATTTCTAAATAATGACATAAAAGTATGTTATCAACCTTGGCTGAAACATAGGTATTGGTCATGTGATCTACTGAAGGAAGTTGTCAGGGTTCAGATCCATCAGAGAATATGCCAAGGCCTTTGATCACATACCTAGCAATTTAGGGGCCTTGTCTAGTCTCAAAAATTCAATTAGGATGTCATTGATGTAATGAATACATATCAAACTTTACTATGTATATTTCTGTCCTAAGATATACAGTATAGTCTGTATAGTTACTATACTGTTAGCTACATAGTAACTAGACCAGGGGTAGGCAACCTTTCAGAGGTTGAGATCTACTCGGAAAACATGGTTGTGCATCATCGTTGCCCTTTAAAAAATAAAATAATAAAAAATAAAATAAATAAATAAAGCCACATGCGTGTATGTGTGACAGTAGTGTTTTCTGCCCTGCTTCAAATCACTCCCCCACATTACAATGCGATGTAATCCCTTCCTCCACAGTGGTAGTAGTATACTATATACTAGTATACAATGGTATACTATGCCTCCCACAAACAGTGGTGTCCTCTGAACCCCCAACAGTAATGTCCCGTGCCCAACCAAAAGTAGTGTCCTCTTCCCCCCTTACCCTAAAAGTAGTGCCCTCTGCAATTCCCTACTGTAGTCCTCTGAACCCCAACAGTAATGTCCCATGCCCAACCAAAAGTAGTGTCCTCTGCCCCCTCACCCTAAAAGTAGTGCCCTCTGCAATTCCCTACTGTAGTCCTCTGAACCCCCAACAGCAATGTCCCATGCCCAACCAAAAGTAGTGTCCTCTGCCCCCTCACCCTAAAAGTAGTGCCCTCTGAAATTCTCCACTGTAGTGTTCTCTGCCCCCCCCCCCACAGTAGTGTCCTCCCCCCACAGTAGTGTCCTCTGCCCCTCCCTATAGCAGTGTCCCCTGCAACCCCCTCAACCCACATAGTAGTTTTTTTTTGCCTCTGCCCCTCCTTTCGAATAGCAATATCCTCAGCTCCTCCCCCTGTAAGGTAGTTCTCTCCTACCTTACAGTGGCTGTACATTACAAAGGAGTGAGAGGCAGGACACTGCTGGATGGAGGGCAGGACCGGGAGCTGCTTTAGTTAACTCATCATGTTATCAAGCTGATGATTGGTTGCTAGGAATACCTAGCATCAAATCACCTGCTAGTTAACTTGCAAAGTTAAGTAGAGCAGCTGCCATGCTCCCGCCCTCAATCCAGCACTGTTTTGCCTCTCACTCCGCTCTGCTAGTGAAAGGAGAGTGGTGCCGGTGGAGACTGGGGAAGCATCAGCACAGCCCTGATCTACCTGTCGGCTTCCCGCGAATGACAAGTAGATCGCCATTGACGGGTTACTGACCCTGGAACTGGACCATCCGGGAGAAATAAATGTAATGACTTAGCCATTGCTTTGAATAGAGGTTATTCATTGCTTTAAAGCTTCCTAAATAGGGATGAGCCGAACATACCCGGGTTCGGTTCGCACCAGAACGTTCGAACAGACCGCGGGTTCGCGCAAACATTTAGAACCCCATTGAAGTCTATGGGACTCGAACGTTCGAATTCAAAAAACGATAATTTTAAAGACCAATATTCAATTTAATGTTGGAAAACATCTTTCAGAACCCCGGTCTTGCCCCAGGGAACATGTATCAATGGAAAAAAAGTTTTAAAAACTGTAATTTTTTCTGGATTTTAATGATGCTTAAAGTGAAAAAAAAAAATGAAAAATTCATTTAAATATCATACCTGCTGGGTGTCTATAGTAGTGGCACGTGTTTATAAATGTCCCTGCACAACATGAGATTACTCTCAGAAAAAAGTAATTTAATACTGCTTGCGGCTTTAATGTAATGTTTGGTCCCTGCCATATGGATACACATCATTAAAAAAAATAGCATGAGTTTCCCTGCCACCACTCCCCCCAGGTCATTACAAGACCCAGTGCCGATCCTGACCTCCCTGGGGCCCTAAGCAAAATGACATGGCACATTAAAAATGAGAAGCGGGGGGCACTGACGACAGTGACATGCGACATGTGACATGTGACAGCTAATGCGTTTAGGTGCTATTAAACAGCAAACGTGCAGTTACACAACTGCGTTTAGGTGCTATTAAACAGCAAACGTGCAGTAACAGCTAATGCGTTTAGGTGCTATTAAACAGCACACGTGAAGTAACAGCTAATGCGTTTAGTTGCTATTAAACAGCAAACGTGCACTAACAGCAACTGCGTTTATGGGCAAAAACACAGCAATTGTGCAGTAAGAGCGACTGCGTTTATGGGCTAAAAAACAGCACACGTGCAGTAAAAGCAACTGCGTTTATGTGCAATTAAATAGCCCACGTGCATTAACAGCGACTGCGTTTATGTGCAAATAAATAGCACACATGCAGTAACAGCTAATGCGTGTATGTCCAATTAAATAGCACACGTCCACTAACACTGAGTACTATGTTTAGGTAATGCAGGCACTATGCAGGCAATACAACACGTTAGAGCACTGCATCTAGCACAATCTACTGCCTAACAATAGGAATAGCTGATCTAGCTAAGCTATACAGTGTATTAATATATATGTACAACTCCTAGGGATGTATATATATTCTCTACACACTGTAAATTTAACTAAACTGACTAGCCTTCCTGCTCTATCTATCTATCTATCTATCTCTCTCTATCTCTCTAACTGTCTGACTGATCTTCTTTAACAAAGCCGGAACACACTACACGAGGCCGCCTTGCAGGCTGCCTTTTATAGTGTGGGGCGTGTACTAAAACCCCTGAGCCATAATTGGCCAAAGCCGACCTGGCTTTGGCCAATTATTGTTCTTCGTTTTTTGCTCATTGTGATTGGCCAAGCATGCAGGGTCATGGTGCATGCTTGACCAATCATCAGCGCGCAACGCCGCAGTGAATTATGGGCAGACGCGCGTCACTCGAATTTGGTGTGAACGACCCGTTTTGTTCTAAATTCGTCGAACGTATGAACAGACGATGTTCGACTCGAACATATGTTCGTATCGAACGCGGAGCTTATCCCTGTTCCTAAACCACAAAGTTGGTCTATACAATGGCTTATATAATAACTGCTGTCTTACACTATAAGAACTATAAGAACATTTGTAGAATAAGAAAAGGTATTATAAATGGGGCTTTCCTGTTTTTCTACAGATTTATTAAAACCTCTCATGATTTTATAATAAAGTTGTCATTCACTGTATAGGACCCTAAGTTAGTGCAGTGCAGTGTAGTCATAGTAGCCAATGGGAATGTAGCGCTCAATATTGTCAAGCTACATATTGGTTTTTTTCAAGCATTAATGGTCTTCTGTAAATTATTTTGGGTAAAACATTGATCAAACTGGGAGATCAGTTACCATGATGATGCCTTACTGTGGCTATTGTTTTATAACTGCTTTTAAGATGCTGGTTGAACAGCAGGAGGCTCCTATAATGATTTCACAACAAGTTCATCTTATGTATAGTTATGCTCCCGCTCTCCTTGGGACAATCTTGTTATGGATTATGATCACCAGAGCCATACCACCTCTGCTTACGCTACTTGAACAGCATCTATGAAGCAAAACTATATAATAATTATTACTGATATCTCAAAAATAATTGGTGTCTTTTATAGCTTCAGAAAGTCTCATGTCGAGGAGGGGGTTATTAATGGAGAAATCAGGTTACATGCTAAGATGGCAGTAGCATGTGGTTTCCTGGTGTATAATGCATTGAATGTTTTATTGCATCTTTATTTAACTCCCACCATACTATAGAGTGAAATCCCCATTAAAACCATACTACTATATAAATGGGGAAATAACCACTGCAGGGCATGTGATCTTCCATCTTTTAAGTGTACACATGATCGGTTTGTCCGATGAATACAAACTGATGGACTGTTTTCAAACCGATCGTGTGTGGGCCCCATCGTTTTTTTTTCCATCTGAGAAAAAAAAAGAACACGTTTTAAATTGTTCTTATGGATAAAAAAAGCGATAGAAAAATCTGATCGTCTGTGTAGAACTTCATCAGACAAAAATCCACGCATTGTCAGAATCAAGTCGACGCATGCTCTGAAGCATTGAACTTTATTTTTTTCGGCTCGTCGTAGTGTTGTAAGTCAATGCGTTTTGGCACGATCGGATTTTTGACTGATGGTGTGTAGGCAATACTGATGAAAGTCAGCTTCATTGGATATCCAACGAAAAAATCCATCGGATCAGATTCCATCAGATATCCGATCGTGTGTACAGGGCTTAAGTCTAATATACAGAAAAAAAATGGATTTGTGGAATTCAAGATTGATAATATGTAAGATTTTAGGGGAGTGACAGATGGCATGATCATTTTTTTTCACATTCTTCAGGAGCAAAAATACTGAAGAATTAACTTTTAGCCATACACAGTATGCAATCTTTTTATATTAACCAGTTAATCACCGCCTTATAGACAAAAGACGTCTACAAGGCGGTCGCTTAACTCTGGGAGGATGTCCATGGACATCCGTCCAGAATCGCGCTTCTGCGCGCCCCCTGGGGCGTGCACACGGGAGTGTCCGTGACCGCCGGGTCCTCTGCATCACGGAACGTAGTAAATTGCTGCTGATCGCGGCTGTTTACCATGTGATCGCTCCGTCCAATGACGGAGCGATCACATGTAAACAAACCGACGTCAGTGTGAGAGGGGGAGAGCGGGTGTCAGCAGCGCTGTGGCTGGAACTATGACTATTGCAGTCACATATCCATCTATCCCTGCTCAGCCATCCCTGCGCAATACTCTGCAATACCCCTACCCCTGTGCAATATTTGCAATACCCCTACCCCTGTGCAATACTCTGCAATACCCCTGTGCAATACTCTGCAATACCCCTACCCCTGTGCAATACTCTGCAATACCCCTACCCCTGTGCAATGCTCTGCAATACCCCTACCCCCTGCGCAATACTCTGCAAAACCCCTACCCCCTGCGCAATACTCTGCAATAACCCTACCCCCTGCGCAAAACTCTGCAAAACCCCTACCCCTGCGCAATATCCTGCAAAACCCCTACCCCTGTGCAATACTCTGCAAAACCCCTACCCCCTGGGGAATGCTCTGCAATACCCCTGCGCAATACTCTGCAATACCCCCTGTGCAATACTCTGCAATACCCCTGCACAATACTATGCAATACCCCCCGCGCAATACTCTGCAATACCCCCACACAATACTCTGCAATACCCCCCACAATACTCTAAAAAGATAAAATTGGGACTTTGAATGAGATGCGCTTTATCGCAATATGCGATTAAATATATAAATATGGAATATGAAAAAAGAAAAATTCCATAGTGGCCAGGCTCTAGGTTGCTAAACAAAAAAGCACTAAACCAAATTGATCTGTCTAACTATATGCAATTAAAAACAGAGGTTTAGTTACATGCATTTGCAAATACCTGTTTAAGCTGCAATGCCATCGTCAAGGCACTCCGTGTATTGCAGTCCTAGCTGTGATTTTAAAGCCTCCTAGTAAGGAGCACAGGTGTGCTAATCAATAGGCAGGGGGCAGGTGGTAACCTAAACCCGCCCCTACCTACAGTTTGTCTAGCAAAGAAGAGCACTGGAAAAACCCAAAACAAAAAAACAAGAGTGGAACCAAAACATGTCTACCAAACCAAAAATACCACCAGACTAAGTGCGGACCACATCAACCTTGGGTCTGCTAGTCAAAGGATGACAATACATAGATTGACTGTTGGTGGTAGATTTGTGGAGGCAATATATTTCACTCCTGAAAGCGCATCTCCATCCCTAAGTAGTGATTAAAAGGGGGGGTGGAGTTGGGACTTTAAATGAGGCATGTGATACTAACCACCACAGGCCTCCATCCCTGTAAATGTCTAAAAAGATAAAATTGGGACTTTGAATGAGATGCGCTTTATCGCAATATGCTTAGTTAGTCTGGTGGTATTTTTGGTTTGGTAGACATGTTTTGGTTCCACTCTTGTTTTTTTGTTTTGGGTTTTTCCAATGCTCTTCCTTGCTAGACAAACTGTAGGTAGGGGCGGGTTTAGGTTACCACCTGCCCCCTGCCTATTGATTAGCACACCTGTGCTCCTTACTAGGAGGCTTTAAAATCACAGCTAGGACTGCAATACACGGAGTGCCTTGACGATGGCATTGCAGCTTAAACAGGTATTTGCAAATGCATGTAACTAAACCTCTGTTTTTAATTGCATATAGTTAGACAGATCAATTTGGTTTAGTGCTTTTTTGTTTAGCAACCTAGAGCCTGGCCACTATGGAATTTTTCTTTTTTCATATTCCATATTTATATATTTAATCGCATATTGCGATAAAGCGCATCTCATTCAAAGTCCCAATTTTATCTTTTTAGACATTTACAGGGATGGAGGCCTGTGGTGGTTAGTATCACATGCCTCATTTAAAGTCCCAACTCCACCCCCCCTTTTAACCCCCCACAATACTCTGCAATACCCCCCCACAATACTCTGCAATACCCGGCTAATACTCTGCAATACCCCCGCACAATACTCTGCATTACCCTCACACAATACTCTGCAATACCCCCGCACAATACTCTGGAAAACAAAATGCGTTTTAACCACTTCCTGCCCGTCGGCCGTCATATGACATCTGAATGATGCCTGCAGCTACACCGTAAGAATGATCATGGTGGCTGTTCCGCTTCTTGATCGTTCCTACGGGAGACCAAAGGGGATGTCCCCCCTTCCTTCGTCCACCAGTGCTTCTTCCGACTCACCGCTACGATTGAAGCCAGGATAAAAATTGTTCAGGCTTTCCAGCCTAGAGGTGAGATGTGGGGTCTTATTGACCCCATAGCTCACTGTAAAGAGGACCTGTCATGCTATATTCCTATTACAAGGGATGTTTACATTCCTTGTGATAGGAATACAAGTGATCAAAACATTTATTTTTGGGGAAAAACGTGTCAAACTAAAATAAATAAAGTAAAATGAACAATAAAAAAAAATTTGTAAAGTGCCCCTGTTCCCGTGTGCTAGTATTCAGAAGTGACCGCACACGTAAGTCCTGCCCACATATTAAAACGGTGTTCAAACCACACATGTGAGGTATCGCTGCGAACGTTAGAGCGAGAGCAATAATTTTAGCCCTAGAACTCTTCTCCAACTAAAAAGATGTAACCAGTGAAAATATTTAAAGCGTCACCTATAGGGATAAGTAGCGAAGTTTGGCGCCATTCCACAAGCGTGCGCAATTTTGAAGTGTGACATGTTGGGTATCTATTTACTCGGCGTAACTTCATCTTTCACATTATGCAAAAACATTGGGCTAACTTTAATGTTTTTTTTTTTAAAGCACAAAACTGTTTTATTTCCAAAAAAACGTGTTTGAAAAATTGCTGTACAAATACCATGCGCGATAAAAAGTTGCAACGACCACCATTGTATTCTCTAGGGTCTTTGCTAAAAAAAACATATATAATGTTTTGGGGTTCTATGTAATTTTCTAGCAAATAAATGATGATTTTTCCATGTAAGAGAGAAATGTCAGAATTGGTCTGGGTGCTCCAGAACGCCTGATGGCGTTCCCTGCATGTTGGGCCTCTGTATGTGGCCACGCTGTGTAAAAGTCTCACACATGTGGTATCGCCATACTTGGGAGGAATAGCAGAATGTGTTTTGGGGTGTAATTTGTGGTATACATATGCTGTGTGTGAGAAATAACCTGCTAATATCACAATTTTGTGCAAAAAAATAAAATAAAAAATCTTGATTTTGCAAAGACTTGTGGGAAAAAATGACAACTTCAAAAAACACACAATGCCTTTTTCTAAATACCTTGGAATGTCTTCTTTACAAAAATGGGTCATTTGGGGGGTATTTGTACTTTTCTGGCATGTTAGGGTCTCACAAAATGAGATAGGCCGTCAGTACTTCAGGTGTGATCAATTTTCAGATATTGACACCATAGCTTGTGGACCCTATAACTTTCACCCAGACTAAATAATATCCATTTTTTTTTTTTTACCAAAGACATGTAGCAGTATACATTTTAGGCAAATTTATGAAGAAAAACTTCCTTTTTGCACAATTTTATAATAGAAATGAAAAACAAAATCATTTTTTTTACGAAATTTTTGTTCTTTTTTCATTTATATCGAAAAAAAATTAAAACGCAGAGGTGATCAAATACCACCAAAAGAAAGCTCTGTTTGTGGGGAAAAAAGGACAAAAATATAATTAGGTTACAGTGTTGTATGACTGAGTTATTGTCATTCAAAATGTGAGAGCACCGAAAGCTGAAAATTGGTCTGGTTATTAAGTGGGTTTACGTGCCCGGTGGTCAAGTGGTTAATACATTTACAGAACTGAGAAAACAGAAATATCTATGTTCATACGATATACCCTAATGATTGTGGCCCAGGCGCTAACAGAACTGAAATATGGAGCTGTGTATAAACCTGTTTAAAGGAGAATTACAGCCAAAGCTTGTTTGGCTGTACTCCTCTTATGCATCACAGGAGTGCAGTTTGTTCTGCACTCCAGTGACCCATTTTCAGCAGACAGCGGGCTGAAATCTGCTGTCTGCTGACGTCACAGAGCCAGTTCAGGCTGGGCAAGATGGCGACAATGGAGTCGGGTTCCGCCCATATGTCTGGACTAACACTCGACTTAGCTGCTAAGCGAGCCGCTGGCTACTCCCTCCACAGCTCAGTATTCCAGGAAACCAGGGGTGGGGGCAGAGCAGAGAACAGTGACTGACTAAGCGATCTGCGGTGTTAGATCGCTCAGTTCTCAGTGTTATAGCCGGCAGGGAAAGATGCAGCACTGGACTGATGCTGCATCCACCTAGGTAACTATGATTCTGAAAAAAAAATCCCATGCATCTCTTTTAAATTAGTGAACAAAAAAACACAATAATAAGTTGTGTACTTCTTTGACCACCAAGAACATATACAATATGTCATTGAATTTAAAGAGTTAAAACAAGCGCACAACTGCAGTTCATTGCCTATTTACATTGTCTATTCCTTGTCTAAAGCAAGATCGGTTTGTTCAGATGCCTTCAGAAGCTGCTAACGGATAGTTTATATCAGACCGAAACCAGAAGTGAAAAAATCATTGCTGCTTCTGGTTTCTGTGGGAGGAACAACATCAGTTCCTCTTACTGTGTCCAGGGAAGCCACTGTCGCTAGTGGTATTCTTACCAGGCTTCAGAATGGGACAGGATAGCCCGGTAAAGGCAGCAACGGAAGGAGGGGGGACCACCTTCCACCACCTGTAAAAGTGAACCAATTGCTGTATAGACACACTTTTACCTAAAAGAGTCATTGCAAGATTGAAGCGGGGGTAATTATTGTGGACATTAATAACCCACTGAAAAAGACAATACCAGGATCATAACTGTAGCTGCATTCATAATCCTAGTATAACCACTTCATAATCCTGGTATAACCACTTCAACATGAGGCCACTTATAAATAGCCTAAGGGACGGAAAGTGGTTAAGTTGGAACTAAAGTCCCCAGTACTTCTTCAATGGTCCAACATCCCTTGCTGGTATCTTCTCTCTGGCTACTTCTGGGTGCCGGGCTGGCACAAGATGATGTCATTCCTGCGTATGCTCGGGAGTTCTGTCATCCCGAAACAAAGGATGTAACTAGAGCTTTGCTTGTGCAGCTCAGTGTACATTCTAAGGAAGACATGTCTCTTTTACAATAACAAGCCAGCCTGCACAGATTTTTTTAAACGTTATTTCTGCTTGATCAATAGTACTGAAAATGTTTTTTTGCCCATACATGTCCCTTTATTATAATACATGCACAAAACTGAGCAAACAGAAATATCTCTGTTCATAGGATATTACCCAAAGAATGTGGCCCAGGGGTGTACAAAACATCTGTTTAAATCAGTAATTGATACAAGTTACTTTTAGATGGTCAGACTCAAACTCTCCATGACATGAAAATATCTGTTCTTGATAAACGGATCCTTTAAATACTTATTACTTAATCACTTAAAATGCTGACTTATTACATAGTTTTGCCAACATAAGGGACATGATAGAATGAAAACTCCAATTGCTTTGTTTGAGAACTCATCAATAGTGTTTCAGACGTAAATGTGTCCTAAAGCAAATACATGACTTTGAAAGAGATCACTGGAGTGCAGCAAAGAAGCTGCTCTATCTATTACATGATATGTCAAAGGGAGGGTTGAATCTTATTGAATTAATATGAAAGACTTACTTACTTGTCATGTAATACATGTCAATGCACATCCCCATTCTATAAAGTAACCACTGTGTGGTCTACTGACAGGCTCAATGAACCATAGGTTACTGCAGTCTATAAATTACAATGTAACCATGTTATTTCCCAGAAAAGGATCATTAAATCAATGTCAGTTTTACTAAGCCAGCACGCAGAGAGAATGGATGAGAAACCCACAGAATGAAGGACCTTAACCAAATATTGCAAACAATGACGTTTCTAAGGTTAACACAGCAGTTTACTTAGATTGAGACAACTTTAATAACCCAACCACCATTCATTATGATCCCACACTGTCTGTTTTAGTCGAGCTGCAGAAATAAAAAATGCAAATGACTCTTATTCCACGTACACACGATTGGTTCATCTGATGAAAACTGACCGATGGATTTTTTTCATCAGCTATCCGATGAAGCTGACTTTCATCAGTCTTGCCTGCACACCATCAGTTAAAAATCCGTTGGTGTCGATGGGCGGAGCTTGGCGAGGACCGGAATGGCCGCATGAGAACGGATCTCCGGCGAAAACAGGGACACAGCGGCTAACTACAGCCTAAGCAGCGGCGACAAAGACACACTGTCCCGGCGATCTAGACCCGCTGGTCACCCACATCATGCCCAACAAGCGAAGGGGTCTCCCACGTCCTCAAAAGCTGACGGAATTCTTTGCATGGGAGCAGAGGCAAGATGGCGCCAACTCCCCGGGTCCATCCGCAGCAAGCACTCCACAGGATTGCCACGCTAAAGCCAAGTCTACAAAACGGACCTCTCCATCTGCCAGGAAACAATCTCCTGCGTCCTCCTCAGCCTCGGGGAGCCCGGAGAAGACATGGCCCAAGCTGGATGGAGTGAACCACACTGATTCCCTGATTCAATAGATCGCTTCCCTACTAATAATAAACCGGTGCTTGACACCGTCCTCAAGGACATGCTGGTCTCCCTTAGGAGCTCGCTCCATAGTGATATACTGTCATGTGTGAGGCAGTTTGGGAGTGATCTGCAGACTGTGTCAGCCAGAGTAGAACACGTGGAGACTAAAATGGGAGAGTACGCCATTGCCATTAACAGCTTAGTAGACGCCCATGAAGCCAGAGAGGAGGAGATGGAAGGGGTTAAAGCAAAAATCGCAGATATCGAAGACAGATCCAGGAGGAATAACCTCAAAATAAGGGGGGTCCCTGAGAATGTCCCACAGTCGGATCTGCAAGACCATGTCACCCACATCATTACCTCAATCCTGCCTGATCTGTCAGCAATGGATGTCACTATAGATAGAATCCACAGGCTGCCCAAACCCTCTCATCTCCCTGACAATGTACCCAGGGACATTATCTTACGCCTGCACTTCTACCACATCAAAGATCGCTTTATGACAGCAGTGCGCAACAAAGATCTTGTACCAGAACAGTACAAAGGCCTGCAGTTTTTTGCAGACCTGTCCCAGTTCACGCTGCAGAAAAGACGCAACCTGAATACCATCTCCAAGGCACTACGCAATCACAACATTGCATACAAATGGGGGTTTCCAAACTTGTAATAACCCACAAAGGGAAGGATTTCAATGTGGACTCCCTTCCTAAGGGGTTAGAGTTGCTTAAATCCTGGAGTATCATCCCTGAGGATACCCCGAGAGGCTTGTCGGACGGAAATCCAACCCGGGTTCAGGATGAGTGGCAGCTAGTTAACACCAAAAACGCCCGCTCACACCGTTAATATGCCTGCTGGGCTACACAATTAATACAAATATGATTACGGCTGTGATCCCTGTTGAGGAGTTAATTTTTTCAAGCTAGACTCTTTTCCCTGTTTTCAGCTAGCGTTTGTATACGCTACGCCCAGGTCTCCATGACCTATTCAGTTCTTATGTGTTTTTCACCATTGAAGTCGTTTAAACTGTGTTTTTTCTTTTTTCTCGTTTGGAGCCTTTTTTTTTTAGCTGGATGTGCCACCCCTTTCTACGCCAAAGAGGACCCCTTCTTCACACATGTGCCTTTCTATCTACTGGATGACTTTTCCTGCCACGTACGGATACCGAGAACTGTGAGTGTTGTACATACCATTTTCCTTGCTTTACCTTTAACCGTGCACCGTCATGACTGTCACGTTTCTGACTATTAATGCCAAGGGTTTAAACCACCCGGCAAAAAGGAAATCCGTGTGGCAGGAGGTGATCCAGCATAAGGGAGATGTCCTTTGTGCGCAGGAAACTCACTTCCACGAGCAGAAAATGCCCCGGTGCTCACACCCCAAGTTCCCACATGTATTTACAGCAAGTACCTCGGCCAAGAAAAGAGGGGTACTAACTGCTATCAGAGACACCGTGGCATTCACCAAGCATAATGAACTGGCTGATCCTATGGGACGATTCCATATTCTGGTATGTGACTTAAACTCAATCCCATACACTATAGTCAATCTATATGCGCCCAATAAGCACCAGATTCGATTTCTACATCAGGTCCTTAGGAAAGCCAAGCAGGTACAGAAGGGATATCTTCTACTATGCAGAGATTTTAACCTCCCTCCCGATTCGACGGTGGACTCAACGTCCTATTCAACCAGGCACCGTCTCTCGCTACAACCAGTACTCCATGCGCAAGACCTATATGATGCTTGGAGATGCCTCAATGGGTCGGAAAGGGACTATTCTTTTTTTTTCAGCGTGCCACAGGGTCTACACTAGGCTGGACCTTTTTATTACAGACAAATGGTTAATGCCTAAAATTACTGCATCTAAAATCAATGACATCACCTGGTCGGACCATGCCTCGGTGACACTCTCGGTGGAGGATTCGCCAGGCGTGAATTCTTGCTTCGTCTGGCGGTCCAACTCGAGGTTGATCCAGGCTGGCGACTCCAGGACCCAACTGCAGGAGGAGATCTCCAATTTTTTCTCTTGTAATGCTAACTCTGTCTCCGACCGGATGGTTCTTTGGAACGCCCATAAGGCATACATGAGGGGAGTTCTGATAAAAATGGGTGCCGGGGTTAAGAGAAGGAGGAGACAGCGTATACAGGACCTGCTTTCCCAGATTCGCATATTAGAGTCCCAAAACAAAAAACATACCACCCCAACATTATCTAACCAATTACTACAACTTAGGTATGATCTTCGCATGGTGCTGCTTGACAATTTCGACCTAGCGAATAAACGCCTGAAAATGTCATATTATGTCAGCGGCAACAAGGCCGGAAAATTGTTAGCCAACCGTCTCAGGGGAATTAGGTACAAATCCAAAATACCTTATATTTTACATCCAGTCACTGGCGTCAAACTGTTCCACCCACAAGCGATCGCGGATGCTTTTAGTTGTTACTACAACTCTTTATATAATTTAAGAGAGGACCAGTCCACGATTCAGCCCACTGAGCATATGATCTCAAGTTTTCTTGACAAGGTTAACCTCCCTACTGTATCACCGACTCAACTGGAGGGACTCAACTTACCCTTTGCGGTCCCTGAAATTATTACAGCTATAGAATCCCTCCCAATTAATAAGTCTCCTGGCCCTGATGGGTTCACAGGGGAGTACTACAGGGCCTTTAAATCAGAACTGGCTCCCTACCTATCCGATGTCTACAATACCGCTGTCTCCTCCTCCTCTTTCCCCTCCGAAATGCTATCGGCTCTTATAGTGGCCCTCCCGAAACCAGGGAAAAGCCCAGATGTGCCACAGAACTTCAGGCCGATCTCACTTCTGAACAATGACCTGAAGCTCTATGCTAGACTTATAGCGAATAGGCTGGTTGATTTGCTGCCGTCCCTAATCCATATGGATCAGTCAGGGTTCACGAAGGGCAGGCAGACTGCGGACGCAACGAGACGCCTGATAAATATCATACACGCAGCTAACACGACCAAAACGCCTTCTCTGCTCCTTGCCTTGGATGCAGAGAAGGCGTTTGATAGGATACACTGGGAGTACCTGGCGAAAGTTCTCTCCAAATTTGGGTTTGCGGGCGGGATCCACTCGGCTATAATGGCGCTCTATACAAATCCCTCGGCTCAGGTTTATATATCCGGCATGCTATCCTCCCCCTTCAATATCTCTAACGGAACACGCCAGGGCTGTCCACTTTCCCCACTTATATTCAACTTACTTATGGAACCATTGGCCTCGTACATTCGATCCCACCCACTGATCAAAGGGTTCAAGAGCGGTAACTCACTCCACACAATAAGCCTCTTTGCGGATGACATCATCCTGATGCTCACAGATGTTGAATCCTCTCTGACCTCTGTACACGAGTCGCTACAATTGTTTTCTACAGTGTCCTATTACAAAGTTAATGACACCAAGTCCTACATTCTTGGCATGAATATCCCCCGGGGGTTCAAAGTTCTTTGAGCCAAAAATTCCCTTACATCTGGAAAGAAAAAGGAATTTCTTACTTAGGAATAATCCTAACGCCTCACACTTCTGAGTTGACTAGGCAAAACTACTATCCTCTATTACAAAAGCTCCCCCCTAAGCTGGCCAACCTGGCGAGGTTCGAGCTCTCCTGGTCGGGTCGTCTGGCTGCCTTCAAGATGCAGATCCTCCCCCAACTCATTTATATTTTTAGAACCCTGCCGATCCCGGTCCCTTCCTCCTTTTTTTCCTCACTACAATCCCTAATCAACCGTTTTTTATGGGGGGGAAAACGGGCCCGCTGTGCATTCAGTAGAATAGTGAAACATAGGTCGGCAGGGGGGATTGGTCATACCCATATCAGAGATTATCATGTGGCATCCATCCTTGCTCAATTGAAAGGCTGGTTCCCCTCTTCAACGCCCACTCTATGGTCCCAACTGGAAAGCCACCAAGTATCTGGTGGAAATCTCTATAACTATTTATTGGCCAGTGCCTCGCTGCCCCGCCCTTCCTCCGGATCTAGTCCTACAATTCAGAGTACCATTTCCGCATGGCGGCTACTTGTATCTCACCCATTCCCCTCACACAAACTCTCCTCCTTGAAGCTCCCTGTGTCAGCCCTGCCACTGTTCATACCTGGTCTCTCCACCTCTAACTGGGAAGGGAGGGGCGACTTGTCCATAGATGTTCTTTATGTGGGTCCTGCTCTTAAAACCTTTCGAACTTTGCAGCTGGAGTTATCTCTTCCTGCAACGAAGCAGTATAGATATTTGCAAATTTGCCACTTTTTGAGAGGATTCACTGGCGCTTCCATCCACCTTCCCTGGCAAATCTCTCAGTACTTTCTTTCTAAATCTCATAGCATTAAGGGTATTTCGCTGTTTTATTCTCTTCTACAAAACAAATGTGCGTTTCAGAAGTCGCTCTCTATGCGCGTGTGGGAAAAAGATTTTGATAAGGTGTACTCGGAGGAACAGTGGCAGATGGCACTCAGGGTCACATACACTTCCACTAGAAGTGCCAACCGATGGGAGCTATTTCAAAAGCTCCTCCTACGTTGGTACCTTACCCCCTATCGCATTTCTCGGTTTGCCCCTGGTGGATCCCCCCTGTGTTGGAGGATGTGTGGAAATACTGGCACACTATATCATCTGCTGTGGGCATGTCCTGGGATCCTCCAATACTGGGAATCTGTATACCAATGGATAGATCAAGTGTTAGGTATCTCCCTGAGACCGTTGTTGTCCCATATGCTGATGGCAGCTAGATTGTCTTTGGTCAGGCACTGGAGGAGCATGACTCCCCCAGGTTTGGCTGAAACAATACAAATAGTCCACACTCATGGTACTTACGAACGACTATTTGCCTTGAGTACTGGAGGCAGAACTAATGTTGACAAACACTGGGATCCCTGGAATAAATGGTACCACTCTTGTGTCTGATTGAAACTAACGCTGGTTACATCCAACAGTAACATATAACCATCTAACTCAGGTTTGGCTCCTTTCTCTTCTTTGTTTTCTTACCTTTATGTTTCCCTAGTTGTTGTCTACTTTCATTCCTTTCTATAAAGACCGGTAGCCTTTTACTAGCAAATGTTGTTATTACTTCACAGTATTATATATGATAAATCCTTACCTACTACTAGTACTGCATTGCGTGAACTATATGACTGTATACCCTCTCATGTTGCTCTCTATACTCTGTTGCCACCTATGGGGTCATACTACATTGTTTTGTGTTGTGAGTTAATAATTCTTTGTCGTTACATGCTACGCGGTGTTCACATTGTGTTTATTTCTTTGTAACCTGTGAAATTTCAATAAAAACGATTGAACATAAAATCCGTTGGTGTCAGAGCGCGGTGACGTAAAACACTACGACGTGGTGAGAAAAATGAAGTTTAATGCTTCCGAGCATGCGTCGACTTGATTCTGAGCATGCGTGGATTTTTAACCGATGGACTTGCCCACAGACGATTGATTTTTTTCTATCGTTTTTTTTAACCATCAGATAATTTTAAAACAGGTTCTACGTTTTTTCACCGATGGGAAAAAAAAACGATGGGGCCCACACACGATTGGTACGTCACCCGTCCATGTCATTGGGTAACCCCGGCTTTCTCCTGCAAGCGGAGATTACACAATAATGTGGGTGGGTGACCCCGCCCCCTGGGGTCACGGGGCAGGGTCGCCCGCCCACGTGATTGCGAAACCCCTGCTTCCTGAAGAAATCCCTTTTTAAAGATAAGTGATCCTAAGTGAGCGGCCGGGTCTTTTACGCTACGCTGCCTCAACTTTACAGGCAAGTGCTTTGAGAATAAAGCACTTGCCTGAAAAAGTTGTGGCGGCCTAGTTTAAAAGCCAGACACTAGGCATGCCTAAAGATAGGCATTTCTACCTGAATCTGCCCCTATGTTTTTCCAACCTTATCATTAAAAACGATGTTTCCCACACACCATCGTTTTTGAAAAATGATGAACAAAGTGTGGTGACGTACAACACGTACAACGGCACTCTAAAGGGGAAGTTCTATTTGACTTTGGGCTGCTTTTAGCCGATTCCTTGTTAGTAAAAGACGATTTACACTTTTCTGTCTGTTACAGCGTGATGAATGTGCTTACTCCATTATAAACGGTAGTTTTACCAGAACGAGCACTCCTGTCTCATAACTTGCTTCTGAGCATGCGCGGGTTTAAAACTACGTTTTATCCCACACACGATCATTTTTTACAACACGAAAAACTACATTTTTCAAAACGACGTGAAAAAATGCAGCATGTTCGAAAAAAACATTTTTGTCGTGTTTCAGAACATGAAAAACGATGTAAAGCCCACACACAATCATTTTAAATGACATTTTTAAAAACGTTGTTTTTTTTAATGCCGAAAAATGATCGTGTGTACGCGGCATTAGACACTAGGGGCCAGATTCAGGTACAATTGCCCTGGCACAGAGTATCAGAGATACACTACACCGCCGTATTTTACCTGGCTCTAAGACGAATTCAGGTAGATTTCGGCCCGTAAGGTACGGCGCCGTAGTGTATTTCTCGCGGCGGAATTGAAATACGTAATTAGGGGGCGTGAAGCATTTAAATTAGGCGCGTCCCCGCGGCGATCGAACTGCGCATGCTCGGTTTTGCGCGAAATAACATCGTTACGTCATTTTTTTTTGAGTAGCGTCGTTTACGTACATTCCTATTCCCGGACGACTTACGCAAAAAAAAAAAAAATTATTGAAATTCGACGCGTGAACGACGGCCATACTTAACATGGGCCGTCTAACTATAGACCAGCTAATAGCTGGTATAACTTTACGCAGCAAAAAGATGACTACAGATGCCGTAAGAGATTGCGAAGGACGATCGTAACTTCGTGGATCGCCGGAAAAAGCTAATTTGCATACCCCGACGTGGAAAACGACCCGAACTCCACCCAGCAGCCGCAAAAAGATTGCAGCGTAGATCCGAAGGCGTACGAAGACGTAAGCCTGTCGGATCGAAGCCCGAAGCCGTCGTCTCAATGGTTTGAGGATTCAAACTAATGATACGACGCGCGTAATTTGAAAGTACTCCGGTCTAACAGGAGATAGACCGGAGTAATGGCTCTGTGAATCTGGCCCTAGGAGTGTTAAAAATGAACTGTTTGCTGCGCATTCACTAGAAATTTTGCATTACAATAACCATAATGACAGCTGCTGACACCAAAAAAAAAGCTTTTTTTTGGGTGAAAACGTGTTTTTGCATATTTGTTTTACCTGCTCCTCTATGCTCTTTTTGCTTTTACACAACTAGGGCAAAGTCAGCTGTTGTGGCAACAGGGGGAAGTGGTGACATCACCCTCTGATAATGTTCCCAGGCCCAAAGATTGCCTGCTAGACCCGTGCTTCTCTGTGCTTCTCCGTGTTTCTCCATACCCAGACCTACTCCATATTTTCAACAGGTGGGGGATGAGCAAGTAGTTGCGAGGGAGCACATGAAAGGAGACTATAAGGAGCTTGAGGGATGCTCTTCGAAGAGACACTTTCACCTAAATGGATACGGTGGTGGTGCCTCTTAAATATAAAGTGAAACATTAGATCTCTCTCTTGTTGACTGCACTAAAGTAAACCAATTGCATTACATACAGTACTAATGGGGGTCCTGAAATAAAGGATAAAGTAAACTGGAGTGGTCACAAACCTAGGCGATTTAGGAGCAATGCATATGAGAAAAAAGAAACATGCATTAGCAGAGCTAGCTTTCAGAGAAACTGTACATCAAATAGATTAACTGATCCAAAATGTTAGAAAATATATACAAATCTTTTCCTATAAAAGCTGAACTTGCACCCATCCCCTGCAAGCTCTAAAGCCCCCCCCCCCCCTGGTTAGTCATAAGGATACCCAGCATATTATAAAACTAATAGGAGATTCATAAATGTACAGTAATCCAACCACAAAGAAGTAATGCATGTGATAATATAAAGCATAAGCAGAGGTAAAGTTCAGAGAAACTGTACATTAAATTGATTGGAAGGTTCAAAGATACAGATTGCTGAATTTATTTGCAAATCCAAACTTTTTCTATAAATGCTAAGCCTCCTTCAGCCTCCTCCTCCCTGTTAGCTATGAGTATACCCAGCGCTTTAACAAAGAATTGGACTATAAATAAAAAATAAAGTACACCAGCCACAAAGAAAGGCAATTTAGAGTGAACATATAGGTAATTAAAAATGCATAAGCAGAGGTAACTTTCAGAAAAACTGTATATGAAAATAATTAGCAGGCCCAGAGATACACACTGCTGTATTTATACGCAATTATTGACAAACTTGGCCCACTCCATGCAGGCTGTTAAGCCTCCTTGTTGGTTGTGAGGGTACCCATCACACTACAAACCAATGTGAGGTTTAAGCACTGAGAAAAAGCTTTAATTTTTTTATTACATTTTGTACAAATTTCTATTTCAATGCATTTTAAAAAATAATTTGAAAAATGATCAACATTGTGAATTATATTCCAGTCCAGATGGTAGTTACCAACGTATATATGATATTGTATAATTTATTAAAAGTATAAAAGAAGCATTCATTTGACTTTACAAGTATAAACAGAATAATATGTTCAGATCTGCTTACTGCATAAATTCAATTTCCTATGTGTATGGATCCACTGATCCTTCTGACATGATGTTTTTCCTTATAGTAACCCCTGCTTATGCATTTTCATCATATGCTCAGTTTACATTGCCAAAGCTTGTGACAGATTTACTTCAAAGCATAGAAGTATGGACATTGGGCACTGATGTTAATGATGTAATTGTAAAAATGCAAGCGTGGTGATCTTAGTCTATTCCTTTGTTGTGAGTTTTTTGTGAGTTACTAATCTGCTATTTACTATTCCCACTGCTTCTAATCACCACCACACCAGTCCATATGTCCCTGAACACCACCACATCATACATATTGTCCCTAATCACCCTCACATCAGTTTATGTGTCTCTGATCACCGCCACACCATTCCCAGTGTTCCTAAACACCGCCAAACCAGTTCCAGTGTCCCTGATCACTGCTACATCAGTCATATAGTCCCCTAATCAATGCCCCACGAGTCATATTGTCCCCTAATTACTCCCACTGCATTCACACAGACTAAATAAGGTACACTAATTTGGGTTATTTTTGGGCTTTTTTCATTTATATAGCAAAAAAATAAAAACCTAGTGGTGATTGAATACAACAAAAAAAATCTCTATCTGTCTCAAAAATATATAAATATTTAATTTGGGCACAGTGTTGTAAGGTCTGTGTAATTGTCATTCAAAGTGTGACATTGCTAAAAACTGAAAATTTGCCTCCACTCAAAGAGAGGGAATGCGTCAGGACTTACTTCAAATAATCTGTAGCTGAATGAAATCACTGACAAATGAAAAAAGTCAGTCCTGGGAGGATTTGTCTCTTATCAACATTTGAAAGCATGATGATAGTATTGCTTTTATAATATCCCATAACCATAGGCGTGCGCACGGGGTGTGCCAGGTGTGCCTGGGCACACCCTAATCCTGAGGTTGGCAACCCGTGAATTGTGAACTACCTGTCGATCGTGGGAAGTTGACAGGTAAGCCATGATCCTTTCTTCTCGAGCCCCAGGATCTTGACAGGAATAGCAGCGGGGCTGGGATAAAGTGAAACCAATCTGTATTTTTTTTCCTGCAGCAGCTAAAAGCAGGCCTCCTATCCCTCTAACCGACATTCAGCTGCTACAGAAGCCAAATACAGGGGGATCAGTACCAACATATGCCACCCCTCCTGTCCCTGTTCGTATTCTTTTTGCTGCCCGGGTCCCCCTTGCCCCCCCCCCCTATTGTTTCAGGATGGATAGTGGGGAAGAGGCCAGTAGATATGTCACACATGCATATGTGTTGGAGCTTTGAGTTGCACGCCCTAATGCAATAGACTAGGCACACCTATGCCCATAGCTATTATTTTTTTTTTAAATAAAAACAAACAAAAAAAAGCTCCAAGTACCACCACAGGAAATTAACAGTGTTCTAAAAACAAATGTTATTTGATGGGGGCTTTAGAAAAGCCTTTATAAACAACAGAGAACATTAGAGTTGGCCAATGGAAAATTATATTCTGTATAGTAAAGGTATTTCACACAGGTTTTAAATGAAAATGGAAGAAAATACTACTTTAAATTATTATTTGATGAATTAATAGTCACCAAGAGAGAACAATGTCAGTGATAATAGTCACCAAGGATTACTGAGTGCTAATCTTTGTGAACTCAGCATAAATTGGTGAAAAAGTAGTATAGTAAGGACTGAGCTAATAAAACAGTAAGTGGGAAATAGTGTAAAAGTTTATAGTGCACAATATATGCTTTATAGTGAGCCCTTACATAACAAGCATGTGGTTTTACAGGCCATATAATTTACAAAGTGCTTAGCGCCAAGGTTTTAATGTTCTATGAAGCCAAGAATAACAGGCATGAAAGTAAAATGAGCCCATCACTGTTTATTATACCTACAAACTGACTTCATCGGTTAAAAACATTCTTTATAAACAGAGACAGTCATTGGGGCTGATTTATGAAAAGTGAAGCAAAAATTGGGTTGTTGGCTATAGCAACCATTTAAATTCCACATTTCTGTTTCAGTACATTTTTTGTAGAGTATTTGCATGTTATACAACAGTGGTTAACCACAGCAAAAAAAACTGGCATAAGCCAAAAATATAATAACACAGCAAAAGCTGTATTTCCCAAAGTCACAATGTGGCCACATCAGACGGATCAGCAATCTAAGTGGTGAATTATTTAAATATTGGGGTGACCTAACTGATAGGCTATTGTCATCAATTTAAGTGCCAGAAGGTTTAAATGAGCTATCAACAAGAAAATAAAGATAGAGTAAAGATAAACAAAGGAATATATGATGGGTGGGAAGGGATGCCAGGGGCAAGAGAGAAGAGAGGAAACACCCTTAATTCCTGGAACATCCAGGCATTAATTCAGCTAAAAGGCACCAGGCATCAAAAAGTCATTAAGATTCATCAAATACTCTCTGTGAGTAATCCATGAGTCCCAAACTTTTTTGGGAGTCATCTAGTATGGTTGCCATTTTTCCTTTCTCAGCTATTCTTGACTTGGAATTGGACAAAAATGGACTTTGTAGGCACCAATTATAACAATGTATAAAATAAGTTTATGGATACAATGCCCCAGAGGGGAACATTCTATCAGACGACTCTACCCTACGAAAATATATTGGCGAACGACCAGAAATGGTATTCAAACGCTCAAAATCTTTACATGACCAATTAACATGCAGCCACTATGTTCCCACCAAACAACAGCCCATTCACAACAAAGGAATGTTCAGATGTGGACACTGTGATTTCTGCCAGTGGGTAGCCACAGGATCCAAGTTCACACTACCCAATGGTGAACACTTTCATCCAAGGTTTAGAGCTGATTGTGATACACAAGGTATGGTATACTTAATGACATGTGCTTGTGGCGTCTACTATGTTGGCAAAACCATCCGCCAACTACGCCAACGGATTAAGGATCACATCTACTACTCTTCCAATGGTAAAATTCTGACCCCAATAAGTAGACACTTGGATATGTATCATCGGTTTGATACGTCATCAGTCACCTTCCTGGTCCTGGCTGTGATACAGCGGGATACTAGAGGAGGTGACTGGGACAAAAAAATACTCCAACAAGAGACAAAATAGATTGAAAGGCTCAATGCCACACAACCACCCGGAATTAATGAGCTACAGACCTACAGATCATTTTTTTAGATCAACTAATAATATTACTATATTCAGTGGTATTCCTTTCTTTCCATCCGTTGTTATTCCAATCCTAGGTCTCCTTATGTGGATACTATCCCACCATCCTTCCTTAGCATGGTGGGCTTCTGGGTTAAACCCTTTCCGCCCTTTTCCTTTCCCCCTCCCCCTCTCCTTTTCCCATCCCCTTATTTCATATATTGTGCTTGCAAAAGATCAAACTGTATATAACATAACTGTCTTCATATGTAATTCATTACATATTAACATCATACTTGGATAATACATATTGTCTATATATTTCATTCTCTAATGATCTGTTATAATAATTTTTTATCCTCTGTGTACTCTATCCATGCGAATAGATTGGAGCGCCTACGGGTAATCACTGGGATTAGTGTGTACCTTGGACCCTGCGGATGGGGATGTACGGCCAGCTAACCACAGGTTGCGTGGTTTTCACGCACTCTGCGGCTTGAATCGGAAATCGGTCTTTATCCCATCCTATGCTACCCAGTTTGATATGTCATCACGTTTCACTGGCTCCACTAGGTGGGGCTGGTCGTATTCTCCTTTTCCTTCCAGACTTTCTAACCCGCACAGCTGGCTCCATGATCTGACCGGCGTGCTGCAATGGGTTCGTCTGTGAGCAGGCCGAGTCATGTGATGCGGAAGTCCACACCGCACACGTGACTGGAGACGCTTATTTAATGTTATAGTGTATACCCTGACTGCATAGACGACACACGCACCCATCGTCTGTTTCCAGACGTTACAAACTTCAGGAATGCCCCCTTGTTGGTATGTTGGTTGGTAGGTATGTTGGTATGTATACCCGGAATGGTGCTGTACACTGGTTTTTAATACCATTACGTTTAAACTACCTATTGCTGTGACCCCTTGGCTCTAATATATGTTATATACAGCCTCCTAACTTCACAAGAAAGTCATTCTTCATACATTTGTGGTTTATATCTACCCTCTTAATCTACTCAGTCATGGTCACAATCCCCTTCTAGCTGCTATCTAGGTATGTACTGCTGCTCTATTAATTCACATACATCCTGTGCTATCTCTCCCTATTACGTATAGTACTATCTCACACCTGTTACCACCAATTTTTAACCAGTAATGTGGCAGAAGGTCTAACCGTTGCCTACTCTGTTTCTTTTCTGTGGTTTGATTCCCACGACAGAATTGATCCATTGTGAACAACAACGAGGCATCCTGTGAAGTTTTTATTATTTTACCAAATGTTTCATATTTCCAACACTGCTCTAAAGATTACCCATCTTTAAATATATGTTGGTACTTTGTATGGTAGGCACCTTTCTAACATACCTATTCTACTACTTTCTACTTCATTTCACTATATCTGGTGATGGTGTTACCACATCTATGTAAGCGTACACTCCTTCCTCTTGACCAGCCCTATGTTTATGTCCATTCGGATTGTTCTAATGCTTTGGAATGATATTTACCGTTTATGGTTTCCTATACTATTTTCTTGCCAGAGGCGTCCCGACATTCCCATCACGCTGGATCTCTAGCACGCCGTCCCTCTGTATGGCAGCAGGGTGGCTCTGATCTTATTCGCATGTTGTTGGCTATGGTGCTTTAATGCACATGATATAACCACTCTGATATGTATCATATATGTCTATGTATGTCAAAAACCAATAACAATCTGTTTCCTTCTAGAATTATCAATAGCTCCCGAAGAAGCGGTTTCCGCGAAACATGTCAAGCTTCTGTGTGTCCTACTATACATGATAGTCACTATATCTCTTTCGAGATTTGATGTTCTTTCTGGATTGGTATCGGTCATTTATTTTGTTGTTAAACACAGTTGCTACTGTGTTCATTGTTCTGTTTTATTGTTCACCTATCTTCTGTTGGTCCAATAACCCCTTTGGGGCATTGTATCAATAAACGTATTTTATACATTGTTATAATTGGTGCCTACAAAGTAAATTTTTGTCCAATTCCAACATTCGTTGCTCCAATATTTTAGGAGGTGGCACTGCACTATCACAGACACCCACAGCCCATTCTGTGTGTGGTGTGTTCTTTTTTAGTTCATATTCTTGACTTGGGCTATTATAGGTTGAGCAGACCATAAAGCTTTTGCCAGTGTTTGCTCAGCCACTTAAAGATAAAAGTCAGAATTTCCGTTGGTGGTTCATGTAGTCTTCGACCCTTAAATTATAGCAATATTAAACTCAAAAGAAAACATGTATTATATTGAAGCTTACCAATTCGTAGTGTAATGGCTGCATTCATTTTCTTTTTTTAGACTTACTTTCCTTTATTTTCATCTGGTGATCCAGTGAGTAAGTCTGTTGTTTTTCAAAAGGACAAGCTCTCTAGCAGAATGCATTAGATACAGAGATGAGACAAACCATTTAACACTAACAGGGGTACTTACAATAACCATCTAAAGTCAGGAACCAGCGCTTAATTGGTCTGAAGGCAGCAGCATGCAATTCTTGTCAAGTAACAAAACACCAGAAAAACACCAGAAAGACAATTGCACGGTCATGCAACACTGCACTTACATAGTTACATAGTTAGTCAGGTTGAAAAAAGACACAAGTCCATCCAGTTCAACCATCCAGTGCACTCATGAAATTTTTTCATAATTTTCTTCATCCAAAACCTTTCTTTCGGTGGTATTTAATTACCACTGTTTATTTTGTATTTTTTGTGCAAAATAAACAAAAAAGGCCTAACATTTTGAAAACAAAATGTGTTTTTTCTTGTCTCTGTTATAAAATGTTGCAAATAAATAACCGTTCTTCATAAATTTAGGCCAAAATCTATTCTTGCTATATTTCTTTGGTGAAAATAACCCAAATCGGTGTATATTATTTAGTCTGTAGGAAAGTTAAAGCGTCCACAGACTATAGTATATATCTGAAAATTGATCAGTCCTAATGGACTGACATTTCTTCAAACCTGAAAATGCTACAACAGTACAAATATCCCCCAAATTACCCCTTTTTGGAAAGTAAACAGTCCAAGGTATTTAGTAAGAAGCATGACAGGGTTTTTGAAGTTACATTTTTTTTTTTTAAACACTGAAGAAATTAGAAATGAAAAAAAAAAAGAAAGTGCAGTACAGCATCAACAGACTGGTGATAGTATGTAAAAAAATATTTTTATTATTATTATTTTTTTTATTTTTTTTACATTGACCAAAGCAATACAGTTTTACCACAGTAACCCTGTACTACTCTGGGGGATGTGATCAGGATGTTTTTTCTTACTTTTTTTTACACACTGATTGCTTATAACTACATTTTACAGTTATAAGCATCCATTTTTTCTGAATGAAAACGATTTATTCAGTGTTTACTAATGTGATTAACTGTGATTGGCCCTGTCTAATCACATGGCACAGGTGGGCTGTAATTGGCCCTGTCTGTAACATGTGATGACTGTGACCAGTCATAGAGTTATCATAATAGTATACAATAGAAGGCATGTAACAAAGCCTTTCATTGTGTACAACTGTCATGTGATTGGCTGTGATTGGTAACAGCGATAACACAGTACCAACAGTTGGCTGGTCCACTGATCTGTCATTGGTCGTATCTGGTGGACATGTGACAAATTGTGCCAAAGTGTGGCCCCTGGGGCACGCTAGGCACAATCCTGGGAGGACGTCATAAGACATAAACATTGAATCAAGAACATTAAGGGCCCAGCCCTTATGTTGTGCAATACCTGGTTGATCCTGCCTGTCCCTTTTTTGCTCTCTGTAAACTGACCACGTTTATCATGGCTGCTAATCTCTGATAGCATGCTCAGTTAATGTGCCTCCGTTATCTAGCTACAGTATCTCCTCAGCGTCTCTACATCTCCCCCTTGCCCATCCCTCCCTCTCTGTCTCTTCCATAGTCTGTGTGAGAGCTGATCTCCTCCCCACCCCTCCCCTCTCCTCCTGCCTAGATAGAGCAATGCTATTCCCCTGATGTTACTCCTCCCCTCCTTTTTGGTAACCCAATTCCCATTCAGGCCAATTCTGCCATTTCCCTACTACATGTAAAAATCTGTATATATTACATTTTTTGCTATAAAATTACTTAGAACCCCTTCAAACATTTTTTATTTTCTTTTGCAGAGGCCATATACAATAAAATGGTGGGTGTTGCAATTTTTTAAGTCACATGGTATTTGCATGTTTTTCAAATGCATTTTTTTTTTGACAAAAAACACTATACAATACCAAATTTTTTGTTAAAATATAAAAGATGATGTTATGCTTGGTAAATAGGTACCAAACATGGCTCGCTTTAAAATTGTGTACAAACGTGTACAAACGTGGTACGGCCCCAAACTATGGTACCCTAAAAATCTCTATTAGCGATGCTTTAAAAGCCTTTACAGGTTACCAGTTTAGAGTTACAGAGTAGGTCTGGTGGTAGAATTATTGTTCTCACTCTGACTATGGCATAAAAACCTCACATGTATAATGGGATCACCGATTACAAATGCTCTTTCATTTTTTTTTTATTACTTTTAATATTTATTTTATTTTAAACTTTTTTTTATACTCTAACTTTTTTTTGATCAACTTTATTGCTTTCACAAGGGATGAAAAGTTGACTGACCGATCCTTCCTGTAATCAACCAACCGATCCTTCCTGCAATCTAGCAACTGATCCTTCTTGCAATCGACTAAACAATCCTTCCATCGACAGAGCCTTCCTTACTTTGATCCTTCCTGCAATTGACCGACCAATCCTTCCTGTGTTTGACCAACCAATCCTTCCTGCGATCAAGCAACCATTGGCTAGCCGTAAAGGATCGGGTTGCATACAAGACCCTCTGCCTCACCCATAAATGCACACAAGGAAACCTGCCTTAATACTTATGTGAGAAAATAAAACACTACACCCCTAATTGGGCACTCCGATCAACTAACCAAAACCTTCTCCACATCCCCAAGTCCCGCTAAAAATCTAAAGGAGAACGAAGATTTGCAGTCCAAGGACCACGGCTATGGAATGCTCTACCCACGGAAGTCCGCATTAAAGAAAACCATCGGGCCTTCAGAAAAAAAAATTAAGACCCACCTCTTCTGAATGTTCTGGACAACATTGGTTACAAAGCGCCTTAAGGCGATTTAGTTCGCATTTGTAGCACTATACAAGTGGAAAAAAAAGAAGGGCAAAACTGCGCTAATAAAACAACGGAAAGAAACCCGTGAGTCAAACGGGTACAAAAGTGTATGCTAGTGAAGCCAATTGTAAAGCTGCAACTTACTGTGTAACATTAAACAGTGATAAAAAATATGGGAGAAAAACAAATTGATCTAAATATTAAACGTGAATAAATATAAAACAACCGTGAATTATAATGATCAGTTGAAACGTAACAGTCATCATATAGTCATATATCATACAAGAAAATACATAAAACCTATTAGCAAAAGTCCATGTATAAAAAGTGATTGTAACGTTGGATCACAAATGTGACCAAAAATAGAAAAGATAAATGCAGTGGGATGTTCCTTCACCAGTGAAGAAAGAAGAAGTCCTCAAACTGTATGGTCAGATGAATCACCAATACGGAGTGACACCAGATAGCTAAAATCCTCCACCAACAATGCATGTAAATCTGCTTACCAGATCCCGGTGGTCCCTTGGTTATAGGGGACAAGCTGGATGGAAACAGCCTACTGGGAATCATCAACTCGTTCCATTAATCCAAAGCATTGACGTTCGTAGTTCATAGATATGGAAGAAAGAAAAAAGGGGGGGCCTCGATCGTGTAAAAACCTTTAAAACTTTATTGTAAAAAATTGTACATACTAAACACCCACAATTTTGCAGTGGTTAGAGAGCCTTGTAGTCTGATGTCCGGGCCGGATACATACAGACGAACTCGTCCAACAGGGAAACCAAGCAATCCAGGGGGTGATGCCGATGTACCGCACGTTCCGCCCTACTAGTTTTGCGAGAAATCGCTTCATCAAGGAGCACGGATGGCACACCGCATCACCCACCTAAATACCTCACAGCGTCATAAAGAAGGCCTCAGTTCCGGTCCATGCGCGCATGCGCCACGCCACTGGCAGAAGAACCAAACCTCGTTTGGAAATGCCGAAGGCGGCTCGTGCGCACGAGCATTTGCTCCACGGCCAAAGAAAAACACCAAGCCTCGTATTGAACTTCCACCTACACCCACACCATCTGGGTGGAGGTGAAAGCAATTTGACGCAAAAGAACCAATGGGAGCATGGACCGGCCCCAAACGGGTGTCCATGTCCAATGTCTATCGTGGTCCAGACGCGCATGCGCGTGCGCATCACGCCGCCGTTTGGGAAGTCCCAGCCTCGCGGCGGAACGTAAACAGCAGCTCTCGCGCACGTGCGTCACAAAACCACAGAGACCGAGCCTCGTTGTAGACAACCACTCACACCCCGGATCAACAGAGGTGGGAGTGGCAATACGAGTGTGGCAACCGCATCCCTTCACTAAGGGGAGCAAGCATCGCCGCACTATTGTTTGACCCCTTCCAGACAGAGATGAACAAAAACCATTGTCTTATATTCTCAATCGAAAGCATATCAGAAAAAAATCTATTGGTTCAGACAATCATTTGCTTAATTGTTGTACAATAGGAACTAAAAATGAATACCATTAATCAAAAATAAATGCATAATCTCATAAACATTAAATTCGATACCACTGGAAAGATTACATCCACTGCTTGGAGTTGCTGTGTCAAGCAAACGCCAACAATGGAAAAATTAAACATTAAAAAATGCATACAATTTAATTAAAACGATCCAATTATATGAAACAAAATTGGTGAATATGAATTTGCCTAATATGTATTAAAAGTCTGCGATTTGTGTTCTCACGCAGTAAGGACAAAAATAAAATAACCAATAAAACTAAAGATTACAATTTTGAAATAAAAAAAGGGGGGCAAGTAACAGATCAGGTCATGAAGTCTCAAAATATGAAACCCAATCATCATGGGACCGACCGCCTTACCCTTTAGTCTATCCAGACCAATCCAGCAATCAATATGGATTTTATTATCCCGTGGGACCTCCCAGGAATCAATTCAGCCTGAGTTGAGGTTTTCCCAGGGCTCAACAGGGCCGGGGAGGCCCCATAGAACAAAGAGAGGGATTAGAGGGGGCAGGAGGTCCCAGTCGGTCAAAGTGAAAGCAAATTTAGGGATAGGCATTTATAATTTAAGCCAGCAGATGCTGACTGATGCTGAGAAGAAGCTTCTGGACAAGGGTCCTCCACGGAGTTTAAGCAAGTTTCAGACTTACATGGACATTCATAAGTTCACCAGGAGACTCAGTATCAAGAGGCACTTTTTGTCCAATCCGACATCCGATTCGCAGTTGCCCACTACCGAATATAAACATTCGAATCTGGCCAATGCTTCATTGTTCAACCCACAAGGGTCATTGGCTCCCAGTATCAGGGTTTTTAGGGATGTAGTCCTTAATGATCTGGAACAGATCAAAGTTAAGAAAACAAATATGAATAGGGACTTAGAGAAGGGCCTGGAAACATTGTGCTCCAACAAATATTTAGTGATCAGGCCTGCTGACAAGGGGGGGGGGTATCGTCATCCTTGATTGATGCGATTATTTTAAGGAAATGCATCGCATCGTGGATGACCAAGATACCTACACACCCCTCGTCAGGGACCCTGTAGTCAAGTATAAAAAGGAACTTGGAGGCATAGTTGACCGCGGTTTAAATAAGGGTATTTTAAATAGGAAGGAAGCATTCTTTCTGGTACCAAGTGCTCCTCGCACTCCACTAATCTATTATTTACCCAAGATTCATAAGAACCAAACTTGCCCCCCGGGAAACCGCTAGTTCAGACTATTCCTTCTTATATAAAGGATACAAAGCATTAATATGCTTGCCAATATTACCCCTAAACCTGGATTGTGGATGGTCACGGCCAACGTGACCTCCCTCTACACCAGTGGTTCTCAACCTGGGGGTCTGGACCCCCTCGGAGGTCAAATGACAATTTGCCAGGGGTCACCGAATCCTGGGCTGTTACTGAAGCCGCCACCGCTCTCCCAGCCTTTTTGCAGCTGCCCAGATCCATTTCTTAGATCTGAAAATCTCAATTAAAAATGATAGGAGCTCGTACATCCCTCTGGATAGCTGCCACCTGCCAGCCTGGTTAAAAGCAGTACCACAAGGACAGTTTATGCATTTAAGACGCAACTGTACAGACCTGCAATCTTTTGAGAGCCATGCATTGGTGCTCTCTAAGAGATTTGTAGAGAAGTGGTATGACAGCAACGTGACCTCCCTCTACACCAGTGGTTCTCAACCTGGGGGTCTGGACCCCCTCGGGGGTCAAATGAGAATTTTCCAGGGATCACTGAATCCTGGGCTGTTACTGAAGCCGCCACCGCTCTCCCAGCCTTTTTGCAGCTGCCCAACAGAGCTGTCCCGGGAGCCCACGGCTGCCCACTCAGCCTCTTTGTTGCTATTCAGTTCATGGCATTGCTGGGGGCAGAGACTAGAGGTCAGCTGACTGGTGAAGAATGTGAAGTGGGAGGGGCTAAAGGTGATCTCCTGATTTCAACATAGGTGTCACTGCTACGAGACACCACAAAGTCAGAGACACAGTGAGTACATTACCTGTGATTATAGTTGCCATTAAAAGTCCCCACTACAGTTCTCAGATCAGCAGATGACCTTGATCAAGAGCACCTAAGTTGGTTGATCAGAACTCCCCGTCAGCACTGCTACTCATCCCATTCCCCCCGTCCCCCCACCAAGGACTAAGAGAAGGAATAAAAATAGAGAATACATGGAAGGGAGAGGAAAAGAGGGGGAGCAACACAGAAAAAAGGAGAGAAAGAATAAAAAAGACAGCTCAAGCGAGGGATGGCGGAAAAAAACAAGAAATTAGGATAGAGAGACATTAAAGGGAAAGAAAGGAGAACAAAGAGAAAGAGTGGTACATCCTAAAATGTACCATAAGGGGTTTTAATTCTGTACAAGTGGAAGGGACTCAGGGAGCGCTAAATATTAGTTATTTAGGGGTGCAAATTACTTGTCTTGCCTTGGGTGCTGACAACCTATGCTACAAAATAATTTTACTGTTAGGGGTCCCCACAACTTGGGAAATTTTATCAAGGGTCACGGCACTAGAAAGGTTGAGAACCACTGCTCTACACTATCATACCGCATCATCTTGGTTTAGAGGCAGTATCCCTGTACCTTGTTAGGAACTCGGGACTGGTTCAAGCACAAATAGACTATATTATGGAATTGTTGCAATACGCAGCCAGCCACAACAATTTCCTGTTTGATAACATGTTTTACAGACAGGATAGGGGAGTGGCAATGAGGGCAAAATATGCCCCCAGCTTGGCCAACCTTTTCATGGCCAAGTGGGAGGAGGACGTCATCGATGATTGCTGATGACCAGAGATATTACTTTTGTCCCGGTACATTGATGACGTCCTCCTCCTGTGGGATGGCAACGAATCTGACCTCAATGATTACATGTCGGGTTTGAGCCACAACAACAGAGGGATTACATTTAGTTTTGAGGCCAGTAGAAAGGAAATCCATTTCTTAGATCTGAAAATCTCAATTAAAAATGATAGGCGCTCGTACATCCCTCTGGATAGCTGCCACCTGCCAGCCTGGTTAAAAGCAGTCCCACAAGGACAGTTTACGCATTTAAGACGCAACTGTACAGACCTGCAATCTTTTGAGAGCCATGCATTGGTGCTCTCTAAGAGATTTGTAGAGAAGTGGTATGACAGCACCTCTTTGTCCCAGCTAATTGACAAAACGAAAGGTGTTGAGAGAAAACATCTTTTGAAGGATAGCACCAAATTAGATCGAGAGGATAAGTTCTCCATGCCTTTTGTCACAACTTTTTCCATCCAGCATCACAGTATAAGGAAATTAATTAAAAAACACTGGCATATCGTAACTGTGACGGTAGTAGAACATATCCCCGTCATCCATTCCCTTCTTCTGAATTAAAAGAAAATCACCCAATATTCCACGAGTAGGAATATCCCTGGAATCGCTGAATAATCCACACATGAGCCAAAGCTTAATGCTGGATGTAAACAGGACACCCTTTATTGAAAGTACACAGCACACTTTTATACAGGATTTGGAACATCCCGCCCCCAACAACCACTTCCCTTTTGGTCCCTTTTAAAGTCCAGGCAGTCTCCCATCAGGTCCTCCCTAACCATGCAAATGAGGACTTGAAAATGACACAGCAGAGATTGGTCAGAAAGGTTTGAACAGAAAGACTGCTATGTGTATTCAGACAAAAGCCCCAGGGGGGCAATCAATGTACACAATAGCCAGCCACAGAACAATGGAACTGTCTGGAGAGTTGAGACAAGGCAGAAGACATTTACACCTGATAATCAAAAGGCTTTAGATAGGGTTATCACACAATGGACAATGAGTATCTCTTCTGAGTCTATTGACCTGGTTGGGGTTCAGAATAAAATCTCCTGTAATCTCAAGACATCCTGGAATATGAACTATCCGTAATGTCCCATCTTCTGTAATACATGAATTAGGATTTCACGTAGAAACACTTCAGTATTTCATGGTCCATGACATTACTCCCCCTGGGAAATAGTTCAACATCCACAGTGGGACCCAAACGGGTCACTCGAGGATGTTGGGCAAGTAGTCTTAAGGTTCCAGGACTGTCTGCCGGGATGAACCATCCGCCTTCCTGGTTTGAGGCCCTGGCCCATAATCGGACGGCAAGAGGCTCGCATTCAGTCCTCTCCAAAAGCCCCTGTCCCGGCTAGGTCTGGCACACAGCTCCCCTTTTGGCAGGAGACTAACACAGTAGGAGACACCAGATGGGTTGACTCTGAACTTAGTCAGTAGTTCCAGTCCCCCAATGCTGGTATCCATACAGTAACCCAAATAACTTGCTCCAGACAGAGCATTACTCACTCCGCCATCCTCTGCCTCTCTCAGGGAACACGTCTGCCGCTGGGGAGAGGCCTGGACTGGCCCTTCTCCCTGAAGTCCTTTCAGCCGTTGGAGAGACGACAGGGTAGCTGGGCTCAGTCCATCATGCTGTTGGGGATCTGGGCCAACTGACCACCATTTATGGGGTATACCAGTGGAGACTGAAGTCCCATCCACTGGTGTGAGGTGAAAATCCCCCGATGCTTGCAAAGCAAAGCCGACATCCTCCTGTCCCAGTCCTGTACCATTTTCTGGGGTTGTGCCAGTGGAGACTGAAGTCCCATCCACTACCCCAGGAACCCCTTCTTCTGTTAGTGGGGAGCAGAGGCCTGGGGCACTCTGCTCTGTTGCCAGCTCTTCCGCTGGGTTGCTGTGAGTGGAGACCACAGTCCCATCCACTACCACAGGGTCCCCCTCTTCTGTTAGTGAAGAGCAGAGGTCAGTGACCCTCTGTTCTGTTGCCAGCTCTTCCGCTGGGTTGCTGTGAGTGGAGACCACAGTCCCCTCCACTACCACAGGGTCCCCCTCTTCTGTTAGTGAGGAGTAGAGGCCCATGACACTCTGCTCTGTGGCCAGTGATTCAGCTGGGGGTAAAAGCTTTACCACCTCAGCTTGTTGCTGGAGAGAGGGGCAAACCGCCCCGGCTCCCTGGAACTCCACACCATCCGCTTCGGCTTTAGGGATGGCAATCTCCATATTTTCCACTGCCTATTCATCAGCCAGGATTTCACAGTTGTCATCTGACCTTTCCTCATAGTTGCAGGCAATGGGAGCCCCACCCTGCTGCTGAGCGGAGTCTAGCAGCTGTCTGTAGGCGATTTCCAAATCCCATTCTTGAATGGCCAAAAATTCCAAATCTTCCTGTAACCAGTGGCCTCCCGAGATCTTCAATTTTTCCTCTCTGTGCTCCCATAGGTTCTCCAAGCGCCACTCCCGATCATACCCAAAGTCGGGATCACTGGACATCCTCCAATACAACAATCCCAGGCCATCATAGTCATAGCCTTCTGTGGGGCTGTCATCCGCTGACCACAGGCACTCTTGGGCTACATACCACCGGAGGGCTCTGTAGCTCTCGTCTAGCTGCATCTCTGCCCGGATCAGCCTGCTTAACTCTGCTGTCCACTCCTGCTTCAGTTGTTCCCCCAACAACGGCATTCTTACTTCATACTGTGACCGGTACCTTACATGGATAGAGGGGAGAGCTTTTCCCTGGTGTCGCTGCTCGAGAGCTAGCGCTTCCTTTCAGAGTTCGCAGCGGATCGAATCAGACCATCCAAGCAGGACCTCCTCTGATTCTGGTCCTGTGTGCTGTATCTGCTTCTCTCTTAACCTCCAATTGGTTACAGTAGGCAATTTCTTCAGTGTTTCTAAGGATATCTCAGTTATGACAGAGGCAGACATTTATGAGAAAGCTAATTTTAGAAAACACTACTTTGTCAGGTGATCACTATAAAATAAATTTACAGGATAAAAATGTGCAAGTGCTGTGTGACAAATATTTCATACATTTCCAGAATGGAGATAGCCAAACCTGCATTCACTCTGTTCAGGTCCTAACTGTTTGCAATGCCAGTGCTTAGTAACCTGCACATGTGCCATATTGTAGCAAATCACTTTTTCAGGAAAAAAAAAAAACGACTCAAACATAAAAACTGGTCGAGTGCATGTTCTTTTTTGGTGCATTTGTATGTAGAAGTTTGATTTACAATAATGCTGATTTTAAATGTATTGGTTGTATTTTTATTTTTAAAGTATAAATAAAGGCAACGCTTTATTTTATTATTGTGGGTGGTGAGGGCTCAAAAGGACTGTCAGAGTTTTTGCGTTACCACCAGAACAAGAAGAAGGGGAAATCTTTTTAATGGGGACACTTGTTTCTGTAACAACTGTGTAACAGGGAATTTCCCTCAGATTGGAAAGATTTCCTCTCACTTCTTGTTGTGTCTACGGGACAGGAAATGAATGGGAACTCTAATGAGACACAGATGGTGTAAAAAAAAAAATTCAAATCCAAAATGAAAAAAAATAAATGGCTTTAGATATACTTTATGTTTAACATATCTCATTATTATTTTAACAGTGCTTCTTTGTTTTTACCATTTTTTTACACCTACGTAAACTTAAAAGAGAATGCTTAATGTTTTTAATGTATATTTTAGTATATGTTCTGATACTGTTTTAGATCAAATTAAAAAAACATCCTATGAACCTATAAGATACCTTGTCTCCTCTAGACCAAAGATTTGAATACATTTTATATGCTTCATGTATTGATTGTTCTTTGTTTGTAACATATGTTTGATATAAGTTGGAGACGTATCCCATAAGATGCACTCTGTATTACATAACTAGATAGAAAATTAGCTTTATTATGCATTTTACAAATTTTACAAATGTTTACAAATGTTCTTGACTGATACTTTGCATTGCGTTATTCTCAATAAAATACTTGAACTTGAAGATAAAATAAAAAATCTGAGTATATGAAACTCACTCTAATTTCTCACCTTATATTCCCTGCTCTGTATAACTCTATTCAGGTTTTTAGTAAGTATGAGGCAGTGTCAAAAAAAAAAAAAAAAGGTTACTGCTGTGCTCTCTCTTTATAAAACCCTGAACACTCTGCAAAGTTTAATGCATGGTTTAACATTATTTACCCTAGAATCATGAGAAATGACGGCCTAATAGGTACCATTGGGCATGCCCCATTCCACTTATTTCATGAACATTCCCAGGCCACATCCATCTCTCTTATGCCTCATATACACGGCTGGACTTTCTGAGATAGTTTTCTGTCTGCACGCTCCTGTCATCTCAGTGCTGGGCTCCCTCAGAGTAGAATAGGCAGTGGAGCGAGCAGAACGGGCTAGCTGGTGGGTGGCTCAGGACCGATGGTCCCACAGGGTCCCATAGTAGGGCCGGCCCGATAATAAATCTTGTACAGCACTAAGAATCATATTCATAAATATGTGCAGAAGTCTTCAGCTCGGGCTCTTTACGTTAATTCCAGCTGTCAGTAAAAGCAGTTCACAGCACTGATGGAGCACTGATGCAGGAAGGGTCCACTTATACAGTATGTTTGTAAATCTACAGCCTGCAGTCATTAGGAAGCTGGCACTAAATCTGGAATCCTCTCGCTCAACCATATAACTGTTTTTTGTAATAAAGCTACTCATACCCCATGAAATATCTTCATTTAGTCTAAACTAGACAAGAACTCTTGGGACTCTGTGTTGTGTTTATTTGTTCTCTGTTTAGAGTGGAATACATAACTAGCTTGCTATATTTCTAAAATATTGAAAATAGCTTTATGCATGATGGTACTTAAAGACATGTATTTTTAATGATAGATCCTATTTAATCTTATAAATGTTTTACAGACCTAGTTTTATCAAATATATTTATTTTCCAGGTGATTAAGCAGATTGTTTTTAGTAATTTAAAGCACACAAAGAAACAATTTAGAGTACATCTAACAAAATGTATAATGTATTCCTGTACAATGAAAGTTGAAATATTTGTTTTTACAAGTTTTATAGGAACAATGCTGTTACTTGGACTTTCAGAAACAGGATTATATGAGTAGAGTTAACTCATATAAACTCATAGTAACAAAAGTTCATCTATGAATGACCAGTGCCAAAACAACAATCATTTTAGGGCACAAGAAGGCTTAATCTGGCCCTGTATAAAATCCCTACCCCAAGATAGTATGTAAGTGTGGTCGTCAGGTAGCATGATCATGTATAATGTTGGTTCGGTCACCTGCTGTTTTATTCAAAATTTCAACATCTGGCTGTATTTTACATGCTTCAGTTTAGAACGTATTGATTGAATCCAGTTCAGATGGTAATGGAAACGATTAGGGTTGAGCGAACCCAAACTGTAAAGTTCGGGTTCATACCGGACTTTTAGTTTTTTTGTACCCGGCCCTGAACCCGAACAATTTGCTGTAAGTTTGGGTTCGGTGTTCGGCAATGTAATGGCGTGCTGCAGGGCAGCCAATCACCATTTGTTTTACTCGTGTGACCTAGAAGCCATCACAGCCATGCCTACTAATGGCATGGCTGTGATTGGCCAGTGCAGCATGTGACCCAGCATGTGACCCAGCCTCTATATAAGCTAGAGGCACATAGCACAGCTTGTCACTCTGCTTTAGCTAGGGTAGGAAAAGGCTGCCGCTGCTGCTCTCAGGGAGAGATTTAGATAGGAGTCAGACTGTCCTGCTTCAGAAACACCAGCACTGCATATGTTACCCTGAGATACTCTGCAAGATAGTTTAGGGAAAGGTTCCCGATTGTGCTTGTAGGGAGAGATTTAGATAGGAGTCAGACTGTCCTGCTTTAGAAACACCAGCACTGCATATGTTACTGTGAGATACTCTGCAAGATAGTTTAGGGAAAGGTTCCTGATTGTGCTTGTAGGGAGAGATTTAGATAGGAGTCTGTCCTGCTTCAGAAATCTAAGTAAACCAGCACTGCATATGTTATTGTAAGATACTCTGCAAGATACTTTTCTTCTATTGTGCTATTCAAAAAACATCCATTTAGGGCAAAAAATTGCAGTGTTTCCTCCATATCTGTACGTGTGGGATAAACACTTTAGCTAGTGTTCTTCTATTGTGCTATTCAAAAACCACCCACCCATTTAGGGCAAAAAATATTATTTTCCATTGTTTCCTTCAGTGTTTACAGTGTTTCCTCCAGTGTTTGCAGTGGTTCCTCCAGTGCTTGCAGTGTTTCCTCCATATCTGTACATGTGAGATAAACACTTTAGCTAGTGTTCTTCTATTGTGCTATTCAAAAAACACCCACCCATTTAGGGCAAAAAAATATATTTTGCATTGTTTCCTCCAGTGTTTGCAGTGTTTCCTCCAGTATTTGCAGTGTTTCCTCCAGTACTTGCAGTGTTTCCTCCATATCTGTACGTGTGAGATAAACACTTTAGCTAGTGTTCTTCTACTGTGATATTCAAAAAACACCCATTTAGGGCAAAAAAAAACTTAGTTGCAGTGTTTCCGCCAGTGTTTGCAGTGTTTCCTCCATATCTGTACATGTCAGATAAACACTTTAGCTAGTGTTCTTCTATTGTTCTATTCAAAAAACACCTATTTAGGGCAAAAAAAATATTTTGCAGTGTTTCCTTCAGTGTTTCCTCCAGTACTTGCAGTGTTTCCTCCTTATCTGTATGTGTGAGATAAACAATTTAGCTAGTGTTCTTCTACTGTTCTATTCAAAAAACACCCAGTTTGGTGCAAAAAATATATTTTGCAGTGTTTCCTCCAGTGTTTGTAGTGTTTCCTCCATATATGTACGTGTGAGATAAACACTTTAGCTAGTGTTCTTCTATTATTATATTCAAAAAACACCCATTTAGGGCAAAAAATATATTTTGCAGTGTTTCCTCCAGTGTTTGCAGTGTTTCCTCCAGTGTTTGCAGTGTTTCCTCCAGTGTTTGCAGTGTTTCCGTGTTGCAGTGTTTCCTCCATATCTGTACGTGTGAGATGAAAACTTTAGCTAGTGTTCTTCTACTGTTCTATTAAAAAAAACACCCAGTTTGGTGCAAAAAATATATTTTGCAGTGGTTCCTCCAGTGTTTGTAGTGTTTCCTCCATATATGTACGTGTGAGATAAACACTTTAGCTAGTGTTCTTCTATTGTTCTATTCAAAAAACACCCATTTAGGGCAAAAAAATATATTTTGCAGTGTTTCCTCCAGTGTTTGCAGTGTTTCCTCCAGTGCTTGCAGTGTTTCCTCCATATCTGTATGTGTGAGATAAACACTTTAGCTAGTGTACTTCTACTGTTCTATTAAAAAAACACCCAGTTTGGTGCAAAAAATATATTTTGCAGTGTTTCCTCCAGTGTTTGCAGTGTTTCCTCCATATCTGTACGTGTGAGATAAACACTTTAGCTAGTGTTCTTCTATTGTTCTATAAAAAAAAAAAACATTTAGGGCAATAAAATGTCCAGCACAGCAGAAGAGGGGGCAGGGTGCCAAAGCAGAGCGTCTGTCCCCTAGACAGTACGCCTGCTAATGCCCAACGCAGCAAGGGACCGAGCACACCAAAGCCAGGTCCAAGGAGTTCCTTCGCGTGGCAGTTCTTCACACAATGTGCTGATGACAAGACACAAGTGGTTTGCACGCTGTGCAATCAGAGGCTGAGGTGAGGCATAAACGTTCTCAACCTGAGCACAACCTGCATAACCAGGCATCTAAGTGCAAAGCACGAGCTGCAGTGGAGTAGACACCTCAAAAACCAAGAAAGGTCTCTGGCTCCTCCTGCTTCCTCTTCTGCATCAGTCTCGGGCCTCTCGGCCTCTTCACCCACCTCTGTAGTGACAGTGCAACCTGCCACCCCTCAATTAGAGGACCGGCAAGCAACACTACCACCTGGGTCACCAAACATCTCCACAATGTCCCATGGAAGCGTTCAGCTCTCTATCTCCCAAACACTGGAGCGGAAGAGGAAGTACCCCCCTACCCATCCGCGATCCCTGGCCCTGAATGCCAGCATTTCAAAATTCTTGGCCTTTGAAATGCTGTCATTCCGTCTGGTGGAGATGCAGAGTTTTAAAAGCCTGGTTGCATTGGCTGTCCCACAGTACGTCGTGCCCAGCCGCCACTACATTTCCAGGCGAGCCATTCCTTCCCTGCACAACCAAGTGGGGGACAAAATCTGGTGTGCACAGAGCAACGCCATCTGTGCCAAGGTCCACCTAACTACGGATACATGGACCAGTAAGCACGGTCAGGGATGTTATATCTCCCTAACAGCACACTGGGTAAATGCAGTGGCGACTGGGCCTGAGGCAGATAGCAATTTGGCGCATGTCCTTCCACCACCGAGGATTGCAGGGCGCTTCAGTTTGCCTCCTGTTGCTAACTCCTCGTACTCCGCTTCCTCATCCTCTACCGCCTCCTCATCCAGTCAGAGTAACACATTCACCACCAACCTTAGCACAGCCATGGGTAAACGACAGCAGGCAGTTTTAAAACGTTCCTGTTTGGGGGAAAAAAAACCACACCACACAGGAGTTGTGGAGGGACATGGAATAACAGACCGATGAGTGGTTGGCGGCAGTGAGCCTCAAGCCGGGCCTGGTGGTGTGCAATAATGGGCGAAATCTTGAAGCAGCTCTGGGCCTAGCCGGTTTGACGCACATCCCTTGCCTGGCGCATGTCCTGAATTTAATGGTGCAGAGGTTCCTTAAAACTTACCCTGATATGCCACAGCTGCTGCAGAAAGTGAGGGCCGTCTGTGCACACTTTTGGCGTTCTCACCCTGATGCTGCTCGCCTGGCTCACCGCCTCATATGTGACGTGCCCACAAGGTGGAACTCCACCTTGCACATGCTGGCCAGACTGTGCGAGCAGCAGCAGGCGATAGTGGAGTTCCAGCTGCAGCACGCACGCGTGAGTCGCTCTGCGGAACAGAACCACTTCACCACCAATAACTGGGCCTCCATGCGAGACCTGTGTGCCTTGTTGCGCTGTTTCAAGTACTCCGCCAACATGGCCAGTGCCGATGATGCTGTTCTCAGCTTTAATTCAACTGCTTTTAACTAGAGCTGTTACTGATCAAAATTTTTGTGTTCGATTAATCTGTTTTCTTTTTAATCGATTAATCGACTAATTTCGATTAATTATAAGATCCAACTACTTTTAGCTGATCTCCTTGCAGGCTGATTCCCAGTGCCACTACCAACCACTGTAGTGTCAGTGATAGGAATAGCATTAAAACTTTTATAGTCTTCAAGTATTGCACTGGAGATAAAATCGATGTAGCTACATAAACTGTAGAAATGGTACGAGTAATAACAAACGGTAGCAAAAGCAGTCATAAAAACATGTAGCTAAGTATGATACTGGTATAAAAATCTGTACAACGATGCCACTGCTGAATCCAGAGGAGGAGGGGTTAACATCAGTCCGTTGGCATGTAGCTGTCCCGTGAAGGGAACTATCACAACTCCCAGGGGATGGTTGTAGAATCCCAGGTTGATAGAGAAAAGTGATAGAGGGAAGTGTAACAGCCCTTGTGTGTGGCAAATAGTAAGGTCCCGCCGGCATGCAGATATGAAGGCACAGCAAAGGAGCCCTTCAGATGGACATGGCAAGCTCCGCCGGTGTCCGGGACGTCACCGGATCTCCGATGGAACTCCCTGAAGGCCCGGAAGTCGGCAGAGAGGTGAGTACCAATCAAAAGAATTTTGATCGATCAAAAAAATGTTGATCGATCAAAAAAATTTAAGATTAATCAATGAATTAATAGTTAAGTTCCACAGCCCTACTTTTAACTAATTCCTTGAGAGCTGTGCAGTTGAAAGCACCAGATTCCAAAGTTTGAAGCAAGTGACATTTCAGAATACAAAAAATAAAAATGTAAATGTGCATGTGAAACCTCACTTGAAAGAGGGTGCAAGGGGATTTGGGACTTTAAATGAAGCCATGGCCTGATAAGGTCCAGTAATTCCATCCCTGTCAAAATGAAATGAGAAAAAGGGGGCGAGGGAGTGGGACTTCACATGAACCACCTAACAGCAACTGAATAAATAGGTGGGTATGTAGAGAAGATATTTATTAGTACATAACATTAATAAACATGCATAATAGACATAACGGTTGAGATTTGATTCCCACAAGGTAAAACATGATAATAATATGAATTTCAAGTTACATTGCATAATAAATTACCAGAATCCACCAAAACTGATACATATACAAGTAGTTTATTACAAAGTAATGCCTGCATGGCTTGTGACCTCAATGTTCCCAGTTAAGGTTGATATGGGTATAAACATAACTATTTAAAAATTCGATAATCACATGATTGGTACAAAACATGGTATCTTGTAGCTACTCGTCAGGAGTAGGCACGTGATGAAGGTAAAATAAAAAGACAATTATCTAAGTATTCTGTCATATACCAATATGGAAGAGGAAACACTGAAACACCCCCCCCCCCCCCCCCCCCCCCCCCCCCCCCCGCCACATGTTACTTACAAAAAATTGTGTACTGGTGGTCTAATGCTGGTAATCACGGGCCACCCAGACCCATCATGGTCAGAAGCTGTGGCGAGGACATGTCCAGCGAAACCAACCAAAAACAAACAGCATCCCAGGTAGCTGTGAGTCTAGGGGGACTTATGGTACAGATGGGGAATGATAAGTGAATCGACCAAGTGGGGTCTCTGTAAGGGAATGTGATGAAATGGTGATTAAAAAGAAGCCCAACCCGATGGGGCGGAGCTGCTGTGTAATGATGAAACCGAATACCAATGTGGACTAAACAGGGAGTGAGAATTTTTTTGGGGAAAAAGTGGAGTGAAGGTGGTACCAATGAACCAATTAGAAATCCAAGAGAGCGGCATGAGAAGGCAAGAAAAAAGGTGACTGACTGTTTTTATATATATTCATTTTGGTGGATTCTGGTAATTTATTATGCAATATAACTCAATATTTATATTATTATGTTTTACCTTGTGGAAATCAAATCCCAACCTTTATGTATAGTATCTGTTTTTATCAATGTTATGTACTAATAAATGTCTTCATGTAAAGTCCCAACCCCTCACTTGAGAGAGGGTGCCTAGCTCTGATTTATCAACATGGAACTGTACCTTTCGAATATTGACTTTGGGATAAAGTCTGATAAGGGGAGTGGCTTACAATGTAATTTTGGGGCTGTCATTTACAAATCTTAATTTTAGTGCTCCAATCACTAGAATTTTGTGATTGCATTTAAAATATGCAGCACTGACAGTTAAATATATCTTAACCACTACCCGACAGCCGTACGCCCCCCTCACACCCGCCATTGCCACCGGGGGCATGGAGAAGGATGGCGATTGCCTCCGGGGGGAGGGTCTGCCTACTCCCAACTCCTGCAGTCCGGCTCCTCTCTCTCCAGTTCACGCACAAAATACACTTAAAAAAAAAAAAAGGAAGTGGTTAAGGACCAGATACCAAAAGATTAAATCATGTGCTGGGTTCTTATGTATCTAAAAGACTCCTGTTCTACATTGTGGAGAATCCTTCAAATGAATGTGATGCTAGCATTTGCCTTTTTAACTTTAAACACAGCTGGGAATTCTGTGGAGGATTTCTTGACACTGGAGTGTCAAACAGTGTAACCAGGCAAGTATCAGTTCTGAGTGGTGTTGGGCATTATTTTGTTTAATACGTGTGGTCAGGGCCGGTGCAAGGTGCATTTTGCACGCACAGGGCACAACAGGGAACAGTGCACATCAGGGCACAGCGCCTGTGTGTGCTTTGTAATGGCTTTCCATGTACTTTAATGCACATTATTACTGTGTGTACCTTTTATTCAATTCATTATCAACTTCGAATGACACCCCCCCCCCCCCAAAAAAAAAGAGAAAAAAAACACCTCCCATCATTCTTATAATGACACATTGCTCCTCTAAATCCCATTTCTTTCTATGCATCGTTCCAAACAAGTCTACCTGGATACAAAGCACGCCTAGTAAATAAGATCCCATTCAATAGATTCTCTTGCAAGTCAGTGATCCAGAAACAAAAAAAAAGAAATCCTGGCAGTACTGGAAAAAACAATTAGCTGCAATTCCAATGAGAAAGTAGCAGCCCAGACCCCCCTTTCAGTCGCCCCCCCCATCTCTATAAAAAAAAGCACCCTGCTCCTTGGTGCTGGAGAGATATTGGAAGGATATAGGAGGAGCATTTGAGGGGTACTGGAGAATATTGGAGGTGTATTGGAAGGATATTGGAGAGATATTGAGTTCGCTCTCTCCTTCGCCTCCTCCAGCACATTGGAAAAGAACCCCTCTGATCCAGTGTCTCTGAATGGCAACAGCTCACCTCCCGGCGGGTGGGCATGGCTGGCACTGGCATAGAATAGGAAGAGAAGAGAATAGAGTAGTATAAAATCCCTTACCAATGATTGATCCCCTCCTGGTTGGAGCGCTCATGGTGTACGGTGCAAAGCAGGGTTGGAGTGGCTGCTGGCTGCTGTCATAGGAAAACACACACATTCCTTCCTCCCCGTACTGTTCATTTAACCTTCTATACACAGCAAGCCTTTCATGAAACACAGCGAGTAATCCCAGCACTTCTTCTACTACCATGATCTTAACGCCCGCAACGGCAGCCCTGAGCCCACAGACACACTCTGCGATTGGGCAGGTGACTGTCCCGGTGACCCGCTTAGTTTTCCGCCCTGTTCCCCTGGCGGCGCTGGTGCCATAAGGCAAGCACCCATGTTGCCTTGCGCTAGCGCCGGCCCTGCACATTCCTGTATCCACTTACAAAAATTATATAGTAGAAAGCCAGCACAAACAATTTTTTGTCTCATGACAGTGACAAGTTCAAGCTCTACTCCAATCCGTTTCATAGTAAATCATACTGTATACCCCAAGGTAGTAATTCTATGCAAATTGTTAAAGTGGTTGTAATCTTTAAAACCACTTTATGCTACAGATAAGCCTATATTAGGGCTTACCTGTAGCTACCCAGAATATCTCCTAAACCTGCACAGTTTAGGAGATATCCCCTGTCCCCTGCATGTGCCGATGTCATTGGCACATGCGCACTAAAGCAAACTGAAGCAATGGCCATATGTGCCGTTGCTTCAGTCCTCGTGCCTTTACTGGCGGCTTCCTCACACATGCACAGGAATGATGTTATTGTGGCTCTGGCCAATCAGAGCACCGGATACCCAGAAGTAACCCCCAGAAGAGATGTCCCTGCGGGAGGGGGAGAATGAGGACCGCTGCGGGGGCTTTGATCTAAGGTAATTCATAATGAGCTAGTATGCTATGCATAATAGTTTATGTTGCCTTTGTCTTGCAGTTTTTTTTTTTTATTGGGTTTACAACCACTTTAACAATTATGCTTACATTTTCATTACTGGAAGAGTGCTGACAAGCACGCAGCTTTTACAAGTGCAACGAGTCATCTTCCTCAGCATGTAAAGGAATCATCAAATCTCAATTCATATTTAAACATAGTTACCAATTAATCAGATTTGATAGTATAAACCTGCAAAGTCTTACTTTCAAACTTCACATTGTAGTTTTTGAGTAGTGTAACTAAATGCATCTTTGGAAGTATGGTATTAGGTATAATGAATTTGGAGTAATTTTTTTATCAGTGCATGAGCTGCCAAGATGGAATCATGCTTGCACTGAAGGCAGCTAAAGAAAAACTTGAAACCAAGATTCCTTATTTTTACAGAGAAGGCACCTGTGTATGCAAAATATCTAATTATAATATAGCATTTGTTTGCTGATCTAAGGCTTTATATTAAGGAATTAATTGATGTGTATTACATAAAGTACTACAGTATATTTTGCCCACTTAAAAAAAAGTTTTCCAGTTGCAGAATGGCAATGCATTATTGTTTTTCCTTATGTTATAGGAAATAACAATTCAGATCTTCGTGTGCCAGCTTGTTTTATTATATTTGTCTAACAATAATAAGGGCAGATTATATTTTGTTTTTCTAATGCATGAAAATGGGAAATGAGTGCCTCCGCAGTGAGTTTTTCTCTTTGTCTTCAGAAGTCTCCAGTTTTGTCCGCTGCTTTCATCTCCACGTATCTAACTGCAGATTCCCTCTGTTTCTGTGGATTAAGAAAGCATGGTCCCCAAGGAAGAATGTTCTTTAATGACTTGAAAATTTGAAATAACAAAGCAAAGACAGGAGATTGATGGTTTAATGGGTCCGTTTCTTCCACTGCATTTTGTTATAGTTTAGGGGAGAAAATAAAGCAACTCCCCCTTGTATTGTATGTTTAAAATAGACGTGGGCTTTCCCTGTGCAAAAAAAAATGAAGAGTTTTATCTCGAATGTGTTATTTTCAGACAGATGCAAACAGCACAAACAATAAAGCAAATATTGAAATGCTGCATTAAAACCAAACATATACAATTCCTTTGCATGGTCATAATTTGCAAAAGTATTTTTGTTCTCAAACACAAACTTGTGTATATATTTCAAAAGCTAATTATCTAGTATTACAGAGCATGGCGTCTCAAATGATGGTGTGCCATTTCCGCAAACTTACCCAAAATTTTATTTGGCAGAGCAACTACACTGTCAGTAAAACCAGTAATAAGAAAACAAATGTTTTGCACCAGTTGATTGGCTTTGGAAGCAATCTATGGTTTTAGAAAGACTATTAAAGAGATGTTTCCTGGAATTAAATTTCCTACTAACACGGTATAAATGAAAGCATATGATTAAAGAGGAAAAAAAATACTTTTTTAAAGTTCCACACCCTACATAGTTTTTTAGAAATATTTTTTTTTCACTTAAAGCTAAAAGGGAATTACAAAAAATACCCTTGCAGTGCTCCAGCACTGCAGGGATTAATGTTTATTAAGTTTAGAGGTAGTGGAAAAGACTAATGCCTTATTTTTTTGTTCTGGTGCTCTTCTCTTCAACGATTTGAGTGGTGGACAGGCCCTTGCCATCCTCTTGTATAAGGCAGGACTATTAGCCCTGCATTGTATGTCATGACAACAGCCTGGTAGCCAATCAGCATCTAACCTCAGGTCGTTCAGTTAAGCTTTGGCAATAAAACCTGGAAGCTAATTGGTTTCTATGCAGAAGTGAATCAGGTTTTGCACTTCCCAGCTTTAGTAAATAAACCTCAAAGTGACCTTCCATAAGGAAGTCTGCTGGAGCACATTATATGGTATGTATTAAAGCTTATTCCTCTACCCCTAGATTAAGCACGCATTTAACCATTGCAGTGTGGGAGGCTCCACTGCAGGGTTATTTTTTGTTCTGGTGCCCAGATCTTCCACACTTGGGGACAGATTTGGTCTGTCTGCCAGTTTTTCATGCGGACTCGATCGGACCCTCCAGCCTCGTCTATGGAATGGCGGGTATAAATGGACATGTGTCCATTTACACCTTCTGACATCCGATCCAATCCTATCTACTAAAAAACAGACGGATAGGGTACCGCTCTCCATTAATCGGATAGCAGTCAGATGTAAACAGACAGGCATTTACATCCGACCATGCAAAGAGGAGAACGGGCTATGTCTGTGTTCGCTCTGCATGGAAATGGACCAGCCATTCACCTGCTCAGTGGGGATCTGTGGAGAGATTCCCTGCTGAGCAGGCAGACTTCAACAGAGCCAGCCCTGTGTGGAAGGGGCCCTAAATAAAACGTAGACCCCTAGTTTCAAATGTTAGGACGCTGCTCCTATCTAGCACCTTTAATGTACAGCTAGATATGATGCTTAAGTTCCTCCACTCTGATAAAATGTATAGGATGTTATTATCTGAACTAGTAAGTTGAAATACTACCAGAGCTAAGCCATCAGTCTCCTGTGTTTACCTATTGTAGGGATTTAATGCATTTGTTGGTCAGCTTAGACAATGTAAGCCAAATGACCAACAGATTTTGGGCTGAACAATGATATTTGAAAATTATACTCCAAAGGCTAATAGATAATTGGGAAATTCCAAGAAATGATTTTGAAACAAGTTACACAGATAGGCACAAAAACTAAGCCTGAGTTCAAAGTTTTAGAAGTTGGGAATTAAAGTCCAGCTATGGCAAGATAAAGTGGTCAGGATTTAGCTTTTATTACAATCTAAGTTAATACTAGGCAAATGTCTCTTTACTCCCTGTGTCCTTGTTACTGGGAAAGGAAATAACTGGTGGGTTTTCTAACAGAGGCAAAAACCAGAGATAAAACACATTTTGTTAGGAAAGAAAATGGGACCAGCATCTCATTGGGGAAATTTCCCTTTAGTTCCTGTCCTAGGTATATTCTATGGACATGGCACAGACAATCACAAAGACCTAACTGAGGTTTAAACTCTATTAAAAACAACACAAATGTTTTACTAGAGGTGGGCATTAACTGTTCCTGATCATGTTCTTTTCTAAACACTGTGTTCTGCATAGTACACTAAATATAAAGTCAAAACCCACCTTACCACATTCCCTCATTGCAGATGACCTCTGTTTTTTATTGGGAGAAAACAGTTGGCTTATAAATATACTTATTCTTTCTGTTTTTTCAATACTTGGTTTACGATGTATGTCTACTATGTTGTAAGACATTGTCACCAACACTGCCTTGGTATCTGGTTTATATTTGCTACCTGTTGAATGCCCAAGTTGCTCACTAAAGAAGAGTAGGTTAATTGAAGTGCCATTCCTTTTACCATCTTATCTAAAATTACCTGTGATTAGAGACTATTGCAAGCCCTTTATTGCTCCTGCTTCCATATCACATCTATCTAGGTATCTTTAGATAGCAGCTGTGAAAATTTTGTGCAAAATAGTGACTTTATGTCTTCAGTTCCTTCATCCATACCATCCTTGTTGGCTGTAATTTTTGACAGACTTCCGATTATGAAATAAATTGTCAATTTTGGAGGCGATGATGTCATTGTATCTAGGCTGACTTTTGAAGGTAAAGTAAATGTTCACATAGGAGTTCCACAACTGCTCCCTAGGGATTCCTAGAGAATTGTGGCATGAGAGAGTGAGCAATAAATAGCTTAAAATAGCCTTTATGTACAGATGGAATAGCAGGAGGAATCTTATGGGCTGCTTTAAAGTATTATAAGTGGAGCATTTATAACAAGTGGGCTTTTCATCCTCCTTTCCTATTACACACTGAAAGAAAAAAAATGGTACAACGTTTTGATTAATCTGACTTGAGAATGAACAAGGAAAATTATGTTGTATGCAGCACCTTTAACTTTTGTTTTTGATGCCGAACCTTTTGCTTAATTTATCAGTACTAGTAAAGATTGTATTTTGTAGTTGAGAGTACTCTAATCCTCGATGTGGACTGCTGGTCTAGGTCAAATTGATTTAAGATCCAATAGCTATCTACAAAGCACCTAAGCAGCCAATTTTACATTACCAGTGATTATAGTATTTACAGATTATGGAATAATTTGTTTTCTTACCTTTCTTGCTGAGAGCAGTCCTTGTCTAAATAAAGGCAGTTCACCATTATGGTTCTGAATCTTGCTTTTTTCAATTATCCAGTCTGCCAAAACCTCATCTGACTTAGGGCACCTTCACAAGAATAAGTATAAATATATAAAAAAAAAAGTAGAATTATATTGTTTAGATATATAATCCAAGCAAAAAAAGCCACATGGAACAACCTCATCAACAATGTTTTTATTTGTATGATTTGTGTGTTTGGCCTACTGCCTTTCCTTTTACATAAAATTTGTCCAAAATGAAAATTACTGCATAGTGGTCTATGAAATGCTAACATAATAATCCATAATAACTTGTGGTGTTTACATTTTCGCATTGACCTTACTTGTGCAAATCAATATCCTAAAAAAAGCAACATCCCACTTAAAATAAATCCTTTATGAAACTTGATTTATATTTTTTCCCTTGTTGTCTGTAATTTTAACTCTTTCATGACTAAATGTCAATGGTATATGGATCATGAAACCAAACTTATCCCACTGAAAATGTATCCTTCTGTTACATTTTCAATATTTAAATCTGCAGTTTGATCCCAGGTGATCCTGATGCTAATGTGGCAGAGTAGCCACTCCGCACAGGACCCTGGAAACAGATGCAATCACTGTAGCAGTGACTACTACAGTGATTTCCTACTTCCTCAGCTGTCCTACAGTCATGGCGTATGCATACTTTCAGTATGCAGGCAATTACTGTTCTAAATTTCTAACACCCTATCACTATCTCCAAACTGTGCTTCTGCATTGTCACATTGTCACGTGAGCTTCTGAAGGTAAAAGTGAAAGACAAGAAAACTCAAAAGAAAACAGAGTTCTCAATTCAAAAGGGATTTTATAGGGAGAACCAGTACTGTTTTTGAAGGAAAGCACAAAAACAAAATTGTTTAAAAAAGTATAAATTTTAATACATTATATAAAAATAAATGTACATAATACGTTAATTTACATAGAACGTAAGAAAATTGGGGAAACAAGACACTTGATTGTGCATCTAGCCAACATGTTTCACACAGTTGTGCTTCATCAGGGCCTTGCACTCATATTTTAGTTTCCTCTGGTCTGTACAGAACATAAAAATATGTAATTAGTATTGTCAACCCCAAATGTTCTGACAGTATTAAACACAATAAATTAGAAAGAGAAAACATTGTGCCATTGCATAATGTAATAATACATATATACAGTATTAGCAGTAAGGACTGCTCAGTGCTCACCTAGTTTGAAAAAGTGTTAAATGAATTGCAGACCACTTAGCACAAGCGCTTCACACTAGTGGAACAACCACTGTGACTATTCCGGTGGGTGTCAGAACCACCGGACCGTTATGTGGGGGTATTAGACCGTATCAGCCGGACACTCGGGAGATTATAGGGTTCTTTTTGCCAATGTATATGTTAGGGTTGTCCCGATACCGATACCAGTATCAGTATCGGGACTGATACCAAGTATTTGCGGGAGTACTTGTACTCAGCCGGACACTCGGGAGATTATAGGGTTCTTTCTGCCAATGTATATGTTAGGGTTGTCCCGATACCGATACCAGTATCGGTATCGGGACCGATACAGAGTATTTGCGGGAGTACTAGTACTTGATGACATGAATAGAATACTTGTCCCGTTCCCCCCCCCCCCCCGCCACCGCCGCCGCCGCAATGAAAGCATCGCATCGAAAGCCGCCGTCGCATGGTTAAACAGCGTGCGGGAACATCACAGCTTTCATTTGAATAGCTGTAGTGTTCCCATCGCGTATAGACACTCCCTCTTCCCCCTTGCTATTCAAATGAAAGCTGTGATGTTCCCCGTGCGGCGGCGGCAGCTTTCGTTGCGGCGGCGGCTAGGTATGGGGGACATTGCTGCGGGGACATGGCTGCAGGGACATGGCTGGAGGGACATGGCTGTGGGGACATGGCTGGAGGGACATGGCTGCATATGTGGGGGACATGGCTGGAGGGATATGGGTGCATATGTGGGGGACATGGCTGGAGGGACATGGCTGCATATGTGGGGGACATGGCTGGAGGGAAATGGCTGCATATGTGGGGGACATGGCTGGGGGGACATGGCTGCATATGTGGGGGACATGGCTGGGGGGGACTTGGCTGCATATATGGGGGACTTGGCTGCATATCTGGGGGACATGGCTGCATATGTGGGGGACATGGCTGCATTTGTGGGGGACATGGCTGCATTTAGGGACACATTTAAAAAAAGTATCGGTATTCGGTATCGGCTAATACTTGAAAAAAAGTATCGGTACTTGTACTCGGTCCTAAAAAAGTGGTATCGGGACAACCCCAGTATATGTATTATTACATTATGCAATGGCAAAATGTTTTCTCTTTCTAATTTATTGTGTTTGATACTAATAACATATTTTTATGTTCTGTACAGACCAGAGGAAACTAAAAGATGAGTGCAAGGCCCTGATGAAGCACAACTGTGTGAAACATGTTGGCTAAATGCACAGTCAAGGGTCTTGTTTCCCCCATTTTCTTACGGTCTATGTAAATTAACGTATTAAGTAAATTTTTTATATGATGTATTACAATTTATACTTTTTTAAACAATTTTGCATGGTAGCCAATCAGCTTTTAACTTAAGCTTGTTCACTTAACCACTAGCAGACCAGCCGCCGTCGTTCTACGGCGGCAGGTCGGCTCTCCTGGGCGAGAGCCTGTCATACTACGTCGGCTCTTCTGCGGCCACTAGAAGATCAGTGATTTCCCCTAGTGAGGCCACCCCCCCATACAGTTAAAACAAACCAGGAACACACTTAACCCTTTCCCTGCCCCCTAGTGTTAACCCCTTCACTGCCAATGGCATTTTTATAGTAATACAATGCATTTTTATAGCATTGATCACTATAAAAATGCCAATGGTCCCAAAAATGTGTCAAAAGTGTTCGATGTGTCCGCCATAATATCGCAGTACCAAAAAAAAACCCGCTGATCGCCGCCATTTTTTGTAAACGCTATAAATTTTGCGCAAAACCAATTAATAAACGCTAATTGCGATTTTTTTTTAACGAAAAATATGTAGAAGAATACGTATCGGCCTAAACTGAGGAAAACATTTTTTTTTATATCTTTTTTGGGGATATTTATTATAGCAACATGTAAAAAATATTGAATTTTTTTCAAAATAGTCGCTCTATTTTTGTTTATAGCGCAAAAAATAAAAACCGCAGAGATGATCAAATACCACCAAAAGAAAGCTCTATTTGTGGGAAAAAAAGGACGCCAATTTTGTTTGGGAGCCACGTCGCACGACCGCGCAATTGTCAGTTAAAGCGACGCAGTGCCGAATCACAAAAAGTGCTCTGGTCTTTGGACAGCAATATGGTTCGGGCTAAAGTGGTTAAACTTTGAAAAAAAAATGGAAGATGATTGGTTTGTATGCAGAGCTGCATCAGATTTTGCACTCTCTGATTTTAGTAAATCAATCCTGTAGTTTTTTCTAACCTTTTCTCTCCCACCCATCCCCCCTCTATAGGCAATGTTTGGGGTATTTCCCTTTGTTACAATATCAGCCATAAATGCCAAGTCATTGAAATGTATTCAAAGTGAACTAACCACGTCTCTGTTCATATATAAATGATCTTATTTTTTCTCCATGGAATCAGTGAAGGCCTCTTTATCAAAGGAAATGTGTCCAAAATGTCTTCGAAGTTTGGGAATACTTTATTAAATCAGTATCCTGATCCAAGGATTGCCGCTGTCTAATGGGTCTCAATTAAAGCAAGGCGTACTCTGATTGGACAAGGTGTTTACTTCCCATAAACATCTTGCATTTACTGAGATAAATGCAAAACATTCTGTAAATGACACCTGTGCCAAGCTAGCAACCCCCTGTGGTTGCTATGCAGAAGGGCAACCACTCGGCACAGGACCCAGAGAACAGGGGTGATCACTGTAGTAGCTGTGATTACTACAGTGATTCTCTACTCCCTGGTATAAATTGCTTAATACAGACACAGGCTTCTGAGAAAGGGTGACTGCTATGACAATACACTAAACAATAATGATGATGCACTTACTCTTGTATATACTTGTGTGAATTATTCTTTTCTTCATAATTATCAATAAGAGACCATGAGATTACGTGATTACCTAAATGAGGATAAAAAATTTGAAATTATTATAAAAAAATTACAACACTGTATTAAATAATAATTTGATATCTCTATGCACCCTAATACACTCAGCACACCACCGTGCACAAAAAATACACTCAGCACACTCCCCTTTTAGAATATATAAATCACATCTTATACCCACAGTAGAGCTCCCATCAGCATATCAGCAGACTATCACTTGTCAGACTGTAGACAGATCTGAACACTCAGGCCAGAAGTCTTCATTTTCCCCGGCACTGTATAACTAACTGTAAACTCTGTCCACTCCCTACATAAAGGTCGAACTACTTATCTTTCTTACATCCTGGGTCCTGTCTGATCACAAATACCAAATTGCATTTAAAACAGCCCATGTCCCATTTGTTGCTAGGACACAGGTGGTCCATACTACATAGCATCGTTGTTTGTTGTGTGGCAGGTATCCAACAGAACCCCAGCAACCAAAGACACTATGTGGCCTGGCCTCCAGCATCCAAGAAATCAACAAAAAGGTGGGGAGATGGCAGCACTCAGACTGGAAGTGAGAAAGGCAGAACTAGGAACCAATTTGGTGTATTGCATGCAAATTGTTAACAAAAAGCATGAACAAAGAAGGAGAGATCAAAATGATTAGAAAGATGCCATGGTGCACTTTGATTGTCCAGTCAGCAGGCTGGGAGAAAGATGACATCACTGTACCCCTTCTACAGTTTATAACTATCACAAATAAAGTGGTGTCATCAAGCTGGCTGTGGTGTGTGGCAGAGTTGTGTAATTTTTAGGACTGAGTAGACGGAAAAACATTTTTTCGGCTGGTAAAATGGTTTCCATGTATGAATCTCATCTATGTATTTAGGCATTTGCCAGTTCTGTGTTACCATTATACCATACCAATGTGCTTTGGTGTCTTTTTGCATGTTGCCTGCACAATTATTTCAATATATTTGGAAAATACAGGCATGTGAAACAATACCACTCACAGTTTTCAGGAAAGATGTGTTTTTTTTCCACAAACTGCTAATCTAGTGTTGTGTGGACAAAGTCTGTCTCAAGCGCACACCAGTAGCATTGCTTATGGGTCTGCACTGAAGGGGGGTCTGCACTAAAGGGGGATCTAAAACGAAGCTAAAATAATTGTGGTTGCATAAGTGTGCATAACTTATAACTGGGGATGTAGCTGTGTTCTGAATTAAGTAATCTCATGTTAAATAGGAGTCAGTACACACCTTCCATCATTTAGCCCTGGTTCACACTGGGCTGCGGTTTCACTCCCTCTGGCAGTCCCGATTTAGGAGACATCTGTGCAGGTTTCTGCACAGATGTCAATGTAAATCGCGTCCTGAAATCGCAAAAAGTAGTACAGGAACTACTTTTTGAAATCGGTGCAGATGCGGCGTCACACCGATTAGGACAGTGTCATTGCCGGCAATTGCCGCCGATTTGAGATGCGATTTCACATGTGAAATCGCATCTCAAATCGAACTAAATCGTACCCAGTGTGAACCTGGGCTTAAAGTGCCTCTCATTAACTAAATAAAGTTCAGCTGCTTTATTAAGTCTTTCCTGACATTTTCTTAGTCGCATCCTACAGCAACAGCCATGGTCCACAGAGAGCTTTTTAAAGCATTAGAGGGATCTCTTTGTTTAATGGTATCAGTCAGGAGAAGGGTACAAAAGAATTTCCAAGGCATTAGATATACCATGGAACACAGTGAAGACAGGCATCATCAAGTGGAGAAAATATGGTACAACAGTGGCATCACCAAGAACTGGACGTCCCTCCAAAATTGATGAAGAGACGTGAAGAAAACTGGCAAGGGAGGCTTCCAAGAGGCCTACAGCAACATTGAAGTAGCTGCAGAAATGTCTGGCAAGTACTGGCTGTGTGTTATATGTGACAACAATCTCCCTTATTCTTCATATGTCTGGGCTATGAGGTAGAGTGACAAGATGGAAGTCTTTTCTTACAAAGAAAAACATCCAGGCATGGCTAAGTTTTGCAAAAACACATCTGAAGTCTCCCAAAAGCATGTGGGAAAATGTGTTATGATCTGATGAAACCAATGTTGAACTTTTTGGCCTTAATTCTCAAAGATATGTTTGGTGCAAAAACAACACTGCACATCACCAAAAGAACACCATACCCACAGTGAATCGTGGAGGTGACAGCATCATGCTGTGGGGCTGTTTTTCTTCAGCTGGAACAGGGGCCTTAGTCAAGGTAGAGGGAATTATGAACCTTTCCAAATACCAGTCAATATTGGCACAAAACATTTAGGCTTCTGCTAGAAAGCTGAACATGAAGAGGAACTTCATCTCTCAGCATGACCATGACCCAAAGCATACATCCAAATCAGCAAAATAATAGATTCACCAGAAGAATACTAAAGTTTTGGAATAGCCCAGGCCTGAATCTGATTGGAAATCTGTGGGGTAATCTGAAGAGGGCTGTGCACAGGAGATGCAATCGCAATCTAACAGAAGAGTGGGCAAATATTGCCAAGTCAAGATGTGCCATGCTGATAGACCAAAAAGACTGAGTGCTGTAATAAAATAAAAAGGTACTTGAAAAAAAACTCTTAATTTAAGGGTGTGCACACTTATGCAACCATATTATTTATTTATTTTTTATTTTACTTCCCTCCACCTAAAAGATTTCAGTTCATTGTTCAAATGAGTGGTGCAGTTTATAGGTCACATCAAACGTGGAAAATGTTCTGAAATTATTTTATTTATTTTTTTACCTCACAGAAACTTGACATTTTAACAGGTGTAGACTTTTTATATCCACTGTATTTTTAAACTGTCTATGTTCCTAAATAATCCAGTGTATCGTCTATCTTTATGCTAATTTTTCAAATTATTCTACCTGTAAAAGGTACAAGTACAAAATGTTGATAATGAAAATCCCAGCTTTTCCTTTCAAGGAAATATCCATATTGCACAGATGTGAAAAATTCTACAGTACCCACAGCTAACTAACAGAGCCAAACATATTCAGGCAATGTGAATCTGTACTTTGGAAAAGTATCACACGTCAAAAATGCTTGCCTCTGTGGCAATGGATAAATCATGGGGCAATAGTATTTCTTATACTATATAATATACAGTATATAAAAGTCTGCATTTTATAAAATTGTTTGTAGCTGATGTATGGTTGGTTGCAAAACATAGTGTGTTTGTATGTACAGTATTTATTAAAATAAATATATTAAAATTAACATGTAAAAAGGGGCCTGATTTAGCCTAGGTACACTATAGTATGTTCTGCATGCTGCAATTGCACATTTCAATGGGCTGCTGTACCTGCGGGAAAAACAGATAAAAAGTCCCTGATCCTTTTTTAAAAGACACGGCCACATGGAACCGTATAATGCAAATTTGGTATGCAGAAAATGCAGCTTTGTGTATGGAGAGGAACACATAGGCCCGGATTCACAGACAGCAGGCGCACATTATGCCGCTGTAGCGTATCCCCTGTACACTACGCCAACGCAACGCAAGCATGGAATTCATAAAGCCAGTGCTCCCAACGTTGCACCAGCATGGCGTGGGTTTCAAAGGCGCAGGCCGGCGTAGGTGGAAATGGGCGTGATCCATGCAAATGAGGCATGACCCCATGCAAATGATGGGCCGAGCACCAAACAAGTATGTATAACGAACTCCGCATGTGACGTGACGTGAACGCATCTCCCTGGGCATGCTCACAACCACGTCGGAACAACTGCCTAAGATATGCCGGATCACTGTGTTCGCCGTTAACGTAACCTACGCCCAGCCAGACACACCTGAACATGTCTGTTGCTGAGTTACACCTCCTTTATGGGGAATACCTTTACGCCGGACGAACAACTTACGGGCACCGCGCGTAGCCTGCGTCGGGCGCACGTACGTTTGTGAATCGCCGTATTTACCTAATTTGCATGTTTGAATGGCTAATCAATGGGAGCGGCACCATGCACCCAGCCTAAATGTACGCCCACCCTAAGCCGGAGTAAGCAAGTTACGTTGGCGGGTGTAGTGGCGGGTGTAGCCTGGTTTTAGTTGCATCTCTGTTTGTGGGTCTGGCACACAGATACGACGGTGCACATTTGCACTTACGTCGACGTAACTTGTTATACGTCGGCGTAAGCGCTCTGTGAATCCGGGCCATAGAAGCTAAATAATCCCCAAAGTAAGAATGTACAGATTGTTGTATTATTGAGTATTGTTAAAATAACGGAAGACTTGTTCTGAAATTGTCAAAATGTTTACAAAAATAATATCCGGGCTTACTTATTCTTGTCTGGACCATGACACTTACAGACGGCCACCTTGGGTGTTTTGACAGAAGGATCCAATGCACAATTCTCAACACACACTTTCCTAAACAAATGGCTGTATGTGTAAGTGGATGCTGCATCACCCATCTGCTGGAACCGAAGACCGTCAGAGAGAGAGAACATTACCAGCACTCCATGGATCTCCAGAATGGGTCCAAAGCTTTATTCAGCAATCACATTATTACAGCAGAAGCAACTTTCAGAGCCTTGCAGGACCCCTAATCAGGCATGTGATCATCATGTAATTACTGATGCTAAATAAAGCTTTGGACCTATTCTGGAGATCCATGGTGTGCTGTTGACGTTCTTTCGTAGGGTGCAAAAAGGCCAGAACCTGGAACATATGCTGCTAAAGAAGTTTGCAGATCATGGTGGGGCACACTTCGGCCTTTTCAACATGAGCACAGCCTTGTCCCTGCACAGCACTGATATCCAAGTACATGCACCTACAATGATATTCAGTGGTTTCCTTTAAGCAAGTATTGTAAAAAAAAATACATTTTAGTTTTGGGACTATTAAATTAACAGTATCCTGTCATAAAGACATGCAAAAATAATTTTATAGCATTCCTTTAAGCTATTTGTAATCTGCATCTAGGGAAATATTCACTGGCAGGCTGAGAGTAAAGAGCCTGAAGCCCCATACACACGACAGGGAACCTCGACGGGCGGAACACATCGTTCCGCCCGTCGAGGTTCTCTGCCGGCCGTCAGAATCTGCGACCTGCCCGTCGGGAATGGCAACCAGCCATTCATCCCGACGGGCCGTCGAGCAAATAGAGAACCTGTTCTCTATTTGCTCGACGGGTTTCCTGACAGGCGGGGCGAGCAGAGAGCGTACACACGGCCGAGGTTCTCACCGGAATGCAGCTCCCAGCGAGGTTCTCGCTGGTTTCTGGCGAGAACCTCGGCCGTGTGTACGGGGCCTTTATCTTGGTCATCCCTGGTATAACCCTAATCCTACTGATCCATCACAGCAAGGTTTGCCTAAGGCAACAGTTTAAGAATCAGTCACAAAAAAGAAACCCAGTATTTGTGCCACTTAATATCCAATGATTTTACAAAACAGCGCTTAAAGGGGTTGTAAAGGCAGAAGTTTTTTTATCTTAAGGCAGTCCCCCTCAGACCGCAATACTTACCTGAGCCCCATCTCTATCCAGCAATGTCCACGAGTGCCTCGGCCGTCTGTGACTCTCCCTCCTGATTGGCTGAGACACAGGAGCAGTGCCATTGGCTTTTGCTGCTGTCAATCAGGAAAGAGAGGGGTTGGGGCTTTGTGTCTGAATGGACACACGGAGCTGCAGCTCGGCTTGGGATCCCCTATAGCAAGCTGCTTACTGATGGGGGCACTTGACAGGAGAGAGGGGCCAGGAGCACCAAAGAGGGACCCGAGAAGAGGAGGATCTGGGCTGCTCTGTGAAAAACCACTGCACAGGGCAGGCAAGTATAACATGTTTATTATATTTATAGGAACTAAACAAGACTTTAATACACGGAGATTCTAAAAATTAATTGAAGTTTTGAATGAGTTGTGATTGTTACCAAAATGCTTATTAATACATGTTACTGGCATAAGCACTTTACACCACCATTCATTTTGAATGACAGCCCAAAACAGCACAGATCCAACCAAGGGCGGATCCAGAGTCTAGTCTCGGGAGGGGCACTGCCAGAAAATAAGGTGTTGCTTACAGAACTCAATTAGGTGTCCGATGTGTCCGCTGCAATGTTGCAGTACCGCTAAAAAATCAATGATTGCCGCCATTACTAGTGAAAAATATTTAAATATAAATGCCATAAATCTATCCCAAAGTTTCTAGACGATTGTCAGGAACTGCAGACATGGTACAAGAGATGGTCAGAGACTGCAGATATAGTACAAGAGATGGTCAGAGAATGCAGACATGGTACAATAGATGGTCAGAGAATGCAGACATGGTGCAAGAGATGGTCAGAGACTGCAGACATGGTACAAGAGATGGTCAGAGATAGCAGACATGGTATAACAGATGATCAGAGAATGCAGACGTGGTACAACGGATGGTCAGAGACTGTAGACGTGGTACAGGAGATGGTCAGAGACTGCAGACGTGGTACAAGGGATGGTCAGAGACTGCAGGCATGGTACAAGGGATGGTCAGAGACTGCAGGCATGGTACAAGGGATGGTCAGAGACTGCAGGCATGGTACAAGGGATGTTTAGAGACTGAAGACATGGTACAAGAGATCAATGCAGCCTCATCAGTGCCCATCATTGCAGCCTCACTGTGCATATGAACGCAGCCCCACCTTTGTATAAAAATTCTGTCCCACTTTTGTATATTAATGCAGTCCCACTTTTGTTTATTAATGCACTACCACTTTTGTATATTAATGCAGTCCCACTTTTGTATATCAATGCATCTCCACCTTTGTATATGAATGCAGTCCCACCTTTGTAGAATGCAGTCCCACCTTTGTATATGAATGCAGTCCCACCTTTGTATATAAATCCAGTCCCACTTTTGTCTATGAATCCAGTCCCACTTTTGTATATGAATCCAGTCCCACTTTTGTCTATGAATCCAGTCCCACTTTTGTATATAAATGCATCCCCACTTTTGTCTATTAATGCACCCCCACTTTTGTCTATTAGTGCAGCCACACTGTGCATGGCACTCACCATGGCATTGCCTCGATCACACACAGCAGGTATCTCCTCTACCGATGTGTGTCATGGAACAAACAGGAGCTGTAGGTCTGTGTTCGGCAGGGCAGTGTGCTCTAGCAAGGTCCCCCCTAGACGGGCTTGTGTGATAGACAAAACACTGATTCAATCAGTGTTCCATCTCCATCTACTATCACACGAGCAGGTCTAGCACAGGCAGCACAGCCGAACACAGATCCAGCTCTCACACACAGCCAGAGATGCCCAATGTCATACACGCAGGAGAGAGGGGAGCGCTGCAGTCAGCTACAGCTCAAAGCAGCCTCAGAACAGGCAGCCTACCGGCCCTGGTGATGAGAGAGAGAGAGTGAGAGACTCGGCAGCGGCAGCTGCAGGCAGGCCCGGACTGGGACAAAAAATAAGCCTGGGCATTTTAGACTGAGCATCCCGGGGGGGGAGAAAGAAAGATAGATAAAGATAAAAAGAAAGAAGGGAAGGAAGGAAGATAGATTGATAGATAGATAGAAATCAATAAGGGAAGATAGATAGATAGATAGATAGATAGATAGATAGATAGATAGATAGATAGATAGATAGATAGATAGATAGACAGATAGATAGATAAGAAAGATAGATCGATAAACAAGAAAGATAGATAGATAAACAAGAAAGATAGATAGATAAACAAGAAAGATAGATAGATAGATAGATAGATAGATAGATAGATAGGTAGATAGATAGATAGATAGATAGATAGATAAAGAAGGGAAGGAAGATGGCTAAAGATAGAAAGAAGAGAAGAAGGGAAGATAGATAAAGATAAATAGATAGATAGATAGATATAGATAGACAGTGGTGGTGCGTCTATAGAGGGCGCCGGAGCGCCGCCCCCTCTGGCTCAGACGCGACAATGGGCACAGTGGCAACAATTAAAGGGCACAGGGGCATCAATTGGCACAGTGGCGACAATTGAAGGGCACAGTGGCTGCGTTTGATGGCATGGCACAGTGGTGACACTTGATGGCACAGTGGCTGTGTTTGATGCCATGGCACAGTGGCTGTGTTTGATGGCATGGCACAGTGGTGACAATTGATGGCACAATGGCTGTGTTTGATGGCATGGCACAGAGGTGACAATTGATGGCACAGTGGCTGTGTTTGATGGCATGGCACAGTGGTGACAATTGATGGCACAGTGGCTGCGTTTGATGGCACAGTGGCTGTGTTTGATGGCACAGTGGCTGCGTTTGATGGCATTGCACAGTGGTGACAATTGATGGGCCCAGTGGCTGCGTTTGATGGGCACAATGAGGCTGCAATTGTTTCATTTTTTTTTCATTTGTGCCCACCAAAAATTTTGAGCACCAGCCGCCACTGTAGATAGATAGCTAGATAGATTATTATCTATCTATGTACAGTGGCAGCTGGTGGGGTTGGGGTGCAAACGAAAAAAAAAAAAGAGAAAAAAGAGAGAGAGAGAGAGAGAGAGAAAGAAAGAAAGGTGAAGAGAGAGCGAGAGAGAAGGGAATGAAGGGCACCCCATACATCAGTGTACAGTACTCTCAGTACTCACTCAGAGGCAGGAGGGACTGACTGGATGGATGGATATCAGACTCCATCTTTCCTTTCTGATTGCTGGGCTTGAATCTTCCCGCCCGCATCCCTTAGGCAGCAGAACAGTGTCCGTCGGGAGAGTCACGGGAGGCAGACACGGGAGGAGAAGAAGAGAGGAGGGGGAGGAGTAGAAGCAGCTCCTCTCCTCTAACTGGCCATGGGGGCAGCAAGGGGAGGGGAGAAGTGTCAGAGCTGGCTATGATACCCCAGCTGATCTCTCTCTATCTGGCGCTGTGTTGGTGGTGTACACCCCTGGGAGACGTGACATACGGCCCGCTGGCCGCCGTGGGCCGTTCGCCGGCCGCAATCGGCCCGCGGGCCGAAGCCGGCCCATGGCCCACAGGCATTTGCTAGGTTTGCCCTATGGCCAGTCCGGCCCTGGCTGCAGGCACCGCAAAGCAGTTTAAACAAATGGTAAAAAATAAAAGAAAATATATATTTTTTTAAAGCCAATGTGACATGATTGCCTCGGGGGGGGGGGGGGATTGCCCTGTTGCCCCCCCCCTGGATCCACCGTTGGATCCAACCCATATGCAAGTTACACCTATGCACTCTTGTGCCTTAAACTTCAGACTGTATATCTGCTCTTTGAGAGACTGTGATTTCTAAACATAGGATATTTGGAATGAAATTTGGTTATGTCACTACCATGCTGTTTGCTATAGAGATAGCTGTACCTGAAGACCTGCAGTGCATGCATCTCCCAACTTCTTCTTCATTTATTCTGTGGATCTGTGCTTCTTAAACCTCCCCCACTGCTTCTTGGATATTCCCCCACCAGCCATCAAAACGCTAGCTATCAGGGGAGCAGCTTTAACATGGGTAAGGAAAAGCCTACCTCTTCCAAGATGGTCACCTCCCACAGAGACAGGGCAGAACAAGGTGTTGTAAATCAGTAACGGTAAAAGATGAACCCCAGCCAATATGGCTTGCCTTTTTTGGACACAGCTCCTTTGGTACATGTCCTATTTAAACCCCCTTTCTAAACCCTAACTAGATTATATTTAATTTACCAAAGCATTGTGCATCATGAAAAACTGCCATTTTGCATCACAAAACACTGTTTTCACCTTTTTTTCATCCTTTTTGGGGTCTCAGTGCTGCTGATCTCCTCAAACCTCTTTCAGTCAATTCCTGTCCACATACACTTGCATTAATGTCAGTTACACATCCTAACTCAGGATCAGCTTCCCGATAATGACAACAGTGGATCATGTCTGTACAATGTGTGGCAGAACAGTTTCCTCTAATATTATCTGCTTAGAAACACTTGTCTTCACTTGTCAAGAAATGTCTATATAAGGGCCTTTATAGCAGAAACATCAGATAATAAAAGATTCACATTTAAAGAAATTAAAAATAGTTTTTGAAATTAAAATTACTTGTTAGAACTTATATGAGGTTTTAATTGTGTTTAAATCTACTTTAGTAGACATTTATGTGTCGGTTTGTTGTAGTATGGGAAATTTGTTACATGAGCACTCTATGTCAAATGAGTAACAATTGCCTGCTTGTGGTATTGACTAATGTCATACTTTATGTCTATATTACTTATATCATGATGATGGGTTCTAACCAACAGCATTAACCTCCTTCTGTGTTTCATGGATATTCAGAATGGCAGACAAAGATGATAATGTAATTTATTCAAGAGGAAAACCTCTTACTGGTTTCATTGCTTAACACTACAGATAGTCTTTAAACAAATTACTAATTAGGGAACAATTTATTGATGTTGCTCTTAAGGACTCTAGGCTGGAGACTGAACAGATATTGCTGTGTAGTTACAAGTTTAAAATGTAAAACATTATGAGTGCCAGTCATGCCAAAGTGAATGTGGAACCTATTGCAACAATACCTGAAATGAATATAGAGAATACAAACACATGCATAAGGGTCACTGTTATGCGCTTATCATTGTCAAAGCGAATGTCCCCATCAATTCCATTGATTGGCCCTTTTTTTTTCCAAACTGTAAATTATCACAATAATGAATTTCTTTGTCTTCTAATGCCGCGTACACACGGTCGTTTTTTGCGATGAAAAAAAACAACGTTTTTTAAAACGTCATTTAAATTGATCGTGTGTGGGCAAAACGTCGTTTTTTGTCTTCAAAAAAACGACCAAAAAAAAATTCCAACATGCTTGAATTTTTTGTGTCGTTTTTCAAAACGTCGTTTTTTGTTTCACAAAAAGTCACCGTGTGTAGCAAAAACGTCTTTTAAAACGACGTTTTTCAACCCGCGCATGCCCAGAAGCTAGTTATGAAGCGAGCTTCAATGGAAAAGAGTGGTGTCACAGGCGCGCGCGCGGAGTCTAGCAGGACGGTCATGCCGCACTAGAGCTCCGCTCCATGAAGGAGAAAACCGCGGATAAACACAGCAAATAGGAACCGCAATTGAACAGAAAACATTATATTTGATCGCGGAAGACACGGGGACCATCCCTATACAAAAATGGTGCTCGGAGGTGCAAGAAATAAAGTAAAACCGAATGTCAGCAGCGGCACCCAGCACACTAAAGGTACCACAAAAAAGGCGCCATTCTCCTCAGCCACCTCAGAGGCTCTCACCTCAGGGAAAGACAGGAAAAACGCAGCCAGACCAATGAAGCCAAATATTTCTTTAGATACTACAGAGTCAGACAGCGAGGATGAGGGACAATTTAAATCCTCTCAGGCTACTATTCACAATGCAGAGATCCCCTCAGAACTGCTGATACAATTTGAGAGAATGCTGAATAAAGCACTGAAACGCACTTCGGACCAGATCACCTCACACCTAACCAAAGAAATAAGAGACCTGGGCAGCCGAACAGAGGTATTAGAATCAAAAATGGAGGAACTTGAAATTTATACACAAGAATGCCAGTTTGAGCTGGACACACTCAAAGAAGAAAACCTGGTGCTACAAAATAGATTAGAGGACTACGAGAACCATGCAAGGAGGTCCAATTTGAGATTTAGAGGTATCCCAGAATCAATTATAGACCTCCAAGGCACAACATTGGCGATATGCCAGGAATTGTTACCAGGAATTGCAATAGAACGCCTGGAAATGGACAGAGTCCACAGAGCATTGGCCCCTAAGAAAGCAGAAGGTCCCCCCAGGGACATCATCGCCAAGTTCCATTATTACAAGACAAAAGAACAAATATTGGAAGCAGCCAGAACAAAAACTGACCTGTCATTCCAAGGCCACAGCTATCAAATATTCGCTGATATCTCGCAGCTAACTATATCCAAAAGGCGAACAATGAAGCCCCTTCTAATGGAACTCCAACAACGTCAAATCAAGTATCAATGGGGATTCCCCTTTTCCCTACGGTTCACATATCAAGGAACCAAAATTGTATGTAGAACCTCTGACCAATTGCACCAAGCTTTACTCGATCTCAAAATTATTGAAAACCCAACTACAGCAACCACTTCACGCAGAAGATCTGCATCGAATTCCTCCCACAACAATTCATCTCGTCCTGAGAAGAACAATGGCACGCAACATTCAAACAAGCGAGGGAGATTCGCTCCCCAGACCCTGGACCAAGAAGACTCGATGGACTGAGCATCTGATGGAACCCTCTCAAACCTTGCCTCCTCTTCAATACGAAAGCCAAATAGTGGAAGGACCCCAATATACCCTAAGAACAAAAGGACCACATGCCCTCTTTTCTTGACTCCATTCCCCCCTCACCTTAAAATGAGCAAAAAAGGGAATTAGATGCACATACATTTCCTAAATAGACTCTCATCCTCACCTCACTTCCTCCTCTGTCTTACACCCCCCTCTCCCTCATTTCACCTCACACCTCCACATCATCTATACTTACACTCTTTCCCCTGGCCCGCAACCAACACCTCCACTGCACTATACAAACCTAGCGCAAGGTCTCTCCTTATATTCACAATTATCAACGTTACTCTACTCATGGCTTGAATGTCAACCTAGAACAATACACGTTGTTAACACTAACATTCTAACATGTTCAGAGACCCACTAAATCACAACACTACACCTTAATCCCACAAATAACACGAGTAACCAGGTTCCGACAAGACAACTGTTACTACCTGATGTTTAACACAAGAAGAGTTCACTTCCTTATCCCCACTTGTTTCCTCCCCCACCTCTATAGCTTACTCCCCACCCAGCAAGATCCAAATTATACCCTGTTCATTTATCATTATAGCCAAGTATAGTAAAACTGACGCCTAATTAGGTGTTTCTACTGTGCACTCAACAAGCGGTACTCCAACTCATGGAAACCACACGTGCCTCTCTAAAGTCTCCTCAGGTCCCCATAGTATTATGTGGAGACTCGACGAGACCCCCTTTCCCCTTGATGGGAGACAAATTCTCCCACCACGGGCAAACACTATGTACATAGTCTACTTAATGTTGATTGAATTCTTGTTAACTTGCTTTGTATTTCATTTTTCATTCTCCTTTCTTAAGGTTATTTGTTTTGGACCCTTCCTTCCCTCATCCCTCCCTCTATCTGCACGGAGCGAGCCGGACAACTACTCTACACAGAATGACGGTAAGATTGCTAGATTGATTGAGCTGCCATGGCCCCGTTAAACTTATTGACCCTTAATGTGCAGGGTCTCAACGTTCCCCAGAAACGTACAAAGGCATTTAGATCCTTCCAAGCCAAAAAAGCCCATATTGTTTGTTTACAGGAAACTCACTTCACTCCCAACACAACCCCTAAATTCTATAATGCCTCCTACCCGCAAGTTTATACTGCATCAGCTTCCACTAAGAAAAGAGGAACTTTGATAGCATTTCACCGAACTACACCTTTTACGCTAAAATCTGAAATCAAGGATCCAGAGGGTAGATACCTTATCCTAACAGGCTATATTATGGACTCCGCGATTACAGTAGTCTCATACTATGCTCCCAATGCCAATCCTCTACCTTTTCTATCCCACCTATTCCAAACAGTCAATACGCATAAAATGGGCTCTCTTCTGCTATGTGGAGATTCGAACCAGGTCCTCCTCCCATTCTTAGATAAATCCCCATATACGCCACCAAAGTACCAACCTAAATGGACTCTCCCAAGCCTCTTATCCAAATATAACCTTGTGGACTCTTGGAGAGAGTACAACCCCACAAAGCGAAGCTACACATACTTCTCAAACCCCCGCCAATCATTCAGTCGCATCGACCACATATTAGTGACAACTGGAATGGCCCCAGAAGTTCTAAATTCAAGTATCATCCCCATTCCCTGGTCCGATCATAACGCAGTGCTCACCACTCTAGCATCTGCGATCCCAAAAAATCACGACCCTACTTGGTACCTCCCAGAAACTTTACTCAAACATCCCGCCCTTTGCCTGCCTATCGAGCAAGCTTTGAAAGAATACCTAGAACTTAACATGAGTCCAGAAATATCCCCACTCACATTATGGGAAGCACACAAGCCAGTTTTAAGGGGAACACTCCAGCGAGAATTAGGAATCCTCAAAAAAACCGAAAACATCTAGCGAAGCAACTTGAAACTGAATACAACTCAGCCTTTCTGGCCATGCAAGACAACAACACCCTTACCAACAAAAAACGCTTAGATAAGGCACGTTTAGAATATGACCTGTTCCTCACAGAATCAGCTAATAAAACACTTAACAGATCAAAACATACTTTTTACAAAAATGCGAATAAACCAGGGACATACTTAGCTAGATCACTAAATTCACTAAATAGAACATTTAAACCCATAAAATTAAAGATAGCGAATAACATTACATCTAGCAACCCGCTCAAGATTGTAAGAAAATTCAGTTCACACCTAAAAGCACTATACTCTGAAACAGGTACATTTAGCGAAGCGGAAGCAAATTCTTTCTTCTCTCAAATCCAATTGCCAAAGATGAATCAATTACAAAAATCGCAACTGGAAGAACTGATCACACAAGAAGACGTGTCCATGGCCATTAAAGACCTTAAATTAAACAAAAGATCAGGACCAGACGGGTTCTCTGCACGTTACTACAAAACTTTTACAGAACTAATCTCACCAAGACTGGCAGACGCATTCAATGACCTGTTGAAACAAAAGACATTTAGACCCGAATCACTGCTAGCCACGATATGCATGATTCCTAAACCGCATACGGATAATACCCTCTGTACCAACTACCGTCCTATTTCTATGATAAACACAGATATAAAATTACTAGGTAAAATTTTGGCTTCCCGTCTTAATAAACACATAGGCAAAATGATCCATCGAGACCAAGTAGGTTTTATACCCTCCAGACAAGCGGGCGATAACATACGAAGGGCCTGCTTGTTAGCACATATTGCAAGAAAAAGGGGCATCCCTGCTTGTTTTCTGTCTCTGGATATTAAACAGGCCTTTGATTCAGTCTCTTGGTCGTACTTAAACTATACGCTCCAAAACTGGGGATTTGGCCCAAACTACATCAAATGGATAATGGAACTATATAATAACCCAAGAGCTTATGTTAAGTACGCTGGATATAAATCGGACACTCTTGATATCAAAAGAGGCACACAACAGGGATGCCCATTGTCCCCACTATTGTTCGCCCTACTCATCGAACCATTAGCAATAAAGATTAGATCGGATCCCACTATACTTGGCATAGAATTAGGCGGCCTTAAACACAAAATATGTCTGTTCGCAGACGACATTCTCCTATTTTTATCATCCCCCCAAGTGTCAGGCCCAAACCTTATCCCAATACTGAACCACTTCGCAACTTTTTCAGGACTCATGATCAACCCTAAAAAATGCCTGGCCCTGAACATATCGCTCTCGAAACTAGAACTGACAGCAGCCAAAACAGGCCTTCCATTCGATTGGCCAGAAAAAAGCATCCCATACCTAGGAACACACCTAACCGCAGCCACCTCTGACCTCTTCTCACATAATTATCCAACTCTCTTAAAACAAATCACAAACATCTTAGCGGCATGGACCCATCTCCCATTGTCCTGGCTTGGAAGAATCAGCGCAGTGAAAATGACAATACTCCCGAAATTACTATATCTCTTTAGGGTACTTCCTATCCCAATACCTGCCTACTTTTTGAGAATCATCCAGAGGAAAATCTCATTTTTCATTTGGGGTTCTTCCAAGCCAAGGATAAAGCAACAGACTTTGCATCTCCCCAAAACACATGGTGGGCTAGGACTCCCAAACTTTGCACACTACTATAGAACGGCACAAATAGCGACTCTCACTAAATACCACGCGAACCAAGAATTACCTCTCTGGGTTTCAATAGAAACAACGGAATGTGACCCCATTCCAATATCCAACCTGTTATGGATACCCCCCAAATTACGTAAAAACATAGATAACCCCATAATTAAGCACTCACTCTCCCTCTGGGATAGATTCAAGTCAAAATACCACTTACAATCCCCTCACATCCCAATGCTATCTTTTTACAAAAACCCGGCATTCTATCCAGCATGGACTCTTCCCAAAACATTTAAAGAATGGTTACACAGGGATTGCATACACCTATACAAATTTTTGGAATTTTCGAACTTCCTGCCCTTCCCGTCAATTTGCAAAAAATACGGTATCCCTCACTCAGAACTTTTTAGATACCTCCAAATAAAAAACTTCTTCGAGCCATACTTGAACCCTACCCTACCATCCGCCCAGCAGTCCCCCTTTGAAAGAATATGCAGAAAAGACCCACATGCTAAAGGCACGATATCTGCTTTGTATCAACATCTGCTAACCCACAACACAACAGGGCCACCATATATTCGGAAATGGGAGGAGGACCTGGGTATTGAACTCGAGACTTCGGACTGGAACCAAATATGGCGTAACACGAAAGCTGCCTCCCCAAACATAATAGCATTGGAAACTAATTATAAAGTACTAACCAGATGGTACCTGGTACCGGCCAGGATAGCAAAATACGCTCCAAATTATACAGGGCAATGCTTCAGGGGATGCTCAGCTATAGGTACGTTTTACCATGTTTGGTGGTCATGTCCTAAGGCGCAAACATTCTGGGCAAAGACCTTCAATATAGCTAATGCGTTGACTGGGAGAAATAACCCCCCGAATCCTAAAACAGCCCTACTGAACCTGAAGCCCGAATACCTAACAAACATACAATTCAAACTACTAATGCAACTCTTCACGGCAGCGAAACAAACCCTGGCTAAAGCCTGGAGAACTCCCAATCTTTCTATGACAGAAGTGAAAAACAGGATGAACGTAGCAATGACACACGCCAAAATGGAAGCATTAGACACAGATACGATCACTAAATTTGAAAATCTGTGGAAACCATGGACCTTGCACGTTACACCAAACTCCTTTGATGACAGAGTGTTATTGCCATGGTAGCTCAATCAGCGTGCATATCTACAGAAACATCTAACCGATGACTGTGGAATTCGACTTGCTCCTGCAGACCTCCCCAACCCAGTCCCCCTTCTCTCCACATTCCTCCCACCCCTGCTGGTTATTTTATATGATTTATGCTTTATAAATTTCTATTAATAAGGTTGATGTGAAAATTCAACCCAGAATTTCCAAATTCGATGTATAAGTAATTGCATTATATTGACAACCAATACCTTTGACGCAACATCATCTTGTATATACATCTTTTCTTTCTTACCACTTCTCTTCCATATGTTATGTTGCCCTATGCATGTTGCAATTGTTACGAAATAACCTGTATACATAACAAAATACTCTCTTTCACAATGTAACCACTATACACTACTTGTATATCTTACTTATTAAGTATCAATAAAAAATTTTGACAAGGAAAAGAGTGGTGAACGTAACCTCGCTTTTTGTGAAAAAACGATGGTGTGTATGCAAAATTGTCTTTGAAAGTGACGTTTCAAAAACGTCGTTTTTTACTTCACACAAAACGTCGTTTTTTTTCATCGCAAAAAACGACCGTGTGTACGCGGCATAAGACCCTCTATTCTATTTATTGCTTTCAGATCTCCTGCTTTTTGTATTGGTGGTTTCAGGATGAGAGAGGACACAGGCGGCTGGGAGACAGTTTGGTTCAACTTTAAATGTTCTTTATTCAGCAAAAACAAATCAAAACAAAAAAAATAATGACAGACTTTGTCTTTATGGGCAGCTCAAAACAACACAAGTAGCTCTGCTCATCAGTACAACACAGTCTTTTTCAGACTGGGTTCACACTAGTGCGAATTGGATGCAAATTTCCCTACATCCAATTCACGTGTCAGGAGATTGTGACCGGCTCTCAAAGGAGTCGATTCACAAAGTTCCGGGGCAGCTGCGGAGCAGTTTTTAGAGGAGTCCTGTGTGTCTTCTGGTCTATTTTAGGTTTGAATCTAGCTAAATATTAGGGCCTGATTTGTGCCTGAAACGGAGAAGAGGCATGCATCAGACCCCTGCTCTGAGCCGCTCCGCACAGCAGTGTGAACCCAGCCTAAATCATGTTCAGCATCCAAGCCAAAACATCTACAATATTGCAAAAGTCCCAGTTTCAGGTCACCCCCCCAGAAGGTGTCTCTCTAAAAATGTATTTTTTATACATTATATTATAAGTGGAAAGCTACCACAAGTCAGGATTGCAAGATTTTTAATACAGAAAGAGTAAAATACTAAAATATCTTTATATCTATAAATATATACCCCAATCTAGGCTCCCAGAATGTAAACAGCCATGCAGGTACAAGCAGCTGTAATGTGGAGAAATTAAAATGGAGTAGCTGTCTAACCTGAATAGCATTGAAATATGGAAAATGGTGTAGTGCTACCCTTAAAGGAGCCACTTGGTAATTTGGGTTCTCTGTTCTGAGCCTCAAATTCAAGAACACCCTCAGCCCCTTTGACACACCTGGTTGATTGAAAGTTACTGTAAGCACTTATAACAACACAAGTGTAGATAACTTTAACTTGGTCATAAATGAATACCAGGAAGTAGACGCAGGACCGTGAAGTGATAAATAAACTCAATGTATTTTTGTTATGGGTTAGAATAAATTGTGGTATGAGCATATGTAGCACTACCCCCAAAGGAGCTGCTGGATTAGATTTGGGCCTGCCGTTACCTTACTGTTCCGTGCATTCGTCTCAGGGGTTCTCCTTGAAGAAGTGGCCAAAGGAAGAAATGTCTGTACCAAACACCAAGTCTCTTTATCTCCCCCTACACAGAGGGTTTTTATTAACGACAACTTCAGAAAAGAGGGATGGAGGTTTAGGGAAAATTCAGGCATCTGACCTGCAAACCACAGATATTCTTTTAGGTGAGATCTCAAATATGAGATCTCCAGAGGAACAGCCGTTTCCACACTGGACTCAGCGACCACCGGATAGGCCCACTCTCACTGGCCTAGCAGCCGGTGCGAAGCTCGATCAAAGGATAGTCTCTGCCACAGACTAGGTGAATTGTAGAACTTGTTTGATAGTCTCTGCCACAGACTAGGTGAAGGTACAACTCAGCTCTCAGTGCCAGGATCTTTCAGCCATTCCAGCAGAACTGTGAGATCATATTTGAGATCCGGACATATCCTCCAATTGTGTCCTCAATTGCTTGGTCCCTTCCAGCAGGTAAGGCGACACATGATCATCCCTGGATCAGTAGGTCCCAGTAGCTACATCTCAGTTGCGAGGCCTCAGACGAACCCCACAAAATGGTGTTTTCCCCTTACCTTATCCCAGAATGCACAGCGGGTTGACCACGCCCACTGGGCTGCTTCTGGGAAAGAGGTACCCAATGCATCCAGCCCGTTGCCTTTCCAACTCTGACCAGCTGTGACAGCCACACCCACCATCAGAGGGAAAATCATGCAACCAGCTAAACTGGAACAGAGCCATGAATTTGAACAAATCATTCTGGGCCAAACTACTGCCCAGGCAACTATAATTTCAACATATAGCGCCCACTCATTGGGAGCAGGGCGCTACACATAAATAAGCCCACAGAGGTTGGTTTATACACAATTGCTAGACAGTATAATAACTATGCTAAAGCAACTTAGAATAGAGTTCTGTAACACTAGACTGGAATCAACACATAAATCAGCAAAGTCAATGATAAACACTGCTTATAAGCATTAACTGCAATGTAAATAATAATAATACTTTAACTAGTCTAGAGTGCACTCTAGGAAAATAACTACGATATGGTGCAATGTCCCCTGAAAGGTACCACTTAGCATAAGCAGGAGGTGAAAGTCTCTGTGTAACAGCTGTAAAGTTACAGGCCCAGATTCAGGTACATCTGCGCATTATTGGACCGGCGTAGCGCACCGCCTTTACGTTAGGCTTGCGCAATTTTGCCGCGTAATCACCCTATTCTCGTAGCTTTTGCGCAGGAAATTGCGCATACGTAACGTTTTTTCAGAGGCGTAAGGAGGAGTAATACAAATTGGGAAGGACGTGGGCGTGTTACATTGAAATGAGCCGTGACCCCATGCAAATGAAGGGCCGGCCGGCTTGCGCATGTGCGCTTGAAGGAGACCATGTCAGCTCCGCTGTGCGCATGCTCACAACTCGGGAGCGGCGCAATCAGTGAAATTGGAAATGGACTAGGGCAACGTTGTGAACTACGCAGACAGCATAAATAGACACACACAAACGCACTTCCTTTGCAAAAGTACATCCCTTTGTCCCTTCCCATTTAACAAAGTGCTTTTGTCCTGTTGTTCGTTGCGGTGTGTTTTGTAGTTGTCAGATTAGTGTTCTGTGTGATCAAGTGTTTGTTAGTAGATTTTTGAAAGTGGTTTTTGATAAGTGTTTGAGAGACTGTTTGTTTGATTGATATATTTGTGTTTGTTTCTTTTCCTGCTGTATTTTTGTTTTGTTTTTTGGTGACTGTTTCTTGCTCAGTAGTTTTCTCTGTGTGTGTGTGTTTTTTTTTGATTGGTTGTGCTTGTTTGTGTGCGTGAATTTTGTTGACTGGGACTAATTTTTTTTGGAAGGATGAGTGAGAGAAAACGCAAGCTGAATTTTACACTTGTGGAAAAACAGATTCTTGCCCGGGCCATTAGCGAGTATGGGCGTTACCTCCACGGCCCACAGAGTGCCAACACCACCCCGGCCAGGAGGAGGGAGATTTTGGATAGGATCACTGACTAGGTGAATTCAGCGGGGCAGGGGGAGACACGGACCAGGTCTGGGATTGACAAAAAAATCAATGACCTCCGGCGTCTGGTCAAAAGGAAGCTGGCCAGAATGCATGCCCATGCCAGGGGCACAGGAGGGGGCCCACCATGCCGTATTAGCCTGACAGCGGAGGAGCGTGCGGTGGCCCTGACCTTTCATCGGCATGAAGTTGAGGGCCTGCCCGGCTTTGACTCAAGTCCGGAGCCCGTGGTGCCAGGTAAGTTTTTTTTTTTTTTAATATCAGGTGTGTAGCATGTGTGGGGGAGGGGGTGAAAGGGAATATGTGGCAAGTGTGTGGATCCTCCAACCTGTGAATGTTTTGTGTCATCCACAGATGTGCAGGAGGGTGCAGGGCCATCTGGCCTGACTGCACCAACCCCAGGACAGCAGCCTAATGAGGCCCCCCCAACAAGGCCGGAGTCCGCGGAGGAGGTTCAAGAGGAGCAGGAGAATCATGAGGAGGAAAAGAATCATGAGGAGGAGGAGAATCATGAGGAGGAGGAGTCCATGTCAGGCACTGGACGTTTGGGTTTTGAGGACTCTTCCCCTCTGCCTGGCAGCAGGCAGGCCTCCCTAAGAGGGAGCCCCCCTCCTCCCCCAACATGGCTCCCCTCACAAGGGCCTCCCCTTCTCCCCGGCCACAAGCATCAGCTGGAGGCAGGATGTCATCCCAGACCACCAGGGGGTTGGCCGATCTCCTGCCCGCCACCCTGAGAAGGGACCAGTTCCTCCAGACCCGCCATCTGGGACAGGTCAGCCAGACATTGGTGCGGATGGAGGAGAGCCTGTCCTCCATCAAGGATACGCTGGGGAACCTTGACTCCCACTCCCGGGCTTTCACAACCTGCCTAAACGAACTGCAGACGACATCAGCAGGCGTTGGGCAGGATGTGAGGGCCCTTACCCTGGCTATCCAGGCCAACACGGCAACACTTGGTGCTGCCCTGGACAGAATAGCCGTGGCCTTGGAGGGCAGGCCGCCAGGTGGGCAGAGATCAGGGGCTGCTCCTCCTTCCCCGGTTTTACCCCTCCCCATGAGTCTTCCCTGAGAAGCCGGGGCCGTGGCCGGGGGCGCCCCAGGCGTGGCTCACGCAGAGGGCACTAATTTTTTTTTACCCATATTTTTTTTTTTTTAAATAGATTTTTTTTATTTTTTGTCATTTTTTTTTTTTTCATTTTTTTTTGCTGGAAATTTTTTGCTTTGGCAGGTCATTTTTTTTGGTTATTTTTTTTTTGTGTTGTGAATGCTGTGTGAATGTGGGGGTGACATTCCTGCCGGAAAAGGGGTGTCACCCTCTATTTTGGTGGAGAAGGGTTCCCCCAGGACCAGGGAGAAGTGATCCCCAGGTCCGTGTGAATGGTGTATGAATGTACAGTGACATAATTGGAGCCTTGGCGTGGCGTTGCTGCTCACAAGTCCAGCATGGTGGACTGGTGCCAATCCAATTTGATGAGGATGTGATGTGTATGTGCTAGGGACCACAGTGGTGTGCATGCATGCATTCTCATTGTGCCATGATTAATGTGTGTGTTTAACGTGCAAAGATGCATAATGTGAGCTGGCATGAGATGGGGTCATGAGATGGGGTACCAGTGCATATGCAGAGTCACCTTGAAGGGAAAAGACAGGAGGATGTTAGTCATGCATGTGCCACTTGTGAGGTGTGCATCACGGGAGGGGATAGTTATGCCTGACTCCCATGTCACTCACCAACCAGCCAGCTGTCCCCATACATGTTCTGTTCGAAATCTGTGGGGATGGGGCTCTGATTGGATATGTAGCTGTCATGGGTGTCATGGGTGGTGCCATGTGTTGGGCTGCTGATGTCCTCCTGCAAGGTTGTGGTCATTCCAGGATGACATGAGGGGTGAATCTGAAGATGCGAGACACCTCAGAATCACTCATGCCAAAGATGTCTATGCGTGTGTGATATATCAAGTGAAGAGTGAGGGGCTTGGTATCAGATAATAATATTGTATTAGATTAGATTAAATTGTAAATTTTATATAAGCAAATAAAAAATAAAAATAAAACATCTCCCGTGCCCTCCTTAGTGCCCTCCTCAGTGCCCTCCTCAGTGCCCTCATCCTTCTTTGTTCATTTAAAGTCAGTAGTATAGCTATGTGCGACGATGCCCCTGGCATGTTGGCATACAGATTGTTGTGCAACACGTGTGACTGCTGAACTCCTCACTAACAGTGTTGCTTTATCTGACAAGTAGACTTTTTTCTCTTTTTAGACCAGCTTTTATATGCTCTAATTTTAGACAGGACATTTTGCTGTTGCGCACACTGCGTCGCCTGCGCTGCCCCAACATTGTTTTGTGGATCCCCGTAAGTCCCTCATTAGCATATTTGACTAGCAAATCAATGGTGTGTCTAGCGCACTTTTGCGCGGAAGGATGCGCCAGTCTAACGAAATTACGCGGGACAAAAAAAAGTTGATTTTTTTGCGTATCTCGTTCTGGGGATGCCGCGCAACGAAACGCACGTGCACATTTAGACTTACGCACGCGCATCTCCTGTTGCGCAGGCGTAATCGCTCTGTGAATCTGGGCCACAGTCTTTAGACCTAACTCTTTTGCTGGCTAGTGCTGAGACCCAGTTGTACTGTTGGTGCATGAGAATAGTCCTAGTCAAGCCTGCAGGCAACAATAGGGCTACTATATGGCTTTATGGTCAGTTCTTCACTAGCAGATAGTAAATCCTCACAGGAGCAGCTTACCAGTTCCAGTGATATTACAGCTCACCATTCGGTGACACACAACAATAAATTCACCCTCTGCTCTGCAACCAGGTGACTCTGACTGTCATCAACTCTGAACTCAGTGCTTCAGATCCTGCTCAGACCACTGATATGCGTCAGTGATTGTGCATACTGGACAGTGATGTTCACTCTCCAGGCTCCCTCGTGACAAGAGCAAACTGTGTCCTGTACTTTATCATTTGTAGTCATGTGAATGCTGGGTTACCTTTTCCAAAAACTCAGAAGGTAAGGGGCAGAGTTAGCAGGTTTGCTTAAAGTGTTTGTTACTCTAACATTTCATATTCCTGATATGTGCCTGCTGTACCATGTACTTGTAAGAGAAAGTATGCTGTTCTTTTTTTTAATTGATTTCTTTGTGATACCTGGTGATCCTGCCAGTCCCTCTGCTGTCCTATTAAAAACTGACCACACTAAGCAGAATAGCACACCATGGTCAGTTCTCTAGCTATGCTGGGAACTCAGCCTGCTGTCCTTTAATGATCCGACTTGTTCTTACACGCCCCACTGCACAGCCATTCACTGGGAAGCTCATTGTACTGTTGCTTCTCCTCCCCCAGCTCTTATCCAGCTTAGAACAGAGGGAATGCGATCATTTATTAAAAAAAAAGGGAAAAAATATATTTATTATTTTTTTTATCTGTACACAAATGTTTTACCTTTCATTTCTATTTCAAACTGAATTGGTTGTTTTACAAGGTGATCGTTTACAATCACTTTAAGGCTGCTATATTGACAGTGATTCTCCATACAAGGGTAGCAGTCAATCTGCCTCTGGGGGCAAGCTTAAAGGCCTGGTTGTCCATCTAATCACGACAGTGTACAGGAAGTCATGACATGACAACGCAAAACCAGAAAGTAGCATGTGGTTTTCATTGTCGGGCAAAAGAGAAAAATAAATAGGAAAATTTAACAAAAGTGAATACATTTGGTTATTGCATTTCTCATTTTACAAACACTTTAAAAAGACAGTGACTGTGGGAGAGGATAGAGGAGATCAGCAGCAGCAAAAAAAAAAAACATTTAAAAAAAGCTGAACATGGTATTTTGCAGAATAAAAATATCTTGGAAATGCTTTATAATACACGGTGGATTGACTCATCCATTCTGATATTTTAGCCTAAAGTGTTGGGCAAAACATAGAACATAATAGATTAACTAAATGAACCAAATGTGTGCTATGCAATTTCCATTGACAAACTATACCAAATTATGTTTTTTAGCATAGAATCTTTAATGACAGCTCGTGGTAAGTAGTGATAAGTGACCTGTCCTTTTTCAAGGCCAATTTGAAAGCTTTTAGTAAAAATCGGCAAGGGTGACTAGACACTGCCATGTAAATAAAAACAAAATATGGTTAAATGTGGATCTTTTAATAAAGCTTAACCACTTAACCCCCGGACCATATTGCTGCCCAATGACCAGAGCACTTTTTGTGATTCGGCACTGCGTCGCTTTAACTTCCAATTGCGCTGTCATGCGACATGGCTCCCAAACAAAATTGGCATCCTTTTTTTCCCACAAATAGAGCTATAAACAAAAATAGAGCGACAATTTTGAAAAAAATGCTATATTTTTTACATTTTGCTATAATAAATATCCCCCAAAAATATATAAAAAAACATTTTTTTTCCTCAGTTTAGGTCGATACGTATTCTTCTACATATTTAAAAAAAAAAACGCAATTAGCGTTTATTGATTGTTTTTTTTATTGATTGGTCTGCGCAAAAGTTATAGGGCCAGATTCAGGTAGTAGTTACCCGGCTTATCTGTAGATAAGCCGGTTAACTTCTAACCTACACCGTCGTATCTGTTTTCTGTATTCAGAAAACAATATACGCCGGGATTGAGTTCAGATACGAGCGGCGTAATTGTATTTCGCCGTCGTATCGGAACTGCAATCTGCAATCCGCTCTCCTACCTGAATCTGGCCAATAGCGTTTACAAAATAGGGGGTAGTTTTATGGCATTTTTATTAATATTTTTTTTTACTAGTAATGGCGGCGATCAGCATTTTTTTTCAGTACTGCGACATTATGGCGGACACTTTGGACACTTTTGACACATTTTTGGGACCATTGGCATTTTTATAGCGATCAATGCTATAAAAATGCATTGGATTACTATAAAAATGCCATTGGCAGTGAAGGGGTTAACAATAGGGGGCAGGGAAGGGGTTAAGTGTGTTCCTGGGTGTGTTCTAACTGTATGGGGGGGTGGCCTCACTAGGGGAAATCACTGATCTTCTGTTCATACATTGTATGAACAGAAGATCCGTGTTTCCCCCGCTGACAGGACCGGGAGCTGTGTGTATACACACATAGCTCCTGGTCCTTGCTCTGTACCGAGCAATCGCGGGTGCCCGGTGGCGATCGTACCCACCGGGCACGTGCGCGGGACTCGGGGGCAAGCGGGGACCCCCTAGTGGCCGCAAAGTAGCCGACGTAGAGCTACGGGCTCTCAGCCAGGAGAGCCGCATTCCCGCAGTAATATGATGGTGGGCGGACGGCATCTAGTTAAAGGAAAATTTAAAAAAATACATAATTCCTTTAAATAGGTACTTGGGAGATGACTTAATCCTGCATGTAAAGAGGTACATCTGTATGATTTACTCCAGTAAAAGTGACACTTATTGCAGCTAAATTACATTCCCGATTGCAAGCCTGCCTATTTTTGTAATCAAAGTGACCAGACTCATCACCATATTTGGTTAATAACATCATGTGGTTGATTTACTAAAACTGGTGAGTGCAAAATCTTGTGCAGCTTTGCATAGAAACCAATCAGCTTCCAGGCTTTTTTTGTCAAAGCTTAACCACTTAAGGACCGCCTCCAGCACATATACGTTGGCAGAATGGCACACCCAGCCGTGGGTCGGGCGCATGCCCGCGACTTGGTTCGAAGCTCCGTGACCGAGGCTGCGGGACCCGCGGACCCGATTGCCGCTGGAGTCCCGTGGTCGGTCCCCGGAGCTGAAGAACGGGGAGAGGTGTGTGTAAACACACCTTCCCCGTTTTTTACAGTAGCAGCTTCATTGATCGTGTGTTCCCTGATATAGGGAAACACGATTAATGATGTCACACGTCCAGCCCCGCCCCCTACAGTTAGAAACACATATGAGGTCACACATAACCCCTACAGCACCCCATGGTGGTTAACTCCTAAACTGCAATTGTCATTTTCACAGTAAACAATGCATTTTCTATAGCATTTTTTGCTGTGAAAATGACAATGGTCCAAAAAATGTGTCAAAATTGTCTGAAGTGTCCGCCATATTGTTGCAGTCATGAAAAAAAACCGCTGATCGCCGCTATTATTAGTAAAACATTTTTTTTTATAAAAATGCCATAAAACTATCCCCTATTTTGTAAATGCTATACATTTTGCGCAAACCATTTGTTACACGATAATTGCGATTTTTTTTGCCAAAAATATGTAGAAGAATACGTATTGGCCTAAAAAAATTATATTTTTTTGGGGGATATTTATTATAGCAAAAGGTAAAAAATATTTTTTTTTTTTTCAAAATTGTCACTCTACTTTTGTATATAGCGCAAAAAATAAAAACCGCAGAGGTGATCAAATACCACTAAAAGAAAGCTCTATGTGTAGGGAAAAAGGGACGCTAATTTTGTTTTGGAGCCACATCGCACGATCATGCAATTGTCAGTTAAAGCGATGCAGTGCCGAATCGCAAAAACTGGCCAGGTCCTATACCTGCATAAAGGTCTGGGTCTTAAGTGGTTAATTGAACAAGCTGAATTTAGAAGCTGATTGGCTACCATGCACAGCTGCACCAGATTTTGCACTCTCCAATTTTAGTAAATCAACCACCATCTGTCTAGTTTGTTGACATTTAGCAGCCAGCTAGAAACTGTCATCTGTGGCAAAAGTCTAGCAGGAAATATCACCATGGGGCTTTTTTGATGTTTAAGTCAGTACTGTAGGTTGTCAGGCATCACTTATTGTGATTAACATTGGATTTACATGGTGGGACTTTTTTCATGTGGGGCTTACCCTAAAGCCTCGTACACGCAATCGGATTATCCAATTGTTTGTCGGATTTTCCGCGGACAAATGTGGAATAGCACGCTTTAAAATTGTCCGCCAACAAATGTGTGTTGTCAGATTTTTCCGATCGTGTGTACACAAGTCCATCGGACAAAACTCCAATGTACAAACATGCTCAGAAGCAATGCTCACATAACACAACATTAGCAGGCGTTGCCCAAAGATTGGCGCTAAAGACCTGAAAAAACACATAGTTTCGTGTTTGTTGGCCGACCATTCTTTTCCATTTGTATGCAATACAAGTTCCTGGCCAACACTCTTCGGATAAAATTCCTACGTTTTGGTCGATGAAAATCCGATATAATGTGCCTGCAGTTTAGTTTCATTTTTAAACTGGTTTCATGTTTCTGTTAAGTAAAGAGACACACAGAACAAAAACAAACAAATACAGGGCAGTGTTTTGTTTTTAAAATTAATCTGATTGGTTCTGAGGAGTTTTAGACACACAGTAATGACAGCTTGGACCACAGTGAAAAGCTGCCATGAGATTTTTCATAAGGAGACAGACAAGCAGGAAGTGTGGAGATCAGAGCAGAATTACAGCAACGTCAAAGCAAAAATGAATAATGAGGACATGAAACCAGGACTGCTATTTAGCTTAAAAAAATTCCTTTAGTGATCCTTTAACTCTGATGAGTGTCTGGTATGGATTTGGGGGAACCCCACAGTTTTTTTGCATGGAGGTCCCTCTTAAAAATATATAAAAGACCATTATCCTACATATGGACCTAGCATGATTTTTTTAGGGTCATCCCATGAAAAAAAAAAGTTAATACTGCCACTAACGGAATGACGTCTATCTGCTGCAGGAGAAGGGTTTGAGGGCAGACTCACCTGAACTTTAAGCTCAACCCTAAGGCTGCTTTCACATTGCAGTGTTACCCGCAGTGGCGGTATAGCAGCGCGATTTTTAGCGCTGCTATACGTCGTATTTACCGCGGTATTCGACCGCTAGCGGTGCGGTTTTAACCCCCGCTAGCGGCCGAAAAAGGGTTAATTACCGCGGTTTACCATTGATTTCAATGGGAAGGTGAACACACCGCTCCTATACCGCTGTAAAGATGTGGCTAGCAGGACTTTTGGAGTGGTCCTGCTAGCGCACCGCTTCAGTGTGAAAGCCTTCGGGCTTTCCCATTGAAGCCTGCAGGGCAGGTTTTTTCACGCGGTATAGCAGCGCTATTTTTAGCGCTGTACCGCGTGAAAAACGCCCCGGTGTGAAAGGGCTCTAATTGTAAGTACTAGAAAAAAAGAGACTAAAAAAATTCAAAGCCGTGTGCTTTATAAAAAAAAACACTGTATTCCAAATTGCTGTTATTAGTCAACAAAACAGAACTTAACCACTTAAGAATTGACCCCCTTCCTGACCAGAGCATTTTTTGAGATTCGGCACTGCGTGGATTTAGTTGTAAATTGCGCGGTCCTGCGACAGTATACCCAAACAAAATTGATGTCCTTTTTTTCCCACAAATAGAGCTTTCTTTTGGTTGTATTGATCACATCTGACGTTTTTATTTTTTTCGCTATAAACAAAAAAAGAGCCACGATTTTGCTATAATAAATATCCTCAAAAAAATATATAAAAAAACTAATATCTTCCACGGTTTAGGCCGATATGTATTCTTCTACATAGTTTTGGTAAAAAAAATTTCAATAAGTGTATATTGATTGGTTTGCACAAAAGTTATAGGGCCAGATTCAGATACGTGTGGTGTATCTGTCCGGTGGCGTAGCATATGGTCTTTACACTGCGCCTCCGCAAATATTATGGGCAAGAGTCTTATTCAGAAAGCACTTGCTCCATAATATGTGGCGGCGTAGCATAAAGTGCCCGGCGTAGGGCCGCGCAATTCAAATGTTGAGGATGATTGATGTAAATGAATCATGACCCCATGCTCATGACGTTCTTTCTGAATAGCGACGTGATTTGACGCATGCGCACTGGGATTCGTCCACGGACGGCGCATGCTTCAAATCACGTCGCTATTCATCAATGTAAACAACGTGAATGTAACTTACGTCGAGCCCCATTCCCAAACGATTTACGCAAACGACGTAACCGACGTACAATTCTACGCTGTCCCGACGTCCATACTTAACATTGGCTGCGCCTGCTATAGCTGGGGTAACCTTACGCCAGAATAATGCTCACGCAAACGACGTAAACTACGACGGCCGGCCCCAAGTACGTTCAGGAATCGCCGTAACTCCCTAATTTACATATTCGACGTGTAAAACTACGGAAGCGCCACATAGCAGCCAGCGTAAAACTGCAACTAATATACGACGATGAGAAAGAAAGTTTACTGCAAGGTGGAGTCCAAACACCTGGTTGCAGGCACTGCAATAATATGCAAAAATGTGTAGAGAAAAACCGGGACGGCCGCACTCCAAAAAAATGGTTCCTTTTAATAAAACCGGTCACAACATGAACATATCACAGCAAAAAATCAGAAGAAAACCTGACGCGTTTCACACCATCATACAGTGCTTATTCGTGAATAAGCACTGTATGATGTGTGAAACGCGTCAGCTTTTCTTCTGATTTTTTGCTGTGATATGTTCATGTTGTGACCAGTTTTATTAAAAGGAACCATTTTTTTGGAGTGCGGCCGTCCTAATATATGACGATGTAACAGAATTACGCCGCTCGTATATTAGCAGAATTCCGGCGTATCTTCTTCTCTGAATAGCAAAAAAAGATACGGCGGCTATTCGTAGTATTTACGAGGCGTATCTATTGATACGCTGACGTAAATACTATCTGAATCTGGCCCATAGAGTCTACAAAATGGCATTTTTATTATTATTATTTATTTATTTTTACTAGTAATGGCAGCGATCTGCGATTTTTTTTGTGATTGCGACATTGCGGCGGATAGGTTGGACACTTTTGACACTATTTTGGGACCAATGACATTTATTAAGCGATCAAAGCAAAAAATAGCTGAATATAAATGTACAAAGGTATTTTCACACGAGCAGCATACATTTAGTTATCCTTGTGCTCAGAAAAAAATGCAGTTTGCATCAGTTTTTACATCCGTCTTCAGTTTAGTTCAGTTTACATTAGTTCAGTTCAGTTTTGCCTACTTCCATTTTTACATATTTACATTTTGTTTTTACATCCATTTTTTACTCCAATGTGAAAGAATCCTTAATGTTTTTTTAATGGATTCAGTCAATTGTATTTTATTTATTAAAAATAGTGTATACAATCAAATAGAAGTGTATTAAACACTTTAACCACTTAAGGACCGCCTACTGCACATTTACGTCGGCAGAATGGCACGGCTGGGCACATCAACGTATATATACGTTGATTTTAGTACCCAGCCGTGGGTCGCGGGGCGCGCGCCCGCGACCCGGTCCGAAGCTCCAGGACCGGGACCGCGGGATTCGCGGACCCGATCGCCGCTGGAGTGCGGCGATCCGTCCCTGGAACAGAAGAACGGGGAGAGCCGTGTGTACACACGGCTGCCCCGTGCTTCTCTGTGGCCGCAGCATCGATCGCGTCATCCCTGTAATAGGGGGACGCGATCGATGACGTCACACCTACAGCCACACCCCCCTACAGTTGTAAACACACACATTAGGTCACACATCCCCTACAGCGACACCTGTGGTTAACTCCCAAACTGCAACTGTAATTTCCACAGTAAACAATGCAATTTAAATGCATTTTTTGCTGTGAAAATGACAATTGTCCCAAAAATGTGTCAAAATTGTCCGAAGTGTCCGCCATATTTTCGCAGTCACGAAAAAAATCGCTGATCGCCGCTATTAGTAGTAAAAAAAAAAAAATTAACAAAAATGCAATAAAACTATCCCTTATTTTGTAAACGCTATAAATTTTGCGAAAACCAACCGATAAACGCTTTTTGCGATTTTTTTTACCAAAAATACGTAGAAGAATACGTATCGGCCTAAACTGAGGAAAAAAATGTTTTTTTATATATTTTTGGGGGATATTTATTATAGCAAAAAGTAAAAAATATTGCATTTTTTTTAAAATTGTCGCTCTATTTTTGTTAATAGCGCAAAAAATAAAAACCGCAGAGGTGATCAAATACCACCAAAAGAAAGCTCTATTTGTGGGGAAAAAAGGACGCCAATTTTGTTTGGGAGCCACGTCGCACGACCGCGCAATTGTCAGTTAAAACGAAGCAGTGCCGAATCGCAAAAAGGGGCAAGGTCCTTTACCTGCATTTTGGTCCGGGTCTTAAGTGGTTAAGTATGTTGAACATGTCTTATTATAAAAGTAAACCTAGCTCATTAAGCAGTTACAGTACATTGTATTTTGGTGTAACATACATGATCCACAGTCTTAGGATAAAAAAAAAACAAAGCCTTTATTTAATAGTCACTTCCAACTAATCAAAAATAACAGAGGCCAAGGGGCCATAAAACTGTATAACTGATATGTAATGATTTCCAGGACTGCTTTCCGCTACATGGAGGTTATTTTTCATCCAGCCAGAGCAGCTTTAATCTAGGCAATGTACGAGCCCCCTAAATAGATGAAAGTGGAATCAAATTTAAACAAATGAAATACCTACATGTTAAAAGTCCATACAGATTTGTATTTTGTCAGGCAGTACAATTTATTTAAATATTGTGCTGTAACTCCACATCAGTTCAAAAGACACTGAGAAAAACACATTTGTAGCTGTAAATGGGAGGCCATACCACAGAGGATCAAAAGTTATATCAACAGGGACCACTTTTCCTTTTTTTATTTGTTTGCATGCTTGTTTATTTTGTGTTATTTTAAGGGGTGGTGTTGGGGTATTGTAGCAACCTACAGTTCCAGAATGTTTTTTTTTATTTTTTGACCTGAGACTTCTGTACCTTACAACTCATATCATTCTGCAAATGTTCACAAATAGATGAATATAACAAGGCGAATAAATGAATAAACAAAATAATGAATTATGCCACGTACACACGACCGTTATACGTGTCATGGAAAAAAACAAAGTTTTTCTCAACCTGATTTGTTGTGATTCCTCTCAAGCCTGCTTTGCATACACACGGTCACGGAAAAAAATGCTTGAGCAAAGCGCAGTGACGTACAACACGTACGACGGCACTAAAAAAGGGGAAGTTTAATTCGAAATGTATAACTTTGATGCTCACAGTGCTACATATTTTTAGATTGTGATGTTTAATTACTTTGGGTTTTATACCTGGTGGCAGCAGTGACGTAATACTTGCAAAAAATACAAAAAGGTCTATTACTTTTTTTTCACAGCACAGAGTACAGAGGGTTTGTACAGTGCAACCTTGGATTACGGGCATGATCCATTCCAGGAAAATGCTCGTAATCCAAAATATTTGCATATCAAAGAGAGTTTACCCATTGAATGAAAACGAAAATAATTTGTTCTGCATTGACTTCAATGGCATGCAATACCGCATGCGGCCAGAGGTGGGGGGTGCCAGAGAGCCTCGGAAACAGCTGGAATGGCCGAGGACAGCTTGGCTGATCTCGGCGAACCTCGCAAAGGCTTGGGAACTGAGTGTTTCTGTGTCTTTCTGAGCATTTCCTAACTGCGCCTCTCAACTCCGATCGGCTTCAGTGCCCCCAACTCAGGTTAAACGTGGTACTGCACACCGCTTTGGCCTGAATCCTTTTGCAAGAAAACACTCGCAAACCGAGTTAGGGTTTTTAAAAATATAGTGTTCGTATTGCGAAACGCTTGTTAACCGCATTACTCGCAATTCGAGGTTCCACTGTATATTTTCATACAGGCTAAATATGACAAGTCATGACTTTTTCCGGTAACACTTATGCCATTAAAAAAGCCCCCAGCTCACTGATCACAAGTGGAAAAAGCTACTATCAAGATTGGGCTTTTAATCCCATAGCCTATTATTTATCCAAGATATTAGAGACTCCAGGGTGTCTTCTTTGCACAAAGTATGTATGGTTGTAGAGTTTTTATGTGCATGTATGTCTACTACTGATTGTATGGTGATCAGATCATTAGTGCCATCTTGAAGCTATGGATGGTTTAATGCAGACAAATTATCAGAGTTTTCAGAGATTTGGAACAAGTAATTGAGACTCAGCCTCATTGAAACAATAAGTAGATTCTATTTAATCAGTCCCCCAGGGACAGCATGTAAATAAGCTGCTCACATTTGAGGGAATAGATTTGCGTATTTTTACTCTGAAGTCTATTATCTCAACTAGATGTAGTATATTGGTAATTAAAAAGCAATCAATAAATTAGCTGCTTAATAGTTTATTACACAACAACGCTACTTGTGCCCTAAAACATTACTTGTTTTTTGTCCTTCAAGAATATGAGTCCTATTAATTCTTACAAGACAAATATATATATATATATAAATATATATATATTTTTTTTTTTCCTTCATGTCGTAAAGTTTTTGTGCAAAATGTAGACAATTACATATCTCTCATTCTGACAATCGTCAAGCAGTGTTCACAGTTACAGCGACACAATAGTCATAATCTAGCACTGATTAAATAAATTGTTATCTCTAAATTGTTATAAAAGACAAAAGGAAAAAAAACATAAACAGAGTGGAAGTTGTAATGGATACTTCATTCACCGTAGATTAACAACAATATATATGAAACAATTTGGGGAGGCCAAAAGGTGTGTACACATAGGGATGTTGCAGGACTGTTTGAACTCCATGACAGAGTGGGGTGTTTGTATTCATGTAGCAAGGTGTTGTGTAATGTGTAAGAGAGGATTGTTTAGGAGCAAAGGAGCTTATAGGGAAAGGAAGAGGACATATTGGGTGGGTAGGAAGAGGGTACACTGGGTGGGTGGGAGGGAAGTGGTGTATGCCCATGCACCCCAGCCATCATCAGTATTATGTCTTATATGTTATATCAGTTAGCTAGAGGTCCAGAAGGTTATGATCAGTGGATTAGGTTAGAAGAACCTGGTGAGAGGGGTAGTGGTAAAATAGATCCTGGATGTCCAAGTTGTTCCTAAATATTTCTCAGATTTTTTAAGGAAGGCAGTTAGGTTCCCCATTACCATGAGTTCTCTAACATTAGCAACCCAGAGGGATGTAGTGGGTGAGTATATTTTTCATGCATCAAGTATCACTTGGGAGAATGTGCTCCCAGAAAATGTGCGGCATGGCCCTGGGTTCATTCCCACAGCATCAGGGAATGTAAAGGTATAAATTAGGGAAGGGACCCTATACCCGCGTGATACTTTTTTGTATCCTAGCTCCCGGAATTTGTTAACTATGGAAGATTTGTGTGTGAGAGATATGATTTTGTCCTGTGGAAATAGATAGGGCTGCCTCCCATTTTTACTATAGGGAGGGATGTAATTGTCTGGAGGGGATGAAAGTTTTTTGTATATAAAAGACAGGGAGTGCTGGATAGATGCTTGGGAGTTGAGAATGGTTTGGTTTCAAATGATGTGAGGGAGTAGCATAGTTCCCTATGTAAAGGATCAACGTCAGAAAATTATAGAGCTGGAAGTTATGCCAAGCGTCAAGCAGAAGGGGCTGCTAGGTTTCTGATCTCCTCCTGAGAAAGCCAGCCAGAGGATGTAAGGAATTCATTGTCCTTAAATTATTGGGCTTGGTCTAAAATATAAAAATCCTTTTCTATTTTAAATTTAGCATTTTAACTTTATCCATTTAATACTGTAGCTTTTTAAAGGTTTTCTGTACTCAAAGAATGGTTTTCCTACTGTTGATTAGCTCTGGACTCTTTAAAGGACAAGTTCACTTTCTGACTAAAACTGTTACGCACCTGAGTGTGAGCCTGAAGCGTGGAGGGAGACCTCCTGTACAACCCCGGCTCGGAGACCACTGGAGTGGAGACAGTGGTAATAAGAGCACGGTGAAGTGCAGGTGTCAGTTCTGGTTGTGGCCGCTGATGAAACAGAACTGCCGAACAGGAAGCAGGTGATGCTGGTAGGCAGGTAGAGGATACAGGAACAACAGGTGCCAGTCAGCAGAGCAGCCACAAGGGGTCAGAAGAGTAGTAGATGTAGATCAGCGGAGTCAGACAAGCCGGGTCATACACTTGAAGCAGCAGCATAAACAGTAGGCAGGAGAATAATCAGAGTCCAGGCCGGGTCCAGGCAACGGGTAATCAGGCTGAATATAAGCAGGGTCGACAAGCCGGAGTCAGGGTTGGAGAAGGCAGCAGGGTCAGAAAGCCAGATCATATACTGAAACGGAATGCTTAATGCAAAGATAGAAACACGGGACACATGCAGATCAAACCGCAATGTGCAACATTACAGCAGTGTCCTTTATAGGCAGATGGACGCTGCGTATGATGTGCGCCTAACGTGCACGCATGCGCACGGGCGCACGCAACGGCAGCGTCCTGCGCACCGGTGCACGACCACGGAAGCGGACAGAACGTCCCTGACAAAAACCTACTACCTAACCTCCACAGTCCCTTACCTTCATCTATTCTAATTCCCCATGACCACCCAAGAACCTGATTAACTCTGGCTGCAATCTCATTAAAAAAAAACAGGAATAAAGTTTATTAAGCTGAACAAAACTAAGTTTCAGATTATCTAAAACAATATACATTAAAATATCTGCCACTTGAATATACAAATGTGCAAAGTAATCAGCAGGATTTCAAAGTAAAATACAGATGTAACCTCAGTTCAATCATCATAAATTGACAAGTATATGGGTCAAGTAAAGTTTATCATGCAATTAAACATAGTATGCAAGGGTAAATTCAACTGACTACAACCCTATGTCGGTTGCCACCTGCAGATGTTGCGGGCCAAGTCTGTCCTATTTACTATTGTCATTCTGCCCCGATGAGCTGCCACCAACCTCCTCCTCCACACTCCCCTCTGCATTTACATAAACATGTAAGCTCAGCAGAGCCAATCAAACAAGTTCATAGAGTGAACTCTAAAGACTGTTAAACCCAAGTGTAGCCACATTATGCTTACATCACCCAATAATCCGCTAATGCTTATGACAAGCTATTAGTCGCCTGTTCATTTGAAGTAAAAATACCAATTAATTGTTTAACAGTTCAGTACTAGAAAGCAGTATTACGTTCTGGAAAATTGCAACTTCCCTTCCATTATTCCAAAATTCATGACTGTAAACATGTATAAATGTCTTTTGCTTTGTGACCAACATTAACAATGTGCTATGGTGGTTATATACAGTATTTTTTTAATCCAACTGTAAGAGGCAAGATTAGTAAGGTGCTTTCAGGTCAATGTTTGAGGATTTCATTAAATGCTACTGATGGCTTTCAGTAGTGTTTAACAAGCATCTTCTCTATCTCTGTCACTGTTTATCTTTGCAATAATTTAAAAGCTCCAAGTCCAATTCCTATTAATATATGTCAAGTCTTGCTGGCATTAGAGATACTGTACTAAAATGCTGCCTGCAACGTCTTAAAAAAAAAAATCAACACTCTTATTTGAAAGTATGCAGATCTAATATGCCATCTTGTCTGTCACACACCACATGAATAATGCAAATTCTTATCTGAGATAACCTATAGTTAGTGATTGGGATCTATTATGTCCTGGTCTGACTTCAACAGAGAGAATTCTGATTGGCTGCACTTAGGAATTATCAGGCTTTTTATAGTAATGGATAGTTGGCCTTATTAGGTCATTGATTTTAAAATTGCTCAGCTCAAAAAATTCAATCAAAACTATGAAGATCTTTACAGTGAATTGACTTGCACTGACCATTTGTTTGGTTTTACGTCAGTAAATGACTATAACAATTTCTGTAGCTTAGAATTCCTCTTTCCAGCAGCATTCTGTTTTAGATTAGAAGCCTGATCCCTAGGACTATAATCTAATTTCCCATACCTGATTTTGCAATGTAAAACCTTGCTCTCTGTGGAAATCCTTAAAACCAGGCAAAAACAATTAGCCGTTAAAATAAACTTGGCATTAAGGAAGCCGATCCAAGGATAGTAACCTTATTTATTCAACATCCCTTTTTCCAAATTGCTTTGCTAAACAGCCTGTATTAATTGTTCACGACCTACACCGCATGCTTCAATGAAAATAAATTACTTTATTTCTCTCACACTAGCAGTGACAGTGTAACTTAATTTCATTAGCTCGAATCTGTTGAGAGTATTCAGATTTCCATAGCAGGACGCACTTGAAATGAAAAGATGCTTTCGATTCTCAATTAACAGAATCATTTCCTTTCAACTGAAATGAATGTTATTGAAACCAATTAGCATGGACTGGAAAATCTCTCATTAATGAGGGGAGTGTGGGTGAGTAAACAGCAATGAAAAGATGAAATTAGAGGAGAGCCTCTTCTTGTTGGGCTGAATAATTACATGCTTAGTTGCCTAATTGTCTGGTGAAAGGCATAGCAGTGGTTGCAGCAGATTGCTGTGTTCATTAGGCAGCAAAAGGCCACCTGCTGCTGTGGCTCGTTCTCCCGCAGTCTATATACACGTGTCAGTCCCTGGGGGTTCATATTTGGACACAAGACTAACTGTGAAAAGCAAATGAGCTTGCCAATATGCTGCAATATTGTGTCCTTTATGCCAAAATACAGACGCCTAATGTGTCAAATGCGATGAATAAAACTAACAGGGAAAATGAAGTCAACAAGAAAAAGAAGTAAAACTGATCTTCTTTTACATCCTGGGGTGAAACTGTGTGGCTTATCGGTCGCTTTATACACATGTTGTTGAAAGGCCTGGCTGCTCAGGATCACACAGGGCAAATTATAACTGTTAGGATTTGTACGCACAGGCACTTTATGCAGAAGCTTGTCCAACACTTGTGGATTGTGTCCATGCCTCTACAAGGCAGGGAAGCCACTAGGGGGCCAATTGTTGATCTATACTTCAGCACCAAATACTGGAGGATGCTGTAGTCCACACCCAAGGCAGAACACTATATAAAACCATTATGTAGCTGAGCACTTCTATGTGTTGAGCCATTTACCATAACATTTTATTTCTTATTATTCCCAACTATGTGCATGCTGGGTTGGTGATGTCACAAGGGGGTGGTCCCAGCAGGTGAAGTCACTGGGTGGCCCCCTTAGCTCTTTAAGAACTGTTAGATGGTGAAGTGGGACCTAAGGGTCTGGTATAGATTTGGGAAAGAAATCCACACCATTTTTTTGTCTTTTAAGTTTTGACATGGGGTTCCCCTTAAAATCCGTAAAAGACCCGATATGGGTTGGGGCGGACCCCCACGCTGTTTTTTTTTCCGGATCAAATTTGTGTTTAAAATTGATCAGATATGTGATTCAGGTTTGCATTCGCATAGAAGGCAATGAGCCTGGAATTCGCACCTGAATCACACCACAGTGCTCAGAAAACCCACATGATTGTGGGAAAAAAATGAAAAATTACAAAAATGATAAAACATTTGTTTGGATACAGTGTTAAAATGATAAAAATTTAATAAAAAAATTATAACAATTTTGTTTGGCTATAGAGTTGCCAAACAACTCAAAATGAGGCAGTGCTGAAAGCTGAAAATTGGCCTGGGCAGGAAGTGGGTGAAAGTACCCTATATTGAAGTGGTTAAATTTACAACAAATTTGCACTACCACGGCACCACTTATATGTGAACTGGTTCCATAGAAAGCCTATATTATTCACATGTCATGTGAATAAGATTTGGTTCAAAAGCATCCATTTGCATATACCAGTGATGGCGAACATTGGCACCCCAGATGTTTTGGAACTACATATCCCATGATGCTCAGCTACACTGCAGAGTGCTTGAGCATCATGGGAAATGTAGTTCCAAAACATCTGGGGTGCCAAGGTTCGCCATCACTGGCATATACTGTATGTGAACATAGTGTAAGGGAATGTTGGGCAGCTGTTGTAAACCTATTGGTAATGACTTTGTATATAGGAGGCTTTAAGATGCCTACAGACAATACAGAGTCATTCTATGATACCTGTGTGTTTATGGGGACTGCATAAAATTAGGCTGGATATGGAGATAGAGACACCCATGAGAAATCAGGGGAAAAGGTGTCAGCTACAATGGGATATTTTATGATTTTCAGATTAGTGCAGGAGTCTCCAAACAAAAGTCTTTCAGACTTTAGGGAGTCCAGACTGTGGCCAGTGGGGGTAGAAAATGTCTTGGAATCAGTTGGAATAAAAAATGCCTCAGGCTTAGTGGTCAGTGAAGGTAAAAAAAAAAAAAATGACTGTGGTTAGTAGAATGACAAATAGTGCCCCAGATAGCCCCCATGGCTTCCAATGCCATCTCCATGCTGATGATACTCAACTCTATCTTTCTACCTCCCAGCCCACACGTCCTATTTCCTAATGTACTAAAGAAACAATCTGAGCAGGCGATTGCTTACTAAGAATAAATATGACCGTTTGGAGATAGAGGGCCAGATTCACAGAGCCCTTACTCCTGTCTAACTGGTGTTAGACTGGAGTAATTTCAAATTACGCGCGTTTTTTAGCTAGTCTGAAACCTCAAACCTCAATAGACGGCTGCGGGCTTCAATTCGACTGGATTACGTGTTTGTACGCCTTCGGATCTACGCTGCAATAAAATTGCGGCCACTGGGTGGACTTCCCGTTGTTTTCCGCGTCGGGGTATGCTAATGAGCTCTTGCCGGCGATCCCAGAAATTACGATCTTCAATCGCAATCTCTTACGGCATCTTTAATCATCTTTTTTTTGCGTTTCACTATACCAGCTTTTTGCTGGTCTAATATTAGACAGCCCATGTTAAGTATGGCCGTCGTTCCCGCGTCGAATTTCTACGTTTTCCGACGTCTTTTATTATTTTTAACGTAAGTCGTCCGGGAATAGGAATGTTCGTAAACGACGCTACTCAAACAACGAATGACGTAACGACGTGATTTCGCGCAATGCACGGCGGGAAATTTCTGAACAGAGCATGCGCAGTTCGATCGCCGCAGGGACGCGCTTAATTTAAATGCTTCACGCCCCCTAATCGCGTATTTCGATTACGCGGCGAGAAATAGACTATGCTGGCGTAGCGTACGGGCAAAAATCTACCAGAATTCGATGTAGAGCCTGGTAAAATACGGCAGCGTCGAGTATTTCGATTACGCAGCGCAAAATTGAGTGTATCTGAATCTGGGCCATTGTGTCTATTAATAGGTGAGCATATACAACATTTATTAATAAAAGTAAAATTACATAGTCATAAAACCACTTAGACATGGGCGTCCGCTGAAATTTTTTCAGGGAGGGGCGTTTCGGCAGCGGCAATACACAGTCGCAGCTAAAACTATGGTAAAGCGCCACTTTACCGATAACGCGGCCAGCTGGCAGTGTGAAATAGCTCTTGAGATAATTCAGCTTCACTCCATGCCCATATAAATATAGCCTAGAGAATAAACACAGCCCCCTTCAGCACAGATAGACTCCCCCTTCAGCACAGACCCCTCCATTCAACACAGATGCACCCCCCTTTAGCACAGACCCCCCATTATGCACAGACCCCTCCATTCAGCACAGATGGACCCCCCTTCAGCACAGACCCCCCCCATTCCGCACAGACCCCTCCATTCAGCACAGATGGGCCCCCCTCAGCACAGACCCCCCATTCTGCACAGGCCCCCCCATTCCGCACAGACCCTCCATTATGCACAGACCCCTCCATTCAGCACAGATGGACCCCCCTTCAGCACAGACCCCCCATTCCGCACAGACCCCTCCATTCAGCACAGATGGACCCCCCTCAGCACAGACCCCCCATTCCACACAGACTCCTCCATTCAGCACAGATGGACCCCCTTTAAGCACAGACTCCCCTTCAGCACAGATGGACCCCTTTTAAGCACAGACCCCCCTTCAGCACAGATGGACCACCCAGTCAGCACAAACACCCCTCCCCATCCCATTCAGTACCTCAGATCAGCCATCAGCACAGGCACAGCAGGTTCCCTCCCCCTGAGTACACATAAACACTGGAGGGGAGGCAGCTTCACTCTGCTCGCTGTGCCTGTGTGACATCCAACCCGGGACCGCTCAGACAGCTCAAGGCCGCAAAACTCTTCAACACCTTCTTGATTTTCCAGGGGGGGTCAAATGCCCCCCCTTGCCCTATGGAGCGGACGCCCATGCACTTAGACCATTGATGAATGCTGATTAGAAAGTTACTAGATGATACTGATGCTGGACACCTGGTGTCCAGCATCATTATTCTCTAGAAACTTTGTAATCAGCATTCATCAATGGTCTAAGTGGTTTTATGTCATTTTACTTTTATTGATAAATGTTGTATTTTCTTATTTATTTTTTTTTATCACAATCAAAGTTTTATTTGAAAGCATAAACAAAACATACAAAGGACACATCTGTAACAAATCTTATACAAATCTGGAACAAATAAAGAACAATACATGTCATGTGACGATAAGTCAAGGTATCGACCTGAAAGGCCCAGTACAGTAAGTGATAAATGTAAATAAGTAACTGAAATGGAACAGTATGAAAAAGAAGGGGACAAGGAGGAGAAAGAGGGGGAAGTGGGAGGGGGAGAGCGGGGAATGGGGTAGGTGGGGGGGGGGGGAAATAGCATAAGCGAATGGTATCTGCATATGGATAAAACAAGACGCATATCTTAACAAACAATACATAACAGCGGCGGGGGAGACCTGTCAAAATCTTTGAATCCACGGTGAACATTACTCTAAAAGGCAGTAATAGGCGTGAGATATTTTCATTGATACAATGTTAGGAATTCATCAGAATACGTAAAAAGGAGCCACGGTTGCCATAAGGTATTAAAGTGAGTGCTATTTTAATTTTTCATTGCCAGGATTTCCTCCATTTTGAAGATAAGAGCAACCCTATCTAACCAATCCTTGACCCTTGGCGCCTGTGGTGTTTTCCAGTGTAGGGGGATAAGGGTTTGGGCGGCATTTAGTAAATGTCTAGTGAGAGTCTTCTTATACTTGTTTACCGAAAGGTGATTAATGTGAATTAGGCACGCGGCAGCATCAAGTGTTATCGTTGTTTCCGTGATGTGCCTGATCCACTTAATGACTCCCTGACAGAATTCAGCAATAGGGGGACATTCCCACCAGATGTGTAGGAACGAACCTACATCAGTTCCACAGCGCCAACAGGTGTCTGAGGCATTACCGGACCACTTCTTGGCCCTCTGCGGTGTGATGTACCATTGGGTGAGAATCTTGTAAGAGATCTCCTGGTGTCTAGAGATGAGAGAGCATTTGTGTGCCATAATCTTCTTACCCTGTAGGCCCGGGAGGAAGTCAGGATTATCAAAGATTGGTGTGAGGGGGCCGGGTATCGTCGCTAGGTCGTGTTTTACTGCAATTTTGTGCCAAACTGCCAATGTGTTCGCAATCAGAGGGTGTTTAATCAGTTTAATATTTTCTTAAACCTCTGTGTTGTATATGTTCACCTATTAATAGACACATTGGCCGGGATTCACATACATTGGTGCATATATATGCCAGCATAGATTATCTTCTTTACACTACGCTGGCGCAATGCAGAGAGGGAAGCATGGAATTCACAAAGCAAATGCTCCCAATGTTGTGCCGGCGTAGCCTATAGTTGTAGGCGTAAGGCAGTGTAAGTCAAAGTAGGTGGAAGTGGGCTGGAAGTGTGACCCTATGCAAATGATGGCCTGAGCTTCAGACAAGTACTTAAAATGAACTGCGCATGCGTCGTACCTTGGACGCATTCCAGTGCGCATGCTCACAATCACGTCGAAACAACTGGCTAAGATACGTCGAATCACTGCCTACGGCGTGAACATAACCTACGCCCAGCCCTATTCACGTACAATGTAAACTACGTAAAACTCGACGGCGTTCGATCCCTGGTCCATACCTTTGCATGAGTTGCGCCTCCAATATGGGGATTAACTTTACGGCGGATGTAACCCTTACACAAATCGCTTAAAACATGCGCCGGGCGCAAGTACGTTCGTGAATCGGCGTATCTCCCCCATTTGCATATTTGCATCGAAAATCAATGGGAGTGCCAAATGCGTCCAGCATAACAATGCGCCCACTATATGCCGGCGTAGGCAAGTTACGTCGGTCGGATGAAGTCAGTTTTTAGGCGTATCTTAGTTCTGTGGGCACGGCGCACAAATACGACGGCGCATATTTACACTTACGCGGCGTATCTCGAGATACATCGGCGTAAGTGCTTTGTGAATCCGGCTAATAATCTCCAAAAGGTCCTATTTATTCTAAGTAAGCAATCGCCTGCTCAGTTTGTTTCTTTTCTCCATTTTAATACTTCAAGGACTGGAGTACCGTGTCTGTTCTGGAAATTGTCCAACTACATCCATTCAAATATTCTTAATGTACTACCAATTTATTGAGAGATATCAGTATCGATGCCACACAATTTCAACTCAATCTGTCAAAACTAAGCTTGTAATATTTCCTCCTCCCTGATCCTTCCATTATGACTTTACAATTAAGAACAATTAGCACAATTTTCATCCCTCCACATAAGGCCCCTTTCACACTTATACGACTTGTCCCACGATTTGTGATGGCAAAGTAGCATGACAAGTCGTTTCCCATGCTTTCCAATGACAACCATTCATGTTAGTATGACTTCAAGTCGTTCCGACTTCAAAGTAGTCCCTGCACTACTTTGGTCCGATTTTGATGCCACTTACACAGGTATTCACTGAAATCGCTGCAAAATTGCGGCCACGAATCGCAACAAAAATTGCGGTAAAATTGCCTGACTTTAAGGTCGCAATAGTGTGAAAGGGGCCTAAGTCAGAGTTCTAGGTATAATCCAAGACTCTGAGCTCTCTTTCTTGCCCTATATCCGATCACTGGCTAAATCTTGCCACCTTAACCTCTGTAACATTTCCAGAATTAGCTTCTTCTTTTTCTTCTTAAAACACTACAAAACAATTTATTCACTACTTGGTTATTTCCCGCCTGGACTACTGCAATTCCCTCCACACTTGCCTACCTTTACACAGTATATTATGCATGCTGCTGTTAGACCCATACACCTTACTAACCAATCCTTGGCTGCTGCCCCTCTCTGCCAATACCTTCACTGTCTTCCACTAGCCTATTGTATAAAATTAAAAATACCAGCCACAACATACAAAGCCAACCACAACACTGCTACATTGCCAGCCTCATCTTTAGACATCACTCTAGCTCCCTTGTTATCTCCTCCCATGCTCGCCTCCAGCTCTCACATCCCCCGGAATTCCCTACCCCCGTATGTCCAGTTAGCTCCTACCCTGTCCGCCTTTAGGCGATCAATGAAAACTCATTTATTCAGGGAAGCCTACCCCACCTCCATCTAAAAACTGTACTCCAGCCATCTCCATAAGGTCATTCCCTGCAGCTTTTACCTTTTGTACCCCCTCTCCTTCTCTTTAGATTGTAAACTTCATGAGCAGGGCCACCCTTTTCCTTCAGTATTGAACTGTATTGTAATTGTACTGTCCCCCTTTAAAATGTAAAGTGTTGCCCAAACTGTTGGCACTGTATAATAATAATAATAATAATAATCATTGGTATTGGTTGGAGTAATAGTCTTCTATCATTCGTATTAAAGGGAAGAAGAATAGTGCCCTAGCATTAGTATAAGAAGGAGGAAGAGTGCACCATCATTGGTACCAGCGGGAGGCATAGTGCCCTATCATTGATACTGTATCAGTAAGAATAATAGTTCCCCATTGTTGTTATCAGTGGGAGGAATAGTACCCCATCATTGGTATCAGTGAGCAGTATAGTGCTCTGTAACGGAACCCCAAATGGTACAGGGGTTAAAGCTGTTTAAGATATTCCATTCCCAAAGGCAAGACAGCTACCGACACTCCACAGTCAGGCAAATTAACCCCAATAACAAGACACACAGTTCTGTTTGAGGTTCTACACGAATAGATCCTTTAACTGCTTGCCGACCTGCCGCCGTTATTTTACTGCGGCAGGTCAGCTCTCCTGGGTGGGGGCCCGTAGCTATACGTCGGCACTTTAGCTGCCACTAGGGGGCGCGTGCGTGCCGCGATTGCTCGGTACAGAGCGAGGACCGGGAGCTATGTGTGTAAACACACAGCTCCCGGTCCTGTCAGGGGGGAAACGCTGATCTTCCGTTCATACAATGTATGAACAGAAGATCAGTGATTTCCCCTAGTGAGGCCACCCCCCCCCCCCCCCCATACAGTTAGAACACACCCAGGAACATACTTAACCCCTTCCCTGCCCCCTAGTGTTAACCCCTTCACTGCCAATGGCATTTTTATAGTAATCCAATGCATTTTTAATAGCACTGATCGCTATAAAAATGCCAATGGTCCCAAAAATGTGTCAAAAGTGTCCAAAGTGTCCGCCATAATGTCGCAGTACTGAAAAAAAATGCTGATCGCTGCCATTACTAGTAAAAAAAATATATTAATAAAAATGCCATAAAACTACCCCCTATTTTGTAAACACTATGGGCCAGATTCACATACACTTAATATTGCGCTGCGTAATCGAAATACTCTACGCTGCCGTATTTCACCAGGCTCTACACCGAATCCTGGTAGATTTTTGCCCGTACGCTACGGCGGCGTAGTCTATTTCTCGCCGCGTAATCGAAATACGCGATTAGGGGGCGTGAAGCATTTAAATTAAGCGCGTCCCCGCGGCGATCGAACTGCGCATGCTCCGTTCAGAAATTTCCCGTCGTGCATTGCGCGAAATCACGTTGTTACGTCATTCGTTGTTTGAGTAGTGTCGTTTACGAACATTCCTATTCCCGGACGACTTACGTAAAAAAAAAAAAAGATGTCGGAAAACGTAGAAATTCGACGCGGGAACGACGCCCATACTTAACATGGGCTGTCTAATATTAGAGCAGCAAAAAGCTGGTATAGTGTTGTGCAAATAAAAGATGACTAAAGGTGGCGTAAGAGATTGCGATTGAAGATCGTAATTTCGGGGATCGCCGGCAAAAGCTCATTTGCATACCCCGACGCTGAAAACGACGGGAAGTCCACCCAGTGGCCGCAATTTTATTGCAGCGTAGATCCGAAGGCGTATGAACACGTAATCCAGTCGAATTGAAGACCGCAGCCGTCTATTCATGGTTCAGCTAGAAAACGCGCGTAATTTGAAAATACTCCAGTCTAACACCAGTTAGACAGGAGTAATGGCTCTCTGAATCTGGGCCTATAACTTTTGCGCAAACCAATCAATATGTATTGGCCTAAACTGAGGAAAAAAAATGTTTTTTTATATATTTTTGGGGGATATTTATTATAGCAAAATGTAAAAAATGTTGCATTTTTTTCAAAAAAGTCGCTCTATTTTTGTTTATAGCGCAAAAAATAAAAAACCGCAGAGATGATCAAATACCACCAAAAGAAAGCTCTATTTGTGGGAAAAAAAGGACGGCAATTTTGTTCGGGAGCCACATCGCACGACTGTGCAATTGTCAGTTAAAGCAACGCAGTACCGAATCACAAAAAGTGCTCTGGTCATTGGGCAGCAATATGGTCCGGGGGTTAAGTGGTTAATGAGAAAATCAGGCTCTTATATACAGTTAGGTTCCTGCAGTAACCAAAATGAACAATGAATCAACTCCACCCACAACATCACACAATGAGCTGCAGTACACATATTTTTGGTAGACATCATAACTCCAACTCTGACCTAATTTACATGAGCTAATTAACTACAGCTGATGTCTCAGACACATGACCTTTAGACTGTCTGTTAACTTGCAATACACATTTATCACAGGACTCCTTCACATAATACAGGGTCCATTAGCAAAAGCCACAATGACAGACCCTCAGGAGCCATCCTAGATTCATTTACATCACAACAGACAACATTAACACCTAACAGTATGTGTCCCCACATTGAATGAGTCACTCTTTCAATTAACCTGTTGAGTTTAGAATCAACAAACAGTAATTAGTTCTTCAACGATATCCTGGAATATATTGTGGATAATCATTACTGCCTCATCTCAGGTAGTCCAAGATATTCTCAATCCATTATTTTCTGGCTGAATCTGTGCCCAAAAGTGACTCCCGTTACATGCCCCATTGCTGGTATCAGTGGGAGGAGGAGTATGCTAATGATGATGACGACAATATAAGGAATATGGCCCATCATTGGTAAAGTGGGGGGGGGGAGTGCCCCATTGTTGGTATTAATGTTAGGAATAGTGTCACATCATTGTTTTTAGTGAGGGGAATAGTGCCCCATCTCTGGTATCAGTGGAAGTAATATTGCCTCATCATTGGTATCAGTGGAAGAAATATTGCCCCATCATTGGTATCAGTGGGAGGAAAAGCTTCCCATCATTGATATCAGTAGGAGAAATAGTGCCCCATCATTGGTGTTAGTGAGAGGAATACTGCCCCATCATTGGTATCAGTAGAGGAATAGTGCTCCATTATTGGTGCCAGTGGCAATAAATATGCCCCACTGTTGGTGTCAGTGAGAGGAATAGTGTCTCATATCAGTAGAAGGAATAGTGCCCCAAGGGCCATATAAAGGCTGGCAAAGGGCCTTCTTTTGCCTATGGACTGCAGTTTAGAGACCACTGGCTTAGTGTATTGGAAATGTTTTTCCTTAAAGTGGTTGTAAACCTTTGCATATACCCAGTGAATTAAACAGCCTCAGGTGATACATAGAGATGAAACAAATCCTCTTACATAAGCTGTACCTGTCTATCTGCAATCTTCTCTTCTCTACATCCATTCAAAGTGCTGAATTTATAAGGTGTGTCTGAGAGTTCAGAAAAAAGGGGACAGGGAGCATAAATTACACTCTGCAGAGTTCAGTGAGGAGAGCTCAATGGACGGAAGACACCCCCCCCCTCTGCACAGCTCACAGGAACAGAGCTGAAGCTGTCAATCTGCTGGAGGTCCCTTCTCTGTCACCTTTTTTCAAATTGTGTCACAAAACTTGCAGAGATGATGTTGATAGCAGAGGAACTAAACAGCAGACAAAAATGACACTTTGTGCTCTTAATTGAGACATGTATACACCATAGAGGAACATACTTTATTCATATTTCATGTCTAAGGCCCTGTACACACGATCAGACATGTCTGATGAAACTGGTCTGCAGACCAGTTTCATCGGACCAGTTTGATGGTGTGTACGGCCCATCAGACCGTTGTCTGTCAGACCAAAGTTTTTAAAACAGGCTTTAAAACCTCTCTGATGGAACCTGTCCGTCGGACAGGTTCGATGGTTAGTACACAAAAGCATCGGACCAAAAACCCGCGCATGCTCAGAATCAAGTCGACGCATTCTTGGAAGCATTGAACTTCGTTCTTTCATCCCGTCATTGTGTTCTACGTCACCGCGTTCTGGTCTGATCGGATTTTGGTCCGATGGTGTGTACGCACATCAGACAAGTTCAGAGTTGTCTGAAGAAAACGCTCCCTCAGACAAGTCTCCTTAGACATGTCTGATCGTGTGCTAAGGTTTACAACTACTTTAAGCAACAGACATTTTGCCACATATTGAAAAATACATTACAGACCAAAAGTTCGGACACACCTTCTCATTCAAAGAGTTTTCTTTATTTTCATGACTATGAAAATTGTAGATTCACACTGAAGGCATCAAAACTATGAATTAACACATGTGGAATTATATACATAACAAAAAAGTGTGAAACAACTGAAAATATGTCATATTCTATGTTCTTCAAAATAGTCACCTTTTGCTTTGATTACTGCTTTGCACACTCTTGGCATTCTCTTGATGAGCTTCAAGAGGCAGTCACCTGAAATGGTCTTCCAACAGTCTTGAAGGAGTTCCCAGAGATGCTTAGCACTTGTTGGCCCTTTTGCCTTCACTCTGCGGTCCAGCTCACCTCAAACCATCTCGATTGGGTTCAGGTCTGGTGACTGTGGAGGCCAGGGCATCTGACGCAGCACCCCATCACTCTCCTTCTTGGTCAAATAGCCCTCACACAGCCTGGAGGTGTGTTTGGGGTCATTGTCCTGTTGAAAAATAAATGATGGTCCAACTAAACGGAAACCGGATGGAATAGCATGCCGCTGCAAGATGCTGTGGTAGCCATGCTGGTTCAGTATGCCTTCAATTTTGAATAAATCCCCAACAGTGTTACCTGCAAAGCACCCCCACACCATCACACCTTCTCCTCCATGCTTCACGGTGGGAACCAGGCATGTAGAGTCCATCACCTTTTCTGCGTTGCACAAAGACACGGTGGTTGGAACTAAAGAACTGAAGTTTGGACTCATCAGACCAAAGCACAGATTTCCACTGGTCTAATGTCCATTCCTTGTGTTCTTTAGCCCAAACAAATATCTTCTGCTTGTTGCCTTTCTTTAGCAGTGGTTTCCTAGCAGATATTCTACCATGAAGGCCTGATTCACACAGTCTCCTCTTTAGGCCGCGTACACATGATCGAACATGTCCGCTAAAACTGGTCCACAGACCAGTTTCAGCGGACATATTCGATCATGTGTACGGCCTAGCGGACAGTTTTCCAGCAGACAAAAGTTTCTAAACATGCTTAGAAACTTGTCCGCTGGAAACCTGTTCGTCGGACATGTCCGATGGTTAGTACGCCAAACAATCGGACCGAAATCCCACGCATGCGTGGAATTGATTCGACGCATGCGTGGAAGCATTGAACTTCCTTTTTCTAGCACGTCGGTGTGTTCTACGTCACCGCGTTCTGGTCCGAGGGGATTTTGGTCCGATGATGTGTGTACACACATCAGACCAAAAGAAAACGGTTCGTCGGACCTGTTTCATCGGACATGTCTGATCGTGTCTACGTGGCCTAACAGTTGTTCTAGAGATGTGTCTGCTGCAAAAGGTGGCTACTTTGAAGAACCTAGAATATGACACATTTTCAGTTGTTTCACACTTTTTTGTTATGTGTATAATTCCACATGTGTTAATTCATAGTTTTTATGCCTCCAGTGTGACTCTACAATTTTCATAGTCATGAAAATAAAGAAAACTCTTTGAATGAGAAGGTGTGTCCAAACTTTTGGTCTGTACTATATATGTCAATTTTTACAGATTTTGTCATTTCCCTGTGCTTGTTAGCGCTTGTCTAATGGGCCATACAAGACCTAATGATTATCTTGAACAACTCTAAAAAAAAAATGCAACAATTGTGAAAAAAAATATATCAAGAACAAGAACTCTAGAAATATATATATATATATATATATATATATATATATATATATATATATATATATATATATATATATATATATATATTTCAGATAACAATAAAATGAAAGCACATACAATGAAGTGTCCAAAATCAGGAACAAATGTTAAAATATTGGAATAGAGTGAAGCACTGCATATTTCCTATATAAGCTGCTGTGGCACTTAACATCAAAGCAGAGAGGCTCCTTTGCCGAGCCCTTTGTGATTTCAGGTTTTATGTACACATGCCATAACGGGCTGACAGAGAAGCTTTCACATAGGCTGCATGGTATGTATTTTGTTTTTATTAAAGTCTGGTTTTTCATTACTGTTATATTAGTTTAAGTGGTAGCACAATAAATGTGTATGGAGATGTCATGTCTGGAATTTCTAGATGACCATGTACAACAGCTTCTGATTGCTCCATATACAAATGATCACTTTGTATCAAAAATACACATTCACTGAATAGCGCCTGCTGAATAAGTTCTCCAAGAAAGAAGGTATGCTCAGGGGCATATTATCTACTGCATTACTGCAAGGCAAACAAGGCGTTTGCGGTGGGCGGCATTTTTCAGGGGGGGCAGTGCCGCCCTCCATGCGACAACGCTATTGCCGAATGATGGCTACAGTGCAGTTGTCCAGTTCTGGGAGGGCATCTGTTGACTCGCAACTATTAAATCAGGCCTGCTGTAGTGTGTACCCAGCACGCTCTGTGATCGTTGTGCAATCACAGTGGCTCTTTACAATGTAATCAGCTGTGTCCAATCACAGCTCACCACGATGTAAACACACTTGTCAATTATCGTCAGCCCTTTGCTCATGCTGTCAGCGTAACAAGAGGAGAGCTGGTAACCCGCCAGCGTGAAAGGGGACATCTACACTGATTTTCAGGGCACTAATCATCAGTATCCTGATGATCAGTGCAGCCCCAACAGTGCCAATCAGTGCTGCATATCAGTGCCAATCAATACCCTTAGGGCTCAAGTCCTGCGGGAACGCGTGGAAACGGAGTTCCTGCACTTTTTTCACAGCAGTTCCCTTTGCAGGACTAGAGCAGCCGAGAGCAGCCGAGCCACCCGAGCCAATCCTTCACTAAGCGGCGATGCCCAGCTCGAGTCCTTAGTAATCCTTTATGTTACTGGCCGCTTCCTGTATATGGATTCATCGGGTAGTGTGCGGGTATTCCGTCACTTCCTTGATGCCACAATGTCTCCAGGGAGCTTTTGTCATTGTTCCCAGGAGACATTGCGGAGGTCTGCCGCGAGTTATCACAGGATTTAGAAAGAACTTGCGGGTAACTTGCGAATTCCCACACACTACCCAATGAATCCATATACAGAAAGTGGCCAGTAACATAAAGGATTAATAAGGTACAGTGGATTGGAAAAAAAACATGTGGTTTAGTAATTATGCATATGAGCGTATCATTTTTTTTTTGTTGGTGGGGAGTGGATCTTGGGTGGGAGTTCCCACACTTTTTTCCTCAGGACTTGACCCCTGAATACCCTTTAGTGCTGCCAATCAATGCCCATCAGTGCGGCCAATTAATGCCCATCAGTGCGGCCAATCAGTGCCCACCAGTTCTGCCAATCAGTGCTGTCTATCAGTGCCACCTATCAGCGCCCATTAGTGTCACCCATCAGTGCCCATCGGCGCTGCATATCATTGCAGCTTCATCAGTGTCTCCTCCTCAGTGCCCACCAGTTTCGCCATACCCTCTGTCCTGTTGACTCCATCATATGTTCCGCTGACCCCATCCTCTGCCTCATTGACCACATATGTGGCACTTTGATGAATCACGTCTCAGGGTCTGATGAGGAAGCCACAGCTGGTCACTGTGAATTGCTGCAGTTTTCTCATTAGACCCTGAGACAAGACTGGTGTACCGTGGCTGGGATGGTAGAAATTTAGGGGTGCCCGATTGTAGTCTTGCCTACTAATCACCTGGATAACCCTGGATACGATAGCTTTAGGTATATTTGACTTTGAATTTAACTACCCTAGAATTTGTATTTCTGTCCATCCAGTTCAGAGATTTATATGGACCTGTCAGACACAAGAGCCAGGTTGGTGACCTGTCTTTTTTTCTACTGCTGTTAAGTAGTATAACTTGGTAACCTCCTTGACCACCGCCTTTAGGACTACGATGGAGCAGAGGGGATTCATGAGATCACTACACACTGTACTTTCTCCTTCTATCAGCATGTTTCTTCCACAACCACTCCTATATATTGAACACCGAATGTACAACGGGTTACATAAAGCCAAGTAAAATTTAGATACTCCAATTGCATTAAGTAAAAAAATAAAAATAAATAATAACTGCATTACATTTTTTTATATATATACATGAAGTACAATTTGAAGATGAAATTATAATCGAAACCCCAGAAAGTTAGAAATAAGAAGGATTTAGAACTCCTACATGCATACTACAGCAAAGCACTTATCAGAATTCCTGCTTCTTGTATCAGAGGAATGCCTGGGAGTGCTCTCCATTTTCTACCATATCATCTTCTAATGTCACCGACATAAGGCTTTGTAACTCAGTAGCACAAAATTTGATTCTCTCTTTGCAGTTTGAATACCAATAAGATGCACTGGTGAAACAAACAGTGCAGTGGGAAAGTCAGTGACAGGATTCAATCTCTGTCATGGAACAGCTAATAGAAGGCAGTAGATTGTCAACAGAAGAGCTTTATGTGTACACCAAGCATGCTGGGATTTCTGATGTCAATGTAACCATAAAAATTATAATAGATTTTGTTTTCATCTGCTTTGATAGGACTCACCATTTACATGGTGTAATCCCACCACCAGGTAGAAAAGGCACTCTTTAGCCAAGTATGTACATGCAACATTTAAGTGATTCAGGGGATAAAGACCTAATTTTTGACTTTCCACTGTTTTTATCCTAGTCTTCCCAGTCTCATTGTGTATACATGGCTGCCGTGCTAGCTAAATTCCTATATCTGCCAGTAATTATGCCTTTAAATGGCTCTGGATCCAGTCCTGCAAAAATGCAGAATTTTTTTTTCTGGTTCCAAGCAGTGTTATCTATAGTCTTCAGAGAGAGGATACATAGACGAGAATAATTGTGAGGATGGGCTACAGTCACACCTACATCTTGAAGGTTTTGGCTACAAAATAATATGTGAGATTCAGAATAAAAGCTCAGGAAGTAGGCTTTCGGATTTTGAGCTTTCCTTGCAATGTTTTTGGATAAACATCAACAATTTATTCACAGATATTCATTACTGCCTGATGTCGCCACTTAAAATTATATATAGATTGGGCATATAGCTAAATATTTTAGTTACATGCTGTAAGGCATTTTACTTGTGTACATTTAGGATTTTGTTGTATAACTGAATAAAACGTAAGCACTCTTAGAAAAAAAAAAATATTTTCTTAAATAATCAAATTATATTTATTATTTTTGTGCTTCCATAAAGGGCCAAGTGTGCAAGGCAATACATATCAGTAAGCATCTGCTGTAATTATATATAGAGAGGTATTCCTGCGCTACTATGGACCAATAGTAATAATAGCTGGAGGGTGCCGCAAACACCGTGAGGGTCAAACACTACCCATAGAAGAAACAAAGAATAATCAAATAATGGTGTTAGGCTTCCACATCAAATAAAACCTGTTGTGTAGAGGATGGGAGGAGGCGCTCGGAGAACCAGGTATTATGGAGAGATGAGAGAAACAGAGCCTCTTGGTGCAATACATTTGATTTGAAGTATTGGCAATTTATTAAATATAAAATAAGTACTCACAACATTGGGAACGCCAGAGAAGGAAGGAACCCCTCTCCATCCTGAATGACCTAGCATTCCACCATACCCTTTATTTTGCTTACCTTACAGCAGTAAAGTAGAAGGTAGTACACCTCAGAGCCACTCATCACTGAAGTCACAAGTGCCACCTGTTACTGCTACTGAGCACCCGTACCATTGCACTTTCACTTTGGATCCCCATTTCTTCCTCTGAGATTCGCTAGCACTCACAGCAACACCTCTAATGGACTTATCCACGTTTTCTTTATTTATGTTTTAACACATATTTATTGCTCCACTTCAATACATATTTATTGTCCCACTATTTATTGCTCCACTTCAAGTCACTTGATTCCAACACATCAGCACTTTATTCACTCTTTATTTATTTATATTGTTATTGTTTCTACCTACTGTTATCTGAAGATTTATTTGCATAGGTTTTATTTGATGTGGGAGCGCAACACCATTATTTGATTATTCTTTGTTTCATCTGCTTTAATTGACACTTGTATTATGAGAGGTATGGACTCCAGAGTGGGAGATATAATTTAGCCCCTGTACAAATTATTAGAAAAACCTCATCTGGAATATGCAGGTCAGTTCTGGGAATATTGGGGAGCTGGAGAAAGTGCATAGAAGGGCAACCAAACTTATAATAGGCATGGAGGAACTCAGCTATGAGTAAAGATTAGAGAAAAATGTATTCTCTCTTGAAAAGAAGAGATTTGGGGGTGGGGGGGTATGATCATCATGTACAAATACATAAGTGGTCCATTTAGTGAACGGAATGTGTTCAGTTATTCACTTTAAGGTCAAACAGCCATTAGAAATTATAGTGCCATATGCACTACTAAAAATTATATGAAATATATGAAAAACGCCAGCAAAAAATGTAACAATATATTTAAGTGTTTGTTCACCAATGCCAGAAGCCTGCCAAGCAAAACAGGTGAGTTGGAAGCTCTGGTGCATGAGGAGAGCTATGATGTAATCGGTATTGCTGAAACCTGGCTTCAATCCTCACATGACTGGGCTATTAATATTCCTGGCTATGCTCTCTTTCGGAAAGACAGGGTAAAAAGGAAAGGTGGAGGGGTCTGCCTCTATGTGAGAAGTGACCTCAAAGCAAGAGTGAAAGAGGACATGGTTGATGGAGAGTGTGATGAAGTTGAAACATTATGGGTGGAACTGCATACAGATGTGCGTAGTTCAAAGTTAATCATTGGAGTTTGTTATAAACCACCCAATGTTAATGAGGAGGTGGAGACTCGGCTCCTTGCACAGATGGAAAGGGCTGCAAGGGCTGGGACAGTGATAATAATGGGGGATTTTAACTACCCAGAAATTGACTGGAATAATGGAATTTCTGGGACAGTTAAAGGACATAAATTTAAAAACCTATTGCAGGACAATTTTATGGTCCAGTTTATTGAGGCCCCAACTAGAAATGATGCTCTGTTGGACCTGGTAATCTCAAACCATGCAGAGCTTATTACTAATGTTCAGATAAAGGAACACCTGGGTAGCAGTGATCATAACATGATTTCATTTGATGTTAACTATAAGCAAGAAATACATACAGGAAAGATAAAAACACTTAATTTCAAGAGAGCAAATTTTCAAAGGATGAGGACTGCTCTCCAGGACTTGGACTGGGAGGGAATATTGGCACCGATGAACACAGAACAGAAATGGGAATTCTTCAAAAAGACTCTTTGGGACCTCACTGCAAAGTATATTCCCATGGGCAATACGTTTAAAAGGCTAAAGATAAAACCTATGTGGCTCACGGTCAAAGTTAAAAAAGCTATAAACAATAAGAAAATAGCCTTTAAAAAATATAAAAATGAAGAAACACTAGTGTCGTTTAAATGTTACAAGAATATATTAGAATATCTAAAAAGAAAATCAGGGATGCAAAAATTCAAAATGAACGACAGATTGCAAAAGATAGTAGGACAAACCCCAAAAAAATCTTTAAATATATTAATAGTAAAAAGGTCAAGTCTGAGCATGTAGGCCCTTTACAAAATAATCTAGAGTGGGTGACTGAGGACAAAGAGAAGGCAAATGTATTAAATGCTTTCTTCAGCTCTGTGTATACAATGGAGCATGGGGGAGCTCATGTCCATAATGGGGGTGGGAGTGACACAGCCCCAAATCCACAATGGCTCAAAAGTGATATGGTCCAGAAATATTTAGACAGAACAAAGGTGGATAAAGCACCTGGACCAGATGGCATCCACCCACGGATCCTAAAAGAATTGAGCTCTGAAATTTCAAAGCCACTGTATCTAATATTTAGGGACTCATTAATGACAGGAATAGTACCACTGGATTGGCGTAGAGCCAATGTGGTGCCTATATTTAAAAAGGGAACAAAGTCTTTACCAAGTAACTATAGACCTGTTAGTTTAACTTCTATAGTTGGGAAGATACTGGAACGTTTAATAAAAGATCACATGGATGAGTTCTTGCTGGAAAAAAACTATTTAAGCAGCAGACAGCATAGATTCATGAAAGACAGAAGTTGTCAGACAAACCTGATTTCCTTTTATGAAGAGGTAAGTAAAACCCTGGACAGAGGCGTGGCAGTGGACGTGGTATCCTTGGATTTTGCAAAAGCGTTTCATACAGTTCCCCACACACGGCTCATGTGTAAGGTAAGGTCTACAGGATTGGATATATCGGTTTGTAAATGGATAGAAAACTGGCTGAAAGACAGAATTCAGAGAGTTGTGGTTAATGATTCATACTCTGAATGGTCCAAGGTTATCAGCGGTGTACCCCAAGGTTCGGTGCTGGGTCCCTTACTTTTCAATATATTCATAAATGATATTGGGTCTGAGATCAAAAGTAACATTTCTGTTTTTGCAGATGACACCAAGCTATGTAGTGGAATAACGTCCTTTCAGGATGTCTCCAATTTACAAGCCAACCTCAATGCTCTGTCTAATTGGGCGACTGAGTGGCAGATGAGGTTTAATGTTGATAAATGTAAAGTTATGCACTTGGGGGCTAAGAATATGCATGCATCATACATGCTAGGGGGAGTACAAGGATCTGGTGGTTTTAGTTGATCATAAGCTCAATAATGGCATGCAATGCCAAGCTGCGGTTTCCAAAGCGAGCAAAGTCCTTTCTTGTATTAAGAGAGGTATGGACTCCAGAGATAGAGATATCATTTTGCCCCTGTACAAATCATTAGTAAGACCTCATCTGGAATATGCAGTCCAGTTTTGGGCACCAGTGCTCAAAAAGGATATCGGAGAACTGGAGAAAGTGCAGAGAAGGTCAACCAAACTGATAAGAGGCATGGAGGAGCTCAGCTATGAGGAAAGATTAGAAGAACTGAATTTATTCACTCTTGAGAAGAGGAGAATAAGGGGGGATATGATCAACATGTACAAATATATAAGGCCTCGTACACACGAGGGGATATGTTCGCTGAAAACGGTCCGATGGACCGTTTCAGCAGACATCTCTGCTCGTGTGTATGGGCTAGCGGACAGATTTCTCCACCCGACAGATTTCAAAGCATGCTTTGAAATCCATCCGGTGGAATCTGTCCGCCCGACATGTCTGCTGGTTAGTACACTTACCAGCAGACATGTCGTGCCCCACCGCCCCCGCCCTGCCGCCGAATGGATTCGGCGCATGCGCGTAAGTGTTTTACTTCCTGGTGCGGTGACGTGGCGATGACGCGGCGGCGTCAACGTCACCGCCGCGTCACCGCGCCGTCCGGCGGTGGGGAATTTGATCCGATGGTGTGTACCCGCCATCGGATCAAACTCCCGATCGGACATATCCGATGGAAATGGTCCGCGGACCGTTTTCATCGGATATGTCCGATCGTGTGTATGAGGCCTAAGAGGTCCGTATAGTGAACTTGGTGTTGAGTTATTCACTTTAAGGTCAACACTGAGGACAAGGGGGCACTCTTTACATCTGGAGGAAAAGAGATTTCACCTCCAAATACGGAAAGGTTTCTTTACAGTAAGAGCTGTGAAAATGTGGAACAGACTCCCTCCAGAGGTGGTTCTGGCCAGCTCAGTAGATTGCTTTAAGAGAGGCCTGGATTCTTTCCTAAATGCACGTAATATAACTGAGTACTAAGATTTGTAGGTAAAGTAAGGTATATGAGATTGCCTCTCGGGGGATCAGGAAGGAATTTTTTCCCCTCCTGTAGCAAATTGGATCATCGCTCTGCTGGGGTTTTTGCCTTTCTCTGTATTAACTGTGGGTATGGAGTTGGGTGTATGGGATTGTACTGTGTTTTATTTTGTTTGTTTTTTTATTTGTTTTTTTTATGGTTGAACTGGATGGACTTGTGTCTTTTTTCAACCTAGCTAACTATGTAACTATGTCATCAGAGGACACAGGGGCACTCTACGTCTAGAGGAAAAGAGACTTAATCTCCAAATACAGAAAGGTTTCTTTACAGCACGAGCAGTGAAAATCTGGAATAGACTCCCTCCAGAGGTGGTTCTAGCCATCTCAGTAGATTAATAAAATTCCTGGATCCTTTCCTAAATGTACATAACATTTATAGGTAAAGTTGATCCAGTGAATATCCGATTGCCTTTTGGGGGGTCAGGAAGGATTTTTTCCCCCTGCTGTAGCAAATTGGATCATGCTTTGCTGTTTTCTTTTACTTCCCCTGGTGGGTATAGGATTGTGTATATGGGATTGTATATATATATATATATATATATATATATATATATATATATATATATATGTGTATATATATATATATATATATATATATATATATATATTTATATTTATATATATATATTTGTTTTGGTTTAACTAGATGGACTTGTCTTTTTTTAACCTGACTAACTATGTAACTACGTAACACTGCATGTCTGTAAGCATCTGCTTTGAAAGTGTATAATTTTTAACAAATGGAACAGGTCAATGTTTTCCACTGGCACCAAAATTCCCCAACTGACCCTAAGCTTTAATGATCAATAAGGTCAAAGCTGATAATTAAATTGAAGTTAGTCTAATCAATAATGGCATTAGAGCCTACTACAAAACATAATTCTGGCCTGTTGCACAAACGATCTGAAACTTGGTGGTCTGGCTTATCAATTCAGTCAACAGAGCTATTAGACATGTGCACACTGAAATATTTTGTTTTGGAATTTTGGTTTCGTCCGAAAAATAAAATTATTTAGTTACTTCCGAAATTCGTTTTAATTTTGTTTAGTTAAAATATGCATTTGTCCGAAAATCTGAAATAATTAAAGGGGTTGTAAAGGTAAAAAAATGTTTCCCTAAACAGCTTCCTTTACCTTAGTGCAGTCCCCCTTCACTTACCTCATCCTTCGATTTTGCTTTTAAATGTCCTTATTTCTTCTGAGAAATCCGCACTTCCTGTTCTTCTGTCTGTAACTACACACAGTAACGCAAGGCTTTCTCCCTGGTGTGGAGAAAGCCTCTTAAGGGGGAGGGGCGAGCAGGAAGGTCAGGACACTCTCTAATTTGCAGATAGAGAAAGAAGCTGTGTGTTAATGGGCGTCCTGACGTGCCTGCTCGCCTCCTCAATAGGCTTTCACTACACCAGGGAGAAAGCCTTGCATTACTGTGTGTAGTTACAGACAGAAGAACAGGAAGTGAGGGTTTCTCAGAAGAAATAAGGACATTTATAAGCAAAATTGAAGGATGAGGTAAGTGAAAGAGGACTGCACTAAGGTAAAGGAAGCTATTTAGGGAAAACATGTTTTACCTTTACAACCCCTTTAAAGTTGAATCTACAACAATGTAATTGTAGGCTTATGGTGTCTGTGGAATGTTCTAAGAGGATTAGACGGAGCAGTTAAACTGTACGACACTGCAATCGTACATTTCCGGTCGAATGCTCCACCCACAAGCTATAGTAGAATTCTAATGTTGTATGACTAGTAATAATAATTATATTTATTAATTATTATTACTAGTCAAACAATATTAGAATTCTTCTATACCTTATGGGTGGATCATTTGACCATAAATGTCCACTTGCAGCGATCGTATGTTTTTAGCTTCATGTCTCTATAATGTTGAATCTTTTCTCTCTATGTCGAATAATCTTAACCTAATAGATTTAGGTTAGGCACATTCAACTGCAGGTTCCACAAAGATTGCTATTGCCACCGTCATGTTGAATTTTCTATCTATATCGAACTGTTGTCACAACAAAATGGAAATTAAGCATTTTTTATGTCGGATCTTTTGGATTTCGGCTACTGCACGTTCTTTATCGTTTGTTAAAACTAACGCAAAAATCCCTGAAATTGCATTTGGACGAAAACATATGGGCAAAGAGAATCAAGTACAAATATAAATAATTGTATCTTATATTCTTCCGGTTTGTCCAGTAATGTAGCTTCATAGTGATGCCATGGAAGTTTATATAATCCTGCTATAGGAATGTATCCCAAGAAGTGTCAACCAGACATTATTTTTCATCTGAACTTTTGACATGTAAAGATCTAAAGGTTAGCTTAGCTAAACTATGTAATAGAAGTTATCAAGTATTATTCAAAAGCCAGCAATTTCAGACACACTTAACACCTATGCAGATTAGGTTAAAATATGCCATATGCTTGAGTCTTAAAATCTGCAAATAAAGTTGTATTTCACAGCAACCAATCAGGTTGCAGGTGTAATTTTTCTTCTACTGCAAAGCAGAAAAGCAATTGGCTTTTATGTGCATCAGTAAAACATGTTGACCAGTGTTGTGGTTGTCTGTTGTTACTAATTCCTAAGTAGGAATAGTATAGAATATCTGACATCTAGACATAATTACATAAATACAGCTCAAAGCAAACATATGATCCTCATACAACCTTTTAGATTTTAGCTGGTAAGATTCTGTTGGGAGGTTGAAAATATTATCAAAGTTATGACTGTTTTTTTATGAATGTTACTTTTTGAAAATAAGCCCTAGTGATAAATCAGAAAGATGAAACCCATATAATATCACCTTTAATTACATGGCTGTGAATTTCACATCTCTGCTATATTTCCTACAGAATGAGCTCTCTTTCCTGACTGACACTTTCATTTCGTCTAATTTTAAACAGTGACCTCGTGCCATCTGGTTAACCCAAGGGGTAACAATTTCCCCTGAGAAGCCCAGACACTAAATTTGAATATATTTACATATTTAACTGAAATAAATGCCCTTTTCATATTTTTTGTCAGTGTTTTCTCTTAAAATGTTTAGTCCATTTTGCTTCCTTATTAATTGTTGACCGTGTAGACCATGGTTTCAATAAAGAGGGCATTTTCACTGATAATTATGAAGAGTTATTGTTCATAGACATTTCTAATGACAGTTAAACTGACCAAGTTCATCTTTGTATAATAGGGTTAGGAATGCAATGTAAGCCCAATCATTTGTTTTTTTTAATTTTGCATATTTTGTATTCCTCGCTTAGTTCAGTCTGTGTGGGATTTTAACTCCTTTAGTCTTCCATGTAATGAACTGGAGGAATCTAGTAATTGGCAGATACAGACTTCTAACAACATCCTCCCCCCAACCACCTCATAGCCTGCACCTGACATTTTCAGATATGTAGCCAACTAGTACACACTGGATTTCATGCTAGTTTAATTTTGATTATATCACAGAATGATGCATTAATTTGGGAATAGCTAGGGTCAGAAGAAACAGCAGAAAGATTCTAGAGGAAATAATTGACAAGTGTTGATTAGGGAAGTGTCTCTAAAGCTTTTTTTAACAGATAACTCAAGGCTAAGTTAGTATGTAAACATGAATTAGCGGCAACCCTAAGACAGATTTGCTTACGAATGGGAGGAGGGTGACAGGGAGGCTGTACACAGGGTCTTGTTCCAGGCAAGGAAGCTTATTATGGTACACTGGAAGGATGAGGTTCCCCCGACCTTAACAGAATGGGTTGCTAACATTGGAACTGTGCTGAGAATGGAAAAAATGATCTATCAGCATAGGGGTAGTACCCACAAGTTTGAGAAGTTATGGGCAAAGTGGCTGGATGTGCCAGGATTGGCCCTGGTGGACTTGGTGGTTGATAGACTAATGGGCATTAATGTTGGGTGAGTTGTTGATTCTGTGAAATGCTATGGGGGTGAAGATTGTGATGTATGGGGGGAGGGGTGGCTTTGATACCAGATTAGAATTTCTGTGTTTGTATTTGACACTGTTCCTTTTTATGTCCCCGCAATGTTTAGGGGACTGTGTATGCCTTGTACAGTATTTAGAAAACAAGGGACTGGGGAAGAAGGAATGCGCAAGTTATTCCACTAGTGAACAGGCGTGGAGTAGTCACCGCCTGTATAGATCTAATACCTGACTAGGTAGTGCTGCTGTAACCAAAAATCTAATATTAAACAAGAGGGGAAGGGGAAAAGAGACGGGGTAGTCGGCCCACCAGGGGCCTAAAGGGGTTACCTTGAGCAGCACAAAAATTATCTGAAAGATGATAATGATACAACATATAATTATTTATTTATTTAATGGTATCAAAATTTAAAATGTTAGAGCACAATAGTATAAAAATTGAACTGACCGTATGGTAATCAAACAAGTATTGGTTACCATTTATGCAAAAGAAAAGAAAACACATATAACATTTAGACAAAACAGGAACACACACAGACATAGACAAGAAACATGGTCCGGACACTTTTGTATTCAGCCTGCACGAATTGCAACACTTAAATCTATAGTGATGCGACTAACCATATAGTAATGGCAGGCGGGATCAATAGTTTCCACTTCCACTAGCCGCGATTGACCAATCGGTGTTAGCGATATGTGGAGGCTGGATACAAGCTCGTTATGAGGTGGAGGGGAAGGGAAAGGGGAAGGGAAAGTAATGGGAGGGATATGCCTTGGTCGTGATAATAGATCCACAGTTCGTTAACCAAGGTGTGTATTATTTGGATGTTTACTAGCATTAATGACTTGGTATATATTGAGCACTGACATAGTCCAAGCAGCAACAAGCAAGGTGGATAAATAATCAGTCCTGATTGTCCTGGTAATGAGATACGTATCTCAATAAGATTTGTTGGTGATGGTTAGTACTAGACTCACGTTGTTAGGTATGTTACGTTAATTAGGCATCTAGACTAGAGTCCATGGTCATTTGCGTATGATGATGGGACCATGTAATCAGCACATGACAAGCCTTGGTGCTTACTAATGAATGAGAGCTAAGTTCCGTTTAAGGCTCTCTATGTGATATCAATAGGAAATGAGACACCCTTAAGTAGATATACGTTACCACCTTGGTAGCCGTCGTATGGAATGTAGATCTTTATTCACTGCTGGTCAAATAGTGCGCGCTGTTCTGTTGCCCCGTTGTAGCACTGTCTGATATGACATCGATTTCCACTGTAAGGTCCAGTATAGGACAAGGGCTGGTTCAGCGCACGGGTATGATTGACATCATACATCCATCAATGATTGTGAATAGTTTGACCATCCTGCATTTTCCTCACTGCAGTCGTTTTTGAATTTAGGCGTCTGCTGCCGCTATCCCTCCATCCTCCACACGAGCTGCTGGTGTCACAGAATCACGTTAGGTGATGACGTCAACGCGTTTCGCCTGGCACATTGGCGTAGCTTCGTCTCGGACGTATGAATCGACAGTGTGGGCGCTTGCTTATACGCGTCACAGCTGCCGGTTATCACCAATAGGAAAAAAGGGTAAGTAATGAGTATAGAGTCATTGCTGGTGGACCTGTTGTCATTCAAGGATTTTCTTTTGGTTTGAATATAAAGCGTATAAGGTCAGCAGTTTGTTATTGGTAGTTGAATCGTCTGATTAGGAGCATGGATTATAGCATGGGGGAGAAAGAAATTTTGTAAATATGAAACACACAATATCCCCCAATATATGAAGAGCTAACCCATGCCATTTCAGACGAGTCAACTATAAGAATCTATTGTGTTCGCATATGCTAGGAGAAAAAAGACAAATTACTGGGAAATGGGGAAGGAGAGGGGAGGGGGAGACAAGGCTAGGGGACAAATACATAAAGAAACAAACAAGCAAAAGACTAGCATATAAGGTGAACACGTGTATGGCGATTGTCAGACTGGCGATTTGACAGGCGCCAGTGTGATTAAATTCAGTATAGCTATTTTGGCTAAAAATGAATTGATCTTATTGAGCAGTGATCTAGATGAGGTTAGATAAAGGCAAGCATTGTATCTGTGATATAGATATTTGGATTATATATCAAATTGGTAGATTAGAAGCTGAAGAGTTTTACTTATATTTTAAGGAACCAAAAAGGCCTGTAAATTTAATTCTGTGTTGAGTCCCACCGGTACTAGGGACTTGAGGTGGTATACCCACCATTTTTCCTTCTGAAGGAGGACGCGATCGAAGTCGCCACGTCTATTGGGCAACCTAAGTGCATAAATGCCTTTAACTGTTAGTCCTTTTGAGCTTCTGTTATGATGTAATGCAAAATGTTTTGCAAGAGGTTTTTCGGGTTCTTTTTCCTTGTCATTAATTTCTCTTAGATGTTCACCCACCCGTACCTTTAAGGCACGTTTGGTTTTGCCCACATAGATTTTTGGGCAGGGGCAAGTGATGACGTAAATTACACGGGTTGTCGAGCAGTTTATTAGGCTTCTTATTTCATAGGAGCCCTGTCCATAAGCATCAGTAAAGGTGGGTGTCCTGTCCATTATTATAAAAAACTTGATCATAATCCATTTCCCACACTGGTCAACACCCTGAATCAAAAGTTGAGACTTGCCAGAGACGAAGGCCTCCTTACTGTGAGGGAATACAACTATCTAGAAATCCAAGACTATAACACCCCCACTTTTTACATCATCCCAAAAATTCATAAGAACTGTCCCTAGTACCGGTGGGACTCAACACAGAATTACATTTACAGGCCTTTTTGGTTCCTTAAAATATAAGTAAAACTCTTCAGCTTCTAATCTACCAATTTGATATATAATCCAAATATCTATATCACAGATACAATGCTTGCCTTTATCTAACCTCATCTAGATCACTGCTCAATAAGATCAATTCATTTTTAGCCAAAATAGCTATACTGAATTTAATCACACTGGCGCCTGTCAAATCGCCAGTCTGACAATCGCCATACATGTGTTCACCTTATATGCTAGTCTTTTGCTTGTTTGTTTCTTTATGTATTTGTCCCCTAGCCTTGTTCTCCCCCTCCCCTCTCCTTCCCCATTTCCCAGTAATTTGTCTTTTTTCTCCTAGCATATGCGAACACAATAGATTCTTATAGTTGACTCGTCTGAAATGGCATGGGTTAGCTCTTCATATATTGGGGGATATTGTGTGTTTCATATTTACAAAATTTCTTTCTCCCCCATGCTATAATCCATGCTCCTAATCAGACGATTCAACTACCAATAACAAACTGCTGACCTTATACGCTTTATATTCAAACCAAAAGAAAATCCTTGAATGACAACAGGTCCACCAGCAATGACTCTATACTCATTACTTACCCTTTTTTCCTATTGGTGATAACCGGCAGCTGTGACGCGTATAAGCAAGCGCCCACACTGTCGATTCATACGTCCGAGACGAAGCTACGCCAATGTGCCAGGCGAAACGCGTTGACGTCATCACCTAACGTGATTCCGTGACACCAGCAGCTCGTGTGGAGGATGGAGGGATAGCGGCAGCAGATGCCTAAATTCAAAAACGACTGCAGTGAGGAAAATGCAGGATGGTCAAACTATTCACAATCATTGATGGATGTATGATGTCAATCATACCCGCGCGCTGAACCAGCCCTTGTCCTATACTGGACCTTACAGTGGAAATCGATGTCATATCAGACAGTGCTACAACGGGGCAACAGAACAGCGCGCACTATTTGACCAGCAGTGAATAAAGATCTACATTCCATACGACGGCTACCAAGGTGGTAACGTATATCTACTTAAGGGTGTCTCATTTCCTATTGATATCACATAGAGAGCCTTAAACGGAACTTAGCTCTCATTCATTAGTAAGCACCAAGGCTTGTCATGTGCTGATTACATGGTCCCATCATCATACGCAAATGACCATGGACTCTAGTCTAGATGCCTAATTAACGTAACATACCTAACAACGTGAGTCTAGTACTAACCATCACCAACAAATCTTATTGAGATACGTATCTCATTACCAGGACAATCAGGACTGATTATTTATCCACCTTGCTTGTTGCTGCTTGGACTATGTCAGTGCTCAATATATACCAAGTCATTAATGCTAGTAAACATCCAAATAATACACACCTTGCTTAACGAACTGTGGATCTATTATCACGACCAAGGCATATCCCTCCCATTACTTTTGAAAACGAGGTTCAAGGTACACAAACCATAGGATGGACTATGGGTGACCTGGAGTATTACAGTGCCGCGTCCTAGAGTAGCTAGAGAAATTTATGGTTTAGAAAAGAAAATGGACTTTATAGGCACTAATCATAAACGTAATATAAATGTTTTATTGATACAATACCAAAGGAATTCTGGCATTGCATTCAAAATTACAATATAAAGTTATAAAAATACATTTAAAAAGACACATATGATTGATCACACAATAAAAATAGTGAACAAAGAAAATAAATGGTCGTTGTAAAGGAATGATCCGGTGTAGAAATCAATATAGATTGATACTCCAGGTCACCCATAGTCCATCCTATGGTTTGTGTACCTTGAACCTCGTTTTCAATTCTGAACTCAGGGTGGTAGCACCCAACCAAATTGATGGCCTTTTTTAATATTAATATATATCAACATTAAAGCTGTTTTGTTTTTTGTTACCTTTTGTGATTTTAAGCTAATAGACGTTATATCATTGCAGACCTAGACACTCCTACCTTCTGGGGGGTAAGTAGAGGAAACACCTCCTCTCCCTTTTTTCCTTTTAACCTGGTGGTCTACTGTATTTGAGTCCCTCTCCTCAACAGCGTTTGGTATGATAACAAAGTCGTTGCTGAGTATTATATAAATATAACCTTTTCCATTTCTCGCTTCCGTACCGGTTTTTGCACCGAGTATTGCTGTTGTTGTGTAAGTCATTATGGACTTTGTAGGCGATGCTTGGTCTGGATACATGAGGGAGATCCAGACCAACTGCACCACTGACACAAGGGATGATCTAGGTCTAAATCAATATATGTCCAAGGCTAGAAGACTCCTTAAAAAGAAGTCTAACCTATACTGGCACATTGAATTTTTTCAACAATATATACAAGAAAGAATATGCCCGGTAGGTCTCAGAGTACAGTTATTTCCATCATTTGGAAACTCTACACCAGAGTTCAAACGAAACTGGGAATCTGAGCTTACAAGGTGCAGTATAGAATTAATCAAAATACTAGTAACTCAATACAAATCGGACCTTCACTCCCTTGATCAAGAACTAGTCAGCCTACAAACACAATATGACCACATTAAGAGCCATAAACTCTTTGACAAGAAGTGGCAGGAACTGAAAGAATATCTTAACAAACTCAATAAGGATATTATATCCAAAAAACAAACAAAAATCTATAAGGATAAACTGGCCTTCGCAGAGGGCTTTGCATACCACTGGAATTCACTGGCACCAAACGCCAGGAGAGGCAGACCAGGCCGCAAACCAATTGGAAATGCAGTTTATAGCTCTAGAGAGGAGGATTCGGAATCTGACTCCTCGCTACCCCCCACCACCTTTCATCATCCCCCAACCCCCTTTGCACCCCTGGGAGCACGCCCTGCGATGAATGCAGGAACTAGGAAAAGAGGACACAATGGCAACCATATGGCTACACCACATCCCAAAAAACGCCCTGATATGAACATGACCCATGCTACACGCCTAGATCAATCACAACAAGCTAACCTATATAATACTACACAAGGAACCAATGTGGGTTTGGGAGAACAGCCCAACTACTTGGGACCAACTGCATCCCAAGCATTACAACTACTGCTTCCTACCGAACGCAGAGATGTTACATTACAGACCACTAAAGGCAACCTAACTAACATGGGACAACCATCAGGGCGTGGAATACCAGATGTGTCACTCTCATCACCTAGTCTCCTTAATGCAGGCAATACCACTACTAGACAAAGCACCCTTGACCCTCATTTAACTCTTACAGGACTTTCTCAGTCCAATTTTCCATTGGCTCTGATTCACGCCCCTCAAACGTAAACAACAATAGTATTATTAACTTGACTCCTTATGTGTTTTCCAGCGAAGAGATGGAGGTACTACAATTCGGACTTAGTTTTTGCCCAACATCGCAAATTGACAAATATGATACTATTAAGGACCTCTACCTCTTTGCTAGAAAACTAACATACAAATATCTATTCGATCAAGATCGTTTGCGATCCAAAAAAGACAAAGAGCTAGCAGAAAGCATGAAAAACTTTACGATGTCCGAATTCCGTGCCTTTAGAGATTTAGTCTTACTATTGGAGGAAAATGAGTCAGGTGGGCTTCCACCTGATACACCTGACTCTAATGTACCCACAATTCCAACTTTGGTAATACCCCACCGGAAATTTAGACCTAAATCGACTAAGTTTCCGGACTTGACCACTAATTCCTACATTTGGGCCTTCCTATTGGCTACTATCAGTGATATCAAATTATTGGATATAAATCCTACACAATCTAATCTTACTAAACAACAAACCAAATCCATTGCTAAACTTAAAAAGCATATGGATCTGATAATCAAACCCTCTGACAAAGGGGGAAATATTGTGTTACTAACGAACATACAATATGTTAAAATGTGTATGGATATCCTATCAAATATATCATGGTATCGCAGAATTGTTGCCACTTCAATCTTACAATATACAAACGACTATAAAAGCCTGATAGGCGAGGCCTATACTAAAGGCATAATAGATCAAGAAACCTATGACTATCTTAATGTAAAATTTCCACGGGCACCTACATTTTATGCCCTACCCAAAGTACACAAAAATAGCAAAATACCCCCTGGCAGACCTATTGTCTCTGGCATTGGGTCTCTCACGGAAAACGCTAGTAGACTGATCGACTTCTTTTTGACACCCCATGTTATACGATTACCATCTTTTGTCAAGGACACATTGGACCTTCTCCAACAAATTGAGGGGAGGCCCGTCCCTCCCGACGCCCTGCTCGTGACATTGGATGTGGAGGCCCTTTACTCCAGCATCCCTCACGAGCAGGGCGTCGGAATGGCGCGTACCTTCCTAATGGAACAAGATCACCACTCCTGGCCCTTCAATGAATTTATTCTGAAATTGTTGCAGTATATTCTGACTCGTAATTGGTTTACTTTCAACGGCTCCCACTACCTCCAGGTACAGGGCGTGGCCATGGGCACCTGTTGTGCCCCGGCCTACGCAAACCTGTACCTGGGGGGGTGGGAGCGTGACATCTTCTCAGATGAACGATTGGCTGACCTCGCCAACCAGGCGTTGGTGTGGTTACGCTATATCGATGATATATTCATAGTTTGGACAGGGACTCAGCTTGCCCTGACTGCGTTTGTTGATAAACTCAACATTAACAAGTACAACTTGAAATTCACGGTAAACAGCAATCCCCGTAAGATCTCCTTCCTCGATGTTGAAATCTTTATAGATGGTGACAATTGCTTGGCAACTACTCTATACCGTAAAGAAACGGCAGGAAATACTATCCTACACTCAGCCAGTGCACATGCCATCCCACTAAAACGTAGCATACCTTATGCACAATACCTCAGATTGAGACGTAACTGTACACATGACATGGACTTTAAACACCATGCTAACTTACTAAGGGATCGCCTGCTGGCAAGAGGGTATTCTAAATCCCTCCTACGAAAGGCCTTTAATAAAACCATTCAACAATCTAGGAGCTCACTCTTGCATAAAACCAAAACACAGCAGGATCCCTATGGTTCAGTCAAAATTATAACAAAACACTCTGACCAACAAGACCAGCTCAGACAGGTACTCACCAAACATTGGCATATTCTGCGGGAGGATTCTATCCTAAGCAAATATGTTGGCGAACGCCCAACAATAGTTTTCAAACGTTCAACATCCTTGAGGGACCAACTTACTTGTAGCCATTATGTCCCGGCCAAACAAGACCCTCCATCTGGGAAGGGTATGTTTAAATGTGGGCATTGCGAATTCTGCCGTTATATCACCACAGGTAGTAAATTCACTCTACCTAATGGCGAATTATTACAACCCAAATTTAAAGCTGATTGCGGCACCATGGGTGTTGTTTACCTCATGACTTGTTCATGTGGGATCTACTACGTTGGGAAAACAATTCGCCCATTTCGACAACGAATTAGAGACCACATTTACTATTCGTCCAATGGAAAAATTCTGACACCTGTCAGTCGACATTTGGACCTCTACCACCGTTTTAATACATCATCTGCCTCCTTCCTTGTTCTCGCTGTTATTCAGCGGGACCCGAGAGGAGGCGACTGGGATAAAAAAATCCTGCAAAATGAGACCAAATGGATTGAAAGATTAAACGCTACCCAACCTCCAGGTATCAATGAGCTTCAGACATATAAATCCTTTTTATAATACACTGTTACGTTGGTTATGCTTTAGTAGCACTATTAGTATATACTAATATATTAATTAACTGCTTTAGTCAAATAATCCAATTTTTCCTATAGCTCTGCTCCCCCTCTCCGCTGTGTCCCTGCTAACAAATATCTAGTAATGTATTAACGTCTGTATTTTCAATCATGAAACGACTTTTGTGAACTGGGACACCCAGTCACAATATAGAATTATTTTGCTTATATTCAACCAACTGTATATTAGTGCACTTTGTTTATTTGTAGCACTAATGTTGTATTATCAACTGTCTTACTATTTTAACTGATGTTTAGGACCTGTTGCCTGAGTGCCCTTTGGGGACTGTTGCGGTATCCTGTGGGGATCCTTTGTTAGGACATGCACGGCCAGGTAACCGCATCACAACTTGTTTGTGCTGTGGAAACTTAGGATGTGATGGTGGCTTTGTCTGTGTGTTCTTGCGGCGTTGGTTTATACCATAGCTTCCTGCCACGGACCTCTACACGCCCCGCCGACTCTTACTGGTGGAGCGTGTGCCTCCATCCCTCCTTCCTATGACGTTCCTTCCCTAGGCTCACGCCAATGCTGGATTATTTATCTATACGCGCTGGGGTTACCATCGCAACGGGCCGTGTTTGCGAGACACGCCCCGCCCCACCCTATTGGTGGAGTGCCTCCATGCCTCCTCCCCTCAATGTTTAACTTCATACCCACCCCATTGGTGCAGCGTTGATTGACGCTGCCAAGTCTGCTGCTTAGGGATTGGTTAGTCAGGACCTGGCCGGGTCACATGATGCGGAAGTCTCAACCGCACATGTGATCGGGATACACATTTATAAGGGGTGGATAAAACTAGCTATAGAGTCTGCCATTTCTAAGCAGGGAATTCAACTAAACGACCTGAGTGGTGAGTAAAAATGATGTTTGGAAACTGAATGTTACACTCTGCCTAGCTGCAGACTTCTATAGCATCTTTCTAAGTAGGTGGCTTTTTTAAAGCATCATCTATTATACTATATCTCTCTGTTTAGATACACTTCTGAATACACCGCAGCCTTCTACTATTGTTGGTCTACCTACTAATTGGAATTCAGGCTTCAACACTAGGGGATCACCCCCTCTTTGTTATTGATTTAGCTGTTCAAGCATAATAACCAAAGCAGTTGTTCAGCCCTCTCCACCAACATTCTGCGGTGCACATATTTGGGTATGTATTCTGAACAAAAAATATTTATTTTTCTTTTTTCTTTTTTTCATACCCATACCTGAATAACAGAAAACCTGTTGTTCAATACCATTATACATGTTCTTATTTTTTGTCATATTATATATATATTTTTTCCTTACCAGAATAAGCCACACCGCTTTAGTTCTATTCGGATCATTTTTCAATCATCTGGAATCTCCCAAGTTCCAGACAATACTCATCTATACTGTCAAAAATCCTCTCTATGATACCCAACAGTGGGAACGGTAGGCAGCCATTCGATATAAGTACTCTACTATCACACTCAGTGTTCATCACACATGGATTATCCTGCTTTTATATATCTCTGCTGGGCATTCACTATATCTAATTCCACCCCTAACATAGCTCACCTAAATATTACCATTCCACACTGGTATAATGTGCGAACATACTATCCTAAATGTTCCCACAAAAAACTACTATACATAGGGGTATCCTTTCCTAACAACTCTTTTCCCTGGTGTATTCCTTGCATGCCCCCCCTTATGGACCCCCATGGGTACGCCCTTCCCTCTGTGACACCATGGCAACTTCGGTCTTCTATGCATCCTCTTTATAGCGTTTTGACGCACAAATGATATAATTTAATGTTACGCACAAATGTCTGTATATTTTATTTAAATGTATGTCTGTATATTAATGACGGTCCCTTCCTTTTTCTCTAGAAAAATCATAACTCCTGACGAAGCAACAAATGCGAAACATGTAGAGTTTATGTATATCTATATCTACAGTAGCTATCAATCTATATTGATTTCTACACCGGATCATTCCTTTACAACGACCATTTATTTTCTTTGTTCACTATTTTTATTGTGTGATCAATCATATGTGTCTTTTTAAATGTATTTTTATAACTTTATATTGTAATTTTGAATGCAATGCCAGAATTCCTTTGGTATTGTATCAATAAAACATTTATATTACGTTTATGATTAGTGCCTATAAAGTCCATTTTCTTTTCTAAACCATAAATTCCTCCCATTACTTTCCCTTCCCCTTTCCCTTCCCCTCCACCTCATAACGAGCTTGTATCCAGCCTCCACATATCGCTAACACCGATTGGTCAATCGCGGCTAGTGGAAGTGGAAACTATTGATCCCGCCTGCCATTACTATATGGTTAGTCGCATCACTATAGATTTAAGTGTTGCAATTCGTGCAGGCTGAATACAAAAGTGTCCGGACCATGTTTCTTGTCTATGTCTGTGTGTGTTCCTGTTTTGTCTAAATGTTATATGTGTTTTCTTTTCTTTTGCATAAATGGTAACCAATACTTGTTTGATTACCATACAGTCAGTTCAATTTTTATACTATTGTGCTCTAACATTTTAAATTTTGATACCATTAAATAAATAAATAATTATATGGTGTATCATTATCATCTTTCAGATAATTTTTGTGCTGCTCAAGGTAACCCCTTTAGGCCCCTGGTGGGCCGACTACCCCGTCTCTTTTCCCCTTCCCCTCTTGTTTAATATTAGATTTTTGGTTACAGCAGCACTACCTAGTCAGGTATTAGATCTATACAGGCGGTGACTACTCCACGCCTGTTCACTAGTGGAATAACTTGCGCATTCCTTCTTCCCCAGTCCCTTGTTTTCTAAATATCGTTTCAGTTGATCTTTATGGTCATTTCTAGCAAGTCCACACACAAATATCAAGCACATTAGTATATTATTTCTAGTTTTCTTTCTATTTTTCTTTCCCATATCGGGGATGGCTTTTGTATTAAGTGAGGAAATAGACCAAGAAATCAAAACTGCATTTAACAGTGACACTCAGTTGATCTAGATGAGGAAATTAAAACTAAATTTAGGGAACATAAAAAGCTCTTATTAAAACACCTAAATAGGAAATGGGATGTGACTTCCCTAGAAACTTATATATCCCAGCGGATAATCCCAAGAGGTTTGAGAGAAAGATTAATTCCGGCTGAGCATCTACACACAGAAACCTTTCTTCCTAAATGGAAGGAACTGTGCATTGAACGTGGCCTCACGGTGATGAAACTAATTGTTGAGGAAGAAAAATTACAGCTACTATTAATACAAGAGGAAATCAAAATCAGTTCAGAGGGACTTGATGTCCAAAAAGATCAGGATGAGTTTACAAAACAAAACGATCAATTGAAAAAGGAAATAGAAAAAGCACAATTAAATCTAAAAATTACCAAGCAGGGAAAATACAGACGCGACGTGATAGACTTTGAAAAAAACGAAATATTCGACCTTACAATACCCCGTGGCCGAAGTAAGTCCAGGGGTCGTCTACCGAGACCACAGTCGCACCAGCGTCGCAACAAGTCTCATAGTGATACCGAGGAAAGTTCCACTAAATCAGTGATTTTTTTAGATCCAGAAGAGGGGACACAGGAAAATACCCAGAAATCACCCCCAAAATCAACTTTCCGAAAAACCCAACCCACAAAAACAACACGGGAACGTATAAACACCAGAAGTCAGAAAAGCAAGTAAGTGATACCATACAACAACCAATTGACAAACTCAACGACCTAAAAGTCATTAACTTAACAAACCTCACCTTAACTTCTGACCACCTTAGTTTATTACAGAAAGGGATGTATTTTTCCCCGGTATCAACTATGGATGAGTTTACAGTGTTTAAAGACATTACCTTGTTTTTGCGTAAAGTCTTTTTCCGATCGTTATACACAAAGACCGATACAACCTCAGATTCCTTGAAAGATATTAGTCCCGACGATCAAAAAATTTTGGACATACTAAATTCCCTACTGGACGAAAATACCCCACCGGATACGGAACCACTGATTTCAATTAGACGGGCTAATCTCAGAATCAGGTCTTTAAAAATGCCTCCAATATCAAAAAATCGATGGTTACATATGTTCCTTGACATGGTACAAGCAGACCTTGAGAAAATTGATTGGTCCCATAAAATGACAGATAATTTGACCATAGACGAACGTCGAGCCTTAAAAGATCTTCAAACTAATAAAAGCATAGTCATTAAAAATAGCGATAAAGGCGGCAATGTTGTCCTTTTGAAACAAGAACAATATGAACGTGAGGCCAAACGCCTATTGAATGACCAAGGCACTTATAAAAAACTTGATCATAATCCATTTCCCACACTGGTCAACACCCTGAATCAAAAGTTGAGACTTGCCAGAGACGAAGGCCTCCTTACTGTGAGGGAATACAACTATCTAGAAATCCAAGACTATAACACCCCCACTTTTTACATCATCCCAAAATTTCATAAGAACTTAAATGAACCCCCCGGAAGACCAATTGTCTCGGCCTGTTATGGCCCACTTGAGCGAATAGGAAAATACTTAGATCTCCTACTTAAGGAGATGGTAGTGGACCTCAAGTCATTTGTCCAGGACACACAGCATGTCCTGGCGAAATGAAATGATTTGGACATTAAGGGACAAACTGACAACATACTACTTGTGGGTATCGATGTAGAGTCTTTGTACACATCGATACCACATGTAGTGGGTATTGAAGCAGTGGAAAAATTCCTTGAATCAACATACCCGGCATCGGGACCCCAAAATGAATTTTTAGTGGAGATATTACATCTCGCACTTCATAATAACTTTTTCCAATTCTTAAATATTTATTATCATCAAATAAGGGGTACCTCGATGGGGGCGGCCTGGGCACCTGCCTATGCTTGCCTCCACCTTGGCCTCTGGGAGGAGGAGGATGTATATACATCCTCGATGTACCGCCACCATGTACTCACGTGGTGGCGGTACATCGATGATGTCCTGATGCTCTGGCGGGGCTCAATCGATTTATTACATCAGTTCATGCAGGAACTAAATACTAACCAACGAAATATTCACCTGACATACACTTTTGACACAGAAAAACTGTCCTTCCTAGACTTGCAAATTTCCATGAGACAACAGCAGCTACACACATGTACATTTCGTAAAGACACCGCAGCCAATAATTTACTCTATGCGACAAGCCATCATCCCTATTGGCTGAAGAACGGCATCCCGGTTGGCCAGTTCCTCCGCATTAAGAGGAATTGTTCCAGCCCGGAGGACTACAAACGTGAAAGTCAGGAACTATACACCCGCTTTCGGGAACGTGGCTACTCTCATGGTATAATTAAAAAGGCTAAAAAGAGGGCAGCGATTCGGGATCGAATCGATCTCCTCACTAAAAAAAAGGACGGTAAAACTTGCCCAAGAATCAACTGAACCAATTAGGATTATCACCGCATATGGGTCCCAATGGGACAATGTCCGAAAAGTACTTGAGAAACATTGGAGCATATTACGTAATGCCCCAGTTTTGACAGACATAGTCGGTGATTCTCCTAAATTGGTAGCACGTAGAGCCAAGAGTATAGGTGATTTATTAATAAGATCCGAATTCACTAAAGAACCAGAAACAACATGGCTATCTAACTATCCAAGAACACTTGGTATGTTCCCCTGTAACCGTTGTCAAGTATGCCCATATGTGGACAGGACACCCACCTTTACTGATGCTTATGGACAGGGCTCCTATGAAATAAGAAGCCTAATAAACTGCTCGACAACCCGTGTAATTGACGTCATCACTTGCCCCTGCCCAAAAATCTATGTGGGCAAAACCAAACGTGCCTTAAAGGTACGGGTGGGTGAACATCTAAGAGAAATTAATGACAAGGAAAAAGAACCCGAAAAACCTCTTGCAAAACATTTTGCATTACATCATAACAGAAGCTCAAAAGGACTAACGGTTAAAGGCATTTATGCACTTAGGTTGCCCAATAGACGTGGCGACTTCGATCGCGTCCTCCTTCAGAAGGAAAAATGGTGGGTATACCACCTCAAGTCCCTAGTACCGGTGGGACTCAACACAGAATTAAATTTACAGGCCTTTTTGGTTCCTTAAAATATAAGTAAAACTCTTCAGCTTCTAATCTACCAATTTGATATATAATCCAAATATCTATATCACAGATACAATGCTTGCCTTTATCTAACCTCATCTAGATCACTGCTCAATAAGATCAATTCATTTTTAGCCAAAATAGCTATACTGAATTTAATCACACTGGCGCCTGTCAAATCGCCAGTCTGACAATCGCCATACATGTGTTCACCTTATATGCTAGTCTTTTGCTTGTTTGTTTCTTTATGTATTTGTCCCCTAGCCTTGTTCTCCCCCTCCCCTCTCCTTCCCCATTTCCCAGTAATTTGTCTTTTTTCTCCTAGCATATGCGAACACAATAGATTCTTATAGTTGACTCGTCTGAAATGGCATGGGTTAGCTCTTCATATACGTGATTCCGTGACACCAGCAGCTCGTGTGGAGGATGGAGGGATAGCGGCAGCAGACGCCTAAATTCAAAAACGACTGCAGTGAGGAAAATGCAGGATGGTCAAACTATTCACAATCATTGATGGATGTATGATGTCAATCATACCCGCGCGCTGAACCAGCCCTTGTCCTATACTGGACCTTACAGTGGAAATCAATGTCATATTAGACAGTGCTACAACGGGGCAACAGAACAGCGCGCACTATTTGACCAGCAGTGAATAAAGATCTACATTCCATACGACGGCTACCAAGGTGGTAACGTATATCTACTTAAGGGTGTCTCATTTCCTATTGATATCACATAGAGAGCCTTAAACGGAACTTAGCTCTCATTCATTAGTAAGCACCAAGGCTTGTCATGTGCTGATTACATGGTCCCATCATCATACGCAAATGACCATGGACTCTAGTCTAGATGCCTAATTAACGTAACATACCTAACAACGTGAGTCTAGTACTAACCATCACCAACAAATCTTATTGAGATACGTATCTCATTACCAGGACAATCAGGACTGATTATTTATCCACCTTGCTTGTTGCTGCTTGGACTATGTCAGTGCTCAATATATACCAAGTCATTAATGCTAGTAAACATCCAAATAATACACACCTTGCTTAACGAACTGTGGATCTATTATCACGACCAAGGCATATCCCTCCCATTACTTTCCCTTCCCCTTTCCCTTCCCCTCCACCTCATAACGAGCTTGTATCCAGCCTCCACATATCGCTAACACCGATTGGTCAATCGCGGCTAGTGGAAGTGGAAACTATTGATCCCGCCTGCCATTACTATATGGTTAGTCGCATCACTATAGATTTAAGTGTTGCAATTCGTGCAGGCTGAATACAAAAGTGTCCGGGCCATGTTTCTTGTCTATGTCTGTGTGTGTTCCTGTTTTGTCTAAATGTTATATGTGTTTTCTTTTCTTTTGCATAAATGGTAACCAATACTTGTTTGATTACCATACGGTCAGTTCAATTTTTATACTATTGTGCTCTAACATTTTAAATTTTGATACCATTAAATAAATAAATAATTATATGGTGTATCATTATCATCTTTCAGATAATTTTTGTGCTGCTCAAGGTAACCCCTTTAGGCCCCTGGTGGGCCGACTACCCCGTCTCTTTTCCCCTTCCCCTCTTGTTTAATATTATGCCTTGTACAGTACCTTTTGTTGGATAAAAAAAAAAAGACAGATTTGCTAATATACCAAACATTAATTAGCATTTTGCATTTTTGTGGTATGCTTAGTTGTATAATATACAAATTAGCAAGGTCAAATTGGTGTCACCTGTACCTGTAAATACATTCCATATCTTTAGTGACTATGACATAAGTTCTAGCTGAGACAGTGATCAAACAAAAGTGCATTTCAACAAACACGGCACCCAAATACAGGTCAGCAAACAATCTTCATTTAGCCAGTCGTTCACAGCAAGCAATAGCGGATTTGATCAATTAATTTGCCCCATGTAAGTTATTTAACTGTACAAAAGGGGAAGTCACCAGTGTTGCCAGCCGTCAGTATTTTTACAGGCAGTAAAAAACTGTCACCATTCTCCTGCCAGTAAATGTCAGTAAGAGGAAAAATTGCCAGTAAAAAAAATGGCTGTGACACGTGGCTCAGAACTACACATGTGCAGCTCAGGTCCGGAGCTGACCGAGAGCATACAAGTGCCTGGGGGCTGAGGTGGTGCCTGAGCATGTCATGCAATGTCATGGTGCAACGGAGCCGAGCGAAGCGGCTGGAGCCTCATGTGCAGCTCTGAAGGACGGGAGTGGGACTTCCAGTGCTGTTTGGAATGGAGGTACCACCTGGCATGGAGAGAGATTGTCACTGTGACTCAGGAGGGGATGCGTCGTGATCTGTGCTGCTGCACACTGCTGTCAGTGTCACTGTGAGAGTCCATTTCATGTGTGGGTGACGAACATTCTAATTTCCTGAGTCCTGTCCCTGAGCCACCTACTTACTAAATTGAAAGTAAAATAAAAAATATGTTTTTAGCCTTAATGTCTACCTTAAATCACATTGCTAATTGTATATTGTACTTGCTACTGGTCTGACTGAGCCTTTGTCATTTCATCCAAACAGTGCCAGCTGCTCCTGGGAGTTGTAGTTCTACAAGTAAGATTTGTGCTGAAGGTAGAGGAGAAGTGTATATGCGGACTGTATATGGTTGTGTCACTGAAGAATTCTACTGCTTTGATCAAGTGGGCATCTCATAATACCCCTATCCCTATCCAAGTTTATTCCCCTCAATAAAACATAAAAAAAAAAACACTGGAATGTTCTTCTGACTCAAGTGTGCTGTTAAGATGTGGTGTGCCTGACTGTGCAGGGTAGGGAATCCCTTTACACTTGCGGCTCCTTAGGGGGTGTGCTACAGTTACAACACAAGGGCAGACAGTACAGTTGCAATGCAATCCAATACAGAGGGAGTCGGAGGGCCCTGCTCTTTAAAGCTTACAATCTAATTAACCACTTCAGCCCCGAGCCTGTTTTTCAGATTCGGTGCTTACGAGACTAAAACAGTTTTTTTTGCTAGAAAATTATTTAAAACCGCCAAACATTATATATATTTTTTTTCTAACACCCTAGAGAATAAAATGGCGGTCATTGCAATACTTTTTCTCACACCGTATTTGCGCAGCGGTCTTACAAGCGCACTTTTTTTGGAAAAAATTCACTTTCTTGAATTAAAAAATAAGACAACAATAAATTTGGCCCAATTTTTTTAGATATTGTGAAAGATGATGTTACGCCGAGTAAAATGATGCCCAACATGTCACGCTTAAAAATTGCGCCCGCTCGTGGCATGGCGTCAAACTTTTACCCTTAAAAATCTCGATAGGCGACGTTTAAAACATTCTACAGGTTGCATTTTTTGAGATGCAGAGGAGGTCTAGGGCTAGAATTATTGCTCTTGCTCTAACGATCGTGGCGATACCTCACTTGTGTGGTTTGAACACCGTTTTCATATGCGGGCGCTACTCGCTTATGCGTTTGCTTCTGCGCGCGAGCTCGTCGGGACGGGGCACTTTAAAAAAAAAATTTTGGGTTTTCGTTTTCATTTTTATTTATTTTATAATTTTTAACACTGAAAAAAAAAAAAATTATCACTTTTATTCCTATTACAAGGAATGTAAACATCCCTTGTAATAGAAAAAAGCATGACAGGTCCTCTTATATATGAGATCTGGGGTCAAAAAGACCTCAGATCTCATATTCAGGCTTGATTGCAAAAAAAAAAAGAAAAAAAAAAAAAAGTCAAAATGTAAACAAAATAAATGTCTCTTTAAGACGCTGGGCGGAAATGACGTTTTAACGTCACTTCCGCCCAGCAGAGGTATGGGGACGGCTGAGGGACATTTTTTCCCTCAGTCGCATCCCCGGACAGCCAGCAAGAGGACCCGATCGCCTCCGCCCCTACCGACAGCTACGGTAAGCGGCGGAGGGCGCGGGAGAGCGGCGGGAGGGGGGGGCACCCTCTCCCGCCGCCGGTAACGGCGATCTCGCGGCGAATCCGCCGCGATGACCGCCGTTATCGTTAACAGGACTGCCCCACGAAGAGATGGATATCTCGATTGTGGCAGCAGCTGCTGCCGTTACCGAGATATCCATCTTCAAAAAAATGACGTCTTTGGACGTGGGGCTGGTCAGAAGTGGTTAATCATTCGAGCCTGAAAAGTGTTGCAACTTGGATCACTGCATTGCAGGTGCAATGGAAGGGTTCTTGCAGACTATTTCTCCAGCCCCAAGTCCTTATGGAGCTGGAAGAAGTAATCAATAGACTACGAGTGTGGTGACATCCAGTCACTTGTGTACAAGTGTGGTGACATCCAGGCACTTGTGTACAAGTGTGGTGACATCCAGGCACTTGTGCTCTATTGACAACTAAGAATCTCTCTTCTGCAGTGGCATATGGGGCTTATTGTCTTCTGTTCATTGATACGTGTACATTGATCTGTAAATGGATGATGCAGTTGTGTGGGCAGAGGGACACTAAAGCCCCATACACATGGTCTGACTTTTTGACAACAAATGTCAGAATTAGCAGGTTTTCAAAAAATTCGACTGTGTGCTCAGAACCAAATGTTAAAATCAACCAACAATAGCAGAAGTTGACCAAAGGGTGGCGGTAAAGAGCAAAAAAGAGCATGTGATTTTGGGAAAGTTTGCTGAAAAATTCCTGCCATGTGTATGCATACCAAGTTTACGACCAACTCCCTTCAAACAAAATTCCACGGAAAAGTTTGTTTGAAGTCCAACCGTGTGTATGAGGCTTTAGATGTACTACACTAAAAAAAATACAAGGTGATGTGGGGAAAAGAACTTGATTCTTGTTACTCTTATATATGGGTGTAATATGTTTAAAAGGGTAGATTTCGATTTAAACATGGTTCTAGAGTTAGGAAGCTTTATTCACTAAAGTAAACAGAATGTGTATATTTTTTTCTTTTTTTTTTCCACAATTAGAGTTTATTAAAGTAAAATGAAAAAAAGAAAACAGTACAATAAATTCAGCTAATGGAACATGAGCAGTAACATAAACAAAAAGAAGGTATCACAGAGGTTCAGTGTGTTGGGTCAGAGCGGCCAAAACCATGGCATCAGTACACATGACAATAAAGAGAAAAGGAGATCAAACTTATATAGAATCAGTAACCAATAATATTTCCAGAAGAGTTTATGGCAGTTATGACTTTCAGGTGGCGTACACACGGCCGAGGTTCTCGGCAGAAACCAGCGAGAACCTCGGCCGCGTGTACGCTCTCGGCGAGCATCCCGTCGGGAATGCCGTCGAGCCGAAATAGAGAGCATGTTCTCTATTTGCTCGACGGCCCGTCGGGATGAATGGCTGGTTGCCATTCCCGACGGGCGGGTCGCCGAATCTGACGGCCGGCAGAGAACCTCGATGGGTGGAACGATGTGTTCTGCCTGTCGAGGTTCTCTGCCGTGTGTACGCGGCTTCATAGGTGAGTTTGTATAATGGTAGTACTGCATTATCATGATTAATCTAGTGTAGGTTAGTCATCATGATAACGTAAATTAAACATGTGAAAAATAGGTTATGGTGTTATAGTATGGTGATATTTTATTCATAGATGGAGCTTGGTGGGCTGAATCAGTCATTGACCTCTTATATGTGTTGATTACTCCAATAGCAAGAATCCCCTGCCAATCTACTGTAGTAAGCGAAAGTATGTGGACATTCTATTCCAAAGCCATGGGCATTATAATGGAGTTACACCCAGGGCCGATCCACCCTATAGGCTCACTAAGCAAGCCGCTTAGGGCCCCGCAAAGTTGCGGAGGGCCCCCAAATGACTAGCCCCGCCTGGTGAGAAGTCATTTTCGGCCCCTCACCCTGCTTCTCAACTCGCTGGCTGCATGGGAGAAGAGGTAAAAGGTCAGCACCCCCCACTTCTCACTTTAATGTAAGATTACGACAGCAGAACTCCCCCTCCCCCCGCTTCAATTTTTAATGTGACATGTCGTCACTGTCGGCAGCGCCCCCCGCTTCTCAACTTTAATGTGACATGTAATTTTGCTTAGGGCCCCAGGGAGGCCAGGATCGGCACTGGTTACACCCACCCTCTTGCAGCTATAATAGCCTCTACCTTTCTTGGAAGGCTTTCCACAATTTCTTAAGGCATGCATGTGGGAATTTGTGTCCACTCAGCCAAACGAGGGCCAAAAAGAAACCCTCTTGAAACTGCTGCAAGGTCTGAAGTAGGGATGAGCCGAACACCCCCGCGTTTGGTTTGCACCAGAACCGTCGAACGGACCGAACGTTCGCGCAAACATTTAGAACCCCATTGAAGTCTATGGGACTCGAACGTTTGAATTCAAAAGTGCTAATTTTAAAGCCTAATATGCAAGTCATTGTCGTAAAACGTCTTTGAGAACCCTGGTCTTGCCCAGGGAACATGTATCAATGGAAAAAAGTTTTAAAATCTGTAGTTTTTTCAGGAGCAGGACTCCTGAAGAAATGACCGTTTTTGAAACTTTTTTTCCATTGATACCAGTTCCCTCGGGCAAGACCCGGGTTCTCAAAGACGTTTTCACAGGCAAACTATAGACACCCACCAGGTACAATATTTAAAGGAATTTTTTTTTATTTTTTTATTTTTATTTAACCATCATTAAATCATTAATCATCATTAATGATTAATGATGCTTAAATAAAAAATAAAAAAATGAAAAATTCCTTTAAATATTGTACCTGCTGGGTGTCTATACCTGTGATAACGTATTTAAATAGCACAATCACCTGCCTGCCAGTAAATTATTAGGAAGAAGTGATCAAGCTAAGCTATACAGTGTATAAATATATGTAAAACTCCTGGATGTATATATATCCTCTACACACTGTAAATTTAACTAAACTGACTAGCCTGCCTGCTCTATCTATATATCTAGTAATAAAGACATTGTCTCTCTCTCTCTCTCTACAGGACAACACACTACACGAGGCCGACTTGCAGGCAGCCTTTTATAGTGTGGGGCGTGTGCTAAACCCCCTGAGCCATAATTGGCCAAAGCCACACTGGCTTTGGCCAATTATGGCTCTCCTTTTTTTGCGCGCTGTGATTGGCCAAGCATGCGGGTCATGGTGCATGCTTGGCCAATCATCAGCATGCAATGCCGCAGTGAATTATGGGCCGTGAGGCATCACTCGAATTTGGCGCAAACGACCCGTTTTATTCGAATTTCAACGAACGTACGAACAGACGATGTTCGAGTCCAATATACGCGGCGCTCATCCTTAGTCTGAAGCTTTAAATAAATTGTTAGAACATTTCTTTGTATGAGGTAGCATTAATCATACCCTTCAATGAAAACACTTGAACTCAAAAAATTTGGAGGGGCATCCAATTACCTTGGCCATGTCGTATAAGTTTGATGTCCATAAACTTTGGTCATATAGGGTATAATAACGGGGTGCTGAAGTCTAATGCCGCGTACACACGACCGTTTTTCATGACGTGAAAAATGCAATTTTTTTAATTGGTCATTAAAAACGATCGTGTGTGGGTTCCAGAGCATTTTTCCTGACGTGAAAAAAGGCCTTTACAAATTTAGAACATGCTCTATTTTTTCTCATCGTTTTTCACGTCGTGAAAACCGGTCATGTGTAGGCTTTAACCACGAGGAAAAAAACGCAAATGCTCAGAAGCAAGTTATGAGAAGGGAAATTTGCATAATCAGCCCAAAGGGTGGAGCCAATCGAATGGAACTTCCCCTTTATACTGCCGTTGTACGTGTTGTACGTCACAGCACTTTGCTTGTTCATTTTTTTTTCCACAATCGTGTGTATGCAAGGCAGGCTTGACCAGAATCGAGAAAAACTTTGTTTACCATAATGCATTGAATGCATTTAAAGGGGTTATAAAGGAAAACATTTTTTTCCCTAAATAGCTTCCTTTACCTTAGTGCAGTCCTCCTTCACTTACCTCATCCTTTGATTTTGCTTTTAAATGTCCTCATTTCTTCTGAGAAATCCTCACTTTCTGTTCTTCTGTCTGTAACTACACACCGTAATGCGAGACTTTCTCTCTGGTGTGGAGAAAGCCTCTTGAGGGGGGGTGAGCAGGAGAGTCAGGACGCTCTCTACTTTGCAGATAGAGAAAGGAACTGTGTATTAGTGGGCGTCCTGACATTCCTGCTCGCCCCCTCCCCCCTCAAGAGGCTTTCTCCACACCAGGGAGAAAGCCTTGCATTACAGTGTGTAGTTACAGACAGAAGAACAGGAAGTGAGGATTTTTCAGAAGAAATAAGGACATTTATCAGCAAAATGGAAGGATGAGGTAAGTGAAGGAGAACTGCACTAAGATAAAGGAAGCTATTTAGGGAAAAAAATGTTTCCTTTACAACCCCTTTAAGTAAAAAAAGCCCCACAACCTGTAGCCATAGACTCCTGCTGCTGTCAGTCGAATTCTGTGAGGAGAGAGCGGGGAGCGTGCCCGCATGGGTGCCCCCTCAGCACAGGGCTTGTTGGAAAGGATGAGCAAACAGCGCTGGCAGGGGACTCCAGAAGAGGAGGTAAGGGACCACTCTGTACAATACCATTGTATAGAGCAGGTAACTATAACATCTTTTTTTTTATATATATATATAAAATACATTGGGCCAGATTCAGCAATAGTTACGATGGCGTATCTCGAGATACGCCGCCTAACTTCTAAAATGCGCCGACGTATCTTTTTTCTGTATTCAGAAAACAAGATACGCCGGGTTTGAGCTAAGATACGAGTAGCGTAATTGTATTACGCCGTCGTATCTTAACTGCATATTTGCGCTAGCCGCTAGGGGTGTGTACGCTGATTTACGCCTAGAATATATAAATTAGCGAGATACGCCTATTCACGAACGTACTCCCGCCCGTCGCAGTACAGATACGCCGTTTACGTAAGATGTTTTCAGGCGTAAAGTTATTCCAACAAAAAGATGGTGCAGCCAATGTTAAGTATGGATGTCGGGTCCGTGTCGAATTTTAAAATGTTTATTTGTCATTTGCGTAACTTGTCCGTGAATGGGGCTGGACGTAAATTACGTTCACATCGTTTTTAATGACTCTTTTCGATGTCATATGGAGAATGCGCACTGGGATACGTTCACGGCCAGCGCATTCGCAGTTTAAAAAAAACTTCATTTACGTGGGGTCACACTTCATTTAACTAAAACACGCCCACATGAAAAACATTTGAATTAGGTGGGCTTACTCTGGCCCATTTACGCTACGCCACCGTAACTTAAGGAGCAAGTGCTTTGTGAATACAGCACTTGCCTCTCTAATTTACGGCGGCGTAGCGTATCTGAGATACGCTACGCCAGCACAACTTTACGCCGCACTACGTGAATCTTGCCCATTCACTTTAAAGCTTGTAATAGCACACTGCTCTTTTACCTAGAACTGTTGCTATTGCAAGCAAGGACAGGATTTAATAAATCATGTTTATCAATCATACCATCTAAAGATCATTACTGTATATTAAGCTAAATACATGTGTATTAGTAGAATACTATGTTCTGGAAAAAATACAAATTTAATTTGCTGCAATGTTGTTGCCATGTTGGATTGATTCAGCAATACTGCAACAGTATTATATTTTACTGTTTAAAGTTAATGTAATAAGATCAAAGTTTAAAACACTGGAAATGCTCAGTGATGTTACCTAGATAAGGGGAATGAACTGTGACATGTCTACCAAGCTAATCCAACACACTGATTTGATAAAATATGTCATGAAAACAACAGCACAATCTAGCAAGATAATTCCGCATCTTTTTTGAGTAACCTAAAATCAGAAGAGTTTCAAAGAAAGACGGACCTGTTTTTATTTGTAAAAAGTGACTATAAGGCGGCGTACACACGACCGAGGTTCTCGCCTGAAACCAGCGAGAACCTCTCTGGAAGCTGCATTCCAGCGAGGACCTCGGCCGTGTGTACGCTCCTGGCTCGCCCCGCCCGTCGGGAATCCCGTCGAGCGAATAGAGAGCAGGCTCTCTATTTGCTCGACGGCCCGCCTGGATGAATGGCTGGTTGCCATTCGCGACGGGCGGGTCGCCGAATCTGACGGCCGGCAGAGAACCTCGACGGGCGGAACGATGTGTTCTGCCCGTCGAGGTTCTCTGCCGTGTGTACGTGGCTTCAAGCCTGAGATTAAAGCAGTCTGCTAGTTAAACTGAAGGTTTATCCTATCCCTTCTCAAATCTCTTGATCAGTGGTCTTCAAACTGCGGCCCTGGGGTGGATATGGATCTTTGCTTGCTTTTATTCGGCCCTTGGGGCATCATCTCTCCCACTGACACAAACAATGGGACACTATTCAACCCACTGGCACCATCTAAAGGGGAAAAATCCTTGAATTGACACCAACGATAGGGGACTATTCCTCCCACTGACACCAACAATAGGACACTATTTCTCCCACTGGCACCATCTAAAGGGTGCAATCCCTTCCATTGACACCAACAATGGGGCACTATTCCTCCCACTGACAGCAATGATGGGGCACTATTCTTCCCACTGACACCAACGATGGGACACTATTCCTCCCACTGACACAAATGACGGGGCACTATTCCGCCCACTGACACAAATTATGGGGTCATATTTCCTCCCACTGACACCAATAATGGGGCACTATTCCTTCCACTGGCACCATCTGAAGGGCACAATCCCTTCCATTGACACTAACGATGGGGCACTATTCCTCCTACTGACAGCAACAATGGGGCACTTTTCTTCCCACTGACACCAATGATGGGGCACTATTCTTCCCACTGATACCAATGATGGGGCACAATTCCTTCCATTAACACCAAAGATGGGGCACTATTCCTTTAATTGACACCAATGATGGGGCACTATTTCTCCCACTGACAACAATGATGGGGAATTGTTATAGACACCTGGACATTTTTCACTCCTACTGGCCATAATCGGCCCCCCTAAAGTCCGAAGGACAGTAAACTGGCCCTTTGTTTAGAAAGTTTGGAGACCCCTGCTCTTGATAAATAGAAAATACAGGCGCTGGTTGCATTTTGTACTGAATACTTGTGGAAAGTCAAACCTTCCTAAGATGTTTAGCAGCAATGACACCATAATGATCTTGGCACATACTTTAAAAATCATTGTTGGTCAGTGTGTGAGCCTTCAAAATTCTAGGGACTCATGGATAAAGTCAAGGCTTCACATAACAACACATGGATGCTTGGTGTGTAATTCATAGTATTTCCTTACAGCTTTATATGTTTACTAACATGTATTTTGTGCAATGTAAAAACAACATGCTTGTTATTGCACTTTATTTTAAGGGTTAACATGTACTGCATAAAGGCAGCTTATTAATTTTACTGGGGATCATAACGCACACCACAACACACAAGAATGTGTATGCACTATGTTTTGTATTGCTTTGTGGTGATGCACATTCATTGGCAAGATGTATTGACAATGACACATAACACATGTATACATCGTCGTAACATGTACATTACTGCAGTGCAACAGTGTAAACCAAGCTGTTTCTATTGGCAAGGTGCATTAGGATCCCACTGAGAGGCTAACAGAGGAAGAAGAGGAAATATACTGAGACAAAGCCAGTATAGGAACAGGTTCAGGGAAACAAAAATAGGTTCTACACACTTGGGTCTGGGCATTTGGGTCCAGTGCCCACAGTACAATATGATACCAACAAACCTGCACAGACAGGACAGCAACAACAAACACCCAGGCAACAGGTTGCTGTGTTGCATGCAAGGAAGAAGTCATGCTTCCATTATATCATCTTTAAAAGGCTGAACATAAACTACAGCCCCACCATAAAGACTGTCCTGCACTGACATGTTCCCGCCTGTACTGGTTCCAGCCCTAAAACAGGACTGTTTGAGGGGCAAAACATATCAGCAGAGGGCAGCCTTTATGGTGGAACTGATGTGCTCCCAGTGATTTTGTTCAGCTTGTGCAGCAAAGCGTCCCAGAAGCACCCTGAAAGGATTTGACTTCCTTCTGGTCTGAAGCTTGTCTACACAAATCCTAATACCAACAGGGAAAGTACTGCATGCTAACATAGCTAGAAACAGAAAACATCTATTCATATATCAGTGTGATTTGCCCCACATGCAGAATAAGCTGGTAGTACTTGTCTGTATTATTGTAGGCAATGGTCCAATTTAGAGATCTGTAAATACATTTTGGGGCCTTTTATTTTTCATTATAGAACATGGACAGTAAAATGAATTTGAATTTGGTGCTCTAGGGGAGTGGTGGTAAACTCAAATTGCAGATTAGTCTATTAGCATTCTTCACACAGGTTACTAATTGGCAGTGTTGCCAACCATCAGTATTTTTACTGGCAGCCAGTAAAAAATGTGCACTTTTCTTCTGCCAGTAAATGCCAGTAAGAGGAAAAGGTTGCCAGTAAAAGATATGCCTGCGACACTCGGCTCAGAACTGCGCATGCACAGTTCTGGTCCGCAGGCGGCCAACACCGTCCAAGTGCCTTCTACAGTGTGTTCAGTCAGTGCCGGCAGGGGACGGGACTGGTGGAGGTGGTGCCAGAGAGTGTCGTGTGATGTCATGGTGCAAGTGGAGTGGCAGGAGCCTTGTGTGTGGATCTGAGGGACGGAAGCAAAGCAAACCAGGAGCAGGACTGCCAATGCTGTTTGGAGTGGAGGGACTATATGGTGTGGAGAGAGAACGTCACTGTGACTCCGGAGTGGACGTGTTGTGTTGGGGATCTTCATGTTTGTGTGCTGCCCGTTCTAATTTCTTGCCCTCCTAAGTCCTGTCCCTGAGCTACCTACTTACTATATAAAAAAAAAAAGAATATGTATAACTGCATATTGTACTTATTTGTAGCCTAATTACTGAAATTTGTACTTAAAACTGTAATTTTGTAACTTTTGGAAATGCCAGTAAAAACTTGGCTGTGCCAGTCAATTTTGGATGTTGTGTCAGTAAATTTCAATCTGGTAGGTTGTCAACACTGCTGATTGGTACTGATTTGCCCCTTTCTGGCATTATGTACAGTATTGATAGTTTGTAGGCCTTGAGGACCATTGGTCGCCTCTTGTCCAACCTTGAAGGCATATATGGCTTTAAATTTATTTTCTACTTTAAGTGTAGTTAAAAAAAACTACAGAAAAAATACAGTTAATATTGGTAGCTATAAGTGGAGTCTGGTGGGTGGCATCATCTAGACTTCTTACATTGTTTTTTGGGGAACTCCAGAAGCACAATCTTATGCCACTATTTTTACCTTCTTTGGAATTTTGGATAGCATTCCCTAATTTGAGGTGTTCCCCTTCTCCTGTTGCATGTCCATATTATATATAATTACAACAAGGCAAGGCAAGTGGGAGCCCCTTCTCAAACAGTAGCATTCGTGCATGACTGGCTAACTTCCCAAGAGAAGAAAAAAAAAGGTTGGGTGGCTTGGCTGAACAGCATCTACAAACACTGAAGTTATAGTTGGGCTAAAAAGGTCCATAAATGTCACTATGTTTGGTTTTCAGAACAGCAAATTAAGAAAATTATTTTAATCTGACTTTAGAAATATTTGGACACGCAGAGTGCAGCCATGCGGCCCTCCCCGTTGGACATGTGACTCAACATGAAGACCTCCCTAGCCAACACCCCGCCCCCTCGCCACAACCACTGAGAGGGTATTGAATATTGAATATTGCTTTTAGCGGCTGCCGCTCCCCTCTTAACCGCTTCCCCTACCTCACCCCTGCCCCTCCCCCCACCCGGACGGCGCGGTGACGTGGCGGTGACGTTGACGCCGTCGCGTCACCGCCACGTCACCGCACCAGGAAGTAAAACACTTCCGCGCATGCGCCGAATCCATTCGGCAGCGGCGCGGCGGCGGTGGGGGACGACATGTCTGCTGGTTAGTGTACTAACCAGCAGACATGTCGGGCGGACAGATCCCCACCGGATAGATTTCAAAGCTTGCTTTGAAATCTGTCGGGTGGACAAATCTGTCCGCTAGCCCATACACACGAGCGGAGATGTCTGCTGAAACGGTCCATCGGACCGTTTTCATCGGACATATCCCCTCGTGTGTACGCGGCCTTAGACTTTGATGTCTGTATTCTTCCTCTATTCTTACTATGTTTGCTACTGTTTATGTAAACATCACTGTGAAGCGGCTGCGACCGCAATTCCTGCCCAAAATACTTGACTTATTGTATCAATGTAGTGCTTGTTATGTTTATATTATCTTCAATAAACTCTTGAAACAAAAGAAATATTTGGAATTATTTAGAAATGAATAAAATGAAAATAAAGGTACTGCCATAGTAGTCAACTCCAAAAAGGAAAACACATTTCTAACCAAGGCTTTGATCTCAAGTATGTCTGTTTTACAGTGAACTGAAAATAAGAGCAAGCACATCTGCCAAAATACAAAAACCTGCACAGGTATGCCTAAAGGTAATTCAATTATTAAGTGAGGCTTACAATATGTTTATTTTATTTATTTATTTTGCACTTTTTTCAGTTGTCCGATCACAGTAGCACCCATATAAAGCTCTGATTATGCAGATTATTGTGTATAAACATATTGGAGAAAAAAGTGCAGGAGTCAGTGCAATCAGTATGATCTTCACTGACAGACTTTTAAGTGGATGTTGTCAGAGCTAAGCTGTTGGTTGAACTGTTGCTCTTGTTAATGTAACATATCCTAAGTTAATTTAAAGACTGAAAAAGAATCTCTCTAATGCTGTGTATTTGGGAATTGTGAAACGACAACCTGTAATGACTTTCAGATGTTTTAGTGCTACTAAAATGTCATTTCAGAGGTTTGAATGTGGGCTTCCTCTGCACATCAGACATCACAATCATTTTTCTCAGGATAAAAGAAGAAAGTGCTGATTTTGTGGCGAAGGCCAAAACCAGCATCAAAGACCATGAAAATGATAACCAGAATGGGGAAATAAGCTGCAGACATGGCATGTGATGTTTAAAGTGTCCATCTGGTCAGATCAGCTCCCACTAAAGCTTATAAAGTTTGACTGTGTTTTATATGCTCTATTCAATACTAGAAGACAATTGATTTAGATTACTTTTACAAGTTTTTCCAAACATATTTGATTTGAAAAGAACTAAGTATACTTTGGCAAGCATTATTTTCCATTCTTATTTTTTCAAAGAAATAAATGTTCACCTTTATTTTAGCAAGTAGTTATACATGACTCAAGTTGTATTTGCCATTTTGATAAATTAGGTCTACACTACTGAGAAAAATATAATTTTATGTTTTTTCCATATACAATTGTAATTACAGAATATACAGTTTTTACTCTCTGTGTCTCCATTGATGCAAGTAAAAAATTGTGAAATTAAATATTCCCAACAAAAGAGGATACCAAGCTTTTACAGCTATCACCACTGCAAGTGTCACCATTGGGAAATTTGCTCTATATGTTAGTGACAAATGTACAATTCTTTTATTTCCTCTTACTTTCTGCTCTGCAGGCGGATTGTTGGTTAATGGAAATACTGGTAGTAATACCATCCTAACATCGGTTCTAAGTCTATTTTTTGGCTGGTGTTACACTTTAAAAGTTTGGCTTGGTGTTTCTTCCTTTCAGTAATGTAAAAACAGCAGTGCCACAGGCTTCTCTACGTTCATTAATTATCATATAAAATAAAAGTGTGACTGGTGGTCACCTGCAGAGCAGGTATATACTGCATACTATACTGTAAGCTAGTAAGCAACAGTCCAGAAGATGGGTAATGTGTATGCCCAACAGTGCTGGGAAAAGGTCATCTAGAGCCCAGGGCGAACATTTCAAATTGCGACCCCTACCCCCCCCCCCCCCAAGATGTATTAGCATTATGTGTCAGCAAAAATATATCCCCCAAATGAATCAACCACTAATCTGCATGCTTACCTCCCAAACATAAATCCCCCCTCCTCCCAATAAAAATCTATCCCCTTCTGAAATGCCCCTCTAAGCACAACCCCCCCCCCCCTAGCTCATATTCTCTCATTCCCTATATGCCCCATCATAAATCCCCACCCCCGAAAATAATTCCCCCATCTTAGTACAAATCCTATACCCCTCAAGTTTCCCCTCTGATCACAAATTCTCTTCCCCCACTCCAATCCCCCCCCCCCTCCATAATACCCATCCTATTACAAATTCCCCCAATCATCCCTTCTAGCACAAATCCCCCCCAAAAATCCCCCTCCTAGCACTAATCTTCTTCCCCCCCATCACCCCTCCCAACACAAATCCACCCGAATCACTACTCTTAGCACACCTACTCAAAATTTCCACTTCTTGAACAATTCTTATGTCCTGCCTCCCTCCAAATTCCCCCCCCCCCCCAAAAAAAAAATTCCCTCCCTCCAATCCCCTTTTGGTGCCCCCCCTCACATGACAACACAGGGCAGCCTCCCCTCCTGCCCACCCCTTGTCCCGGCCCTGATGCCCAATGAGGGTCCTACCACCCTAAAGCACATTGTCTGTGTTTAGTGCCATGCACCCATCATTGTGTACCTGTCAAACTCAGCTGTGAGGGTAACTCCATACAACTGCTATGTCTCCATTCACTTATATGGGCTGCCTGCACACAGCTCAGCGCTACTGCGAAAAGGTAAATAAATTAGGGCTGTTACTGATCAAATTTTTTGTGTTCGATTGATCGTTTTTTTCTTAATCGATTAATTTCGATTAATTATAATGCACACACAGATCCAACTACTTTTAGCTGATCTCCTTGCAGGCTGATTCCCAGTGCAGCTACCAACCACTGGAAAAATGGATTAGCAGGATGCAAAATAGGAATAGCATTAAAACTTTTATAGTCTTCAAGTAAGTAACAAAATAAATATTGCACTGGAGATAAAATCGATGTAGCTACATAAACTGTACAAATGGTGAGAGTAATACCAAACGGTACCAAAAGCAGTCATAAAAACATTTAGCCAAGTATGATACTGGTATAAAAATGTGTACAACAATACCACTGCTGAATCCAGATGAGGAGAGGTTAACATCAGTCTGTCGACATGTAGATGTCCTGCGAAGGGAACTATTACAACTCCCAGCGGATGGCTGTAGAATCCAAGGTTGATAGAGGTAAGTGTAACAGCCCTTGCGTGTGGCAGATAGTAAGGTCCCGCCGGCATGCAGATATAAAGGCACAGCAAAGGAGCCCTTCAGATGGACACGGCAAGCTCTGCCTGTGTCCGTGATGTTACTGAATCTCCAAGGGAACTCCCTGAGGGCCCAGAAGCTGGCGGAGAGGTGAGTACCAATCAAAAGAATTGTAATCAATCAAAAAGATTTTGATCGATCAAAAAAATTAAAGATTAATCGATTAATTAAAAGTTAATTTGCACAGCCCTAAAATAAATGGCTCGTCACACTGTATTGGGCTGAGTGTCCATGTAAATTAAAGAGAAAGTAAACCCTGATGGGTTTTACTTCCTTCCTTTGCCCCTGAAAACTAAAAGCATAATGTGCTAGTATGCATCCCCAAAGACACACTCCTAAACTTTGTGGACAGCCTTCTAAGAAGAGTTGAAACTGTTATAGCTGCAAAGGTTGGACCAACTCAATATTGAATCCTACGGACTAAGACTGGGATGCCATTAAAGTTCAGAAGTCACAATACTTTTGGTAACTTAGTGTATGTACAGTATATTGAGACGCAGGGTTTATATACTGAAAGCAAATAATCTGTTAGGTTTACAAGGTAATTTTCATGTTAGAAGGGGGGAAGCTGACTTTTATTATACAATCATGTGATCTTTTTATTTCTTTTTTTTTTTTGCATCCTTTGCAAAAAAAAATTTCACTAAGCTCACTAAGCTAAATGAAAAATTCCCTGGAAAAGTGATCAACCTATTTGTCAATAAATGTTATATATACTTAAGTATTCATCCCTATTGATTAAACTAGTGGAAGATTTAAAAAAATGGGCAAGACACTACTTGACATGGTTTGGAAGAGTGAGTGCAATTAAAATGTGTATACTACCCAGAATTATCTATATATTACATACAGTCCCAATTAAAGTACCAGAGACGTTTTTTAAGCAGATACGGAAGGCATTCGTTGCCTTTGTGTGGAACGATAAACGACCAAGGATAGCCTATGATATCCTACGAAGAAGTAAGGTAGACGGAGGAATGGGGCTCCCAGATATATCGGTATATTACAAGGCAATGGCGCTGGTTCGAATTTTGAACTGGTGCCACGACTCCGGGAAAAAAAGGTGGACCCTATTAGAAAAAACAATAGCGGGAAGGAACCTGGAAGGGGCCCCCTGGATCCCGAGAGTCTCGAGAGGACTCTCGAAGTGGACATCCCCCTTGACATTGAACACCTTGTCAATATGGGATGAGCTGAATAAAATGGGAGATTACTCACCAGGAGTGTCCCCCTTGGTACCACTGGAGGGATTCCCATGGTTCCCTCCGGGGGAACAGGGGGAATTCATGGGACCAGGGAATCGGGGGGGGGGGATGTCACTTGTGGCAGGCTCGCTCCACAGGGAACACTAATAACCTACCCGGAATTCGCTATAGCTTTAGGGAATATACCATCAGCAAGATGGAGATATCATCAATTGACTAGATTCTTTAATAAGATGAAACCCACCCTGAGACCACTAAGTGCTTTTACAAAGTTCGAGGAACAGTGTACGCATCAGGGGGAAGCGAAGCACCTGCTGTCTCGGATGTATACGTTGATGCAAGGAGCTCAAACAAATAAAATACCATATTTCATTAGGGAATGGGAAGGAGAGTTAAATATAAGGCTATCAGACGAACAAATTAAAAAATGATTAAATTAATTTACTCCACATCTATAAGCTCGCATATCCAGGAAATGGCCTATAAATTTATGACAAGGTGGTATAGGACTCCAGTAAGGTTAAACCAGATGTATCCAGCGGCAGATGCTCGGTGCTGGAGAGGATGTGAGCAAAGGGGTACATACCTACACCTATGGTGGGAATGCCCAAAAATTAAAATATTTTGGGAAGCAATTGCACCGTGGACCGAGAGACTGACCCCAATCCCTATAGAGTTCACGCCCCTATGTTTCCTACTTCATGGAACATCTGGCCCTATCAAAACATACAGGAACAGTGTAGCGCCACATTTGTTAAATGCTGCAAAATTGTTAATTCCCAGATTTTGGAAACAAAGCACGTGCCCAACATTAGCAGATTGGAAAAGGGAAGTAAACCAGATAATGGAGGCTGAAAGGTGGATACAAGCAGTGAAAGATAAAAAAGGGGAGTTTGAGATAACATGGGCAGGCTGGTCGCAACATGAACCTGAAATGGGTGTGGAATAAGAGAAACTAAGTGAGATGAAAAGGGACACAACAGATGTATGACACACAGAGGATAATGGTATAAAGATCAAATAAAAAATAAAGAATCAGATTAAAAGTACTGACCAGAGAAGAGATATTAAAAAATGTGGTTATATAAAATCTCTTTTTTTTTTTTTTTTATCTCTCTCCTACGTTCGCTCCCCTCCTTTCCCCCCTCCCATACTGACCCTAACAGGAGGTCCCTGTCCCGCTTTTTTTTTTTTTTCCTTTTACACAATGCCACTTTTGGGGGTTGGGGGGACAAGGAGGAGTAAAACTCAAATATAAGAAGTAGCTTAATAGGAGCACGAGTGAGAATGGAAGTTGAAGACACAATTATTGTAACACAATTTATTTAATATTTATTTAGACACACATCTGCACTTTGGTCCTTGGGCCTCTTAAGAGAATCTGATAGGAGTAAACAAGCTGAAGAGAAACATGTTATTTTTAACACTCATAGATATAATTTAACACTACGGTCACAAGGCCCCTTGCAAGGGGAGGGTAAGGGTCAATATATCCAATTAGGTAAGAACTAAACAGACACAAAGGGGTTTTCCCTTCTTTTTTTTTTTTCTTTTTTTTTTGTTAAGCTCAGTAAGTCAAGAGAGTACAGGGTTAGAATAGCTACACCTCAGTGGAAAGGAGACAGAGGAGAAGGGGAGGATGGGAAATAGGGGGAGTGAAAAAGAGGAGAGAGAATTATACAATATTATTTTTATTTATTTTTTTCTCTCGTTGTGTTGACGGGGGGGGGGGGGCTAGAATGACCAGTAGGCACCCACGGAAATTGCAATAGTGGATTAATTTGCTTTTAACAAGACCAATGTAAAGGTGTATTTAATAAAAGATAAGAATGTAAAAAAAAACTATTTGTCTTTAATAAATTGACCCCATACTGTTTTGCACTCCTATAGCAGATTTGGCTGCACCTTCCTTGTTTATTTGGGGGATTGCTTTTCATGTAAGGTGGAATGGGTTTGAAGTGGTATTAAATCCAAAAACAAATCATTTATTTTCACCAGGGCATCCAGCCAGTAAATCTATTGCTTTTTAACGTATTACATCAGACCAGGCTGTCCTGACAAAGTTACATTTAGAGGGTTGAGTCCATCCATTTACCACTGACAGGGGTGCTTACAATTATTTATTTTTCATTTATGTAGAACCTATTACTGGACATGACTTAAGCCTCGTACACACGATCGGACTTCAAACAAACTTTTCCTTGGATTTTTGTCCGAAGGGAGTTGGCCGGCCACACCCATAGCATACACACGCTCGGACTTTTCTGCAAACTTTCCTAAAACTTTCCCAACATCACATGGTTTTTCTGCTCTTTACCGCCACCCTTTGGTCAACTTTTGCTATTGTTGGTTGATTTTAACGTTCTGAGCATGCGTATTTGTACTTTATACAAAAGTCTGATGGCTTGCTGTACACACAGTCGGACTAGGCACCATCTGACTTTTGTTTGCCGAAAAGTTTGTCCGTTTGCAGAGCAAACTTTTGTCTGATGAAAACCGAAAAAGTTTGTCCGATGGAGAGTACACACGGTTCGATTTTTTTGCAAACTTGCTCATTTTGAAGTTTGTTGGCAAAAAGTCTGACCGTGTGTACGGGCCTTAACAAATGGTGGCTGAGCTCCAGCTTTTGAGTTTATTTTCGCTTTAATATTCAGTAAAAGTGTTTAAAGCCTACACACATACTACTCACTAGAATATGTTGGGTTCTTTTTTTCAGTATATACACTGAATTGTATTTTTTATTTTTATTTTTATTAAAGCTGGCTGTTCTGGGTCCCATTAATATTGTGTTTTGTTATTGTTTTTACAAATCGCACTTGTCTTCACCTCACTTCAGCTGTCTACAGTATAATAAATACACTATATTTCTGTTTGTTTTATTAAAAACTAGCTGGTTTGTGTCCTATTGACAAAGTGACCTATTAAAAGAGACAGTGCACATCCTTAGTATGTGGAGTGCAGTGTGTTTTTCTGAGAATAAATTATACTGTAATGTTGATTTTTCAAAACTACAAATGGTTGGTGGTGGTCCTATTTAAATTTGGCCTTGAGTATAAACACAATAAATTTGAGAACACTATACTCAGTACAATATTTGGGGTGTTTTTTCTGAGTATTCTGTCATATTGATTACCACAACCTTGGTGTTACCAAATAGCTGTTGGGGGGTTCTAATCAAACTGGGGCTTGAGTGCAAACCTAGGAACATACTTTTCTAGGATTAAATTATACAGTAAAGTTGATTTTTCCATTTCAATATGAAGGTTCATGGTCCCATCAAAATTGGGGCTTTAGTGCCAATAAATAATTTTGGGAACTTACTCACTACAATATTTGAGTTATTTTTGGAATAAATAAATGAATATAGATTCTACAGTTACAAATGGCTAATTCTATTCGAATAAGGGCTTGAGTGCAAATAAATTAAATCTGGGTATGTACTCATTACAATTAGGCATGGGCCGAAAAAGTTCTAGCGAACATGCAAACCCTTAGAGTGAAACAATACAAATGAAATATTCCTTTAAATATCATGCCTGGGGTTCCCTTAGCCTGTGTGTAAAGTGGAGCATCTGTGAGATGTGTAGAACAGTGCCACAGCGACAATGACTTTTCTAAAGGAAAAAATTTCATTTAAACTTGCTCGCGGCTGTAATGTATTGCCGGCTCCCGGCAATGTAGATGAAAAATCTATGAAAAAAAATGGGGGGCCTAGAGTCCCCCCCAAAATCCATACCAGACACTTAACAAAGCATGCAGCCTGGAGGTCAGGATAGGGGGGATGAGCAAGCGCCCCCCCTCCTGAACCATAGCAGGTCACATGCCCTCAACATGGGGGTTGGGTGCTTTGGGGCAGGGGGGGCTCTGCATCCCCCCCACCCCAAAACACCGTGGGCAAGATCCACAAACAATTACGGCGGCGTATATCCAGATACCGCCGTAATTTCAAATCTGCGCCGGCGTATCTTTGTTTTGTATCCACAAAACAAGATACGCCGGTTTCTTGCGTAGATTGCAGTCCTATTTAAGTTTAATATTTACGCTGGAAGCTAGGGGTGCTTCCATAAATTGTCTGCGCCGAATATGCAAATGAGGTAGATACGCTGATCCACGAACCTACGTACGGCTGATGCAGTGTTTTTACGTTGTTTGCGTAAGCGTAGGTCCGGCGTAAAGTTACCCCTGCTTTATAGAGGCGTACGTAATGTTAAGTATGGACGTCGGGCCAGCGGCGAATTTTCCGTCGTTCACATCGTTTGCGTAAACCGTTCGCGAATAGGGATTTGCGTAAGTTACGTTCACGTCGTTTTCATTGATGTTTTGCGATGTGATTTCGCGCATGCGCACTGGGATATCTCCACGGAGGGCGCATGCGCTGTTCAAAAAAAGCGTCATTTACGTGGGGTCATGTTGATTTACATGAAATCACGCCCACATCTAACTAATTTGAATTGCGGGGCCTTACGCCGCAACAATTACACTACGCCGCCGTAAGTTACAGCGGAAATTCTTTGAGGACATGGATACGCCGCTGTAACTTACAGCGGCGTAGTGTAACTCCGTTAAGCTACGCCAGCGGGACATGTTTGTTGATCTCGCCCCTTGTTTCCATGTTGATAGGGACAAGGGCCTCTTCTTAACAACCTTAGGCTGGGGTTGTCGGGGTCTGCGGCTGGGGGGCTTATCGGAATCTGGAAGCCCCCTTTAACAAGGGGGCCCCCAGATCTTGGCTCCCCCCCTATGTGAATGGGTATCGGGTACATTGTACCCCTACCCATGCACCAAAAAAAGTGTTAAAAAGTAAAAACCACAAAAAAAAGTGTCACACTTTGTACTGTAAATCTATAGTCAATCACATTGCCCGACGGACCCGAAAAATAGAAAAAAACAAACAGAAATCTGCCTCCATGGGAGGCCTCCTGGCGACTGCTGTCTTTTCGCTATGAAGGTGCTTTGGGGGGCACCACAAAGCCCCCCCCTTGAGGGCAAGCGGCCTGGTATCGTTCAGGAGGAGGGCGCTCCTTCGTCCCCTCCCTTTCCTGGCCTGCCAGGCTGCATGCTCTGATATGGGTCTGCTATGGATTTTGGGGGGGAACCAATTTTTTTATTTTAGCATTGAGTTCCTCTTAAAATCCATGCCAGACCCCTCCAAGCAATTGTATTATATATACTACACGGACTGCACTATATACTCTGAACTGTATTATATAAACTACACTAACTGCACTAAATACTCTGAACTGTAATATATAAATATATATATATGTAGAGCCCCCCCCCATTTGGTGGGGCGCTACGCTAAAGTTAGTGGGGAATGGGAGAGTTAAGGTTGCTCCCACTCACAAATTGGTTAAGTTTAGGCTGCTGTCAGTTTAGAACTGCTTTCTAGGTCAGTCTGCATGCTAGGGGAGGTGTTTTACCCCTGGGTGACAGTTGGTGCTAGAAGGGGTTCTGACAGACCCACTTTCTCCCAGCAGCCAATCAGAGGAGGATTTTCCCTCTGGACATGCTGGCGGGAGAGTATATCTGTGGCGGAAGCCTGAGAGAAGCGTGTGACGTTCTATGCGGGGCCTGCGTTCCAGGTGCGGCATCCATGGGCCCCGTCATCGAGGTATGCCTGGCCGAAGCTACGCACCAAGCGGAGCTTCACCCTGACATCGAAAGGGGCCCCATCGTCTTGCTGGGTCCCAGATCCTAAGCTGGGAGCTGTACGGTGGGGGATTGGCTGTGGAGACCCAAAGGCAGAGGTTGTTCGCGAGACCTAGGCAAACCACTAGGGATCCGGTCAACACTACATGACAGGTACACTTCAACTGTCCTCTGATGACTCTAGAGAGTGACTTACTGGGAGGATCCATTAGTTCTACCCCTTTGAAAAGTATGAAAATTCCTCAGGCCTGTGGCAGAGGCCCTAATTCCTCCCAGTGACTATTGCAAGTGACCTTTCGGCTGCCAGGCCCAAGGTAAAAGCCTGTCCGGGGCACTTCACCCACTCCAACGGGAGTGGCGATGATTAAGTGTGACTGTACTGAGAGCAAGCTGCTCTTTATATTATCGAAGGCCTGATACTGCAGTTTTCTTCCACTCATCAAACTTTTTTTATAGTGTGCCATGTTGATGTTGGCCATGTTGGGCCTTGGAATAAAACTTTGAAAACGCACTCTGATGTCTGGACACTCACTTTATTCACTTTCCACAAGTATTCACCCCTAGACAAGTATAATTGGTAACTTAATACGCCGACCCCAAAATCAACCAGCGGCTCCTTCGGGGGTGAGCGCTACACACATATATATATATATATATATATATATATATATATAAACAAACTGTATTTATATATACACTTCACTAACTGACTGCACACTACACTACCTGCCCAATCTCCATTCATTCACTATATACAGTCGCCGTGTAAGTAGCAGCCTTATATAGTGTGGGGCGTGGACTTAGCCCCTGAGCCATGATTGCTCTCATCATGGCTCTCACAGCACATCGCACTGTGATTGGCCAAATGCAGGTCAGGTGCGTGTTTTGGCCAATCAGCAGCCATCAATGCACTGCAACCTCGCAGTGTATTATGGGGCACTCCGCGACGGGCAAACTTGCAGCGAGCACCTCATAAGTTTGTTTGTTTTACGAACATATGGGGCGAACACCCAACCCAACTTACATTCAACTCGAACATCGGGGCTATACCTAATTACAATTTTTTTTCCACATTTTCCAAACACTTCTGGAAAAAAATGAACCAGTCAAAAGGCTCATCATGCCTCATAGATTATATGTTGGGATGTTAGCTTTCCACAATGGGGTCACTTTGTGGGCGTTTCCATTGTCCTGGTGCTACAGGGCCTTCAAAAGTGTAATAGGTGGTTGAGAGATTAGATGTGTAATTTATGCTCCTAGAACGCCTGAAGTTGCTGCTTCGGTGTTGGGCCTCTGTATGCAGCCAGGTTGTGTAAAAGTCTCACACATGTGGTATCGCCATACTCAGGAGAAGCAGCAGAACATATTTTTTGGGGTGTCATTTTTGCTATGTACATGCCATGTAAGAGAAGTGACCTGTTATAATGACAATTTGGTGTAAAAAAAAATTAAATAAAAAAATCTTCATTTTCAAAGAATTGTGGGAAAAAATGACAACTTAAAAAAACAAACTATGCCTCTTACTAACTACCTTGGAATGTCTACTTTCCAAAAAGGGGTAATTTGAGGGGTATTTGTACTTGTTGATCAATTTTCAGTAATTGGCACCATAGATTGTAGACCCTATAACTTTCCTCCAGACAAAATAATATCCCCTAATTTGGGTTATTTTTACCAAAGATATGTAGCAGTATACATTTTTGGCCAAATTTATGAAGAAAAATTACTTATTTGCAAAAAAAAATCATTTATAGTGAAGAAAAAAAATTGCAGAGGTGATCAAATACCACCAAAAGAAAAAAAGGTCGTAAATTTCATATGGGTACAGTGTGTTGCATGACTGAGTAATTGTCATTCCAAATGTGAGAGCACCGAAAGCTGAAAATTGGTCTGGTTATTTAGGCGGTTTAAGTTCCCTTGTCAGGTTAAACCCCTTGTCAGACCCACCTCCCTATTGCTTCAGGACACAGACATGCAGCAGATGCAGATAAAAAATCTGGGGTGGGGTGGAAGATTGCAGGGAAGAAGCAAGGAAAAAGCAGGGGGAGTGTGGGTAGGGCCGGTCTGAGATTTAGGCAGAAAAGGTGGCTACCTTGGAGGGAATGCAAAAAGTACAGGACCTTTAACCTATGCTTCTGAACTAGCGTACAGCTCATTAATGGGGATGTGCACCTGAGCTCAGGCCTTTTGCTGTCAATTAGTGTTATTAAACCACTCTCCAACCAGCTCATGCACATTTACTCTGGCGGGCTGGCAGCGCTGTGTGAATTGCAGTACCTGTACGGCTCGTGCAGACACAGTTGCGGGCGTACCCTGCCACCGGCGCGCTCTTGTTTCTGCTGCACGCTGTGGGAGCGTGCCCGCAGGTCAGGCGGACTCGATGTCTGCCAGTGACCCACAATGGCCAGGTACTGAGACAGAATGGGGATCTGAATTTTGGTTTGTGAATTTTTACGACACATTTTGTGGAGCTTGTTGCATACTTTTTGTATGCAGTAAAATGTGCATTTGCTTCCATGTTTGGGGTGCCGTTAAAAATTATTAGCACCAAAAGCAAGTCTAGTTTTTTTTAGGCATATAAAGGTGGCCATACACTACACAATGGGGTTGATTTACTAAAACTGGAGAGTACAAATTCTGGTGAAGCTCTGCAAAGAAATCAATTAGCTTCAAACTTCAACATGTTCAATTAAGCTTTGACAAAAATACCTGAATGCTGTTTGGTTTCTATGCAGAGCTGGATCTCATTTGGTTTTTATCAAACTATATAATAGGAGGACACACCTATCTTTCCAATTATTCTGTATCCAATCAGGCAAGCCCTTGCACTACATAACTGATGTTAGATCTAATGGAGATTGTACAATCAGATTGTATAGTGAGCTTTACAGACTTCCAGAGACACGCTTCTACTGTCTGCAAGATTTCAGCTCTGCTCCATATAGCCTGTTAAGTGATTGCTCCTGCACACTTTGCCAAATGAATCATCACTGAAGGTAAGTTATAAAACAATCATTCAATCAGAGGTGGGTAGCAGAAATATCCTGGAGGGGGAGGGCAGGTGCAGGGTGTGTGTTAATGAGATCAGCTGCTGAAAGATTTCTTTCTAACAGTTTTCACATCCCGAAAGACAAATACAAGGAAGTAATAGAGTATTTTTCTATAGTAGACACGGATGGCTGAGGTTATGCCTGCTGTATAAATGTACGAATGTCACGTCTACCCCAACGCAGGTGGTCAGACACTGTAGCTGGCTACTGTGCACTTTACCTATAGCAGCCCCCTTTTCCTTAAGACAAGCAGGCCTACCAGGAATTGGTTGCCCCCAGGACTTTATACACAATGCTATAGTGCCTGGCCACCACGCCTGGGCAGACGTGAACTGACCAAAGCAAACAGGTACTTGCAGTTTTAACAGATAGCGTGGTTCAAAGACAGTTCAGGTAAAGGCAGGCTGAGTTTAGGGGATAATCCAGTATCCGTTCCAGGGTAAAAGGCAGGCTGAGTTCAGGGGATAATCCAGTTCAATCTGCGCCATACACAGGGGGTCCAACAGCAAGCAAGGCAGACTAACAGGAGGCTTGGTTTAGAATAATACAGGTAAGTATATAGTCAGATGACTGAGCAGATTAATCACCTAACAGGTGAACACAGACAAGGAGGAAAAGCAACAGCCAACCCCCGGGTACTGGAATAAGGAACAGGGGCACTAAGTGATCATGAATATCGAGAAAGCTTTTCCTTTTCTGCAAATAGGTACATTAATATATAATAACATAGTATATTGGTACATAAATAAGATGGAAAATAGGTAACAAATGTTAACTTTAAGAAGAAACATATTAGAATATTGAAAGAAGGAAATGTCTGTTGTCCCTTGTGACGTTTTGCTACCTATAGATCGATAGGGATAGATAGATAGATAGATAGATAGATAGATAGATAGATAGATAGATAGATAGATAGATAGATAGATAGATAGATAGATAGATAGATAGACTATGTAGAGTACAGCAGGAAGCGAAATGCATCTAAAAGTAAACAAGACGCAATAACATTCCAGCAATTGTCTTTATGGGGATCTCATAACGAATGTCTTAAATTAGATGTTGTATACAAATAGTTCAATTAAAGTGTAGGGTCATCCACTCCTTGTGACTGCTCTATGTACGCTAGATTCTGTACAAGATAAGTATTGTCTTCCTGCTCTTTGTACAAATGCACATAGCATGGTTTTGCTGAGAGGCTATTAGATAATTATTGAGCGGTCTATTCAAGCAGGAAAAAAATAAGCCATTTACTTTTCCTCTAAACACATCCTTTCTACTCTCTCCTCCCTGCTGCTGCAATCATTTCACTTTAAAATAAATGAAGTACCCAACGTAAGCTCAGTGAAGTAGTTGCAAAACAGGAAACAAATTACCTTGCTGTTTACAAAATTACCAACTGCTTGCTCCTGCCATTATCTCATGGAAGATACTAATGACTTTACGCACATGCAGTTAAAGCATTCAATCAGTTTGAAGGAAGCCCCGACACAGAGACTTCAGGCGTATTGTGGTTAACCAGGAATCCAAAACAAAATCTACCTACAGCAACAATTTACACTTGTGGATGTTTGCGTCTGTGCAGCTACAGCTTTTAAAAGGTCACTTTTAATTGATTGCTCTATAATTCTCTATAATTTAACAGTTCATTTGTTATTAGAAATATTTTAACTGCAGTGTTCAATAATCTAATTACACTAATTTTTATTAAGTGCTCTGTCTTATTCCCTAAAGTATTAGAGCTAAACCACAAAAATATATAACCAGTTATCTTACTATTTTAATATACAATAAAATGATTAACATATTCAAGATGCAGCTTTTATTTTCATGAGTAGCCAGAAGATGATAACACATAAACAAAAAAAAGTAACGATCCAATTAGAAGATATTTTTTCAAAATGCAGTGGGACTGCTGTCAATCAAAGTCAGTGAGCCAATGAGGAGAGAGAGGGGGTGGTGCCGAACTGCAGCTCTGTGTCTGAATGAACACACAGGGCCAGATTCTCAGCGGCGCTACGACGGAGTATCTCAGATACCCCGTCGTATCGCCGTTTTTTTTGGCTCGTATCTATGCGAGTGATGCTTAGCATCACTTTGGCATAGATACGCTTGAACATCCGACAAGTGTAATACCATTACACTTGTGGATCGTAGTTGTAATGACAACTCCGGCCACTAGGTGGCATTTACGTTGTTTTCTCATTTGCCTATGCAAATGAGGCTACTACGCCGATTCCCGATCGCTTTTACGCCGCCCCGTCGTCACGTACGTCGTTTACGAACTCGTAAGGTTACCCCTGCTTCTATGAGGAGTAACCTTACGAAGTACCGTCGGATGCCGTCGGGTGCCGTCGGATGCCATGTTAAGTATGGCGTCGGGTCAGCGTCGGCTTTTTCCGTCGCTTACGTCGTTTTACTAACTCGTTCGCGATTAGGGCATTGCGTAGTGACGATCACGTCGTTTTGACGACGGTTTCAACGGCGCTTTCCGATGTGAGCTGGAGCATGCGCACTGGGCTTTTTCCCCGGCCGGCGCATGCGCAGTTCGCTTAATTTAAATACAAGCCGCCCCATTTGAATTACGCGGGCTTACGCTGGGCCATTTACACTACGCCGCCGCAAACTACGGAGCAAATGCTTAGAGAATACGGCACTTGCTCTAGTACGATGCGGCGGCGTAGTGTAAATGGCTTACGCTACGCCGGCAAATTTCTTAGAGAATCTGGCCCACAGAGTCACGGCTCAAGTCCGTTGCTCCTATTGCAAGCGGCTTGCTGCAGGGGCAGGAGGGAGGAGCCAGGAGTTCTGGTGGGGGAACCAAGAAGAAGAGGATCTGGGCTGATCTGTGCAAAACCACCGCACAGACCAGGTAAGTAAGCAGGTAAGTATAACATGTTTGTTATTTTTAAATGAAAAAAAAAAAACTTTAGTATCACTTTAAGGATAGGTTCACACTTATGGGACAGCATTGGACAGCTATTCCAGTGCAGTCCCACTGCAAGGACAAGGTAAAATGCCTTGTCTCACACCACGCCGCTGAAAGTTGAACCTTATGAGATGTTTGTGTCACATCTCAATAAAGTTTGTTTTAAAAAAAAGTGTGATGCGCTGAACTCATCGCATCATCACTTCTCTGATTTCGGCCCCACCACACTGCAAAGCAATATGCTGCAATGCAGCGACTTACATGAAGAACGAGCCCTACAGTGTTCTTTTCCCAAACAAAGTTTTATATTATTAGTGTCATTTTGAATAAAGCTAATGTTCAGCAGTTTAGTTTGAATGGTGTCCTCCCTGGACTTAAACAAACCCGTTTCTAGGGATCTCAAAGGACAACCATCGATTCACAACAGTCTACTCTTCTCACAGTTATATTATAGGATGCAGAAAATGTATAAGAGAGTTGCTCATAATGTGGCTAGTTAAGTAGTTATGCTCAGAGATAACCACTAAGGAACTGTAGTGGACTGTATTGTTGAAGGACCCTTGCTCTCTTCATGGAAGCAGTGATCACCCTGCTAGTGAACTGTTTCTAGTAATAGCAATTTCCATGAGTGAACGTTTACAAAAAGTACATGTATGATAAAGAAGTGTTTGAAATGTAGCAAATGACAGAAATTACCTATTTTTATAAGCAATACTAAATTTCTTTGGCGTAGAAGACAATATATACATACACAATTAATGGCAATGGAAATCATTCCCCATCCCCAAAGTTTATGAGGGTTTTTTAAAGTAACAAAACTAAAAATACAAACAAATCCTCATAGGAGGAGACCAAGGTAAATCAAGAGTGTTACATATAAGATGGCATAGCCTATCCCATAAGTAAAAAGTATCATTCAGTACCATGAATGCATATAATAGGTAATAACTGAACAGCCAAGGTATGTAAGATCAGAAAAATCTGCGTAGCCTGTGTAAGGGGTATAGTGGGTTAGTTAGTCCATGGTGAACAAAGTACTTAAGAACCATGTTCCTACATTGGAGTTGGTGGATAGGAATATAATCCAATATCTATTGTTACCGGGCCAAAAGTCCGTAAAGATGATTGGAAGGATAGATTAATAAAAGAAAAAAAGAGGGGGAGGGAGAGATGGATTTGTCGGGGATGGACTGCGCTAAGCAGCCTCTGCTACTCTCGGATGCAGTTAATGTGTTGGCTAAGCAAGTCATGTTATATTTTGTTAAGAGTTTGTCATGTGATGAGTGAAGTCTGTGGATTTTTGGTAATGCAGCCAGCAGGCCCAGTTGTGGGTGAACTTAGATGGGGTGTCATGAGCTATAGTTATAAGCTCTTCTATTTCTGCAACTTTCTGAATGCGTCTGAACAAATCGGTAGGTTTTTAGGGGGTCTATAGAGCCCCATCTTACCAGTTTACACAACCTGGCAGCATTAACAAGGTGCATGAAAAGAGATTTGTAATATGCCCTCTTAGAAAGATATGTGTAATGGAGGAGGAATTGGCCTGGGGTAAAATCTAGAGTATATGTGATAATTTGAGTGAGATTTTTATAGATGTGGTCATGTGACCGTCAATCTGTAGCTGTAGTATGGCATATGGGACTTATGTGTATCTTCTCAGCCAGCAATATCTTACTGACTGATGATGTTAGGATTTGCAGAAGGCTGCATAAAAACATCAGTGGTCCCAGTAACAAAGGGGGGCTGCTGAATTGAGGGAATACAACAGATTTACCAGTTCAGTATCAACAGGTGAATGCTACAAATTGGTTATAATTATATTAGAAATATTTGCAACATTTATTTAATGAAATGAGGATATACATGTAAAACTTTTTTTTTTTTTTGTTATTGTGAGTGAAGTTTCAACTTAAGCTATAACAATGCAGCTCCAGCATGTACTTTAAAAAATGGACAACAGCATCTGGCATCCATTGTACATTCATAAAACACTCAGAGAGTTCATAAGTGCCAGCTGCCTCACATTTTCATGCCATAATAATACAGGTGCTAGCTCAAATGTTCTGAAGAAGGAGGAAAAAATAAACAGGCTGACAATGTGGTTTGGAAGGGATCTAGATAGCAAACAGGCTGTGTAGTGCCTTAAACTCACATGGATTTGGGAAGGGGGGGATTCCTCTGCATTGTCAGTTGTTGGCACTGACTCCCCTGAGCTGCAGAACGTAAGTCATATCTAGCCCTCACTAAAGAACCCTACAAAAAGTTGTGGGTTTCACAATCCTAGCAACACCCCTGGTACAATGAAAACCATGCCAGGCACAGTGCATTCAAAAAAAATCCAACAATGAGCCCCAACTTATGATATTGCAAACTGGCCCACTGATTTCATAAAATACTCCCGAAGTCAACTAACAAACAATAGAACTGGTGGCTGGCCATGAAAGGTGAGTAATTTCTTCTATGATAGCTTCTATTATTGGTACAAAATATGAATATAATAGCTTTTGCATATTGGAAGAGCTGATAGCTCTCTTTTTTAAACACTTAATAATGACAGTAAAGCACAAAAATCTGTAGACCTTCAACCAAATTATCTATCTATAGAATTGCTGCTACGTATTAATTTGGTTTAGCTCAAATCGTGTAAATCAGTGAAAAATCAAATCACATGTTCTGACAAGGGAAAAGAAAATAGTGCATTCAGAAGTCTTGTTGGTTGTACCATCTAATTACAGGACATCATGGCGTTTTTTTGTGTTTAGGCTGTCAAATTGAGTTGACAGATGAAATAAATATTTACTGTAGAAGGGGAAGCATTTATTTCCTGCCCAGTCCTTAGAACAATCATAAACTTTATACAATTGAATTAAGAAGCTAGAAAGCAATTGTCACACTTCCCTAAATTCTCTTCATGCATTGTCTCTTCAGTTGACACTATCCATTAAGTACTACAAGGCTTTCCTTATTGCAACAAGGAAACATGGAAAAAAGACAAAATAAATAAAGAGAACTTGCAAAATCTGGTTTCTTTTATTGTCATTGTAATTTGCAGACTTTTTAATTTAGAAACTCCTCTGTATGAAGAACACAAGGGTCACCAATTAGAAAACAACCATTTCCTGTTCGACAGTACTCTGAGTGCCAGATATTTAAAAATTAAGCAATATTATTTACCATTAAGAAACATTATATGTGTTATAAGCCAGGGAAAAATATAACACGCTAAAAACAATCTGATTGGCTAAGACGTTTGGCATGGAAATTAGATATATGAACAGCACAGATGAGTTGCTATAATAGCTAGTGATATATGCTAATTGCAATTGTAAAAATAGCACGATCTAAAGCACAGGTGAACCTTATTCTGTATACACATACATACACACGGAGGAGAAGAGGACAACAAAGGTTAAGGGGTATATAAGTGTGTGTAGATATGTATCTATTTACCATAATAGGGGGTATTATTGGCAAAAACAGATAGATAGAATAAATTAATATATATATATATATATATATATATATATATGTGTATAAAAAAAATATTATTTAATAGTAATGAAGTTATAACTAACTGAGAACACCAAAAAACATGGGCCCAGATTCATAAAGCAATTACGCCTGTCTAACTGGTGTTAGACAGGAGTAATTTCAAATTTCGCGCGCCGTATCACTAGTTTGAATCCTCAAACCATGATACGGCGGCTTCGGGCTTCGATCCGAGAGGCTTACGTCTTCGTAAGCCTTCGGATCTACGCTGCGATATTTTTGGCGGCCGCTGGGAGGAGTTCGCGTAGTTTTGATGCGTCGGGATATGCAAATGTGTTTTTACGGCGATCCACGAAGATACGAGCGGTCTTCGCAATCGCTTCGCTTTTTGCTGGTCTAACGGTGCGTAGCCCATGTTAAGTATGGCCGTCGTTCCCGCGTCAAATTTAATTTTTTTTTTTTTTTTTTACGTAACTCGTTCGGGAATAGAAATGTCCGTAAACGACGCTACTCAAACAACGAATGATGTAACGATGTGATTTCGCGCAATGCGCGACGGGAAATTTGCGAACGGAGCATGCGCAGTTCGATCGCCGCGGGAACGCGCCTATTTTAAATCCTTCACGCCCCCTACTCGCGTAGATGGATTGCGACGGGAGAAATACACTACGCCGCCGTCGTTTACTGGACAAAATCTACCTGGATTCCACGTAGAGCCAGGTAAAAAACGGCGGCGTAGTGTATTTCTGATACGCTACGAGAATCTAATTCTCTATGAATCTGGGCCATGTATTATACCACGGCCAGTGTAAGAGGCTATGAATTAGCCCCATAGAGAGTGTATATGTTCGCGCATCTTGGCACATGTGGGGACAATAGTGGTCTATATTCGGTGGGCCTTTTTTGGCCCTCGCTCGAAATATATGATGTGAATAACAGTGTAAAACATATGAATTTGCATATGTGGGTATGCTGCTGCACATGCGTAAGGATGAAGAAAAGGATAAAGAAAATTAAATCAATTGGTTGAAAACTATTTCCGATATATATGTGTATGGGAATTGTAATGGTGACCCTAACAATAACAGTAACAATAACATAACACTAGGAGTAACGGATCTCTCACTATGCCTGAATTGTGGGATAGAGGCACATAAGCTGAAATAAAAAATGTATACTTATAATAAAATATTAATTTCAAGCCCCTCATTCAACCCCCCAGGAGAAAGACTATCTAAGGTATATATCCAGTAATTCTCTCTTTCACATAGCTTTTATAGCGTTCAGCCTGGGGGAGATGTTTAGAAATGGCCTCTATCACCCAAACACGGAGTCCAACTGCTGATGGAATTTTTTAAAGTGTCTGGCGACACTATATTTGTCACAACCCTTTTCCACTAAATTGCGATGTTCTCCGAACCTCTTGCGTAAAGTACGAATGGTGCTGCCCACGTAAAAAAAAGGCTGCATGGGCAAGTCAGGCAGTACACAACATACTCAGAAGAGCATGTATAAAAATCAGATATAGTGTACTGCCTACCCTTGCACATGAAGTCCTTCTGTCGATGGGTAACATGTATGCAGGTGAGGCATAAAGCCTTTTTGCACTGATACATTCCCTTCAAGTTAAAGAATGTTAGGGACAAAGTGGTCTTAGACCCTAAGATTTTGATCTTACTGGGTGCAATTTGGGCCTTAATATTTGTAGCTCTTCTATAGCTAACTACGGGACAGTCCGAAAGTGTGGATCTAAGATGGGGGTCTTCATTTAGTATGGGCCAGTGTTTGGAAAAAATATTTTCCATGTTTCTAAAATGACTGTGAAATTGGGTAATGAACCGATCTGGTTGCAAATTTTCTTCCTATCTCTTAATAATTTTGAGTGTGACATCTGTATTATGATAGGGTTGGTAGGCACCTTCTACAAGCTCCTCGGGGTAGCCCTTATCAATAAATTTCTCCTTTAGCTTGAATTCATGAAAGGTGTAATCCTGTGGTCTGGTGCAATTATGTTTTAATCTACAAAATGGAACAACCAAAGAATACGACATGGGATGCAAAAGGATTATTTTGCCAAATGTGGGACTGTCCCCAATATCCCATGGTGAGATTGGCATAGCTGGGGGCAAAATTGGCCCCCATGGCGGTTCCCTGAGTTTGAATGAAGAACTCACCATTACTTTCAAAATAGTTGTGTGCTAAACAGAAATTCAACATTTCCATTAGAAAATGTATCTGCCGGGGGTTAAGCAGGGGATCTTGGTCCAAATAGTATTGCATGGCTAACAGACCTACTTGGTGAGGAATAGATGTATAAAGGGACACAACATCTAAGGAAAGCCAGTGATTTGTGGCTTCCCATTGATATTGTTGCAAAGTTTTGAGCAGTTGGATACTGTCTTTGATGTATGACGGAAGATTTATGACTAGGGGCTGTAAGAAATGATCGATATAAATGGAGAAATAGCTGGTGACACTCTCCATGGCTGCCACTATTGGCCTTCCTGGTGGGTTAGAGGGATTTTTATGGATTTTTGGCAAATGATAAAAGTAAGGTCTCTTATAAAAGTTGTGTAACAAAAAGGCAACCTCCGTTTTTGTGACTAATCCCTCTACTTTAGCTGCATTGACAAGGGCATGAGATTCTTTTGAGAACATAGGTAAGGGGTCACTATTGAGTTTTTGGTACGTAGTGCTGTTAGAGAGGAGGCGGGAGCTTTCCATCAAAATCAGATTTTGGATCACTATACCTCCCCCTTTATCTGCTGATCGAATGACTATTTGTTTATTTTCTGTAAGATGTTTAAGGAGCGATTTTCGGCTGTTGAAAGATTAGATGAAGATTTATTTACGCATACGTTGAATCTCTGTATGGACCACTTGATAAAAACTTTGTATATAAGGTCCTTTTGAGAAAGGGGGATAAAAGATGTATTTGGGTCGGAATTCGGTCTGTTGAATGGGTGGGGATGTGGACAAATGTTGAGTTAATAATTCAACATAGTCATCTGAATCTTCTGTATATATGAGTTCCAGATGATCTAGAGCCATTCTTTCAGGAACACTGCAATCCTGAATTTGATCATGATTAGTCAAACTGGGATCAGATAAATCTTTGATGTTTGTATTGGTATTTTTAAGGTTGAAAAAACGCCTAACTAATATTTCTAATGAATCTGTTCAAATCTTGAAATAAAGTGAATGGGTTAGGAGGAGCTGTAGGTGCAAAGATTAAACCACGAGCGAGTAAAGATTCTTCTGATTTAGTCAATATGTGATCAGATTAATTAAAGATTTTTACAGTTTTCGCAACTTTCCCTTCCTCTCTGTGTCTACGTCGTCCCCCTCTGCTGCCTCTATGACTAGCTTTCTTTTTGGGCAGGACAGGGGGGCAACCACTAAAAAAGCAGAGGGAACGGGAAGTGCGGAGCCTGAGGACACTGATACATCTTAATGTGTTCCAACCGTGGTACTCACAGTATAAGGGGATCGGAACCTTGAACTGGGATGGTATATCCAGTGGAAGGACCCTTGGCTGACTCTACAGACTTAGAGTGGGATTGGGCAGGATCAGGTAACAGAGAACAGGAAACAGAACAGCAACTTATCTGCGCTGTTCATATATCTAATTTCCATGCCAAACGTCTTAGCCAATCAGATTGTTTTTAGCATGTTATATTTTTCCCTGGCTTAAGATGGCCCCTATAGAGCCTGAATGAGAAGCATGCATGCTTCGAACGCGTGCACCTTCCCGCGACCCGTACCCGGAAGTGACACGATTTCATCACTGTGCTCCACAGGACAATGGTTCAATCACCACCGCCGACGGAGTTAGTGACCAACAGCAATCCTTGTGTACCTGTGTACCTCCTCTGTACCACCATCAAGGTTTACAGAGCACCACCATTCCGGACGCAGAGCGGATGAAAGAAATCTATATCCCTACAGTTAAGCCATACGTTTTTAGCTCCTTTGTGAGTGATGATTTTATATAAATACGTTTAATACAATAAAATACCCTGATTACTACGCTTAGAAGGCACTACTTTTCTCTCTCTTCTAAGTTGGAAATATATGTGTGATTCTGAAGGTAATCATTTCTAGAGTAATTCTAGAAAGACACATTTTCTTACATATATGAATGCCATCATAGATCATATAAAAATGTACTCTAAGGTATGAAATTATAAGAAATGTACTGTTACCTTGTCAGCACTGGGGTTATGGGGTTGTCAGAGGTTCTCGGACTGCTATAACAGGGTTTGTATTTTATAATAATGTGTGTGCAGTGCCAGGCTAATTTCTGTGAAGACCCCCAGGCAGTCAAAATATTTGCACCCTCCTCGCAGGTAGTGTACACGTTGGTCGCAAGATTGAGATGACCATCACTAATGTACATTACATGTACATAGGTTGTGACGAAATCTTTTACAAACTGTAAGCTGAAAGAAGATGAGCTTTTAAGAGACAAACTATAATGTGAACCCGATGTCCATGTTTTTTTTTTATTATTACAATTTAATTAAATTGATTTTTCAAAGGAGTTACCGGATATCCTTACAGTGTGTGTACATTATTTGAGTACAAAACCTCCTTTCTGACAGTCTGAGAATACTTAGTCATATCCCAAGTAAGCAGGCTCTGGATATTTGTAATGTAACACCCTTCTAGGCTGATAATAAGGTAGCATATAAACAAAAAGTAAAAGTGTAGCGCTAAGAAAAGACTACTAGTTATAGGGTCTTTATGAAGTATAAACAAATGAAATGTTCATATCGTGAGAAAAAGTTCATAGTAAAAATCCAAAGTTCATATCAAATTTGATTTTTACTATGAACTTTTTCCCACGATATGAACATTTCATTTGTTTATACTTCATAAAGACCCTATAACTAGTAGTCTTTTCTTAGCGCTACACTTTTACTTTTTGTTTATATGTTTCCAAAATTGATCTATTTTGTAGTGTTGGCTGCTTATTCTTGTGACGTTTTGAACAGCGCGGTGATATATGTACTATTGTATATCGTTTTTTTCGTTTCTGATAATAAGGTAGGTATGTAATTGCTTTAGTCTGGTCTGGGCTCTACAGCCTGCAAGTTTGATTACTTGCCCCTGTTTTCTGGAGATTTTCAGAATATAGTGGGTTGGAGAGTCCAAAGAGCAGCCTGAATATTTATGTAGCTCCAGACAATATCTGGAGAGTTATGCCCAGATCGTAATTGGGGATTGTAAAAATAGTTTATATCCTCAGAGAGCAGTGTTCTTCCCCAGGAGAAGAGGTTCCCAGCCAGAAAGGCTGATAGTCTAGCTTAAGATCCTGCCAGTCTCATCAAGGTCCCAGCTTTGCTTTGCGTTGAGGACTATTCTGCCTAAAGTTCCTAGAAATTTAAAAGAGGGTTTCACCCAGGAGCCGTCTGGAGGCTTACTGAGAGACTATTTGCCTGGGTGTGGAGGAAAACATCCAAGCTCCAGGAACACTGTGAGTACAGGCCCGGGAGAGGGATCCTTGTGACTGTTGCTACTGTTACCACTTAGTGCATTAGTATAAAGGCTTGCATTGCCACATAAGTAGCATTAAAGATAGCAAAAGGAGGGGAGGTAGTGTTCAATGTTCTGGTGCAGGCAATGGGGACAGAATATACATGGGTAATAGCTCTCGCGAAAGCTCTCATTTGTTATTTATGTATTTTGTACCTTGAGATAATGAAATGTTTCAGCTTGTAAAATAAATATTTTTACTTATGTACCCTTAAAGGCTATGTGATTTACATTGTTACTTTTTCATTCGTGTCGCCCCATTCGAAGTCCCATGACCAATTTCTCTCTGTAATACAAGTAATTAGGGATGGAGGCTTGTCACAGTGTCACTCTGTTTTTATATGTTCAATATTTGGGTAGATACCCTGGTCTCTAGTGATCTGACATACCACAATGTTATTAATATTTTTGCATATATACATATATACCTTTTACATTAATTTCTTATTATATCATATTACAACATTTCATGGTTGGCCATTTTTTGGTTTTATATTTACCAGCTCTGATTCATCCAGGGGGCGGAGGTTGCCATCCTTTGCTGGTTTCCGGGGGCTGCGATGCCTGGCAGTACCTCCCCCCCTCCATCCCTATCCCCGGGATGCAGGAAGGGGGTTTGTTTCTTGGCTTTGGCGTCGGCGTCATGCGCACGCCCGGCTCGCAGCGAGGGCGTTTGTTTTTCCATCTAGCAATGGGGATTTATGGCATTCAGCGTCCAGCATTTCAACTCCTATGTCTCCACTGCAGAGACACTTTGATTTTTGTTCATTCAGGCAATCACTCTAGTAAGTTTCTGCTGTAGAATCTTTTGTGCGCATATTATTTTATTTATTATTTATTTATTTTCCCCTTTTTGCATTTATTATTGGGCACTTGTTCACTCCTGTTTTTTTAAATTGACAATTTTACTAATATACACCCATTTCAGGGGTTATCACACCCGGTATCTTATATTTATGCAGTGGGGAAATATTTCACTTGGGCCAGGACACATTTTCAGATAGAAGCACTTTGTCATTTACTCATTACACTTTTTATATGTGTACATTTTTACTTTCAGATTCAGTGTGGATCACATTATCACTTAATGGTTATCTGGTTCATTGCATGACTGCACCCTTGCTTTGGGTGGGAGGCCCCTAGCATTGTATCCGGCATCCTCCGCTTCCCCTATCAGTGGGTGGGCCGGCTTTTTTTTTTTTAAACCAAGGTAACTTTTTTACCAATACACTATTTTTCATTTAAATCTTTATCTATTTGTGTTATTGTACTCCTGACAAATCCACGAAACGTGCGTAGAGTTCACATTATGCCCTCAATCTCTCATTTTCCATAAGGAACACTCATCAATGTACCTGTGGTTGCAAACATCATTATATATTTATCTCTATTTATCTCTATGAATTAAGCTTTATTTGTCCGCAGACCGGTTTCATCGGATCATTTCGATCCTGTGTACGGCCTATCGGACCGTTTTCCATCAGACCAAAGTTTTAAAACATGCTTTAAAACCTGTCCGATGGAAACCTGTCCGTCGTACAGGTTCGATGGTTAGTACACAAAAGCATCGGACTAAAAACTCACGCATGCTCAGAATCAAGTCGACCCATGCTTGGAAGCTTCGTTTTTTCATCCCGTCGTTGTGTTCTACGTCACCGCGTTCTGGTCTGATCGGATTTTGGTCCGATGGTGTGTACGCACATCAGACCATCAGACAAGTTCAGAGTTGTCTGAAGAAAACGGTCAGTTGGACAAGTCTCATTAGACATGTCTGATCGAGTGTACAGGGCCTTAGAATGACCTTTTTGGGATCTGTTTGTATACCAATTGCATTTTTTATAAGGAAGAAAGGAATTGATTGCACACTTGAGTCCAAAAGATGCTGCTGAAGTTTTCTTTATTGCAAGTTTGTCTGGCTTATGACAATAAAGAAAACTTCAGCAGCATCTTTTGGACTCAAGTGTGCAATCAATTCCTTTCTTCTTTATGCTACTGTTGGTGGTGAGCCAAGATTAGCACTTTGAACCAGGTGTGTCCATTTTCGTTGCCTGAGGCAGTGTGTGCGCCCTTAATTGTATTTTATACCTTGAGATAATGAAATGTTTCAGATTGTAAAATAAATATTTTTACTTATGTACCCTTCTATGCGATTTACATGTTACTTTTTCATGTGTAACACGCCTCATTCAAAGTCCCATGACCAATTTCTCTCTGCAATACTCTTTTTAAATCTTTATTTGCCACTTCAATAGGATCTATAAACCTGCTAGTGTTGTCCACTGCCTGGATGTCTGTGCTTTATGCACTTTAACCACTTGGGTGGTTTAAGTGGCTTAACACCTTGCGTGTTTTTCAGATTTGGTGTTTACAAGATTAAAACCGTTTTTTTTTTGCTAGAAAATTACTTAAAACCCCCAAACATTATATATATTTTTTTCTAACACCCTAGAGCAGGGATCTCCAAACTACGGCCCTCCAGCTGTTGCGGAACTACACGTCCCATGAGGCATTGTAAAGCTCTGACATTCAAAGACATGACTAGGCATGATGGGAAATATAGTTCTCGAACAACTGGAGGGCCATAGTGAATAAAATGGCGGTCATTGCAATACTTTTTGTCACACCGTATTTGCGCAGCGCTCTTACAAAAATTCAGTTTTTTAAATAAAAAAATAAGACAACAATAAATTTGGCCCAATTTTTTATATATATTGTGAAAGATAATGTTACTCCGAGTAAAATGATACCCAACATGTCACGCTTAAAAATTGCGCCCGCTCGTGTCATGGCGTCAAACATTTACCCTTAAAAATCTTGATACCCGACGTTTAAAAAATTCTATAGGTTGCATCTTTTGACACCTCACTTGTGTGATTTGAACACCGTTTTCATATGCGGACGCTACTCATGTATGTGTTTGCTTCTGCGTGCGAGCTCGTCGTTTGTTTATTTTTATCATTTTTTACACTAAAAAAAATAAATAAAAAATTGATCACTTTTATTCCTATTACAAGGAATGTAAACATCCCTTGTAATCAGGGCCAGATTAAGAGCATCATGGGCCTGGGGCTGAGGATTTCGGTGGGCTTTTTTATGGAAATAAATAAAATGAAGATACAAACAATTTTTTGTGGAGAGCTTCAGAAAGACCTGGGAATTAGCAGGTACAATTGTTTCAAAGAAATGCACTCCTCGCCATGGCCTGTACACACGCTCACTACGCAGCACTCCTCTTCTGAAGAAAAAACATGTTGAAGCTTGGTTAACATTGGCTCCACAACATTTAGACAAGTCTGTGAAACACTGGGAGAATATATTCTTGTCAGAGGCGACCAAAATGGAACTCTTTGGATGCCATAATACACACCATGTTTGGGGGTCACAACCCAAAAACACCTCCATACCAACAGTGAGGTTTGGAGGTGAGTACATCATGGTGTGGGGCTGTTTTTTAGCATACGGTACTGGAAAACTACATATCCTTGAAGGAGGGATGAATGAAAAATTGTACCAAGACATTGTGGATACAAAATCTGCTGCCATCTTCCAGGATGATAAGGATGAAACGAGGGTGGACATTTCAGCAAGACAATAATCCCAAACACAAAGCCAAGGAGACTCTCGATTGGTTTCAAAGAAAGAAAATAAAGCTGCTAGAATGGCCCAGGCAATCACCTGACTTGAATCCAATAGAACATCTATGGAAATAACTAAAGATCAGAGTTCATAGAAGAGGTGTTAAATATTCTCTAACACATGAAACCTTTAAGATTTGAAGACAAGATTGAAGATCTGAGCAATGCATGCGACTAATTTCTCCATACAAGTGGCATCTTGAAGCTGTCATTACCAACAAAAGATTTTGGTATTAAATACATTTCATAGGCACTGATGAGGCAGCACTATTATGCGGAACTGATGGCCTGCACTGGCACTTATAGGTAGCACTGATTGGTGGCACTGGCTAGCTGAACTTATGGGCACTGATAGGTGGCACTGGTGATGAGCTGCACTGATAGGTGGCACTGGCATTGATTGAATGGCACTGATATGTGGCATTGATGAGATGCACTAATGGGCACTGATAGGTGGCACTGAGCTGCACTGATAGGTGGCACTGGCTAGCTGCACTTATGGGCACTGGCACCGATGAGCTGCACTGATAGGTGGCACTGGCAGTGATTGGATGGCACTGATATGTGGCACTGATGAGATACACTAATGGGCACTGATAGGTGACACTGAGCTACTGATAGGTGGCACTGGCTAGCTGTACTTATGGGCACTGGCACAGATGAGCTGCACTGATAGGTGGCACTGGCAGTGATTTGGTGTCATTGATATGTGGCACTGATGAGATGCACTAATGGGCATTGATAGGTGGCACTGAGCTACTGATAGGTGGCACTGGCTAGATGCACTTATGGGTACTGGCACCGATGAGCTGCACTGATAGGTGGCACTGGCAGTGATTGGATGGCACTGATAGGTGGCACTGGCATTGATTGGATGGCACTCATAAATGTGGCAATGATGAGATGCACTAATAAGCTGCCTCCCTGCACTGATGCACCAATGGGCACTGATCTGCACTGATAGGTGGCACTGGCTAGCTGCACTTATGGGCACTGACACATATGAGCTGCACTGATAGGTGGCACTGGCAGTGATTGGATGGCACTGATATGTGGCACTGATGAGATGCACTAATGGTCACTGATAGGTGGCACTGGCTAGCTGCACTTATGGGCACTGGCAAAGATGAGCTGCACTGATAGGTGGCACTGGCAGTGATTGGATGACACTGATAGGTAGCACTGGCATTGATTGGATGGCACTCATAAATGTGGAACTGATATGATGCACTAATAAGCTGCCTCCCTGCACTGATATAGCCCCCCCCCCCCAAAAAAAGTTAACCACTTCAGGTTCGTTGCAGCCAGTACTGTACCCACACTTCATCTGTATGACAGTGACTTCCCAAGCGCTCATGGCTTACTTACTTTCTACTGTACGTTTCCTGTCGATCGTGCGGTCCTTTCGCAAGGCAATGGAGACTCCTAGGACGCCGGGGACGGCCTCTGGATGACGTCACGCCACCGGGGGACGGCAAGCTCCACCTTCAGTCAGTGTCTGTGTTCAGTACAGTACTGAAGGGGGGGGAGCACGCTCAGCCTCGGCGCACTGGCACCGTGCGCGCTACAAGAGGCTGTGTTGTTGTGGATAGCCGCGGCTCTGCTGTGAATCATAGCAGCGGCTCGCGGCTGCTACTCGCGGCCCACGGTTTGTGATTAAATGTTGTTCACTGCGTCAATTGGACCTATATCATAATGCAGATGCAGGCTGCAGCTGCCTGGACATGTGGAATTATTATATAGCGGTCGTCGGCCGGCCACCAGGCCCTGGTGAGAGAATTAAGTTTGGGCCTATATTATGATTGGGGTCTGGAGCTACAGCTCCATTAGCCCCACGGTTAATCCGGCCCTGCTTGTAATAGAAAAAAGCATGACAGGTCCTCTTAAATATGAGATCTGGGGTCAAAAAGACTTCAGATCTCATATTTAGACTTAAACGCAAAAACAAAATGGAAATTTTGTCATTTGAAAAAATGACAACAAAAAATGTGTCTTTAAAACGCATGGGCGGAACAGACTTTTTGACGTCACTTCCACCCTGCTATGCTATGGGGACAGGTGGAGGCCATCTTGCCCTCACTCGCATCCCCACACAGCAGCAGAAGGACCCGATCGCCTCCGCCGCTACCGACAGGTTCCGGTAAGCGACGGGAGGGAGGGAGGGGGCCCTCTCCCGCAGCCGATAACGGTGATCTCGCGGCGAATCCGCCACGGAGACCACTGTTATCATTTACAGGACCGCTCATGCTAAAGATGGATACCTCGGTTGTGGCAGCAGCTGCTGCCGTTACCGAGATATCCATCTTTAAAGTACCGACGTATATGTACATGAGCGGGTCCTTAAGTGGTTAAGTATTGTAAAGTTAAATTTTTTTTCAGTTGATGACATTTTTCAATCTTTAAAAAAAAATTAAGGAAAGCCATTGTAATTTTCTTTTATGATCAAATCAATATTATTTCAATCTATTGTCACTGGAACATTAAACGGTGTGGGGCCTGTAGGCCGGTGCTGACTCTGCCTATTTGGTAAACCGGCACTGCGTGTGTACCTCAATGGTAAAACACTAGCAGAAGTACAATTATTCAATGAATGTTAGCTGAACTCTGGTGACATCACAATCTCCAACTTGTCCAATCAGAGAACGTCTTGGTGACAGTGCTGAGCGAGTGATCCCCTGTGGTCAAAATGTAGAGAGGAAAACACTCACACAGAACCCAAGTTCTGACTACTACATGATCTTTAGCTTCCTAAAGGACCCATCAGCTATAAGATGTACAGTGGAACCTTGAATCACAAGCATAACCTGTTCCAGGAGAATGCTCTTAATCCAAAGTACTTGCATATCAAAGTGAGTTTCCCCATTAAAGTCAATGGGAACTAAAATAATTTGTTCTGCATTGAATTCAATGGCATGCAATACCATATGCGGCCAGAGGTGGGGGGCGCCGGAGAGCTTCGGAAACAGCCAGAAAGGCCCGAGGACAGCTCAGCTGACCTTGGCAAACCTCATAAAGGCTCAGGAATGGAGTATTTCTGTGCCTTTACGAGTATTTCCAAACGGCTCAGAACGGCGCTGATCGGCTGGCTCTGCTCGGCTCACCTCAAGCCAAACGACGTACTGCACACTGCTTTGGCCTGAATCCTGCTCGCTTTATGAGACAACACTAGCAAACCGAGTTAGGATGTTTAAAAATACAGTGCTCGTATTGAGAAACGCTCGTTAAATGCGTTACTCGCAATCCAAGGTTCCACTGTACATACTTACATGGTACAAATAATTCCTGGAGGTTCTGGAAAGATTTGCAATGTTCTCACTCCCTGCCATTATGTAGGAGGGCTGCTGGGAGTTGCGGTCAGCTCTAAGGAACCTCAACTCATTGGAACACCGATTTTATGGACTACTGCCATTCTGGAATTACCATTTATGGACTCTTCCTATGAAGATCCTATGTTGGGGCAGCCACAGTTAGGTTAATTAGGAAAAAGACTCTAATCTGTTAAACTGTTATGTGTTAACTGCTTTATGCCTGGTCTGAAGTTATTCAAAGGTGTGCATGTTGGGTTTAGCATATCAAAAGAACTAAAGTCTGTAATAGCACTATGAGGTAGCAACATCGCTACAACACATTAACTCAGCAAGGCAGGGAAGAGGAAAGTAGTTGCTGAGATTACTAAGCGAAGCTACAAGCAACCACTTGTTAGGTGAGGTACTGATAAGGTGACAGGTCATCTGGCAGCAAGGAAGTCAGTGTTCTGCCTCCCCCAAGTGATCGTTCTGCCATGACAACTGGGATCGGACCAGCGTTAGAGATCTAAGGCCTAGTCATGAGGTTTGGGAATAAAGGAGTTAATGAGCATGCATGAGGTCCATGCTTTGTGGTGGGCAGGACCCAATTCTGTTACTGGGAGGGAGGTAACAGAATGGGCTGGACTGATGGAGTGGGCATAGACTCAGCACATCCCTCCTAATGCAAAACATACAAAGCACAGTGTGTAGCGACATCACCTGTCAGAAGAACTCTGCACTTTATCCCTACACACAGTGAAGCTCATCTCTAAGTTGGGAAACTACCTTAATGTTTGATTTTTCACATAACCGCGATCCATGCCTGGTCCCGGCCATTGAAGAGCACACACCGATAAAGTATACCACAGTGTGCATCGGCACAGGAGGCCCAACCACAGGTGTACATTGTACTTTGAAATAACATGGTGCCCATTCTAGACTCAGTAATGCAGTGTTTCACTGAAAATGTAATGCCCAGGTATATATTGCCCATCACTTTGGAAATATACGACTTAGCAGTATCTTGCACTATACTTTCTAAGTGCAGGAAATCGGTGAGATCAGTAAAAGATGTGGCACAGAGTTTCATAACCAAGGGTCTGTATGGTGGTCACTTTTTGGAGTTAGCTTGAGCTGCCATTTGCTTATGAAAATTGTTTAATATACTGTACAATAACAAGTTTAAGGACACTGACCATAAAAAGTAAAGGGACTGATCATATTGGATGCAACAGTACAGAATAATGAGGTGTTTTTGTTTTTTTTTTGTCAACTGTATTTCACTTTAAATATTCACTTTAGGTATACAGTATAAACATTCAGATCAGTACATCACCTACCCAGTGTTATGTTCTATTCAGCCAAAATTGGCTTTGGATGGATAATTTAATACCTGTTTTAAAAACATGGTACAGCCTGTTGCAGCTATTCTAATCGCAGCGAGTGAGGCCAAGGCCTAGCAATGAGGAGAGTTCATGATAAAAAACATTAGCACCTGCATCTTCAGAAGTTAATGACTGAAATCCATTATGTCCAGTATGAATATGTTAAGATTTTACCTCAGAAGGCAGCTGCTTTGTGATTTAACAATGACCCGAAAAGCCCCCACTTAGCAGAACATTAATTTTTATTAACGCAGTCAACGGAGGCTAACTTTTGGGTAATTTAACAAATATAGTTAGTAGTCAGCAATTGTTTCAGTTTTCACATACAGGCTCTTAGGTCGATAGGTGTAACAGTGATATTTGTACATAATATTTGTAGCACTATAACTAGCAATGCTAAAATGTAATGAAGGAATACAATATAAGGATCATATGCACGCTGATGTAAGTAACAGTGCAGTTAACTATATTCCTTTCTTTTCAATTGCCTCATCTTCTGACTGCTCATAACCACCCCCCAGCTTCTTAAATACTGTCCAGCTATTGTAAAAAAAAAATGGCTATTGTCTCTGACTCTTATTGCAAGATACAACTGGCATTTTTATATATCAGCAGGACCAGGCTACTTACATACTGTCCAGCCACTATAAAATATTTTTGGCTATTGTGTCTCAAATATTACACTCTAGTGTTTGTTGCAAAACAAACCTTGCCTTGTCTTATTCAATTTGCTGCCTATTTAAGTAATTGCGTATTGTCCTGATGCTAGCCATTTTCTACTAGACACACACCTGAAGTCTAGATATTTGAATATTTTCACAACAATTTGGGATGAGTGGGGGCTTGTGAAATGTGGTTTTGTGGTTTTGAAATGTTTTTGTGCACTCTGTTTTGACATTTTATTACAGTGTGGTACTGGAAAAAAAGCAGCTCACAAACCATACTACGAATCTGTTTTCTCAGTGGTCTATTCAATTTAGATTTATTTTTTAACCACTGCTTAGGCCAAATTTAAGCTTTCAGCACTGTCGCACTTTGAATGATCATTTGCAACATTGTACCATATGACATTTTTTTTTTTTTAAATCACAGAAATAGAGCTTTCCTTTGGTGGTATTTATTAAAAAAATTTTGCTAAATAAATAAAAAAAAAATCTGGAAATTTGGAAAAAAAATAGTTTTTCTTTGTTTCTATTATAAAAAGTTTCAAATAAATAATCTTTCTTCATAAATATGGGCCAAAATGTATTTTGCTACATTTCTTTGGGGAAAATAGCCCAAATCAGTGTATATATGAAAGTTATAGGGCCAGATTCACGTACATCGGCGCATTTTTTGACTGGCGTAGCGCACCTCCTTTACGTTAGACTGCCGCAATGTAGCGGCGCAATCACCGTATTCTTGTTTGATTTGCGCAGAAATTAGCGCCTGTGCAATGTAATTTCAGAGGCGTAAGGCGGAGTAATTCAAATTGGGAAGGACGTGGGCGTGTTACATTGAAATGAGCCGTGACCCCATGCAAATGAAGGGCCGGTTGGCTCGCGCATGCCCACATGAAGCAGACCATAGTAAGCACCTCTGTGCGCATGCTCACAACTCGGGAACGGCGCAATCAGTGAAATTGGAAGTGGTCCCGGGCAACTTAGTGAACTACGCAGACAGCATAAATAGACAGACACAAACGCACTTCCTTTGCAAAAGTACATCCCTTTGTATCCCTTCCTATACAGCAAGGTGCTTTTGTTCTGTTGTTTATTAGCGTTTGTTTGTTTGTTTGTGACGTGTCTTTGAGATATTTGGGGACTGTTTTGCAAAGTAATTTTTGTCTTTTATGTGTTTTCTTTGTTGTTATTTTTTTTTAATTCGATTTTTGCTGGGCATTTTTTATTTTTGCTGGTCAATTTTTTTTTGGGGGGTTCTGTTTGTGAATGATTTTGGAATGTGGGGGTGACATTCCTGCCGGAAAAGGGGTGTCACCCTCATTTGTGGTGGAGAAGTGATCCCCAGGTCCGTGTGAATGGTGTATGAATGTACAGTGACATAATTGGAGCCGTGGCATGGTGTTGCTGCTCACAAGTCTTGCATGGTGGGCTTGTGCCAATCCAATGTGATGAGGATGTGATGTGTCTGTGCTAGGGACCACAGTGGTGTGCATGCATGCATTCTCATTGTGCCATGATTAATGTGTGTGTTTAACGTGTAAAGAGCCTATGGCTCCTGGCTGCTCTTCCCTCAGAAGACGGGTATCCTCGGTTAGGGGGGATTGTCTGGTTCAGGGGTCAGGTCATCACGTATGTCAATCTGCAGGCCCTTTCTTACTGCAAAGTTGTGCAGCATGCAACATGCACCAATGATCTGGCATACAAAGTTTGGGGAATATAACAGGGTACCATGGGGGGTTCCGGATAGGAGTCATGAGATGGGGTCCCAGTGCATATGCAGAGTCACCCTGAAGGGATAAGACAGGAGGTAGTTAGTAGTGCATGTGCCCCTTGTAATTTCAGCATCATGGGAGGGGGACAGTCATGCCTGCCACCCATGTCACTCACCAACCAGCCAGCTGTCCCCATACATGTTCTGTTCGAAATCTGTGGGGATGGGGCTAGGATTGTATATGTAGCTGTCATGGGTGGTGTCATGTGTTGGGCTGGTGTTGGGCTCCTGCAGTGTTGTGGTTAATTCCAGGATGGCATGAGGGGTGAATCTGAAGACACCTCAGAATCACTCATGCCAAAGATGTCTATGCGTGTGTGATATATCAAGTGAAGAGTGAGGGGCTTGTATCAGATTAGATTATTATATTCATCAAGGTTTTAAAGGGCTATTGAAAGATAGTGAGACCGTGTTTGTAATTTGTATGTATGTTATGTATTGATGTATATATGTATGTATTTTTTTTTGTAAAAATGTTTATAAAAGCAAAGAATTTTTTATTTTATTTTTTAAAACCTCTCCCGTGCCCTCCTCCGTGCCCTCCTCCTTCTTTGCTCATCTAAAGTCATTAGTATAGCTATGAGCATGGATGCCACTGGCATGTTGGCATACAGTTTGTTGTGCAGCAAGTGTGACTGCTCAGCTCAGCTCCTCACTAACAGTGTTGCTTTAGCTGACATGTAAACGAATTGTCTAATTTTATACCACCTTTTATATGGTCTAATTTTAGACAGAACGTGTAGCTGTTGCGCACAGCGCGTAGCCTGCGCTGCACCAACGTTCTTTTGTGGATCCCCGTAACTCCCTCATTTGCATATTTGAATAGCAAATCAATGGTGTGTCTAACGCAGTTTTGCGCGGACGGATGCGCCTGTCTATCGAAATTATGCGGGTCAAAAAAAAGTAGATTTCTTGCGTATCTCGTTTTGGGGATGCGGCGCATGGAAACGCATGCGCAAATTTAGACTTACGCCGCGCATCTCCTGTAACGCTGCCGTAATCGCTCTGTGAATCTGGCCCATAGAGTCCGGAAACTATGGTATATACAGTATATCTGAAAATTGATCAGTCCTGATGTACTGTTGGCCTATCTAATTTTTAGAGACCCAAAAATGCCAGGACAGTACAAATTTCCCCCAAATGAATCCTTTTGAAATGTAAACAGTCCAAGGTATTTAGTAAAAGGCATGGCACATTTTTTGAAGTTGGCACTTTTTGTCACAATTTTTAGAAAAATTAAGAAATGTCTAAAAATGTTTATTGTTTTTTACTTTTTTTTTATTTTTTTACATACTGTCACCAATGTAATACAGGCAGATACCCAGACACATTCACTCATCCATGGGCATATATAGCTGGCAGCAAATTATGATCAATTTATTTACATTGTACCAGCAGTGTAAGTGGGTAAGTATCAGGTAACAGTATTCATATCTACAGTGCCTTGCGAAAGTATTCGGCCCCCTTGAACTTTGGGAACTTTTGCCACATTTAAGGCTTCAAACATAAAGATATAAAACTGTGATTTTTTTGTAAAGAATCAACAACAAGTGGGACACAATCATGAAGTGGAACGAAATGTATTGGATATTTAATAAAAATAAAAAACTGAAAAATTGGGTGTGCAAAATTATTCAGCCCCCTTAAGTTAATACTTTGTAGCGCCACCTTTTGCTGCGATTACAGCTGTAAGTCGCTTGGGGTATGTCTCTATCAGTTTTGCCCATTCCTCCTTGCAAAACAGCTCAAGCTCAGTGAGGTTGGATGGAGAGCATTTGTGAACAGCAGTTTTCAGTTCTTTCCACAGATTCTCGATTGGATTCAGGTCTGGACTTTGACTTGGCCATTCTAACACCTGGATGTGTTTATTTGTGAACCATTCCATTGTAGATTTTGCTTTATGTTTTTGGTCATTGTCTTGTTGGAAGACAAATCTCCGTCCCAGTCTCAGGTCTTTTGCAGACTTCATCAGGTTTTCTTCCAGAATGGTCCTGTATTTGGCTCCATCCATCTTCCCATCAATTTTAACCATCTTCCCTGTCCCTGCTGAAGAAAAGCAGGCCCAAACCATGATGCTGCCACCACCATGTTTGACAGTGGGGGTGGTGTGTTCAGGGTGATGAGCTGTGTTGCTTTTACGCCAAACGTAACATTTTGCATTGTTGCCAAAAAGTTCGATTTTGGTTTCATCTGACCAGATCACCTTCTTCCACATGTTTGGTGTGTCTCCCAGATGGCTTGTGGCAAACTTTAAACGACACTTTTTATGGATATCTTTAAGAAATGGCTTTCTTCTTGCAACTCTTCCATAAAGGCCAGATTTGTGCAGTATACGACTGATTGTTGTCCTATGGACAGAGTCTCCCACCTCAGCTGTAGATCTCTGCAGTTAATCCAGAGTGATCATGGGCCTCTTGGCTGCATCTCTGCTCAGTCTTCTCCTTGTATGAGCTGAAAGTTTAGAGGGACGGCCAGGTCTTCGTAGATTTGCAGTGGTCTGATACTCCTTCCATTTCAATATTATCGCTTGCACAGTGCTCCTTGGAATGTTTAAAGCTTGGGAAATCTATTTGTATCCAAATCCGGCTTTAAACTTCTCCACAACAGTATTTCGGACGTGCCTGTTGTGTTCCTTGTTCTTCATGATGCTCTCTGCGCTTTAAACGGACCTCTGAGGCCACATACACACGATCAAACTTGTCTGCTGAAACTGGTCCACAGACCAGTTTCAGCGGACATATCCGACCGTGTGTACGGGCTAGCAGACAGGTTTTTCCAGCAGACAAGTTTTAAAGCATGCTTTAAAACTTGTCCGCTGGAAACCTGTCCGTTGGACATGTCCGCTGGTTAGTACGCCTAACCAGCGGACCGAAATCTCCCGAATGCGTCAAATGGATTTGACGCATGCGTGGAAGTATTTTACTTCCTGGTTTGGTGACGTGGCGGTGTCAACGTCACCGCCACGTCACCACGCTGTCTGTCCGCGTGGATTTTGGTTTGATGGGACCGTTTTCATCGGATAAGTTTGATCGTGTGTACAGGGCCTGAGACTATCACAGTGCAGGTGCATTTATACAGAGACTTGATTACACACAGGTGGATTCTATTTATCATCATTAGTCATTTAGGTCAACATTGGATCATTCAGAGATCCTCACTGAACTTCTGGAGAAAGTTTGCTGCACTGAAAGTAAAGGGGCTGATTCTTCACAAAAAAATTCTCCACAAAAAATGTCAGTTTGATATCTTTATGTTTGAAGCCTGAAATGTGGCAAAGGGTTGCAAAGTTCAAGGGGGCCCACCTGGAGATAACAAATAACTTATAATATGTATAGATCCATAAATAAAAATCCACAACAATACATTTATATTGCTTACATTTAGATATTATTTATACGGTGTGTGTCATATTTTTAGATATTAGAAGGCAGTAATTCATTGCTAGAACTGCTCACACAAGTATCCCCTAGGGTCAATAGTCCACTCCTACAATGTTTGAGAGATTTTCCTCCATTGTTCATTTATTGGGTCATACTTGTTAGTTTGAGTTAATTTGTTTTTTGCAATAACCAGATAGGTACATTACCATGACTATGGCTTCAAGAAAACATCTACTTATCCAAGTTGTTCTGTGCTTGTTTTTCTCTGTATAACTTGCTCTATTGTCTCATGACTCAACAAACAGACCACGCAGAAATCACTGAAGCACTAAATAATCGGATTAAAATGCTAGATAGGAAGCTTAACTCCAGGGAAACAGCTAGATACATGAAATACATATAAGGGACCTGTTTTACCTATAAAATAACTTTTGTCCATTCAGTCTTGGAATGTGCATAGCTCTGCCAAACACCACAGCTAGGTAGGTGACACCATTTATACTTAAAGGGGTTGTAAAGGTTTGTTTATTATTTTCTAAATAGGTTCCTTTAAGCTAGTGCATTGTTGGTTTACTTACCTTTAACTTCGATTTCCCTTCTAAATTTTTTTTTTCTTTGTCTGCATTTCTTACTTCCTGTTTCTCCTTAGTAAGCTTTCCACCATCATTCGAGCTGTTCTGGCTGGGGGTTAGTCAGTGTGCTTGCCCCCTCCCTTGGGACTACATCCCTGCGGGCTCCGAACAATGCAACAGCATAAAATAACCTATTTATAAAACAAGTCTTTACAACCCCTTTAACCAATTCCAGCCCGGTCAATAGACAATTGATGTCCGGGAAGTGGTTCTGTTATCCTGACTGGACGTCTATTGACGTCCAGAAAGAAAACATGCCGGCAAGCGCCCATGGGGGCAGCTCTCCTGACAGGGGGGTTTGCGCTAATTGTTTATCAGTGCAGCCCCCCTCGGATGCCCACACTGGACCACCAGGGAAGCCGCCAGAACCACCAGGGTAGGGGGCAACATGTGGATGGCCAGGTAAATACCCCATGGCCATCCACATGTAAAAAAACTAAGCACAATAGATGCCAATCAGTGCCCACAAATGGGCACTGATTGGCAACATGGGCACTGATTGGCGAAAATTAGTAAAAAAAATAATCAAGTGATGCCCAGCAATACCATCATCTGTGCCACCCCTCAGTGCCCATAAGTGCCACCCTCAGTGTCCATCAGTGCCACCTCTCAGTGCCCATCCATGCCCAGTGCCCATCAGTGCCGCCTATGGGTGCCCATCAGTGACATCTATAAGTGCCCATCAGTGCCACCTATGAGTGCCCAGTGCCGCCTATAAGTGCCCATCAGTGCTGCCTATGAGTGCCCATCAATGCCGCATACCAGCGCCGCCTATCAGTGCCCATCAGTATGCCTATCAGTGACCATCATCAGTGCCACCTCATCAGTGCCCATCAGTGCCACATCATCGGTGCCCATCAGTGCTGCCATATCAGTGCCCGTAATTGAAGAAGAAAATGTACTTATTTACAAAAAAAATTCACAGAGGTGATCAAATACCACCAAAAGAAAGCTGTATTTGTGGGAACAAAGTAATAAAAAAAATTGTTTGGGTACAGGTAGCATGACCACGCAATTGTCATTCAAAGTGCGACAGCGCTTGAAGCTGAAAATTGGCTTGGGTAGGAAGGTGCGTAAGTTCCTGGTATTGAAGTGGTTAAAGAATACAGTGATATCCTCCTTCCTTCGCCAACCTGCTAACTGGACCATGAAAAAGCAGCAGTGAACTGCCGACAATATATTTTTTTCTTTACTAATTCTTTCTCCTATCAGCATTTTCCTTATCAATTTGCATAGTGTACACCTGATTGGCTCCCAGTCCTGCTCATCCCTCTTCAAGTCTGAGATCTGTTGTATTGGGGATTACAACAGAGTGATATGAAAACTCATATAATTACGTCTGCATTGAAAAAAAAAATACATTTACTTATTTATTAATGAATTCAGGACTGTATTGATTTGTGTCTTGTATATCTGCCTGGAGTTCACCTTTAAAATTTAGTGTTTTCTTACTGAGATCAGATGTGTATTTAGGAGTGTGATTCAATACTATACCTTTTTTTCCCACCTCTTATTTCTAATTAGATATTCATTGTATGGATTATATGAGCAAGTTTAAAATGCATTATTGTTTAGTAGAAATGTAGAGAAACCGTTAAAACAAATGCAAAGTTGCATTGATAGCAGAGATAATAATAGTGAATAGTTGCAAACAAACATTTAACATATTGTGGACTATATTTTTATCAATGAGCTAACATTGGAATGACTGGCAGAAATCTTTGGGCATAAAAATACAGATATATCTCCGAAAAACAGCAGAGTAAGCAAATTGTTAATGAGGAAAGAGATAAAGTGAAGGGGATTTGTGGTTTGGGTATGTTAGAGAAAACATCTCAGATATCCTTTAAGAAAACCTCAGCCTGCCAGCTCATGTAGTTAATGAGCATTGGAGGCATAATTTACCTCTTTAATAGGAAGCTATGTAAAATGCAAGAGGGCAGTGGACCTCACAAGGTGAAGGGGACATTCTAGCAGACATTCTGTATGTGAAAATGACAGAACAAGGTTCACTGCTGCAATGAACTTATTATCATTAACATTTGCTGTACAGTATGAAAATAACTAACAATGTAACTAGATGTCACAAGTTTATATAGTATGTTAATAAACCTGAATAATATGTAAGAATTGTAAATTAATGCATCGAAAAAAATAGCATCGTTGTCTTTGTTATGTGGGTTGCTAAAGGTACATTTCAGGTAACCAGAAAATAATCCTTGTAATGAACACAAAGGACACCATCACCTTCCCTGGGCTTCTGATTTTTAGATAGGCTTTTAGTTGTAGAGCACTAATAAACCTCATTGCCTTTAAATACCTTCTACGTGGTAATCTTTAGGTTTGAGAATGCCATTTGCTGAACTTACAAATATGGCTGGGCAAATAACCTCAAACTGGCCATTGAAGGCTTCTTGATGTTTTTCAGAAGAGAAGTAACATGTCACCTAGAAACAACTGTGAAATAAGATGAATATCTACAGGATTAAATAAAAATAAAAATATAAAATAAGAACCTACAAGCTGAGGGGAAAACTACAACTCACGGGACCCCATAGAAAATGTTGCAATATTTTTTATGGACCCCCTAATTCTGTTTTCCATAGAAAATATATTCTGAAGGAAGTCTTGACTAAGACGGCCTATATGTACGCCCCTACTCTCTCACCTCTAATTCCTTCCACCTGCACCACCTATTGTGACCGGCCCACAGATGCACTCAACAGCCCCCACCCCTACCCCCTAACTTTATTGCTGAAGAAAAAAAATGTATCTAAAATAATAAATATTTACCTAAATCTGAAGTCACATGAAGACCAGGATCCCAAGTCTTCTAATGTCTAGACTGCAGAGTGGGTGTCTACAGATGAATATACTTTCCATTGGCTAATCAGAGATCTGATCTTCTCAGGCTCCAGAAGACGGTAGTCTTGTAATAACATCATAAAGAGGGGCAGCAACCACACAGTTTCTGGACCACCAGTCTTCACTCCCGGAGGAGACTCTGCAGCGTAAACATGATGACATACTCATGTGAGGCCTCGTACACATGACCGAGGGACTCGTCGTAAATGAAACATCGTTTTCCTCGACGAGTTCCTTGTTAGGCTTGTCGAGAATCTTGACAAGCTGTCTTTGCATACACACTGTCAAGACCAAATCTCCTCGTTCTCAAATGCAGTGACGTACAACACATACGACGGCAGGGGAAGTTCAATTCCTGTGGCACAACCCTTGGGGCTGCTTTTGCTAATCTCATGTTACTGCGTGTTAAGTAAAAGTTTGGTAGGAGACGATTTGCACTTTTCAGTCTGTTACAGCGTGACAAATGTGCTATCTCCTTTACAAATACTACTTTTACCGAAGGTGTGCTCCCATCTCATACTTTATTCTGAGCATGCGCTGGTTTCTAAGCATACACACGGAAGTGTTTCTCATAGAAAACCAGCCTGACACGGAAATTGAGACTACCGATGAGGAAAAAGAGAGCATGTTCTCTTTTTTTCTCATCGAGTTCCTCGACAGTTTTCTCAATGAAAAACATACGCAGGATCGTTTTCCTCGGCAAAAAAGCTCTGCCACCAAGTTTCTTGATGGATTCTGTCAAAGAAAACGTCATGTTTATTAGGCCTGAGTATAAAAAAGGTGTTGTACTGTTTTTTATTTTCGTTTTTTTAATTGTGACTGCAAGAAAAAGGTATTTTTTTTCTAATTAAAAAAATGGGGTTGGGCTTTGGGGGATAGGAGAGGGCTTGGGTTCATGCTGGAGTTCTGCTTAACATCTTGGCTGGGTGATTGCACAACCTCGGAGTTGAAAGCCATGGACCTGAAGTAAATAGGTACTACAGTAAGGCGCCGTACACACGGCCGAGGTTCTCGCTGAAAATCAGCGAGAACCTCGCTGGAATGCACATTCCAGCGAGGACCTCGGCCGTGTGTACGGTCTGGGCGAGCTTCCCGTCGGGAAGCCCGTCGAGCCGAAATAGAGAGCACGCTCTCTATTTCCTCGACGGCCCGCCTGGAAGAATGGCTGGTTGCCATTCCCGACGGGCGGGTCGCCGAATTCGACGGCCGGGAGAGAACCTCGACGGGCGGAACGATGTGTTCTGCCCGTCGAGGTTCTCTGCCGTGTGTACGGCGCCTCATGGTATTAATGGTATTAATGAACTCCCAAAAAGACTGATTGCCTTACAGATTTAAGACCCAGAGCTGTCAAGAGCATTTTCTTCAGACACATGGGCCTAATGACACCATTTGCTCATCCAACAATTAAACATAATCAGAAGACTTTACAAAAATAACACTTTTAGCTTCTAAAATAAAAAATCTAAGCTATAAAACAGTTTTCACTTCCTTATGTTTTTTTGTTTTTTTTTGTAAATGAGGACACTCTGCTAAACTACTATTATATATGTAAGTTTTTTTTAAAAGCTGCCAAGCTTTAGCAATGTGAATGGCAAATTGTGAGAGCAGCAAGCACAGGCGGGTCTTTTTAGCGGCCCGCACAGGGCAGTGTAGGCATTTCTTCATGTCTACTAATCATATTATAGGTCTAGGATAGATTTACAATCAGATTTGCCACTAAGAAGTTCATGTAATCTCCGTTGAAGAGTGACACCATTTTATCTTCACACGATTCCCTGCCTCTCACACAAGTAATTCAGTTGCTTCCACACTGTCACTTCTGACAGGCTGATTTAATCTTCATCCTCCTGCATGCTTCTGACCACTGTGCTGAGTCATTAACCTTGACTCACATAATTGAATTCAAGGTTGATTGCCTGTGACCCTTCTCAGTAAGGTTTTCAAAATGTACATATTCATTACGAGCTGCATTTCTAAACGGATTGCACAGGGAAAGCTGTAGAAATCAGGTTACTTGGTATGCAGGGGGCGAGGAGGGCACTAATTGCATGTTTGAGTTGAGGATTAGATTATGAAAAGAGAGAGAAAATGAAGATAGGTCCTGGCCGGCTCTCTATCACTACCGCCAATTGATATCCTATTAGTACAACTCATTTCTCTAGCGTTTTATAATCAATTTAATATGACATTATGATATAAATGATCCTCTATTTCAAAGGCTTTGGCATTTGTGGAATTTGTGTTTGGCCCTTCAAACCATTAAGTCAAATGTTCTACAGTTGCAACATAGCACATTAAATAATTTTCTTATAATTACTTAATTGTTACCTGGCATTTGCTTGTTTGACATTAGCTGGAACAAGGATCACTACACTATTACCTGCTTTATTGTTGATATCTTAATTTAATAATTTATTATATTTGAATTTTTAAAGTGGATTTCATATTTCTGCCTCTAAAATGTTGTAAGCAAATATATAGGGCCAGATTCAGCAAGACTTGCGCTGGAGTATTTTGATATGCGGCGCGTAACTGTGAAGATGCGCCGTCGTATCTATGTGGCCGTACCTACCAAACTAGATGCGACAGAAAACGGGCCATTTCCGATCGGCTTAACTTTCCGACGCCAGAGTCTCGCTTGGCGCATCAGTCGCGCCAATAGTGGAAGTTTGCACCAGCTGTTACATTTCTCCTTCTGTCCGGCCAGTAATGGGCCCAGATTTAGCTGCAGATACTCCGCTGGATCTGGAGATACTGCCACTCCTAGGTATTTAAAGCTGTTACTTATAACAATCTGCTCTGCTCCATGTGGCAGTGGTCCCTCCAAGGCATCAGAATTGACTTTGACCAGTTAATGGCAAACCCTGAGAAGCAACCAAACTTCCCAATGATCTGCATCACTGCCTGCAGCGATGCAGAAGAGTCGCCTAAATAAATTAGCGCATCGTCTGCATATAATGATATCTTATATTCCCTCTGGCCCCTACGGAATCCCGCCACCTCGGTGGAGTTGCGAATAGAGATGGCCAGAGGCTCAATCGCCAACGCAAACAGCAACGGGGACAGTGGGCACCCCTGCCGGGTGCCTCTATAAAGCTTAAACGCAGGTGACAGATTGTTATTAATACAGAGTCTGGCTCTGGGTTCAGAGTACAGCACCTTCACCCATTCTATAAACCTGTCTCCCATTCCGAACCTTGCTAAGGTCTCCAGGAGGTAGGGCCATTCCACACTGTCAAATGCTTTAGCAGCGTCCAGTGACAGAATGGCCCTACCTCCCGGGTTGTCTACCGGCATCTGTAAATTCAAATAAAGTCGCCGAATATTATCCGCCGTGGAGCGAGATGGTATAAAGCCACATTGATCTCTATGTATCAGTTTTCCTATTACCCGTGATAACCTTGAGGCCAATATTTTGGCCAATAGCTTGACATCTGCATTTAGCAAGGATATTGGGCGATAGGAATCCAGCAACAGTTTATCCTTTCCTGGCTTTAATATGACGATAATTATGGCTTCCTGCATGCTCTCTGGTAGGGTACCTGTTTCAATTACCTCCTGCAAAGTCTGTAGCAAGGGCGGCAGAAGCATCTCTTCATACTGAGAGTATAACTCTGCCGGTATGACATCTGGTCCTGGGGACTTATGTAGTGACGCCTCATGCAGGGCGTTCTTCAGCTCTAGCATAGTGATTGGCGAGTTTAACATTTCCCTATCGGCTTCAGACAGCTGTGGAAAGGTACATAATTGCAAGAAATCTGTCATATCTGATGGACTGTATCTAGCTTTAGAGGAATATAGTTCCTCATAAAAGTTTTGGAAGTCCTTCAGGATATCGGGCCCTGTGGTATGCAACTCCCCTGTATTTGCCTCTATTGCTGTAATATTTGAGGTTTCCCGTTGCCCCCTTACTATAAGGGCAAGGAGGCGTCCCGTGTTTTCCCCTTCCTCGAAATAGCTTTGTTGTTGAAAGTATCTACTCTTCTCTGCTGCCGTTAATAAGACGGAGTTATAGAGGGATTTACCTCCCTCCAAGAGTCATGCCTAACTTGAGAGGGGTCTGCAACCAGGGCTTGTTCCCTAGCTCTCAGTTCATCTCGTACCCTTTTTTCCCATTCCTTAGAGCGAGTTTTGATACCCGAGATCTCCTTTATCAGGCAGCCCCTCATGAATGCTTTAAGTGCATCCCATACAGTCGCTGCGCTAGCAGAGCCCCTGTTGAAGTGATAGAACTCCCGTATAGCCTCCCCTGTACCATCCGTGGGTGGCAACAGGGTCAGCCAATATGGGTTCACTTTCCAGGGCATGCGGTCCGATATCATAGTGACTTTAAGTTTCACCCAAAATGGCGAGTGATCGGATAGTAGACGGGGCTCATAGGCCGAGTCCACTACCCGGTGCGTTAGCAACTCGTTCCCCAGCCCTAAATCAATACGGGAGAGTCCATCATGTGTGGCAGAATAACATGAGTAGCATCTCTCGTCTGCATGCCTCTCTCGCCAGACATCATGGAGTCCTATTTCCGAGAGCAGTGAAGCAAAGGCTGTTTTGTTAGCCCTATGCCCTATCCTTCTAGATGAAAGAGATATTCTGTCCAAGTTTCTATCAAGTATATTGTTAAAGTCGCCTAATGTTAGTACCGGTACGTCTGGGGAGAGCGCCATAAATTGCGCCAGATTCCTAAGTGGTGCTGCCGTGAACGGTGGAGGAACATATACGACATACGTTGATGAATGGAAGATGGAGACACCTTACTGAGAGCTCAGGGTTTCCATGAGTAGGGATGTGTAGAGTGATTTTGGCAAGATTGATTTCACCAAATAATTACAAATTTTTCCACTGGCAAAATCTTGCTAAAGTAGATACTTTGGTATTGATTTACCGTATATACTCGAGTATAAGCTGAGGTACCTCATTTTACCACAAAAAAATGGGAAAACGTATTGACTCAAGTATACAGGTGAAACTAAAAATTTGAACATCGTGCAAAAGTTCATTTATTTCATTAAGGCAACTTAAAAGGTGAAACTAATATATGAGATAGACTCATTACTAGGTAGTATTACTGTGTAGTAGCACCTAAACCTACTCGGCGTTATTGTACTTGTCCAGTTTAATAGCACTTAAACCTATTTGCTGTTACCCCACTTGTGCTGTGTAGTAGCACCTAAACCTACTCGGTGTTACTGTACTTGTCCAGTTTCATAGCACCTAAACGTACTCGGTGTTACTGCACTTGTTCTCTCCAGTTTGTACCTAAAGGTACGAGATGTGTGTACTGATTGTGTCCTGTGCAGGCCATTACATTGTCTGGAAGGACAACAAAGAGAGGCAGAGATTCACGAGGGAAAGCAGGCTCTGCATCTAGAGGCAACGCTGGTGGTGGACGTGGTGCATCCTCTTCAGCACGAGGCCGTCTAACACGCTCGTCCTTCTTTTCGGGAGCTGGCCGTGTTGAGCCTCAACATGCAGAGAAATTAGTAGAGTGGATGACCAAGCCATCCTCATCCTCCTCATCCTCTCTCACCCAGGCTGAGCTTAGTTTGTCTGGCAAAGCAGCTGCCAAGGTGTCCTCTTCCCTTTGCACAATGGCATCACACAATCCTTGCCTAGTCCCACCATGTCCTCCTGAGGAGTCCCCCGAACTGTTTCAACACAATGTTGGGTACATGCTGCATGAAGATGCGCAGCGTTTTGAAGGCTCCGATAATGGAACACAGATAGAGGAAGGCATTGATGTGAGCACAGAGAGAGGGAGTGCGCAAGAGGTACAGCAATCTGGCAGTGATGTTTCCCCAGCTGGAGCATACTGCTAGGTTTTCAACAGTGATGAGGAGGGAGGGGATGATGAGGTCACTGACTCTACGTGGGTGCCTGATAGGAGAGAGGAGGAGGAGGAGGAGGAGGAAGAGGAGGAGGAGGAGGACGAGGCACAGGCACATCTCCAAAAGGGCAGGATGCCCTCCAGGGGCCAGCTTAAGGGCAGCACACCAACTTCATTACATCGCAGAGCTATGCCTGTGCAGGGCGCTGCTGTGTCCCAACGTTACTGCAAAAGTTCTTTGGTGTGGGCCTTTTTTGAGACATGTGCATCAGATCGCACTGTTGCTATTTGCAACATATGTCTCAAGCGTATCTCGCGTGGCCAAAACTTCACCCGCTTGGGCACCACATGCTTGACCAGACCTATGTCGACCTGCCATGCAGTTCATTGGCAAGCATACCAGAAAGACCCACACCAAAGAAAAAAGCGGACCTCCCCTTGCCCCTCATCAGCTGGGACCTCCAACCCCACTAGACCCTCTGTCCTCTCTGAAGCCTGCACTGATAGGACTGAAGGTGTAGAAATAGGTGTGTCACAACCTAGTAGTATATGCGGGCAATCTACTGATGATACCAGACAAATTTCCCTGCCCCAGCTGCTGCAGCGCCGAAAGAAGTACTCTCCCAGCCATCTACATGGCCAGCGGTTGAATGATAGCTTAGCGAAACCGCTAGCACTTCAACTGCTGCCTTTTCAGTTGGTAGATTCTGCCCCCTTTCGTGAGTTTGTGGAATGTGCGGTACCTCAGTGGCAAGTCCCCAAACACCACTTTTTCTCACAGAAGGCGATTCCGGCTCTCTACCGCCATGTGGAAGGCAATGTCCATGCCTCGCTGGACAGGGCGGTCAGTGGTAACATGCATCTTACCTCTGACTCATGGTCCAGCAGGCATGGACAGGGACATTACCTCTTTTTCACGGCGCATTGAGTGACTCTGCTGGCAGCTGGGAAGGACGCAGGGCAAGGTACAGTAGTGTTGGAGGTTGTTCCGCCACCACGCCTCCAAAACACTACTACTGGTTGTGACACACCTCTCTCCTCCACCCCCTCCTCTTCTTCTTCCTCTGTGGCCTCTTCTTGTGGTGATGTTTCCTAGAAACCAGCCGTGCTCCTTAGGCGTATGAGGGGCTAAACAGGAATGCAGGCCAAGAGATGCCATGCGGTGCTAGAGCTGGTGTGCTTGGGAGACAGGAGCCACACTGGGGCAGAGGTTCTGTCAGCTCTACAGGGGCAGGCTCAGAGGTGGTTGACGCCACGCCAGCTCAAGCCAGGAATGGTGGTTAGCGACAATGGCACCAACCTCCTCTCTGCCCTGCGACAGGGACAACTGACCCATGTGCCCTGTTTAGCTCATGTTCTGAATTTGGTGGTGCAGCGGTTCTTGGCCAGGTACCCGGGCTTACAGGATGTCCTGAGAAAGGCCAGGAAAGTCTGTGTGCATTTCCGAAGGTCATATAATGCCACTGCTCAGCTGACAGACCTCCAAAGGAATACAACCTGCCCAAGAACCGCCTAATCTGTGACATACCCACCAGATGGAACTCTACATTGGCCATGCTGCAGCGGTTGCACACGCAGCAGAGGGCCATCAATGAATACCTGTGTCAATATGGCAGCAGAACTGGGTCAGGGGAGCTTGTTTTTTTTCCCCATGCCAGTGGGCCTTGATCAGGGATGCATGCACTGTCCTGTCACCATTTGAGGAGGCCACGAGGATGGTGAGCAGTGACAGTGCATGCATCAGTGAGACTGTCCCTCTTATTCACATGTTGGAGCACACGCTACGTGGAATAATGGACAGGGCCCTTGCGGCAGAACAGAGGGAGGAAGAGGAGGACTTCCTTACCACTCAAGGCCCCCTAGCACTCAGCAGCAGCGGTCTTCAAGGGATCACTTACAGTCCCAAGGAACCCGTGGACTTTTACGTGGCTGGGATGAGGTGGCTGCGGATCCTGTCATCCTCAGTGACCCAGAGGACTGTGCCCCGAATGCCTCAGCAAACCTACGGTGCATGGCCTCCCTGATCCTGCAAAGCCTGCGTAAGGATCCTCGTGTTCGTGGTATCAAGGAGAGGGATCATTACTGGCTGGAAACTCTCCTTGATCCACGTTACAAGAGTACGGTTGCGGAGCTTATCTTGCTGTCGCAGAGGGAGCAGAAGATGAAACATCTTCGGGAGGCCTTGCAGAAGGGTCTGTGCAACGCATTCCCAGAACCTGGGGGATTACCAAATCCTGGTCCTGGACAACGTGTTGCTGAGGCTTCGGTGAGTCACAGAAGGAGCGGTGGAGAAGGTGGCCGTCTGACCAATGCCTTCAGACAATTTTTTAGTCCACAGCCCCAAGGTATGACCGGTTCCAGCAACCATCGCCAGCGTCTGGTTTACATGGTACGTGAATACCTAGGGGCAAGATCAGACTTGGACACCTTCCCCTTTCGAAAATCCTCTGGCTTACTGGGTCTTGAGGATGGATCACTGGCCAGATCTTGCACAGTATGCAATTGAGTTACTGGCTTGCCCTGCATCCAGCATTCTTTCAGAAAGCACATTCAGTGCTGCTGGAGGCTTTGTGACCGATCACAGGGTGCGCCTCTCCACCGACTCCATCGATCGATTGACCTTCATAAAAATGAATCAGGCTTGGATCAACACCAGCTACTAAGCATCTGATGCTGATGTAACTGAATAATTTTTTTGAAATGTCAGATCCCTTGGAGACTGCCTATGCGGATGCTGAGTGACTGTCCATTATGCTGCTGACTGAATATCCTTTTCCTCCTCACTGATCTTGCTGATAGCTAGTAAGAAAATGTTTGTTTCTGGGCTCCGCCACCAGTGCCTAAGGCACAATTTTCTGCCCCTGTTTAACAGGGGCGTATAATAAGAATTTCTGATGCAATACTTTGCATGTGGCTCTTTGTTGCGCTCCAATTACAGTATCTGTGAGGGGTTGCAGTGTTGTGTTGTGCCTAAGGCCCAATTTTTCTGCCCCTGTTTAACAGGGGCATCTAATAACAATTTGTGATGCAATACTTTGCATGTGGCTCTTTGTTGTGCTACAATTACAGTATTTGTGAGGGGTTGCAGTGTTGTGCCTAAAGCCCAATTTGTCTGCCCCTGTTTAACAGGGGCGTATAATAACAATTTTTGATGCAATACTTTGCATGTGGCTCTTTGATGTGCTACAATTACAGTATCTGTGAGGGGTTGCAGTGTTGTGTTGTGCCTAAGGCCCAATTTTTCTGCCCCTGTTTAACAGGGGCATCTAATAACAATTTTTGATGCAATACTTTGCATGTGGCTCTTTGTTGAGCTACAATTACAATATCTGTGAGGGGTTGCAGTGTTGTGCCTAAAGCCCAATTTGTCTGCCCCTGTTTAACAGGGGCGTATATTAACAGTTTTTGATGCAATACTTTGCATGTGGCTCTTTGATGCGCTACAATTACAGTATCTATGAGGGGTTGCAGTGTTGTGTTGTGCCTAAGGCCCAATTTTTCTGCCCCTGTTTAACAGGGGCATCTAATAACAATTTTTGATGCAATACTTTGCATGTGGCTCTTTGTTGCGCTACAATTACAGTATTTGTGAGGGGTTGCAGTGTTGTGCCTAAAGCCCAATTTGTCTGCCCCTGTTTAACAGGGGCGTATAATAACAATTTTTGATGCAATACTTTGCATGTGTCTCTTTGATGCACTACAATTACAGTATCTGTGAGGGGTTGCAGTGTTGTGTTGTGCCTAAGGCACAATTATTCTGCCCCTGTTTAACAGGGGCGTCTAATAACAATTTTTGATGCAATACTTTGCATGTGGCTCTTTGTTGCACTACAATTACAGTATCTGTGAGGGGTTGCAGTGTTGTGCCTAAGGCCCAATTTGTCTGCCCCTGTTTAACAGGGGCGTATATTAACAATTTTTGATGCAATACTTTGCATGTGGCTCTTTGATGCGCTACAATTACAGTATCTGTGAGGGGTTGCAGTGTTGTGTTGTGCCCAAGGCCCAATTTTTCTGCCCCTGTTTAACAGGGGTGTCTAATAACAATTTTTGATGCAATACTTTGCATGTGGCTCTTTGTCCTTGCAGTCCTTGTCTTGTTTGCACCGCCTGTATACTGCTGTTCAATGTATATAGGGCCAAAGGGTCTTGGCAGGGCCTATCCTCCATATAGGCTCACTATGCAAGCCGCTTAGGGCCCCACAAAGCTGCGAAGGGCCCCCCAAATTACTAGAGGCCCCGCCTGACAGCAAAACACCCCCTCCCCCCACTTCTCAACTTTCTTTAATGTGACATGTCACTGTCATCAGCGCCTCCCGCTTCTCATTTTTAATGTGCCATGTCATTTTGCTTAGGGCCCCAGGGAGGTCAGGATCGGCACTAGGTCTTGTAATGACCTGGGGGGAGTGGTGGCGGGGAAACCCATGCTATTTTTTTCAATGATTTTTATCCATATTGCAGGCAGTATTAAAAAAAAAAAATTTCTAGAGTAATCTCATTTTGTGCAGGGACAGTTCTAAACATGTGCCACTACTATAGACACCCAGCAGGTACGATATTTAAAGGATTTTTTCATTTTTTTTTGTTCACTTTAACCCCTTAAAGACCGCCGCATGTACATTCACGTCGGCAGAATGGCACGGACAGGCACATCAACGTATATATACGTTGCTGCCTTGACGTGGGCCAGCGTCACTAAGCGATAATTTTTCTGATCGCTGTATTAGTGTCGCTGTTCCCGCTAGGTAGCTATTTTTTTTTTATTGCGATTTTTTTTTTACTAAAGACATGTGGCTAAATAAATTTGCAGTAAAAAATATATAGGTAGATGGCGCACGACTTAAAAAATGCAATCAAAAAGAATTAATAGTATAATTAACAATTAGTAGATCATAAGGTCCATGTCAATATCAAAAGGGAAAAAAATAATAAATAAATAAAATAATAAATGACCATATAATGATAGTCCAAATAAATGACCATACAAAAGATGGTTAAAATAAAAAGTCCCAAAAGTTCAATGTTTAGTCCAACAACACTAGTGGCAGCACAGTCCTGAGGCAGAAGCAGACTCTGAAAAATATATATAGACAAGAAGGACATGCGCCAAACTAAGTGTAGTAAATTAGGGATTTAATGAAGTGAAAATAATAGTAAACAGTAAATTGGCTACTCACAAAACAATTGAGAGCAAGGGCACATCAGGGGTTAACAGCTGGTCGAGGGTCACAACGATCGTTTACATCTGCAGGCAGGCTGACTTGGCCAAGTCTTGGGAGTTATGGAGACCCATCCTGGGGAAGCCTGGAAGAAGCGACAGGGGATCCAGAAGCTGTGTTTCCTGGATAGGACGCGCTATGCGTTCCAGCATGAAGCGCAGTCTATCGCCGTACGGTCGTACGGCGATAGACTGCGCTTCATGCTGGAACGCATAGCGCGTCCTATCCAGGAAACACAGCTTCTGGATCCCCTGTCGCTTCTTCCAGGCTTCCCCAGGATGGGTCTCCATAACTCCCAAGACTTGGCCAAGTCAGCCTGCCTGCAGATGTAAACGATCGTTGTGACCCTCGACCAGCTGTTAACCCCTGATGTGCCCTTGCTCTCAATTGTTTTGTGAGTAGCCAATTTACTGTTTACTATTATTTTCACTTCATTAAATCCCTAATTTACTACACTTAGTTTGGCTAAATAAATTTGGCCTAAATGTTTGACTAAAATGTAGTTTATTTGATTTTTCTTATAACAAAAAGTAAAAAATATAGATTTTTTTCAAAAAATTCGCTCTATTTTTGTATATAGCGCAAGAAATAAAAATCGCTGAGGCGATCAAATACCACCAAAAGAAAGCTCTATTTGTGGGAAGAAAAGGACGCACATTTAGTTTGAGAGTTACGTCGCACGACCGCGCAATTGTCAGTTAAAGCGACGCAGTGCCGAATCGCAAAAAGGGGCCTGGTCCTTTACCTGCATTTTGGTCCGGGTCTTAAGTGGTTAAGCATCATTAAAATCGCTGCTCCAGAAAAAACTACAGTTTTTAAAAAAAAATCCATTGATACATGTTCCCTGGGGCAAGACCCGGGTTCTCAAAGACGTTTTCCAACAATAACTTGAATATTGGGCTTTAAAATGTGCACTTTTGAATTCGAACGTTCGAGTCCCATAGACTTCAATGGGGTTCTAAATGTTCGCGCGAACGGTCGGTCTGTTCGAACGTTCTGGTGCGAACCGAACGTGGGGGTGTTCGGCTTATCCCTACTCATTACATGCAAAGCAAGATAGTTCAAGCTGTGATTTTTCATAATTGTGATGATTATGGCTTACAGCTCATGAAAACCCCAAATCCACAATCTCAGAAAATTTGAATATTACATGCAATCAATAAAACAAGGATTGTACATAGAACAATATCGGACCACTGAAAAGTATAAGCATGCATATGTACTCAGTACTTGGTTTGGGCCCCTTTTGCAGCAATTACTGCCCCAATGCGACGTGGCATGGAAGCCATCAGCCTGTGGCATTGCTGAGGTGTTATGGAAGACCAGGATGCTTCAATAGCGGCCTTCAGCTCTTCTGCATTGTTCGGTCTCATGTCTCTCATCTTTTTCTTGCCAATGCACCATAGATTCTCTATGGGGTTCAGGTCAGGCGAGTTTGCTGGCCAATAAAGCACAGTAATCCCACGGTCATTGAACCAGGTTTTGGTGCATCCCCATAGAGCTCGTCTGCGGAAGGAAGCATGAAGTGCTCCAAAATCTCCTGGTAGATGGCTGTGTTGGCCCCGGACTTAATGAAGCACAGCGGACCAACACCAGAAGATGACATGGCTCCCCAAATCAACACAGACTGTGGAAACTTCACACTAAACTTCAAGCATCTTTCAGTGTGTGCCTCTCCATTCTTCCTCCATACTCTGGCTCTTTGGTTTGATCTCATCAGAAAAGAGGACTTTGGACCACTGAGCACCAGACCAGGTGTGTTTTTTTTAGCCCAAGTAAGACGCTTCTGACGTTGTTTGTTGTTCAGGAGTGGTTTGACAAGAGGAATACGACATTTGAAGCCCATGTCCAGGATCCGTCTGTGTGTGGTGGCTCTTGATGCACTGACTCCCATCTCAGTCCACTCCTTGTGAAAGTCCCAACACTTTTGAATGGCCTTTTCCTGACAATCCTCTCCAGGCTGCAGTCATCCCTGCTGTTTGTGCACCCTTTTCTTCCACACTTTTCCATTCCACATAACTTTCTATAAATGTGCTTTGATACAGCACTTTGGGAACATCCAACTTTATTTGCAATTACAGTTTGAGGCTTTTCCTCCTTATGGAGGGTGTCAATGATGGTTTTCTGCACAACTGTCAGGTCAGCAGTCTTTCCCATGATTGTGATTCCTACTTAACCAGATTGAGAGACCATTTAAATGCTCAGGAACCCTTTGCAGGTGTTATGGCTTAATTAACCGATAAGAGTGGGACACTTTGAGCCTAGAATATTGTACCTTTATACAATATTCTATATTTCTGAGATTGTGAATTTGGGGTTTTCATGAGCTGTAACCACAATCATCACAATTATGACAAATCACGGCTTGAACTATCTTGCTTTGCATGTAATTAGTCTATCTCATATATTAGTTTCACCTTTTAAGTTGCATTAGTGAAATAAATGAACTTTTGCACAATATTCAAAATTTCCGAGTTTCACCTGTAAGCCGAGGGTGAGAATGCAGCAGCTACTGCAAGCGGAAAAGAGGGTCAACAATGCCCATTTGCACACCTCACTGTGCCCATTGCAACCTCACTGTGCCAACCTCACTGTGCCCATTGCAACCTTACTGTGCCAATTGTCACTGTGCCCATCCTCACTGTGCCAATCCTCACTGTGCCCATTGTCACTGTGCCCATCCTCACTGTGTCAATCCTCACTGTGCCAATCCTCACTGTGCCCATCATCACTGTGCCCATCCTCACTGTGCCAATCCTCACTGTGTCCATCGTCACTGTGGCCATTGTCACTGTGCCCGTTGTCAGTGTACCTGAAATTGAGAGGCTGCAGGTATCCATCTATTGCGTTTCTTAGCAGACACAGTTCTGCCTATCACAGATGTTCTCTCATCCTTTGACTCAGTTTTCCAGCATACACTGTGTTCAGTGTTCCGCTAATCACGGACATCCTCTTGTCCGAGGATGAAAAGGAGTCCGTGATTGGCAGAACACTGAACACAGTGTCTGCTGCGATGGGTGAGGATGAGAGAACGTTTGTGATAGGCATTTCTCAGCCTATCACGGAAAGGACCAGGAGGAGACCGCAAGTTTTAAACGATGGATGCCCGCAGCCTCTCAATAATTTTAGGTACACTGACTTGAGTATAAGCCGAGGGGGCATTTTCAGCCCAAAAAAAGGGCTGAAAATCTCGGCTTATACTCGAGTATATACGGTACTAAAGACAAATAGGCTGTTCAATTTGCAAGGGAGTTTTCCTTAGTAAATTTGGTCAAATTTTACTTTGCCAAAAATACTGAATCAGGTGCATGGAAAATAAAAAAAGCAGCATTACTGCTTGCACACAGGGCCCTTTTTAACATGGGGTAAAATGAGCAGCTGCCCTCGACCCAATCATTGTTGTGGGGCCCAAAGCAACTGCCTCTTGAGCCCACGCTGATGCCCGCCAGAGTCAACTGGAGTTCTGCCACTTCCGGTGCTGGTCACTTGCTGGCTGCTTGCTACTGTCACTGCTTCTGTTTTTTCAAGTGACAATGCTCCTTTCCCCGCGGTCTTTCAGAACCCTCACATAGTGCTCCCCTCAACCCTGAATTCTGCACACCCTTGAACCCTGTACTCAGTGAACCCCTGAACCCTTCGCTCTGTACAAAGCACACCCCTCAACACTGCACTCTGCACATAGTGCACCCCTCAACCCTGCACTCTGCACATACAGCACCCCTCAACCCCACACTCCATACAAAGCGCACCCATTAACCCTGCACTCTATACATAGCACATCCTTCAACTATACACTCTGTACATACCTCATCCCTTAACCCTGCACTCTGTATGTAGTGCACTCTAAACTCTACAGTCTTTGTTTATTGCACTCCTCAAACCTGTACTCTCTGCATAGCACACTCGTTAACCATGCACTCCTGAACACTGCAGTCTGTATATACTGTAGTACAATCCTGAACTCCTGGTATGTAACAATGCCTCAATGTTAATGCAGTTTGGCCACACCCACAATTTGATGCAGAGGTAACTATTTGCAGTAACATCTAGCAAACAATCAGGGAACAATAAAGATCTGCTGTAATCTCTAGCAATTAATCAGTGAGCAATAATGATTTGCAGTAACCTCTAGAAATAAATCAGTTAGCAGGAATGATGTATGGTAACCTGTAGCAACCAATCAGTAAGCAATAATGATGTTCTGTAACCTGTTGCAAACAGTGAGCCATAATGATGAGCTTTAACCTCTAGCAGTCAATAAGTGAGTGGTAAGCATGTACAGTAACCTCTTGCAACCAATCAGTGAGCAGTAATAATGGGCAGTAACCTCTAGCAACCAATCAGCAAGCAGTAGTAAGGTGCAGTAACCTCCATCAACCAATTAGTCAGCAGTAAGGATGTGCAGTAACCTCCAGCAACCAATCAGTGAGCAGTAATGATGTGCAGTGAAAAGAAGAAAGGGAAAAAAACTGCGCTAACTGAGAGGTGAAACAATATTAAAGCAGCTACAAAAACAATGTGACAAACATAGAATGCAGAGTAGTAAAAATATAAGTAGCGCTAAAAAGTAATGGTCAGTGACAAATATAATACAACACTCTGGATGATAGTGCATCAACTAAGGTGAAAATAATAAATGTCCACTGGTTGATGGAGGAAACATCAAAAGGAAAAAAAAAAAAAAAACACAAAGTCCATTAATCATGGGTATGTTGGCACAGAATGTTCCTTACATGCTGAGGTTGTGCCAACATACCCATGATTAATGGACTTTGTGTTTTTTTTTTTTCTTCCTTTTGATGTTTCCTCCATCAACCAGTGGACATTTATTATTTTCACCTTAGTTGATGCACTATCATCCAGAGTGTTCTATTATATTTGTCACTGACCATTACTTTTTAATGATGTGCAGTAACCTCTAGCAACCAATTAGAAAGCATAAATGATGTACTGTAACCTCTAGTAACTAATCAGTGAGTGGTAATCATATGCTGTAATTTCTGGCAACCAATTGCAATTTCTGCCTGATCCGCTGCAGTAAACTGATTTGAGTCTAGCTATTTATCACATGTCTCAGAGCGGGGGGCTGCAAGAAAATGTTTGCCCAGGGTCCAATAATTTTGCACAAGATTTGATGGGGGTAGTCAGCAGAGCTTCACCTCGTTCACTAAGCCCTGGGACTAATCCCCTTGCAAAGTTCAATTTAAATTTCCCTTACAAGGTGAACAGTCTAGTTGACTTTTTTCTAGTTGACTTTAGTAAACCAACTCTTTTCAGGTTTAATTGTTAAATCTTAATTGAACAAGCTAAAGTTAGAAGCTGATTGGCTAACGTGGATAGCTGCACCAGATTTTGAGTGTTCCAGTGTCTAGTAAATCAACCCCAATCAGTGTACGTCCAGGATTGGCAGGGTTTTGACCACACACAAACTGGCAGCAGGTAATCGGCCAGTTTGTATGTGGCCAAACATATTCAGCCACCTGAATGTAGCCCAAATTCTTTGGCTGATACATCACGTCCTATATATACTATATTTTCAAAAGTATTGGGACACCTGCCTTTACATGAACTTTAATGGCATCCAAGTCTTAGTCTGTAGGATTCAATATTGAGTTGGCCAAACCTTTGTAGCTATAACAGCTTCAACTCTTCTGGGAAGGTGGTCCACAAGGTTTAGGAGTGTGTCTATGGGAATGTTTGACTATTCTTCCAGAAGAGCATATGTGAGGTCAGGCACTGATGTTGCACACAAAAGGCCTGACTCACAGTCTCCTCTCTAATTCATCTTAAAGGTGTTTTATCGGGTTGAAGTCAGGACACTGTGTAGGCCAGTCAATTTCCTCAACCCCTTTCTTTGTGCACTGGTGCACAGTCATCTTCGAACAGGAAGGGGACATCCCCAAACTGTTCCTACAAAGTTGGGAGCATGAAATTGTCCAAAAGGTCTTGGTATGCTGACACCTTAGGAGTTCCTTTCACTGATACTAAGGAACCAAGCCCAACCCCTGAAAAACAACCCCACACCATAACCTCTCCTCCACTAAACAATTTGGACCAGTGCACAAAGCAAGGTCCATAAAGACATGGGTGAGCGAGTTTGGGTTGGAAAAACTTGACTGGCCTGCACAGTCCTGACCTTAAAAGCATGTTATTATATGAAATGAATGAACACTCCAACACTTTATGATATATAAATTGTTGATTTATGTATTTGTATCTATACACTTGATTTGATTATAGACACAATATTTGGTTGAATTTTGATTACTTCTATATTGTAGCGCCAGAACACCTCTTTTTTAAGCCAGGAGCTGAACTGTCAGTGCTGTATGAACTGGAATGGACTGAAGGGACCACCTGACGTGGCGAGAGACTGTCACTAAGACTCTAGAGCAAGGGTCTCCAAACTACGGCCCTCCAGCTGTTTCGGAACTACATTTCCCATGAGGCATTGTAAAATTCTGACATTCACAGACATGACTAAGCATGATGGGAATTGTAGTTCCTGAACAACTGGAGGGCCATAGTTTGGAGATCCCTGCTCTAGAGGGGACGTGTCATGTAGGTGAGATGTAATCATCATCTGTGCTGCTGCACACTGCTGTCAATGTCATAGTAAAAATCAAATTCATGTATGTGTGTGCTGCCCATTAATTGTTTTTGCCCTGCTGAGTCCTGTCCCTGAGCTACTCACTTACTATATCGAAAATAATATAAGAAATAAAAATTTTGCCTTAATATCATCACATTGCTAATTGCATAGTGTACTTTTTTGTAGCCTAAATACTGAAATTTGCACTTACAACTGTAGATTTGTAACTTTTGGAATTGCCAGTAAAAATGTGGCTGTCCCAGTAAATTTGGGGTATCGTGTTAGTACATTTTAATCTGGTAGATTGGCAACACTGATTCAGATTTACCAGCTTCATGACAACTTTACCTACTTGCCTGGATTGTTTTTAAAGAACACCTTATGCCGCGTACACATGATCAGGCTTTTGCTCGGCCAAATCACATCGGAATTCAGACGGAGTTCCATCGGAAAAATATAGAACATGTTCATCGGAATTTCTGATGAAAAAACTCAGATGGGACTACACACGATTGGAAAATCCGAAGGAAAATGTCCATCGGAAATTCCGATCGTGTGTACGGGGCATTGCTGTACTAATAAACCTGTGGCCTTTCCGTTATTTACTTTCAGTAAACTAAAAAAAGGTCAGTATCCTAAGAAGGGATCTCCCTTTCTACACAGATTATCATCATCATCCATTCTCCATTCTTATGCTTAAATTACTTATCCAGAAAACATTTAAACATTCTCATTGCATAACAGTGAGTGAAGCATCACTGGCATAAATAAAGTTTGACAAATGCTCAGCACTCACCAGAAAGTGAATAAGCCTGTTTCATGCCCCTTTGTGATGGCTTTGAGTTACTATAACCATCATAGTCCAAGTCGCCGTTGCCTCCAGTCATCTCCATGTCTTCTGCCCTTCACCACAGTAGACGTCTTCGCACAGTTCTCTTTGCCACCTTTCTGTCTTCTCCTCATTAGGGATTTCTTGCTAGTCTTGTCTGTCATGTTGTAATGCAAAGCATTTCCCTCAACAGTATACAATGTAATCACCTTTGTCCTGCTTGTTTTGTGTATATGATGTTGCTTAGTTACTTTTTCGTTCATAAGTGTTAACAGCATGAGGTGTATTAATTTAAACATATGTGTACATAATCCTTCTCTTTCACTCTTTCACTATGATGATCTTTACAAAGCTTACTGTTTTCTGTTTTTAGAATTCGCAATATCTTGCAACCAAAGCACACTATCACTTTAGACAATGAAAGCTTTACTTTATTCATTCATGTTAAAGCTGGAATCTCCAAACCATAACTATATTGTTGTTCAGGCTCAGATCCATCGCTTTTTTAGTAAGGTGACCAGATTTTTAAAATGAAATCCGAGTACATTTTATTGGCAAATGGTGAACTATTTTATAAGCATGTTTTCCTCAATTTATATATGCAGTGTATGTGGTATGTGTTTATGGAATGTTTGTATGACATATACGTTATTTCTCACATTTCCTCCATAAATAAAGAATTAAAAAAATAAAAACTTTTTCAAATTTTTTGAGATATGACTACTAAATGTTATGAAGATAAGATAGAGAAAAAACAGAGTGTAGAGTTCAGGAGTGCGTTACATAAACAATGCAGGGCTAAGGAGCACACTACATAAAGAATGCAGGGCTCAGATGTGCCCATCTATGGATCCTCACCAGTGCCCATCTATGCAGCCTCGCCTGTGCCCATCAATGCAGCCTCACCAGTGCTCAGCAATGTAGCCTCACCAGTGCCTAGCAATGCAGCCTGACCAGTGCCCAGCAATGCAGCCTCACCAGTGCCCATCTATGCAGCCTCATCTGTGCCCATCTATGCAGCCCCACCAGTGCACAGCATGGCAGCCTCACCAGTGCTCAGCAATTCAGCCCCAGGCCTATCAATGCAGCCTCACCAGTGCCCAGCAAAGCAGCCTCACCAGTGCCCAGCAATGCAGCAAAGATTTTTTTTAATCTTTATTTATGGAGGAAAAGTGAGAAATAACGTATATGTCATACAATCATTCCATAAACACATACCACATATATAATTTGAGGAGAACATACTTTTAAAATAGTTTACCATTTGCCAATAAAATGTCCTCGGATTTCCTTTAAAAAATCTGGTCACCTTACTAAAAAAGCGATGAGTACCCTGATGTAAGGAGGGGCTCTCTGGGGACCCTGATGTAAGGAAGGGGCTTTCTGGGGACCCTGATGTAAGGAGGAGCCCTCTGGGGACCCTGATGTAAGGGGGCCCTCTGGGACCCTGAAGTAGAGGGGCTCTTTGGGGACCCTGATGTAAGAAAGGGGCTCTCTGAGGACCCTAATATAAAGGGGGCCCTCTGTGGACCCTGAAGTAAGGGGGGCTCTCTGGGGACCCTAATATAAAGGGGCCCTCTGGGGACCCTGAAGTAAGGGGGGCTCTCTGGGGATCCTGATGTCAGAAAGGGGCTCTTTGGGTACCCTAATGTAAGGAGGGGCCTTCTGGGGACTCTGATTTAACTGGGGCTCTCTGGGGACCCTGATGTAAGGAGGGGCTCTCTGGGGACCCTGATGTAAGGAGGGGCCCTCTGGGGACCCTGATGTAAGGAGGGGCCCTCTGGGAACTCTGATGTAAGGAAAGGGCTCTCTGGGGCTCTCTGGGGACCCTGATGTAAGGGGGGGCTCTCTAGAGACCCTGATGTAAAGAAGGCTCTCTAGGGACCCTGATGTAAGGGGAGGCTCTCTGGGGACCTTGATGTAATGAATGGGGCTTTCTGGGGACCCTGATGTAAGTAGGGATTCTTTGGGGACCCTGCTGTAAGGAGGGGCTCTCTGGGGATCCTGATGTAATGGGGGCACTCTGGGGACCCTGATGTAAGGAAGGGGCTCTCTGGGGACCCTGATGTAAGAGGGGGACTCTCTGGGAACCTGGATATACGAGGGGCTCTCTGGGGACCCTGATGTAAGAGGGGGACTCTCTGGGAACCTGGATGTACAGGGGGGCTCTCTGGGGACCCTGATGTAAGGGGGGACTCTCTGAGGATCCTGATGTTAGGGGAGGCTCTCTGGGGACCCTAATGTAAGGGGGATCCACACTCAGATATGTAACGATATTTTATATATATATATATATATATATTAGGGCTGTGCAAAATAACTTTTAATTAATCGATTAATCTTTATTTTTTTGATCGATCAAAATCTTTTTGATCGATTCAAATTCTTTTGATTGGTACTCACCTCTCCGCCAGCTTCTGGGCCCTTCAGTGAGTTCCATCAGAGATCCGGTAACGTCACGGACACCGGTGGGGCTTGCCGTGTCCATCTGAAGGGCTCCTTTGCTGTGCCTTCATATCTGCATGCCGGCGGGACCTTACTATCTGCCACACACAAGGGCTGTTACACTTCCCTCTATCACTTCCCCCCATCAACCTGGGATTCTACAACTTTCCACTGGGAGATGTGATAGTTCCCTTCATGGGACATCTACATGCCGACGGACTGATGTTAACTTCTCCTCATCTGTATTCAGCAGTGGCATCGTTGTACACATTTTTATACCAGTATCATACTTAGCTACATGTTTTTATGACTGCTTTTGGTACCGTTTGGTATTACTCGCACCATTTTTACAGTTTATGTAACTACATCGATTTTATCTCCAGTGCAATATTTATTTGGTTACCTACATGAAGACTATAAAAGTTTTAATGCTATTTCCATCGAGCGATGCCTTTGTGTGTTTTTTGTATCCTGCTATCCATTTTTCCAGTGGTTGGTAGCTGCACTGGGAATCATCCTGCAAGGAGATCAGCTAAAAGTAGTTGGATCTGTATGTGCGTTATAATTAATCGAAATTAGCCGATTAATCGATTAAAAAAACAAAACGATTAATCGAACACAAAAACTTTGATCAGTAACAGCCCTAATATATATATATATATACAGTACAGACCAAAAGTTTGGACACACCTTCTCATATCAAGAGTTTTCTTTATTTTCATTACTATGAAAATTGTAGAGTCACACTGAAGGCATCAAAACTATGAATTAACACACGTGGAATTATATACATAACAAAAAAGTGTGAAACAACTAAAAATATATGTCATATTATAGGTTCTTCAAAGTAGCCACCTTTTGCAGCAGACACATCTCTAGAACAACTGTTAAGAGGAGACTGTGTGAATCAGGCCTTCATGGTAGAATATCTGCTAAAAAAAACACTTCTAAAGAAAGGCAACAAGCAGAAGAGACTTGTTTGGGCTAAAGAACACAAGGAATGGACATTAGACCGTGGAAATCTGTGCTTTGGTCTGATGAGTCCAAATTTGGTTCCAACCACTGTGTCTTTGTGCGACGCAGAAAAGGTGAACGGATGGACTCTACATGCCTGGTTCCCACCGTGAAGCATGGAGGAGGAGGTGTGATGGTGTGGGGGTGCATTGCTGGTGACACTGTTGGGGATTTATTCAAAATTGAAGGCATACTGAACCAGCATGGCTACCACAGAATCTTGCAGCGGCATGCTATTCCATCCAGTTTGCATTTAGTTGGACCATCATTTATTTTTCAACAGGACAATGACCCCAAACACACCTCCAGGCTGTGTAAGGGCTATTTGACCTGAACCCAATCGAGATGGTTTGGGGTGAGCTGGACCACAGAGTGAAGGCAAAAGGGCCAACAAGTGCCAAGCACCTCTGGGAACTCCTTCAAGACTGTTGGAAGACCATTTCAGGTGACTACCTCTTGAAGCTCATCAAGAGAATGCCAAGAGTGTGCAAAGCAGTAATCAAAGCAAAAGGTGGCTACTTTGAAGAACCTAGAATATGACATACTGTATATATATATATATATATATATATATATATATATATATATATATATATATATATATACGTATGTGTGTATATACTATATATATATATATATATATATATATATATATACACACATACGTATATTATATACATGTGTATGCCCTCCCAAGCGTATGACTTTTTTTACTTCTCTGCTTTGGGCTCTAGCTCCAGATCTTTTGTAGACCTAGCAACACCACTGGTGGGGGCCCTTCATGGTTTCTTGCACCGGGGGCCCTGAAGATTCAATCATGGCTCATTGCTCTTAATCCCGCCCCACACTATAAAAGTATTCTTTCTATTGCGGCCATTTGTTGTGTAATAGTGGTGTGGAGAGAGATAGAACAGGGAGACCCCACGAGTCATCGCTCCGCCTCTCCAGGGAGTGGTGTATTTGTCGGTAACGACAAACTGGGTACCCTTGGGATTCCTATGATGGTACTGCCTGTAGTGTCGTGGTACAGGATGTTTCGTGTCTCCACCTATTATAAGTGCAATATGCTCACTGACCCTGATGGAAAAAGTACGAATAGTACGACCGACATATTGCATACCACAAGGACACGTTAGTAAGTATACGATATACTTAGTCGCACAGGTGAAAAAAGTTTTAATTCTATATTGCTTCTTAGTGACTGAAGATGAAAATTCAGAGATTTTGCGTGTGACTAAGGCATTATGTTGGCACACTTTACATTTCCTGCAAGGATAGAAACCAACTAGATCGTGAAAAAAAAGAACTTTTAACAGGAGGGTTGATTATGTTTGGAGCAATCTTGCTCTGTAGTGAAGGAACTCCCTTGAACACTACCTTAGCCTGTTCGGGCAATAAAGGGCCCAATACCTTGTCTCCTCTGAGGATGTTCCAATGTTTGTTAAAAATGGTCTTAATTTGTTTATGCTGAGTAGAATAAGTAGTCAGCATAGCGAATTTAAAACTGTCATCAGTGGGACGTTTAGGTTTGACGGATATCAATGACTTCCTATTCAATAAAAGAACTCTTTGTAGTTCCAGATCTACATCGCTAACAGAATATCCCTTTTCTACGAACCTCGATTTTAAAATCTCGGCCTGTGCGAGATAAGTATGATCATCTGTGCAATTCCGACGTATTCTGAGAAATTGGCTACGCGGGACCGAACGGAGCCATGATGGATGGTGGCAACTCCCCATAGGGATGTAACCGTTACGGTCAGTCGGTTTGAAGTAGGTCTGGAAATTGAATTTGCCATTCACTATAGTTATTTCTAAATCTAGGAAATGAATCTTAGTGGAGCTGAACTCATATGTCAGGGAAATGCCCCTATCATTGATGTTCAGAGAGTCAAAAAATGTCTTTAGAGACTCAGGGCTGCCGTTCCATAGGAGGAGGATGTCGTCTATATATCTGGCCCACAGGCCCAATGATGGAACTGTTTGGGCATAGACGACATCCTCCTCCCATTTGGCCATGAAAAGGTTCGCTAGACTGGATGCGAACTTGGCCCCCATGGCGACGCCTCTTAATTGTAGGAAATAGCATTGGTCAAACCAAAAATAACTATGTTTGGTAGCGAACTCTAATAATTCAATCACATAGTCACTTTGAAATGAAGCGAGGGACTGCTCTCTTTTCAAAAAGTGCTGTAAGGCTTCTATGCCTAGATGGTGGGGAATACAAGTGTACAGGGAGGCCACGTCTGCCGTGACCAGGATGCACCCTTCCTGTATTTCTAGACCCTCCAGAAGACGAATGGTGTCGCCCGTGTCCTTAATGTATGAGGGAGTCTGTTTGACCAGGGGCTGGAGGTAGAAATCTATATAACGGCCTATACGTGAAGTGACCAAATCAATGCCACTCACGATAGGTCGTCCTGGTGGTTGGGTGGGGTTTTTATGTATTTTGGGCAAATAATATATGGTTGGAATTCTGGGTACTTTCGGAACCAGATATAGTTTCTCTTTTTTGTTGAGAATTTTGAGGTCAAATCCCTTGCTTACAAGGGTTTGTAACTGTTTCTTACATGTTGCGGTTGGATTGTTGGGGATCTCCTGGTATGTGCCAGGCTCGCCAAGAATTTGATGCATCTCTTGTTCATATTGTGTTCTATCTAAAACGACAATCCTCCCACCCTTATCGGCCGGGCGAATAATCAAGTCCTTGTTGTCACACAAGGATCGGACGCCTTGACTGGACAGGGGCTGTGAGGAATATTGTTTTTCTTTTATTTGGGACAGGCCTTTAAGGATCAACTCCTTAAAAATCTTGACAGCAGGAGCAACGGCAATAGAGAGATTGAAGAGAGACGGATTCGATAATCCAGAATGAACTGTCCCTGAAGTTGCTGCTCGGCTGTCAGTCTCATAGGTGTTAGATACCATTTATCGCTGAATGTTAATCCTGTGTGATAGGTGGGCCAGCAGGAACACTGTCTGGATAAAGGGGGCCTTGAGAGGTAAGGAAGTCCTCCTCTTCCGTTCATTTTTCCATGCAGCGTGTGCTCCAACAGGTGGACAAGAGGGACAGTGTCACTGATACATGCACTGTCACTGCTCACCATCCTCAAATGGTAACAGGAGAGTGCATGCATCCCTAATCATGGCCCACTGGCGTGGGGGAAAATAACAAGCTCCCCTGACCCTGTCCTTGTGCCATATTGGCACAGATACTCATTGATGGCCTGCTGCAGCATGGCCAACATAGAGTTCCACCTGGTGGGAATGTCACAGATTAGGCGGTTTTTGGGCAGGTTGTATTCCTTTTGGAGGTCAGCCAGCTGAGCACTGGCATTATATGACCAGCAGAAATGCACATAGAGTTTCCTGGCCTGCCTCAGGACATTCTGTAAGCCCGGGTACCTGCCCAAGAAGCGCTGCACCACCAAGTTAAGGACGTGAGCTAAACAGGGCACATGGGTCAGTTGTCCCTGTCGGAGGGCGTAGAGGAGGTTGGTGCCATTGTCGCAAACACCCATTCCTGGATTAAGCTGGCGTGGCATCAACCACCTCTGGGCCTGCCCCTGCAGAACTGACAGAACCTCTGCCAGCTCAAGCACTGCATGCCATCTTTTTGCCTGCGTACTTGCGTAGCCCCTTGAACGCCTACGGAGCACCACTGGTTCAGAGGACAAAGCACAGGAAGAGGCCATGGAGGAAGAAGAAGAGGAGGGGGTGGAGGAGAGAGGTGTGTCAGAATCACCAGTAGTAGCATTTTTAAGGTGTGGTGGTGGAACAACCTCCAACACTACAGCACCTTGTCCTGCATCCTTCCCAGCTGCCAGCAAAGTCCCCCAATGCGCCGTGAAAGATAGGTAACGTCCCTGTCCATGCCTGCTGGACCATAAGTCAGCGGTAATATGCACCTTACCGCTGACCGCCCTGTCCAGCGAGGCATGGACATTGACTTCCAGATGCCGTTAGAGAGCTAGAAATAGCCTTACATGAGAAAAAGTGGCATTTGGGAACCTGCCATGAGGAACCGCACATTCCACAAACTCAAGGAAGTGGGCAGAGTCTACCAACTTAAAAGGCAGCAGTTAAAGTGCTAGCAATTTAGCCAAGCTAGCATTCAACCGCTGGGCATGTGGATGGCTGGGAGCGAACTTCTTTTGGCACTGCAGCAGCTGGGGCAGGGAAATTTGCCTGGTAAAATCTGCCATTGGTGTACCAATAGCAGATTGCCCGCAAGTACTTGGCTGTGACACACCTAATTCTACACCTTCAGTCCTCAGTGCAGGTTTCAGAGAGGACTGAAGGTATAGTGGGGTTGGAGATCCCAGCTGATGAGGTGAGGAGAGGTCCGCTTTGTTCTTTGGTGTGGGTCTTTTGGGTGCGCTTGCCAACGAACTGCATGTCAGGTCGATATATGTCTGGTCAAGCATGTGGTGCCCAAGCGGGTGATGTTTTGGCCACGCGAGATGCGCTTGAGACATATGTTGCAAATAGCAGCGGTGCGATCTGATGCACTCGTCTCAAAAAAGGTCCACACCAAAGAACTTTTGGAATAACGCAGAGAGACAGCAGCGCCCTGCACATGCGGAGCTCTACGTTGTGATGCAGTCGGTGTGCTGCCCTTAAGCTGGCCCCTGGAGGGCATCCTGCCTCGTTGGGGAGGTGCCTCCTCCTCCTCCCACCCTTCTATAATGCACCCACATAGAGTCAGTGACCTCATCATCCCCTCCCTCCTCATCACTGGAGCAAATCTGGCAGTATGCTGCAGCTGAGGGAACATGACTTCCAGAACCCAACACTGTGGTCAAACAGTTCGGGGGACTCCTCAGGAGGACATGGTGGGGCTAGGGAAGGAGTGACTGATGCCATTGAGCCGAGGGAATAGGCCGTGTTGGCAGCTGCTTTGCCAGACAAACTACCCTAAGCCTGGGTGAGAAAGGATGTGGAGGATGAGGACGATTTGGTCATCCACTCTACCAAGTCTTCAGCATGTTGTGGCTTAACACGGCCAGCTGCTGAAAAAAAGCCACGTGCTGATGAAGATGCACTGTGTCCATGACCAGCACTGTTGCCTCTAGACACAGAACCTGCTTGCCCTCGTTTATTGGATCGTGACTGTCTGTCTCTCCTTGTCCTTCCAGACATACTAATGGCCTGCAGGGAGATGTAGCTGCACAAAGCTGGGATGTGTATATATATATATACATATATATATATATATATGTATATATACTGATTAGACTGCAGCTAGCAGAATCAACTGCCTGCCTGTAGTATTATTGGTATGAGAACACCAGCAATTGTCTTCAGTTAGCTTTAGTTGCACACTGTTCAGAGGACACAGTACACTAATTGAAAATACTGCAGCTCCTTGCCTGTGGTATTAGTATGATAACACCAACGTTTGTATTCAGGTAAGCTTTAGGTGCACACTGTGCATAGGACACTAAATCAAAATACTGCAGGTCCCTGCCTGTATTTGTATGAGAACACCAGCATTTGTATTCAGGTAAGCTTTAGGCGCACACTGTGAAAAGGACACTAAAACAAAATATTGCAGGTCCCTGCCTGAATTTGTATGAGAACACCAGAAATTCTATTTAGGTAAGCTTTAGGTGCACACTGTGCAAAGGACACAGTACACTAAGTGAAAATACTGCAGCTAGCACAATCACCTGCCTGCCTGTCAGTAAATTAGGAAGAGAATACAGGAAAGGCTCTAGCTAAACTGAATAAAGTATATAAATATATATACAACACCTGGGATGCATATATATATCCTCTACACACTGTAACTGAAGCAAACTGACTCACCTGCCTGCTCTAACTCAAATAAAATGACACTGTCTATTTCTCTGTCTTTAACCACCACTGCAACACATTACACAAGGCCGTCACACAGGAGGCCTTATATAGTGTGGGGCATGTACTAAACCCCCTGAGACATAATTGGCCAAGGCCAACACACTAGGGGATTACATAAATGTGTAAGGGAGATAATGAAGGCTGTGACCTTCGACCATAACTTTCTAATCAGAGCACAGTCCCACATCAAGTGAAAGAATGTGCCATCAGCCATGCCACACCGGGAGCACATTGCAGAGAGTAGTCTATTTAGTTTGAACAGTAAGCATGGTGTAAAGTAGGATCTGTATAGCAATTTGGTCTATATCACCTTGTCACGGGAAGAAATGACAGAGGGGATCTGAAGAGGAAGAACCTCCTGCCAGATTTTCTCCGTCAGCTCAGGGATGTCAGCTCTTCAGCTATTGGCCACCCTGCTAAGCCTTGGAGTTGTGGAGTGTAAAAGGGACCCATAGTATGTGGAAACTAGTTTGGTGTGAAAGGAATCAGAGTTGAACAACTATATTACGGAAGCCGAACTGCGTTGCCGCAGTATGGCGTATCTGCAGATAAAGGAAGTTGGCCGTGCGGGGTAGATTATAGTCACTACGAAATTCCTCAAAAGGACGAAACATGTTGTCCGAGAACAAATGCATAATGGTTTTCAACCCCCGTTTTGACCAGTATTCCCCATCAGATGTGCAGAAGAATTCTGGTAGATTCGGATTACCCCATAGTGGGGTGTTTGGTGAGTACCTATTACTGGCAGTGGAGGACTGAAGTTTAGTGAGTCATTGCCAGGACAGTTGTACCCTCCGGCCCTCCAAGGGACATGCGATGAATCAGATTTTGCAGGGACTCGTAGGAGGTAAGTATAGCTGCCTCCAGAGCAGTGGCCGCATTGTTGACTTCCGGATAAAACCACCAATGTGCATGGGCCAGCTGCGAGGCAATATAATAGGTCTGGAGGCAGGGTAGGGCAAGCCCGCCCTCCAGTACCGGCAATTGTAGGGTATTCTTGGCAATCCTGACTGCTCCCCCCCTTCAGAGAAAGGAGGTAAGGATGGAATCTATTTCCTTAAATTTGACTTTCGTGACATATACTGGTAAGTTACCCAGGATATATAAAAATCGTGGTAAAAAATTGTAATTTAAAAAATGTTTATCCTACCCAGTAACATGAGCGGGAGATAAGTCCATGTTTTGAGTGTGCTTTTCATTTGTCCGATAGGAGGGTCCAGGTTAATTTTGATGTAGGATAATGGGTGTTGTACCATGACTCCCAAATATCTGAAGGAGCTGACAACTTGTAGTGGGCAAGAGGGATGTTGCATGGTCAATCATGAACAAGAGAGACTTGTCCCAGTTAACCTGGAATCGAGAGAAGTGACCAAACCTCTGAATAAACTCCAGCAGGGCTGGGAGAGACGACTGGGGATCCGACAAGTATATTAACATGTCCTCAGCGTAAAGAGATACCTTCTCTTCTAGACCCCCAATCATCAGTCCCGCAACCTCCCCACTGGCACTTATCCGTGCCGCCAACCGCTTAATCGCCAATGCGAAGAGCAGCGGCAACAGGGCATATCCCTGCCTGGTGCCTCTCTTTATTGGAAGAGGGTTCAGACATGGATGCGTTCACTCTCAATCTAGCAGTGGGCTTCAGATAAAGCAGTTGTACCCATCTGATAAAGGTGTTGCCGAATCCCAACTTCGCCAAAACCTCCAGCAGATATGGCCATTCGACCGAGTCAAATGCCTTGTGTGCGTCCAAGGCCAAAACGGCCTGGGATCCCATCACATCATGAGTGGCCTGCAAATTGGTAAACAGTCTATGCAAGTTGATAGAGGTCGATCGCCCAGGGATGAACCCTGTCTGGTCCGCACCAATAACAGTAGTAATGACTGTGTTCAGTCCCTGGGCGAGCACCTTGGCCAGAATCTTGACATCCGAATTATTGAGCGAGATCGGCCTATATGATTCACAAAGTAGGTGATCCTTGTGAGGTTTGGGAATGAGGACAATCAGCGCCTCTGACATAGAAGGCGGCAACTGTCCCGTTTTCATGGCAAAATTATATACCCTGAGTAGGTGAGGTATGAGTAGATCCCTGAATTGCATATACCACGCAATAGGAAATCCATCCAATCCTGGCTTTTTATTTCTGGCAAAGGATTGTATAGATTCCCCAACTTCCTCAACCATCAGAGGAGCATCAAGAAGTGATGCCTGTTGGGTCTGAAGTCTTGGCAAATTTCAGAGAGGTAGTCATCCAATTCCATGATTTCAGTGTTTTGTTCTACCACTACTCCATCTGAGCTCTTTATTCTAGGTATGCTGCATGGCTGATATTCGGGTCTGGAAAGATACGATAGCAAACGACTGTGTTTGTCACCGAACTCAAAGAGTCGCTGGCTCTGATACAGCAGCTTCTTCTGGGTGTGTTCCAAAAGCACCAAGTCCAGTTCTCTGGCCCTGTGCTTTCAGGCCGTGTGTGTCTCAGGAGTGGGGGCTGCAGAATAAGCAGCCTTTTCCTCCCTGAGATCCCCCTCCGCTTCCACTAGTCTGGATTGAGATGCCCTGCGGGCCTGACCAATGGCTGCAGCAAAGGAGCCTTGTGTGGTGGCCTTAAAAGCATCCCAAACCACCGGAACAGAGGCGCTCAGCTTGTTAGTTACCCAGTAGGATTTCATTTTGGCCATACTCTGGTCCACAGTCTGATCCGCCAGCCACAGAGGGCTCAGCCGCGACACCCGATAGGAGGAGGGGATGCCTAGGGCGAGCTCCACCAGCAAAGGGGAGTGATCAGACACCACCCTAGAGAGGTATTTAACCTCAGTCACCATCTTGAGCAAATTCGACGAGACCAAACAGAAATCAATACGAGACAGAGTACTGTGTGATGCAGACTGACACGAATACTCCCTCCCATCCGCATGCTTTCATCTCCATGCCTCCACAAGATCAAACTGAGTCAGAAAAGAACACAGGGGGGTGGAGGGCAATGTAGAGAATCATAATCTATAGATCAATAGAGTTATCCAGCACCGTATTATGGTCCCCCGCTATCAATAAAGGGCCCTCCGCTATCGCCAATATGGAGTTCATCACCCGTTCAAAGAACTGTTTAGGGTGGTGGGGCATATAGACTAGTCACCGTGTATGGCCTACCCAGAAGAAGACAAGAATTACAAAGCAACTATTATGCCGCGTACACACGGTTGTTTTTTGCGATGAAAAAAAATGAAGTTTTTTAAAACGTCATTTAAATTGATCATGTGTGGGCAAAACTTTGTTTTTTGTCTTCAAAAAAACGATCAAAAAAAATTTCCAACATGCTTGAATTTTTTGTGTCGTTTTTCAGAATGTCGTCTTTTGTTTCACAAAAAATGATCGAGTGTGGGCAAAACGACGTTTAAAACAACGTTTTTAAACCCGCGCATGCCCAGAAGCAAGTTATGAGATGGGAGCTTCAATGGAACAGAGTGCCGTCGAAAGTGTCTTACGTAACCGCGCTTTGCAAGAGCATTTTCAGAAAACGATGGTGTGTATGCAACATCGTTTTTTAAAATGAAGTTTGAAAAACTTCGTTTTGTTTCATGAGATAAAACGTTTTTTACATCACAAAAAGTGATCGTGTGTACGCGGCATCAGGATCGAGTTTGACATGTTTTATACTAACAGGTGCTGATTTGGCTATGAGGATGGAAGTGCCCCTGGCATATGTGGAGTATGTGGAATGTATTGCGTAAGCAATTTTTGCTCTCTTAAGGGCCACGACTTTAGAGCCATGAAGATGGGTTTCCTGGAGAAGGATCAAATGCGGATTGTGGCGTGCCAGATAGTCAAACATTAATGATCTTTTCACTTTGGAGTTTAGCCCCCGCACATTCCAAGAAATTAATCGCAATCTAGACATGAGGAGGTACAAAAAAATATGACAAGTTGAGCCCGGTTCTCACAGCCTGCTGGTAGTAACCACAGCTTGGAGTCCAGCGCGTCATGAGAAGTGCATAAGGGTAAGAGCAAGTCAGACATGTAGAACATCATTATGTAACTTAGAAATATCAGGTGCATATTAGAGAGGCCAACTAGACAAATCTGTAAACATACATGGAGTGATGGATACCAGCATTTCAGAGTAAAAACAAAAACAACCCTGAGCAAAAATCCCCCAAAAACAAGGGAAACAGGCAGAACAACCCTAACCATCCTGGCCCCCACTACCTAGCACATGGGGGCTTTGATCCCAGGAACAGAACCGTTAAACAAGGGGGACATGGTGTAGTCCCGTACCCAACTAACCGTTGGGGTAGTAACAGAGTTTGCAACATATGGGCTCTATTTGTGCCCGCAAAGGGAATTGAGTTAGGTGACCCGGGCCCTATAGGGATAAATCGGTTATCTCAGTAGGATGTCATCCAGGAGATTGTTACAACCGCTACCCAGGAGTAGCTTTGCCTGGTGAGTAGAGGGCAACATGAGGTAATTGTTCATCAGACATTTGTAGGAGAAGTGTCAGAAAAAAAAAACACCCCAGAAACAAACTTTCTCTGTGCCCAATCTTACGGATTCAAGAAGGGGGAGCCTTGAAGAAATACAACCAGAGGTCAGTGAGGAGGAGATCTTCGTTGCTGATGATGTTGATCAGAAGGACCCAAAAAATCCACCCAGTGGGCTGCTTCTTTCGGATCCGTGAAGAAATAGGCCTTTCCTTTGTGGATGACCTGCAGGGTATATCATACCATAGGGCAGTTGGAGGTCTCGTAGTCTCCTTTTAATTGCTAAAAAGGTGGTGCTCTGCTTCTGCATGGCCACTGAAAAGTCAGGAAAGATAGTAATGACGTTGCCATTGAAGGATATGCGGCCCTTTGTTCGGACGGCCCTGAGAACAGCTTCTCTGTCCCTGAAGTGCAGCAGTTTGATGAGCATAGCACGTGGGTGCCCCAATAGGCAAGAGGCGCAGGGGAACTCTATGTGCCCGTTCTATGGTGAATAATGGAGAGAAGGTGGAAGCGTCAAAAATAGGTGTTAACCACCGTTCCATAAAAGCCTCAGGAGCTGTACCTTCTGAACCTTCTATAAATCCCAAAAGCTCAGATTATTACGCCTCAGGCGGTCCCCCATATCCGTTAACTTATCAGTGGTATACTCTTGGGTTTGGCGTAATTCTCTAACGGAGGCCAAAGGACGGGTCTCATCCTCTAAGTCACCTATGCGTTGTTCTGCATTGGACACTCTATGGCAGAGATTGTGCACATCTTGCTTCAGGAAGGACAGATCTGATCTGATAGAGTCTATCTGAGTGATGAGGGAAGCATGGCTGTGCTGAATAGCCTCCATGATTTGTGTCAGCGTGGGTTCTGCAGTACTTGCATCGGCATGCTCAGTGCTGGGCGAGGGAGGTGCTGTGTCCTCAGGCTGTGAGAGCAGCAGGGGGTCATCAGGGCTAGAAGCAGGGGGATTATGTGACTCACCCTTCCCTGGTTTGCGTTGCGTTGCCTTGGACGAAAGAGGAGGGCTTGTTGTGGTCCCTTCCATGAGGCTGGACGGCGACTTTTTGTTGCGGGTCACCTGGAGAGAAGAACAGCGGCGTGAATTCAGCGATATCCTCCAGCGCTGGGCCGGAGGAATGAGTCAATGGAAGCTGCAGGCAGCAGTTTGACAGGATGGGGAGTCAGCCGGGTGCATAGAACAAAACACATTAGCAGGGTGGCATAAGATGGTCACTACAAGGAGCTCCGGAGGGAAGACTAAGGCTGCGGCTCTAACCCGTACTACAGACAATGGCAGCCACCCGTTGCTGGGAGTCACAGCAGAACTAACTAGAACTCTCACAAGGCTGGATCAGACTGTCCTCCTGCAGGCTGTTGTGAAGGAGCTGAGGGCAGCAGGCAGCGGCCAGCAGGTGTGGAAGTTCGGGCTGGGGAAGTGCCAGGCACAGGACAAGCGGGCAAGGCCGGGCTGGGTGGAGCAAGATGGCCGCCATCACCAAAAGTAGGCCGGAGCCGCAGGCTATCCTCCAGACGGCCGCAGGCACAGCAGATCTTTGTGATGCCGGTCACAGGCGACGGCCGTGCAGCTGAAGGGCCGGGTGCAGAGTGCACAGGGAGACCGGAGGCAAGCGCAAGATGGCCGCCTCTCCCGGGACTAGGCCCAAGCCACGGACTTTCCTACGGGCGGTCACGGCTATGGAAATACACCATGATTTTGGCCTTAGGCAGTGCACCAACCTTCCAGGGAGCCCTGTGTGGTGTAGAGGGGTCAGGATGGGTCTGCTGGAGAAGGGATTCCGAGGATATTTAGCAGAATGGCAGGAGCTCTCCACAAACACATCCTATGCAGACTACCATCAGGCCACGCCCCTGTCACTCGAATTTGGTACGAAAGGCCCATAAAGTTCGTAATTCGACAAACGGTCGAACGGCCGATGTTCGAGTTGAACTTACGTTCGACTCAAACTCGAAGCTCATCGCTACTGCTAACACATGGTCCAGCAAGCATGGGCAGGGACAATATATTTAGTTTACAACACACTGGGTAACTCTGCTTGCAACTCGGAAGGATGCGGAACAGGGCTCAGTATTGCAGCTTGTTGTGCCCCATGTCTCCATACAGATGCTGATGATGCCAGATTTGTCAGCTTTACCCCCTCCTCCTCCTTCATGTCCTCCTCCGCTGAATTGTCCTATGAACCTCAAGTACCCCCTAAGCGTTTAAAGGACTATTCAATGAGTCAGGTTAAAAGGTTCCATGCAGCGGCATGTCTAGGGGACAGGAGCCACATCAGAGCAGAGATTCTTGCAGCTCTGCAGGGATGGGTCAAGAGGTGGCATACGCCACATCAGCTGGAGGAATGGTGGTGTTTGATAATGGCACAAACCTCCTGTCCGCCCTTAGACAGGGAAAGTTGACATATGTGCCATGCCTGACACATGTCCTCAAGTATGTGGTGCAGAATTTCCTAAATAGGTACCCAGGGTTGAAAGATCTACTAAAGCAGGCCAGAAGAGTGTGTAGCCATTTTAGGCAGTCATATACAGCCAGTGCTCAGATGGCTGAAATTCTGATGGAATTCCACCTGCCCGTAAACCACCTGATTGTGACATGCCCACCAGGTGGAACTCGACTTTGGCAATGCTGCAGTACCTGTGTGAGTATGGCACAACGACCGGCTCATCTTTTTTTCCCACGCCAATGGCTGCTCATAAAAGATGCATGCACTGTACTGTCACCATTTGAGGAGGCCACAAGGATGGTGAGCCGTGACAATGCATGCATCAGAGACACAATCCCAGGTGTGTTCCTGCTGGAGCAGACTCTGCGTGCCATTATGGACACGGCACTCGAGGCAGAGCAGTGAAAGGAAGAGGAGGACTTAATTTCCTCTCAAGGCCCACTTTATGCAGACACCATTGTTCCTATGTCACAGAGCACACACAAGGAGATAGAGGAGGAAGGGGATTCTGGCAGTTTCAGAGGCATTGAAGTAGAGGAAGACATACATCAAACAGTAGGAGATGGTTTTCCATCTGCCGAACCCCTGGGAATAGTATGTGGCTGGGAGGAGTCAGTTCCAGATACTTTAAGGTCGCGTACACACAATCAGTCCATCCAATGAGAAAGGTCCGATGAAGCTGACTGATGGTCTGATGTGCCTACACACCATCGTGTCAAAACGTGGTGACGTTAAACACGACATGCTGAAAAAAAAGAAGTTCAATGCTTCCAAGCATGCGTCGACTTGATTCTGAGCATGCGCTGCTTTTTAACCGATGCTTTTGCATACTAACGATCGGTTTTGACCTATCGGTTAGGCGTCCATCGGCTAAATTTTAAAGCAAGTTCTCTTTTTTTTGACCCAAGGATAACTGACCGATAGGGCCCACACACGATCAGTTTGGACCGATGAAAGCGGACCTTCAGTTCGTTTTCATCGGTTTTGACCGATCGTGTGTACGCGGCCTTATCCTCAGTGCCCCCAAGGAGTGTGCTTCTCATGCCTTCTCTAAAAATCTCTAATCTTGTTCCCGTGCACTACATTGTGGCCTCATCATACAGACTGGCTCCCAAGCCGTTGCTTACAAAATAAAGAAAGCTTGCAGGGAAATTAGATATTTTGGGCTTTATAAAAGCAATTATTGCTGCAACAGCTTTTTTATAGACATGTGCAAACTGGAACGTTTTCGTCCAGAAAATAAATTTATTTAGTTACTCCCGAAAATCGTTTTGATTTATTTTGTTTTCGTCTGGAAACTTTTCGTCCGAAAACGACGATTTTCGATGACTTTGTCGAATTAAACAACGGAAATTCGACAAAGCATCGAAAACCGTTGTTCTGAATACAGTGAATATACCTATTCACTGTATTCAGAACAACGATTTTCGATTAATTTGTGAAATTGAACGACGGAAATTCGACAAAGCACCGAAAATCGTCGGATCTGAACGAAAATGAAAATAAAGCATTTTTTTATGTCGGATCTTTCGGTTTTCATTTCTTGCGCTGTCGTTTTCGTTCGTTAAAACGATAAAGAAAATACCCGATTTTCGGACGAAAATGCATTCTAACGAAAACAAATGCACATGTCTACTTCTTTACACAGTGCAGATATGCCACTTTACAGGTAGACTAAGGGTACCCCCTAGGCACTATATTAAAAGGGATTTTTCATTTTTATACTTTCACTTTAAGCATCAATAAATCACTGTTTATTTAGAGATTATGTTTACAAACTTTTTTTTCATTGATACATGTCCGCCAGGGCAGTACCCGGACCCCATAACCATTGTATTCTCAATTACTTGCATATAAGCCTTCAAAATGGGCACTTTTGATTTTTCACGTTTGGGTCCCATAGACTTTAATGGGGTTCGTTTTTCAGTTCCGAACTTTCCCGATGTTCGAAAGTTCTAGTGCGAACCGAACAGGGGGTCGTTTGGCCCATTCCTAGTTACTAGACCAGAAGCCTATACTGAAAGATTTCCCCTCTATTCCTGTTCTGGTAACAACTCAAAATTTTAGATGTTCCTTCTTCTGGACCTGGTGAAAAAGGACAGTGAGTTTTCTGAGCAGGACCTCAGACACCAATAAAAACCTGACATAGGTTTAATGAGGAACTGAAGTCTGAAAGATGTTTCCAAAAAAAAAGAGGCAAAGGGTAATGGAATAGTCAGTAATATTGTCTGTGGTCCTCCTGAAACGTATTATTCCCCTGTTGCTAACTTACCATGGTCTGTTCTGCATTGTAGCACTGTGTGGAGGTGGCCATCTTGATTAAATCACAGGGCTTTCTGATATCAGAGCAAGAAGAACAGAGAGCAGCACATTAGCAAAAACACTAAATCTCACTCCAAATCTCGTAAGACTATTGCCGCATACACACGGTCGTTTTTTGCGATAAAAAAAACGACGTTTTCTGTGAAGTAAAAAACGACGTTTTTGAAACGTCACTTTTCAAAGACAATTTTGCATACACACCATCGTTTTTTCACAAAAAGCAAGGTTACGTTCACCACTCTTTTCCATTGAAGCTCGCTTCATAACTAGCTTCTGGGCATGCGCGGGTTGAAAAACGTCGTTTTAAACGACGTTTTTGCTACACACGGTGACTTTTTGTGAAACAAAAAACGACGTTTTGAAAAACGACACAAAAAATTCAAGCATGTTGGAATTTTTTTTTGGTCGTTTTTTTGAAGACAAAAAACGACGTTTTGCCCACACACGATCAATTTAAATGACGTTTTAAAAAACGTCGTTTTTTTTCATCGCAAAAAACGACCGTGTGTACGCGGCATTACAGTCAGAAGCAAAAGTGCCTTAGATCTCTCACTGCTGATATACAACTATCAACAAGTGTTCCTAGACACCTTCACACACCAGAAACTGCACTATTATTTTTCAAGAGGAATTCAAGACAAAGGGGACATTTTAAAGGATAGCACTCAGGCACATTTACCATTCCTAAATGTCCCCTGGCAATTCGTCACTTTTTGACTTCGGGCCCACTTTAATCTATCCCTGTTCCATCCAAAAATAGCTTTATATATAATTTAAAGATTTAAGAGTGTTGACCCTAAACATTTAGCTGGTGTAATTTCACCATGTTGTATTGAACATAAACAATTAAAATACTTAATATCCTATATGAATTCCCATTCAGATTTTTCATTAAGGCAAGCATGATTTACAATTTTTTAATCCAAGTTATGAATCATTCACTGATTCTAGTCATCAGCGCAGATCAAGTCACATCACTGAATGAATAATGCTTGCTCATCTCAAGTTATAATAAGGGGAATTGTTCTCATGCTGATTTGTTTACATCTTCAGTCCCGTTAATATGATCTGTTCCTATAAACCTGGCAGTAGACCAGCTTCCAGTTTTATGACTCTCAGTTTACAATCTAATCAGACAAATAAAACCTAACTAGAATTTCCTCTGACAAAATGGAACATGTAATTCTGAATTGTTTTTACAGCATGTCAAACCTATTTAACAGTGATTTACTAAATGTGCATGAGTGTGTATATAATATTCTGAATCGAGGAAATATATAGTCCTTACAACTAATGACTTTCATAAACAATATTGAAAATACGTTTTGTTCAGGATATATAAGGCTGTTTTGTTTCATTCATAAAAGTGCTTATAAATGCAGATTAACCACCTCTATACAGGGCACTTAAACCCCCTTCCTGCTCAAGCTATTTTTCAGCTTTCAGCGCTGTCACACTTTGAATGACAATTGCGCGGTCATGCTACACTGTAACCATGTGAATTTTTTAAATTCTCTTCAAACAAATGGAGATTTCTTTTGGTGGTGTTTAATCACTCCTAGGTCTTTTATCCCCCCCCCCCCCCCCAAAAAAAGTTTCTTAGTTTCTGTCAGTAAATTTTGCAAATAAGTAATTTTTCTCCCTCACTAAGCGGCGCTGATGAGGCGCCACTGATGGCCACTGATAGGCTGCACCGATGGGCACTGATGAGATGGCACTTATGGGCATTGATGAGGCAGCACTTATAGACACTGATTAGGTGGCACTGATGAGGAGGCACGAATATGCCACACTTATGGGCACTGATAGGTGGCACTGATATGTGACACTGGTGAGCACTGATAGGTGGTACTGATGGGTGGCACTGGTGGGGAGTGGGCAGCACAGATAGGCGGCACTGGTGGGCACAGATAGGTGGCACAGATAAGCGGCATGGATAGGTGGCACTGATGGGTGGCACTGTTGGGCACTTAGGCATTGATGGGTGCCATTGATGGGCAGCAATGATGACCATTGGTGGGAAGCACTAATAGCCAGCACTGACTGGCATCATTTGTGGGCACTGATTACTGGATTTTTTGGGCAATGGTTGCTGGCGCTTTTGGGCACAGATTGGTGGCAATTATGCGCACTGGTTGGTATTGATTTCTGGCAGTAGTAGGCAATCATTGTAGCACTGGTGGGCACTTAATTGTAATCAGAGCACTGATGATCAGTGCCCTGATTATATACCTAGCTGTCCCCTGCGAGGAGATGCTGCTGATCGTCTCTCCTCTCCACACACTCTGTCAGTGGGAGGTGAGAAGAGACAATTACCGGCATCTCCGTGTTTACATGTGAACGGCTGTATTGGTCACAACCAATCACATGGTAAAGGAGCTGCGGCCGTGGGTCTTTACACAGATCAGGGTCGCGCCATGTCCTAGCAACAAGGTACGGCCGCTACACTTCGTGCCCCAGAGGGCACGCGAGAGCCGTCATTCTGGGCGGCCGTCATATGACGGGAATTCCTGGTACTGTAATCTCACTAAGTCTCACGAGATTCCAGTATCAGGGGGCGTTCTCCACTGTTGGAAGCGTTTGTAGAACACTTCACTCTTACAAAGGTGAAGCGATCTACACCACTTCATAAACTGCCATCCAGAGGAGAACGATTTCCTCTGAGAATGCCGGAGAATGAAGCAGTGAATATATTTCACTGCGTCATAAACAGACACCTAAAACAGGTTGTAAGGCAAATCTGCTCAACAGAGACTCAGACAGATAAAAAAAATATACCGAGAGATGTTCACATTGGAGGTGAAGAGACCCCAGATGAGTTACAAACAACAATAACAAATATGACAGAGGTTCAGACCCTTATCTACAGAACCCCTGAAGTGATTGCATTGCCTGCAAGGATGTTGAGATTCAACATTTGACTTGTAATAGTGACCCACTCCACTTTAGCTTCCCACAGGCTGAAGTGGACTGATGGTTGGGTAAGGTTTTTACAAAAATGGCTGAGGCAAAACAAAATATTCAGGCCATTCTGAGAATGAAACTTAAAAATATGTTGTATGTCAGCAATGGTTTGATATGCAACGGTGTGCATTACTTTTTGTAATTTGTATTTACCGTACTTTATCAATAAAACATAGCTTAAAACAGTACTCTGTTTATCTCTAGAGGTGCTCCCTCAGTAGTTCACATGGAATGCATACATAAAGCAAAACTACCATAAATTGCAATGTTTTAAATTTGTCAGACACAGCTGGCTAATCTTCAGATTTGCCCTCTAAAGCCGGGAATAAGCTGCATTTATAAACGCTTTCAAAGCGATGTGGAAAATGCTGTTCCAAGTTAGAACTATGAGTGTGGATGGTAAAAGATCAGATCATGAAAGTCTAATGTCAAATGCTTTGCTCTAGGCTCGGATAAATGTATGTCTCACCAATATTGGCAAACCGCTTTATATGTCTTGTGTACAGGTAATACCGAGCCAGCACTTACACATCAACAGAAAGGGTCAGCACGGGTCAAAAGCTAACATCAAAAACTAAATGAAAGAACGACAATTCTATTATGATGAAAACCCTCATTTAATACGAGGAAAGACAGGCCGAGAAATAAAACGGGTTTTGACAGAGGCTGAGCCTTTTACTGGGAGAAGCCTGGATATTAGTTTATGTTTGAACTGAGGAACATGTTTTTTTTTTTTTTCAAATTGCTCAGATGCATGTTGGGTTGTAAGTAATCTGAGAACTGCAGCTCTGCTCTTGGCCACTCTATGAAAACAGAAACCCAGTTCCAACCACAAGAATCTATATTAATTAAAAATAACTAGAATTTAGTGTACTTTAATGAGAAGCTAACATCCAGTTTACAACAGTTAATGACAAGCAGCCAGTGAAGAAATTTAAAGACATAACAATGCTGTTACATTAGTTCGATTACAACTGGGGAAAAAAAAGATAATTTTAGGGGCACGCCTATAATGTTTAATCTGCTACATGCCTAGATCAGGTTTGTTTGAAGCAGAAATCAAAAAATAAAAGTTAGTACAATAAGTTGATCTAAACCAGGGATCTTGAAACGACGGCTCTACAACTGTTGCGGAACTACTTGTCCCATGAGGCATTGTAAAACTCTGATTCACAGACATGACTAGGCATGATGGGAAATGTAGTTCCCGAACAACTAAAGTTCCATCGTTTAACCGCTTGCCGACCAGCCGCCGCAGTTATACGGCGGCAGGTCGGCTCTCCTGCGCGAGAGCCCGTAGCTCTACGTCGCCACTTTCGATGGCCACTAGGGGGCGTGTGCGCACCGCCGGCGGCCGCCACACGCGCACCCAGCTCGCCCCCGAGTCCACGATCGCCGCCAGGCACACGTGATCACTCGTTACAGAGCGGGGAATGGGAGCTGTGTGTGTAAACACACAGCTTTCGTTCCTGTCAGCGGGGGAAACGCTAATTTTCTGTTCATACAATGTATGAACAGAAGATCAGTGATTTCCCCTAGTGAGGCCACCCCCCCATACAGTTAAAAACACAAATAGGAACACACTTAACCCATTCCCCGCCCCCTAGTGTTAACCCCTTCACTGCCAATGGCATTTTTATAGCAATACAATGCATTTTTATAGCATTGATCGCTAAAAAAAATGCCAATGGTCCCAAAAATGTGTCAAAAGTGTCGGAAGTGTCCGCCATAAGGTCACAGTACTGAAAAAAAATGCTGATCGCCGCCATTACTAGTAAAAAAATATAATAATAATAAAAATGCCATAAAACTACCCCCTATTTTGTAAACACTATACATTTTGCGCAAACCAATCAATAAACGCTAATTGCAAAAAATATGTAGAAGAATACGTATCGGCCTAAACTGAGGAAAAAAACGTTTTTTTAATATATTTTTGGGGGATATTTATTACAGAAAAAAGTAAAAAATATTGCATTTTTTTCAAAATAGTCGCTCTATTTTTGTTTATAGCGCAAAAAATATAAACCGCAGAGATGATCAAATACCACCAAAATAAAGCTCTATTTGTGGGGGGGAAAAAAGACGCCAATTTTGTTTGGGAGCCACGTCGCACGACCGCGCAATTGTCAGTTAAAGCGACGCAGTGCCGAATCGCAAAAAGTGCTCTGGTCGTTGGGCAGCAATATGGTCCGGGGCTGAAGTGGTTAAAGACCCCTGATCTAAACCCTTATTAGATGGTATTTAGTTTGCTGAAGCTCTAAGGGGCTAATTTACTAAAGACAAACAGACTGCTTACCTTGAAAAGGAATGTGCTCCAAAATGTAAAGTATAACTATAGAAAAAACTTTTTTTTTTTCATTTTGGACAAAGTAAGGGAAGGATTATAACCCCCAACAGTTTTTTCCCGCCATCTGTGTCCCATTGTGGAGATTTCTCTTTATTTCCTGTCCCATAGTTAAACAGGAAGTAAGAGAAAATTCTTAAAAATTAAAGGAATTCCTTGGGGACCCCCAGGTCACTAGAACTAGTGTCCCCATTGGAAAACTTCCCCTATATTACTTTACTTGGGACAACCCAAAATGTTAGATTTTCTTTTACTTTTAGGCCGGAATCACACTTGTGCGGTTCGAATTTCAGCTCTCTTATCTTTGCAGAGAGATAACAGAAGTGTTCAGCAGATTAGCAACGTTTAAGCTGCGAATTTGAAGACCTGGGAGAAGTTACAGGGGAGAGGAGAGTGGGGAAGAAGTGTATTGAGCTGAATGAGAGAAATTCCTGAAGATAAATTAACACATCTGCGAATCAGCTGCATACCCATAGAAGATAATGGGCCTGAATTTGCACCTGAGCCGCACCGCAAGGCATAAAATCCTCACACGTTTTTTCTGCAATGCGCAGTGCGAATGCATCGCACATATGTGAACCAGCCTCATTGAAAACAATGGGCCAGATTCACGTACATCTGCGCATTATTGGACCGGCGTAGCGCACCGCCTTTACGTTAGACTTGCGCAATGTAGCCGCGCAATCACCCTATTCTCGTCGCTTTTATGCAGAAAATAGCACCTGCGCAACGTTATTTCTGAGGCGCAAGGCAGAGTAATACAAATTGGGAAGGACGTGGGCGTGTTACATTGAAATGAGCCGTGACCCCATGAAAATGAAGGGCCGGCCAGCTCGCACATGCGCGCTTGGAGCAGACCATGTCAGCACCTCTCTGCGCATGCTCACAACTCGGGAACGGCGCAATCAGTGAAATTGGAAGTGGACTATGGCAAAATCATGAACTACGCAAACAGCATAAATAGACACACACAAACGCACTTCCATTGCAAAAGTACATCCCTTTGTATCCCTCCCTATACAGCAAAGTGCTTTTGTTCCGTTGTTCGTTGCGTTGTGATTTGTATTTGTCAGATTTGTGTACTGTGTGAACTTGTGTTTGTTAGAAGATATTTGAAAGTGATTTTTGCTAAGTGTTTGTGAGATATTTTGTTTGATAGTTTTCGGTTTGTTTGTTTTCTTGCTTGATTGTTCCTGTTTGTGACTGCTTTTTGCTGAGTGTTTGTGAGAATTTTTGTTTGATAGTTTTCTGTTTGTTTGTTTTCTTGCTTGATTGGTTGTGCTTGTTTTTGTGAGTGTTTTTTGTTGACTGGGAGTGTTTTTTTTTTTCAGTATGACTGAGAGGAAGAGAAAATTACATTTTTCTTTGAGGGAGAAACAAATTCTTGCCCGGGCCATTGCCGATTATGGGCGTTTCCTCCATGGCCCAGACAGTGCCAACACCACCCCGGCCAGGAGGAGAGAGATTTTGGACATGATCACTGACCAGGTGAATTCAGCGGGGGAGGGGGAGACACGGACACGGTCGGGGATTGAGAAATAGATAAATGACCTCCGGCGTCTGGTCAAAAATAAGCTGGCCAAAATGCTTGCCCATGCCAGGGGCACAGGAGGGGGCCCACCATGCCCTGTTAGGCTGACAGCGGAGGAGCGTGTGGTGGCCCAGACCTTTCATAGGCAAGAAGTGGAGGGCCCACCCGGCTATGACTCAAGTCATGAAGGAGTGATGCCAGGTACGTTTTTTTTTTCTATCAGGTGTGTAGCATGTGTGGGGGAGGGAGTGAAAGGGAATATGTGGCAAGTGTGTGGATCCTCCAACCTGTGAATCTTTTGTGTCATCCACAGATGTGCAGGAGGGTGCTGGGCCATCTGGCCTGACCGCACCATCCCCAGGACAGCAGCCTAATGAGGACCCCCTGACAAGGCCGGAGTCCACGGAGGAGGTTGAAGAGGAGGAGGTTGAGGAGGAGGAGGAGTTCATGTCAGGCACTGGACTATTGTTGTTGGAGGACTGTTCCCCTCTGGCTGGCAGCAGCCAGCCCTCCCTAAGGGGGAGCCCCCCCCTCCTCCCCCAACATGGCTCCCCTACCAAGGGCCTTCCCTTCTCCCCGGCCACAAGCATCAGCTGGAGGCAGGAAGGCGACCCAGAAGACCAGGGGGGTGGCCGATCTCCTGCCCGCCACTCTGAGAAGGGACCAGTTCCTCCAGACCCGCCATCTGGGACAGGTCAGCCAGACATTGGTGCGGATGGAGGAGAGCCTGTCCTCCATCAAGAATACGCTAGGGAACCTGGACTGCCACTCCCAGGCTTTCACAAACTGCCTTAACGACCTGCAGACTACATCAGCAGGCGTTGGGCAGGATGTGAGGGCCCTTACCCAGGCTATCCAGGCCAACACGGCAACACTAGGTGCTGCCCTGGACAGAATAGCCGTGGCCTTGGAGGGCAGGCCGCCAGGTGGGCAGAGACCAGGGGCTGCTCCTCCTTCCCCGGTTTACCCCTCCCCTGAGGATCCGGGGCCGTGGCCGGGGGCGCCCCAGGCGTGGCTCACGTCAAGGGCAATAATTAGTTTTTCCCCTTTTTTTTGGTGCTATTTTTTTTTTTGCTGGAAATTTTTTGATTTTGCTGGTAATTTTTTTTTTTGGGGTTGTGAATGCTGTTTGAATGTGGGGGTGACATTCCTGCCGGAAAAGGGGTGTCACCCTCAATTTTGGTGGAGAAGGGTTCCCCAGGACCAGGGAGAAGTGATCCCCAGGTCCGTGTGAATGGTGTATGAATGTACAGTGACATAATTGGAGCCTTGGCGTGGCGTTGCTGCTCACAAGTCCTGCATGGTGGACTGGTGCCAATCCGATTTGATGAGGATGTGGGGTGTGTGTGCTAGGGACCACAGTGGTGTGCATGCATGCATTCTCATTGTGCCATGATTAATGTGTGTTTTTAACGTGCAAAGATGCCCAATGTGAGCTGTCTCTTGGCTGCTCTTCCCTCAGAAGACGGGGTAACCTCGGTTAGGGGGGGATTGTCTGGTTGGGGGGTCAGATCATCACGTAGGTCAATCTGCAGGCCCTTTCTCACTGCGAAGTTGTGCAGCAGGCAACAGGCACCGATGATATGGCACACCAAGTTTGGGGAATACAAGAGGGTACCCCCAGACTTATCCAGGCATCAGAAACGTGACTTCAGGAGGCCAAAGGTGCGCTCCACCACTGCACGTGTTTGGGCGTGGGCTTGATTGTATCTTTCTTCTCCTGGGGTTTGGGGGTTCCGGAAAGGAGTCATGAGATGGGGTCCCAGTGGATATGCAGAGTCACCTGTAAGGGAAAAGACAGGAGGATGTTAGTCATGCATGTGCCCCTTGTGATGTGTGCATCATGGGGGGGGACAGTCATGCCTGCCACCCATGTCACTCACCAACCAGCCAGGTGTCCCCATACACGTTCTGATCGAATTCCAATCGGATGGGGCTCTGATTGTATATGTAGCTGTCATGGCTGGACCCTGGGTGTTTGGCACGGACGTGCCATATGAGGCCTTGGCCATCGACTATCACCTGTACGTTGATGGAATGCCAATGCTTTCGATTGCGGTATATGTGCTCTGTCTCGTGGGGGGGCTGGAGTGCCACATGTGTGCAATCAATGGCCCCCACGGTGCGTGGAAATCTGGCAATTCTGTAGAAATCTGTCATTGCCTTCAGCCGCAGCTCCTCAGTGGTGGGTTTGATGATTTGGTTGGCCATGCGTCTGAGGATTGCAGGGACAACCTGGTGCACACATCTGCTCATGGAGGATTGTGACATCCCAGCCACCACTCCACTTGTTCTTTGAAAAGAGCCACTGGCAAGGAAATGGAGTGTTGCCAGGACCTTGACCAGTGGCTGCACTGCATGTGAGCGTTGTGTTGGGCTGGTGATGTCATCCTGCAGGGTTGTGGTTAATTCCAGGATGGCATGAGGGGTGAATCTGAAGATGCGATACACCTCAGAATCACTCATGCCAAAGAGGTCTGTGCGGGTGCGGTATATCCTCTCCCGTGCCATCCTCCATGCCCTCCTCCTTCTTTGCTCATCTAAAGTCAGTAGTATAGCTATGCGCGATGATGCCCCTGGCATGTTGGCATACAGATTGCTGTGCAACACGTGTGACTGCTGAGCTCCTCACTAACAGTGTTGCTTTATCTGACATGTAGACGTTTTTTCTCTTTTTAGACCAGCTTTTATATGGTCTAATTTTAGACAGGACATTTTGCTGTTGCGCACACTGCGTAGCCTGCGCTGCACCAACGTTCTTTTGTGGATCCCCGTAAGTCCCTCATTAGCATATTTGACTAGCAAATCAATGGTCTGTCTAGCGCAGTTTTGCGCGGACGGATGCGCCTGTCTAACGAAATTACGCTGGACAAAAAAAAGTAGATTTCTTGCGTATCTCGTTTTGGGGATGCCGTGCATCGGAACGCACACGCACATTTAGACTTACGCCGCGCATCTCCTGTTACGCAGGCGTAATCGCTCTGTGAATCTGGGCCAATGTATTTAGAAATGTTCTGCGTATTAGAGGCGGTATAAGCCGCAACCAATTCGCATAGGTGTGAATCCGGCCTTAATGATAATGGTAAACAGGATAAATAGAATGGGTAAATCTCCCTAACAGGGCGTAGACAGCAACAAAAAAAATGGACAAGCATTCTAATCCCTCTCCACTCCTAAACTAAAAAAAAAGTTATGCCTTTAGTTATACTTTAATGTATGTAGTGAAATTTCCCTTTACAAAGAATACTAAATTAAGTGCCTATAGTTGGATGATGGACGTCAGCAGAGTTTCACCTCATTCACCTAATTTAAATCCCCTTGTAAATCCCTTCCCTATTAAATTAGCCCCAGTGCATCACAAGCAATTTATTTTTTTATCATTTTTGCATCTCAGATCTGCTAATCTTCTCCAGCCTCTTTCAGCTTCTTTCTGTCTGGAACAACTTCCACATACAGTAGGGACAGCAGTTGAAAATGCAGCACAATTGGAAGGCAATTGTCATGAAGGAAGTACCTTCATGGCAGGATCACCAGATCTTATTTGTATGTAATCTGCAGAGGAGTTAGCATTTTTTTTCACCAGAACATTCTAATCACCTGCAGCCACATTAAAATAGATAAAAAGGGCAGATTAATCTCCATGTATTGCACTGTAGGTTTTACTCTATTTGTGTTAGCTAATGTTACTATCCCCCCTTACTCCACAGAGGTACTCAAGCACTTTGTTCTAGGAGATTTTATTAATATTATTGTCTTATCTAAAGATAGATTTCGGTGTGTCTAGATGAATCCGGACCTTTGGTGCTACTGGTGAACTGAGCCTGATGAATGAATGGCATACTAGCCACCCAGATGTTAATCAATATACCTGCTGCTCCGGTAGTCATGGTATGCTCCCTAGAAAAGACTTAATGCTGGGTAACATAGCTTTTCTTGTCATTGTTCAGTAGTGTATTAACCACTCACTGGTGGGCCTGTCTGGAGGGACCATGTGGAAGCTTAACCTTTTTACTTCTGCCTCTTCTCTTCAGACAGTTACATTGCCCCTCAACTATCCATTTTTCTAAAATGTAACATCTGCTTCCCACTTCAATATACTGTTGTCTATAAACACACTTAATGCCTTCCTTAGGGGCCTACATTCGAGGGAGGTAACTAAAATTAGACAGTCCTCAAACTAATATGTGGTGGAGCTGATGTTAGTGGTAGAAAAATCAGAAAGTGAATACAGAACAAATCTTAGCCCCACTACACACCCTGCCTGGTTGGGGCTCAACACCTGTTGAAAGACACCTCTCTAACATAAGCCAGAAAAAAAAAATCTTCATTAGCCAACAATACTTTGAGGAAGAGGAACGCATGGGCCATATGCCAACTATGCTAGCAGCTTACCAAAATTCTAAATTCTTCTAATTTTAAAGGCCATATATCTGCCAGAGATGAAGCAGTTATCTCTTCTTGATATAGAAGATAACATAGTCCTGTATGTGGATAATACGTGTTTGTTTTTGTATGATGCAACTATCCCCTTAGAGAAGGTGATAATCACTGTATGAAACTTTGGTAGCATCGCAAGCCTTACAAATTTGTATAAATCAACTTAAAGTGTTTCTAAAGGCAGAAGTTTTGTTTTTTTTACTGTAAAGGAAAACATTTTTTGCCTAAAATTAAATCTGCAAGGTAGACAGACAGAATAGTGTAATGATTCTGTTAAAAAACAAGTAAATACCTATTAAATTCTTTCATCTATATCACCTCCGACATTCTAGTTTCTGTTCTCTCATTCACTTCCTGGTTTGCAGCACTCGTTCATGTAAGAACGACATTTCCCAGTATGAATTTTGGCACGTCCAGTTATTCACACCTCCTTGAAGTCTTTAACACATAGGGCCAGATTCAGTAAAAAGTTACGCGGCTTATCTCTAGATAAGCTGCGTAACTTCTAACCTACGCCGGCGTATCTGTTTTCTGTATTCAGTAAACAAGATACGCCGGGATTGAGTTAAGATACGAGCGGCGTAGTTGTATTACGCCGTCGTATCTTAACTGCAATTTTAAAATGGCCGCTAGGGGCATTCCTGCTGATTTACGCCGAGAATATGTAAATCAGCGAGATACACCAATTCACGAACGTACGCCCGCCCAACGCAGTGACTTTACTTCGTTTCCGTAAGGGGTTTCCCGGCGTAAAGATAAAGCACCAAAAAGCCGGCGCATCCTATGTTAAGTATGGACGTCGTGACCGCTTCGAATTTGAATTTTTTTATGTCGTTTGTGTAACTCGTCCGTGAATGGGGATTTACGTTAATTACGTTCATATCGAAAACACCGTCATAATTTTGAGCATGCGCGCTGAGATACCTCAATGGACGACGCATGCGCAGTACGTTCGGCGCGGGATCGCGCTTAATTTAAATAGCAGACGCCCCCTACCCGCCTAATTTGAATTACGCCGGCCCAACTTACGAGCAAGTGCTTTGTGAATACAGCACTTGCGCGTAAAGTTGCGGCGGCGTAACGTAAATAAGAAACGTTACGCCAGCCAAAAGGACTGCTCGCCATCCTGAATCTGGCCCACAGAGAGCGTCCTGCCGCACAGACGTAGTTCCCAGGAGGGGGTGAGCACGTCACTGACCACCGCAGTAAAGCCTCACTTCACGGTGGTGAGTAAAATCAGACAAGCAGGAAGTGAACAGAATAGAGAAGAAATACAGCAACTTCTGAGCAAAAACGAACAATGAGGAAGTGAAAAGAGGAATGTCTGCAGGTAAATGATGCTTATTATGAAAAAATTCCTTTACAACCCCTTTAATGCATTACTTTAACTACCATTAGACTCAATCAACTATACTGTGTATAGTAGAATAGGGTTGTTGAGTCCTTCCAGTACCTAGGTGTGAGATGCAGCTTTGTGGGATTATATAATATGTAATCTATTTTCCTTGCTCTCTAGATTTAGATTGTGGCTGGAAGTTAAGATTCTTTAGAGTCTCCTTGTGCATGACCCCACTGCCGGTTACACTCACTGTTAAGTTTCATTTTTTATCAAGTCAATACTTATGTTAATACATTTTACCTGAATTACTACACTATATGGATTTCTATCATCATTACATGTCATGACTGCTGGGAGGAGAAACGTAGAACACTGCATCGCTTATATGGGAAAATAAATCCAGTATACCCAAAAAAGCATTACAAGGCCTGTATAGGTCTTTTTTTTAGATGAGCTGCCATTCTGTACACTGGTGGAGCACATGATTGAATTTGAAGTCACCGAAATATAAAGACTGATTTATTTCACTGTATAAGGCTGGGTTAACACTGCCACATGGAACAGCTCACAGCAGGAGTCCAGTGCGTCCCTGTTCACTATTTTAGGTTTGATTTCGATCTGAATTTTTGGCTTAATTTGGACCAAAAAAAATGAATTTGGTCCTAAAACGAACAAAAAGACGCACAAGACTTCTGTGCAATTCACTCTGGAGCCGCTCCGGAGATGTGTGAACCAGCTTTATAGAGAGTCGGTCACAATCTCCTGACATGCGAATTGGACTTTACTTTTGGACATTCTTTACTTTTATTTTCACATCATTATTTTGCATTGATAATGTATATATTTGCATTGAGAATTGTTATATTGCACTAATGTTTATGATATTATAGCTCTACCCCCGCAGGAGCCGCTGAGAAATGGTGGGATGGCATGTTACCTCATGGCTCCGGTGAAATGTCTAGGGTGAACAATGCATGCAATAACAGTAAAGGAATGTCTGCAATAGGCTGCGCACACCTATGGTTGTGCTGTGTTTTGAACTTACTGCTTTTACAGTATTTCTGCTGCTGTAAAAAAAAAAAAAAAATGAAAAACTATCTTCTAATAAACTTTACCGAGATCAAAGTTTGTTCATCTTTACTAATTTACATGTTCTTACTAATTAATATGTAGACATTCCACCAAGAGTTGAACCTTGATTTGTGAAAATGTTTTTTCAAGTAATGTAAAAATATTATTCATTTGGTATCATTCTCTTTATTTAGTTAATTTAGATTATCATTTTTGTAATTTGATTATGTGCTGGAAGACTTTTCAACTTTATAAAAATCATGCCTTTCTTACAAAAATCCTGTAGCCAAGTAGTTGTGTTCCCAAAATAATTCTTACAATGCTAGATGTTTTCTTGGGGGCTAGAAACATGCACACATCTTAAATACTAGGAGGAGAACAGCTGGGAGAGTCAATGGTGGAGAAGGATCTGGGGGTTTTGATAGATCATAAGCCTAATAATGGCATGCAATGCCAAGCTGCAGTTTCCAAAGTAAGCAAAATCTTTCTTGTATCAAGCTATGGACTGCAGAGAAAAAATATATAATTTTGCCCCTGTACAAATCATTAGTAAGACCTCATCTGGAATATGCAGTTCAATTCTGGGTACCAGAGAAGGGCAACCAAACTGATAAGAGGCATAGAGAAGCTCCCCTATGAGGAAAGAATAGAGGAACTTAATTTATGAAAATCTTGAAAAGAGCTGATTAAGGGGGATATGATCAACATGTATACATACATATGGGTTCGAATGGTAAACTTGGTATTGAGTTATTCACTTTAAGATCATCACATAGAACAAGGGGCACTCTTTAAGTCTGGAGGAAATGAGATTTGATCTCCAAATACGGAAAGGCTTCCTCACAGTAAGAGCTGTGAAGAGCTGTGAAAATGTGTAATAGACTCCCTGAAGAGCTGGTTCTGGCCAGCTTAGTATATTGTTTTAAGAAAGGTCTATATTCATTTCTAGATACACATAATATAACTGGATACCAAAATGTATAGGTAAAGTTGATCCAGGGAATATCCGATTGCCTCTTGGGTGATCAGGAAGGATTTTTTCCCCTGCTAGAGTAAATTGGATCATGCTTTGCTGGGGGTTTTCACCTTCCTCTGGATCAACTGTGGGTAAAGGATTGTATGTATACGATTGTACTGTATACTGTATGTATATATATATATATATATATATATATATATATATATATATATTTTATTTTTATTTTCAAAAATATTTTATGGGTTTTCAACAAATACAGGAGCGGTACAAAATACATCGTACAGAACATCTTTCCAAAGGAGACATGAAAAGCATGACGAAGTACGTTTAGTCATAAAAGCTGGAATATAACAACAATGAATGAATGAAAACTTATATAGCGCGACACATGCGAACTGAATCGCCTCTGTAATAAAGAGGCAATCTAAATCGTATTGCAATATGAAATCATGGATTTCCAATCGGTGTTTTACTGCCGATCTTGTGTTGATCAAAGCACATGATATGTGCTTAGGCTGGGATACATGGCTGCGATTTTTGATAGTCAATCTTCGATCGTTTCTCAAAAGTCGCAGACTTCTTAGGGCTTTTTTGGTGACGGCAGGTAAGGTTGCGACAAATCGCCTCAGATCCCAAATGGTTTCCGCGGAATATTGCCGATTAACCATGGTCGCCAAACCCCGGGGAGGTGGGGGGGGTGGTGATTCAAGGATTCTGTGAATCCTCTCTCATTGACTTGGTCCAGAGGAAGGCAAAAAAAAACCCTGGCAGTGCTACGCCAATATACTGCATTAGGGCAAAAAATTCCTTTCTGACCCCTTGAGAGGCGATCGGACAAACCCTGGATCAAGTACTAATGGTTTTGGGACGGGGGAGAATGGGGCTGGGTGTAGCAAGATGGCTGCCTATGATGCAGCAAGGTCCAGGAAAGGGGCTGGGATCCTAAATGAGTCAGTGCTGCTGTGGAAAGACTGGGACGATAATCGGGGAGAGCAGGTACTCTTATGGGGTAGGGGGGTTTGCTGGGCAACTTAGGGTGATTAAACAGTGATTGCAAGGTGTGTGGAGCGGTGCGCCGGTAGGCCGCGGGTGAAGCCGCGGCCTTTCCTAGTTCGCGGCTGCCGCGATTGTGACCAGGCTGGCGCGGTTAAGAAAAAAATCGCCCAGAGGCCGCGGAAATTGCGGGGAGAGATGGTGGAAGGATTCCTTATGTGGGGGATGATGTGGGGAATAATGGTGTGGAATAGGGGGTGCGGAGCACGGGGGCCGCTGCTGCGTCTTGTCCTGAAAAGGACAAGGGGGGTGGAAGAAAATGCCCAGTGCCCTGTGTCAGGGGCTTACCTTGGGCTCCGGTGATTCCTGGATGGAGGGGAGAGCCAGGGGAGGAGGATTGTGAGCCAGGGCAGGGGTCTGACAGCAGAGGTGAGGGGAGGAAAACCCTGCCTGTCTGGCTCCTGGAGCCGTACATCCTACTACTAGGAGCGCACGCCGATTACTACAGGAGCTCAGTTCTAGCCCTGGGGAGGAGTCACTCTTTCAGACTCAATCCTGGAGAGCAGGAGAACGTGAGCTAGTCCAAGATGTGCGGAGCTCTGTGTTCTGTGTTTTCCACTTGGATCATACATGCTAGAAATATCAACTATACTTGTCAACAAACCTGGGATGGGGGGGTGAGGGACCAGCGACTTAACATTGTGTACAAAAAGGCACTGGACCAATGAGGATTGACCCAGCATTCACCCACCCCAAAAGGGAACATACTGTGGGGAGGGGGGGGCAGGAAAAGAATGATGTGACGGAGTGACCATTTGGGTCAATTATTTCTGACTGTATCCATCAGCATTGGTGGAACGGTAGGGGTGGGAGGAGCCACAGGACTCAGGGTTTCCCTGTAATATATCCAACAAGCCCAAGTATGCCTGAACTTGTCATTCATGCCTTTAGCCTGATGGTTGATCCTTTCCATCTCTTCAATTCTGTTGACTCTGGACTGCCAATCTGCTATGGTAGGGAGGAGAGCGTCTTTCCAAAGATTAGGGATGCATTGGGTGGCCGCATTAATAAGGTGTAACATCAGGGATTTACGATATGTCGAATTAGGCAGGGAAGTGTGGTGTAGTAGATATTGTGCTGGCGTAAAGTCAGGTGTGTAAGTGGTAATTTGGGAGATGAGATCATGCACCCTTTTCCAGAACGGTTGAATGAGTGGACAATCCCACCATACATGGAGGAGAGAACCCGCATCCGAATTGCATCTCCAACACGTAGAGGGGATAGTGGGAAAGATTTTGTGTAATTTATCAGGGGTCCTATACCAGCGTGAATACATTTTAAATCTATTCTCTTGGGCCAAGACATTAATGGAGCCCTTGTGGGTGTGTACCCACACAGACTCTCCCTCATCAGATAGGACAATGGATAGGTCTGCTTCCCATAATCGGTGGATGTCAGTGTTGGGCTTCGCCTTCGAAATGAGTAAGGAGTACAAGGATGAGATCAAATGTTTCTGTGGTTCAGTTTGACTGCATAAGCGTTCAAAGGGCGTAAGGTCTCTATGCCATTGCGAGAGCAGCGGTGCACTGTGAAAAAAAATGCCTGAGTTGGATAAACTTAAATAGGGGTATACTAAAACTCAGAAATTTGGAGGTCATTTCAGAATGAGAGAGGAGTGTACCATTATTGAAGAAGACATGGGCACGTATCGTAGGGTCACCCTGGTTCGCCGAGTGATCAAGGAACAGAATGTCGGCTGGGAAGTCAGGGTTCTGCGTCAAAGACGTCCTGGGGAGGGTACCGTGTCAAAGGATGTACAAGTCACCCTAAAGATGGACAGGGTAGGGCCAATCAGCGGATGACTCACACAGGGTTTAGGGGTCCAACGTGGTTTGATCCATGGTAGGTGTGAGACCGGTGTTCTTGAGAAAGCTTCCTCCAGACTGACCCACTCCTTGCTACGTTTGTGTACATGCCAATCCACGATTCTTGCAAGTTGGCAGGCCTGATAATACAAAACAGATCCGGCAGGTCTATGCCTCCCTTCTGTTTGGGAGAACAAGTATATCCCAACCCAATCTCGCGGGATGACCTCCCCATAGGAAGGATCTGCAAACAGTTTTAAAGAAGTAAATAAGGCAGGGGGAGGCCAAATCGGGATGGCCTGCTGCAGGTACAACATCCTGGGGAGGACGTTCATCTTTAGAATCATCGCCCTGCCAAACCAAGAGAAATTACCCTTATTCCAATTAAGAAGGTCCCCTTTTATCCTCTGGAGGGCAGGCAGAAAATCCTTGGCGTATAGATCCGACAAGTGGGCGGGAAGTTCAATACCTAGGTAAGTGATATCATGGGGTTCCCATTTAAAAGGGAAGTTCTGTTTACATAGGTCAACCATAGTCTTTGGTAAGGTGACATTGAGTGCTATGGACTTGCTGAAGTTAATCTGAAGGTTAGAGAGTGTTTTAAACATCTGAAAGTCTTTGAGAAGTTTGGGTAGGATGATAATTGGATTTGTCAGGAACATCAGAATATCGTCAGCGTAGGCAGCAATTTTATGCTGCCTCCGGTTGATCGTGATGCCCCTGATGGCCTGGTTATCTCTCAACCTGCGAAGGAACGGTTCAAGGGTCAAAACAAAGAGTATGGGCGAAAGGGGGCAGCCCTGTCTGGTACCATTGTTGACAGAGAAGGCGTCTGATAGTCGGCCGTTTACTCTGATCCTGGCAGTAGGGGCGGAGTACAGTGACATTATCATTTGGATGAGGCAGGTAGGCAGTCCCGTTTTGTGTAAGGCTGCTGACATATAGTCCCAGGCCACCCTATCAAATGCCTTCTCTGCGTCAAGGGACAAGAAGAAACCACTGGCGTTCTTTGTGGTCAACCAATGATGTATATTGATCGCTTTAGTGGTGTTGTCCCTGGCCTCCCTGCCAGGGACAAAGCCCACCTGGTCGGTCGATATTAAGTCGGGTAAGAAAGGGAGCAGTCTGTTAGCCAAGATCTTTGCATACAGCTTCACATCCACGTTGAGTAGAGAAATGGGTTGATAATTGGAGACAAGCGTGGCATCTCTGCCAGGCTTAGGGACTAAGTTGATATGAGCCTCTAGTAGGTCTGTACCGGTGTGGGGGGGAAGAGGGATGTCGTTAAATGCTTTCACAAACTTGGGGATCAGTAGTGCAGAAAATGTCTTATAATAACCGGAAGGTAGGCCATCTTGGCCAGGGCTCTTCCCTGGTTTTAATTGCTTCAAGACCAGGAGGGCCTCTTCCGTCGTTACCGGTGCGTCTAAGTGTGACATATCTGGTGCTGGGACGGGGGTGAACCCTAGGTAGTTAAGAAGTACTCTAATAGTTTTGCACGAGCCAGGGTGGCTTCAGGCGTGGGAGGTTTAGGCAAGTTGTACATTGAAGAGAGGTAATGGGCAAATTGTTTAGCTATATGGTTAGTCCCATTAACAGAGGCACCTGTAGGGGAAGTTATGGTATGTATCTTGTGTACCGATTCTTTTCTTTTGTAGGGCACTAGCTAAGACCTTCCCACCCTTTTTTCCAAATTCGTAGTACAATTTATGGGTAAGGGCAAATCTATGTTTCAACCGTACCTGGAGTTCCCCTAACAATTCCTCCCTAGCTGTCATGAGTGCAGCGTGAGTGTCGGCAGCAAGAGTATGTTTGTGGGCACATTCAAGGGTCTTGACCCGGCATGACAGTTCGTCGATACGGGCCTTCCTAAGTCTGTGTCGCTTCGCCATCAGAGAGATAACCACCCCTAATGACACATTTATGAGCCGCCCATACGGTAGCTGGGCCCACCTCCGCAGTGTCGTTTTCCGCAAAGTATTGGGAGAGTCTATCTGACAAAGTATTGGAGTCCTCAGAGTCCAGGAGAAGGGAATCATCCATTCTCCAGATCTCTGACCTGGAGTGCTGCCCTGGCCATGTCAATGTCATAGTGATCAGGTGATGGTCTGAGAGTAACATGGGTTCAATGGTGGCATCGGAGAGGAGAGTAAGGACATTCTGAGTGACAAAGAAGTGATCAATACGTGAGTATTTGTTATGCATAGGAGAGAAAAAGGTGAAATCGTTGACGTTAGGATGTAACGTGCGCCAAGAGTCATGCAGGGTCAGTAAGCTTAGTTGGGATTTAATAGCCCGAAGGGCGCGGTAGGTTAGGCAAGTGGACCCGTTAGATATGTCTAGAAGGGGTACCCACCTGGAATGCTGTTATGTGTTGAAGTACGGTGCGGAAAAACTGTACATGTTGCGAGTTAGGGGCATAAATGTTTGCGATGGTGATGGGCATACCCTGTAGCTTCCCTTTGATAAAAAGCTACCTACCCAGCGTATCACGCTGGATATCGTCAACCTGAAGTGGGCGGTATTTCGAAAGCAGTATAGAGACCTCTTTAGATTTGGATGCGTCGTTGGTAGCGTGGTAAACCGTCGGGAAGTAATGGTTGTGGAGTGTAGGGACACTATTCGCTCTAAAGTGGGTCTCTTGCAGGAGTACAATATGCGGCTTATCCTTCCGAAGGGAGTAAAGCAGGCGGTAGCGTTTTTCAGGGGTGTTGCGCCGGTATGCCTATATATATATATATATATATATATATATATATATATATATATATTCCTCTATTGGTTGAACTAGATGGACTAATTTTTCAAACAGACTAACTACTGTTTGTAACTATAAAGCAATTTGTTGCTGAGAATTTAATAAGGCTGATTCTGAGCTGAGCACTGCTTACAAAGACAGGAAATGTTGAGTCAATGAATATTTTATTAATATGCCATTAGAAACAAGAGGCATTGCTGGGTAGAATTATGAGACAAAATGATACTTGTGTAAGGTCTGTGTAATATACTAAACTGCCTTTATTGTTTAACCCTGTTTATTCCACATGGTCCCCCTATTCCTGTTTTATAAAAGTTGCTTGTCTTCCACAAAACAGCTCAGGCATTATTATGCTGGTTGGGACAAGGGAGGGTAGACACACACTACAAGTATCTGGGAATTAATGGCTGTAACCCATAACATTTAATATTCATTAACTGATTTTGTATATTACATTATTGTAGCTTGCAAAAGCCCTGGTTATAGTGATGGAAGGCTTTTTTTAAGATATATTTTTCCATGTTGCTTGCATGCAACCTGGCTAATGTTTAGGTGTAAAACGTAGTAACTCTCACAGGGATCACGGAACTCCTGATGACAATGCCCATATTAATTTTCTCTCAGCGGGACAGCACCGTTTTTGCTTAGGCATTCTTTAGGTTCGGGATCTACTTCTTGGACTGAGTGGCTAACTCAGAGATGGCACAATCGTGTCAGTCCTGGTGATTGTGCATTACTTGGCTGTCTTCACAATTGTCTGGCACACTTGCTGCAGCCTGTCACCTTGCAACTTGATAAAAAGTTTAAATGTTACAGCCCAATCAGTGGGGTAGAACAAACTAGGTAAATGCCTTATCCTGCCTGCAGCATAACTAATTATATCACCTTAAGCTAGGTAATGTCATTTGAATTTGAATGAAGTTCAAGAATGGATTTAAGGAAAGTTAAACTGTTGTTGTATAATGTTAAAAAAAAAATCATGAAACTTTGCAAAGTTCCTGGTGGATCCATTTAAAGTGATTCTGTCACTAAACTCAAAGAGGTTGATTTATAAAGGCAAATAGACTGTTCACTCTGCAAATGTAGTTGCACTCTGCAGAGGAACAATCCCCAGAGCTTAGTAAATGAGCTGAAGCTCTCCTGACTTCCAGCATCCCAATTAGATGTAAGTAAAAGCGCAGTTTTTTTGTTTGTTTTTTTTCATATCCTTTTGGTGTTTTTGGAATAAAAGTATTTTTTTTTTACATTCTACGCCATGGAAGCCTTATTTATCTTTTTCTGAGGACACTGGATATACATCACTGCCAACTTCCTGTTAGGCCGCGTACACACGATCAGACATGTCCGATGAAACATGTCCGACGGACCGTTTTCATCGGACCACGCTGAAGTGGTCTGTTGGTCTGATGTGCGTACACACCATCGGACCAAAATCCCCCTCGGACCAGAACGCGGTGACGTAGAACACAATGACGTGATGCTTCCAAGCATGCGTCGACTTGATTCTGAGCATGCGCGGGATTTTGGTCCGATGATTTTGTGTACTAACCATCGAACCTGTCTGACGGACAGGTTTCCAGCGGACAGGTTTCAAAGCATGTTTTGAAACTTTTGTCCGCTGGAAAACGGTCCGATAGGCCGTACACATGTTCGAACATGTCTGCTGAAACTTGTCTGCGGACCAGTTTCAGCGAACATGTTTGATTGTGTGTACGCGGCCTTAAGCCTCTTTTGCAAACAACCAGTCTGGCAAGCGGAGAAACAGAGGAGTGGAGATCCAGGAGTTTATCTTATACGCAGTATACCCCTGGAGGGGTGATTGGATTTGGTGAGTGGGGACCCATGTGGGGTAGCACAGCTAATATTTCAAGAGCACCTGTTTTCACCTCAAGATCACTTGCTGTGTTTCACTATTATTTTGCATTGTGAGACTTTTTCACTGGCTTTTGGATATTGACAAAAGGAATCCCAAAATTGTAATTTATGGGACTTTATATACACCTGTGATTGGACTTTAACTTACTTTTTTACTTTTGTTCACACATTTTTTTTATATATATCTTTGTCTTATATATTTACTTGATACATGTGCACATATATATGACCATAATGTATATATTGTTTCAACCACTTGAGGCACTAGTCAGCAGCTTTGGCTGTCGTATTTATTTTATTATATTTTCATTTTATTTACTCACCATATTTTCCTAAGGAGGTATGATTAGAGATCTCTCTCTTTATGAATAAAACTGAATAGACATTTAGGCACCCCAGTATTATAATTATACAGGTGCACATTTGGTCCCTGGTATCCATTCACATGGATGGTGAGGGATTATCACTTAATTAAGCTTAGGTTAACCCTTTGCAGGTCCCCATAGCTATTGTGTCCCTGTTAAGCAGCGCCACTATCCCCACATACCTTGTAACCGTGTATTTGCCCTTAGTAAATCAACCCCAAAGTTTGAATAAATGTTCTCCCTACAAAGAAGATTGTGGATAATGCACTACCAAATGCTGCTTCAATTGAGAGAAATTGGAGTGATTTTACTAAAGGCTAATAGGGACATTATCATACAATTATGTGCATGCAGAAATACTGCTTTTCATTTTCTTTGCATGCAACTGGGTATTCATTGCAAAATACAATTTTACCATATTTATTAATCTCTAGGAAAGTTTCCTAGCAAAATAAACGTCGTATTTAATAAACAGTCGTTTTGCCTTTAGTAAATCAACCCCAATGCCTCCCAAAGTCCCTTCACAAGTTTCAATGAAACAGGAAATGTCACTCCAGGTGAGTGTGTCTCTGGTTAATCCTCACACACACTAGTCAGGTGCTAGCCCAGCTTGCATGCTGTGTAACATAAGGAAATGATTCTCGGCGGCTGCACTTCCAAAAATCCTTTTATTGAAGCTTCATATGACAAGTGGTTGACAGATGGAGCAGGGGACAAAAAGGTAGATGTGTTTCGCGCAAATGTTAATGCTTAATTATTACCATGGAATATCTAAGCTCTAAAATTTGTGTGAAACGCGTGCACCTTTTTGTTCCCTGTTCCACCAGTCAATCACTTGTCATATGAAGCTTCAATAATTGATACCGCTGGGAGTGAGGGTTTTCTGTGTCTCCATCTGCCCTCTGTGGTTCCTTCTCCAACCCTTACTTCACTACAGTGCATGGTAGGAGAGTTAAATGTCCACTATCTTCTTGTGGAGGCGCAATTATATAAATATATCTTTGTTGATTAGCAAAACTGTTCATTGGGTCCTTTACTGTGTAAACTCTTTTTTAGAGTTTTAATGCTGCATAGAAGGGATAAAAGAGCTGCATGTGGTCCAAAAGTCATCATGGTAAAGTTAAAGGCAATAAAACCAGTTGCAAATATAGGTACAAGATTGAGACGATTACTGCCAGTGGTAGGAACTGACCATGATTGGGCCAGGTTTAAAAGAACTGGTGGGGATGGGCACCAGATCCTACACACATACACTATATTACCAAAAGTATTGGGGGCCAACTTATAGGGGTTGTAAAGGTACATATTATTTCACCTTAATGCATCCTATGGATTAGTGCCTCCCCAGCCCTCCTCCCATTTACTTACCTGAGCCCTGGAAAATCCCGCCCCGCCAATGCGCTCGATCATTGCCCAGGCTTCTTGGCTCTTCATGGCTCTTCATTGGATAGATTGATAGCAGCGCAGCCATTGGCTTGCGCTGTTGTCAATCAAATCCAATGCAAATCCAATGATGCGGTGCATCGGGGGGCGGGGCCGAGTGATACACTCGGCAGCTATGGCCGTCGACTGTATCACACGGGAATGGGCCTGCAAGCTAACACCCTCAGGAAAGAGCTTCCCAGAGGGGGTTAGCTCTT